>CM035628.1:91128426-93628426 GCA_020496765.1 Gossypium stocksii | reverse complement strand
AAAAAAGATGGGAAACGATAACAAGAGCAACTCACCTAAATCCACGTTAAATAATTCAAGTGTATTCTTTTATGAAATCGGTGAAGATCGAGGGAACAAATATTGAGTCATCAGCAATTAGTTTCTTATCCAACAATGAGAATCAAATAATTAAAGAAAATGTGAAAATTATGATTTGGTGCTTTTGGATATTTCCATTTTTTTATCACACTTAGTCGATAAATTTTGTTTTTTAGCTTTTTAAGTAAAACAAACATAAAGATATATAAAACTATAACGAAGGATCAAATTACATAATATACAAACGTTGAAAGTTAAATTTTTTAAATTTAAGATTAAATTGATATAAATATATAAACATTAAGAGTTAAATTTATTAATGTATCAATTTTAAAATCTGTCACGTTATGTAAGAGTTGATGGCCAAAAAGACAAAATCGAATAATTAAATAACTATTTTGTAATAGAGTAGATGTGTGCATGGGATTCAGGAGCCCCTTGATGAGAATCTATTCTCTGACCTTGTTCTTCAAACCACACTCGATCAGCCTGAACTCCAACCCCAAGCCAAACATGAACTTGAACCTGAACCAGGGCCGCCTTCTGCTACTGCCTTTGCTCGGCAGACATCTTCAACTTTTCGAAAGAAAAAGAAAGCTACCGAATTCAGGATTGGATATGGTAGAGATCACCAGATTAATAATATTGATGCTGATGGTAAAATTGCACTTTGGCACCCCTTAAAAATGATAAAAATTTGATTTAATCCTTTAAAAATTATAAAGATATAGACTATTTAAATAGTGAAATTACATTTGTACTATCGTAAATATTAAAATTTAATTCCAATCCCCCTAAAAAAAATTCTGCCTTCGTCCCTGCACGTATATGTGAAAATCATAGATTTAGAATACAGATATGTGTTTAAAAATAATATATAATAGATAATAAATATAATGTTTGGAACTAATAATTAACGCGTGAGTAAAAGAAAATTGATATGTACGATATTAAATGTATTACAATAGTTTATGATGGTTGTTTATTTACAAATGAAATATGTACGATATTAAAATTAAAACAATAGATTTAATTGTTAATCGTTGTGTTGTTATCAATCTTGTGGCGATGTCAAGTTAACTTGTGATACCAACTCAATTTAACAAAATAAACCCTTCACATTTATAAATTTTATCAATTTCATCCTCTCGGTAGAAGATAATAACGAATGCTCAACTCAGATGCTTGCTACCCACAGGTTTTTGGGAGAGACAGGAAGATGAAATCTTGGAGGTTTCAATGAAAGTCTAGGTATCTGCCGAAAATGAAATCTTGAATGATCTCAAATAACGATAATTAGAGTGATACAACTCTCAATAAAATCATTGCCCAATTGAACTACGAAGAGGGGGAGAGGGAGGGGAACGGAGCTGGGGGAAGGCGGTGGAGGGACAGTGAAGGGGGTGGGGGGAGAGGTAAAATTTTTTTATTTACTTTTAATAAAAATATTAAAATAAAATTTCTATTCACCTACATTTTAATGAGATGATTACGTGATAAATGTTGAGAATTTTTTTAATGACATTAACCATAGGTAATAATTTCAATAACGAAATTAAATTTTAAGTACTTGGATCAACCAAAAAATAGTTCATTTTGATTTGTTTTTGTTTACTTTTTTTTATGCATTTTTTAAAACATTTTCATTATAGATTTTGATCATATTTATTCTTATTGACACAATACCTATAATTACATATAGTCCCTCTCCAACTCATATATAAGAAGATAATAGGCGTCGCACTCAAATTTACGTCTTCCTATGTTAATAATAATGCTCATGGCAATCAAATTAAAACTTAAAGGTTTTTGTACTTCCAATTTGGATTTTTTTTATCATTATTGATTTCCAATAATTTTTCTTTTAATGTGTTAAAACATACAAATTTTGAGAAAAATTGTGATCACAATTTTAATATATTTAATTATTATAATGACCGAATGAGATAATTAACTAACAAATAAATTAGATAATTAATTAAGAAAATTTATATATTTTACATAAAATACTATTCGAATCTAAGAACTCAAAGATACTAACACCTCAGCTTATCCTCAATATATTTTACATAAATCGCAATAAAACCATCTTTTATCATCATTTCTTCCCATTTTCATGCCAATCAAAACATCAATTATTTATTTCTCTTCATTTATAGAATAAATAATTAAAGATTAAATTATGTTTTAAGTCCTTATACATCTCTTATATTTAAAATTTAATCTCCTATTTTTATTTTTAAGAATTTAGTCTTTTTATTTCTCAATTTTAAAAATTCATGTTTAGTTGTTACCACGTTTAAGTTTTTTTATCAAACCCATCATGATAAAATAATTTTCTTATTAGAATTGTGTTCTTAAGAAAAATTGACGCTAGCATTTTGATTAAAATAATTAATATTATTAACTATTTAGACTTATTAATGGCATTATAAAAGTAAATGGATCAAACTATGTCAAGAATTAAAGTATAAAAATTAAATCTCAAGTTTTAAAATATTTTAAGGGCCAAAATTGAAATTTGACTATCATCTTATAAAAAAAACCCAAACCTAAAAGAAATAAGAAGACACGTGTAACAGCTTAAGTGTTTAAGACTTTGAGGGCATTCAAATTAAATATAACTATGTAATATTTAATTCAAAAGTTGAGCCATATTAATAACATTATACCCAATGTCACTCTAAAATAGAATTTGTCCTATTTTGGTCACTCTAATTTTTTTCTCAATTTAGTTACTCTAAATTGTTTAAATTAATAACACATTAGCCAATTGAATGCAAATTATTTGCAGGAGTTATGGGATGATGAAACAAATACTCAAAGTTTACATATACAAAGGAGTAAAGCCCATATTTCATCAGCCAAAGATGATAGGAATTTATGCCTCAGAAGGATGGTTTATGAAACTCATGGAAGAAAACAAAAGCCTCGTTGTGAAAGAACCGAGAAGAGCTCATTTGTTTTACTTACCCTTTAGTTCGAATTTGCAAATGAGTGACATAAATGGACAATGTTTTCAACCTGTTAATGGTGACTGAGGATTGAAGAGCACTACGGTCTTTATAATCAAAGCAGGGGAAGGTCCGAATCATAGTTTCGGTTGTAGAAACTTTCAACTCTACCATGACTTGGGGTTTCAACTGATTGCAGGGTTTGGAACGAGGAAGTTTGCTTTTATCGCTTTTAAGTGAAACGGTCATAAAAGAAAATATAAAACTTGGACGAAGGATTAAATTATACAATGTGTAAACGTTAAAATTTAAACTTTTTTCCTCTGTTTCTCATGTAATTGACAATGTTGCCACAATTATGGGCATACAAAAAGATTTTTATGACGTGAATGGACAGGATTTTATGGTATGTAATGTTAGTAAATGAGAATTATTATTGTATTAAGATCATCTTCCATGGATTTTAGGCACCTTATAATGTGTAAATTATTATTTTATTAAGGTCATCTTTTTTTTTTTTGGTCGAAACCAAAGTGACTATCGCCGATAACAGTGACTAATCAGATAGGACATACTACGATAAACTACATTTTTAGGATAAGCTTCATTGGAACATGAATAATCAATGAACCAGAAGTTGATCAAATTGCACATTTTATATAGTGCAAATCGGATGACTTTCAAACACATAATGGGCTAAACAATATACAAGACTTTGAAATTCAATTTAACTTTTACGACGTTATTTGGAGTGGCACATATCTTTTTATCATAACCTGAACTTATATACAAACTAATGGAATTGAATAACAATTATGGCAACATCCAAGTTTCGACCTCTACCACGTGGCAAAAAAACTCACAATTTTTGTTAAAATATCTATTTATATGTAAGATGATACAAGTCGCAAGGCACAAAATCAAGCTCATTAACCTGATGGACTCAAACTTCTTCAAGGCCTAATGAGGTCGATGGCCAAGCAAATACTAGTGAGATTGAACAGGAGCATCTAAGACTTAAATAAAAACTTTTGAATAGTTCAACGACTTGAATGAAAATTTGAATAGATTAGTGACAAAATTGTAACTTTTTTTAGTTAAGTGATCAAAACAAAAACTTACCCATAGTTTCTTGGCTAATGGTGCAGTTTACTTTAATAATTTTTTTATATATTTTGATTTTATTATTCAGATTTTTTTTCAATGAATTTTATTATTCACACTTTATTATCTCTATCAATTTTATATATTAATAATGTTAATAATTGAGTTGGTGTCGCAGCTTAACTCAACATCAACTTAAAATTGCTATATTGTCCATATTTCATGTATTATTATTGATTAGTTTTAAACCATATGTTTCATTATTTTTTGTATGTTATTTTTAAATACACCCCTATGTTATAAATACATAGTTTTCACACACATATGCATGCAATAGAATTTCTATTTTAATAAAATATTGTTAATCGAGTAGGTGTCACAAGTTAACTTGACACTAACTCTCGATTTATTATTCTTAATCCGATGTATTTAATTTAATCTATTTTTTATATAAATATCATATATATTTTATGTGTTATTATTAAATAGTTTCGAACCATATGTTACGAAAACTTAAAAATTAAAAATCAAGAATTTTTTTCTTCATAATTACTAATTTCTAAATATATCTATTATTTTATTTTATTAAATTAGTTTAAGTATTTATTTCAATGATTAATTCATATTATTTTTTGTCATAGTTGGTTGGAACTTTTAGCCCTTTGTGATAATTAATTCATTTTCATTACTTCTCATTTCAACTTACATTTATCTAGAGATTTAGGTTAAATCTGTAACTTAGACAAGTTACAATCCTATTTCGCACTCTTAATTTATTTTTTTCTTCAGTATAGTAAGATTTGATTAAAATTATTTAATTTAAATTTATTCAATCTACTCAAGTGCCAAAATTAAAGCATAATGTTTCCATTGAATAGTTGTAGGTATTAATCAAAGAAGGGTTGCTTTAATTTATTAATCAAAATAAAAACATAAACAGGACCATTTTAAATGCGCAAATCTTTTTGCTGGAAAGCTTACGCTCCCCTAAGCATCACTTCGCAACCCAAAATTTACACTTCTTCTGCTGCTACCGCCGCCATTTCTGCTTTCATTTTCAACCTCACCTCTCTTTGCTTACTTTCAACATATGGGTATGCTTCCTTCTTCTTTTATTCTTCGTTCTGTTGTTAATGGTGGAAGCCATGTTTCTAATTTCCGCTCTTTTTCTTCTTCTTCTAACACCATTGCTACCCACATCGAAGCCCTAAGTAAGAAACCCATGCCTGTTAGAGGAAAGGGAAAAAGAGACCACCGCTTCGATAATGTTGACGATGCTCTGATTTTGTTCAATAAGATGATTGAAAAGTACCCAAAGCCTTCAATTGTGGAATTCACTAAATTATTAGGAGCCATTGTTAGGATGAAACATTATGCCATTGTTGTTTCTATGTATAGACGGATCGAATTATTGGGAGTTTCCCATAATGTTTATTCTATGAGCATCTTGATTAATTGCTTTTGTCAATTAGGTCGAATTGATTTTGGATTTTCTGTTTTGGGGAAAATGCTGAAGTTAGGTGTTGAACCTAGTGTTGTAACTTTTTCGACGTTGATTAATGGATTTTGTAATCAAAATAAGATTTTTGAGGCTGTTAGTATATTCGATGAAATGACTGAAAGAGGGTATCAACCTCATTTGATTGCTTACAGTACAATACTTAAGGGGTTGTGTAAGACCGGCAATACTGATAGAGCTATTAGGTTTCTAAGACTGATGGAAAGCAGAGGTTTTAAACCTAATATTGTAGCATATAATACCGTCATTGACTGTCTTTGTAAGAACGGGTTGTTAAAGGAGGCTCTTGATCTCTTGTCCGAAGTGAAGGTTAAGGGCATTAGACCAGATATCTTTACTTACAATTGCTTAATTCATGGTATGTGTAATTTAGGCCAGCAGCAGGAGGCAACAAGCCTCTTGAATGAAATGGTGGATAACAATATTTCACTTAATCTTGTCACATATAATATATTGATTGATGCACTTTGCAAGGAAGGAACGATTTCTAAAGCTGTAGAAATCGTTGACACAATGAGAAAGCAAGGCATTGAACCTAATGTTCTCACGTATAATTCATTGGTTGATGCGCATTGCAAGGAAGGGATGGACTCTGAAGCTGAGGATATCGTTGACGCAATGATAAAGCGAGGCATTGAGCCTGATGTTGTTACCTATAGTGCATTAATCAACGGCCATTGCTTGCAGAACAAAATGGATAAAGCTAGAAGAGTTTTGCAGTTGATGATTGAGAAGGGTTGTGCACCTAATATAGTTACTTACACCACCATGATCAATGGATATTGCAAAGCGAAGAGGTTAGACGAAGCAATGGAACTTTTTCGTGAAATATCTCAAAAGGGACCAATCCCGGATACTGTCACATACAACACTCTTGTGCAAAGTATGTTTCAGTTAGGGAAGGTTTCAACTGCTTGTGAACTTTTTAGAAAGATGCTTGCTTCTGGACAAGTTCCAAATATAGTGACCTGTTTCATTTTGCTATATGGTTTATGTAAAACAGGTCATATCGAAGAGGCATTGAAACTTTTTCAAGCAATGCAAAACAGTGGGTTGGAACTTGATATTGTTCCGTATAATATCCTAATTGATGGGTTTTGTAAAGCTGGGCATATCGAAGTTGCTAGGGAATTATTTCATCAACTCTCAAACAATGGTTTAAAACCGGATGTTTACACATATTGTATAATGATTAATAGACTGTGTAAAGAGGGATTGCCAGATGAAGCATATAAGATGTTTGGGAGCATGGGAGGTAATGGTTGTTCGCCTGATAGTTGCTGTTATAATGTAATGATCCGGGGTTTCCTTCAAAACAACTATACCTCAAAGGCAACACAACTTCTTCCGGAAATGGTTGGTAAGGGCTTTTCTGCAGATATAATCACTGCCACATTGTTTATGGATCTCATTGTACACTCTAATAAATCAATCTTGCTCTGAAATGTTTCACAAATTGTGTAAAGATCATCATTTGCAATGTGAATCAGTTGTACATAAACAATGCACGGTGATAAAAGATTGTGGAAACTAGAATGAGGTTTAGTGTCCATTTTGAATATTGTTGATTTTGTTCTGACTTGTGTAGCTTGTTGATCTTGATCTTAGCAACTTCTTGATCTTGTTGGTGGTGATGTTAAGAAATTAGGGGAAAACCAATATTGCTTGTGGATTTTGAAGGAGGGGCATTTGTATGAACAACCAAACATGAGTTGAGAATAAAATAACTATACATAACCTCTTTTCTCTAATCTTTTCTTTTTCTCATAACCTCTTTTCTAAAATCTTTTCTTTTTCTTCCTCCATAGGGTTAGGATTCGGTATTTGCTTGGATCCCATGTAAAAAAAGTCTTGGATTTTTTGAAAGTTTTAATTAAACATTCCTAATTTTTTTAAACATTCTCGTTAATCCCATAGTTCTTTTAAAAGATTATCATTAAACTCCTAAAAATTTTAAAATTTGTAATTAAACCCCCTAAAATTTTATGAAAATGTTAAAGGAAGTGAACTTGTAAAAATAATAATAATAACAATAAAAATATAGTAAAATTTGCTTTTCATTCCAAGCAAATGAACCAAACAAGGTCTTTTGCATTCCATTGGTAATCTTATATTTTCTTAATTTTATTATGAAACATAATTCAAGATTCGACAAATTAAATGCATGGCTAGTGGTTTATGTTATATTTTGCTATTTATTACTTTTAATTTGAATCTTGTAATTTAGAACACAAGTATAAAATATGATACAAACATAATACAGTTAATACACTCAAGATGTGGTTGAAAGAAATTATTTAACAAGTAGATATATTTTTAAAATAATATAAAAAACAAAGCAAACTTCCGTTGGAAACATAAAATTAAAATGTTAAATATTATGGTGTTTTGGGTTTGAATTATAGCATAAAAAGAAAGACTTTTTATAATTATTCAACTAAGTTACGATCTGATTGATAGACGACAACAACTCAATGTTATGTTAATTATTTTTTTATGGTGTGCGTTTATTACTAAATTTATAATGTTTGAAAAATACTATGATTAAGAATGTAAAAATTAAATAATATAAATGTTTACTTTTTAAAATTATGATAGTTTGTATTATTACAAATATAAATTAATATCTTAAAATTTTAGAGTGCAGAATAAACTTGAATTAATTAATGATATTCATAAAAATATTGGAATTTAAAAATTTAAAAAAACCTCATGACGTCAATGTTCCATATCTTCAAACCCTAAATTGTATAGTTGTTTCAAAAGTGTTGGTGGCCGGTGGAGTTTTAGTGTCAATATATGCCTTTATTTGTCCATCATAACTTTTAAAGACAGCAATGATACCTATAAAATATATTTGTAAACTGAAAAGAAAGGGACGTGAAGTGAACGAGGAGGAAAAAGAAAAAAAGGTGATGAAAAGGAGAGAAAAACGAGCAATAGCCAACTCGGAAACTGACACCGTCACTGGACAAAACAAAAGAGAAGAAGCTAATTGATAATGATACTGTTGAGTTGGGCTTAAGTAAAGCTAACCATTCTTTGGACGTGAATGCTTTGGGCTACTCTCTTAGTGCTGCTTATTGTTCTAATCCAATTGTGGGAAACGAAATGCTGATAATGTGAATTTGGGTTGAATTTTAGGACTATGGGAGAGGACATACTACGATAAACTAGATTTTCAGGACAAACTTCATTGAAACATGAATAATCAATGAACGAGAAGTTAATCAAATTGCATATTCTATATAGTGCAAATTGGATGACTTTCAAACACATAATGGGCTAAACAATATGTCGACACCATTTTTGTGAAAACAAAACGGACGTCGACTTAAAAATATGAATCGGAGTCGCCACCGATCTTTTTTTAGGGTGCGATCGGCCACCTCAAAAAGGGGTTGTTTTTGATAAACTATTGATTTATTAAAACAACGATTTTGGTCTGCATACCAGAAAAATAGGTTCGGGAGTCAGTTACGCATGGGGAAGGATTAGCACCCCCGATACGCCCAGAAACTAGTACCTTGTTGATTAATTGATGCCTTTAGAGTCGATGATTTGAAAACTTGAAAAAATTTAAAATACGATCCTTATGTGCTTTAAAATCATTTGAGGAAAGTTGAAAATACGTGAAAGGCCGGTTCGCTTTAAGGTAAAACGTCGCTTCCAATACGTTAGGATACGATATTTTGACCTTTGAGGCTAAACTTGCCTTTTGTTTGAAATCTGTTTTGAGAGGATATTCGAATGCTTGGAGTAGACAAGGGAAACCGAAACCCAATACATTAGGGTACAATTTCTCGTATTCCCGAGCACTGGACATTGCCCCGGTTTTAGAAAGTCTCATCTTGAGGTAACAAAATATCACATCCAATGCGTTAGGACGCGATATCTCGAAATTTCGAGAATGAGCTTTTATATTAAAATCATGCATTGGTTTTGAAAGGCTCATTCGGTGATTTTGACTTGAACGAAAAATCGCAACCCAATACGTTAGGGCACGATCTTTCGAATTTCTAAACACAGAACATTGCCTAAAAACATTTTATATCGAGGAAGGTAGCTTTATAAAATACATAATGACGGACAATGATAATATGGGTAAAAGGAGGAAATATGACAAAGGATAATATGAACAAAAGTGATGAAAACATATAAAACAATATATAGGGTTTCTATTTTAAACTTACGTTTTTGAGAAGGATATTCAAGCATTTAGATTAGATGAGAAAACCGAAACCCAATACGTTAGGGCACGGTGCTCGAATTTCTAAACACCTAAATATTGCCTTTTATAAAAAAGAATAATTTAGAGTAGGGAAAAGGTAGTATAATTTGTAATGAAAGCATTGAAACAATAATAGTAATAATAATAATAATATTAACAAAAATAATAATGAAATGATGTGTTAGTAACATAATAAGAATAGTAATATATTAATAACAAAAATCATAATAGGTGAATGAAAATATATTAGTTAGGATATAATAATAATATAACAACGAAATAATGTTAAAAATGTAGTAATATAACAGTTTAGATGCAATAACCATATATAAATACATATGATAATAACAATAACAATATATAAGTAACATTCAAAATAATAGTGATGATATTTACAATGAAAAGAAAATAATAATATAATAAAATAATATATATTTGCATATTCACAACCATGATATAAAATAATACATACATAAAAAGCATATATATATGTATAAGATGATAATGATAATAATACGTAACGTTTATAGTAAAGTAAATAAAAATAATATCAATATGATAAAAGAAATAATATATATAATAATAATAGAAAATACTAACCCGTACATAAACAAAATATAAATATATAATAAAAAAGGAGGTGTTAAAAGTATTAACTAAATATAATAAAAATAATAATGAATATTAAAAATAATAATATAATAGCAAATATTAGCAAAGGACTAAATATAGTAAAAATAGGATATAGAACGATAGCAGTAATGATAATAGAAATATTTCAATAATATAATAATGAAAATAACAAGTAAAGATAATTAATATGTTAATAATAATAATATATGTACAATAGTAACAAAAATGATGAAAGAAAATAACAATGATAATAACGGCATAATTAAAAAAATGAAATGACAAAATAATGAGATAAAGACTAAATTAAAAACAAAATAGAAATTTAGGACCGAATTGAAAGATAATTTAAAGAAAAAGGACTGAATTCGGAACAAAAATGAAGTTTTGGGGCAAATTAGAAATAAAACAACAGAAAAGGGGCCATTTGAACACGCGTGAAAGTGACGAGGACCAAAATAGCAAATTTTCCTCATTTCCAAAATGCAGCGTGTTGTAGGGGTCAAATTGAAAAACGCGATTAATTCCAGGGGCAAATTAAGAATAAATAAAACTTGATTGCAAAAGGATGAAAATGCGGAAGGGCCAAATGCACAAATTGCCCTTCCGCCTACAAAAACACGCGGATCCTCAGGTATCGGGTCGGGTCAAAAACGGGTTGGTCAAAACGACGTCGTTTTGGTGCCTAAGAGGGTTGCCCAAAACGGCGTCGTTTTGGGAGCCTATATAAGGCCAAATTTTTAAAAAAAAATCATTTCAGCACTTGGGAGAGAAAAAAAAAAGGAACAGGGAGTGGGGAGAGCTCTCTGGACCAGGTCCAGATTCCGGCCAGAAGGGCCGCCGCCGATCGTCGTCGGAGCCGTTAGCCGCCGCCGCCGGCCACCGTGTACGGTGGCCGGAAAAGGTAAAAAATTCCCTCTTTTTTTTTTACTTCTTTTAATTTAATAATATATATACACATGTAAAAAGAAAAGAAAAAGGAAAAAAAAAAAAAAAGAAACAGATTCGAAATTTCAAAAAAATTAAAACCTTTTCACTTCCGATTTTGATTTCCTCTTTGAGTTCCTTTTTTACTTCTTGCGATTGTTGATGTTTTAGTCCTTCCTTTTGGGTGTTGGATCTCTGTTTATTTATGTTCTTTTGAAACTGTTTTTTTTTAGTACAAAGATATATATTTTTTCTCTCAATCCCCCCTTTTTACAACTAGTTTAATCGGCTCTTTATAGCCGATTTTTTTACAACTATTGCTATTGTCTTTGTTTCTCTATTCTGTGTTGCGCGTTTTCTTCATTCTTGCAGGGCATGGGTCACGGTGGAGCAGGTGCGGCTCTGGCAGAGGGTTGGTGATGCGGCAGAGGGTGGTTGCCGAAGGTCGGGGCTAGTTGCGGCGCTAGGAACCCTAGGGTTCCTTAGTCTGGCCGAATGTGGTTTAGGAGTTGGGCTTATTGGGCTAACGTGTAAATAGTTGGGTAGGTTTTTTAGTTTAGGTTGGGTCATTTGATGTAACCGGCCAAAATTGGCCTATGACACAATATACAAGATTTCAAAATCTAATTCAACTTGTACCATATTATTTCACCATCTAATTTGTTCAGAGTGGCACATATCGTTTTATCATCTCCTAGACTTGTATCCAAACTAATGGAATTGAATAACAACCATGGCAACATCCAAGTTTCGACCTCTACCACATGACCAAAAAACTTACAATTTTTGCTAAAATATTTATTTATATGTTAGATGATACGAGTCGCAAGGAATAAAATCAAGCTCATTAACGTGATGGACTCAAATTTCCTCAAGCCTCAAAAATGAGGTCGAAGGCCAAGCAAATCCGAGCAAGATTGAACAGGACCATTTAAGACTTCGTTACGAGGCCTTAGATGCACACACAGCCGAAAAAGAAAATCAATATTCACTTTTGTCTTTTCAAGAAAATCAAGAAACCAAATCTTGGTCCAATTTTGATGTTTCGAACAATTTCAAGATCAAGAAAATAAATATTTCAAATCTTGGAAATCTTCGTCCAAGAAACCGAATCTTGTAGCCAACACATATTGGATTTCATGTACGAGCTTGAACGAGCCAATTTCGAGAGCAAACAAATCACAAGACTAAATTCTTGTAAAAATGACCCATTAAGATGTCTACAGGCCCATTCTGAAGTTTGGAGAGTAATTTAATTGAACATCGAGCCAAATGATTAAAGTGGCCCAAATTGTAAAATATTTAAACTTTAGGTTCAATTTTATTTTAATAGGTAGATCATCATGTAAGAATTCAGCAAGGAGCCCATTTAATTCTTTGGGATGAATTCCCATTAAAAGTCCACACTTAGAATTATTTTATTTTTTTATTTGATGAGTTGTCATGTTAGCTAATCTATTAGGGTTAAGAAATTTTATTTTGGGTCTATAAGTAGCATGGCTGTCTACCCTTATTCAAACGCAATTTATTTTTTTTTTTTTTGAGTTAATAATAATTCTGTTTGAGTTTTTCTCCAATAATTACTCTTGAGTTTATAAACACAAGACTCTATTTAAATTTTAATTTTATTAGGGTAATTGTTAAAGATTATTATTTAGATTTTATTTTAGCTTTTATCTTTACTTATCTTTATTTATTTGTATTTGTTTTACTAGGTTTCCTATTATTATAAACAGTGGTATGAGTGACACAAATTTTACTCATCTTTTCTGTAAACACTTCTTCTCTCAAAAAGTTTAGCATTTGTTACTTTTACTTTTCAATAAGATTTTATTTTATTAAACTTATTTCTTTTTTTCCCAAAAAGCATGAGTCACTAAATTTATCTAGCCAAAAGTTGTCGAAATTCCCCAAAAAGGGTTCATGAGGCTTAGAATTCACGCTTAGCCTTCTCAACGAGTATTCATCCCTTCTTCGCACTGCGGGGACAAATTGGCGTGGCATTTGCCATTGAAAAGTGATGATCTAGTGTAAGATGGTCCCACAAAAGCGACGGTTGACTAGAGTCAGATTGCTCTAAATCGTAAGTTTCGTCAAGAAAGACGTTCTTCTATCTTGTTCAATCAAGAAACACATCAAAGTTAGGAGTTTTAATCTTTTTATGTTGTTTCAAACATTCTTGCACAAAACAGTTTGCTTATGTTTTAACATCATTTTTAACAAATATGCTTCTGTTTTATTTTTCTAGATCTGGTTGTGGCATTTTCTTGAGGTTGAAGGATAGTTTCTTTCCATCCAAGAAACCCTAATTCGTTCTCTATTGGACTCTTTACTAGACGATTCATCTTTTTTTTTTTTGTTTTAATTTTGTTTGAGTCCCCTTTGTGACAACTAATTTGTTTTCATTGTTTCTCATTTCAACTTACGTTTATCTAGAGATCTAAGTTAAATCTGCAACTTAGACAAGTTACAGTCCTATTTGGCACTCATACCATATCATTCAGTATAGTAAGATTTAGTTAAAATTATTTAATTTAAATTTATTCAATACATGTAGGCAATCTACTTAAGTGCCCAAATTAAAGCATAATGTTCCTTTTCAATTAGTTGTAGGTATTAATCAAAGAAAGGTTGCTTTAATTTATTAATCAAAATAAAAACATAAACAGGACCATTTTAAAAGCGCAAATCTTTTTGCCGGCAAGCTTAAAAACGGCCAAAATTATATCAAGAATTAAAGTATATAGATTAAATCTCAAGTTTCAAAATAGTTTAGGGGTCAAATTAAATTGAAATTTGACTATCATCTTATAATGTTTAAAAAAAAACCAAACCTAAAAGAATTAAGAAAACACGTGTTAGTACTTAAGACATTTAGGACATTCAAATTAAATATAACCATGTAATATATAATATGTTAATTCAAAAGTTGAACCATATTAATAACATTATACCCAATGTTACTCTAAAATAGAGTTTGTCCTATTTTGGTCACTCTAATTTTATTTTAATTTAGTCACTCTAAATTGTTTAAACTAATAACACATTAGCTAAAATTTAGGGACTTCTCTATAATTATTTCAAAATATTTTTTCTTTCCAAAAGGTGATAACTTCCGTGTTCTAAACCCCGTAACAAGTTCAATGAAATTTTTTGCAACTGAAACCATGATTCGGACCTTCCCTTCTTCATAAAGAGCAACAAATTTTTTAGGGGTCAAAATTAAATTATATTTTTTAATAGCCTATATCTTTATAATTTTTAGAGGATTAAATTAAATTTTTATCATTTCAAGGGGCCAAAATACAATTTTATCTTTACAAATTTAAAATTTTAAAATTTCTAAAGGACATCCTGATACGCCACTGCTTCTTCAATTATAAAGCCACCATTGATTATGGTGGTGTTGTGACATTGATATCGGCTATAATTTAGGGGCTAAAATTGAAATTTGACCATCATCTTATAATATTAAAAAAAATCTAAATCTAAAAGAAATAAAAAGACACGTATTAGTGTTCAAGTGTTTAAGACTCTGAGGATATTCAAATTATACAATGTGTAAAAGTTGAAATTTAAAATTTTTGCTTAGTTAATAAGTGTGCAATCTAATATTGAGAATTTTAAGTTTTTTTTAACTATGTGTATTGAAACCGTCACTTTACCATAGTAACATCAGATAGGACATTCACATTATATTTACCATAGAAATCAAAGAAGCCTAGTAATAATACATTAGATTATGCAACCAAAAAATTACCAGTCTATTAAAAAGACCACTTACATCAGAAGTCTAGATTTATTGTAACAAAGGAACATTAAAAAGTTGAAAAGGACAAGGAATTCAAACTGTTCTCGTATCTCATGTAAGTGGCAATGTTGCTACAATTATGGGCATACAAAAAGATTCTTATGACAGGAATGAAAAGGATTTCATGGTATTTAATGTTAGTAAATGGGTATTATTATTGTTTTAAGATCATCTTTCATCAGTAATGTTTTCGATTAATTCTGTTTTGGATACCCTCCCTTAAATCGATAACAAAAATAATGTTGTAGTCTTTTTTTTAATTGATATAGTACCACATTTAATTCTCAACACTTTCATATTTTATTAATTTGATCTTACTTCTAAATAATTTAACAAAATAAACCCTTCACATTTATAAATTTTATCAATTTCATCCTCTCGGTAGAAGATAATAACGAATGCTCAACTTAGATGCTTGCTACCCACAAGTTTTTGGTGATTTTTTTTTTTTTACTTTTGACTAAAGCTTAAGGACCTCTCTGTAATTATTAAACACGTTTTCATTCCAAAAGGTGATAACTTCCTTGTTCCAAACCCTGTAGCAAGTTCAAACCCTCAAGCATGGTAGAGTTGAAATTTTCTGCAACTGAAACTATCATTTGGACCCTCCCTTCTTCATAGGGACGAAGCCAGAAAGATTTTTAGAAGTCAAAATCAAATTGTAATTTTTAATAGCCTATATTTTATAATTTTTAAAGGATTAAATTAATTTTTTATTATATTAAGGGACCAAAGTGAAATTTTACCTTTACTAATTTAAAATTTTAAAATTTCTAAAGTACCTAAATAGAGAGTTTTTCATTTTAGGGACCAGCCCTTGCCACCCCCAGATACCCTGCTGCTTCTTCGATTATAAAGCCACCATTGATTACTATGGTGTTGTGCCATTTATATCGGCTATAGTTAGTGCTGAAGGCCTGCAAAACTCGAACCTTAGTTCAGGGACTTCTAGTTCATTGTCGGGTGCCAACTTATCTTCACCGAGCAGGCCGAAACTTCTATTGGAACACAATATAGGAATCTTAAACCGTTGCAAATTGAATCAACTATATATGTATCCCAGACGAATTCATTATTGCTTCAGAGTATTGATTCTTCTCGCCCTTCGGTAAGCATACATCTCCAAGGTCTCAATTAAGCTACAAGATTCAGATAAGATTCCAGATTTCTTACTTACTTCTTTGTTGGCAATAGAGGCCAAGACGATCTTCAGCACGTGACGGTGAACTTTTACTGCAAGGCAAGAGATTGAAAATGCTAGTGTTTCAAGGAAGGTTACAGTGCTTTATGCATCTGTTTATCAGAATATTTCCAAGTTTGAGAGTCAAGTGTTTGACTTCTTATTCATTTGCAACATGCCATGTTTATACTAAATTGTTCATGGCTTCATGCAAACTATTTGCAAGAGTTATGAGATGATGAAACAAATACTCAAAAGTTTACATATACAAAGGAGTAAAGCCCATATTTCATCAGCCAGCCAAAGATGATGGGAATTTATGCCTCGGAAGGATGGCTTATAAAACTCATCGAAGAAAACAAAAGGCTCGTTGTGAAAGAACAGAGAAGAGCTCATTTGTTTTACTTAACCTTTAGTTCGAATTTGCAAAGGAGTGACATAAATGGACAATGTTTTCAACCTGTTAATGGTGACTGAGGATTGAAGAGCACTACGGTCTTTATAATCATAGTTTCGGTTGTAGAAACTTTCAACTCTACCATGACTTGGGGTTCCAACTTATTGCAGGGTTTGGAGCGAGGAAGAATACAGATTTTGAAATGGGATGTGTTTTGGAATAAAAAATCTTACTAATTCAGCTATGGATATAGTTGTCAATGTAAGAACGTGAGTTCGAATGCGCTAAAGCCAGTATCCTCTTATTTATGGGTTGGGGAAGGGCTATAGGTAGTTCTAGGCATTGTGTAAAAAAAAAAGATATGATCAGAATCGATAATGAGATTATTAAAAAATAATAAAGTTTTCTGTTGGTACAATGTCTAGAGCCATGCATAATCTTTTAAATAGAATAATAAATGCATTTTAGTGTGCTCAAACTGAACCCATTTCTTCGTACACAAATAATAACGTCGATGTCAAACGAGCTAAAACTCAATTGGGATAAATTTATAAAAGTTAAATGGACTTTTTTCTATTTTTTTTAATTAATAGAGTAAAGGGACATAAGACGTGACATCTTATTATTGATTAGAAGTTTTTTTAACAGATTTAATATTTGAGATGATTTGAGTAGAAATATAATTTAAGTATCCAGATAGAAAAAAAAAAGTATGGTTGAAGTATTAGCTTTTGGGTATTTTCATTTTTAGTATATTTTTTTATCAAATTTAGTTGATAAGTTTGCTTTTATCGTTTTTTAAGTGAAACGGTCATAAAGAAAATATAAAACTTGAACAAGGGACCAAATTATACAATGTGTAAACTTTAAAATTTAAACTTTTTTTCTCAGTTTCTCAATATTAGATTGCACACTTATTAACTAAGTGTGCAATCTCATGTAAGTGGCATGTTGCCACAATTATAGGCATACAAAAAGATTCTTATGACGTGAATGGACAGGATTTTATGGTATATAATGTTAGGACATGAGAATTATTATTGTATTAAGATCATCTTTCATGGTTTTTAGGCACCTTACAACGTGTAAATTATTATTTTATTAAACTCATCTTCTTTTTTTTTGTTGAAACCAAAGTGACTCTCGCTGATAACAGTGACTAATTAGATAGGATATACTATGATAAACTAGATTTTTAGGATAAGCTTCATTGGAACATGAATAATCAATGAACCAAAAGTTAATCAAATTGCACATTCTATATAATGCAAATTGGATAACTTTCAAACACATAATGGGCTAAACAATATACAAGACTTTGAAATTCAATTTAACTTTTACTACATTATTTTATCACCTAATTTGTTTGGAGTGGCACATATCTTTTTATCATCACCTGGACTTGTATACAAACTAATGGAATTGAATAACAACTATGGCAACATCCAAGTTTTGACCTCTACCACGTGGCAAAAAAACTCACAATTTTTGTTAAAGTATCTATTTATATGTAAGATGATACAAGTCGCAAGTCAAGCTCATTTGTAACACCCCTAGTCCGAATCTATCGCCAGAAGGGTTACGAGGCATTACCGGAAGTACACACATATTCATATTAATCATAAGAAATCATTTTCTTATGCTCTTAAATCAGTCAAAGATCTCATTAATTAATGTATCTTATAAAAACATACATAATCGAATATGCAACATCTTTATCTAACTCTATTAGGCACATGAACATTAATATCTGAATTATCCAAAACATCAAAACCATAAACAACATTTCAAGCATAGTCCATAATTATATTATACTTTGGTTGATTTCTCAACATAAGTAACCATCATTTAATCAAAGTACTAAACTAATTTGACATAATAAACAAGCCATTTTTGCATGGCTTATATATATACAATTCAAAATGAAAGATATCGAAACTAACCTATACATGCCATATAACCAAAATTCAAAACACTTATTTACCGGAACGAAAACTGGATAGTGTGAAGACGTCCCCAGACTTCCAACCCGAGTGATAAACGACAAATTATACATATTTTTACCCCATATTTAGCCTATATTATAGATGAATTATTATCAATTTTGTGAGAATTGGTGCTCTTAATCTTTCTTTTTCATATCTTATACCCAAGAGAGCATAAGGAAGAGAAAAGAACGGAAAACGGGCCAAAAATGGAGAAAATGGGCCAAAATGGGAAAAATGACACGACCCAAGAAGTCACCACACAGCCGTGGCACACCATCGTGCCACATGAAGTCCACACGGCCCAGCCAGCCCCCAACAAGCACGGCCAGGCCACACTGCCGTGCCTCCATCAATAGGCTCACACACGGTCTCTCGTCAATCCATACGGGCATGGCACACGGGCGTGTCCCTGTCGTGAGGAAGAGCAATTTCACTCGGATTGGGATGCTTAGAGGCTAAGAAAGGCCCCCCAAAGCTCTATATAAAGACCCTAGGAGGCAGCTCTAAGGGTGTACTTAATTCCTTGCCAAGGGTATTCTTTTTTCCAGGTGGGAAGTCGTCTTTTTACCGACACGAAGAGTGAAAGCCAGGGATTGCTCGCAGGGAAGCTGATTAATTCATCCCAGAAGCCAGAGCTCTACATCAAAACAGAGATTTTCCCTTCTCATTCTTCAGGGATCTTTTGGGTTCTTTTATGTTTTGTTATCTCATTACTTCTGCGATGTTTTCTTTCTTTATTATGAACTAAACCTTACAAATACTTGAGGGGGATGAAACCTAAGGCGAATCTTATTATTATTTATTCTTGAGTTATATGATAAATACTTGAGTTGTTCTTAATTATGTGTGCTTAATTCTTGTTTTAATAAGCCTAGGTATTAATTCAAGAAACGGATGTGCTTAAAGCAGAGGAGCAAAAGTCCCTGCGATAAGAGTAGATCTACCATTAAGCGGAGTTGCATGCAACCCTAGACATAGGGTGACATAAATCTACCGAATTAGGGTCAAACCTAAGAGGGGGATCCATAGATCGAATTAATGCAACCTAGGGTGTTAATTAATAAAGGAACTGTAGTTAACAGTGTAATGGCCCAAATTTAACCGGGCTTTAAAACCAAAATAAAACAAATAAATGAATATTTATTTTTAAAAGTCCTCTTAAACAGTCCAGGTTACAAGGCCCAAGCATCAGGGTCCAATAACAAAACTGATTAACCTGTTACCCAACAAACCCACTTACACCCATGGCCCGTACATCAGAGAACCTAACTACCCAATATCCCATAGTCCAATTAACTCGTGGCCCAAATCATTCACGGCTACTGGGAAACCCTAGCCCTCTTCAAGCGCCGCAATCAGGTTCCAGAAGCTTCGGGCAGATCAAACGACGTGATCTTTCAGTACCCTTTCAACGCACCGTTTCGGCCACCAATCTCGCCACCATCGTTGCGCCGACGATACCGGGATCATCAGTGCACCGTGCTTCACCTGCAAGCAAAATGGAAACCACAGCAAGCAAAAAGCAAAAAAAGGAAAAAGAATCGGGAAGATAAACAAGAAATGTAAACAATCGGGCAAATAAGCAAGAAAAGGAAATAAAATCGGGCAGATATACAAGAAAAGAAAATAAAATCACAGCGGATTAGGCTAGATACGATATAGAAAGAAATCTTTTGATTTCTTTCCAAGATGTGTAATCTACAGGCTTTAAAAGCCTTCCTTTAACCATTGTAATCTCTACACACACACACGGAGAATACGAAAAAGCAATAACACTGTTTTTTAAGGTGATTTCTCATTCTTTTTTTTATTATTCTATTTCGATTCAATTGCATGCAAAACAATAGATTATTTACAAATACTACTTGAAATAGAAAGAGGGAAAGAAAATACCTGAAAGAAAGGGATTTGGGATTTTTTGGCCGTTGAACGCGACGGCGCGTGGGCGCGTGAACGGGGCTCCGATGACGGAGCCATGAAGGCCGACGGCCTGAGCTCTGAGGGCCTTAGAGCATCTCTTATGGTTTTTTTTTAAAGAGTCTTCTAAAATGTTTTTCTTAACTCATATTAGGCTTATATAGCCTTAGCTCAACGGTGTCGTTTTTGCTTAATGAAATAAGTATTAAACGGCATCGTTTAGGGATACAAGCCAATTACCCGACCCGATATTCAAAAGATCCGCGTGTTTTACCATTAAATTGGTATATTTATGCCCTAGGTCCTTCTGCATTTTTTATTTAATTTAATTTCGATCAAATCAGATTTTATTTCATTTTAATTCGACCCTAATAATTTATATTTATTTTAATTTGGCCCCTGAGCGCTTTTAAGGCTCATTTCGAAACGATGTCGTTTCAGGGATTAGGGTTAATTGCCCAGTGAGTCCCTCAATTTTTAACGCGTTTTTAAGAGAGGTCCCTAATTCATTTTTTTGTTTTTCTAATTTATCCCTATGGTTTTGATTATTTTTAGTTTCAATCCTTTTTATATTTATTTATGTATTTTTTATATTGTATATAATCTATATATTTTAAATAATATATATTATCCCTTTATATTTAATTTATTTTATGTAGTTATATTCAATATATTATTTATTATGTACTATTTATAAATTGTATCACATTATTTTATATATATATGTAAATATTTTTTTTCCTTTCGTTAAAATTTTGTATATTATTTTAAATTCATATTACTATTATTAAAATCTGTTTTTGAATAATACATTTTATATACTTTAAAATATTTTATATAAAACTTTGTTTAGATAATTATTTAGTTATAATTTTTTATGTAAATATTTTTTAAATCATATACTAATCCTTTTCTATTACCTAATATTTATAGTATTTAAATATTATTTCATTTGTTATAATACTTTAAACTTTATATTATATTTATGATTTATAAAATTGGAAAGTTTTTTTTATATTTTAAAATTACTAATTAATTTTCTTTAGCATACTCATTATATTGTAATATATATTATACTTTTGTTTAGAACATTCGCATATATTCTTCTTTATTATTTACATGTGTTAATTAGCTTATTTTTGTATCTTTTTCTTGTTTTTAAATTTTACTAAAATTACTTTTATTTAATTGTTTTATATTCGCATGAAAGTGACTATGTATATGATTGTTTCAAGCTATACTTGTATAAGCATGATTGTATGTAATACGAAATTTTAAGTTTAATATTGTTTGCATGACATGTCAATATGATGTATGATGATGTTGTATGCTATGAAATGCATGTTTTATCCTTATTGATTTTTTTTGAATTAGTTGTGTAATATGCATGTATGTATGGTATATGTAATTCTATTATCTAACAAAATGCTAGTATGAATTATATAGACATTTTTGAAATATGTGGTTTCAAATACATCACTGTTTTTAAAAAAAAAAACATAAAATACTTGTTTTTAAAACAAAGGCAATGTTTTTCGTATTTAGGAATTTGGGAAATAGTGCCCTAACATGCTGGGTTGCGATTTCCCGTTTGCCTAAATGCCTAAAATACCCTTCTAAATGATTTTATAAATTGCGAGATGATTTTAGTCACAAAAGTTTTAGAATATCATGTCCTATCATGCTGGATGTGACATTCGTATTTCTTTTGACCAAAGGAATCTCGATTTTAAACTCGAACCATTCTAATTTCAAAAGGGATCGTACTTTTAAATGCTTTTAAATTTTAGCATTAAAAGATAGAAAATTATTCAATTTGGTACCGATTTTTGGGCGTTACGAGGGTGCTAACCCTTCCTCGTACATAACCGACTCCCAAACCCGTTTTTTTTTATTTCGTAGACCAAAACAAATGATTTTCAAACAAAATGGTTTGAAAGTGGTTCAATCACACTTGAACTGATTGGTGGCGACTCTCATTTTTAATAATAGAGTGGAGGCCCCATTTTCTAAACCCGTTTTAAAAATGGTTTCGACAAACAGCCTAGGCCTAGTTGTTCTTCGCCTTGACGGAGGGTTTAGCATAAATTAGGGATCTCTACGGATCAAGTCAAGTGAATAAGTTGTCTAGCTCAAGAACCAATAACAAGTGAAGTCTAGGTGGATTCTCCCTTGAGTATTGCCCCTATTAATTAGCTTTTCCCAAGAATATTCCCTCAATTCACTTTTTGTGCATTCTTAGTTAGTTTTAGAAGTAGCTTCACACAAACCCATTTTATTTCTAGGTTAAATAATAGAAAGGAAGTAAGTAGTAGTACTTCTGGTTCCCTTGGGTATGATAACTCGGTCTTGCCACTAAGCTATACTAATGTTCGATAGGTGCACTTGCCTTAAGTCGTGATATTAATTAGTTTTGGTGTGATCAGTTCTTTATAAATTTTATTACTTAATATCGCGAGCGATTATCACCGAGCAAATCTCTAAAGCTCTATAGAAATAGGAAAAACACATAGAGTAAGCTTTGAAAGCTTAGTAAGCCATAAGCAAATAAATCATTTCAATGATAATTATAATTCCATAACACTAAACTGAATTTTTAAACAATCTCAATCACATGTACTTCCATTGTACTCTTGAATTCATATAACTTTATTAAATAGATTCACTTATTTTATTTATCCATACCATATAACTATGCTTTTAAATTTGAATAATATCCGTTAGCTCAATTATATAAATCAAATTTGTACATATTCATTATGTAACCAACCAAACCATTGTCATTGCTTCACTAATTGATTTATAGATATAAAAACTAAGCATCATAATATCACCGTCTTAATATCCATTTCATGTTCAGATTTCAAATTAAGACCTAGTCACATCTCCAAACCATTTTTCTTATTTCATATTTCCCATGTTCAAATCATGGGACCACAAGGTCATATAGCAAGCACATATATCATATATATTCATCTGTGTACCTTTCTTTTTCATTCATGGTAACTTGTTTCACTTATCATTATTCAATACATAATTACCTTACATTTTTGAGTTTCAAAGATAATTTACATGTACCAGAATTATATATTTATGAACACAGTTACTATATCACAATTCTTATATAATTTATTTGATTACAGTCACTTGCCATTAATCACATCTCATTTTCACATAGACCATATATTATCGGATCATAATCATATCCACTTTCAATCCAAATATTCATAACATCAATAATACATTTATGTATATAACAAATCCATAATTCATAGTATAATATCACTCATATATATACATAGTCTACATGACTGATGATACCAAATTCATGAAAATGTCATTATACTTTCAACTATGATTCCAGATTTAACTTCACATAAGCAAGCATCACTTAGTTAGCTGAATAACACTATTGGGAACATTACTTATCTTAGCTAAGTAAACATGGCTGAATCTACTCAACTAATTTTAACATCACATTTATAAAATAATTTCTCAAATTCATATGTCATTGTTTAAATTGAAACCAAGTGAATTTACAGTCTATTACCCTTAATCGATTCACATATGCTTCTATCACATCTCAATTAAGCATACTATAAGCATAGAACATCTCATTACATGTCTATATCATATCCACAAAGTTAAATATTCAACATTGAATAATAAATTACATTTGAACGTACCTTCAAGGCATAACATTTGCTATTTAAATAACTTTAACCTTAAGGAAACCTACATGGCCGGATACACACATAAACTTATAAGATCATTTTGTTCACATTTCACTTGAAATCTTATAAACATGAATTTGTAATTTAATCATCGTTTGACTCCCAACATGAGGTTCATTCTTATTTCCTTCATCCAATATGAGATTCAAACCCTCAAGCTGTTAAAAGCACTATCTAATGGTCCTACTTTGCGAATTTGAACACGCACAATTTAGATTGAATTCCTCGTCTTGCCTTGGATTAGTTCTTTTTCAACATACTGTAATCATACATCTAGGAAAGCATCATATACTCATCCTTAATATCATTACTGAATCTATCAATAACCAGTTCTTCCTATTGAGCAATTTCAGTATCATGAAAATCGATCAGTGGCTTGTTAAATACCATGATGTTGTATAGTAGTCAGTTTCATTTGATTTTAGTACCAGCTAATAATCGTAGTACACAAGATTTCAGTATTTGTTTCTCTTTTTCCCCTCCCTTCTATGGTGCTAGTAGTTGATTAAATTTCCCCTCTATGGATTTTAGGAATTATCTTCAACAAAATCGAGCATTCATCAGAATATAGCATCTTTAAAATAGAGGGTCTATTTCATAGATAAAATGGTTCCGGAGGTTGAAGCAGAAAAGAAGGTTGTTGTTGCTTCGAGAAATTTCAAGGAAGCTGTACGATTAGCTGCTGAAGCAAAATCTTTAAGCACTGAAAAGGAAAGTGTACAGATTGAAATGGACAAAGCCGTGTTGGATCTTTGGAAACTGGAGGAAGAGATAAAGCGTACCGTGGATAAATTGCAGGAAATTGAAGTACTGATTTTATCGAAGAGATAAAGGTTCCAGAGGTTACTTCTAATTGCTGGTGCTGCTAAAGCCAAACGATCAGCAGCTCTAGAGTTGGATGATGAGGAAGAGGCCAACCTTCTACTTGTAGAGGCTGATGCAGCTAATTCTGAAGCAAAAGAGCTTCAACCAAAATATAATTTGAAAGAAGAAGAATTTGAAGATTCACCGAGACACTTCATCTCCCTAACTTATTATTAATAAGAGGAATTATGTTTTAAAATTTATTACAAACTTTCAACTTTTAACAAAACGACATCAAATAATCAAATCGGTACCAATTTTGGGCATGACGAGGGTGCTAGTCCTTCCTCGCACGTAACCGATTCCCGAACCCGTTTTCTCAAATTTCGTGGACCAAAATTATTGTTTTAATAAGTTTAGCTTTTAAAATAATTTTTATGAGGTGATCCGAACATCTCGAAATAAAAATCGGTGGCAACTCCCATTTTTGCTTTCATTTTCAAAACCCAAGTCGATCCCCGTTTTCAAGAAAATGGTTTCGACACAAGGCATATACTGCATTTCTTTTTTTTTTAAAAAAAATTTGGCTAACATCATTTATAATTTAAATCAACTACTTAACTTCTCACGAATTAATTTTAATTAATTAATTTTTTTATTCAAAATATGCAAATAAATGCTTACCTAAATATATATGTATATGTATATCTATACACGGCAATCACATGTTTCTAAACTTTTCAATATAATTTTATCTAAGCTATCTATCGATAGAAATTATACTCAACTAACCATTCATTAACATTAGGCATATTCGGCCATAGGTATAAACACATTTAACCTTTAAACAATATCTCCCAACACCTAACAAAGGTTTTCCAATTAACAACCATTGCCAATTACCATATAGTCCTTAAAGTCCTATTTACCAAAATTTTAACATTATTCAAAGATTGTTTATACATAGTATCACTAGAACAAAATCACATATAAGCCCTTGCAAAGCCAAATCTTAACAATTCGGTCCTATCCTCTTTGATAAGTAATTTTTTTAACATTCCTCCTATCATACCTTTGCCGAACACTCCCTAATACATTCCAATCCCTACAACTCAATTCAAGTGGATATAACTTACTTAAGTGAATTTATCCAAGGCACTTTTAAACCGAAAATGATATCTTGGCACTTAGGTCCTTTTTAACTCATTATTCTACTAATTGACTCACTTATTATTATGGATTCATCCATTTCTCTATTCAACCAAAACAATAATCAAATTCAACTAAATTTCCTCCATGACCGAATGTACATATCTCAACAAAATTCAAAATTTCAACATGGGTTTTTGAAAGAATTGGACATAGATTATAAATATACTCAAATTAACAAAAATAAGTATGAAAATCACCTTGAATTGAAGGCTTCAAATGGCCGACTACCCTAAAATTTCTTCTTCAATTTCTTTTCTTTTAGTTCGGCAAGGAGAAGAAGAAGAACAAGCAAGAACTTTGTTTTGATCAACCTTTTTCTTAAATATTATGTCATCAATATAAAAGACATATTTTATCCATTATTCATCATCATTGCCGTCCACTATATTTAAGATGGGCTATTTGACATGCAAGTCCTCCATAATGTTAGCCACATACTATTTGCCTACTACAATTTTACCTATCACATTTTCAAGGTTTCTCAAACAAGTCCTTTTTAATAATTCCACATCCAAAAAAAATATTTTCACACATGATAGTTCATATAATAAAAATATAGAAAATAATATTTTAAAATTTTTCTGACTCGATTTCGTGGTTCCGAAACCACAATTCCAATTAAGGTCAAAATAGGGCTGTCACAAAACATGTCCTTACCGTCCACTCACTTTTATTATGGTCAAATTTCCATTTAAAGGTCTCAACTTCCAAAGCCATTAACAAATTGAATCTCTATGCATTTATCTATCAAATTTTTAACTTACGCGATTAAGCCTTTTTTCTTAATCGAACATCCAAACGATAAAGTTAAGTTATGAAAATTTCTCACATTCAAATTTACATAAATTAAACACATAAAATAATATTAAAACATTTTTCAGACTCGGATTCGTGGTCTCGAAACCACCGTTCTGATTAGGGTCTAAAACGGGCTGTCACATAAGCAATGGTCGAGCTATTAGTTGAAGGCGTTTGATAAACGATTCAGCTAAACCATTTTGTGTATGAACATGAGCTACAGGATGTTCGACTTTTATCCCAATTGACATACAATAATCATTAAAAGCTTGGGATGTAAACTCACCAGCATTATCAAGACGAATAGTTTTGATTGTATAATCTAGAAATTGTGCTCTTAATCGAATTATTTGAGCAAGTAGTCTCGCAAACTCCAGGTTGCGAGTCAATAATAAACACACATGTGACCACCTACTAGATGCATCTATTAATACCATAAAATATCTTAATGGTCCACATGGTGGATGAATGACCTACATATATCACCTTGAATACGTTCCAGAAATGCGGGAGATTCAATCCCAACTTTAGTTGGTAATGGTCTAACCATCAATTTTCCTTGAGAACAAGCAACACAAGATAAATCCTTGAATTCAAGAATCTTTTGGTTCTTTAATGGGTGTCCAATTGAATTCTCGATGATTCTTCGCATCATAATAGATCCGGGATGGCCTAATCAGTCATGTCAAATAGTAAAAGTATGTGGTTCTACAAACTTCTGGTTTGTAGTAACATGTGACTCAATTGCACTAATATGTGTATAATATAAACCTGATGAAAAAGCAGGTAGCCTTTCCAAAATATATTTCTTTCCACGTTTAATATTTGTAATATATAGATATTCAATATTTTCTCATTCATAGTCTCAATATGATATCCATTAAGACGAATACCTTTAAAACTCAATAAATTTCTTTGAGGCTTAGTGGAATATAAAGCATCATTAATGACAAATTTTATACCTTTAGGTAATAATATAATAGCTCTTCCAGAGCCTTCAATAAGTTTTGAACTACCCGATATTGTATTAACATGGGCATTACTCATTGTCAAATGAGAAAAATATTTTTTATCTTTGAGTATCGTATGTGTTGTAGCACTATCTGCACACGTCTCCATTTATTTTGGGTCCATCAAAATTTTTTTGAATATTCATATTCTTCATAAAAAAAACAAAATATAATATGAGAAACATTGTAAATATTTATTAAATATATAAATTATCCTTCATGAAAGAAAATAAAATATACTAAAAACAATATAAAAATTTCAAAATAATATAAACTTTTTCTAATGATTCTTAAAGAAATTTGCCACATCTAGGTGAGTTATATTATTAAGGTCATTAAATTTATCACCCTCGTGGGCATAGTCAGTTTTAGTATTATAATGAATATCTTCATCTTTTGCCTCCATTTCATCATTTTGGGATATGAAATTTGTCTCGATATGCTTTCCCTTCTTTTTAATAGATGCTTGATAAAGTTTCACTAAATGCTCAGACGTACGACAGGTACGTGACCAATGCCCCTTCATTGTTATTCTTTTTCTGGTGGTTAGAAGTATCATTGTTATTACCACCATGATAACGATTACTAATACGTCCTCGACCATGTCCCCCACTACCTCCACGGTCACAGCCGCAACCTCTATATTTTCTATTTTCGTAATTATTGTGTACTGCTATATTCACTTCAGGGAATGGTGCAGAACCAGTGGGACGAATTCCATGATTTTTCATCAACAGCTCATTATTTTGTTCAGCCACCAAAAGGCATGAAATCAATTCAGAATACCTTTTAAAACCTTTTTCACGGTATTGTTGCTGTAGGAGCACATTAGTAGCGTGAAAGGTTGAAAATATTTTCTCTTACAAGTCCTCATCAGTTATGTTTTCTCCACATAATTTTAGTTGAGAACTAATTTTGAAAATTCTGAATTGTATTCAATTACAGTCTTAAAACCTTGCAACCGTAAGTGCATCTAATCATAACGAGCTTTAGGGAGTATCATAGTTTTCTGATGGTCAAATCGTTCTTTCAAATTTTTTCACAACTCAAGAAGGTCTTTCACTGTGAGATATTCCACTTTTAATCCTTCATGCAGATGATGACGGATGAAAATCATTGCTTTTGCCTTGTCTTGATTAGATGTTTCTTTATCTACTAATATAGTATTTCCTAGACCTTTAGCATCTAGGTGAATTTCAGCATCTAATACCCACGACAAATAATTCTTGCCTAAGATGTCTAAGGCCGCGAATTCAAGTTTGGTAAGATTTGACATTATAATCACTTGAATCAAAATAAAAAAATATTAGTAAAATAATAAGTATTCTCAATTGTAAAATAATTCAATTATATATACCAAATTTGCTAAAAAATAATATGTATATCAAATATTGGCATAGAGAGGAATAGTCATAATAATAACTTAATACAAATTACATTAATTGAAATTTCTTTTAAAAAAACATGTATATATAATTATCATTATTAGATATTAGTTGAAAAAATAAATGTGCAAATGTTACCTAGAGCAAATATTTCATCTAGAAAAATAAAATAAAAGAATTATGAAAATACGTATATCTATATAGTTTAGCGGGAGTTATACGGGCAAATTATATAAAGTCGAAATGATGTGAACTTCACTATGAACTCGTAGAAGCTCGTGCTGATAACGTGTTATAGAAACTTAATAAAACAATATATAAAATGGATGAAAATACAGGAGAATTTCATTGTGTTATCTTCACTTACAATGTACTATTTATAAGCTCATTTACATTTAATTAATAAATGCATTACGTTTAATAAATTAAATTTTATTAATTACTCCATTTAATAATCTCTTGATTATAAATGAAGTAATGAGTTTTATCTCATTGCTTTAATATGCTTAAAGGGGTTAGACATCTATTAATTTACAACAATTTAAGTATTTATTTCAATGATTAATTCATATTATTTTCTGTCAAAAGAGTATGGTTTGTTGGAACTTGTAGCCCTTTGTGACAACTAATTTATTTTCATTGCTTCTTATTTCAACTTACTTTTATCTAGAGATCTAAGTTAAATCTGTAACTTAACAAGTTATGATCCTATTTCGCACTAGTACCATATCATTCAGTATGGTAAGATTCAGTTAAAATTATTTAATTTAAATTTATTCAATAATTGTAGGCAATCCACTCAAGTGTAGAGGTGATCATGGGTTGGGCGGCCTGGCCCGGCCCGAAGGCTCGCCCGAAAAATGGGGGGGTTTGGGTAAAAATATAGGCCCGAAATATGGGTTTGGGCAAAAATACGAGGCCCGTTTAGAAAACGGGCTGGGCCTCGGGCCAACCATTTTTGGCCCGAGCCCGGCCCGAATTATATAAATATATATTTATTTTTTTAATTTTTTAAGCATATTTAATTTTTAACTTTGTTTTTTTTAGTTTGTGTATTATTTTAAGAATTTTTTATCTCAATTTTATTTTATTTCTTGTTTTAATATTTATTTTTATGTTTTTAAATTTATTTAATTTATTATATTTTTAAAATTTTTAATGAAATAAATAAAAAAATTAATATGGGCCGGGCCTGCCTGGGCTCGGGCCTAGCATTTTTATTTCGGGCAGTGTCTGGACAAAATTTTAGGCCCATATTTCGGGCCGGGCTGGGCCCGAGCCTAGAAAACGGGCCGAAATTTTTTCTGGGCCTGGCCCGAACTCGGCCCGGCCCATGATCACGTCAAGTGCCAAAATTAAAGCATAATGTTCCTTTTCAATAGTTGTAGGTATTAATCAAAGAAAGGTTGCTTTAATTTATTAATCAAAATAAAAACATAAACAGGACATTTTAAATGCGCAAATCTTTTTGCTAGAAAGCTTACGCTCAACCCAAAATTTACACTTCTTCTGCTGCTCCCGCCGCCATTTCTGCTTTCATTTTCAACCTCACCTCTCTTTGCTTACTTTCAACATATGGGTATGCTTCCTTCTTCTTTTATTCTTCGTTCTGTTGTTAATGGTGGAAGCCTTCTTTCTTATTTCCGCTCTTTTTCTTCTTCTTCTAACACCATTGCTACCCACATTGAAGCCCTAAGTAAGAAACCCATGCCCGTTAGAGGAATGGGAAAAAGAGACCACCGTTTCGATAATGTTGATGATGCTCTGATTTCGTTCAATAAGATGATTGAAAAGTACCCAAAGCCTTCAATTGTGGAATTTAATAAATTATTAGGAGCCATTGTTAGGATGAAACATTATGCCGTTGTTGTTTCCATGTATAGACGGATCGAATTATTGGGTGTTTCCCACGATGCTTATTCTTTGAGCATCTTGATTAATTGCTGTTGTCAATTAGGTCGAATTGATTTTGGGTTTTCTGTTTTGGGGAAAATGTTGAAGTTAGGTGTTGAACCTCATGTTGTAACTTTTTCCACCTTGATTAATGGATTTTGTAATCAAAATAAGATTTTTGAGGCTGTTAGAATGTTCGATGAAATGACTGAAAGAGGGTATCAACCTCATTTGATTGCTTACAGTACAATACTTAAGGGGTTGTGTAAGACCGGCAATTCTGGTAGAGCTGTTAGGTTTCTAAGGCTGATGGAAAGCAGAGGTTTTGAACCTCATATTGTAGCATATAATACCGTCCTTGACTGTCTTTGTAAGAACGGGTTGATAAAGGAGGCTCTCGATCTATTCTCCGAAGTGAAGGTTAAAGGCATTAGACCAGATGTCGTTACTTACAATTGCTTAATTCATGGTATGTGTAATTCGGGCCAGCAGCAGGAGGCAACAAGGCTCTTGAATGAAATGGTGGATAACAATATTTCACTTAATATTGTCACATATAATATATTGATTGGTGCACTTTGCAAGGAAGGAACGATTTCTAAAGCTGTAGAGATCGTTGACATGATGAGAAAGCAAGGTATTGAGCCCAACGTTGTCACGTATAATACATTGGTTGATGCATATTGCAAGAAAGGGATGGTCTCTGAAGCTGAGGATTTTGTTGACGCAATGATAAAGCGAGGCATTGAGCCTGATGTTGTTACCCATAATGCATTAATCAATGGCCATTGCTTGCAGAACAAAATGGATAAAGCTAGAAGAGTTTTCAACTCGATGATTGAGAAGGGTTGTGCACCTGGTATATTTACTTACAACACCATGATCAATGGATATTGCAAAGCGAAGAGGTTAGACGAAGCAATGGAACTCTTTCGTGAAATATCTCAAAAGGGACCAATCCCGGATACTGTCACATACAGCACTCTTGTGCAAAGTATGTTTCAGTTAGGGAAAGTTTCAACTGCTCGTGAACTTTTTAGAAAGATGCTTGCTTCTGGACAAGTTCCAGATATAGTGACCTGTTTGATTTTGCTGGATGGTTTATGTAAAACAGGTCATATCGAAGAGGCATTGGAACTTTTTCAAGCAATGCAAAACAGTGGGTTGGAACTTGATATTGTTCCGTATAATATCCTAATTGATGGGTTTTGTAGAGCTGGGCATATCGAAGTTGCCAGGGAATTATTTCATCAACTCTCAAACAATGGTTTAAAACCGGATGTTTACACATACTGTATAATGATTAATAGACTGTGTAAAGAGGGATTGCCAGATGAAGCATATAAGATGTTTGGGAGCATGGGAGGTAATGGTTGTTCGGCTGATAGTTGCTGTTTTAATGTAATGATCCGGGGTTTCCTTCAAAACAACTATACCTCAAAGGCAACGCAACTTCTTACGGAAATGGTTGGTAAGGGCTTTTCTGCAGATATATTCACTGCCACCTTGTTTATGGATCTCATTTTACACTCTAATAAATCAATCTTGCTCTGAAATGTTTCACAAATTGTGTAAAGATCATCACTTGCAATGTGAATCAATTTGTACATAACCATTGTATAGTGATAAAAGATTTTTTGAAACTAGAATGAATTTTAGTGTCCATTTTCAATTTTGTTGATTTTATTCTGACTTGTGTAGTAAGTGAGAGTCTTGTTGGTGGTAATGTTAAGAAATTAGGGGAAAATCAACATCTGTTGCAGTGACAATAGCATCGGTTTAACTTTTGGCTGCTCAGAACTTTTAACTCCTTAAAAGTGTAAAATTCAATCAAATTTAGAGTTTATTTGATTGAGTGAAAATATATTTTGAAAATTAATTTTTGGAAAGGAATATGATTTTCTAAAAAATATAATATTTTATTTTGTTTAAATGATTATAAGCAAAACATTTTACATTATTTTCCTGAATTCATTTTTCAAAAATACATAAATATTTTCATGATGAAAGATATATTTCTTTTCATTATTTAATTACGAAAACTATTGTAAGATAAACACCAGTCTCTGACACTTCCTGGAACTTGAATTTGGATCGTCCAAAATTAATTGATATGTCATTAAATGATTAAAAATTTAATTAAATGAGGTGTAAATGACATGTAAAAAATATCTGACATGTCATTAATTGATTGAGAAGGGATATGGATGACGTGGCGTAACCGTTTCATCCAATCCTTCCCCTATCATTTAGATGTCCGACAAAAACTCTAAATATTGTTCCAAACACATTTTATCAATTAAATTAAATCTTAACTTAATGATAGTTGTTCTCCAGAGAAAAATTGTTCTCCATTGCTTTTAAGAGAAAAGCACTTATTTGAGAAAAAGCTCATCCCAAAAGCAATGAAGAACAAAGCCTTAGGGTGTGTTAGGTGTGTTCTTCTAAGCTTTTGAGATGAGCTTTTCTAAAAAAAAGTGCTTTTCAGAGAAAAGCTATGAAGAACAACATTCATCCAGGTAGCTTTTTTGGCTTTTGAGATGAACTTTTTTGGAGATGAAAAAGCAGTAAAATGGGAGCTTTTCAAGCCAAAAGTCCATTTGGGTTTGTATATTACCGTTTTAACCTTTTTTTGTCTGAACATATTTTCTCTTTCACGTTAAAACTTTTGCCCCTTTTTTTTTGGTCTGAACTTTACCTTCTCTTCTTCTCTTCTCCACAGGTCAATATCTTTTTCTTTTCTTCTTCTTCTATTCATTATGCTTTAGTTTTTATTTCTGATTCTTTGATTTTATGAAATAATTATGAAATATACTCTAATTTTTTCACATTTCTTTCAGATTTTTCTCTTTTGCTTTTACCCATTTTCGTCTGGTTCTTTGCTCATCTTCTCTTCTCCACTGGTGAGTTTATCTTTTTCTTTTCTTTTTTTCTCTTTTGCTTGGCATGTTATATATTTGGAATAAATTTCAAAAGACAAACAATACATGATAAATAAAAGTTAAAAACATCAACCTCTAGTCCTCCGAACCAAAAAATAAATAAAGGAAGAAAGAAAAAAGTAGAAATTCTAACTTGTATATTTTTCTTTTCGTGTCTTCCACCCAGAGATGTTTTTAAAACAAGTAATGGTGAACAGGGTCTAACCACCACTGTAATATCTATCCATTTTTATATAATTGAGATACCTTCACACAGAAATGTTGAAAATGGGCCCTCAAAAGGACATCACTACTCACAATCTCTTATTTAGTTTTTACCACTTACAAACTCTCATCCATATTCTATTATAATCATAAACCATGCCCAAACTACAAAAACTTCCATCACTCACCAATTCCTCTGTTAATTTTTTTATTAAAATGATGACTCACTCTTTTTTTTAATTGGTATAATAACACATTTAAATCCTCAATTTGGTCAACAAATTTAGTCTACATTTACAAATTCTATCAATTTAATCCTTAACAAATTTTAATCATAAATCAAAATAGCTATAATAAACTCAAATGAAATTATAAACGCAGCAAAATAGACTCGATACTCTATTCTTCACATCAAATATAATCACATTCCAATTCCTTTAATAAAATTCATTAGCTATAATAAACTCAAATGGATATCCTGATAGACACAAGAATAATAACTCAAAATATATATCCTAACTAAAATATAAAATAAATAAAAAAATTTACTTGCCAAACAAGACCTATATATTCTTAAAAAGTTATGACTATTAACACAATATGTAAAAATTTAAAAGCTAAATTTATTATTATACCAATTTTTTAAACTACAATCTCACCCTTTTGTCAAACACTTAAACGATAAAAATGGACAAAAGAAAAACCAAACATGATTAAATTACCACTTTTAAAACTTTAAGCGACAGAAAAAAGAAACTTAACACCATTGGATGATTTCTTATTTTAAAATTAAATTTTCATTAATAACTGAAAATTGTGGAATAGGAAAATTTGGACTATATAATAGCTAAAAAAGTAAAATATGAAAATCATTGAAAACGTAATATGAAACATCTGCTAAAAAAACTAATAATGTATAATTTTAAAACTTACTGTTTAGCACAACACTCCTTCACAACAAAGGCAATTATGTTGAAAATCTGCCTAGTATTCAAGCCTCAAATCAGTAGGTTCTCATTCAAGGTTAGGGCATGTATTTTAAAAGTCATGTTATGCATCATTCCTTTTCCCGCATAATTTTTCAGCCCAGTTCTGAAATCTAGCCAAGTGTTCTAAAAGTAGTGGACAAATTGCATTAATCCCACTTTGGATGGAAAAGGGATAAGTCTGGATGCATTATACATCCTATCATACCTTATCATACATGTCCTTTGAGAAGAGAAGAGTAATGACCCTATGACACTGGTTGCTGCTGATGGTTCTCTTCAATCTTTCACCTGCTGATTGCTGCCTTCATCAGTTCTTCTTCCATCTCCTTTAACTTCAATGTGGATAAATCAATCTTATTTTGCAGCTCTTCAAGGCTCCTCTCTTTCTGCTTGAAATGCCTATCGTTCTCATTGACCTTTTCCTCCCTCTGGTTGAGCATTCTCCTCAGTTCAGTCAGCTTCTCTTCTCCTTTGTTTAGTCTTTTCTCCCACTCATTCAAGTCTTCCCTCTATTTGTAAAAAGTTGCCTGATATGCTTCTCGTCTAGAAGTAGTAGAACAAATGCATGACAAGAGCAATATGTCATGAGAAGTGAGCAAATCCAAGAAAGTTCAAGTCAAAACGACCATCTTAACATATATTAAAAATTTTATTAAGAGAATACTCTGCAACAAAGGAAAGACGCTCTCTTTGAAGCACACTTTCACGAGCCTTCATCTCTTGCAGTTTCCTTTCCAATTCTGAACTTTTTCTATTCACCTCTGCAAGCCTACCATCAGCAGCAAGCAGCTTTTCTTCCACCTCTAAGGATTTTCCTTCAATTCCAGCAACCAATGCATTTGCATTAGCCAACTTTGTATCAGAACTAAGCTTAACCTGGACATGTTCTTCTTGAATATCACGCAATGCTTTTTCAAGCTGAAACAAGAGATATAGACATAATATCAATTTCATTAAGTTAGAAAAAGAGCAGGTTAAACAGGTAATCAATGATAAACATTAAGGATGCTTCTGAACAGAAACATTACATGCAGTTATGTAAGAAAAAATTGGAAGAAAAAGCATACATCAGCCACACACTGTTTTTCAGCAGCTAAGGCTTTTGCCAAGTTCTCCTCTCGCTTTTCAACTTCAGATAATGCGATCAAGTGGTCGTTTTCCATCCCGCATTGCTCCATTATTATATTATTATTTTCCATTGATATAGTAGAAAAAACTATCCTTTTTCCTGCAAGACAAATATTTATTTAGGTTTAAATTTTTAAAAGGAACTCACTTTTCAACAATTTTTTTAAATTATAGTTTTTAGGTTCTTGTATGCATTTTAAGAATAATATGTGTCTCAATTTTTAATCTACCTTTGTAAATAATTAATTGCAATATTAATGTTTCTTTGCTTCTTCTTTTTTTCTTTTTAAGTGTTGGAAGCTAAAGAAAGAACAATTTCCGTTGCCTCTACTTCTCTTGGTCATCAACAAGGTAATTGCCTCTACTTCTCCTGCTCTCCTATTGTTTTAGTTTAGTATTGAAGATTTACTTCCTTCAATACACATATCTTATAATTTATTTTTTTAGCTGTAACAGTTTATAGATCAGATGATGTTTATGATCTGGTATATTGCTTGGATATGCTGTGTTAATTTTCTTAAGATATTATCTTGATTTTGATACACATGTAAAAAAATATACTTATGTGACATTTGATTTTCTTAATTGCTTTACTGGCTGGAACGAATCTGTTCGTATACACAATAGATGATTACTTTGGCGGTTGAAGTTGGTGGTGAAAAAGTGAAAGCAATGTGGGATAAGAGATTGACAGAAATATTTTGTGATATTTGTATCCGAAGACATGTCGATCGAAATGATGTAGATTTTATGAAATACGAAGATATTAACTGGGCATATGAGAATATTATTCATTCAGAAAATGCTCACGGCCGAGAAAGTGAGGATGACGACGACGACGACAACGACGATGATGATGGTGATGATGACGATGAATCAAACAATTCAAGCTGGTTTTGAAATGGAATTAACAAGAGATGCTATAGCTTCTAGTTTAATGAATTCACTTTAAATTGATGCTATTGTAAAATTTTAAGTATTTATATTTCGTATATAAATATTATCCCTTTTTGAAACTTTAATTCAAATATATGTAATATTTTAATTTATTAGGTTTATGTTTTCTATGTTATGTTAATATCTAATATGAGTTATATATTCATAGTATATTTTAAAATAAAATAATACAAATGTGTTAAAAGCATTAATTAAAAATTAAAAAAATTAAAATAATACAATTCTGTCAATATCTAATTACAAATATTTAATTATTATATTTTAATATTTTAATATAGTTTATATATTCTAATTAAATTTAATAAATAATTCATATTAATTACTTAGAAATATTTAAAATTAATATTATATATTAAAATATTAACAATAAGTTATAATAAATTATTTTTTATATTATTAGTAAAATATCATAATATTAACTAATTTGAACATTATTTAAATACATATTTGCTACTTCATAATATCATGTCTAAAATGGACATTTTATTTCTCAAAAGCACTTTTTGACAGCAATACCAAACACCTAAAATTTTCAAAAGCACTTCTTAAAAGCACTTCTCAAAAGCACTTTTTCACAGCACTTTTCAAAAGCATTGCCAAACACACCCTTAGTTGAGCACCTTCAAAAAGTTTTGGCCATTGTTTGTTCACTTTGAAAGATTTGACTTTCATTTAAGCGTTTTCATAAAAGTTAGACCTTTATATAAATATTTTGAAAGGTTTAACTTTTATGTAAACAATTCCTAAAAAAATACCCCAATTTGAACATTTAACTAAATAAATGTATGAATTTTCAAATGTATTTCATCATTCAGCTTTGTGGGCAAAATTTTCCTCATTGGTTTTTTATTCATAAGATTTAAATTTAAAATTTTACTTAAAATTTACTAATAGTTAGGTGACTATTTTGTAACTTTTCAGAGTTGGGTGACTAAAAATTTTTTACTAATAGTTAGACAACTACTAATATAGTTTACCCTTCTAGAAAATTGAGAGAAACTAAAGCATGCGAAACATGATAGACCAAATTTCCAAGAAAAATGCATCCAAAATAATTAATCTATACTATTACTTAAACCTTTGATTAAGTTTTGTGTCACGAGTCAACCGAGCACCAATTAGGTTAGAGAAATTACTAAAATTTCATTTCTTATTAAAAATAAGTTATATTATTCAATGGTACTTTAGTCATTTTATTTTAAAAACAATAAAAAAAATGCATATGATAGGATTTGAACCCACGTCCATTACATTAGTAAATTTAAGACTTTACTACTAAACTAAAATTTTATTTTACTATTTTGGGTAAACTACACCATTAGTCACTAAACTATGAGTAAGTTTTCATTTTGGTCACTTAACAAAAAAATTTTATTATGTGGTCATCGAACTATTCAAAAGTTTTTATTTAAGTCAAAACGCGGTTGAAATCAATGTTATATGGTTTTCTCTATTTATACTGCCTGCACACATGAAAAGCTCTTTTTTCCCTTCTCTTTTAAAGTTTATTTTTTTATGAAACAGCTTTGGATATCATGAATCTACGAACCAAAATTCAAACAGTTTTTCTCTAATCTCCGACACTGACCGTCATATTGACTTGGATCTAAAGTATATTCTTCTACTCGTCTATGGGTATTGGCCCACCATACCGATCGTCAAATCGCTGCTTGAAACTCACTGGCAAAACTTAAAAAAAAAACTTAACAGCCTGGTGACTTAAATAAAAACTTTTGAATAGTTTAACGACTTGAATGAAAATTTGAATAGGTTAGTGACAAAATTGTAACTTTTTAGTTAAGTGACCAAAACAAAAACTCAACATCAACTCAAAATTGCTATATTGTCCATATTTCATGTATTATTATTGTTCTAAAAAAATAATATTTTATTTTGTTTAAATGATTATAGGCAAAACATTTTACATTATTTTTCTGAATTCATTTTTCAAAAATACATAAATATTTTCATGATGAAAGATATATTTCTTTTCATTATTTAATTACGAAAACTGTTGTAAGATAAAATATTCGTGTTTAATTAAACTCAATTAACTTAATTATTCTTGTAGTCTTTAACTTTTATTTCCTAAGTATTTATTTTGTAACCAATAGATTCAAATCGGATGTCAATAAATATTTTTACAACCGTAAGAATACAAATTTGGATAATGGATATCTAAAGGGTTCTATCCTTATTTACTAGCAAATAGTTAGTTTTAACATCCGAATTGTTATCCCTAATCAGAACTTTGCTATAGTATATGTATGTATATATATATTAGTTTTCCTTTATAAGTAAAATAACTGAAAAAGAAAAGAAAAAAGATGGGAAACGATAACAAGAGCAACTCACCTAAATCCACGTTAAATAATTCAAGTGTATTCTTTTATGAAATCAGTGAAGATCGAGGGAACAAATATTGAGTCATCAGCAATTAGTTTCTTATCCAACAATGAGAATCAAATAATTAAAGAAAATGTGAAAATTATGATTTGGTGCTTTTGGATATTTCCATTTTTTTATCAAACTTAGTCGACAAATTTCGTTTTTTTAGCTTTTTAAGTAAAACAAACATAAAGATATATAAAACTATAACAAAGGATCAAATTACATAATATATAAACGTTGAAAGTTAAATTTTTTAAATTTAAGATTAAATTGATATAAATATATAAACATTAAGAGTTAAATTTATTAATGTATCAATTTTAAAATCTGTCACGTTATGTAAGAGTTGATGGCCAAAAAGACAAAATCGAATAATTAAATAACTATTTTGTAACAGAGTAGATGTGTGCATGGGATTCGGGAGCCCCTTGATGAGAATCTATTCTCTGACCTTGTTCTTCAAACCGCACTCAATCAGCCTGAACTCCAACCCCAAGCCAAACATGAACTTGAACCTGAACCAGGGCCGCCTTCTGTTACTGCCTTTGCTCGGCAGACATCTTCAACTTTTCGAAAGAAAAAGAAAGCTACCGGATTCAGGATTGGATATGGTAGAGATCACCAGATTAATAATATTGATGCTGATGGTAAAATTGTACTTTGGCACCCCTTAAAAATGATAAAAATTTGATTTAATCCTTTAAAAATTATAAAGATATATATATATAGACTATTTAAATAGTGAAATTACATTTGTACTATCGTAAAAATTAAAATTTAATTCCAATCCCCCTAAAAAAAATTCTGCCTTCGTCCCTGCACGTATATGTGAAAATCATAGATTTAGAATACAGATATGTGTTTAAAAATAATATATAATAGATAATAAATATAATGTTTGGAACTAATAATTAACGCGTGACTAAAAGAAAATTGATATGTACGATATTAAATGTACTACAATTGTTTATGATGGTTGTTTATTTGCAAATAAAATATGTACGATATTAAAATTAAAACAATAGATTTAATTGTTGATCATTGTGTTGTTATCAATCTTGTGGCGATGTCGAGTTAACTTGTGACACCAACTCAATTAAATATATTATTAATATTAATTAATATGGAAGTAATAACGTGTGAATAGTTATAATTATAATTAAAATATAAAAACATATTAAAATAAAGATTTATTCCAGTGGTAAATTAAAAATTTTACTTATGTAATTAGTTTTGATTCGAATCTCACCATATATGCAGTGGTAAAAAATTTATTTATAAATGCATTAAACATGGGTTTAATCTTTTGGCATGTTAATTTTAGATTTTTTTTATTTTAAATTATATAAAAGTATGAAAAGACAAAAAGGTCACCAAAATAATAATAGTGATTATTTAATTACAGGGTATATTAGTCATTTCTTAACCAAGTTGATACCTGGTTAACTCGTAATACAAACTCTATTATGGATTTTATTAATAGTAAGTATATGTACATAAATTTGCTGAGAGAAAACATTTTATGTTAAAAGTTAATTTTTAAAAAAGTTTAGTGTAGTCACAAAGAATTTGTTTATAAATCTATTAAATATAGGTTTAATCCCTTGACATATTAATTTTAGTTCTTTTATTTTAAAACTATACAAAAGTATAAAAAGACAAAAAAAGGTTATTAAAATAATAATAGTAGTCATTTAATAAAACGGTATATTGGTCATTTCCTAACTGAATTGATACATGGTTAACCCGTGACCCTAACTCAGTCAAAAGTTTTATTAATAGTATAAACGAGTTAGTATTTGGTTAAATTGTGACACTAATTCAATCAAAGCTTTTATTATTAGTATGGATTTTTATTTTTTAAAATTAAAATAATTTCTTTTATTTTTTGGAAAACAAAACTACATAATTAGTCACATAACCATTAACGTGTTTCTGTTTTGGTCACCAAATTACAAAAAACAAATCTAATTTCATCAATAACGTTCTCGATCAATTCTGTTTTGGATACTCTCCCTTAAATCGATAACAAAAATAATGTTGTAGTCTTTTTTTAATTGATATAGTACCACATTTAATTCTTAACACTTTCATATTTTATTAATTTGATCGTACTTCTAAATAATTTAACAAAATAAACTTTTCACATTTATAAATTTTATCAATTTCATCCTCTCAATAGAAGATAATAACGAATGAGTTGTGAAATAAAAAAAAAGGAATAGTCGAAATCGCAATAAAAAAGAAAAAGAAAATATCCACAAAACGGTGACATACAACCCACCATCTTTTATCATCATTTCTTCCCATTTTCATGCCAATCAAAACATCAATTATTTATTTGTCTTCATTTATAGAATAAATAATTAAAGATTAAATTATGTTCTAAGTACTTATACATTTCATACATTTCATATAATTTAAGTATCTAGATAGAAAAAAAAAGTATGATTGAAGTATTAGCTTTTGGGTATTTTCCTTTTTAGTGTTTTTTTTTTTTTATCAAATTTAGTTGATAAGTTTGCTTTTATCGTTTTTTAAGTGAAACGGTCTTAAAGAAAATATAAAACTTGAACGAAGGACCAAATTATACAATGTGTAAACGTTAAAATTTAAACTTTTTATTCAGTTTCTCAATATTAGATTGCACACTTATTAAGTAAGTGTGCAATCTCATGTAAGTGGCAATGTTGCCACAATTATGGGCATACAAAAAATTCTTATGACGTGAATGGACAGGATTTTATGGTATATAATGTTAGCAAATGAGAATTATTATTGTATTAAGATCATCTTTCATGGTTTTTAGGAGCCTTACAACGTGTAAATTATTATTTTATTAAGCTCATCTTTTTTTTTGGTCGAAACCAAAGTGACTATCGCCGATAATAGTGACTAATCAGATAGGATATACTACGATAAACTAGATTTTCAAGATAAGCTTCATTGGAACATGAATAATCAATGAACCAAAAGTTGATCAAATTGCACATTCTATATAGTGCAAATTGGATTACTTTCAAACACATAATGGGCTAAACAATATACAAAACTTCGAAATCCAATTTAACTTTTACCACATTATTTTATCACCTAATTTGTTTCGACCTCTACCACGTGGCAAAAAAACTCACAATTTTTGTTAAAATATCTATTTATATGTAAGACGATACAAGTCGCAAGGCACAAAATCAAGCTCATTAACGTGATGGACTCAAATTTCCTCAAGTCCCAATAATGAGGTCAAAGGCCAAGCAAATCTGAGTAAGATTGAACGAGAGCATTCAAGACTTCGTTACGAAGGCTATAGATGCGCACACGGCCGAAAAAGAAAATCAAGATTCACTTTCCTGTTTTCAAGAAAATCAAGATTTCAAATCTTGAAAATCTTGGTCCAAGAAACTGAATCTTGTAGCCAACGCTCATTGGATTTCATGTACGAGCTTGAACGAGCCAATTTCGAGAGCAAACGGATCACAAGACTAAGTTCTTGTAAAAATGGCCCATTAAGATGTCTACAAGCCCATCTTGAAGTTTTGAAAGTTATTTAATTAAATATCGGGCCAAATGATTAAAGTGGCCCAAATTGTAAAATATTTAAACTTTGGATCCAATTTTGTTTTAATAGGTGGATCATCATGCAATAATTCAGCCCAAGAAGCCCATTTAATTTTTTTTTGGATGAATTCCTATTAAAAGTCCACACTTATTTTGTTTTTTTTTATTTGATGAGTTGTCATGTTAGTTAGTCCATTAAGGTTAAAGAAAATTTATTTTGGGGTCGATAAGTAGCATGTAGACTTGCTCATGGGTTGGGCGGCCCAGTCCGGCCCGAAGGCCCGCCCGAAATGTGGGAGGTTTGGGCAAAAATATAGGCCCGAAAAATGGGCTTGGGAAAAAAATAAGGCCCGTTTAAAAAATGGGCCGAGCTTAGGGTAAGGTATTTTTGGCCCGGCCCGGCCCGAATTCACTAAAGGACAAAAAAATTTGCTTTTTTTTTTTTTGTTTTTGAATGTTATTTTCTTGATGTTTTCTCCCTATTTTGCTACCATATTACTATTATGTTGCTACTATTTTGTTGTTATTGTTTGGATATTGTACAAAACTTATTTTATTGCTAATTTTGTTATTATTTTAAAGGCATTTGTTAATTTTGTTATTATTTTAGAGGTATTTGCTTGTTAAGTTGCATCTATCTTAGTGTTATTTAAGTCTACATATTTTTTAAAATTAATTTTCAATTTGTTGGGAAATATTTATTTTGATTTTCTTAGTATTTTTGATGTATTATATATATTTAAAAATTATATAAAATAATATAAAAAATTAATATGGGCCGAGTAGGCCCAGGTTTAAGCATTTTTATATGGGTCGAGCTTGGAAAAAATTTTAGGCCCATTTTTTTGGCCCGACCCGGCCCGAGCCCGATGAATAGGCTTAAATTTTTAGTTGAGCCCGACCCGAACCAGGCCCGGCCCAGCCCATGAGCACCTCTATTAGCATGGCTGTCCACCCTTATTCATGCACAATTTATTTATGTTTTTTGAATTAATAATAATTCTGTTTGAGTTTTTCTTCAATAATTGCTCTTGAGTTTCTTTTTGAAGCTGTTTTAACAATATCTTAGGTTGTGGGAATCATCTTCAAGCTTTTTATTGCCAAGATCTCTTTCTTGGAGGGAGAATTAGAGCCATTAAAAGGAGTTGTGGATTCTTAATGTTTCCAAGGCTTCTTAGGACGTCATCTTCTCTTTTCTATCATTAATTTATCGTTTCTTACTTATTTAAGTTAATTCTTGTTGTTATGGCTTACTGATTTTATTAATTTTCGTTCTAGGTTAAAGTTACTTCAAGAAAGACGTTTTCCTATCTTGTTCCATCAAGAAACACATCAAAATTAAGAGTTTTAATCTTTTTATGTTCTTTAAAACATTCTTGCACAAAACAGTTTGTTTTTGTCTTTAACATCACTTTTAACAAATCTATTTATGTTTTGTTTTTCCAAATTTAGTTAGGACATTTTTTTAGGCTAAGGACAGTTTCTTTCCATCCAAGAATTTATATGTAACTTACAAAAGAATTTATTTGTAACTAAATATTTATTTTAACTTGAATAGATTTATATGTAACTAAATATAAACCACAATTTATATTTAAAAATGTAACTTTAAAATTATAGTAAGATTTAGTTAAAATTATTTAATTTAAATTTATTCAAAGCATAATCTTCCTTTTCAATAGTTGTACGTACGTATTAATCAAAGAAAGGTCGCTTTAATTTATTAATCAAAATAAAAACATAAACAGGACCATTTTAAATGCGCAAATCTTTTTGCTGGAAAGCTTCCGCTCAACCCAAAATTTACACTTCTTCTGCTGCTGCCGCCGCCATTTCTGCTTTCATTTTCAACCTCACCTCTCTTTGCTTACTTTCAACATATGGGTATGCTTCCTTCTTCTTTTATTCTTCGTTCTGTTGTTAATGGTGGAAGCCATCTTTCTTATTTCCGCTCTTTTTCTTCTTCTTCTAACACCATTGCTACCCACATCGAAGCCCTAAGTAAGAAACCTATGCCTGTTAGAGGAAAGGGAAAAAGAGACCACCGCTTCGATAATGTTGATCATGCTCTGATTTCGTTCAATAAGATGATTGGAAAGTACCCAAAGCTTTCAATTGTGGAATTCAATAAATTATTAGGAGCCATTGTTAAGATGAAACATTATGCCATTGTTGTTTCTAAGTATAGACAGATCGAATTATTGGGAGTTTCCCACGATGTTTATTCTTTGAACATTTTGATTAATTGCTGTTGTCAATTAGGTCGAATTGATTTTGGGTTTTCTGTTTTGGGGAAAATGTTGAAGTTAGGTGTTGAACCTAGTGTTGTAACTTTTTCGACGTTGATTAATGGATTCTGTAATCAGGATAAGATATTTGAGGCTGTTAGTATGTTCGATGAAATGACTGAAAGAGGGTATCAACCTGATTTGATTGTTTACAGTACAATGCTTAAGGGATTGTGTAAGACCGGTAATTCTGGTAGAGCTGTTAGGTTTCTAAGGCTGATGGAAAGCAGAGGTTTTGAACCTAATATTGTAGCATATAATACCGTCCTTGACTGTCTTTGTAAGAACGGGTTGTTAAAGGAGGCTCTCGATCTATTGTCCGAAGTGAAGGTTAAAGGCATTAGACCAGGTATAGTTACTTACAATTGCTTAATTCATGGTATGTGTAATTCGGGCCAACTGGAGGAGGCAACATGGCTTTTGAATGAAATGGTGGATAACAATATTTCACTTGATATTGTCACATATAATATATTGATTGATGCACTTTGCAAGGAAGGAACGATTTCTAAAGCTGTTGAGACCGTTGACGTAATGAGAAAGCAAGGTATTGAGCCTGACTTTGTCACTTATAATACATTGGTTGATGCACATTGCAAGGAAGGGATGGTCTCTGAAGCTGAGGATATCGTTGACGCAATGATAAAACGAGGCATTGAGCCTAATGTTTTTACCCATAATGCATTAATCAATGGCCATTGCTTGCGGAACGAAATGGATAAAGCTAGAAGAGTTTTGCCCTTGATGATTGAGAAGGGTTGTGCACCTAATATAGTTACTTACAGCACCATGATCAATGGATATTGCAAAGCGAAGAGGTTGGACGAAGCAATGGAACTCTTTCATGAAATATCTCAAAAGAGACCAATCCCGAATACTGTCATATACATTGAGGCTGATGTTGTCACATATAATACATTGGTTGATGCGCATTGCAAGGAAGGGATGGTCTCTAAAGCTGAGGATATTGTTGACGCAATGATAAAGCGAGGCATTGAGCCTAATGTTGTTACCCATAATGCATTAATCAACGGCCATTGCTTGCAGAACGAAATGGATAAAGCTAGAAGAGTTTTCAACATGATGATTTAGAAGGGTTGTGCACCTAATATAGTTACTTACAACACCATGATCAATGGATATTGCAAAGCGAAGAGGTTAGACGAAGCAATGGAACTCTTTCATGAAATATCTCAAAAGGGACCAATCCCGGATACTGTCACATACATTGAGGCTGATGTTGTCACGTATAATACATTGGTTGATGCGCATTGCAAGAAAGGGACGGTCTCTGAAGCTGAGGATATTGTTGACGCAATGATAAAGCGAGGCATTGAGCCTGATGTTGTTACCCATAATGCATTAATCAACGGCCATTGCTTGCAGAACGAAATGGATAAAGTTAGAAGAGTTTTCAACATGATGATTGAGAAGGGTTGTGCACCTGATATAGTTACTTACAACACCATGATCAATGGGTATTGCAAAGCGAAGAGGTTAGACGAAGCAATGGAACTCTTTCATGAAATATCTCCAAAGGGACCAATCCCGGATACTGTCACATACAACACTCTTGTGCAAAGTATGTTTCAGTTAGGGAAAGTTTCAACTGCTTGTGAACTTTTTAGAAAGATGCTTGCTTCTGGACAAGTTCCAGAGATAGTGACCTGTTTGACTTTGCTGGATGGTTTATGTAAAACAGGTCATATCGAAGAGGTGTTGAAACTTTTTCAAGCAATGCAAAACAGTGTGTTGGAACTTGATATTGTCCCATATACTATCCTAATTAATGGGTTGTGCAAAGCTGGGCATATCGAAGTTGCAAAGGAATTATTTCGTCAACTCTCAGACAATGGTTTAAAACCGAATGTTTACACATATTGTATAATGATTAATGGATTGTGTAAAGAGGGATTGCCAGATGAAGCATACAAGTTGTTTGAGAGCATGGGAGATAATGACTGTTTGCCTGATAGCTGCTGTTATAATGTAATGATTCAGGGTTTCCTTCAAAACAACTATACCTCAAAGGCAACGCAACTTCTTACGGAAATGGTTGGTAAGGGCTTTTCTGCAGATATATTCACTGCCACCTTGTTTATGGATCTCATTGTACACTCTAATAAATCAATGTTGCTCTGAAATGTTTCACAAATTGTGTAAAGATCATCACTTGCAATGTGATAAAAGATTTTGGAAACTAGAATGAATTTTAGTGTCCATTTTCAATTTTGATTTTATTCTGACTTGTGTAGTAAGTGAGAGACTTGTTGGTGGTAATGTTAAGAAATTAGGGGAAAATCAACATCTGTTGCAATGACAATAGCATCGGTTTAACTTTTGGCTGCTCAGAACTTTTAAGGAGGTGTAAAATTCAATCAAATTTAGAGTTTATTTGATTGAGTGAAAATAAATTTCGAAAAATGATTTATGGAAAATAATATGATTTTCTAAAAAATATAGTATTTTATTTTGTTTAAATGATTATCGGTAAAACATGAATTCATTTTTCAAAAATACATAAATATTTTCAGGACGAAAAATATATTTCTTTTCATTATTTAATTATGAAAACTATTGTAAGATAAAATATTCATTTTTAATCAAACTCAATTAACTTAATTATTCTTGTAGTCTTTTAACTTATTTCCTAAGTATTTATTTTGTAACCAATAGATTCAAATCGGATGTCAACGGATATTTTTACAACTCTAGGAATACGGATTTGGATAAGAGATATCCAAGAAGATCTATCCACATCTATTAGCAAACAGTTAATTTTAAAACCATAGTAACATTAGATGGGATATTCACATTATATTTACCATAGAAATCAAAGAAGCCTAGGAATAATACATTAGATTATGCAACCAAAAAATTAGCAGTCTATTAAAAACCCACTTACATCAAAAGTCTAGATTTATTGTAACAAAGGAACATTAAAAAGTTGAAAAGGACAAGGATTTCAAACTGTTCTCGTATCTCATGTAAGTGGCAATGTTGCCACAATTATGGGCATACAAAAAGATTCTTATGACAAGAATGAAGAGGATTTCATTGTATATAATGTTAGTAAATGAGTATTATTTTTGTATTAAGATCATCTTTCATGGTTTTTAGGTACCTTATAACCTGTAAATTATTATTTTATTAAGTTCATCTCTCTTCTTTTTTTTTCAAAACCAAAGTGATAAATCAAATAGGACATACTACGATAAACTAGATTTTCAGGACAAATTTCATTGGAACATGAATAATCAATGAACGAGAAGTTAATCAAATTGCACATTCTATATAGTGCAAATTGGATGACTTTCAAACACATAATGGGCTAACCAATATATAAGATTTCAAAATCTAATTCAACTTGTACTTTATTATTTCATCACCTAATTTGTTCAAAGTGTCGCATATCGTTTTATCATCACCTAGACTTATATCCAAACTAATGGAATTGAATAACAACCGTGGCAACATCCAAGTTTCAACCTTTACCACGTGACAAAAAAACTCACAATGTTTGCTCAAATATCTATTTATATGTAAGATGATACCATGTTATTCAGTATCATAAGATTTAGTTAAAAATATTTAATTTAAATTTATTTAATATATTTACGCAATCTACTCAAGTGCCAAAATTAAAGCACAAATTTCCTTTTCAATAGTTGTACGTATTTTATTAATCAAAATAAAAACATAAACAGAACCATTTTAAAAGCGCAAATCTTTTTGCTGGAAAGCTTAAGCTTCCCTAAACATCACTTCGCAACCCAAAATTTACACTTCTTCTGCTGCTGCCGCCGCCATTTCTGCTTTCATTTTCAACCTCACCTCTCTTTGCTTACTTTCAAGATATGGGTATGCTTCCTTCTTCTTTTATTCTTCGTTCTGTTGTTAATGGTGGAAGCCATCTTTCTAATTTCCACTCTTTTTCTTCTTCTTCTAACACCATTGCTACCCACATCGAAGCCTTAAGTAACAAACTCATGTCCATGCCTGTTAGAGGAAAGGGAAAAAGAGACCACCGCTTCGATAATGTTGATGATGCTTTCATTTTGTTCAATAAGATGATTGAAAAGTACCCAAAGCCTTCAATTGTGGAATTCACTAAATTATTAGGAGCCATTGTTAGGATGAAACATTATGCCGTTGTTGTTTCTATGTGTAGCCAGATGGAATTATTGGGAGTTTCCCACAATGCTTATTCTTTGAGCATCTTGATTAATTGCTTTTGTCAATTAGGTCGAATTGATTTTGGGTTTTCTGTTTTGGGGAAAATGCTGAAGTTAGGTGTTGAACCTGATGTTGTAACTTTTTCGACTTTGATTAATGGATTCTGTAATCAGGATAAGATTTTTGAGGCTGTTAGTATGTTCGATGAAATGACTGAAAGAGGGTATCAACCTAATTTGATTGTTTACTGTACAATGCTTAAGGGGTTGTGTAAGACCGGTAATACTGGTAGAGCTGTTAGGTTTCTAAGGCTGATGGAGAGCAGAGGTTTTGAACCTAATATTTTAGCATATAATAACATCCTTGACTGTCTTTGTAAGAACGGGTTGTTAAAGGAGGCTCTCGATCTCTTCTCTGAAGTGAAGGTTAAGGGCATTAGACCAGATATCTTTACTTACAATTGCTTAATTCATGGTATGTGTAATTCGGGCCAGCAGCAGGAGGCAACAAGGCTCTTGAATGAAATGGTGGATAACAATATTTCACTTGATATTTTCACATGTAATATATTGATTGATGCACTTTGCAAGGAAGGAACGATTTCTAAAGCTGTAGAGATCGTTGACACAATGAGAAAGCAAGGCATTGAGGCTGATGTTGTCACGTATAGTACATTGGTTGATGCGCATTGCAAGGAAGGGATGGTCTCTAAAGCTGAGGATATTTTTGACGCAATGATAAAGCAAGGCATTGAGCCTGATGTTGTTACCTATAGTGCATTAATCAACGGCCATTGCTTGCAGAACAAAATGGATAAAGCTAGAAGAGTTTTGCAATTGATGATTGAGAAGGGTTGTGCACCTAATATAGTTACTTACAGCACCATGATCAATGGATATTGCAAAGCGAAGAGGATAGACGAAGCAATGGAACTCTTTCATGAAATATCTCAAAAGGGACCAATCCCGGATACTGTCACATACATTGAGGCTGATGTTGTCACGTATAATACATTGGTTGATGCGCATTGCAAGGAAGGGATGGTCTCTGAAGCTGAGGATATTTTTGACGCAATGATAAAGCGAGGCATTGAGCCTGATGTTGTTACCTATAGTGCATTAATCAACGGCCATTGCTTGCAAAACAAAATGGATAAAGCTAGAAGAGTTTTCAACTCGATGATTGAGAAGGGTTGTGCACCTAATATATTTACTTACAGCACCATGATCAATGGATATTGCAAAGTGAAGAGGTTTGACGAAGCAATGGAACTCTTTCATGAAATATCTCAAAAGGGACCAATCCCAAATGCTGTCACAACAAAATGGACCTGTTTCATTTTGCTAGATGGTTTATGTAAAACAGGTCATATTGAAGAGGCATTGGAACTTTTTCAAGCGATGCGAAACAGTTGGTTGGAACTTGATATTGTCCCATATACTATCCTAATTAATGGGTTGTGCGAAGCTGGGCATATCGAAGTGGCAAAGGAATTATTTCATCAACTCTCAGACAATGGTTTAAAACCGAATGTTTACACATATTGTATAATGATTAATGGATTGTGTAAAGAGGGATTGCCAGATGAAGCATACAGGTTGTTTGGGAGCATGGGAGATAATGACTGTTTGCCTGATAGCTGCTGTTATAATGTAATGATTCGGGGGTTCCTTCGCAACAGCTATACTTCAAAGGCAACGCAACTTCTTATGGAAATGGTTGGTACGGGCTTTTCTGCAGATATAATCACTGCCACCTTGTTTATGGATCTTATCATACACTCTAATAAATCAATCTTGCTCTGAAATGTTTCACTAATTGTGTAAAGATCATCATTTGCAATATGAATCAGTTGTACATAACCAATGCACGGTGATAAAAGATTGTGGAAACTAGAATGAGGTTTAGTGTCTATTTTCAATATTGTTGATTTTGTTCTGACTTGTGTAGCTTGTTGATCTTGATCTTAGCAACTTCTTGGTCTTGATGGCGGTGATGTTAAGAAATTAGGGGAAAACCGATATTGCTTGTGGATTTTAATGGAGGGGCATTTGTATGAACAACTAAACATGAGTTGAGAATAAAATAACTATACATAACCTCTTTTCTCTAATCTTTTCTTTTTCTTCCTCCAGAGGGTTAGGATTCGGTATTTGCTTGGATCCCATGTAAAAAAAATCTTGGATTTTTTGAAAGTTTTAATTAAACATTCCTAATTTTTTTTAAACATTCTCGTTAATCTCGCAAATTTTTAAAAATTTTAATCAAACCCTTAGTTCTTTTAAAAGATTATCATTAAACTCCTAAAAATTTTAAAATTTTAAAATTTTAAAACCCTTAGTCTATTAAATACGGATTTGAATAATGGGTATCTAAGGGGATTTATCCGTATCTACTAGCAAATAGTTAATTTTAACATCCGAATTGTCATCCCTAATCATAACTTTGCTATAGTATATGTATGTATGTATGTATATATATATATATTAGTTTTCCTTTATGTGTAAATAATTGTAAAAGAAAAGAAAAAATGTGAAGAACGAGTGAACGAATATTGAGTCATCTCAGCCCTTAGTTTCTTATCCAACAATGAGATCAAATAATTAAAGAAAAGTGAAAAGTATGATTTGGGGCTTTTGGGTATTTTCATTTTTTATCAAATTTAGCCGAATATTGAGCCAACGAAGCAAAGTTGTGTGTTCCTCCACTGACTATCAGCCTTCTCGTTGTGTTTATTCGGACCATATTTGGACGACCGTATTGTATTTCATTTTATCAAGAAATCCATTCTCCATGACAAGCCCATTATTTAGTAACTGAACGTGAATCAACACCTTTTTTTTTATGATTATGCTATGCAATGGAATCAAAACAAAAGAAAATACGTTAGCACAGGAGAAATAAACAAAATAAAGCACCTAATTGGGTGACCACTAGGGTTTGGTACGGTTCTACCTAGGATCAGCCCTTAGGGTCCAATATATGCGGTTCAGTTTTAAAGAAAAGGGTACCTAAACTAGCAAATTCATCAATCCTCACCCATTATAGGCTCATACGAACCAAGTTCAGTTCAGGGGAATACATTTCCCTATGGCCATGCGGAGATGAAAACCTCACGAAGACATAGGCACGGATGTATCCCGGAAGCAGTCCACTAGCCCATGCGGAGTGAAAACCTCACGAAGGCATAGATTCTTACTCCCACTTAAAAGGTGTAACCAAAAGGTCATGCAGTGCAATGCAAGAGTATCCTATAAAACTCAAACCACAACAATCATATGAAATGGTACAAACAAATGTAGCAAAAGGGATTGTAATTTTTCAAATCGAATTTTTAGTTTTCGACAAAAGGACAAAAAATAATCAATTTACGGCCTGACTCTCTTGATGTCCCCAGCGGAGTCGCCAAGCTGTCGAAACCATTTTTTTTTAAAACGAGGTCGACTTTGGTTTTTGAAAATGAAAATAAAAAAAAGGAGTCGCCACCAATCTTTTTATTTGGGTGTGATAGGATCATCTCGTAATTAGATTGTTTTAATGAAATGTTTTGTTTTATTTTTAAAACAACGATTTTGTCTACAAAATTCGAGAAAACGAGTTCGGGAGTCGGTTACGCACGAGGAAGGATTAGCACCCTCGTAACACCCAAAATTGATACCGATTTGATTAATTAATGTCTTAATGTTGAAAGTTGAAAATCCGTAAAGAATTAAAAAAATTCGATCCCTTTTTTATTGATGTTAGTTTCACAAAAAAAAATGCTTAGATAAACGGAGCGAATGCTAAAGACCTTCTTGTCCCGATGCAATAAAATGTCACATCCAGTACTTTAGGACACGACATTTTAAACCCTCGAGAATAGCTTGTCTTTTGATTTTCAAAACTCATGCATTTTTAGAAATTTTTAAAAGGATATTCGATCATTTGGGTCAAACGAGAAAAATCGAAACCCAGTACGTTAAGGCACGATCTTTCCGATTTCCCAAATACGGAATATTGCCTTTATTTCTTAGGTTTTCCTTTTACGAATTTTAAAATAATGGAATTTTTAAAAATGACATACGTTTAATTGATTGTGTAAAAAAAATCATTTAAAACATGAAAAAGGTCGTACTCGACAAATAGCAGTGGTGTGACATAATTTGGAGTAATAATAGCATAATATACGTAATGCAATATAATATATGATGTTGATATTAATAAACTAACATGTCAATATGTATGAAAATAATAATAATAATAATAACAATGGTAATGAAAGCTTAAATAAAGCGAGTAAAGAAAATAAAAGTGAAAACATAATATATATTAGGCTTGAAATAAAAATGAATAAACAAATGAAAATATATAAAAAAGATGAATGGAACAAAAGCATAATGAATAAAAGGTAACTAAAAGAAACTAAAATAAATGGGGCTTTAATTAGAAATTAAAAGAAATTAAAAGGACAGTGAGAAATAAAAAAATAACTAAAAGGGGCTAAAGTGTGACGCCCGCGGACTAGCAAGGACCAAAAGGGGAAATAAACCATTTCCCTGGACATATGTCCTTTCTCCATGAGACCAGCAAGTCAGGGACTAAATTAAAAAAGAAATAAAATTGAATGGTAAATTAAAATAAAAAGAGAAGAATCGGGGCTTAGACGAAAAACGCATAAAGGAATGATGATTAGATAAGCAAATAACCACTATTTTCAAACTGTCTCGTTTTGTCCGGGACTTAAATGAAATTGAAATCAAAATTTTAAGGACGAACTGCAAATATAAGAAACGAACATGGGATCAGATTGCAACATATATGAAAGAAGGAAGGACCGGAATAAAAAATAACCCATTCGGGCTTTAAAAACGCACAGATCCTCCTTCAAATCGGGTCGGGTTGCACAGGTCATGGCCTAAACGGTGTCGTTTTGGCCATTGGAATCAAGGCTCAAAACAACGCCGTATAGAGGTGCTATAAAAGAAAGTTTTGAAAAAAAAAAGTTTATTTTTGCTTCACATTTTTCAAAAAAGGGGAGGTCCCTTCATTTTTTCTCTGGGTTTTACCCAGAAACCGGCACTGAGGGTCATCAGTGGTCCGGCCTTGCTCCACCATAACTCCGCCTTAGCGGGTGGCCGGAGTAGCGCAAAATCGGCCTTTTCCGATCCCCTTTTTTTAGAGGATTCCCCCTTTTTTAAAACCTAGATCTATCTTTTAAAACAAAATATTCAACAAAAGAGGAAAAGGAAATAGATCGCCCAAGGGGAAATCCTCTTCTTCGCCGTACCTCCGATCCTCGTCGAAACCCAGAAGAGCCTACGACACTTGGATTTTCGGAGGTTTTTATCGGGGACGGAAAGCAAACCAAAGGTAAATAGTTTATCTAATATTTATTTCTATTTCTAATCAGATGAAAGAATATCAAGGAGGCACTTTTAAGTTGTTTTTAATCTTTTCTTTCTTGTATTCGATTTCAAAAAATGCTTCTGTCCCCCTTTACAACGTTTGTTTTCTAGGCTTATATAGCCAAAAAATACACTTGAAATATTAATATTATTGCTATTGCCTATGCCTTTGCTATTTCATTACTGTTTCTCTGCTTTTTGCTGGCGTCTGGCTTTGTTTCCCCTTCTTTGCTCGCACAATGGGTCAACGGGGCTGTAGATGGCCGTTTTGGTGCTGCGTCGGTGGAGAATCTGTTCTTCTGGCGAAGTGCACGCTAAAGCATGTGGGTGGTGGCTGCGGCGTGAGGGAGCACTAGGGTTTCTCCTTGCCCAAAAGTATTGCTTAGCTGGTGGGCTTTTGGGCCAATAAGAATTGGGTTAGGGATTTTGGGTAATGGTTTGGGCCACTTGTAGAATTAGGCCTACTATCTAAATTTGTAATTTGGGCTGGCTTTTGTGAATGGACTTTGGAATGTTAACGTTTTGTTTTAGTTTTAAAAGAGTTTGGGTTCTCGGCCAGGCAATTTTGACCTATTACAATATGGTTTCTTTGTTTGAAGGGATGGTGCGTTTTACACCATCCGAGTTGGTAGAAGACCATGAATTAGAGCAAAAGCAAGATCTTAATCATCCCAAACTTGAACTCAAACCTGAACCCGAACCCAAACCCGATTCACTAAATTCAAAGCAGCAGCATCAAGGGATTCAGGAGCCCCTTGATGAGAATCTGTTATCTGACCTTGTTCTTCAAACCCCACTCGATCAGCCTGAACTCCAACCCGAAGCCAAACATGAACCTGAACCAGGGCCACCTTCTGCTACTGCCTTCGCTCGACAGACATCTTCAACTTTTCGAAAGAAAAAGAAAGCTACTGGATTCAGGATTGGATATGGGATATGGTAGAGATCACCAGATTAATAATATTGATGCTGATGGTCATGGACTGGTACCGGATCTGGGATTGGATATGGTACAGATAATCGGACTGATGATAATTTGAATAGTCACAATGTTAACGATCATGTGCAACCATCTCCTTCTCTTCATACCAGTGCGACTACAAGTACTACAGTATCATTGGTTTCAGAGTCTGATTCAGAACTCCATCAAGGCCAGGCTCAGCAGCAACAGCAACAACAACAACAACAATCTGTTGATGATGCTGAATCCCGATTTGAGCAAATCAAGGCCCAGATTTTTTATAAGCTCCACCATGCTCGTGAATTGGCTGTCTCCGTATCTGCAGCTCGCAAGGACTTCATCAGGAGAAGAAGAAAGGCTGCTGATGATCTTCATTTAGCGACTATTAGACATGGGGAGCTTGAAAAGCAATTGGAGGATGCTTGTGAAGCTGAAGATTTCGAGACTGCTGATAGGATCAATGAGAGCCTTGCTGCTGCTGACAAGGATAAACAATCTCTTCTTACTGCTCTTCGAGATGCTGAGGCTCAATGCAATGCTATTGATTCCAAAATGCTCAGAGGTTCTCAACTGCCAGATTGCGGTTGAGGAGGAGTGTGCCACTTTGCTCCATGGTTTCTCTGAGGTCAGTCATCCAACCATCAATGGCAAAATTGCCCAATGGCTTATCATATTAATCTTTCGTAGATCTAAATTGCTTATATATGTAGTGATTTTTTTTACAAGTAATTGCTAGTTTATTTGTTATGAGGGGGATTCCACTTTTACATGGTTGTGCTTTTCAGGTCTGACCCTTGTTTCTCTTTCCATAGGATGCTATGAATAATGCTGATTCGGTTTTCAAGAAATCAGAAGGTCAATCTTCAGAAGAAAGGGAGAAATGGCTTTCTTCGACTGAAGCCTTGGAGTTGAACAAGATAGAATTACAAATTGAGGCACATTTAGTAGACAATGCTCGTGAGGCATTCAACACTTCCCTTGACAGCTTGATTGAAGATGATAAGAGAGAAAAAGAATTTCTTTGTAATCAAAAGGATATCTTGACTGATGAACTGCAAAAACTAACTGCCTTAGTGAAAGAAAAGGAAAAGGAAATTGCCGAAAATGATTCTAAAATGAAACAAGTAGATCAAAGGATTGCTGATACAATATCTGGGTTTCAAGAGATGCAATCGAGCATTGACTCCAAGTATGAAAGCTTACAATCTCATCTTTCCCAGATGGAAACAGACAGTGAAACTCTATCAAAGAAAAAGGAAGAAATCGACAAACTCCTTGCTGAAGAAAAAAAAAAAGGGGGATTAAACTCAAGGAACTTGCCGAGATTTCTGTAGGAGAAGCAAAAATGTACGAGGAAGTTGTTGGACTAAGAAAAAGTTTGCTATCCTCTGTTTTGAAGTCCATGGAAGATAAAGTGAGGCTCACGAAGACCGAAGAGAAGCTTTCTAAGGATGTCCAAATACTTGAACTTGAGGCTTCTACAGCGAGAGCCTCCTTGCAGGTTCGTTTTTGTTCTCCAATATATAAAAGATACAGATTTTGCTATATTGTTTATGTTCCATTACTTCATCGTTCGACTCCCAACATGAGGTACATTCTTATTTCCTTCATCCAATATGAGATTCGAACCCTCAAGCTGTTAAAAGCACTATCTAATGGTCCTACTTTGCGAATTTGAACACGCACAATTTAGATTGAATTCCTCGTCTTGCCTTGGATTAGTTCTTTATCAACATACTGTAATCATACATCTGGGAAAGCATCATATACTCATCCTTAATATCATTACTGAATCTATCAATAACCAGTTCTTCCTATAGAACAATTTCAGTATCATGAAAATCGATCAGTGGATTGTTAAATACCATGATGTTGTATAGTAGTCTGTTTCATTTGATTTTAGTACCTGCTAATAATCGTAGTACACAAGATTTCAGTATTTGTTTCTCTTTTTCCCCTCCCTTCTATGGTGCTAGTCGTTGATTAAATTTCCCCTCTATGGATTTTAGGAATTATCTTCAACAAAATCGAGCATTCAGCAGAATATAGCATCTTTAAAGCAGAGGGTCTATTTCATAGATAAAATGGTTCCGGAGCTCGAAGCAGAAAAGAAGGTTACTGCTGCTTCGAGAAATTTCAAGAAAGCTGCACGATTAGCTGCTGAAGCAAAATCTTTAAGCACTGACAAGGAAAGTGTACAGATCGAAATGGAAAAAGCCGTGTTGGATCTTTGGAAACTGGAGGAAGAGATAAAGCGTACTGTGGATAAATTGCAGGAAATTGAAGGACTGATTTTATCGAAAGAAAAAGAACTGGCAATGGCTAGGTTCCAGAGGTTACTTCTAATTGCTGGTGCTGCTAAAGCCGAACGATCAGCAGCTCTAGAGTTGGGTGATGAGGAAGAGGCCAACCTTCTACTTGCAGAGGCTGATGCAGCTAATTCTGAAGCAAAAGAGCTTCAACCAAAATATAATCTGAAAGAAGAAGAGTTTGAAGATTCACCGAAACACTTCATCTCCCTGGAACTTGTAACACGCCTTGGCCGTATGAAATTAGCAGATTTGGCTGCAATGTCCGGTGCCTGATGATTAGAGTAGCTTTTTTATGCTTATGGATTCAAAAACCAACTTGCCTTCTTCAATGCGAAGTCTGGGTTTGCCATTTTTCTCTTCTGCAGCTCCGCATAATTTCTTAATGCTTCTTCGAAAACACCACCATTTGGGGCACCACCCTGGATCATGTTTTGCTTTTAACTTTCCATGCCTGCCATTTGGGTCATTCAATGCATGCAACCAAAATGTTGGATCTTTGGGAAGTGTAGTGTTGAAAGCGAATACAAGGATTTGAGAACCAGGCATTGCTTCTGAGATCATGCTTCTAAAATGGTAAATCAAGTTCTGAATTTGGCAGGCTAGTTTTATATGATCATTTTATAATTCTGTTCCTGTACTTCATTGGGATCGGTTTTCTGCAAGTATCTGAACTTACAGTCTGAAATTTGCATACTGCATGAACATCCTAGGCGTCTTGTTTTCATTTTTCTTGAAGGATGTATGTCCGGCACATATCTGAAAATGGGTTTGGGATATGACCTTATAAATATCCTCCAAATAATAAAAACTTGGAAAAAAAATAAAAATGGAATATGCCCGTGGAAGTGTCGTGCAAATTCTTATCTTTTCCCCTCATTATTCTGATCTAATTTATGAAACTCGATCAAGAGCCTTTTGCTATGCTTCCATTCTGGCAGGTTATAGAGTCTAGTATTCATTATATGCATTAATCCACTGTAAATAAAATTCCATCCTAAATTAGAAATCTAATTATAGAATTTCTAGTTTGCAGGGTGGATATGGAAATGGAAGATCTATGTGCCACTTTCATGAACAAAGCTAAAGGTGATAACAAGTTTGTATTCTGAATCTAATTTTCATGTTAATATATATATATTGAAAATCTTGATCAGGCAAAATGCTGAGTACGGTGCTGGTTTCTCTTATGACATTTTGGTGTCGTTGAATTTGTTCTTGAGAAATTCATGCAAATTTCAAAATTCTGGATGATTTCCAACATTGCTTAAAACCTATGTTTTTCTGACTTTTTGTTTTTGAAGTATCCATATCCGATATTCATGTTCAATGAATGTTTTTGTTGAAGTATTTATATCTGGCACCTATTTTTTTTTATAAATTCTCCAAATACATAAAAAAACTTATAAAAATTAAAAATGCATGTAGTCTTATCTGATATTCAAAACCCGAATTTAACAATTTATAAGGGTTGAATTTCACATTTCTTTCAAAATGGATTGCTTAAAATTTTCAACTCTTTTCAAGTTCGGGTTTGTTTCATGTTTCGGTCATTTTGGTTTCTCGATTATATTTTTCGAGTTATTTATACAAATCATTTCAGATTTTGATCATTTTAATTTTGGTAAACCGCATTGAACTTCCCCTTGTTCTCATATCTTATATTCAAGACCCCAATCCAGGTAATAGGCTTGAAACTGACATTTCATTCAAGTAGGTTGCATTACATCTGTTAATTGGTTGTGCGGGTTAGTTTATATCAGGTTGTCAATCATGGTTTTTAACTTGGTGGGCGGGTTATTTTAGATTCAAGTTATTTCGAGTTACTAGTTTAGTTCGTTTTAGATTCAAGTCATTTTTAAGTTCAAGTTGATTTTTGATGGTGAAATTTGACCATTGGATTTAGTTCAAAACTGAAAATTGATGAATCTCTCTCTTGTTCCAAATGAGTTTTAGTGACTTGCCTTGTGTCTAGGGTTGGGCTTAGGCCGAAAAACCTTCCCACTGTTTGAACGAAAAACCTTCCCACTGTTTGAACGAATTTTCAGCTAGGTGGTTTGACCCATTGATAGGTCTATTCTAAAATTGTTTTCTATTCCATACAATCAAATTGAAAACTTAAACTTATTTGAACCTTGACCAGAATAAATCTAGCAATGGCTCCCCATGGTGAGTTTTAAACTTAGAATAAGTCTGGGAAGGAACCCACTCATAGTATTTTCACAATGTGAGACTTGAACATAGAAAACTTTGTTCTTAGGGCTTTAACTTTGTCACTAAACCAATGTCTCAGCAGCTATATATTTTTTAAGGAGTTTATAATAAGGGTGAAGCCACAATTTTTTTTCTAGGGGTCAAAAGTATATTATAAATATTCAAGGGCCAAAATGAAATTTTATCACTGTATTAATTTGTATTCTTAAAGTTTCTAAAGGGGCTCCAAAGCAATTATGTCATCATAATTGAATATTTGATAATTCTATATATTTTTATTTATTAAATTTTATATATTGTCATCATAATTTTTTTTAATGTTTACATTATAGTAGTATTATATATTACTATAGATTTAATTTTTTACTGTGCTATAAAGTACATAATATATAATAATAACATAATATAAAATATTATGAACTTAAAAATGGTTCAAGCCAAGCTCGGGTCTAGAACGTTCAAGCCTAAGTTCAATCCATATTTTAAACGAGCATAATTTTTTTGCCTAAACTTATTTTTCAAACCTAACATATTTATCCATAATGGGCCTTCAAGTTTGGAAGAGTAGTCCACGCCATGAACAAGTCTAAGTGTTATATGTTATTAGATATAGTAAAAAAAATGTACATAAAACTGAACATGTATCATTTATTTTTTTTGTACAACTAGGATAAGTGAAATACCCACCCAACCAATTGGCCATAATTTGAGGTTTGTAAGAAGTGCATGAAATAATTACTCTAATAAACAAATATAAAGATATTTTTTATTATATACTTTTTTTCATTTGAAAATTATATAATTCTTTATTTATTATATTTTAATCAACATTTTTTTTTTTAAGTTTCGACTTAGTGTAGAAAAGTTTTATCAGAACAATAGTGACTTATTTGGCCCACTTCATAAGTCTTTGAATAAGAAGATTTGAGGGAATTTTCATTTTAATTCCATATAATTTTTATTAGGTACTAGCTTTTTATTAAATACTAACTTATGTTACGCTTACGATAAAGGTGAAAAAATAGAATCATGGAATAAATATATTTATAAAAATTAATATAAATAATAAAATATGCTTTAATTGAATGATAAAATATAATGTTGAAAATTATAGAGGTTAGGGTTCAAATTTTATTGTGTATTTATCTATTTTTCTATACAAAAATAAAAATATATTAAAAATAATATAATTTACTTTGTAAAGTAATAATGTTTTTGTCATTACTCAAATAAGTTGGTTTCCGATTAATTTGTAACACTAAATTGAATAGAGAGTTTAATATTAATATTTTTTTCTTTTAAAAAAATGATAAAAGCATGAAAAAAAATGTATACATTAAAGAAAATTATGAGAAAAATAAAATAAAAAGTCATGTTGACCAAACTAAATAATGATATAACCACAAGCAAAAAAAGTCCAAATAAAACCCTAAATAAGAAGAAATTTCTTGTATTCGGCTATAAAACCACACAAAATCAATGTAATCAGGGGGGGATTTTACAATATTGAAAAAAGTGACAAACACAAAATCCCTCCAAATTTTGAATACAAAAGAAAAATCAATAAAAAAGGTTGCATCTTTTATCCTTTTCGACTTCTTTTCTATCTTTTCTTTTATTTTTCTTTGAAGTTTCGAAAATAAGAAGGGAAATGGGGGTGATTACCTTTTAATTGTGCCTTCGGAACCCTTCTTCTTCGCTGAAATAGAAGCAAAGAGGGGATTTTGGGACTGAATACTGAGACCTTCGGGTTTGGTTTTAAGTGGGTTTAAACGGAGCCTTCTTTCATCACTAGAAACCGATTATGATGGTGGAATGGTGTGAGGCAGACGGTCGGTCAAATGGAGAGGAATTAGGAGAGTTTTTTTTTTTTTTTTTTGTTTAAGAATGGCTGAACGATTAGTTTTAGGGTTTTTGTTTTTTTTAGTTTTGTAAAGTTCTAAACGGCACCGTTAGTGCCATGGATTTGGATGCATATGGTGATATTTGTACATATGGGGCTTCCATTTCTGCGGAGTGCTTCAATGTGGTCCCCTTTCTTTTTTCTTTTCTTGAATTTGCCCCGCTATTTCCATTTTATTTTCAATTTGATCCATGGCTTAGTGAATTGAAACGCAGCATATTGAGACTAGGGACATTATCCCAGTTGGTCCTTGCGAGTTTAAGCGCGTTTCATACTTGTCCCTGGCATCTTTTATAACTTTTACCCTGATTTTTGCCCGATTTGAATCTAGTCCTTGGCCTGTTTGATTTGTATATTTATTTGTTTTCATTTAAATTTGTATTATTATTATTATTGTTCATTTTAGTTTTTAGTTTTCATATTCAGTTTATATTAAACTTTTACTAGTTATTTTCAATTACTTCACTCTTAAATTGTTTCATGATTTTTTTTATACATATTAAATACACTAAAAATATATATAAACATTATTTATTTTAAACTCTTATGGATATTATTTTTTTTACATATACTATTTATTTCTAAAAACATTTTGTATATTACATTTTTAAATTTCTTTTTACACATTATTTACTTCAAACTCTTTATATGTTTTTTTTATTATTCTATTTTGAACTTGTTAAATATTATTTCAAATCATCTTGTATATTATTTTAAGTTGCTTTACATATTATTTATTTTTACATTGTTTTACATATCAATTATTTTAAATTGTTTTATACTATCTACTTTAAATTGTTTTATATATTTTTGTTTCAAATTTGCTTTTAGGTATTATTTACTTAAAATTGTTTCATTACTTATTTTAAATTGTTTCATATGCCTTGCTTTGAACTTTATTTATTTATTTTGAAATATTTTATTATTATTCACTTCAAGATTCTTTATATTTCTTATTTTCACTATTACTATTTATTACTCTATTTTTAATATTACAATATTATATTTGCTTTTTGTATTTTATTATTATTGCTATAATAATAATATTATTATTATTATTATCATTATTAACATGTATATACATATATATTTTTTTATATACATATCAATATTTTCTACTATTATTACAAATATATTATTTCTTTTATTAGAACATTATTTTTTTAATATTTTCTCTTATTGTAAATATTATTATTATTATTATTATTGTTGTTATTAGTACATACTTTTATTATATGCATATATATATATATATATATATATATATTACGTACATATTATTATTTTATATTATTATTACCAAATATATTATTTTTCTTATTTTATTATTAGTACACTATTTATTTTTATTTTCCTTTTTTTTGTAAATATCATTATTATACTAATATCCTTCAATATTTTTCATTAATCGTATCATTATTTGCATCATTTATTTATTTGTATTTTTTTTACAATAATCTTATTAGTTTTTTATATTTTTCATGTTTTTAATTAATTTCAATAAATAAGGCAACGTACCGATTTAACATTAAGCCGTCGATTTCATCGCTATGTTGGGTGAATATCATCGGCTCGTGTTAAAAACGGGACGTCCTTCTAAAAAATAGAAAACTAAAAAATTCTAGTTTTTCAATCGGATCACGATTAAGTATTAAATTGAATTCGCATTTTTTGAAAATTAAGACAACATGTGTTTAACAAGATACCAATTTTGGGCGTCGCGAGGGTGCTAATACCTTCCTCGCGCGTAACCGACTCCCGAACCCTATTTTTCTCTGGAATTTTGATGTAGGCTAAACTCGGCCGTCTTTTTACCTAAAAATAAATTTTTTCTGTTAAAAAGAGGTTTTATTAGGTGCCCGATCACACCTAGGAAAAAAGATCGGTGGTGACTCCCTTTTCTTTAAAATGAAATTCGGTTTTCAAATTTTCAAATAATCACCTCAATTAGCGACCAAAGCTAAAATTTTACGTCGCTACATCTTATATATTTGGTATTCAAATATCAAAGATTCAATTGAGACCTCGATTGAGTTTTAGTTTAATTGACATGATCATTGTTGCTAATATAGGAGAATGGAGGGGTTCGAGTGCGTTGAAATGCATTATCCTTCTATGTATGAGTTGAGGAAGGGCTATAAATAATTCTACACATTATATAAAATATAATCATAACTTATAATAAGGTTGTTTAAAAAAAATTAATTAAGATAAATTTAATCAACCAATTATGAAATAACTTCAAATAATTTTCTTTTTAAAATGTCCAATTGATAATGTATGTTTCATGGATGAAAATTTAAAATATTTTCTATATATATTATATAGGTGAGAGAAAAAACCTTTAAAATAATATATTATATTTAATTTTTTATAAGTTAATTGTGAACTTATTTTAGTCAATTGAAAACCCTTTAATTTACAATATACAGTTCACCTAAAATCTCTTCTCATGTATTCAAAGATCCAATTTAGTCAATCAATTAAGACAAAACTTCTTATTAATCTCATTTTAACTAGCTGGAAAAGATTCCCCATTTGCTTGCAATCACTCGCCCCCCAATTAATATGTTTAATTATTTATTTAAAAAAATAACTTTTATTCTAAAGTGTGCAATTGATCATGTATGACTTCTCTTTTATATGATTTTTTATTTGATTCACGAAACGCTAATTTCATTATAGGTTTTTTTTTTATCATATTTGATTTTTTTCAACCCTTAAAATAAGAGGATAGTGCGCTTTAATGCATTCAAATTCACATCTTTCTACACTGACAACAATATTGATGTCAATCAAGCTAAGACTCAATTGACTCATTGATGAAAATTTTAAATTCAAAGACATATTAAATATAATTTTAAAACTCAACAATTTGTAAACATTTAAATGTAATAGACCTTATCGTTGAAATTCATATCTAATAATAATTTTTTTAATTTCTAATATTATTTTAAATAATAAAATAATTTTTGCAATCTTATTCGAGTTTGATTGGATTTCTTATTACAAATTTATGATATTGGGAGATCAGAAAAGGAGATAACAAAATTTGAACCATATCATTTAGATGTCCGACAAAAACTCTAAATATTATTCCAAACACATTTTATCAATTAAATTAAATCTTAACTTAATGATAGAAAAGCCGAGATATGATATAAATTTGGTTTCACCAACACCTCTAAAGTATGAAAAGGAAAACAATTGATATATTTGTACTACTATTAATCCGAAAGAAAAATACTTAAAATAATTCTTATTTAAAAGTAACAAATATTATCATAATATTATTTTCATCTTTCAATAATTTTATGTAAATCTACAAAATATTTAATTGAGCATAGAATAAATCTATATAAAAATGAGTTTAAGACCTCATTTTTACTCATTTTGTGTGCAATCATACATCCCACCTCCAAAATTAAAGTTCAATCTTTTCTCCTTTTCCAACCTAATTCCCAACTATAATATAGAAAAGATAGTTGATTAACGTTGCAGTAATTCTTGAAAAACTTCTAAATATAAGTAAATGGTTTTAATGTTTAAATTAAGTTTGCTTGTATAAGGGTTAAACTTTTCAAAATGCTCGTATAAAGTCTTAACCTTTATTAAAAAAAAAAGTTTACACAAGGATTTTTCATGCTCTTTAGCTTAATTTGAGTAAAAATTATGTAAATTTTAATGTATTTAGAATAAAATACATGACAATTGAATTAAATATTGCTTGAAAATAAAAGAAAATAAAAAATTAATTTGATACCTAATATACGACATTTGAGAAACCCTTATTTAAGCACTTTTAAAAAGTTTTGACCATTATTTGTTCACTTTGAAATATTTGACTTTCATTTAAGCGTTTTTGTAAAAGTTAGACCTTTATATAAATATTTTGAAAGGTTTAACTTTTATGTAAACAATTCTTAAAAAAATATCCCACTTTGAACATTTAGCTAAATAAATGTATGGATTTTCAAATGTCTTTCATCATTCAGCTTTGTGGGCAAAATTTTCCTCATTGTTTTTTTATTCATAAGATTTAAATTTAAAATTTTACTTAAAATTTACTAATAGTTAGGTAACCATTTTATAACCTTTCAGAGTTGGGTGACTAAAAAAATTTTACTAATATAGCTTACCCTTCTAGAAAATCGAGAGAAACTAAAGCTTGTGAAACATGATAGACCAAATTTCCAAGAAAAATGCACCCAAAATAATTAATCCATACTATTACTTAAACCCTTGATTAAGTTTGTGTCACGAGTCAACCGAGCACCAATTAAGTTAGGGAAATTACTAAAATTTCAGTTTTTATTAAAAATAAGTTATATTATTCAATGGTACTTTAGTGATTTTATTTTAAAAACAATAAAAAAATGCATATGGTGGGATTTGAACCCACGTCAATTGCATTAGTAAATTTAAGAATTTACTACTAAACCAAAATTTTATTTTACTATTTTGGGTAAACTACATCATTAGTCACTAAACTATGAGTAAGTTTTCATTTTGGTCACTTAACAAAAAAAATTTATTATTTGGTCATCGAACTATTCAAAAGTTTTTATTTAAGTCACTACGCGGTTAAAATGGATGTTATATGGCTTTCTCTATTTACACTGTCTACACACATGCAAAGCTCTTTTTTTCCTTCTCTTTTAAAGTTTATTTTTTTATGAAACAACCTTGGATATCATGAATCTACGAATCAAAATTCAAACAGTTTTTTCTCTGATTTTCGACACTGACCGTCATATTAACTTGGATCTAAAGTATATTCTTCTACTCATCTATGGGTATTGGTCCACCATACCAATCGTCAAATCGCACTTGAAACTCACTGGCAAAACTTTAAAAAAAAAAAAACTTAACAGCCTAGTGGCTTAAATAAAAACTTTTGAATAATTCAACGGCTTGAACGAAAATTTGAACAGATTACTGACAAAATTGTAACTTTTTTTAGTTAATTGACCAAAACGAAAACTTACTCCTAGTTTCATGGCTAATGGTGCAATGTACTTTAATAATTTTTTATACATTTTGATTTTATTATTCAGACTTTTTTTTAATGAATTTTATTATTCACACTTTATTATCTCTATCAATTGTATATATTAATAATGTTCATAATTGATTTGTGTCGCAGATTAACTCAACATAAACTCAAAATTGCTATATTGTCCATATTTCATGTACTATTATTGATTAGTTTTAAACCATAGGTTTCATTATTTTTTGTATGTTATTTTTAAATACACCCCTATGTTATAAATACATAGTTTTCACACGCATATACATGCAATAGAATTTCTATTTTAATAATATTGTTAATCGAGTAGGTGTCACAAATTAACTTGACACTAACTCTCGATTTATTATTCTTAATCTGGTGTATTTAATTTAATCTATTTTTATATAAATATCATATATATTTCATGTGTTATTATTAAATAGTTTCGAACTATATGTTACATTATTTGTTTTATTTTTAAACGAAAACTTAAAAATTAAAAATCAAGAACTTTTTTCTTCTTATAATTACTAATTTCTAAATATATTTATTATTTTATTTTATTAAAAAAGTTTAAGTATTTATTTCAATGATTAATTCATTTTATTTTCTGTCAAAAGTTTAAGTATGGTTCGTTAAAATTAAGGCATAATGTTCCTACAGGACCATTTTAAATGCGCAAATCTTTTTGCTGGAAAGCTTACGCTCAACCCAAAATTTACACTTCTTCTGCTGCTCCCGCCGCCATTTCTGCTTTCATTTTCAACCTCACCTCTCTTTGCTTACTTTCAACATATGGGTATGCTTCCTTCTTCTTTTATTCTTCGTTCTGTTGTTAATGGTGGAAGCCATCTTTCTTATTTCCGCTCTTTTTCTTCTTCTTCTAACACCATTGCTACCCACATCGAAGCCCTAAGTAAGAAACCCATGCCTGTTAGAGGAAAGGGAAAAAGAGACCACCGCTTCGATAATGTTGATGATGCTCTGATTTCGTTCAATAAGATGATTGGAAAGTACCCAAAGCCTTCAATTGTGGAATTCAATAAATTATTAGGAGCCATTGTTAAGATGAAACATTATGCCATTGTTGTTTCTAAGTATAGACAGATGGAATTATTGGGAGTTTCCCACGATGTTTATTCTTTGAACATCTTGATTAATTGCTGTTGTCAATTAGGTCGAATTGATTTTGGGTTTTCTGTTTTGGGGAAAATGCTGAAGTTAGGTGTTGAACCTGATGTTGTAACTTTTTCGACGTTGATTAATGGATTCTGTAATCAGGATAAGATTTCTGAGGCTGTTAGCATGTTCGATGAAATGACTGAAAGAGGGTATCAACCTAATTTGATTGTTTACAGTACAATGCTTAAGGGGTTGTGTAAGACCGGTAATACTGATAGAGCTGTGAGGTTTCTAAGGCTGATGGAAAGCAGAGGTTTTGAACCTAATATTGTAGCATATAGCACTGTCATTGACTGCCTTTGTAAGAACTGTTTGTTACAGGAGGCTCTCGATCTATTGTCGGAAGTAAAGGTTAAAGGCATTAGACCAAATATCATCACTTACAGTTGCTTAATTCATGGTATGTGTAATTCGGGCCAGCAGCAGGAGGCAACAAGGCTCTTGAATGAAATGCTGGATAACAATATTTCACTTAATATTGTCACATATACTATATTGATTGATGCACTTTGCAAGGAAGGAACGATTTCTAAAGCTGTAGAGATTGTTGACATGATGAGAAAGCAAGGCATTGAGCCAAACATTGTCACTTATAGTACATTGGTTGATGCGCATTGCAAGGAAGGGATGGTCTCTAAAGCTGAGGATTTTGTTGACGCAATGAAAAAGCGAGGCATTGAGCCTAATGTTGTTACCTATAGTGCATTAATCAACGGCCATTGCTTGCAGAATGAAATGGATAAAGCTAGAAGAGTTTTCAACTTGATGATTGAGAAGGGTTGTGCACCTAATATAGTTACTTACAACACCATGATCAATGGATATTGCAAAGCGAAGAGGTTAGACGAAGCAAAGGAACTCTTTCATGAAATATCTCAGAAGGGACCAATCCCGGATATTGTCACATACATTGAGGCTGATGTTGTCACGTATAATACATTGGTTGATGCGCATTGCAAGGAAGGGATGGTCTCTGAAGCTGAGGATATTTTTGACGCAATGATAAAGCGAGGCATTGAGCCTGATGTTGTTACCTATAGTGCATTAATCAACGGCCATTGCTTGCAGAACAAAATGGATAAAGCTAGAAGAGTTTTCAACTCGATGATTGAGAAGGGTTTTGCACCTAGTATAGTTACTTACAACACCATGATCAATGGATATTGCAAAGTGAAGAGGTTTGACGAAGCAATGGAACTCTTTCATGAAATATCTCAAAAGGGACCAATCCCGAATACTGTCACAACAAAATGGACCTGTTTCATTTTGCTAGATGGTTTATGTAAAACAGGTCATATCAAAGAGGCATTGGAACTTTTTCAAGCGATGCGAAACAGTGGGTTGGAACTTGATATTGTCCCATATACTATCCTAATTAATGGGTTGTGCGAAGCTGGGCATATCGAAGTTGCAAAGGAATTATTTCATCAACTCTCAGATAATGGTTTAAAACCGAATGTTTACACATATTGTGTAATGATTAATGGGTTGTGTAAAGAGGGATTGCCAGATGAAGCATACAGGTTGTTTGGGAGCATGGGAGATAATGACTGTTTGCCTGATAGCTGCTGTTATAATGTAATGATTCGGGGGTTCCTTCGCAACAGCTATACTTCAAAGGCAACGCAACTTCTTGTGGAAATGGTTGGTACGGGCTTTTCTGCAGATATAATCACTGCCACCTTGTTTATGGATCTTATCATACACTCTAATAAATCAATCTTGCTCTGAAATGTTTCACTAATTGTGTAAAGATCATCATTTGCAATATGAATCAGTTGTACATAACCAATGCACGGTGTAAAAGATTGTGGAAACTAGAATGAGGTTTAGTGTCTATTTTCAATATTGTTGATTTTGTTCTGACTTGTGTAGCTTGTTGATCTTGATCTTAGCAACTTCTTGATCTTGATGGCGGTGATGTTAAGAAATTAGGGGAAAACCAATATTGCTTGTGGATTTTAATGGAGGGGCATTTGTATGAACAACTAAACATGAGTTGAGAATAAAATGACTATACATAACCTCTTTTCTCTAATCTTTTCTTTTTCTTCCTCCATAGGGTTAGGATTCGGTATTTGCTTGGATCCCATGTAAATAAAATCTTGGATTTTTTGAAAGTTTTAATTAAACATTCCTAATTTTTTTTTTAAACATTCTCGTTAATCTCGTAAATTTTTAAAAATTTTAATCAAACCCTTAGTTCTTTTGAAAGATTATCATTAAACTCCTAAAAATTTTAAAATTTTAAAACCCTTAGTCTATTAAATATGGATTTGGATAATGGATATCTAAGGGGATTTATCCGTATCTACTAGCAAATAGTTAATTTTAACATTCGAATTGTCATCCCTAATCATAACTTTGCTATAGTATATGTATGTATGTATGTATATATATATATATATATATATATATATGTATTAGTTTTCGTTTATGTGTAAATAATTGTAAAAGAAAAGAAAAAATGTGAAGAACGAGTGAACGAGTATTGAGTCATCTCTGCCCTTAGTTTCTTATCCAACAATGAGATCAAATAATTAAAGAAAAGTGAAAAGTATGATTTGGGGCTTTTGGGTATTTTCATTTTTTATCAAATTTAGCTAAATATTGAGTCAACGAAGCAAAGTTGTGTGTTCCTCTACTGACTATCAGCCTTCTCGTTATGTTTATGTGGACGAACGTATAGTATTTCATTTTATCAAGAAATCCATTCTCCATGACAAGCTCATTATTTAGTAACTGAACGTGAATCAACACCTCTTTTTTATGATGATGCTATGCAATGGAATCAAAACAAAAGAAAATATGTTAGCACAGGAGAAATAAACAAAATAAAGCACCTAATTGGGTGACCACTAGGGTTTGGTACGGTTCTACCTAGGATCGGCCCTTAGGGTCCAATATATGCGGTTCAGTTATAAAGAAAAGGGTACCTGAACTAGCAAATTCCTCAATCCTCACCCATTATAGGCTCATACGAACCAAGTTTGGTTCAGGGGAATACATTTCCCTATGGCCATGCGGAGATGAAAACCTCACGAAGACATAGGTACGGATGTATCCCGGAAGCAGTCCACTAGCCCATGCGGAGTGAAAACCTCACGAAAGCACAGATTCTTACTCCCACTTAAAAGGTGTAACCAAAAGGTCATGCAATGCAATGCAAGAATATCCTATAAGACTCGAACCACAACAATCGTATGAAATGGTACAAACAAATGTAGCAAAAGGAATTGTAATTTTTCTAATCGAATTTTTAGTTTTCGACAAAACGACAAAAAATAATCAATTTACGACCTGACTCTCTTGATGTCCTCAGCGGGTCGCCAAGCTGTCGAAACCTTTTTTTTTAAAACGGGGTCGACTTTAGTTTTTGAAAATGAAAATAAATGTTTAATTCATGGTGTGTGTAATTCGGGCCAGCAGCAGGAGGCAACAAGGCTCTTGAATGAAATGGCGGATAACAATATTTCACTTGATATTGTCACATATAGTATATTGATTGATGCACTTTGCAAGGAAGGACTGATTTCTAAAGCTGTAGAGATCGTTGACACAATGAGAAAGCAAGGCATTGAGCCCAATATTGTCACGTATAATACATTGGTTGATTCACATTGCAAGGAAGGGATGGTCTCTAAAGCTGAGGATTTTGTAGATGCAATGATAAAGCGAGGCATTGAGCCTGATGTTGTTACCTATAGCGCATTAATCAACGGCCATTGCTTGCAGAACGAAATGGATAAAGCTAGAAGAGTTTTCAACTTGATGATTGAGAAGGGTTGTGCACCTAATATAGTTACTTACAACACCATGATCAATGGATATTGCAAAGCGAAGAGGTTAGACGAAGCAATGGAACTCTTTCATGAAATATCTCAAAAGGGACCAATCCCGGATACTGTCACATACAACACTCTTGTGCAAAGTATGTTTCAGTTAGGGAAAGTTTCAACTGCTTGTGAACTTTTTAGAAAGATGCTTGCGTCTGGACAAGTTCCAGATATGGTGGCCTGTTTGACTTTGCTTTTGCCTTTGCTGGATGGTTTATGTAAAACAGGTCATATCGAAGAGGCATTGAAACTTTTTCAAGCAATGCAAAACAGTGGGTTGGAACTTGATATTGTCCCGTATACTATCCTAATTAATGGGTTGTGCAAAGCTGGGCATATCGAAGTTGCAAAGGAATTATTTTATCAACTCTCAGACAATGGTTTAAAACCAAATGTTTACACATATTGTATAATGATTAATGGATTGTGTAAAGAGGGATTGCCAGATGAAGCATACAGGTTGTTTGGGAGCATGGGAGATCATGACTGTTCGCCTAATAGCAGCTGTTACAATGTAATGATTCGGGGGTTCCTTCGCAGCAGCTGTACCTCAAAGGCAACGCAACTTCTTACGGAAATGGTTGGTAAGGGCTTTTCTGCAGATATATTCACTGCCACCTTGTTTATGGATCTCATTGTACACTCTAATAAAACAATCTTGCTCTGAAATGTTTCACAAATTGTGTAAAGATCATCATTTGCAATGTGAATCAGTTGTACATAACCAATGCGCGGTGATAAAAGATTGTGGAAACTAGAATGAGGTTTAGTGTCTATTTTCAATATTGTTGATTTTGTTCTGACTTGTGTAGCTTGTTGATCTTGATCTTGTTGGTGGTGATGTTAAGAAATTAGGGGAAAACCAATATTGCTTGTGGATTTTAAAGCAGGGGCATTTGTATGAACAACTAAACATGAGTTGAGAATAAAAGGAATTGAAATCAATATTGAAATCAATATTAAATCTCACAAATTTTTAAAAATTTTAATCAAACCCTTAGTTCTTTCAAAAGATTATCATTAAACTCCTAAAAATTTTAAAATTTGTAATTAAACCCCCTAAAATTTTATGAAAAAGTTAAAGACTAAAAAATGTTGAAGGAAGTGAACTTGTAAAAAAAATAATAATAACAATAAAAATATAGTAAAATTTGCTTTTTCACTAATCGAATACATGAATTTTTCATTCCAAGCAAATGAATCAAACAAGGTATTTTGCATTCCATTGGTAATCTTATATTTTATGTTAGATTTTGCTATTTATTACTTTTAATTTGAATCTTATAATTTAGAACACAAGTATAAAATATGATACAAACATAATACACTCAAGATGTGGTTGAAAGAAATTATTTAACAAGTATATATATATTTAAAATAATATGAAAAACAAAGCAAACTTCTGTTGGAAACATAAAATTAAAATATTAAATATTATGGTGTTTTGGATTTGAATCCCATCAAATGATCTTTTAATTAAATATAACTTTGTAATATTTTAATTAAAAAGTTGAACGATATTAATAACATTATAAAAAGGGTGAATTACACCCAATGCCATAAGGTTTGTCCTATTTTAGTCACTCTAATTTTTTTCTCAATTTAGTCACTTCAAATAAAATAATTATTTAAATTAATAACACATTAACCAATTAAATGACGACACGTGATATTAAGTGCATGGGAGTTTTGCTCAAAGGAAGATAAGGAAATTAAGAGAGTTTTTGTTAAATGAAATTAGATGGAGAAGAGAATTAAGAGTTGTTGTGAAATGAAACAAAAATTCTTATAGGTTATTTTTTGGAGTAAAAAATAATTAGTTACATTTATAAATTTATGCCGATTGAGGCATAACTCGATTCTCTTGACTTTCCACAGCTTAACCAAACAAAAGTGGTAAAAAAAGTTACCAATTAAGCTATGGATATAGTTGCTAATGCAGGAGGACTTGGATTAATCGAATGCACCAAAGCGCATTATCCTCTTATTTATAAGATCAAAACCTATAATGAGATTATTAAAAAATAAGAATAAATTTATTAAAGTTTTTAATTGATACAATGCCTAAAACTATCATAATCTTTTAAATAGAACGATAAATGCATTTCAGTGTGCTCCAAGTGAACCCATTTCCTCGTACACTAACAATAAGGTCAATACCACTACAGGAAAACAGACTTTTAGCGGCGTTTTTTTCTAAAAGCACTGTTAAAATTCTTGGTCTTTAGTGGCGTTTTCCTAAAAAAACGCCGCTAAAAGTCCTTTTCTTTAGCGGCGTTTGTATATGCAGACTGCAATTTATGATTTTGCTGTAATATCCTACCCTTCCTGCACAAAAACCAACCAAAAGCAGCAAAAGTAACATGAAATACAACCAAAAACTGAAAATTCAAAATGATATAAAATTATAAGAAAAATATATGATATAAATTATAAATGAAATATAATTCAAAATATTCGTACAAATAATGTAAAAGTTACAAGAAAACAAATGTCTAAGATGACGGCTTTTGCGACTGTTGGAACATCGTCATCATAGTCTGAAGCTGTAGCTGGAGTTCGTTGTCCTTTCTGTTCTGCTCTGCCTCCCTTGCTTCTGCCTCCGCTTTAAGTTGAGAAATTTGCTCAACTGTGCTAGCTTGCATCTGAGCTATCTGGTCTCTCAACCTCTGAACTTCACCTTGAGATTGACTCCCGGAAGGCATGTATTCCCGCAAGCTGGATCCAAAATATTGGGTCGGGTTAACACCGATCCTTGAAATCGAACCCGACCATACCTTTCAGGACCCACGACTTCATTAATAATTCTGTCATTAATGTCCACAAAATTAGCAGAACTATCAGTCGATGCTTCATATTCCGCCTTCTTCTCTTTCAGTTTCTCCTATTATATCAATCAAAAAGTTAGAAACGAAATATATAATAAAAAGGAATGTAACATAACATTATTTAAAACTGATAAAAATGACGAATTAAACTACTATAATTAAACATTACAAATATTTATAATTAATCAAATTTTATTAAGTAAATATACCATAAGTTCTCCAGCTTCGGACGTCATCGGAGATCCATCTTTCTTTCTATGTGTAATGTCAAAAAGCTGAAGGCGTCCAACTTTTGGACCAGACGAGGCTTCCTACAATATAGTAATAAAAATATTATTTAATAGTAAAAAGTCATTAATATTTGAGAAAAATAGTAAATTCATATTACCTCAGCCTCAGCTACACAAGCAAAACTTCTCAACCCTGCCGTGTGCGTGAATTTTGTTTTTGCCTACTGCTTGTTCCAACTCGCTCACGGTCCTACATAATGAAATTATTATTACGTATATAGTAAATACTATAAACTGAAAAATTTATAATAATTTGCAAGTACATAATTCCTCTCCTTTCTTTGAATTCCAAAATCGAACCGCATCTTCTCATTGGTACCTCAGCATACCCGGTGGGACATTTTGTAATTTTTCTTCGAGGTTTAAGGATTTTTTAAAATATTGTTTTTTCAAAATGCTTTTATTGTCTCTCCATTTTTTACCCAATGCCTTCTTGATATACGCGTCAGAGACCTCCAAAGCAAATCTCTCCTAAAAAACATAAGTTTAGAAAGTAAATATAAATGAAACTTAACCAAAGTATTATAAATAACATTCACGTTTTGTTACCTTAATATTATCGATAGCTTGATTTTTATTGCTATCAGGCATGTTATGCCATGATTCATTGTTGATGGGCAACATATTGGCATTTCGTGCTATAATGCCCAAATATCCTGCAAAAAGTCGAGCTTCAGTTCCAACAGGCTGACCATGGCAGTTTCTAGTTACTTTGACACGCTCGGCGGGAGCTAAGTCATATAAATGTTTGATCTTTAAATTATGTAAGTTATTTAAAGGATGATCAATATTATGTAAGTTATTATTAATATTATGTAAGTGATGTGAATTATGTAAGTTATGTAAATTATATAAGTTATGGAATTTGATCTTTAAATTATGTAAGTTATGTATTATGCAAGTGATGTAACTTATGTAAGTTATGTAAATTTGAACTTTTAATAGCAATGTTAAAATATTGATGTAATTTATGAAATAACTAATGTTAAAATAAAATAAAAATGTTGAAAATATTTTTATTGATTCAAATAGAATAAAATATTTAAATTGAAACTTTAAAAATAATAGTTTAATTAGGTATTTTAAAAATAAAATAAAATAATGTTATCCAAGGACTATATACATAATCGAATAAATCCAAAAACAAGAAATAAACCCAAATTGACAAGGCACGGGAACCAATCACTATTCTGCTGGAAAAATGAAAACCAGAAATTATGAATGTTATTTTATGCGAAAAATGGTCAAATTAAACCAAAACAAAGTCTGATTGATGTAAAATTATAGAGAATATATAAGAGGATAAAGAGAAAAGAAAACAAACCAGTGAAACCTTTGAGGGAGAACGATCAAAAAATGTTGTAATCTATAAACAATCACTACTGTTGTGTTATCCAAGGACTTGCTATTTAAGTACCGGACATAAATTTAGAGATCTATATGAGACTATAACCATCCAAAATATAAGAAAAATGTTGAACATATTTAGCACTCTTAATCCGCGGTTAACCTTACTTTCAAGTACAAATTATACATATATAATTCCACGTGAAATAGGATAGCTACCAAGAAAAGCTTAGTACCTTCAACTTTTGAATGGTTAGTTAAGATTTGTTACTTAGTTTCCTCTTGCCTTCTCTAAATCTGGAAGATCTGCAATTAGGAAGAATAGATATTAGAAATGCGATGCAAAAAACATTAACCAAGAAAAACATGGTATCATAGAAATCTCAAATTGTTTTAGTAACAACTTTTTGGAATGTTAAAGAGCACTCCATTTTCCACAGAACTCGATTAGCCTAGCTAGCATGTCAGACTCGGAACGCACCAAACCAACCCCCTCCCCTGTTGTTAAACTGGTTGTTAAGTACTTAGACTTACAAGTTAATTGATTAAATGCAGAATAAACGCACTCACGGTTTGTCAAATATAAATCTTTACTACCGAATTTCACAATCACAAACCACAATACAAAAACAAATGGCAGACAACTTTATAAACTTAATCCAATACTAGTTGACTTGTATATTTTACAACATTCCAACATGTTCGACATTTCTAAAGCAAAAATATGATGATGGATGTCACATAAAGATCTCAGGTTCAACCCTTATTGCACTTCGGTTATGCCCAAACAATAATATTAACTATAACCAAACTAAATTACGTGAACACGATATATTTGGTTTCAAACATTAAGAAGGCAGCACAAATATATATATATATATATATATATATATACAGCAAACTTTTGCTCAATATTATTATAAACCTCAAACCAAACACCTATAAGCTATGCTAAAACTTGATATTATAAGGATAAGTGATTCACAATGAAATGACATCAAGCTGCAGGATGCCACAAATAGGGATAAGTGATTCACAATATAATGGGGTGAATATTAAAAACAGAACATCAACACAGAGCAAAATACTAGAACTAAAACAAGGAAACACTTGTGAGATGATATGAACAACAATTAAATAAAATAATTTAGAAAAATAAGACTCTAGTATAGATCAATCATTAAACAGAATATTAAATTTATCTCTACAAAACCAGCTAATAAAAAAAATAAATCAGGATAAGAATATAAGTTATATTCGAACCTAGGATCAGTTTTTTAATCTTCAGAAGCATATAAAATAAAAGAAAATATATGGCTTGAAATAATCTACATCTAAAATATACAATTTGGAATAATAGGGTTGATGAAAAGGGGAAAATAAGGGACATAAATCAACTGCATTATATATTTATAGCTTCCCAGTTCATCAGTTTGAGACCTGACAATTTTCTACACAATATGATTACACATAGGCCAGAAAAACAACCATGAACACAACACAACCATGTCAGTTTGAGACCTGGGTTTAAATACCTCCACGACCCAAATATCCAGAGGCGGCGACGGAGAGAACATGCACCGACGGAGAGCAGAGGCGAAGAACTTCCTTTTGAAGCGGCGGAGAGATGAGTCGAACAGTAATAACCCAACCAAATGCAAATAAAAGAAATAAGTAAGTTCCATTATACACAAATGCAAATTGATAGAACCCAATCAAACCACACAAAAAAATTGAAGCTTACCGTCATCCAATCAAACCTAATCCTCAGCGAGCCTTTTGTCTGTCCAAAAGCCACCCTTTCTTAATCCAATTTTCTATCCCTCTGAAATCAATGGTCGGTGGGAAGGGTGAATTTCAGGGATTTCAAATTGGGGAAAAACGGATTATAACATTAAAGATTTCTGATGTCGAATGAGGGAAAGAGGGGTGAGAATAATTTAGGGATTAAGACTCGGGAAAATAGGGGAAATAAACTGGGGAGAACGAGAGAAATGGCTAAGTGTCATCGTGTGGGTAAAATGAAGAGAGCAAAACGACGACGTTTTCCCCAAAATAAATTAATATTTGCGGCGTTTTACAAAAACGCCACTAATAATCAAATAAAACGACGCCGTTTAATTTAAACAGAATTACCTTTTGCGGTGTTTTACAAAAAAACGCCACTAATAAAACGAATAAAACTGCGCGTTTTCTTTAAAACATGATGATATTTTGCGGCGTTTTTTATAAAAACGCCGCTGATGTATTTAAAAATTATAATTTTTTAATATATAAATAAAAAAAGTTATATACCAAAAAAACTTTATAATTATTTTAGATAATGGTATTTTATTTTTTAATTTAAATAAATTTAAATATTTACACTTTGAAATTATTTAAAATTTTAAACCTTAAAAATTTTAAAAATCTTAAAAATTATATAAAATTTGAAATCTTTACACTTTGAAATTATTTAATAAATAAATTAAAAAATAATATACCCAAAAAATATATTTTTTATATACTTATATTAAATAATATGTGTGTTGTACAATATGCATCGCAAAAATCTCAGTAACTTCTAAATATATATTACAGCTTTCAACAGTATTGTCCTTATACCTCAAACCATAAACACACTCTAAACCCTAAGTGTAGTTGAAAGTTTAATTTTGATTTAATCATACACATTTTAAAAAACAAATACATCAATATATTTTATATTGAATAAATATAAATATTTATTTACGCAATATATGAATTAAAAATGATGTTAATTATCAATAATTGTGTTAATATTTTACAAGATCTAGATCAAATTACAGTTCATTTACATGTACACTTGCACACTAAACCAGTTTTCATGTATATGCTTTTGGGATAAAACCCATTTTGATATATTCATTTAAAATAATAATTTATATTTATCTTATTTATATTCTAAATTATAAAATCCAGAATAATATCCTTAACCTGATCATACCCTGAAACTTAAACCCTAAACCACAAACACCAAACACCAAATCCCAAATCCCAAATCCCAATTACTCCTAACCTCAAACCATATATAAATCCCTAAACCATAAGTACTCAAACCCTAAACTCTAAAAACCGTTATACCATAATCGTAGACCATATTTTTGGGAATTCGTATGGCTAATGTTAGTGTAGTACAAAACATGCATATATTTTATATACTTATATTAAATAATACGAGTATAGTACAAAATGACACATGAATCTCACTAAATTCCAAATGTTGTCAACAGTATATATCATTAATTTCCTTAAACCTTAAATAATTTCACCCAACCCCTAAATCTTAAAACCTCCAAATCGTAAACCCTAAAATCATAAACCTAGCTTAGACCTTAAACCTTAAACCCTTGTTATAACTACAGAAGTTAACACCGAAACCTAATTATATAGTTAAACTTACATTGCATTTTAACCTTAAAGTTAAAATTATTTAAAATACAAAAGTAATTAAAAAATAATATTATTATTGATTGCTTAAATCCTAAAATAATTTGATTTCCTTATCGTTATTATCAAAATCCCTCACCCTTAATTAAATCTTAATATCTATAACCATTAAACATTAATATCTTAACCCTTAATACTATAATTAAACACTAAGTCGACCATGACTATATAAAATAGTAAAACCCAAATAACAAATTAACTTTAAAGTAGTAATATTTATAACTAACCCTAAACTAAACTAACCTACAAAATAAAAAACCCTAAACCACAAACAATAAATCACAAACAGTACTAAACCCCTAACCCTCAACCCCTATCCCATAAACCACAAAACATAAACTATATATAAACCCTTAACCCTTAACCTTTAAACCCTAATATCACTAAACATTAGATCATAAACACTAAACACTAAACTCTAATTAAACCCAAAATAACAAACCTTAAACCATAAAATTAACATGCTACATATTAAACCCTAAATCATAAAACCATAGACATTAAACCTTAAATATTATTAAATCTTAAACCCATAAATCAGAACTACGAAAATATAATTCAAAACAAGAATAAAAAAAATATGAAAATTAAATCAGAACAAATCGAAATGAGTTCCTAAACAAAAATGCTACTCAACTTTTAGCGGCGTTTTTAAAGAAACGCCGCTAATTCTCCTTTTTTAGGGGCTTTTTAAAGAAACGCCGCTAATTCCTCGTTCTTTAGTGGCGTTTTTATAGAAGCGCCGCTAATGCCCTATTCTGTAGCGGCGTTTTATAGAAAACGCCGCTAATGCCCCAGTCTTTAACAGTGTTTTCTAAAAAATGCTGCTAATGCCCCAGTCTTTAGCGGCATTTGCTATAAAACGCCGCTAATTCCCTATTTTTAGCGGCGTTTTCTGAAAAACGCTGCTGATGTATAATATTTGTGGCATTTTTTGTACAAACGCCACTAAAAACGCCGCTAAAAGTCTGTTTTGGTGTAGTGTACCAAACAAGCTAAAAATCAATTGGAATAAATTTATAAAAGTTAAATTGACTTTTTTTTTAAAAATTTATTAATTAATAGAGTAAAGGGACATAATATGTGACATCTTATTATTGATTGGAATTTTTTTTAAAAGATTTAATATTTGAGATGATTTGAGTAACAGAAATATAGTTTAAGTATCTAGATAGAAAAAAAAAAAAGTATGGCTGAAGTAATAGCGTTTGGGTATTTTCATTTTTAGTATTTTTTTTTATCAAATTTAGTTGATAAATTTGTTTTTATCTTTTTTTAAGTGAAACAGTCATAAAGAAAATATAAAACTTGAGCAAAGTACCAAATTATGCAATGTGTAAAAGTTGAAATTTAAAATTTTTGCTTAGTTAATAAGTGTGCAATCTAATATTGAGAATTTTAAGTTTTTTTTAACTATGTCTATAGAAACCGTCACTTTATCATAGTAACATTAGATAGGACATTCACATTATATTTGCCATAGAAATCAAAGAAGCCTAGTAATAATACATTAGATTATGCAACCAAAAAATTACCAGTCTATTAAAAAGACCACTTACATCAGAAGTCTAGATTTATTGTAACAAAGGAACATTAAAAAGTTGAAAAGGATAAGGAATTCAAACTGTTCTCGTATTTCATGTAAGTGGCAATGTTGCCACAATTATGGGCATACAAAAAGATTCTTATGACAGGAATGAAAAGGATTTCATGGTATTTAATGTTAGTAAATGAGTATTATTATTGTTTTAAGATCATCTTTCATGGTTTTTAGGCACCTTACAACCTGTAAATTATTATTTTATTAAGCTTATCTCTTCTTTTTATTTTTTGAAACCAAAGTGACCATCACCAGTAACAGTGACTAATCAGATAGGACATACTACGATAAACTTGATTTTCAAGACAAGCTTCATTGGAAGATGAATAATCAATGAACCAGAAGTTGATCAAATTGCACATTCTATATAGTGCAAATTGGATGACTTTCAAACACATAATGGGCTAAACAATATACAAGATTTCAAAATCTAATTCAACTTGTACCTTATTATTTCATCACCTAATATGTTCAAAGTGGCGCATATCGTTTTATCATCACCTAGACTTGTATCCAAACTAATGGAATTGAATAACAATCGTGGCAACATTCAAGTTTTGACCACTACCACGTGACAAAAAAACTCACAATTTTTTTTAAAATATCTATTTATATGTAAGATGATACGAGTCGCAAGGAATAAAATCAAGCTCATTAATGTGATGGACTCAAATTTCCTCAAGGCCCCAAGCAAATCCAAGCAAGATTGAACAGGATCATTTAAGACTTTGTTACGAAGGCCCTAGATGCACACATGGCCGAAAAAGAAAATCAAGATTCACCTTTTTGTTTTCAAGAAAATTAAGAAACCAAATCTTGATCCAATTTTGATGTTTCGAACAATTTCAAGAATCAAGAAAATCAATATTTCAAATCTTGGAAATTTTGGTCCAAGAAACCGAATCTTGTAGCCAACACGCATTGGATTTCATATACAAGCTTGAACAAGCCAATTTCGAGAGCAAACGAATCACAAGACTAAGTTCTTGTAAAAATGACCCATTAAGATGTCTACAAGCCCATTCTGAAGTTTGGAGAGTAATTTAATTGAATATCAAGCCAAATGATTAAAGTGGCCCAATTGTAAAATATTTAAACTTTAGGTTCAATTTTATTTTAATAAGTAGATCATCATGTAAGAATTCAGCCCAAGGAGCCCATTTAATTCTTTGGGACGAATTCCCATTAAAAGTCCACACTTAGAATTTTTTTTATTTTTTTATTTGATGAGTTGTCATGTTAGCTAATCAATTAGGGTTAAAAAAATTTATTTTTGGGTCTATAAATAGCATGGCTGACATTTTTTTATGCATTGGCCTTTTGCTATGCTTCCATTCTGGCAGGTTATAGAGTCTAGTATTCATTAGATGCATTAATCCACTGTAAATAAAATTCCATCCTAAATTAGAAATCTAATTATAGAATTTCTAGTTTGCAGGGTGGATATGGAAATGGAAGATCTATGTGCCATTTTCATCAACAAAGCTAAAGGTGACAACAAGTTTGTATTCTGAATCTAATTTTCATGTTAATATATATATATATATTGAAAATCTTGATCAGGCAAAATGTTGAGTACGGTGTTGGTTTCTCTTATGACATTTTGGTGTCGTTGAATTTGTTCTTGAGAAATTCATGCAAATTTCAAAATTCTGGATGATTTCCAACATTGCTTAAAACCTATGTTTTTCTGACTCTTTGTTTTTGAAGTATCCAGATCCTAGAGGTGTACAGGGGCCGGGTTTGGGCCGAGTTCAACTAAAAATTTAGGCCCGTACATTGGGCTCGGGCCAGGCCGGGCCTAAAAATGGGCCTAAAATTTTTTTCGAGCCCGGCCCATATAAAAATACTAAAGCCCGGGCCTGGCCCGGCCCGCGCATATTAATTTTTTATATTATTTTATATAATTTTAAATATATATTATACAATATATATTATACATCAAAAATACTAAAAAATTTAAAATAAATATTTTTCAACAAATTGAAAATAAATTTTAAAAAATATGTAGACTTAAATAACACTAAAATAGATGTAACTTAACAAGCAAATGTCTCTAAAATAATAACAAAATTAACAAATGTCTTTAAAATAATAACAAAATTAACAATAAAATAAGTTTTATACAATATCTAAACAATAACAAAATAATAACAACATAATAGTAAAATGGTAGCAAAATAGGGAGAAAAACAATAAGAAAACAATATTTTATAAAAAAATTGTCCTTTAGTGAATTCAGGTCAGGCCGGGCCGGGCTCGGGCCAAAAATGCCTTACCGGGGCCCGACTCATTTTTTAAACGGACCTTATTTTTTTGCGCAAGCCCATTTTTCAGGCCTATATTTTTGCCCAAACCCTCCCACATTTCGGGCAGGCTTTTGGGCCAGGCCGGGCCGAGCCGCCCGGCCCATGTACACCTCTACCAGATCCGATACTCATGTTCAATGAATGTTTTTGTTGAAGTATTCATATCTGGCACCTATTTTTTTTTATAAATTCTCCAAATACATAAAAAAAACTTATAAAAATTAAAAATACATGTAGTCGTATATGATATTCAAAACCCGAATTTAACAATTTATAAGGGTTGAATTTCACATTTCTTTCAAAATGGATTGCTTAAAATTTTTAGCTCTTTTCAAGTTCGGGTTTATTTCATGTTTTGGTCATTTTGGTTTCTCGATTATATTTCCGAGTTATTTATACAAATCATTTCAGATTTTAATAATTTTAATTTTGTTAAACCGCATTGAACTTCCCCTTGTTCTCATATCTTATATTCAAAAACCCAGTCCAGGTAATAGGCTTGAAACTGACATTTCATTCAAGTAGGTTGCATTGCATCTGTTAATTGGTTGTGCAGATTAGTTTATATCCGGTTGTCAATCATACTTTTTAACTTGGTGGGCAGATTCAAGTCGTTTTTATGTTGAAGTTGATTTCTGATGGTGAAATTTGACCATTGGATTCAGTTCAAAACTGAAAAGTAATGAATCTATCTCTTGTTCCAAATGAGTTTTATTGACTTGCCTTGTGTCTAGGGTTGGGCTTGGGCCAAAAAACCTTCCCACTGTTTGAACGAATTTTCGGCCAGGTGGTTTGACCCATGAATAGGTCTATTCTGAAATTGTTTTTTATTCCATATTGAAAATTTAAATATATTAGAACCTTGACCAGAATAAATCTAGCAATGGCTCCCCATAGGGAGATTTAAACTTAGAATAAGTCTAGGAGAGAACCAACTCATAGTATTTTCACAATGTGAGACTTGAACATAGAAAACTTTGTTCTTAAGGCTTTAACTTTGTCACTAAACCAAAGTCTCAGCAGCTATATATTTTTTAAGGAGTTTATAACAAGGGTGTAGCCACAATTTTTTTTCTAGGGGTCAAAAGTATATTACAAATATTCAAGGGCCAAAATGAAATTTTATCACTGTATTAATTTGTATTCTTAAAGTTTCTAAAGGGGCTCCAAAGCAATTATATAGTAACAAATTTGTATTCTTTGAGTTTTCAAATATATATGGCTTTAAATTTATGTTATTTAACGTGGAACTAGTTATATTTTAACAATATTTTAATTTAACTTTTTAAATTTAATTTGAACAAGTTCACTCAAATTTATTTCACTTAAATCAAATTTAGACTATAAGAATGCTGACCCCTACAAACATGGACAATCTTTTCTCCTACTCTTCAATTAAAAAAACCATGGATTTCTTCTAAAAAGAGTTTATGAATTCAATATATTGAGTTTTAAGTACAAGTAAACTAATAACTGAAATATAAACAAATTTAAATTAAAATAATTCTAGACAAAATTTAAATATGATGAGACTAGACCCAAAAATTCACACATGAATTATATGATTTATAAATAGTAAGACTCGAATTTAGAAACGACAATATTAAGGCCTCATCATTAAACTAAGGCCTAATTGGCTTTAATATCTTAAGTTTAATCAATTTAATTGATGAAAATTATCAAAGTCTTACATAAAATATTAATAATAAAAAATGAACACATGTCATATTTTTAACTTTTCTTATAGAGTCGCTAACAACCTCTTAACCCAACTACCCCTCCCTCAATTTAAAAACAAGTCGAGTTTAAAAATTCTACAAATAATATATGAAGTAATTACTTAATAAGGAAAATTATTCCGTGCATTGCGTTGGAGTCTTTAAAAGCTACAAGCAAGATAGAAAGAGTGTTATTAGAGGTGTTCATGGGTCGAGTTGGCTATGGTTTAAGCATGATATTAACACATTTTTATGGTTGTCCAAACTAAGCCCAACATGAAATATAGGCTCAAATTGTGCCCAAACTTCTCATATTTGCAAATAACTAACCTAGGTTTACTTCAAGCCTGTCAATATTTTTTAAAATTTTAAAAGAATATGTTTATTTAATTTTAATTGAATATTTAATAATTCTATATATTTTTATTTATTTAACTTTTATATATTGTCATCATAATTTTTTTTAATGTTTACATTATAGTAGTATTGTATATTACTATAGAATTAATTTTTTACTATGCTATAAAGTACATAATATATAATAATAACATAATATAAAATATTATGAACTTAAAAATGGTTCAAGCCAAGCTCGGGTCTAGAACGTTCAAGCCTACGTTTAATCCATATTTTAAACGAGCATAATTTTTTTGGCCTAAACTTATTTTTCAAGCCAAACATTTTTACCCATAGTGGGCCCTCAAGCTTGGATGAGTAATCCACGCTATGAACAAGTCTAAGTGTTATATGTTATTAGATATAATAAAAAAAAATATGCACATAAAACTGAACATGTATTGTAGGGCCTAAATTTAGCCCGGGGCCCATTAAACAAACCTAGCACACTTTAAACCCAACCTAGCCCAAATCTTAAGCTAAACCCAAGACCCAAACCCAACCTAATCAACCAAATGAAACCCTAAACACAACCTAACAACTAACCCTAGACACTAAACATGCTTGGCAGCCACCCTGGAGACCCCCAAAGCCGCACGCCACGGCCACCTTGGTTTCCCACTCCATCACGCCACCGCGATTTTCGGCCGGATCTACAAACATGTAGCAAGAAACGGTTGTAAACTAGGCTATATAAAGCCTTCAAAAACAGTGAATAGGGGATGGTTTTTTTTTATATAAAAATACAACTTAAATAAGCAAAATAGGGGGCTGAAATAGAAGATTACGAGTGAGATTTAGGGAGGAGATCGGTTTTAGAAGCAAACAAGGGTATTTGTTTTACGTTTTTCCTTTTCGTTTTTTTATTTTATTACTTTTTTTTTATTATCACAACCTCATAATATACATATTTAAAAAAAAAACTTTAAAAAAAAAAAATTTTTTTTACCTTACAAATTTTCCGGCCACCGTGTGCGGTGGCCAGCGGTGGCGCGTGGGGCGCACGCGCCGGTCGGCCGACCGGAGCTCTCACCGGTGCTCCTGGCTCCTGCAGAGAGAAAATAGAGAGGGGGAGGGGGTGTTTTTGAAGAGAAGAAGAGAAAATGAAGTTTTTTAAAAAAAATTTTGCTTTTATAATGCCCACAAAACGGCGCCGTTTAGGGTATTGGGTCAGGGGACCAAAACGGCGTCGTTTTGGCCCCTGACCCGCGCGGTGACCCGACCCAAAGGGGAGGATCCGCGTGTTTTGCTTTGGAGGGGCTAATTGCACTTTTAGCCCCTCCGCATTTTATATTTTTTTAAATTAAGTTTTTATTTCTTTTTAAATTGGCCCTGCGGTTCAGGTTAAATTACATTTCAACCCATGCCTGTACGGTGCGTTTTGGGACTAGGGTATTTTGCCCAGTGAGTCCCTTTTGTTTTGCGCGCGCGTCAATTTGGTCCCTCTGGTACCTTTATTATTTATGATTTGGCCCGAAATTTCATTTTTATCACATTTTGGTCCCGTATCAAAATGCAGCACACTGGGAAAAGGGGGATTTTGCTATTTTGGTCCCCCTCGTTCGCGCGCGCATCACAATGGGGTCCTCCCTTCCCCTTTTATTCAGGATTTGACCCTAAAACCCCTGTTTAATTTCAATTTCGCCCCAAAATTTCGTTTTTAATGCAATTAAGCCCTATTTTAATTATTTCAACACTTTTAGCATAAAATTAATTATTTTTTTTAAGTATTATCATACTTATATTTTATTATTGCTATTTTATTATATTTTATTATTAATTTCTACTATTCTATTTTTATCCTACGCTTTATTTTACTCTTTTATTGTAATATTATTTATTATTTATGATATTATTTGTATTCTACTTTTTGTTTATTAATAATCATTTTAAATCATTATATTATTTTTAATCTTTTATATATGTACCTTTTTTATTAAAAATCAATTATTTTAAATATAGTTTTATATTTATTACATTTTTTTCCTGCTATCATATACATATATTAAAGTTTTTATTTTATTATACTTATTTTTTATTATATATATTTTATTAAAAAGTTAATTATTTTTAATATAGCTTTTCATATTTATTATATATTATTTTCCTCTTATTATTACTATTATTTTATTACTCTTATTTATAAATCGTCATAAGTATATATTTTACATTAAAGGGTTTTTATATAATTATTAATTACTTTATTTTATTTATATACCATTGTTTTTATTAGTCATTATTTTTTTCTAAATTATCTTTATTCGTTATTTTTCGCTATTATTAATTCACCAGTGTTATTATTTTGGTTTTACTTTCATTACAATTTTTGGATACCATCATTGACATATTATTTTCATTTCCATTATGTATTTTTATATCGTTAACGTCATTTTTGCTATGTTTATATATTGTTATATTTATTACTATTATTATAATTATTATCTTTTTTATGTTTGCTATGTTTTAGGTGTTGATATATGCACTGTCAAGTTGTTATCATATTGTTATTTTATTTCGCATACTATCATCTTTCTCAAATTTTTAAATTTCCCAAGTCCGTTCGTCCAAGGATTTATCTTCAATTGTTTTTAAAATAGAGGCAATGTTTCGCGTTTAGAAGTCCGGAAGAGTCGTGCCCTAACGTGCTGGGTGTGGTTTTTTCGGTCGTCTAAATGTCTAAATATCCTTCTAATTTCAGGTTTTGGAAAATTAGGGGACGATTTTGATTTTGAGGGATAAGACGTTGCATCCTAACGTGCTGGGTGTAATGTTTTGACCCTTTGGAACAAATGAGTCGTAATATTCCAAAACGGACCGTTCAAATATTTTCTGGAAGAATCATATTTTAAAATCTCTTAAAATTTTCAACAACAAGGACATTTATTAATCAATTCGGTACCAATTTTGGGCGTTACGAGGGTGCTAATCCTTCCTTGTACGTAACCGATTCCCGAACCTATTTTCTTAAAATTCGTAGACCAAAAATGCTTTATAAGGTGGCCCAATTACACCTCAAAAAAGATTGGTGGCGACTCCATCCAGGTTTTTAAAGTCGATCCACGTTTTTCAAAAAATAAAAATGGTTTCGACAGCTTGGCGACTCCACTGGGGATCTTCAGTACGAGAGTCAAGCCGTAAAATTGATTAATTTCTGTCCTTTTGTCGAAAATGAAAATTGTGTTTTAAAATCATATTTTTTTCATCACATTTGTTTGTTTCATTTTGATCTAAGTTTTATGTTATTCTGGCATCATATTGCATGACCGTTGTGGTCGCACCCCTAAGTGGGAGTGAGAAGCTATGCCTTCGTGAGGTTTTCACCTCCGCATGGGCTAGTGGATCGCTTCCGGGGTACATCCGTACCTATGGTTTCGTGAGGTTTTCACCTCCGCATGGCCATAGGGAAATGTATCCCCCTGAACTGAACTCGATCTATATGAGCCTATAATGGGTGAGGATTGAGGAATCTGCTGGTTCAGGTACCCTTCCCTTAGAACTAAACCGCATATAATGATCCTTAGGAACCTACCCTAGGTAGAGACAACGCCGAATTCTAGCAATTGCCCAAATAGGTGTTTGATTATTTCTTACTTGCTTTGATTTCTTTTTTTATCATTCGATACTAACTTATTGTATTTTATTTTGGCCATGATTGCATGTCATTTCATATCTAGGAAGGTGTCAATACCTGTTCGATTACTAAGTTAGAGAGCTTGATTATGGAGAGCGGACTTCTTGATAAAGTGGGGGATAACGCGGTTGTCCGTGTATGGTCAGAGAATGCGCAACTCGAGAAAGGGGATAGCCTAGCTGAGGGGTACACGTCGGAGTTGTGGGACTTCACCCGTATTAGTGTGACACAGAATGAACTCCAAGAGTTAAGAGATATATGGGCTCGCTGGGATAATGAGACCAAGGAGTTGTTCTATCGTAACTACGGTGATCTGCCTTACCTGCTCGATGTTAAGGTAGACAAGTGCTTGTTTCGAGCTATGACTCAGTTCTGGAACCCCGCATATAGTTGTTTCACCTTTGGAAAGGTGGACTTGGTGCCAACTGTGGAAGAGTATTCAGTCCTGTTACGTTGTCCAAGGTTTCAAACCGATAGAGTTTATGTTAAGGTCCCCAATGCCCCAAGTTTTGTAAAGAAGCTAATGAATGTCACTGGGATGAGTGAGCAGTGGGTTACGGCTCGAATTCAGCAAAAAGGTGAGGGGAAATGCATTCCTTGGGTAAACTTGAGAGACTTGATCTTGGCACATCCAGATGCAAAGAAGAAAGTTGACGTTTTCGCCTTGAGTATATATGGGCTGGTGATCTTTCCTAAAGCGTTAAGGCATATCGATGAAGCTGTCACTGATTTATTTGATCGACTTGCCAAACAGGCTACACCGGTACCGGCAATTCTAGCAGAGACCTTTAGATCTCTAAGTACATGCCGAAGGGCCGGAGAAGGAAGATTTGTGGGATGTGCGCAACTGTTATTGGTTTGGTTCCATGGCCACTTCTGGAAAGTTCACGAAAGGCCGAATCGAGCATTTTTTGAAAATTATTCCCCTTTGAAGGAGATAGCAGCTGCGCCCATGAGGGACGACATATCGGAGGAAAGATGGATGACAATTCTCCAAAATCTCCAAGAGAAAGATGTGCTATGGAAGGCCCCTTGGATGGTTCCCGATGAAGTCCTCTACCGGTGCGGAAATTTTGACTGGGTACCTTTGCTTGGAATTTGGGGAGCTGTTGGGTATGCCCCTTTGTTGGTATTAAGGCAGTACGAGTCAGAACAGTTTGTACCTACGACACATGGTTTGGCCCAGAGTGAATTTTTGTATAAAGGGGACAATTATAAGAAAAGAGTTCGAGAAATTGCCGATGCCTGGAAACAAACGCGCCGAATAAAGAAATTGGCTGGATACCCAATGACGACTCCTGAGTACAGTAGATGGTTGAGTAGGAGGATCAATGATAATATTCCAGGGCCGAGGCTAGAAGACGCCCAGTCGATGGAAGACCGTTTGCGAGTAATCCCTTCCGAGCTGGAAATAATAAAACAAGACTTCGAAAAAAGAAACTTAGAGTTAGGAAAAAAAATAGAGCAGCTGGAAGAAGAGAAGATGCATCTGAGGTTAGATGTCGACGTTCAAAAACTCGAGGCTGAGAAACTGAGAAAGGGGAAGAGAAAAGCTGAGGAGGACTTGGACACTTTGAAGACTGACTACCAGCAGCTACATAAGTCGATGAGAAATGCTGGGCTGGGAAAGACGTCAGAGCAATGGCGACAAGAAGTCCAAGAAGAAAGGTCCAGGGCTGATCAGTGGGAAGGAAGGTTTCATGATGCTCGAACACGAGAGAATGCTTTAAAAAGGAGACTGGTGGAGAACCAGAATAAGAATGAAATGCTAGGAGCTCGAGTAGTGGAGTTGGAAAAGGCATTACAGCAGCATCGCGATCGTAACTCTGCAATCGAGCTAAAGGCCAGTTTAAGCAGAATTGAAGATTTGAAAGAGCAGCTAGAGAGACTTGAAATGTTGCTTCAAAGTCATGAACGTCGAAGTGAACAACTTGAGACAGACAATGAGTATTGGAAGGAGCAGTTCCATCATTCCCGATGCCAAGTTAGAGACAGAGACCATGTCATGGGTGAAGCTGTGATCAAGATACGAGAAGTGGCTGGCCATTTACAAACTCTGGCAGCTCAGGCGGACGTGTTAAGTGTAAAGTATGGATTTGTGTCAGATCGAGATCGAGAGCTGGCTCAGCTTCTCGAGAAAGTCAAAACTTTAGGCATAAGGGCTAGGCCGTATATATAACCCGTTTTATGTAAAGTTTTCTGTTTTCTAATAAAGTTCTCCTAAAAGGAATTGAATCAGAAATGACACCTTCTTAGTTTTGCATTCATCTCACGCATTTGCATCACATCGCATCATATGCATTTAATTTCACAAAAGAACCCTATTAATTAAAGATCATTTTAAAGGGGGAGTTACACTGGAACATCAATACTATACTCGAAGAAAAACGAAGATAATGGATCAAAGGTTGGAAAAGTTAGAGCAGATGCAAAAAGACATGCAGGATCAGTTGCAAGCTCAGATGCAAGAACAGTTAGCCAAGATCCAACAAGACATGAGGGACCAAATGATGGAGTCCCAGAGGAGCATGATGAGCCAGATAACACAGCTGTTAACTGGAGGGCCTGATAAAGGCAAAGGCCCTATGGATGCTGGTGATAATAATGAAGACTCTGCGTATCCTCCTGGCTTTGCCCCAGCAAGTGTCCAACCGCCAAAGGTGTCGGTTAATATTAAACCCCAATATCAATCTGGTACCTCGGCACCAATGAATTTCCCAACAGGTTCAAGCTCCAATCCTGGAGGCAACCTGGCGAGCCCCCAAGTCCCTGACTTTGATGACGCGGCAGAGATAGAGAAGGCAAGGGCTGAGCTTCCAAAACAATTTGAAGATAGATGCAAGTGGTTGGAGGAGAAGTTCAAGGAGTTAGAGAATGTTGATCACTATTGTGGAGTCGATGCAAAGGAACTGAGCTTGGTTCCAGACTTAGTACTTCCTCCGAAATTCAAGATGCCAGAGTTCGAGAGATACAACGGGACCAGCTGCCCTGAGGCCCATATCACAATGTTCTGTCGAAGGATGACAGGATATGTCAACAACGACGAATTGTTGATCCACTGCTTTCAAGAAAGTTTGGCTGGGGCCGCGGCTAAATGGTACAATCAGTTGAGCCGTGCTCAAGTCAAATCATGGAAGGATTTAGCACAGGCATTCATGAGGCAGTACGGACATGTAACCGATATAGCACCTGACAGAGTCACGTTGCAGAACATGGAGAAGAAACCCGGTGAAAGCTTCAGGAAGTATGCCCAAAGGTGGAGGGAAGTTGCTACACAGGTCCAACCACCACTGCTAGAAAAGGAAACAACCATGCTATTCGTTAATACCTTGAAAGCACCCTTCATCAACCACATGCTGGGGAGCGCAACCAAAAGTTTTGCGGACATAGTGATGTCTGGCGAAATGATAGAAAATGCCATAAGGTCTGGTAAGATAGAAGTGGGGGAAAGTACAAGAAGGTCGGCCCCGAAGAAAAGAGAGAATGAGGTAGGTAATGTGAGCTCAGGGTACTCAAAACCTATCACGGTTAGCCAATCAAGAACAATAGTCGCAGGCCAGCAGGCCGTACCAAGGCGAGAACCTAACACAAGGCAGAGTATAGAGAGGTTACAGTTCACTCCTATACCAGTGACATATGGGGAGCTTTTCAAAAAACTGTTTGATGCACATGTAGTGGCCCCATTTCATTTGGAACCATTGCAACCCCCGTACCCTAAATGGTACGACGCAAATGCTCGGTGCGAATACCATGCAGGGATTACGGGGCACTCGATAGAAAACTGTACCTCGTTCAAAAGATGCGTTGAAAGGCTTATCAAGGCAGGTGTTGTGAAATTCGATGATACACCTGGTACAGGAAACCCGTTACCTAGTCACACCGATAAAGGGGTAAACGCAATAATTGAGAATGGGGGGAAGAAGGTCAAGCTGAATGTCGCCGAAGTGAGAACCTCGTTGAAGCTGGTCTGGAGGGAAATGCAGAAGAGAGGTCTAGTCCCGCAAGGGTTGGGGGATAAAATCCAAGATACATGGAACTGCTGTGAGTTCCATCATGAGAAGGATCATGATATTCAAAATTGTACCGAGTTCAGGGCCCTAGTTCAGGGTCTAATGGATAATAAAGAGTTGGAGTTCTTCGAGCTTGTTGAGGAGGATGATGTATGCTCTCTAGGAGGAGAGTCGAGGGAAGAAGGCAGCGGAGCCCGCCGCCCGGTGATAATTATCACGAAGCCCAGAGTCAGCGAAGTCGAAACAAGGGCTACACCAAATGTTATAATCCAAAAACCAGTAGCTTTCCCTTATAAGGATAGCCACAGGGTGCCTTGGAGTTATAACTGCAGTATAACAGTGCCAGAGAATGAGGGTTCAATTAACACGCCAAACACAGAAGGGGAACCCGTTGCACTCAGACAAGAGGGAAGGAAATCAGAACCACTGGTTAATAAGCCAGTAAAGGAGAATGAAGCCAATGAGTTTTTAAAGTTCCTAAGACACAGCGAGTATAGTGTTGTGGAACAACTACACCGACAACCAGATCGTATATCTGTATTGGCTCTGCTGTTAAATTCGGACGTCCACCGCGACGCGCTGATGAAGGTGTTGAATGAAACCTATGTCGCGAATGACATTTCTGTTAACAAATTGGATCGCCTCGTCAGTAACATAAGCGCCGACAACTTTATCTCCTTCAGCGATGATGAGATACCGCCAGGGGGTATGGGGTCTACTAAGGCTCTCCACGTCACTACTCGTTGCAAAGGGTATACGTTGCCTGGGGTACTAATTGATAATGGATCCGCACTGAATGTCTTACCTTGGTCCACCTTAAACCGTCTCCCTATAGACAGCTCTCACATGAAGACATGTCAAAACATAGTGAGAGCATTTGACGGCACGGAAAGGAAAGTGATGGGAAGGATAGAGATACCTCTCCAGATTGGCCCAAACACGTACGAGGTAGACTTCCTCGTGATGGATATTAAGCCTTCCTATAACTGTCTATTAGGAAGACCTTGGATACACTCAGCTGGGGCAGTACCATCCTCGCTGCATCAGAAGGTGAAATTGGTTACAGAAGGCCGGTTAGTAACGATATATGCGGAGGAGGACATTATTGCGTCGGTTACCAGTGATGCGCCCTACGTGGAGAATGATACTGAAGCAGTTGAATGTTCATTTCGATCCTTAGAGTTTGTGAATGCAACATTTGTAACTGAGGGAAGCAAGATTCCGATGCCTAAGCTGTCAGGGGCTACGAAGATGAGCTTGCAGTTGACAGTTGGAAAAGGGGCCCTACCCGGGAGAGGATTCGGAAAGCACCTTCAGGGACAAATTAAAGTGCCAGTCTTGGTTGGCAAGTGGGATCGCTTCGGTTTGGGATTCAGGCCAAATGCAAGCCAAGTAAAGAAGGAGTTTGAACGAAAGCAAGAACAGCGGAGAGCAAGATTGAGTGGGGAAGAAGTCAAGTGGGAACCGATGAGCTTCCCCCGCATTTCTCACACGTTCATATCAGGAGGGTTTATTCATTTCACACAGAAGAAGGTGAAAGAAGCAATGCCTGAAGATGCGATGAGGATCTGGAGCATCAATGCTGCATTCGAAGATGAATCAAACGAAAGAAATTTACCGGGCATTCGCCCGTGTGAGCCTGGGAGTGTTTTGGATAACTGGACTGTGGAAGAAATTCCTGTAATCTTTAGAGCTAACACAGAGTAATATTCAAAACCCACTTGTTGTCTTCTAGCCTATAGACAATAAAAATCTTTTATGAAATAGGCTCATGTTCAAACATTATTACTTTCAATAAAATGCATTTTCATAAATCAGTTTGAGCGATTATTCATTCTTCTTTTCCATTTCATAGACAATCATACCATACAAAGGAATTATTCATTGTTGTTTTTCTTTGGTCATTTTCCCATACTCATAATAGGCCCCTGGATGTCAACGTCATGAGCAATGCTGATACGAGCCCAGAATTTCTTTTTAAGCGAGACATGTGCTTTGAGGGATCTCAGGATTTTAAAGATGACGAGGATTGTGGTTTATCTTCAGACTTGTTAAGGATGGTGGAGCAGGAAGAGAAACAGATTCTGCCACACAAAGAGACCATTGAGATTGTGGCTCTGGAAGAGGGGAAGGAAGTGAAAATTAGCACTTGCATTGACAAGAAAACAAGACGGGACCTCGTTGAGCTGTTGCAAGAATTCAAAGACGTCTTTGCATGGTCATACCAGGATATGCCTGGTCTAAGTACAGATATCGCGGTGCACCGTGTCCCTACAAAAGAGGAGTGCAGGCCAGTTCAGCAGAAGCTCCGAAGAATGAGACCCGATGTAGCAATGAAAATAAAAGAGGAGGTCCAAAAGCAGTTTGACGCTGGTTTCTTACAGGTGGTCAATTATTCAGAATGGGTGGCCAACGTCGTTCCTGTCCCCAAGAAAGATGGAAAAGTGCGAATGTGTGTAGATTACAGAGATCTGAACAAAGCCAGCCCAAAAGATAACTTTCCATTGCCCCACATTGATACCCTAGTGGATAATACGGCAAGCTTCTCATTGTTCTCTTTTATGGATGGTTTCTCTGGGTACAATCAGATTAAGATGCATACTGAAGACATGGAAAAAACTACATTCATAACTTTATGGGGGACATTTTACTACAAAGTGATGCCGTTCGGGTTGAAGAATGCGGGAGCAACGTACCAAAGAGCCATGGTAACCTTGTTTCACGACATGATGCACAAGGAAATTGAAGTCTACGTTGATGACATGATCGCAAAATCCCGAACTGAAGAGGAACATGTGCAAGTCTTGAGAAAATTGTTCTTGAGGTTGAGGAAATTCCAATTAAAGCTCAATCCGTCAAAGTGCACTTTCGGGGCTAGGTCCGAAAAGTTGCTCGGCTTCGTAGTCAGTGAGAAGGGAATAGAAGTCGACCCTGATAAAGTCAAGGCTATACAGCAGTTGCCTCCGCCGCGTACTCAGAAAGAGGTCCGAGGTTTCTTGGGAAGACTAAATTACATTGCTCGGTTCATCTCGCAGCTGACTGAGAAGTGTGACCCCATATTCCGCCTTCTTAAAAAGCACAATCCTGGGGTATGGGATGATGAATGCCAGGAAGTTTTTGAAAAGGTTAAGCAATATTTGTCCAGTCCTCCAGTGTTAACACCACCTAGCCCTGGTAGACCATTGATACTGTACTTAACAGTATTTGATAATTCGATGGGATGTGTGCTCGGCCAACATGACGAGACTGGGAGAAAAGAAAGAGCGATATATTACCTCAGTAAGAAATTCACTGAGTGTGAATTGAGATACCCGCCTATTGAGAAGCTATGCTGTGCTTTAGTTTGGACTACGCGAAGGTTGAGACAGTACATGTTGTACCATACGACCTGGCTAATCTCAAAGCTAGACCCTCTCAAGTACATGATGGAGTCAACCGCTTTGAATGGAAGAATGGCCCGATGGCAAATTCTGCTCTCTGAATTTGACATAGTCTATGTCAACCAAAAGGCTGTGAAGGGAAGTGCAATAGCTGACTTTTTAGCCAGTAGAGCCTTGGAGGACTATGAGCCCTTGAATTTTAATTTCCCCAATGAAGACCTAATGTATGTGGCGTTTGCTGAAGAAGACATGCCTGAAGATCGTTCTTGGAAATCATATTTTGACGGGGCATCAAATGCCGTTGGAAATGGAGTTGGGGCAGTGCTAATATCCCCAGATGGAGATCACTACCCATTCAGTTGCAAGCTGGATTTTGACTGCACGAATAACATGGCAGAGTATGAGGCATGTATCATGGGAATTCGGGCAGCTATAGACCGCAAAATCAAGGTACTTGAAGTATACGGGGACTCTGCATTGGTAATTTATCAGATCAAAGGCGAGTGGGAAACGAGAGATCCTAAATTGATCAATTACCGAAGGTTAGTCCTGGAGCTAATTGAGGAGTTCGATGATATTACCTTCTATTACCTCTCACGAGACGAGAATCAGATGGCTGACGCCTTGGCTACACTAGCTTCCATGATTAGAGTGAATGAACAAGAGGATATGAAGCCCATTCAGATGAGTATTTGTGAGACTCCAGCTCACTGCTGTAATATCGATGGAGAGGAAGAGAGAGATGATCATCCGTGGTATCATGATATCCTACAATACATGAAAAATCGTGTGTACCCTGATCAAGCGACCGACAATGATAAAAGAACTTTAAGGAGGTTGGCCAGCGATTATGTCTTAGACGGAGAGATCCTGTATAAAAAGAGGAGGGATCAAGTATTGCTGAGATGTGTTGATGCTGTTGAGGCTAAGAAGATTCTAGAAGAAGTCCATGATGGGGTTTGTGGGACGCATGCCAATGGCTTCACAATGGCTCGACAAATCATGAGGTTCGGGTATTACTGGTCCACAATGGAGAGAGATTGCATCAGTTACGCTAAGAAGTGTCATAAGTGTCAAATATATGGAGACAAAATCCATGTGCCTCCTTCACCTCTCCATGTCATGACTTCCCCATGGCCTTTTTCAATGTGGGGCATGGACGTCATTGGGCCGATTTCACCAAAGGCTTCTAACGGGCATCGATTCATTTTCGTGGTCATTGATTACTTCACCAAATGGGTAGAGGCTGCTTCGTACTCCAACGTCACGAAGTCGGCGGTCAGCAAGTTCCTAAGGAAGGAGATCATATGCCGTTATGGTATGCCAGAAAGGATCGTATCTGACAACGCGTTGAATTTGAACAATAGCGCGATAGCGGAAGTCTGCAGTCAGTTCAACATTAAGCACCACAATTCGTCGCCATACCGCCCAAAAATGAATGGGGCAGTTGAGGCAGCTAATAAGAACATCAAAAAGATTGTGGGGAAGATGGCTGAGACTTACAAAGATTGGCATGAAAAACTCCCATTTGCCCTTTATGCTTATCGTACATCTGTCAGAACTTCTACCGGAGCAACACCTTTCTCATTGGTTTATGGGATGGAGGCAGTCCTACCTATTGAGGTCGAAATCCCTTCTCTCCGGGTTTTATCAGAGTTGAAGTTAGACGAGGCAGAATGGATCCAATCCCGTTATGATCAACTAAACCTGATTGAAGAGAAAAGGCTGAGGGCTATTCGTCATGGTCAAATGTACCAGAAGAGAATGATGCGAGCTTACAATAAAAAAGTTCGTCCCAAGGTATTCTATGAGGGGGATTTAGTATTGAAAAAGATTCTCCCTATGCAAAAAGACTTCAGGGGGAAATGGATGCCAAATTGGGAAGGACCCTATGTGGTAAAAAAGGCTTTCTCTGGAGGGGCATTGATATTAGCAGAGATGGATGGCAGAAGCTTGCCTAACCCGATAAATTCAGATTCTGTCAAAAGATATTTTGCTTGAAGCAGTGGAGGTGAAAACCCGTAAAGGGCGCCTAAAAAAAAAAAAAGGTGTCAAGGTGAAAACCCACAAAGGGCGCCTTGAGACCAAAGGAGAGGCCAAGGTGAAAACTCGTAAAGGGCGCCTTGAGACAAAGGGGTTTTGAATCGAAAACCCGCAAAGGGCGATTCAAATTTTGATCCATACTGGGGCAAGTGATATTCTCGCTATACTTGAATTGACAAAGAAGAGATGGGCTACATCTTGGGGGCATCGACAAAAGGCTATAGATCCCTTAAGCACATGCCAAGTTTAGAATGGTCATCGAGGAGCTCGTACAGAGAAGCTCAAATTGCGAAATCTGGGGCACTTATTTTGTCCCTTTTATCCATTTTTGTATTTTAAATAATGAATGCTTTCCTTGTTTAGTACATCTTTTCGCGAATTTTGACTTGAATAAATTTCAATTCTCCCTACCTTTATAATCTCTTCAAAGCATTTTATATTGAAATAATGATTAATGAACTAACAATGCTCACAAAAGAGGTTTTACATATTACTCTGAAAGGTTTCTAAATAATACAGGGCCCTAAAACAGGACAATTATTTAGAACTCACCGAGCTTAAAACGCATGATAAGAAATTAACCGCATCTTCAGGTCCTCTGTTATCGAGCTGAACAAGAAGACACACGTCAGGGATGTTACCTTTAGTAAACAGCGAGCGATAACAACTTAAAAATTTAAATGGATCATTCGCATAACATTTTGCATTTATGCATTTCATATCCATAATACATGTAGTTAGGAACATTTGATTCATATTAATCATGGCATCCTAATCATCTGGCATAAGCATATCACTCTTCTACAGATGAATTCCCTAGTGGACAATGTAGCAGAATTGATCAAGATTACAGACATCATCAGCCTTATCTTCACTGAGCAGGAGTGAAGCAGGCTAAATACCAGATCTTATCTTCACTGAGCAGGAGTGAAGCAGATCAAATTTTGGCGAGTCTTATCTTCACTGAGTAGGAGTGGAGCAGAGTTCAGCCACCAGCCTTATCTTCATTGAGCAGGAGTGAAGCAGGCTATATACCAGATCTTATCTTCGCTGAGCAGGAGCGGAGCAGATCGAATTTTGGGTGAATCTTATCTCCACGTACCGGCGGTGGAGCAGATTCCAATCATCAGCCTTATCTTCACTGAGCAGGAGTAAAGCAGGCTAAACATACTCGATCTTATCTTTACTGAGCAGGAGTAAAGCAGATCAAGCATACAGATCTTATCTTCACTGAGCAGGAGTGAAGCAGATCAAATTTTGGCGAGTCTTATCTTCACTGAGTAGGAGAGGAGCAGAGTTCAGCCACCAGCCTTATCTTCATTGAGCAGGAGTGAAGCAGGCTATATACCAGATCTTATCTTCGCTGAGCAGGAGCGGAGCAGATCGAATTTTGGGTGAATCTTATCTCCACGTACCGGCGGTGGAGCAGATTCCAATCATCAGCCTTATCTTCACTGAGTAGGAGTAAAGCAGGCTAAACATACTCGATCTTATCTTTACTGAGTAGGAGTAAAGCAGATCAAGCATACAGATCTTATCTTCACTGAGCAGGAGTGAAGCAGATCAAATTTTGGCGAGTCTTATCTTCACTAAGCAGGAGTGGAGTGGATTTCAGCCATCGGCCTTATCTTCACTGAGCAAGAGTGGAGCAGGCTAAATATACCAGATCTTATCTTCGCTGAGCAGGAGCGGAGCAGATCAAACTTTGGGTGAATCTTATCTCCACGTACCGGCGATGGAGCAGATTCCAATCATTAGCCTTATCTTCACTGAGCAGGAATGAAGCAGGCTAAACATACTCGATCTTATCTTTACTGAGCAGGAATGAAGCAGGCTAAACATACTCGATCTTATCTTTACTGAGCAGGAGTAAAGCAGGCAAAACACAGCAGACCTTATCTTTACTGTGCAAGAGTAAAGCAGATCAGATTTCAGCAGATCCCACCTCATTGAATAGGAGCGGAATGGATCATGTACTAATGAATCGGTAATGAAGCATCTAGAAGCAATAGGATACAGTGGGTCAGAACGAGGCTACGCGAGGAAAAGAAGCAATCAAGAAGACACGGCAGGCCCAGGCAAAATTGGCCCTTTCAAAGTCTTTGCTCTATTCCCATTGCACGAAAATGAGCAAAGAGGGGCAGCTGTAGGGCCTAAATTTAGCCCGGGGCCCATTAAACAAACCTAGCACACTTTAAACCCAACCTAGCCCAAATCTTAAGCTAAACCCAAGACCCAAACCCAACCTAATCAACCAAATGAAACCCTAAACACAACCTAACAACTAACCCTAGACACTAAACATGCTTGGCAGCCACCCTGGAGACCCCCAAAGCCGCACGCCACGGCCACCTTGGTTTCCCACTCCATCACGCCACCGCGATTTTCGGCCGGATCTACAAACATGTAGCAAGAAACGGTTGTAAACTAGGCTATATAAAGCCTTCAAAAACAGTGAATAGGGGATGGTTTTTTTTTATATAAAAATACAACTTAAATAAGCAAAATAGGGGGCTGAAATAGAAGATTACGAGTGAGATTTAGGGAGGAGATCGGTTTTAGAAGCAAACAAGGGTATTTGTTTTACGTTTTTCCTTTTCGTTTTTTTATTTTATTACTTTTTTTTTATTATCACAACCTCATAATATACATATTTAAAAAAAAAACTTTAAAAAAATTTTTTTTTTTACCTTACAAATTTTCCGGCCACCGTGTGCGGTGGCCGGCGGTGGCGCGTGGGGCGCACGCGCCGGTCGGCCGACCGGAGCTCTCACCGGTGCTCCTGGCTCCTGCAGAGAGAAAATAGAGAGGGGAGGGGGTGTTTTTGAAGAGAAGAAGAGAAAATGAAGTTTTTTAAAAAAATTTTGCTTTTATAATGCCCACAAAACGGCGCCGTTTAGGGTATTGGGTCAGGGGACCAAAACGGCGTCGTTTTGGCCCCTGACCCGCGCGGTGACCCGACCCAAAGGGGAGGATCCGCGTGTTTTGCTTTGGAGGGGCTAATTGCACTTTTAGCCCCTCCGCATTTTATATTTTTTTAAATTAAGTTTTTATTTCTTTTTAAATTGGCCCTGCGGTTCAGGTTAAATTACATTTCAACCCATGCCTGTACGGTGCGTTTTGGGACTAGGGTATTTTGCCCAGTGAGTCCCTTTTGTTTTGCGCGCGCGTCAATTTGGTCCCTCTGGTACCTTTATTATTTATGATTTGGCCCGAAATTTCATTTTTATCACATTTTGGTCCCGTATCAAAATGCAGCACACTGGGAAAAGGGGGATTTTGCTATTTTGGTCCCCCTCGTTCGCGCGCGCATCACAATGGGGTCCTCCCTTCCCCTTTTATTCAGGATTTGACCCTAAAACCCCTGTTTAATTTCAATTTCGCCCCAAAATTTCGTTTTTAATGCAATTAAGCCCTATTTTAATTATTTCAACACTTTTAGCATAAAATTAATTATTTTTTTTAAGTATTATCATACTTATATTTTATTATTGCTATTTTATTATATTTTATTATTAATTTCTACTATTCTATTTTTATCCTACGCTTTATTTTACTCTTTTATTGTAATATTATTTATTATTTATGATATTATTTGTATTCTACTTTTTGTTTATTAATAATCATTTTAAATCATTATATTATTTTTAATCTTTTATATATGTACCTTTTTTATTAAAAATCAATTATTTTAAATATAGTTTTATATTTATTACATTTTTTTCCTGCTATCATATACATATATTAAAGTTTTTATTTTATTATACTTATTTTTTATTATATATATTTTATTAAAAAGTTAATTATTTTTAATATAGCTTTTCATATTTATTATATATTATTTTCCTCTTATTATTACTATTATTTTATTACTCTTATTTATAAATCGTCATAAGTATATATTTTACATTAAAGGGTTTTTATATAATTATTAATTACTTTATTTTATTTATATACCATTGTTTTTATTAGTCATTATTTTTTTCTAAATTATCTTTATTCGTTATTTTTCGCTATTATTAATTCACCAGTGTTATTATTTTGGTTTTACTTTCATTACAATTTTTGGATACCATCATTGACATATTATTTTCATTTCCATTATGTATTTTTATATCGTTAACGTCATTTTTGCTATGTTTATATATTGTTATATTTATTACTATTATTATAATTATTATCTTTTTTATGTTTGCTATGTTTTAGGTGTTGATATATGCACTGTCAAGTTGTTATCATATTGTTATTTTATTTTGCATACTATCATCTTTTTCAAATTTTTAAATTTCCCAAGTCCGTTCGTCCAAGGATTTATCTTCAATTGTTTTTAAAATAGAGGCAATGTTTCGCGTTTAGAAGTCCGGAAGAGTCGTGCCCTAACGTGCTGGGTGTGGTTTTTTCGGTCGTCTAAATGTCTAAATATCCTTCTAATTTCAGGTTTTGGAAAATTAGGGGACGATTTTGATTTTGAGGGATAAGACGTTGCATCCTAACGTGCTGGGTGTAATGTTTTGACCCTTTGGAACAAATGAGTCGTAATATTCCAAAACGGACCGTTCAAATATTTTCTGGAAGAATCATATTTTAAAATCTCTTAAAATTTTCAACAACAAGGACATTTATTAATCAATTCGGTACCAATTTTGGGCGTTACGAGGGTGCTAATCCTTCCTTGTACGTAACCGACTCCCGAACCTATTTTCTTAAAATTCGTAGACCAAAAATGCTTTATAAGGTGGCCCAATTACACCTCAAAAAAGATTGGTGGCGACTCCATCCAGGTTTTTAAAGTCGATCCACGTTTTTCAAAAAATAAAAATGGTTTCGACATGTATCATTTATTTTTTTGTACAACTTGGATAAGTGAAACACCCACCCAACCAATTGGCCATAATTTGAGGTTTGTAAGAAGTGCATGAAATAATTACTCTTTTATATACGCAAAATATAGGTGAGAGAAAAAACATTTAAAATAGTTTTTTTATAAGTTAATTGTCAACTTATTTTAGTAAATTGAAACCCTTTAATTTGCAATATACAATTCACCTAAAATCTCTTTTATATTTGGTATTCAAATATTAAAGTTTCAATTGAGACCTCGATTGAGTTTTAGTTTAATTGGCATAATCATTGCTGCCAATATAAGAGAATGGAGAGGTTCAAGTAGGTTCAAATGTATTATCCTTCTATGTTCGAGTAGATTAATCATAACTTATAATAAGGTTGTTTAAAAAAAATCAATTAAGATAAATTTAATCAACCAATTATGAAATAACTTCAAACAATTTTCTTTTTAAAATGTCCAATTAAAGCATAATGTTCGAGTAGATTATTTAACGTGGAACTAGTTATAGTTTAACAATATTTTAATTTAACTTTTTAAATTTAATTTGAACAAGTTCACTCAATTTGACTCGACTCAAATTTATTTCACTTAAATCAAATTTAGACTATAAAATGCTGACCCCTACAAACATGGACAATCTTTTCTCCTACTCTTCAATTAAAAAAACCATGGATTTCTTTTAAAAAGAGTGTATGAATTCAATATATTGAGTTTTAAGTACAAGTAAACTAATAACTGAAATATAAACAAATTTAAATTAAAATAATTCTAGACAAAATTTAAATATGATGAGACTAGACCCAAAAATTCACACATGAATTATATGATTTATAAATAGTGAGACTCGAATTTAGAAACGACAATATTAAGGCCTCATCATTAAACTAAGGCCTAATTGGCTTTAATATCTTAAGTTTAATCAATTTAATTGATGAAAATTATCTAAGTCTTACATAAAATATTAATAATAAAAAATGAACACATGTCATATTTTTAACTTTTCTTATAGAGTCGCTAACAACCTCTTAACCCAACTACCCCTCCCTCAATTTAAAAACAAGTCGAGTTTAAAAATTTTACAAATAATATATGAAGTAATTACTTAATAAGGAAAATTATTCCGTGCATTGCATTGGAGTCTTTAAAAGCTACAAGCAAGATAGAAATAGTGTTATTAGAGGTGTTCATGGGTCGAGTTGGCTATGGTTTAAGCATGATATTAACACATTTTTATGGTTGTCCAAACTAAGCCCAACATGAAATATAGGCTCAAATTTTGCCCAAACTTCTCATATTTGCAAATAACTCACCTATGTTTACTTCAAGCCTGTCAATATTTTTAAAATTTTAAAAGAATATGTTTATTTAATTTTAATTGAATATTTAATAATTCTATATATTTTTATTTATTTAACTTTTATATATTGTCATCATAATTTTTTTTAATGTTTACATTATAGTCGTATTGTATATTATTATAGAATTAATTTTTTATTGTGCTATAAAGTACATAATATATAATAATAACATAATATAAAATATTATGAACTTAAAAATGGTTAAAGCCAAGCTTGGGTCTAGAACGTTCAAGCCTAAGTTCAATCCATATTTTAAACGAGCATAATTTTTTTGGCCTAAACTTATTTTTCAAGCCAAACATTTTTACTCATAGTGGGCCCTCAAGCTTGGATGAGTAATCCACGCTATGAACAAGTCTAAGTGTTATATGTTATTAGATATAATAAAAAAATATGTACATAAAACTGAACATGTATAATTTATTTTTTTGTACAACTTGGATAAGTGAAACACCCAGCCAACCAATTGGCCATAATTTGAGGTTTGTAAGATGTGCATGAAATAATTACTCTAATAAACAAATATAAAAATATTTTTTATTATATACTTTTTTCCATTTGAAAATTATATAATTCTTTATTTATTATATTTTAATTAACTTTTTTTTTAAGTTTAGACTTAATGTAAAAAAGTTTTATCAGAACAATAGTGACTTATTTGACCCACTTCAGAAGTGTTTGAATAAGAAGATTTAAGGAAATTTTCACTTTAATTTCATATAATTTTTATTAAAAACTAAATTATGTTATGCTTACGATAAAGGTGAAAAAATAGAATCATGTAATAAATATATTTATAAAAATTAATATAAATAATAAAATATGCTTTGATTGAATGATAAAATATAAATGTTGAAAATTATAGAGGTTAGGGTTCAAATTTTATTGTGTATTTATCTATTTTCTATATAAAAATAAAAACATATTAAAAATAATATAATTTACTTTGTAAAATAATAATATTTTTGTCATTACTCAAATAAGTTGGTTTCCAATTAACTTGTAACACTAAATTGAATAAAGAGTTTAATATTAATTTTTTTTCTTGAAAAAAATGATAAAAGCATGAAAAAGAATAAATACATTAAAGAAAATTATGAGAAAAAAAAAGTAATGTTGACCAAACTAAATAATGATGTAACCACAAGCAAAAAAAAGTCCAAATAAAACCCTAAATATAGGTGAGAGAAAAAACCTTTAAAATAGTTTTTTTTATAAGTTAATTGTCAACTTATTTTAGTAAATTGAAACCCTTTAATTTGCAATATACAATTCACCTAAAATCTCTTTTATATTTGGTATTCAAATATCAAAGTTTTAACTGAGACCTCGATTGAGTTTTAGTTTAATTGGCATAATCATTGCTGCTAATATAAGAGAATGGAGAGGTTCAAGTAGGTTGAAATGCATTATCCTTCTATGTTCGAGTAGATTAATCATAACTTATAATAAGATTGTTTAAAAAAATCAATTAAGATAAATTTAATCAACCAATTATGAAATAACTTCAAACAATTTTCTTATTAAAGCTTAATGTTCCTTTTCAATTAGTTGTACGCTTTAATTTATTAATCAAAGTAAAAACATAAACAGGACCATTTTGGGAGCGCAAATCTTTTTGCTGGAAAGCTTACGCTCCCCTAAACATCACTTCGCAACCTAAAATTTACACTTCTGCTGCTGCCGCCGCCATTTCTGCTTTCATTTTCAACCTCACCTCTCTTTGCTTACTTTCAACATATGGGTATGCTTCCTTCTTCTTTTATTCTTCGTTCTGTTGTTAATGGTGGAAGCCATCTTTCTAATTTTCGCTCTTTTTCTTCTTCTTCTTCTAACACCATTGCTACCCACATCGAAGCCCCAAGTAAGAAACCCATGCCTGTTAGAGGAAAGGGAAAAAGAGACCACCGCTTCGATAATGTTGATCATGCTTTGATTTCGTTCAATAAGATGATTGAAAAGTACCCAAAACCTTCAATTGTGGAATTCACTAAATTATTAGCACCCATTGTTAGAATGAAACATTATGCCATTGTTGTTTCTATGTGTAGCCAGATGGAATTATTGGGAGTTTCCCACAATGCTTATTCTTTGAGCATCTTGATTAATTGCTTTTGTCAATTAGGTCGAATTGATTTTGGGTTTTCTGTTTTGGGGAAAATGTTGAAGTTAGGTGTTGAACCTGATGTTGTAACTTTTTCAACTTTGATTAATGGACTTTGTAATCAAAATAAGATTTTCGAGGCTGTTAGTATGTTCGATGAAATGACCGAAAGAGGGTATCAACCTAATTTGATTGTTTACAGTACAATGCTTAAGGGGTTGTGTAAGACCGGTAATACTGGTAGAGCTGTTAGGTTTCTAAGGCTGATGGAAAGCAGAGGTTTTGAACCTAATATTGTAGCATATAGCTCTGTCATTGACTGCCTTTGTAAGAACGGTTTGTTACAGGAGGCTCTCGATCTTTTCTCTGAAGTGAAGGTTAAAGGCATTAGACCAAATATCTTTACTTACAATTGCTTAATTCATGGTATGTGTAATTCGGGCCAGCAGCAGGAGGCAACAAGGCTCTTGAATGAAATGGTGGATAATAATATTTCACTTGATATTGTCACATATAATTTATTGATTGATGCTCTTTGCAAGGAAGGAAAGATTTCTAAAGCTGTAGAGACCGTTGACATGATGAGAAAGCAAGGCATTGAGCCTGATGTTGTCATGTATACTACATTGGTTGATGCGCATTGCAAGGTAGGGATGGTCTCTGAAGCTGAGGATTTTGTTGACACAATGATAAAGCAAGGCATTGAGCCCAATGTTGTTACCTATAGTGCATTAATCAACGGCCATTGCTTGCAGAACAAAATGGATAAAGCTAGAAGAGTTTTCAACTCGATGATTGAGAAGGGTTGTGCACCTGGTATATTTACTTACAACACCATGATCAATGGATATTGCAAAGCGAAGAGGTTAGACGAAGCAATGGAACTCTATCATGAAATATCTCAAAAGGGACCAATCTCGGATACTGTCACATACATTGACACTGATGTTGTCACGTATACTACATTGGTTGATGCGCATTGCAAGGAAGGGATGGTCTCTGAAGCTGAGGATATCGTTGGCGCAATGATAAAGCGAGGCATTAAGCCTAATGTTGTTACCCATAATGCATTAATCAACGGCCATTGCTTGCAGAACGAAATGGATAAAGCTAGAAGAGTTTTCAACATGATGATTGAGAAGGGTTGTGCACCTAATATAGTTACTTACAACACCATGATCAATGGATATTGCAAAGCGAAGAGGTTAGACGAAGCAATGGAACTCTTTCATGAAATATCTCAAAAGGGACCAATCCCGGATACTGTCACATACATTGACACTGATGTTGTCACGTATACTACATTGGTTGATGCGCATTGCAAGGAAGGGATGGTCTCTGAAGCTGAGGATATCGTTGATGCAATGATAAAGCGAGGCATTGAGCCTAATGTTGTTACCCATAATGCATTAATCAACGGCCATTGCTTGCAGAACGAAATGGATAAAGCTAGAAGAGTTTTCAACTTGATGATTGAGAAGGGTTGGGCACCTGATATAGTTACTTACAGCACCATGATCAATGGATATTGCAGAACAGGTCATATCGAAGAGGCATTGAAACTTTTTCAAGCAATGCAAAACGGTGGGTTGGAACTTGATATTGTCCCATATGCTATCCTAATTAATGGGTTGTGCAAAGCTGGGCATATCGAAGTTGCAAAGGAATTATTTCGTCAACTCTCAGACAATGGTTTAAAACCGAATGTTTACACATATTGTCTAATGATTAATGGATTGTGTAAAGAGGGATTGCCAGATGAAGCATACAGGTTGTTTGGGAGCATGGGAGATAATGACTGTTTGCCTGATAGCTGCTGTTATAATGTAATGATTCGGGGGTTCCTTCGCAAGAGCTATACTTCAAAGGCAACGCAACTTCTTGTGGAAATGGTTGGTAAGGGCTTTTCTGCAGATATAATCACTGCCACCTTGTTTGTGGATCTTATCATACACTCTAATAAATCAATCTTGCTCTGAAATGTTTCACTAATTGTGTAAAGATCATCATTTGCAATGTGAATCGGTTGTACATAACCATTGCACGGTGATAAAAGATTGTTGAAACTAGAATGAGGTTTAGTGTCTATTTTCAATATTGTTGATTTTGTTCTGACTTTGTGTAGCTTGTTGATCTTGATCTTAGCAACTTCTTGATCTTGTCGGTGGTGATGTTAAGAAATGAGGGGAAAACCAATGTTGCTTGTGGATTTTAAAGCAGGGGCATTTGTATGAACAACTAAACATGAGTTGAGAATGAAAGGAATTGAAATCAATATTAAGGTGATTTAATGGTAGTGATTTTTTTTGGCGGGTTGGGGGGGGGGGGGAATAATGAAGGGAAAAACTACAGAAAGTTATTACCCATGCAGCCTATCCCCAGCAGTCCCTGTACTGTCCTTGCAAAGAATGCTGTAGATTCAGCAGCCTGCTTAGGCCATAGAGCCGTTAGGTTTCTAAGGCTGATGGAAAGCAGAGGTTTTGAACCTAATATTGTAGCATATAATAACATCCTTGACTGTCTTTGATATAATGTTGTAGTCTTTTTGTAATTGATATAGTACTGCATTAAATTCTCAACACTTTTATATTTTATTAATTTGATCCTACTTCTAAATAATTTAATAAAATAAACCCTTTACATTAAATTTTATCGATTTCATCCTCTGAGTAGAAGATAATAACGAATGAGTTTTCAAATCAGAAAAATGAAGAGTCGAAATCGCAATAAAAAAGAAAAAGAAAATATCCACAAAACGGTGACATACAACCAACCATCTTTTATCATCATTTCCTCCCATTTTCATGCCAATCAAAACATCAATTATTTATTTGTCTTCATTTATAGAATAAATAATTAAAGATTAAATTATGTTCTAAGTCCTTATATATTTCATACATTTAAAATTTAATCTCCTATTTTTATTTTTAAGAATTTGGTCTTTTTATTTCTCAATTTTAAAAATTTATGTTTAGTTGTTACCACCTTTAAGTTTTTTTTATCAAACTCATCTTGATAAAATAATTTTCTTATTAGAATTGTGTTCTTAAGAAAAATTGACACCAACATTTTGATTAAAACGGTTAATATTATTAATTATTTAGACTTATTAATGGTATTTTAAAAGTAAATGGACCAAACTATATCAAGAATTAAAGTATATAGATTAAATTGTTTGACTTCTTATTCATTTGCAACATGCCCATGTTTATGCTAAATTGTTCATGGCTTCATGCATGCAAATTATTTGCAGGAGTTATGGGATGATGAAACAAATACTCAAACTTTACATATACAAAGGAGTAAAGTCCATATTTCATCAGCCAAAGATGATAGGAATTTATGCCTCAGAAGGATGGTTTACGAAACTCATAGAAGAAAACAAAAGGCTCGTTGTGAAAGAACCGAGAAGAGCTCATTTGTTTTACATACCCTTCAGTTCGAATTTACCAAGGAATGACATAAATGGACAATGTTTTCAACCTGTTAATGGTGACTGAGGATTGAAGAGCACTACGGTCTTTATAATCAACGCAGGGGGTCCGAATTATAGTTTCGGTTGTAGAATTTTTCAACTCTACCATGACTTGCGGTTTCAACTTATTGCAGGGTTTGGAATGAGGAAGTATACAGATACTCCTCTCCTCTATTCCATTCTTGTCTTTAGATAGTGTGTTGATGCATTTGTGTCTTCTTTTTCACCAAATTGATATAAAATTTCAACCAATCAACTGCTGTTAAAGGGTTTCCAAACTAAAGTTTCACCAATTAAGGGTCTATTTTGTTCAAAGAAATTGATTCAAACAACTCTTGAATCCGATGAATAAAATGAATTTTGTCAAATGAAGTGGAAGTGCATGGGAGTTTTGCTCAATGGAAGATAATAAGGAAATTAAAAGAGTTTTTGTTAAATGAAATTAGATGGAGATCAAGAGAATTAAGAGTTGTTGTGAAATGAAATAAAAATTCTTATAGGTTATTTTTTGCAGTAAAAAATAATTAGTTACATTTATAAATTAACCAAACAAAAGTGGTAAAAAAGTGGTAAAAAAATCTTACCAATTGAGCTATGGATATAGTTGCTAATGTAGGAGGGCTTGGATTCGAATCCACCAAAGTGCATTATCCTCTTATTTATAGGTTGGGGAAGGGCTACAGGTAGTTTTAGGCATTTTGTAAAGAAAAAAGATATGATCAAAACCTATAATGAGATTATTAAAAAATAAGAATAAATTTATTAAAGTTTTTAATTGATACAATGCCTAAAACTATCATAATCTTTTAAATAGAACGATAAATGCATTTCAGTGTGCTCCAAGTGAACCCATTTCCTCGTACACTAACAATAAGGTCAATGCCAAATGAGCTAAAACTCAATTGGAATAAATTTATAAAACTCAATTGGAATAAACTCATTAGATAGGATATTCACATTATCTTTACCATAGAAATCAAAGAAGCCTAGTAATAATACATTAGATTATGCAACCAAAAAATTACCAGTCTATTAAAAAAACCACTTACATCAAAAGTCTAGATTTATTGTAACAAAGGAACATTAAAAAGTTGAAAAGGACAAGGAATTCAAACTGTTCTCGTATCTCATGTAAGTGGCAATGTTGCCACAATTATAGGCATACAAAAAGATTCTTATGATAGAAATGAAGAGGATTTCATAGTATATAATGTTAGTAAATGAGAATTATTATTGTATTAAGATAATTTTTTATGATTTTTAGGCACTTTATAACCTGTAAATTATTATTTTATTAAGTTTATCTCTTTTTTTTCGAAACTAAAGTGATTAATTAGATAGGACATACTACGATAAACTAGATTTTCAGGACAAACTTCATGGGAACATGAATAACCAATGAACGAGAAGTTAATCAAATTGCACATTCTATATATATAGTGCAAACTGGATGACTTTCAAACACATAATGGGCTAAACAATCTACAAGATTTCAAAATCTAGTTTAACTTGTACCTCATTATTTCATCACCTAATTTGTTCAGAGTGGCGCATATCGTTTTATCATCACCTAGACTTGTATCCAAACTAATGGAATTGAATAACAACCGTGGCAACATCCAAGTTTCGACCTCTACCATATGACAAAAAACTCACAATTTTTGCTAAAATATCTATTTATATGTAAAGATGATACGAGTCGCAAGGAATAAAATCAAGCTCATTAATGTGATGGACTCAAATTTCCTCAAGCCCCAATAATGAGGTTGAAGTCCAAGCAAATCCGAGCAAGCTTGAACAGGACCATTTAAGACTTTGTTATGAAGGCCCTAAATGCACACACGGCCGAAAAAGAAAATCAAGATTCACTTTTTTCTTTTCAAGAAAATCAAGAAACCAAATCTTGATCCAATTTTGATGTTTCGAACAATTTCAAGAATCAAGAAAATAAATATTTCAAATCTTGGATATCTTGGTCCAAGAAACCCACTCTTGTAGCCAACACGCATTGGATTTCACGTACGAGCTTGAACAAGCCAATTTCGAGAGAAAACGAATCACAAGACTAAGTTCTTGTAAAAATGACCAATTAAGATGCCTACAGGTCCATTCTGAAGTTTGGAAAGTAATTCAATTGAATATCGGGCCAAATGATTAAAGTGGCCCAAATTGTAAAATATTTAAACTTTAGGTTCAATTTTATTTTAATAGGTGGATCATCATGTAAGAATTCAGCCCAAGGAGCCCATTTAATTCTTTGGGACAAATTACCATTAAACGTCCACACTTAGAATTATTATTTTTTATTTGATGAGTTGTCATGTTAGTTAATCTATTAGGGTTAAGAGAATTTATTTTGGGGTTTACAAGTAGCATGGCTGATAATACTCTGAAATGACATGTTTTTATGTATTAATTACATATTTATTTTTAGTATGATCCTACTAAAGGCCAGTTTAACAATGCTTTTGAAAAGTGCTGTAAAAAAAATGCTTTTGAAAAGTATTTTTGAAATATATATAAATTTTAAATATTTTTAAGCAATAAATGTCAATTATTTAGAAAATTAATTAGAAAATATAAACTATATTTCAAATATTTAAATATAAACATTAAACATTTGTAATTAGCATTTTAAAAAATATTTTTTTGTAATTTTTAATTAATGATTTTAACACATTTGTAATTAAGCACCAAGAAGAAAAAAGGGAAAGTAGTATGTTATAATAAGGATGAAAAACTAATTAAGCACTGAAAATGATTTTGGGAGAGGAAAAGCTATAAATTTTGGCTTCTCCTTCTCAAAACTGCTTTTGAAAAACACTTCTGAAAAGCTAAAAATTTCAGCCAAAAGCAGCTTCTTCTGCACAACTTTTCTTCCAAAAGTGCTTTTGGAATCAGAAGTGTTTGTTTTAAGCATTGGAGAATAGGCCCTAATTTGAGCTATTTATGGTTTTTTATCTTGTAGGGACTAAATTGTAGGCAAAAAGAAATTGAGGGGCAAAAAGCGTGAATTTAAAGATAAAATGGGCCAACATGCGAAGTAGGAAAGAGGTGGTGCCGGAAATGCAAGTGTGGAAGACTTGAGGGCAAAAGTGCAAAGACTTTAATTATATTAGGGTAATTGTTAGATTTTGTTTATGTTGAGAACGTAGGCCGATAATGAGGAAATACTACACAAAGGGCATGGATGCGGTTCGAGAGCCGATGAAAGGGAGGCGGAGGAAGCGAAGAAGAAGAGTAGCCTGGAAGGGAGTTGCTGCTGGGTTCCTCATGACCGAACTGGAGTTTATTACCCCAAGGGCCAAGAAAAGGTCACGGCTGATGTTCCTGCACCTGCTGCCACTCATTGGTTTTCCTATGATTAGAGTTGTTTATCAGTGGGATGGGATTAAGAATTATGACTTAAAATCAATATTAAATGGAATTTAAAATGTAATGTTTTAATAGTCTGAAGCTTATATGTTAATCTAAGTAAACTTGTTGAAGTTTAATTTTTTATGTTGGTTGTTAGTTTTCTAGTTTGATTTTGATTTTGGTTGTACTTGTAATTTCATCAGAAATTCCAATATTGCACAAAATTCTTTGAGCTTTAAGAGCATACAAAACCCATTTTTATATATTTCTATTAAACAACAATAATATATCACTGGGAACATAGTAAAATAAAAAGGAGAGGCGTTTACATTTTATTTTAATTATTAGTGGCTAATGTTTTTAGTCAAGAACAAGCACATCTCTAGTATTCCAGAGTTTTTCTTTACTCCCTAATTTTACAAATGGATAAAAAAGTTGCACATGCATAGTTTTTTCTCTTTCTAAAAACATATTATCGATGTGTTTTACGAATATTTGGAGCAAATATCTCATTTTTAATTAAAGCTTTAAAAATCTTTTAGAAAAAATACTTGATTAGATAAAACAAGAGAAATTTCGAACCTCAACATGTTTGAAAAAAACGAGTTCCTTTTTCACATAAAATAACATATAGTTTTTCAAACATTATGTGAAAAAAAAAATGGAACACCGTGCATAGCACTTTTATTCAATGATAGTCGAATCGTTATAAGTGTCAATTTTAGCAATTCATTGTACAATTGTAGACACAGCATTGCAAAGCTATTGCGAGTGTTTTACTGATTGCATTATATCTATATATTATTTTCTATCTCAAATTATTACTTGAAGTGACCACCTTCCATACATAAGCATTTCCTAAGTCAGCGTCTTGATTTTTTATTTATTTTTAAATTTTCCCATTAATTTTATTTCATTCAAACTTTTCTCTTATACAATGTTCAAGTTATTTATAATAAATAGAGGATTCTACTTATTTAACCAAGTTTGGATTCATGTCTTTAAATTGTAACAACAACAATAATATCAATCAAACCAAACTAAAATTCAATAATAATATCGGATCCTTGTTCGACCTCACAAGATATAGGCACAAGCGTGCCTATTAGGTTGGTAGTGTCATGGGAAACCAATTAAATTTCAAAGAAAAAAACATAGCAATTAACACCATATTTACAAAATGAAAAACCCGACATAGCACTATAAATAGGGGAAGGAGTAACACAAATTTCACTCATCTTTTCTATAAACACTCCCTCTCTCAAAAAACACTAAATTTATCTAGCCAAAAGTTGTCGAAATTCCCCAAAAAGTGTTCGTGAAGCTTAGAATTCGTACTTAGCCTTCTCAACGAGTATTCATCGCTTCTTCGCACTACGGGACTGACGCTTCTCTCGATATCCGTTCAAAAGTGATCTTTTCATCTTGTGCAAAGGCGACCGTTTTGTATGTTTTGGGAAGTTTGTACATCGGTTTGTTAGCTTACAGCGTCAGTGGTTGTCAGGCTTAAGAGACAATGGCATGACATTTGCCATTGGGAAGTGATGATCTAGTGTAAGACAGTCCCACAAAAGCGATGATTGGTTAGAGTCAGGTTCCTCTAAATTGTAAGTCTAAAATCTAAGTGGAGCTGGTGGTCGTAGGCATCCTCTTTCACTATAATTGGCTTATTCTGTTCGAGAATGATTACCTAAAAGTTGAGGATTGAACTTAAGAGGATCGAGAAAACCGGAGGCTGGAATATCTTCATAAAAAACTCTCTTTTCTCAACTCTATTTATTTTTATAATTTCAATTTTAATTTCTGAAATTTCGATTAAATCAACTTTCAATTCTATCTTTTTATTTTTTCCAGGTATACAGGTTTTATTTTTTAGGTTATGGGAATCATCTTCAAGCTTTTTATTGCTAAGATCTCTTTCTTTGGGGGAGAATTAGAGCCATTAAAAGGAGTTGTTGATTTTTAATGTTTCCAAGGCTTCTTAGGACTTCAGCTTCTCTTTTCTATAATTAATTTATCGTTTCTTACTTATTTAAGTTAATTCTTGTTATTTTGGCTTTCTGATTTTATTGATTTTCGTTCTAGGTTAAAGTTGCTTCAAGAAAGACGTTCTCCTATCTTGTTCCATAAAAAACACATCAAAATTAGGAGTTTTAATCTTTTTATATTGTTTCAAACATTCACTTTTAACAAATCTGTTAGTGTTTTGTTTTTCCAAATCTGGTGGGAGCATTTTCTTGAGGTTCAAGTATAGTTTTTTTCCATCTAAAAAATCCTACTTCGTTCACTATTAGACTTTTTACTAGTCAGTTATCTTTTTTTTTTGTTTTAATTTCGTTTAAATCCCCTTTGTGACAATTAATTTATTTTTGCTGCTTCTCATTTCAACTTACGTTTATCTAGAGATCTATGTAAATCTGTAACTTAGATAAGTTACGATCTTATTTCGTACGCGTACCATATCATTGAGTATAATAAGATTTAGTTAAAATTATTTAATTTAAATTTATTCAATATATATAGGCAATCTACTCAAGTGCCAAAATTAAAGCATAATGTTACTTTTCAATTAGTTGTACGTATTAATCAAAGAAAAGTTGCTTTAATTTATTAATCAAAATAAAAACATAAACAGGACCATTTTATATGCTTTAATTTATTAGTTGTACGTATCATTGGGAGTTTCCCACGATGCTTATTCTAAGCTTCCATTCTGGCAGGTTATAGAGTCTAGTATTCATTATATGCATTAATCCACTGTAAATAAAATCCCATCCTAAATTAGAAATCTAATTATAGAATTTCTAGTTTGCAGGGTGGATATGGAAATGGAAGATCTATGTGCCACTTTCATCAACAAAGCTAAAGGTGATAACAAGTTTGCATTCTGAATCTAATTTCATGTTAATATATATATATATATTGAAGATCTTGATCAGGCAATCTACTCAAGTGCCAAAATTAAAGCATAATGTTCCTTTTCAATTAGTTGGTTGTTTTAATTTATTAATCAAAATAAAAACATAAACAGGACCATTTTAAATGCGCAAATCTTTTTGCTGGAAAGCTTACGCTCAACCCAAAATTTACACTTCTTCTGCTGCTCCCGCCGCCATTTCTGCTTTCATTTTCAACCTCACCTCTCTTTGCTTACTTTCAACATATGGGTATGCTTCCTTCTTCTTTTATTCTTCGTTCTGTTGTTAATGGTGGAAGCCATCTTTCTTATTTCCGCTCTTTTTCTTCTTCTTCTAACACCATTGCTACCCACATCGAAGCCCTAAGTAAGAAACCTATGCCTGTTAGAGGAAAGGGAAAAATAGACCACCGCTTCGATAATGTTGATCATGCTCTGATTTCGTTCAATAAGATGATTGGAAAGTACCCAAAGCCTTCAATTGTGGAATTCAATAAATTATTAGGAGCCATTGTTAAGATGAAACATTATGCCATTGTTGTTTCTAAGTATAGACAGATCGAATTATTGGGAGTTTCCCACGATGTTTGTTCTTTGAACATCTTGATTAATTGCTGTTGTCAATTAGGTCGAATTGATTTTGGGTTTTCTGTTTTGGCGAAAATGTTGAAGTTAGGTGTTGAACCTAGTGTTGTAACTTTTTCGACGTTGATTAATGGATTTTGTAATCAAAATAAGATTTTTGAGGCTGTTAGAATGTTCGATGAAATGACTGAAAGAGGGTATCAACCTAATTTGATTGTTTACAGTACAATGCTTAAGGGGTTGTGTAAGACCGGTAATACTGGTAGAGCTGTTAGGTTTCTAAGACTGATGGAAGGCAGAGGTTATGAAGCAGATACCGTGGCATATAGCACTGTCATTGACTGCCTTTGTAAGAACGGTTTGTTACAGGAGGCTCTCGATCTCTTATCTGAAATGAAGGTTAAGGGCATTAGACCAAATATCATTACTTACAATTGCTTAATTCATGGTATGTGTAATTCGGGCCAGCAGGAGGGAGCTACAAAGCTTTTGAATGAAATGGTGGATAACAATATTTCACCTGATATTTTCACATATAGTATATTGATTGATGCACTTTGCAAGGAAGGAATGATTTCTAAAGCTGGAGAGATCGTTGACACAATGAGAAAGCAAGGCATTGAACCTAATGTTGTCACGTACAATACATTGGTTGATGCGCATTGCAAGGAAGGGATGGTCTCTGAAGCTGAGGATATTGTTGACGCAATGATAAAGCGAGGCATTGAGCCTAATATTGTTACCCATAATGCATTAATCAACGGCCATTGCTTGCAGAACAAAATGGATAAAGCTAGAAGAGTTTTCAACTCGATGATTAAGAAGGGTTGTGCACCTAATATAGTTACTTACAACACCATGATCAATGGATATTGCAAAGTGAAGAGGTTAGACGAAGCAATGGAACTCTTTCGTGAAATATCTCAAAAGGGACCAATCCCGGATACTGTCACATACAGCACTCTTGTGCAAAGTATGTTTCAGTTAGGGAAAGTTTCAACTGCTCGTGAACTTTTTAGAAAGATGCTTGCTTCTGGACAAGCTCCAAATATAGTGACCTGTTTGATTTTGCTGGATGGTTTATGTAAAACAGGTCATATCGAAGAGGCATTGAAACTTTTTCAAGCAATGCAAAACAGTGGGTTGGAACTTGATATTGTTCCGTATAATATCCTAATTGATGGGTTTTGTAAAGCTGGGCATATCGAAGTTGCCAGGGAATTATTTCATCAACTCTCAAACAATGGTTTAAAACCGAATGTTTGCACATACCGTATAATGATTAATAGACTGTGTAAAGAGGGATTGCCAGATGAAGCATATAAGTTGTTTGGGAGCAGGGGAGATAATGGTTGTTCGCCTGATAGTTGCTGTTACAATGTAATGATTCGGGGGTTACTTCGCAACAGCTGTACTTCAAAGGCAACGCAACTTCTTACGGAAATGGTTGGTAAGGGCTTTTCTGCAGATATAATCACTGCCACATTGTTTATGGATCTCATTGTACACTCTAATAAATCAATCTTGCTCTGAAATGTTTCACAAATTGTGTAAAGATCATCATTTGCAATGTGAATCAGTTGTACTTAACCATTGCACGGTGATAAAAGATTGTGGAAACTAGAATGAGGTTTAGTGTCTATTTTCAATATTGTTGATTTTGTTCTGACTTGTGTAGCTTGTTGATCTTGATCTTGTTGGTGGTGATGTTAAGAAATTAGGGGAAAACCAATATTGCTTGTGGATTTTAAAGCAGGGGCATTTGTATGAACAACTAAACGTGAGTTGAGAATAAAAGGAATTGAAATCAATATTAAGGTGATTTAATGGTAGTGATTTTTTTTGGGGGGGGGGGGTAAGAATAACCTCTTTTCTCTAATCTTTTTTTTTTCTTCCTCCATAGGGTTAGGAATCGGTATTTGCTTGGATCCCATGTAAAAAAAATCTTGGATTTTTTGAAAATTCTCGTTAATCTCACAAATTTTTAAAAATTTTAATCAAACCCTTAGTTCTTTCAAAAGATTATCATTAAACTCCTAAAAATTTTAAAATTTGTAATTAAACCCCCTAAAATTTTATGAAAAAGTTAAAGACTAAAAAATGTTGAAGGAAGTGAACTTGTAAAAAAAATAATAATAACAATAAAAATATAGTAAAATTTGCTTTTTCATTAATCGAATACATGAATTTTTCATTCCAAGCAAATGAATCAAACAAGGTATTTTGCATTCCATTGGTAATCTTATATTTTATGTTAGATTTTGCTATTTATTACTTTTAATTTGAATCTTATAATTTAGAACACAAGTATAAAATATGATACAAACATAATACACTCAAGATGTGGTTGAAAGAAATTATTTAACAAGTATATATATTTTTTAAAATAATATGAAAAACAAAGCAAACTTCCCTTGGAAACATAAAATTAAAATGTTAAATATTATGGTGTTTTGGATTTGAATCCCATCAAATGATTTTTTTTTTAGATTTTACTAATTTAAAAAGACAAAAAAAATACCCTCATAATAATATTGATTATTTTATAAAATAAATTATTTTCTACAATTGCTCAACTGAGTTTGAACTCAATTGATTGGTAACACCAACTCGATCAGCCTTTTAATTATAGCATAAAAAGAAAGACTTTTTATAATTATTCAACTAAGTTACGATCTGATTGATAGACGATAACAACTCAATATTATGTTAATTATTTTTTTTATGGTGTGCATTTATTACTAAATTTATAATGTTTGAAAAATACTATGATTAAGAAAGTAAAAATTAAACAATATAAATGTTTAGTTTTTAAAATTATGCCAATTGAATGCAAATTATTTGCAGGAGTTATGGGATGATGAAACAAATACTCAAAGTTTACATATACAAAGGAGTAAAGCCCATATTTCATCAGCCAAAGATGATAGGAATTTATGCCTCAGAAGGATGGTTTATGAAACTCATGGAAGAAAACAAAAGCCTCGTTGTGAAAGAACCGAGAAGAGCTCATTTGTTTTACTTACCCTTTAGTTCGAATATGCAAAGGAGTGACATAAACAGAGGCGTAGCTAGGGGGCAGGCAGTGGCCCCGGCTCCTCTAAATTGAAAATTTATTATTTAGCCCCTCTAAAAATTTTTAAGTTAGTAAATGTAAAATTGCACTTTGGCCCTCCCTAAAATTATAAAAATTTGATTTAATCCTTTAAAAGTTATAAAGATATAGACTATAAAAAATTAAAATTTCATTCGGCCCCCCCTTAAAAGTAGTTCTGGCTTCGCCCCTGGACATAAATGGACAATGTTTTCAACCTGTTAATGGTGACTGAGGATTGAAGAGCACTACGGTCTTTACAATCAAAGCAGGGGGAGGTCCAAATCATAGTTTCGGTTGTAAAAATTTTCAACTCTACCATGACTTGGGGTTTCAAATTATTGCAGGGTTTGGAAGGAGAAACTATACAGATACTCCCCTCCTCTATTCCATTCTTGTCTTTAGATAGTGTGTTGATGCATTTGTGTCTTCTTTTTCACCAAATTGGTATAAAATTTCAATAAATCAAAGGCTGTTGAAGGGTTTCCAAAATGAAATTTCACCAATTAAGGGTCTATTTTGTTCAAAGAAATTGATTCAAACAACTCTTGAATCCGATGAATAGAATGAATTTTGTCAAATGAAGTGGAAGTGCATGGGAGTTTTGCTCAAAGGAAGATAAGGAAATTAAGAGAGTTTTTGTTAAATGAAATTAGATGGAGAAGAGAATTAAGAGTTGTTGTGAAATGAAATAAAAATTCTTATAGGTTATTTTTTGGAGCAAACATTTATAAATTTATGCCGATTGAGTCATAACTCGATTCTCTTGACTTTTCACAGCTTAACCAAACAAAAGAGGTAAAAAATCTTACCAATTGAGCTATGGATATAGTTGCTAATGCAGGAGGACGTGGGTTCGAATGCACTAAAGCGCATTATCCTCCTATTTATAGTTTGGGGAAGGGCTATAGGTAGTTTGAATAACAAAAATATAGTTTAAGTATCTAGATAGAAAAAAAAGTATAGTTGAAGTAATAGCGTTTGGGTATTTTCATTTTTAGTATATTTTTTTTATCAAAATTAGTTGATAAATTTGTTTTTATTGTTTTTTAAGTGAAACAGCCACAAAGAAAATATAAAACTTGAGCGAAGTATCAAATTATATACAATGTGTAAAAGTTAAAATTTAAAATTTTTGCTTAATTAATAAGTGTGGAATCTAATATTGAGAATTTTGTGTGGAATCTAATATTGAGAATTTTAAGTTTTTTTTAACTGTGTATTGAAACTGTCACTTTACCATAGTAACATTAGATGGGATATTCACATTATATTTACCATAGAAATCAAAGAAGCCTAGGAATAATACATTAGATTATGCAACTAAAAAATTATCAGTCTATTAAAAAACCACTTACATCAAAAGTCTAGATTTATTGTAACAAAGGAACATTAACAAGGAATTCAAACTGTTCTCGTATCTCATGTAAGTGGCAATGTTGCCACAATTATGGGCATACAAAAAGATTCTTACGGGTATATAATGTTAGTAAATGAGTATTATTTTTGTATTAAGATCATCTTTCATGGTTTTTAGTTACCTTATAACCTGTAAATTATTATTTTATTAAGTTTATCTCTCTTCTTTTTTTTTTTTCAAAACCAAAGTGACTAATTAAATAGGACATATTACGATAAACTAGATTTTCAAGACAAACTTCATTGGAACATGAATAATCAATGAACGAGAAGTTAATCAAATTGCACATTCTATATAGTACAAATTGGATGATTTTCAAACACATAATGTGCTAAACAATATATAAGATTTGAAAATCTAATTCAACTTGTACCTCATTATTTCATCACCTAATTTGTTCAGAGTAGCGCATATCGTTTTATCATCACCTAGACGTATATCCAAACTAATAGAATTGAATAACAACCGTGACAAATTCTAAGTTTCAACCTCTACCATGTGATAAAAAAACTCACAATATGTAAGATGATACCATGTCATTCAGTATCATAAGATTTAGTTAAAAATATTTAATTTAAATTTATTCAATATATCTACGCAATCTACTCAAGTGCCAAAATTAAAGCACAATTTTCCTTTTCAATAGTTGTACGCATTTTATTAATCAAAATAAAAACAAAAACAGGACCATTTTAAAAGCGCAAATCTTTTTGCTGGAAAGGGAAGAAAGCTTAAGCTCCCCTAAACATCACTTCGCAACCCAAAATTTACACTTCTTCTGCTGCCGCCGCCGCCATTTCTGCTTTCATTTTCAACCTCACCTCTCTTTGCTTGCTTTCAAGATATGGGTATGCTTCCTTCTTCTTTTATTCTTCGTTCTGTTGTTAATGGTGGAAGCCATCTTTCTAATTTCCACTCTTTTTCTTCTTCTTCTAACACCATTGCTACCCACATCGAAGCCTTAAGTAACAAACTCATGTACATGCCTGTTAGAGGAAAGGGAAAAAGAGACCACCGCTTCGATAATGTTGAAGATGCTTTCATTTTGTTCAATAAGATGATTGAAAAGTACCCAAAGCCTTCAATTGTGGAATTCACTAAATTATTAGGAGCCATTGTTAGGATGAAACATTATGCCGTTGTTGTTTCTATGTTTAGCCAGATGGAATTATTGGGAGTTTCCCACAATGATTATTCTTTGAGCATCTTGATTAATTGCTTTTGTCAATTAGGTCGAATTGATTTTGGGTTTTCTGTTTTGGGGAAAATGCTGAAGTTAGGTGTTGAACCTGATGTTGTAACTTTTTCGACTTTGATTAATGGATTCTGTAATCAGGATAAGATTTTTGAGGCTGTTAGTATGTTCGATGAAATGACTGAAAGAGGGTATCAACCTAATTTGATTGTTTACAGTACAATGCTTAAGGGGTTGTGTAAGACCGGTAATACTGGTAGAGCTGTTAGGTTTCTAAGGCTGATGGAGAGCAGAGGTTTTGAACCTAATATTGTAGCATATAATAACATCCTTGACTGTCTTTGTAAGAACGGGTTGTTAAAGGAGGCTCTCAATCTCTTCTCTGAAGTGAAGGTTAAGGGCATTAGACCAGATATCTTTACTTACAATTGCTTAATTCATGGTATGTGTAATTTGGGCCAGCAGCAGGAGGCAACAAGGCTCTTGAATGAAATGGTGGATAACAATATTTCACTTGATATTTTCACATGTAATATATTGATTGATGCACTTTGCAAGGAAGGAACGATTTCTAAAGCTGTAGAGATCGTTGACACAATGAGAAAGCAAGGCATTGAGGCTGATGTTGTCACGTATAGTACATTGGTTGATGCGCATTGCAAGGAAGGGATGGTCTCTAAAGCTGAGGATATTTTTGACGCAATGATAAAGCAAGGCATTGAGCCTGATGTTGTTACCTATAGTGCATTAATCAACGGCCATTGCTTGCAGAACAAAATGGATAAAGCTAGAAGAGTTTTGCAGTTGATGATTGAGAAGGGTTGTGCACCTAATATAGTTACTTACAGCACCATGATCAATGGATATTGCAAAGCGAAGAGGATAGACGAAGCAATGGAACTCTTTCATGAAATATCTCAAAAGGGACCAATCCCGGATACTGTCACATACATTGAGGCTGATGTTGTCACGTATAATACATTGGTTGATGCGCATTGCAAGGAAGGGATGGTCTCTGAAGCTGAGGATATTTTTGACGCAATGATAAAGCGAGGCATTGAGCCTGATGTTGTTACCTATAGTGCATTAATCGACGGCCATTGCCTGCAGAACAAAATGGATAAAGCTAGAAGAGTTTTCAACTCGATGATTGAGAAGGGTTGTGCACCTAATATAGTTACTTACAGCACCATGATCAATGGATATTGCAAAGTGAAGAGGTTTGACGAAGCTATGGAACTCTTTCATGAAATATCTCAAAAGGGACCAATCCCGAATACTGTCACAACAAAATGGACCTGTTTCATTTTGCTAGATGGTTTATGTAAAACAGGTCATATCGAAGAGGCATTGGAACTTTTTCAAGCGATGCGAAATAGTGGGTTGGAACTTGATATTGTCCCATATACTATCCTAATTAATGGGTTGTGCGAAGCTGGGCATATCGAAGTTGCAAAGGAATTATTTCATCAACTCTCAGACAATGGTTTAAAACCGAATGTTTACACATATTGTGTAATGATTAATGGATTGTGTAAAGAGGGATTGCCAGATGAAGCATACAGGTTGTTTGGCAGCATGGGAGATAATGAGTGTTCGCCTGATAGCTGCTGTTATAATGTAATGATTCGGGGGTTCCTTCGCAACAGCTATACTTCAAAGGCAACGCAGCTTCTTACGGAAATGGTTGGTAAGGGCTTTTCTGCAGATATAATCACTGCCACCTTGTTTATGGATCTTATCATACACTCTAATAAATCAATCTTGCTGTGAAATGTTTCATTAATTGCGTAAAGATCATCATTTGCAATGTGAATCAGTTGTACATAACCATTTCACGGTGATAAAAGATTGTGGAAACTGGAATGAGGTTTAGTGTCTATTTTCAATATTGTTGATTTTGTTCTGACTTGTGTAGCTTGTTGATCTTGATCTTAGCAACTTCTTGATCTTGCTGGTGGTGATGTTAAGAGATTAGGGGAAAACCAATATTGCTTGTGGATTTTAAAGCAGGGGCATTTGTATGAACAACTAAACATGAGTTGAGAATAAAAGGAATTGAAATCAATATTAAGGTGATTTAATGGTAGTGATTTTTTATTTTTGGGGGGAGGGGGGGTAGAATAACCTCTTCCTCCATAGGGTTAGGATTCGGTATTTGCTTGGATCCCACGTAAAAAAAATCTTGGATTTTTTGAAAGTTTTAATTAAACATTCTCGTTAATCTCACAAATTTTTAAAAATTTTAATCAAACCCTTAGTTCTTTTAAAAGATTATCATTAAACTCCTAAAAATTTTAAAATTTGCAATTAAACCCCCTAAAATTTTATGAAAATGTTAAAGGAAGTGAACTTGTAAAAAATAATAATAATAACAATAAAAATATAGTAAAATTTGCTTTTTCATTAATTGAATACATTAATTTTTCATTCCAAGCAAATGAACCAAACAAGGTATTTTGTATTCCATTGGTAATCTTATATTTTCTTAATTTTATTATGAAATATAATTCAAGATTCGACAAATTAAATGCATCACTAGTGGTTTATGTTAGATTTTGCTATTTATTACTTTTAATTTGAATCTTATAATTTAGAACACAAGTATAAAATATGATACAAATATAATACAGTTAATACACTCAAGACGTGGATGAAAGAAATTATTTAACAAGTATATATATATTTAAAATAATATAAAAGACAAAGCAAACTTCCGTTGGAAACATAAAATTTAAATGTTAAATATTATGGTGTTTTGGGTTTGAATCCCATCAAATGATTTTTTTTTTTTTAGATTTTACTAATTTAAAAAGACAAAAAAAATACCCTCATAATAATATTGATTATTTTATAAAATAAATTATTTTCTACAATTGCTCAACTAAGTTTGAACTCGATTAATTCAATTGGTAACACAAACTCGATCAGCCTCTTAATTATAGCATAAAAAGAAAGATTTTTTATAATTATTCAATTAAGTTACGATCTGATTGATAGACGATAACAACTCAATATTATGTTAATTATTTTTTTATGGTGTGCGTTTATTACTAAATTTATAATGTTTGAAAAATACTATGATTAAGAAAGTAAAAATTAAATAATATAAATGTTTAAAAATTAAATAATATAAATGTTTACTTTTTAAAATTATGATAGTAAAAATTAAATAATATAAATGTTTACTTTTTAAAATTATGATAGTTTGTATTATTACAAATATAAATTAATATCACAAAATTTTAGAATGTAGAATAAACTTGAATTAATTAATGATATTCATAAAAATATTGGAATTTAAAATTTTAAAAAAACCTCATGATGTCAATGTTCCATATCTTCAAATCCTACATTGTATAGTTGTTTCAAAAGTGTTGGTGGCTTGTGGAGTTTTAGTGTCAATATATACCTTTATTTATTTACCATAACTTTTAAAGACAGCAATGATACCTATTAAATATATTTGTAAACTGAAAAGAAAGGAACATGAAGTGAATGAGGAGGGAAAAAAAAAAAGGGTGATGAAAAAGAAAAAAAACAAGCAGTAACCAACTCGAAAACTAACACTATCACTGAACAAAACAAAAGAGAAGAAGCTAATTGATAATGATACTATTGAGTTGGGCTTTAAGTAAAGCTAACCATTCTTTGGACGTGAATGCTTTTTGCCTTGGATTTGGCCTTATCGAATAAGTCCCTTACTCTGGATGCACCTACTCCAACGAACAACTTCACAAACTCAGAAGCAGCGCATGAAAAAAAGGGAACCCCGGCTTTTCTTGCTACTGCTCTCGCCAATAGAGTCTTTCTAGTACCAAGAGGCCCAACCAATAAACAACCTTTCGGGATTTTAGCTCCTAAAGCTGTGTACTTGTCTGGGTTTTTCAAGAAATTGACAACCTTTTGGAGTTCCAATTTTGTCTAGTCAGCCCCCGCTACGTCAGAGAAGGCAACACCAGTCTCTGGCACTTCCTGGAACTTGGATTTGGATCGTCCAAAATTAATTGATATGTCATTAAATGATTAAAATTCTAATTAAATGAAGTGTAAATAACATGTAAAAAATAACTGACATGTCATTAATTGATTGGGAAGGGACATGGATGCCGTGGCGTAACCGTTTCATCCAATCTTTCCCCTATCATTTAGATGTCTGACAAAAACTCTAAACATTATTCCAAACACATTTTATCAATTAAATTAAATCTTAACTTAATGATAGAAAAGTCGAGATATGATATAAATTTGATTTCACCAATACTTCTAAAGTATGAAAAGGAAAACAATTGATATATTTGTACTACTATTAATCCGGTAGAAAAATACTTAAAATAATTCTTATTTAAAAGTAACAAATATTACCATAATAGTATTTTCATCTTTCAATAATTTTATGTAAATCTACAAAATATTTATTTGAGCATAGAATAAATCTATAAAAATATGACTTTAAGACCTCATTTTTACTCATTTTGTGTGCAATCATACACCCCACCTCCAAAATTAAAGTTCAATCTTTTCTACTTTTCCAACCTAATTCCCAACTATAATATAGAAAAGATAGTTGATTAACGCTGCAGTAATTCTTGAAAAACTTCTAAATATAAGTAAATGGTTTTAATGTTTAAATTAAGTTTGCTTGTATAAAGGTTAAACTTTTCAAAATGCTCGTATAAAGTCTTAACCTTTGTAAAAAAAAAGTTTACACAAGGATTTTTCATGCTTTTTAGCTCAATTTGAGTAAAAATTATGTAAATTTTAATGTATTTAGAATAAAATACATGACAATTGAATCAAATATTGCTTGAAAATAAAAGAAAATAAAAAATTAATTTGATACCTAATATACGACATTTGAGAAGCCCTTATTTAAGCACTTTCAAAAAGTTTTGGCAATTATTTGTTCACTTTGAAAGATTTGACTTTCATTTAAGCGTTTTTGTAAAAGTTAGACCTTTATATAAATACTTTGAAAGGTTTAACTTTTATGTAAACAATTCCTAAAAAAATATCCCACTTTGAACATTTAGCTAAATAAATGTATGGATTTTCAAATGTATTTCATCATTCAGCTTTGTGGGCAAAATTTTCCTCATTGTTTTTTTATTCATAAGATTTAAATTTAAAATTTTACTTAAAATTTACTAATAGTTAGGTGACCATTTTGTAACCTTTCAGAATTGGGTGACTAAAAAAATTTTACTAATATAGTTTACCCTTCTAGAAAATCGAGAGAAACTAAAGCTTGTGAAACATGATAGACCAAATTTCCAAGAAAAATGCACCCAAAATAATTAATCTATGCTATTACTTAAACCCTTGATTAAGTTTGTGTCACAAGTCAACCGAGTACCAATTAAGTTAGGGAAATTACTAAAATTTCATTTCTTATTAAAAATAAGTTATATTATGCAATGGTATTTTAGTCATTTTATTTTAAAAACAATAAAAAAATGCATATGGTGGGATTTGAACCCACGTCAATTGTACTAGTAAATTTAAGAATTTACTACTAAACCAAAATTTTATTTTACTATTTTGGGTAAACTACACCATTAGTCACTAAACTATGAGTAAGTTTTTATTTTGGTCACTTAACAAAAAAATTTTATTATTTGGTCATCGAACTATTCAAAAATTTTTATTTAAGTCACTACGCAGTTAAAATCGATATTATATGGCTTTCTCTGTTTACACTGTTTACACACATGCAAAGCTCTTTTTTTCCTTCTCTTTTAAAGTTTATTTTTTATGAAACAACTTTGGATATCATGAATCTACGAATCAAAATTCAAACAGTTTTTTCTCTGATCTCCAACACTGATCGTCATATTGACTTGGATCTAAAGTATATTATTCTACTTATCTATGGGTATTGGTCCACCATACCGATCGTCAAATCGCGCTTGAAACTCACTGGCAAAACTTAAAAAAAAAAAAAAACTTAACAGCCCAGTGGCTTAAATAAAAACTTTTGAATAGTTCAACGGCTTGAATGAAAATTTGAACAGATTACTGACAAAATTGTAACTTTTATTAGTTAAGTAACCAAAACAAAAACTTACCCATAGTTTCATGGCTAATGGTGCAGTTTACTTTAATAATTTTTTATACATTTTGATTTTATTATTCAGACTTTTTTTTAATGAATTTTATTATTCACACTTTATTATCTCTATCAATTATATATATTAATAATGTTAATAATTGATTTGTGTCGCAGATTAACTCAACATCAACTCAAAATTGCTATATTGTCCATATTTCATGTATCGTTATTGATTAGTTTTAAACCATAGGTTTCATTATTTTTTGTATGTTATTTTTAAATACACCCCTATGTTATAAATACATAGTTTTCACACGCATATACATGCAATAGAATTTCTATTTTAATAATATTGTTAATCGAGTAGATGTCACAAATTAATTTGACACAAACTCTCGATTTATTATTCTTAATCTGATGTATTTAATTTAATCTATTTTTTTATATAAATATCATATATATTTTATGTATTATTATTAAATAATTTCGAACTATATGTTACATTATTTATTTTATTTTTAAACGAAAACTTAAAAATTAAAAATCAAGAACTTTTTTCTTCATAATTACTAATTTCTAAATATATTTATTATTTTATTTTATTAAATTAGTTTAAGTATTTATTTTAATGATTAATTCATATTATTTTCTATCAAAAGAGTATGATTGGTTGAAACTTGTAGCCATAATAAATTAGTTTTAGTATGGTTGGTTAAAATTATTTAATTTAATTTTCGCACTCGTGCCAAAATTAAAGCATGATGTTCCTTTTCAATTATTTGTACGCTTTAATTTATTAATCAAAATAAAAACATAAACAAGACCATTTTAAATGCGCAAATCTTTTTGCTGGAAAGCTTACGCTCAACCCAAAATTTACACTTCTTCTGCTGCTGCCGCCGCCATTTCTGCTTTCATTTTCAATCTCACCTCTCTTTGCTTACTTTCAACATATGGGTATGCTTCCTTCTTCTTTTATTCTTCGTTCAGTTGTTAATGGTGGAAGCCATCTTTCTAATTTCCGCTCTTTTTCTTCTTCTTCTAACACCATTGCTACCCACAACGAGGCCCTAAGTAAGAAACCCATGCCTGTTAGAGGAAAGGGAAAAAGAGACCACCGCTTCGATAATGTTGATGATGCTTTCATTTTGTTCAATAGGATGATTGAAAAGTACCCAAAGCCTTCAATTGTGGAATTTAATAAATTATTAGGAGCCATTGTTAGGATGAAACATTATGCCCTTGTTGTTTCTATGTATAGACGGATCGAATTATTGGGAGTTTCCCACGATGCTTATTCTTTGAGCATCTTGATTAATTGCTTTTGTCAATTAGGTCGAATTGATTTTGGGTTTTCTGTTTTGGGGAAAATGCTGAAGTTAGGTGTTGAACCTGATGTTGTAACTTTTTCAACTTTGATTAATGGATTCTGTAATCAGGATAAGATTTTTGAGGCTGTTAGTATGTTCGATGAAATGACTGAAAGAGGGTATCAACCTAATTTGATTGTTTACAGTACAATGCTTAAGGGGTTGTGTAAGACCGGTAATACTGATAGAGCTGTGAGGTTTCTAAGGCTGATGGAAAGCAAAGGTTTTGAACCTAATATTGTAGCATATAGCACTGTCATTGACTGCCTTTGTAAGAATGGGTTGTTAAAGGAGGCTCTCGATCTCTTCTCCGAAGTGAAGGTTAAAGGCATTAGACCAAATATCGTTACTTACAGTTGCTTAATTCATGGTATGTGTAATTCGGGCCAGCAGCAGGAGGCAACAAGGCTCTTGAATGAAATGGTGGATAACAATATTTCACTTAATATTTTCACATATAATATATTGATTGATGCACTTTGCAAGGAAGGAACGATTTCTAAAGCTGTAGAGATCGTTGACACAATGAGAAAGCAAGGCATTGAACCTAATGTTGTCACGTATAATACATTGGTTGATGTGCGTTGCAAGGAAGGGATGGTCTCTGAAGCTGAGGATATTTTTGACGCAATGATAAAGCGAGGCATTGGGCCTGGTGTTGTTACCTATAATGCATTAATCAACGGCCATTGCTTGCAGAACAAAATGGATAAGGCTAGAAGAGTTTTGCAGTTGATGATTGAGAAGGGTTGTGCACCTAATATAGTTACTTACAACACCATGGTCAATGGATATTGCAAAGCGAAGAGGTTAGACGAAGCAATGGAACTCTTTCATGAAATATCTCAAAAGGGACCAATCCCGGATACTGTCACATACAACACTCTTGTGCAAAGTATGTTTCAGTTAGGGAAAGTTTCAACGGCTCGTGAACTTTTTAGAAAGATGCTTGCTTCTGGACAAGTTCCAGATATAGTGACCTGTTCCATTTTGCTATATGGTTTATGTAAAACAGGTCATATTGAAGAGGCATTGGAACTTTTTCAAGCAATGCAAAACAGTGGGTTGGAACTTGATATTGTTCCGTATAATATCCTAATTGATGGGTTTTGTAAAGCTGGGCATATCGAAGTTGCCAGGGAATTATTTCATCAACTCTCAAACAATGGTTTAAAACCGGATGTTTACACATACTGTATAATGATTAATAGACTGTGTAAAGAGGGATTGCCAGATGAAGCATATAAGATGTTTGGGAGCATGGGAGATAATGACTGTTTGCCTAATAGCTGCTGTTACAATGTAATGATCCGGGGTTTCCTTCAAAACAACTATACCTCAAAGGCAACGCAACTTCTTACGGAAATGGTTGGTAAGGGCTTTTCTGCAGATATATTCACTGCCACCTTGTTTATGGATCTGATTGTACACTCTAATAAATCAATCTTGCTCTGAAATGTTTCACAAATTGTGTAAAGATCATCACTTGCAATGTGATAAAAGATTTTGGAAACTAGAATGAATTTTAGTGTCCATTTTCAATTTTGTTGATTTTATTCTGACTTGTCTTCTTGGTGGTAATGTTAAGAAATTAGGGGAAAATCAACATCTGTTGCAGTGACAATAGCATCGGTTTAACTTTTGGCTGCTCAGAACTTTTAACTCCTTAAAAGTGTAAAATTCAATCAAATTTAGAGTTTATTTGATTGAGTGAAAATATATACCGAAAAATAATTTTTGGAAAGTAATATGATTTTCTAAAAAATATAATATTTTATTTTGTTTAAATGATTATAGGCAAAACATTTTACATTATTTTCCTGAATTCATTTTTCAAAAATACATAAATATTTTCATGATGAAAGATATATTTCTTTTCATTATTTAATTACGAAACTATTATAAGATAAAATATTCGTGTTTAATTAAACTCAATTAACTTAATTATTCTTGTAGTCTTTAGCTTTTATTTCCTAAGTATTTATTTTGTAACCAATAGATTCAAATCGGATGTCAATAAATATTTTTACAACTGTAAGAATACAGATTTGGATAATGGATATCTAAAGGGTTCTATCCTTATTTACTAGCAAATAGTTAATTTTAACATCTGAATTGTCATCCCTAATCATGACTTTGCTATAGGATATGTATGTATGTGTATATATATATATATATATATATTAGTTTTCCTTTATAAGTAAAATAACTGTAAAAGAAGAAAAAAGATGGGCTATGATAAAAACTCTAAATATTATTCCAACCACATTTTATCAATTAAATTAAATCTTAACTTAATGATAAAAAGTTGAGCTATGATATAAATTTGATTTCACCAACACCTCTAAAATATGAAAAGGAAAACGATTGATATAATTGTACTACTATTAATCCGGTAAAAAAATACTTAAAATAATTATTATTTAAAAGTAACAAATATTATTATAATAGCATTTTCATCTTTTAATAATTTTATGTAAATCTACAAAATATGAGCATAGAATAAATCTACGAATCAAAATTTATGAAACAACTTTGGATATTATGAAACACCTCTTTTTTTTCTTCTCTTTTAAAGTTTATTTTTTTATGAATTTATGAAACAACTTTGGATATCATGAATCTACGAATCAAAATTCAAACAGTTTTTTCTCTGATCTCCGACACTGACCGTCATATTGACTTAGATCTAAAGTATATTCTTCTACTCATCTATGGGTATTGGTCCACCATACCGATCGTCAAATCGCGCTTGAAACTCACTGGCAAAACTTTAAAAAAAAAACTTAACAACCCAGTGACTTAAATAAAAACTTTTGAATAGTTCAACGGCTTGAACGAAAATTTGAACAGATTACTGACAAAATTATAACTTTTTTTAGTTAAGTGACCAAAACGAAAACTTACCCGTAGTTTCATGGCTAATGGTGCAGTTTACTTTAATAATTTTTTATACATTTTGATTTTATTATTCAGACTTTTTTTAATGAATTTTATTATTCACACTTTATTATCTCTATCAATTGTATATATTAGTAACGTTAATAATTGATTTGTATCGCAAATTAACTCAACATCAACTCAAAATTGCTATATTGTCCATATTTCATGTATTGTTATTGATTAGTTTTAAACCATAGGTTTCATTATTTTTTGTATGTTATTTTTAAATACACCCCTATGTTATAAATACATAGTTTTCACACGCATATACATGCAATACAATTTCTATTTTAATAATATTGTTAATCGAGTAGGTGTCACAAATTATTTTGACACAAACTCTCGATTTTGTTCTGACTTGTGTAGCTTTTGATCTTGATCTTAGCAACTTCTTGATCTTGTTGGTGGTGATGTTAAGAAATTAGGGGAAAACCAATATTGCTTGTGGTGATCAAAGAAAAGTTGCTTTAATTTATTAATCAAAATAAAAACATAAACAGGACCATTTTATATGCTTTAATTTATTAGTTGTACGTATCATTGGGAGTTTCCCACGATGCTTATTCTATGCTTCCATTCTGGCAGGTTATAGAGTCTAGTATTCATTATATGCATTAATCCACTGTAAATAAAATTCCATCCTAAATTAGAAATCTAATTATAGAATTTCTAGTTTGCAGGGTGGATATGGAAATGGAAGATCTATGTGCCACTTTCATCAACAAAGCTAAAGGTGATAACAAGTTTGTATTCTGAATCTAATTTTCATGTTAATATATATATATTGAAAATCTTGATCAGGCAAAATGCTGAGTACGGTGCTGGTTTCTTTTATGACATTTTGGTGTCGTTGAATTTGTTCTTGAGAAATTCATGCAAATTTCAAAATTCTGGATGATTTCCAACATTGCTTAAAACCTATGTTTTTCTGACTTTTTGTTTTTGAAGTATCCATATCCGACACTCATGTTCAATGAATGTTTTTGCTGAAGTATTCATATCTGGCACCTATTTTTTTTATAAATTCTCCAAATACATAAAAAAACTTATAAAAATTAAAAATGCATGTAGTCTTGTCTGATATTCAAAACCCGAATTTAACAATTTATAAGGGTTGAATTTCACATTTCTTTCAAAATGGATTGCTTAAAATTTTCAACTCTTTTCAAGTTCGGGTTTGTTTCATGTTTCGGTCATTTTGGTTTCTCGATTATATTTTTCGAGTTATTTATACAAATCATTTCAGATTTTGATCATTTTAATTTTGGTAAACCTCATTGAACTTCCCCTTGTTCTCATGTCTTATATTCAAGACCCCAATCCAGGTAATAGGCTTGAAACTGACATTTCATTCAAGTAGGTTGCATTACATCTGTTAATTGGTTGTGTGGGTTAGTTTATATCGGGTTGTCAATCATGCTTTTTAACTTGGTGGGCGGGTTATTTTAGATTCAAGTTATTTCGAGTTACTAATTTAATTCATTTTAGATTCAAGTCATTTTTAAGTCAAAGTTGATTTTTGATGGTGAAATTTGACCATTGGATTCAGTTCAAAACTGAAAATTGATGAATCTCTCTCTTTTTCCAAATGAGTTTTATTGACTTGTCCACTGTTTGAACGAATTTTCGGCCAGGTGGTTTGACCCATGGATAAGTTTATTCTGAAATTGTTTTCTATTCCATACAACCAAATTGAAAATTTAAATATATTTGAACCTTGACCAGAATAAATCTAGCAATGGCTCCCCATGATGAGATTTAAACTTAGAATAAGTCTGGGAGGGAACCAACTCATAGTTTTTTTACAATGTGAGACTTGAACATAGAAAACTTTGTTCTTAAGGCTTTGTCACTAAACCAATGTCTCAGCAGCTATATATTTTTTTAAGGAGTTTATAACAAGGGTGAAGCCACAATTTTTTTTCAAGGGGTCAAAAGTTTATTACAAATATTCAAGGGCCAAAATGAAATTTTATCACTCTATTAATTTGTATTCTTAAAGTTTCTAAAGGGGCTCCAAAGCAATTATATTGTAACAAATTTGTATTCTTAGAGTTTTCAAATATATATGGTTTTAAATTTATGTTATTTAACATGAAACTAGTTATATTTTAACAATATTTTAATTTAACTTTTTAAATTTAATTTGAACAAGTTCACTCAATTTGACTCGACTCAAATTTTATTTCACTTAAATCAAATTTAGGACGATAAGAATGCTGACCCCTACAAACATGGACAATCTTTTCTCCTACTCTTCAATTACAAAAACCATGGATTTCTTTTAAAAAGAGTTTATGAATTCAATCTATTGAGTTTTACGTACAATTGAACTAATAATTCTAGACAAAATTTCAACATGATGAGACTAGATCCAAAAATTCACACATGAATTATATGATTTATAAATGGTGAGACTCGAATTTAGAAACGACAATGTTAAGGCCCCATCATTAAACTAAGGCCTAATTGGCTTTAATATCTTAAGTTTAATTAATTTAATTGATGAAAATTATCAAAGCCTTACATAAAATATTCATAATAAAAAATAAACACGTCATGTTTTTAACTTTTCTTGTAGAGTCGCTAACAACCTCTTAACCCAACCCACCCCTCCCTCAATTTAAAAACAAATCGAGTTTAAAAATTCTACAAATAATATATGAAGTAATTACTTAATAAGGAAAATTATTCCGTGCATTGCGTTGGAGTCTTTAAAGGCTACAAGCAAGATAGAAAGAGTGTTACTCGAGGTGTTCATGGATCGAGTTGAATATAGTTTAAGCATGATATTAACACATTTTTATGGTTGTCCAAACTAGGCCCAACTTGAAATATAGGCTGAAATTTTGCCCAAACTTCTCATATTTGCAAATAACTAACATAGGTTTACTTCAAGCCTGTCAATATTATTTAAAATTTTAAAAGAATATGTTTACTTATTTTTAATTGAATATTTAATAATTCTATATATTTTTATTTATTAAAATTTTATATATTGTCATCATAATTTTTTTTAATGTTTACATTATAGTAGTATTATATATTACTATAGATTTAATTTTTTACTGTGCTATAAATTACATAATATATAATAATAACATAATATAAAATATTATGAACTTAAAAATGGTTCAAGCCGAGCTCGGGTCTAGAACGTTCAAGCCTAAGTTCAATCCATATTTTAAACGAGCATAATTTTTTTTGCCTAAACTTATTTTTCAAGCCTAATATTTTTACCCATAGTGGGCCTTCAAGCTTAGATGAGTAGTCCACGCCATGAACAAGTCTAAGTGTTATATGTTATTAGATATAGTAAAAAAATATGTAGATAAAACTGAATATGTATCATTTATTTTTTTTGTACAACTAGGATAAGTGAAACACCCACCCAACCAATTGGCCATAATTTGAGGTTTGTAAGAAGTGCATGAAATAATTACTCTAATAAACAAATATAAAAATATTTTTTATTTTATATTTTTTTTCATTTGAACTTTATATAATTCTTTATTTATTATATTTTAATTAACATTTTTTTTAAGTTTGGACTTAGTGTAAAAAAGTTTTATCAGAACAATATAGTGACTTATTTGACCCACTTCATAAGTCTTTGAATAAAAATATTTAAGGGAATTTTCACTTTAATTCCATATAATTTTTATTAAATACTAAATTATGTTATGCTTACGATAAAGGTGAAAAAATAGAATTATGTAATAAATATATTTATAAAAATTAATATAAATAAAAAAATATGCTTTGATTGAATGATAAAATATAAATGTTGAAAATTATAGAGGTTAGGGTTCAAATTTTATTGTGTATTTATCTATTTTTCTATATAAAAATAAAAACATATTAAAAATAATATAATTTACTTTGTAAAGTAATAATATTTTTGTCATTATTCAAATAAGTTGGTTTCCGATGAACTTGTAACATTAAATTGAATAGAGAGTTTAATATTAATATTTTTTACTTAAAAAAATGATAAAAGCATGAAAAAAAATGTATACATTAAAGAAAATTATGAGAAAAATAAAATAAAAAGTCATGTTGACCAAACTAAATAATGATGTAACCACAAGCAAAAAAGTCCAAATAAAACCCTAAATATAGGTGAGAGAAAAAACTTTTAAAATAGTTTTTTTTTATAAGTTAATAGTCAACTTATTTTAGTAAATTGAAACCCTTTAATTTGCAATATACAGTTCACCTAAAATCTCTTATATATTTGGTATTTAAATATCAAAGATTCAATTGAGACCTCGATTGAGCTTTAGTTTAATTGACATGGTTATTGCTGCCAATATAGGAGAATGGAGGGGTTCGAGTGTGTTGAAATGCATTATCCTTCTATGTATGAGTTGAGGAAGGACTATAAATATTCCCCATTAATCTCATTAATCTCATTTTAACTGGCTGGAAAAGATTTCCCATTTGCTTGCAATCACTCACCCCCCAATTAATATGTTTAATTATTTATTTAAAAAAACAACTTTTATTCTAAAATGTGCCATTGATAATGTATGACTTCTCTTTTATATGATTATTTATTTGATTCACGAAACGCTAATCTCATTACAGGATTTTTTTTAATCATATTTGATTTTTTTCAACCCTTAAAATAAGAGGATAGTGCGCTTTAATGCACTCAAATTCACATCTTACGACACTGACAACAATATTGATGTCAATCAAACTAAGACTCAATTGACTCATTGACGAAAATTTTAAATTCAATGACATATTAAATATAAATTTAAAACTCAACAATTTGTAAACATTTAAATGTAATAGACCTTATCGTCAAAATTCATATCTAACAATAAAATTTTTTAATTTTTAATATTATTTTAAATAATAAAATAATTTTTGCAATCTTATTCGAGTTTCATTGGATTTCTTGTTACAAATTTATGATATTGGGAGATCCGAAAAGGAGATAACAAAATTTTTGAACCATATCATTTAGATGTCAGACAAACACTCTAAACATTATTCCAAACACATTTTATCAATTAAATTAAATCTTAGCTTAATGATAAAAAGTCGAGCTATGATATAAATTTGATTTCACCAACACCTCTAACGATTGATATATTTATACTACTATTAATCCGGTAAAAAAAACGCTTAAAATAATTCTTATTTAAAAGTAACAAATATTATTATAATAAGTTAAACAAGTTACAATCCTATTTCGCACTCGTACCATATCATTCAGTATAGAAAGATTTAGTTAAATTTATTTAATTTAAATTTATTCAATATATAGGCAATCTACTCGAGTGCCAAAATTAAAGCATAATGTTCCTTTTCAATTAGTTGTACGTATTAATCAAAGAAAAGTTGCTTTAATTTATTAATCAAAATAAAAACATAAACAGGACCATTTTAAATGCGCAAATCTTTTTGCTGGAAAGCTGACGCTCAACCCAAAATTTACACTTCTTCTGCTGCTCCCGCCGCCATTTCTGCTTTCATTTTCAACCTCACCTCTCTTTGCTTACTTTCAACATATGGGTATGCTTCCTTCTTCTTTTATTCTTCGTTCTGTTGTTAATGGTGGAAGCCATCTTTCTTATTTCCGCTCTTTTTCTTCTTCTTCTAACACCATTGCTACCCACAACGAGGCCCTAAGTAAGAAACCCATGCCTGTTAGAGGAAAGGGAAAAAGAGACCACCGCTTCGATAATGTTGATGATGCTCTGGTTTCGTTCAATAAGATGATTGAAAAGTACCCAAAGCCTTCAATTGTGGAATTCACTAAATTATTAGGAGCCATTGTTAGGATGAAACATTATGCCGTTGTTGTTTCTATGTATAGACGGATCGAATTATTGGGAGTTTCCCACGATGTTTATTCTTTGAACATCTTGATTAATTGCTTTTGTCAATTAGGTCGAATTGATTTTGGGTTTTCTGTTTTGGGGAAAATGCTGAAGTTAGGTGTTGAACCTGATGTTGTAACTTTTTCAACTTTGGTTAATGGATTCTGTAATCAGGATAAGATTTTTGAGGCTGTTAGTATGTTCGATGAAATGACTGAAAGAGGGTATCAACCTAATTTGATTGTTTACAGTACAATGCTTAAGGGGTTGTGTAAGACCGGTGATACTGATAGAGCTGTGAGGTTTCTAAGGCTGATGGAAAGCAAAGGTTTTGAACCTAATATTGTAGCATATAGCACTGTCATTGACTGCCTTTTTATGAACGGGTTGTTGAAGGAGGCTCTCGATCTCTTCTCCGAAGTGAAGGTTAAAGGCATTAGACCAAATATCGTTACTTACAGTTGCTTAATTCATGGCATGTGTAATTCGGGCCAGCAGCAGGAGGCAACAAGGCTCTTGAATGAAATGGTGGATAACAATATTTCACTTAATATTTTCACATATAATATATTGATTGATGCACTTTGCGAGGAAGGAACGATTTCTAAAGCTGTAGAGATCGTTGACACAATGAGAAAGCAAGGCATTGAACCTAATGTTGTCACGTATAATACATTGGTTGATGCGCGTTGCAAGGAAGGGATGGTCTCTGAAGCTGAGGATTTTGTTGACGCAATGATAAAGCAAGGCATTGAGCCTGATGTTGTTACCTATAGTGCATTAATCAACGGCCATTGCTTGCAGAACGAAATGGATAAAGCTAGAAGAGTTTTGCAGTTGATGATTGAGAAGGGTTGTGCACCTGATATAGTTACTTACACCACCATGATCAATGGATATTGCAAAGCGAAGAGGTTAGACGAAGCAATGGAACTCTTTCATGAAATTTCTCAAAAGGGACCAATCCCGAATACTGTCACATACAGCACTCTTGTGCAAAGTATGTTTCAGTTAGGGAAAGTTTCAACTGCTCATGAACTTTTTAGAAAGATGCTTGCTTCTGGACAAGTTCAAATATGGTGACCTGTTTGATTTTGCTGGATGGTTTATGTAAAACAGGTCATATCGAAGAGGCATTGAAACTTTTTCAAGCAATGCAAAACAGTGGGTTGGAACTTGATATTGTTCCGTATAATATCCTAATTGATGGGTTTTGTAAAGCTGGGCATATCGAAGTTGCCAGGGAATTATTTCATCAACTCTCAAACAATGGTTTAAAACCGGATGTTTACACATACTGTATAATGATTAATAGACTGTGTAAAGAGGGATTGCCAGATGAAGCATATAAGATGTTTGGGAGCATGGGAGGTAATGGTTGTTCGCCTGATAGTTGCTGTTATAATGTAGTGATCCGGGTTTTCCTTCAAAACAACTATACCACAAAGGCAATGCAACTTCTTACGGAAATGGTTGGTAAGGGCTTTTCTGCAGATATATTCACTGCCACCTTGTTTATGGATCTCATTGTACACTCTAATAAATCAATCTTGCTCTGAAATGTTTCACAAATTGTGTAAAGATCATCACTTGCAATGTGATAAAAGATTTTGGAAACTAGAATGAATTTTAGTGTCCATTTTCAATTTTGTTGATTTTATTCTGGCTTGTCTTCTTGGTGGTAATGTTAAGAAATTAGGGGAAAATCAACATCTGTTGCAGTGACAATAGCATCGGTTTAACTTTTGGCTGCTCAGAACTTTTAACTCCTTAAAAGTGTAAAATTCAATCAAATTTAGAGTTTATTTGATTGAGTGAAAATAAATTTTGAAAAATAATTTTTGGAAAGTAATATGATTTTCTAAAAAATATAATATTTTTATTTTGTTTAAATGATTATAGGCAAAACATTTTACATTATTTTCCTGAATTCATTTTTCAAAAATACATAAATATTTTCATGATGAAAGATATATTTCTTTTTATTATTTAATTACAAAAACTATTGTAAGATAAAATATTCGTGTTTAATTAAACGCAATTAACTTAATTATTCTTGTAGTCTCTAACTTTTATTTCCTAAGTATTTATTTTGTAACCAATAGATTCAAATCGGATGTCAATGAATATTTTTACAACCGTAGGAATACGGATTTGGATAATAGATATCTAAGGGGATCTATCCGTATCTACTAGCAAATAGTTAATTTTAACATTCGAATTGTCATCCCTAATCATAACTTTGCTATAGTATATGTATGTATGTATGTATGTGTGTGTATATATATATTAGTTTTCCTTTATGTGTAAATAATTGTAAAGGAAAAGAAAAAAATGTGAAGAACGAGTGAACGAATATTGAGTCTTCTCAGCCCTTAGTTTCTTATCCAACAATGAGATCAAATAATTAAAGAAAAGGTGAAAAGTATGATTTGGCTTTTGGGTATTTTCATTTTTTATCAAATTTAGCCGAATATTGAGTCAATGAAGCAAAGTTGTGTGTTGCTCCACGGACTATCAGCCTTCTCGTTGTATTTACTTGGACCATATTCAGACGGCCGTATTGTATTCCATTTTATCAAGAAATCCATTCTTCATGACAAGCTCACTATTTAGTAACTGAACGTGAATCAACACCTCTTTTTTATGATGATGCAATGCAATGGAATCAAAACAAAAGAAAATATGTTAACACAGGAGAAATAAACAAAATAAAGCACCGAATTGGGTGACCACTAGGGTTTGGTATGGTTCTACCTAGGATAGGCCCTTAGGGTCTACTACATGCGGTTCAATTCTAAAGAAAAGGGTACCTGAACTAGCAGATTCCTCAGTCCTCACCCATTATAGGCTTATACGGACCAAGTTCAGTTCAAGGGAATACATTTCCTTCTGGCCATGCGAAGATGAAAATCTCATGAAGACATAGGTACAGATGTATCCCGGAAGCAACCCACTAGCCCATGCGGAGTGAAAACCTCACGAAGTCATAGTTTCTTCCTCCCACTTAAAAGGTGTAACCAAAAGGTCATGAAATGCAATGCAATGCAAGAGTATCCTACGAGACTCGAACCACAACAATCATATGAAATGGTACAAACAAATGCAGCAAAAGGGATTGTAATTTTTCAAATTGTATTTTCAGTTTTTGACAAAAGGACAAAAAATAATCAATTTACGATTTGACTCTCTTGATGTCCCCAGCAGAGTCGCCAAGCTGTTGAAACTATTTTTTTTAAAACGGGGTCGACTTTGGTTTTTGAAAATGAAAATAAAAAAAAAAGAGTCGCCACCAATCTTTTTATTTGGGTGTGATCGGATCACCTCGTAATTTGATTGTTTTAATGAAATGTTTTGTTTTACTTTTACAACAATGATTTTGTCTACAAAATTTGAGAAAATGAGTTCGGGAGTTAGTTACGCACTAGGAAGGATTAGCACCCTCGTAACGCCCAAAATTGGTACCGATTTGATTAATTAATATCTTAATGTTGAAAGTTGAAAATCTGTAAATAATTAAAAAAAATACGATTCCTTTTTTATTGATGTTAGTTTCACAAAAAAAATGCTTAGATAAACGGACCGAATGCTAAAGACCTTCTTGTCATGAGGCAATAAAATGTCACATCCAATACGTTAGGACATGACATTTTAAACCCTCGAGAATAAGCTTGTCTTTTAATTTTCAAAACTTCTGCATTTTTAGAAATTTTTAAAAGGATATTCGATCATTTGGGTCAAACGAGAAAAATCGAAACCCAATAAGTTAGGGCACGATCTTTCCGATTTCCTAAATACGGAATATTCCCTTTATTTCTTAGGTTTTCCTTTTACGAATTTTAAAATAATGGAATATTTAAAAATGACATACGTTTAATTGATTGTGTAAAAAAAAATCATGTAAAACATGAAAAAGCTCGTACTCGACAAATAGTGGTGGTGTGACATAATTTGGAGTAATAATAGCATAATATACTTAATGCAATATAATATTGATGTTGATATTAATAAACTAACATGTCAATATGTATGAAAATAATAATAATAATAATAATAATAATAATAATAATAATAACAATAGTAATGAAAGCTTAAATAAAGCGAGTAAAGAAAATAAAAGTGAAAACATAATATACACTAGGCTTGAAATAAAAATGAATAAACAAATGAAAATAAATAAAAAAGATGAATGGAACAAAAGCATAATGAATAAAAGGTAACTAAAAGAAACTAAAATAAATGGGGCCTTAATTAGAAATTAAAAGAAATTAAAAGGACAAGTCAAAAACAAAAAAAAGAACTAAAAGGGGCTAAAGTGTGACGCACGCGGACTAGCAAGGAACAAAAGGGGAAATAAACCGATTCCCTGGACATATGTCCTTTCTCCATGAGACCAGCAAGTCAGGGACTAAATTAAAAAAGAAATAAAATTGATTGATAAATTAAAATAAAAAGAGAAGAATCAAGGTTTAGACGAAAAATGCATAAAGAATGAGGATTAGATAAGCAAATAACCCCTATTTTCAAACTGTCTCGTTTTGTCCGGGCCTTAAATGAAATTGAAATCAAAATTGTAAGGACGAACTGCAAATATAAGAAACGAACATGGGACCAGATTGCAACATATATGAAAGAAGGAAGGACCGAAATCGAAAATAACCCATTCGGGCTTTAAAAACACACGGATCCTCCTTCAAATCAGGTCGGGTTGCACAGGTCATGACCTAAACGGTGTCGTTTTGGCCATTGGAATCAAAGCTCAAAACAGCACCGTATAGAGGTGCTATAAAAGAAAGTTTTGAAAAAAAAAAGTTTATTTTTGCTTCACATTTTTCAAAATGGGGGAGGTCCCTTCATTTTTTTCTCTGGGTTTTACCCAGAAACCGGCACTGAGGGTCATCAGTGGTCCGGCCTTGCTCCACCATAACTCTGCCTTAGCGGGAGGTCGGAGTAGCTCAAAATCGGCCTTTTTCGATCCCTTTTTTTAGAGGATTCCCCCTTTTTTTAAAATCTAGATCTATCTTTTAAAACAAAATATTCAACAAAAGAGGAAAAGGAAATAGATCGCCCAAGGGGAAATCCTCGTCTTCGCCATACCTCCGATCCTCGTCGAAACCTAGAAGGGCCTACGACACTTGGATTTTCGAAGGTTTTTATCATGGACGGAAAGCAAACCAAAAGTAAATAATTTATCTAATATTTATTTCTATTTCTAATCAGATGAAAGAATATCAAGGAGGCACCGTTAAGTTTTTTTAATCTTTTCTTTCTTGTATTCCGTTTCAAAAAATGCTTCTGTCCCCCCTTACAACGTTTGTTTTCTGGGCTTATATAGCCAAAAAATACACTTGAAATATTAATATTATTGCTATTGCCTATGCCTTTGCTATTTCATTACTGTTTCTCTGCTTTTTGCTGGCGTCTGGCTTTGTTTCCCCTTTTTTGCTCGCACAATGGGTCAACGGGGCTGTAAATGGCCGTTTTGGTGCTGCATCGGTGGAGGAGCCGTTCTTCTGGCGAAGTGCACACTAAAGTACGTGGGTGCTGGCTGCGGCGTGAGAGGGGCACTATGGTTTCTTGTAATGGCCTAAATTCAAGGTTATCGGAATAGTGGTTTCGTAACCACAAATCCGATTTAAAGAGAAATTTATCTTAATATTTTTACATGAATATTGTTATGATGGAAAATCGTATGAAAATATTGATAGAAAAAATTTTTTACCGATTTAGTGGTTAGTTAAGAAAAAGAAATTATTAAAGAAATTGGGTAAAAATAAGTTATCGAGACCTCGATCTCGTAAAACCGAGTCAAAAATATTTTTATAAATATTTTTGAAATGTTAGTAATATTGTATTAAAATTTCGTTAGAAACTTTTAACGTTTGGGTAGTCAATTAAATGAAAAGGACTAAATTGGAAAAAGAGTAAAAGTTGTTAGGATGATTAAATAGCTTAAGTGTTTAATTAGAAAGGATTTAAAAAGCAAATAGACCCAAAATTTATTTGGGCTGGACGGCAAGGGCATAAAATCAGAAGAAAAATGGATGATTTAAGGGTAAAATTGGAATATTGCATTATTAACTAAATAAAACTAGGACTAATATGGAAATATCTAGATTTCTTGAGATTTCTCTTCATTCTCATCAGCCAAAACGCCATAGGAGGGGTTCTCTAAGCTGGTTTTTCATAATTTTTGCACCAAGTGAGTTAATCCTTGCCTTTTTCTTGTAATTTTTGTGTTTTTAAGACTTTTACAACTAGGTCCTACTATTAAATTCATTAGTTTTTGATTTTATGGATGAAATTGAAAATCACCATGGTTGAGTGCTGTAAGTATATGAATATTTAGCATGGATTTTAAGCTTTAATCTTATTATATGATGATTTTATGGAATAAAATGTAAAGGAAGTGGATATTTCGGACCTATTTGTAAAAGAGTGTGAAATTGAAGTTTGGTGCTGAAATTCTTATTCACAATGTTATAAGGTAGTTAAAAAATGATAGATTAAAGTATTAATTGAGAAAAATCAGCTCAATTGAGAGGTTAATTGAGTAGGGACGAAATTATCACTTATTAAAAAACTTAGGGGAAAAATAGTAATAAACCTCTTGCACTAACACAGTTTTGGACAGCAGCAGTAGTCCAACTTTGAAAAATCACCATAAATTGTAGAAATCGAATTAGAGGGTGAAAAAAATATGGAATTAAATCTTATTGAGTCTAGTTTCTCATAGAAGAAACAGTGTAAGCAATGGAATTGTAAATCATGAGATATAATGCATTTTGTAAGACAAGGTCAGAATGATTTCGGGTTCCCCTGTTTTGACTTTAGAAAATCACCAAAAATTTTATAAAAATAATTAGGGACTTAAATTTATATGTTTAAAATCCTTAATAAGTCTATTTTCAATAGAAATAAGCAAAAACATCATCCGAGTCCCGTATGAGGAGATGATTAATTTTTAGTGAAGAAAGGTTGGAACTATCATACAGCAGAACAGGGGTAACTTTAAAGAATAAACTGTACTTATTGGCTAAACCAAAAATTTTAAAAATTTTATGATGAGAAGATATGTGAGTTTAGTTTTAGGGAAAATTTACAGATCTTAATTTGGAGTCTCGTAGCTCAAGATAAAAATAATTTAGTGACTATGACTCAAGTAGACAGCTTTGAATGAACTATAAATAAGAGTAGAATTGTAGAGAATGGTACATATGGACATGAAATGTTAAATTGATGATTAAATTTGTTTATTTAGATCCCGAAGACTCAAATAAGAAGCTAGATCGAGGAAAGGAAAAAGTTCGGGATTAGTAGATTTTTATATACAAACAAGTATCGAGGTAAGTTCGCGTAACTTGAATTATATTCTTAAATGCTTGAAATATATGCTATTGATGGGAATATGAATTGAATGTTCATTATATGAAAATTAATGAAACATTGATATATTTGATAAAAAGGGGGAAGAAATCCCGGTTGAATGAAAGGAAAATTCGATGGATCTCTGAAAAGGAATTGACGGTAAAAAGGGGTCTAGCCCGGACGGATGATCCTATCCTGATATAGCCCTCCTGAAGAATATGTGAAAAATGGATTTAGCCCGGACGGGTAATCCGAATTAGGGTCTGAATTTAGCCTGGACTGGTAATTCAGATCCAAGCTCATTAGAGTAATTGTCGTTGCAGGGGATTTAGCCTGGACTGGTAATCCCGACAATACTCTATGAGTTTATATTACAGGGGATTTAGCCTGGACTGGTAATCCCGCTGTAAGGATGAGGTTCGCGGGAGTGTGCTCTCTGAATGGAAATGTGCGCACATGGATATGAATTGACGGACCTGGATTTGTACACTAAAGTGTACCCCTGAAAATCCATCGAAATTCTGAGAAATTCAATGGGATAAATATGGAAAAATAATAATGGAGTGGAAATCACGGTATTGATGAGCTCAGTGGAAATCACGGTATTAATGAGCTCATCAATCTCAATATATATTATTGATACATTGAAATTATTATACTAACTTGAATGTTGAGTTTGTATATGTTAAGGTAACAATGCATTGAATGGATGTATAAATGTTTATTGTATTGTATTGAAAATATTAGGTAAGTATAATTCTTGTTACATGAGCTTACTAAGCATAATGTGCTTACTCTGTATTCTTTTTCCCTGTTTTGTAGTATTAAGAGCTCGGAGGTCGGATTCGGTCGGAGATACATCATACTATCAACCTCAATATTTTGGTATATTTAGAAACTTTATTTTGGAAATGAATGGCATGTATAAGTTAATAAAGTAAATGATAATGTGAAACGAATGTAAAGTCGGCCATTGGTATGGTTAACAAATTTTGGTTTGATATGTGATGAGATTATCTTATGAATATACATGTCTCTATTTTGAAATTATGTTGAATTGGATTGGTTGATTTGGATTGGTCTCGGTTTAAGTTTTGCAGGGATGGTTACATGTTTATAAGGGGATATATTGAGTTTAAAAAAAAATATTGTTTTGTAAACTTCGGTAATGCCTCGTACCCTATTTCGACGACGAATACGGGTAGGGGGTGTTACATTTCTCCTTGCCCAAAAGTATTGCTTAGCTAGTGGGTTTTTGGGCTAATAAGAATTGGGTTAGGGATTTTGGGTAATGGTTGGGGCCACTTGTAGAATTAGGCCTACTATCTAAATTTGTAATTTGGGCTGGCTTTTGTGAATGGACTTTGGAATGTTAATGTTTTGTTTTAGTTTTAAAAGAGGTTGGGTTCTAGCCAGGCAATTTTGGCCTATTACAATATGGTTTCTTTGTTTGAAGGGAGGGTGCGTTTTACACCATCCCAGTTGGTAGAAGACCATGAATTAGAGCAAAAGCAAGATCTTAATCATCCCAAGCTTGAACTCAAACCTGACCCGAACCCAAACCCGATTCACTAAATTCAAAGCAGCAGCATCAAGGGATTCAGGAGCCCCTTGATGAGAATCTGTTCTTTGACCTTGTTCTTCAAACCCCACTCGATCAGCCTGAACTCCAACCTGAAGCCAAACATGAACATGAACCAGGGCCACCTTCTGCTACTGCCTTCGCTCGGCAGACATCTTCAACTTTTTGAAAGAAAAAGAAAGCTACTGGATTCAGGATTGGATATGGTAGAGATCACCAGATTAATAATATTGATGCTCATGGTCATGGACTAGTACCGGATCTGGGATTGGATATGGTACAGATAATCGGACTGATGATAATGTTGGAACAAAAAGGAAATTACCTATGATGGTAAGTGAACAAAAATAAATTTGTTGGTGTTAAAAAGGAGATTACCGATGATGGTAAGAAGCTACAAAAGGAGAGAAAAAATAATCTGAAGATGGCTGGAAGAAGTCTATCATTCCATTTGCTTTGTTAAAAATATATAGATACAAAATGTGACAGTTACCTAACTTGTAACTGCTCTCATTAATGTTTTGACTAAGACAAGTTAAAATTCAAACTAAAGATGGCTGATACATCAGCAATTACATCAAGTACAATCAAAAACCTATGCTGGTAGCTTTAATTACAACCTACAAACTAACCAAGCAAGTTACACTTAAACAAAATGAAAACAAAATGCACCAACCTGCTACTGCTCTTGGTTCTGCTTGAAAATGCTGCTGGTCACATGTTGCATTACAGACCAATGCTTCAACAGATAATTTGAATAGCCACAATGTTAACGATAATGTGCAACCATCTCCTTCTCTTTATACCAGTGCGACTACAAGTACTACAGTATCATTGGTTTCAGAGTCTGATTCAGAACTCCATCAAGGCCAGGCTCAGCAGCAACAGCAACAACAACAACAATAATCTGTTGATGATGCTGAATCTCGATTTGAGCAAATCAAGGCCCGACCGAATTTTTTATAAGCTCCACCATGCTCGTGAATTGGCTGTCTCTGTATCTGCAGCTCGCAAGGACTTCATCAGGAGAAGAAGAAAGGCTGCTGATGATCTTTATTTAGCGACTATTAGACATGGGGAGCTTAAAAAGCAATTGGAGGACGCTTGGGAAGCTGAAGATTTCGAGACTGCTGATAGGATCAATGAGAGCCTTGCTGCTGCTGACAAGGATAAACAATCTCTTCTTACTGCTCTTCGAGATGCTGAGGCTCAATGCAATGCTATTGGTTCCAAAATGCTCGAGGTTCTCAACTGCCAGATTGCGGCTGAGGAGGAGTGTGCCACTTTGCTCCATGGTTTCTCTGAGGTCAGTCATCCAACCATCAATGGCAAAATTGCCCAATGGCTTATCATATTAATCTTTCGTAGATCTAAATTGCTTATATATCTAGTGATTTTTTTTACAAGTAATTGCTAGTTTATGTGTTATGAGGGGGATTCCACTTTTACATGGTTGTGCTTTTCAGGTCTGACCCTTGTTTCTCTTTCCATAGGATGCTATGAGTAAAGCTGATTCAGTTTTCAAGAAATCAGAAGCTCAATCTTCAGAAGAAAGGGAGAAATGGCTTTCTTCGACTGAAGCCTTGGAGTTGAACAAGATAGAATTACAAATTGAGGCACATTTAGTAGACAATGCTCATGCGGCATTCAACACTTCCCTTGACAGCTTGATTGAAGATGATAAGAGAGAAAAAGAATTTCTTTGTAATCAAAAGGATATCTTGACCGATGAACTGCAAAAACTAATTGCCGTAGTGAAAGAAAAGGAAAAGGAAATTGCTGAAAATGATTCTAAAATGAAACAAGTAGATCAAAGGATTGCTGATACAATATCTGGGTTTCAAGAGATGCAATCGAGCATTGACTCCAAGTATGAAAGCTTACAATCTCATCTTTCCCAGATGGAAACAGACAGTGAAACTTTATCAAAGAAAAAGGAAGAAATTGACAAACTCCTTGGTAAAGAAAAATATAAGGGGATTGAACTCAATGAATTGCCGAGATCTCTGTAGGAGAAGCAGAAATGTACGAGGAAGTTGTTGGACTAAGAAAAAGTTTGCTATCCTCTGTTTTGAAGTCCATGGAAGATAAAGTGAGGCTCACGAAGACCGAAGAGAAGCTTTCTAATAATGTCCAAATACTTGAACTTTAGGCTTCTACAGCGAGAGCCTCCTTGCAGGTTCGTTTTTGTTCTCCAATATATAAAAGATACAGATTTTGCTATATTGTTTATGTTCATCGTTTGACTCCCAACATGAGGTACATTCTTATTTCCTTCATCCAGTATGAGATTGGAACCCTTAAGCTGTTAAAAGCACTATCTAATGGTCCTACTTTGCGAATTTGAACACGCACAATTTAGATTGAATTCCTCGTCTTGCCTGGGATTAGTTCTTTATCAACATACTGTAATCATACATCTAGGAAAGCATCATATACTCATCCTTAATATCATTACTGAATCTATCAATAACCAGTTCTTCCCATAGAACAATTTCAGTATCATGAAAATCGATCAGTGGATTGTTAAATACCATGATGTTGTATAGTAGTCTGTTTCATTTGATTTTAGTACCTGCTAATAATCGTAGTACACAAGATTTCAGTATTTGTTTCTCTTTTTCCCCTCCCTTCTATGGTGCTAGTAGTTGATTAAATTTCCCCTCTATGGATTTTAGGAATTATCTTCAACAAAATCGAGCATTCAGCAGAATATATCATCTTTAAAGCAGAGGGTCTATTTCATAGACAAAATGGTTCCAGAGCTCGAAGCAGAAAAGAAGGTTGCCGCTGCTTCGAGAAATTTCAAGGAAGCTCAACGATTAGCTGCTGAAGCAAAATCTTTAAGCACTGAAAAGGAAAGTGTACAGATCGAAATGGACAAAGCCGTGTTGGATCTTTGGAAACTGGAGGAAGAGATAAAGCGTACTGTGGATAAATTGCAGGAAGTTGAAGGACTGATTTTTACGAAAGAAAAAGAACTGGCAATGGCTAGGTTCCAGAGGTTAATTCTAATTGCTGGTGCTGCTAAAGCCGAACGATCAGCAGAGGCTCTAGAGTTGGGTGATGAGGAAGAGGCCAACCTTCTACTTGCAGAGGCTGATGCAGCTAATTTTAACTTTCCACGCCTGCCATTTGGGTCATTCAATGCATGCAGCCAAAATGTTGGATCTTTGGGAAGTGTAGTGTTGAAAGCGAATACATGGATTTGAGAACCAGGCATTGCTTCTAAAATGGTAAATCAAGTTCTGAATTTGGTAGGCTAGTTTTATATGATCATTTTATAATTCTGTTCTTGTACTTCATTGGAATCGGTTTTCTGCAAGTATCTGAACTTACAGGCTAGCATTTGCATACTGCATGAACATCCCAGGCGTCTTGTTTTCGTTTTTCTTGAAGGATGTATGTCCGGCACATATCTGAAAATGGGTTTGGGATATGATCTTATAAATATCCTCCAAATAATAAAAACTTGGAAAAAAAATAAAAATGGAATATGCCCGTGGAAGTATGGTGCAAATTCTTATCTTTTCCCTTCATTATTCTAATCTAATTTATGAAACTCGATCAAGAGACTTTTGTTATGCTTCCATTCTGGCAGGTTATAGAGTCTAGTATTCATTATATGCATTAATCCACTGTAAATAAAATTCCATCCTAAATTAGAAATTTAATTATAGAATTTCTAGTTTGCAGGGTGGATATGGAAATGGAAGATCTATGTTCCACTTTCATCAACAAAGCTAAAGGTGATAACAAGTTTGTATTCTGAATCTAATTTTCATGTTAATATATATATATTGAAAATCTTGATCAGGCAAAATGCTGAGTACGGTGCTGGTTTCTCTTATGACATTTTGGTGTCGTTGAATTTGTTCTTGAGAAATTCATGCAAATTTCAAAATTCTGGATGATTTCCAACGTTGCTTAAAACCTATGTTTTTCTGACTCTTTGTTTTTGAAGTATCCAGATCCGATATTCATGTTCAATGAATGTTTTTGTTGAAGTATTCATATCTGGCACCTATTTTTTTTTTTTATAAATTCTCCAAATACATAAAAAAAACTTATAAAAATTAAAAATGCATATAGTTGTATCTGATATTCAAAACCCGAATTTAACAATTTATAAGTGTTGAATTTCACATTTCTTTCAACATGGATTGCTTAAAATTTTTAGCTCTTTCCAAGTTCGGGTTTGTTTCATGTTTTGGTCATTTTGGTTTCTCGATTATATTTTTCGAGTTATTTATACAAGTCATTTCAGATTTTGATCATTTTAATTTTGGTAAACCGCATTGAACTTCCCCTTGTTCTCATATCTTATATTCAAGACCCCAATCCAGGTAATAGGCTTGAAAGTGACATTTCATTCAAGTAGGTTGCATTACATCTGTTAATTGTTTGTGCGGGTTAGTTTATATCGGGTTGTCAATCATGCTTTTTAACTTGGTGGGCAGGTTATTTTAGATTTAAGTTATTTCGAGTTACTAGTTTAATTCATTTTAGATTCAAGTCATTTTTAAGTTTAAGTTGATTTTTGATGGTGAATTTTGACCATTGGATTCAGTTCAAAACTGAAAATTGATGAATCTCTCTCTTGTTCCAAATGAGTTGTATTGACTTGCCCACTGTTTGAACGAATTTTCGGCCAGGTGGTTTGACCCATGGATAAGTTTATTCTGAAATTGTTTTCTATTCCATACAACCAAATTGAAAATTTAAATATATTTGAACCTTGACTAGAATAAATCTAGCAATGGCTCCCCATGGTGAGATTTAAACTTAGAGTAAGTCCAAGAGGGAACCAACTCATGGTATTTTCACAACGTGAGACTTGAACATAGAAAACTTTGTTCTTAAGGCTTTAACTTTGTCACTAAACCAAAGTTTCAGCAGCTATATATTTTTTAAGGAGTTTATAACAAGGGTGAAGCCACAATTTTTTTTCTAGGGGTCAAAAGTATATTACAAATATTCAAGGGCCAAAATGAAATTTTATCACTGTATTAATTTGTATTCTTAAAGTTTCTAAAGGGGCTCCAAAGCAATTATATTGTAACAAATTTGTATTCTTAGAGTTTTCCAATATATATGGTGTCAAATTTATGTTATTTAACGTGAAACTAGTTATATTTTAACAATATTTTAATTTAACCTTTTAAATTTAACTTGAACAAGTTTACTCGATTTGACTTGACTCAAATTTTATTTCATTTAACTCAATTTAAATTTAGGACGATAAGAATGCTCACTCTTACAAACATGGACAATCTTTTCTCCTACTCTTCAATTAAAAAAACCATGGATTTCTTTTAAAAAGAATTTATGAATTCAATATATTGAGTTTTAAGTACAATTGAACTGATAACTGAAATATAAACAAATTTAAATTAAAATAATTCTAGACAAAATTTAAACATGATGAGACTAGATTCAAAAATTCACACATGAATTATATGATTTATAAATGATGAGACTCGAATTTAGAAACGACAATATAAAGGCCTCATCATTAAACTAAGGCCTAATTGGCTTTAATATCTTAAGTTTAATCAATTTAATTGATGAAAATTATCAAAGCCTTACATAAAATATTAATAATAAAAAATAAACACATATGATGTTTTTAACTTTTCTTATAGAGTCGCTAACAACCTCTTATTATATATTTGTTTTATATATGTATACATTTTTGATGTATTATTAATAATTGTTTTTGAATATTATGATTGTTTCTAATATTTACATATTATATTTTTAGTACCATATTATGCAAGTATTTTAATATTATGTTTATATGTTTTCAATATTATATTTGTACATGTGTATGTAAATACTTTCATTACCTTATTATACTTATTATTTTCACTACTATTATTTATTTTTAATATTATTATTTACACATATACATATAGATATTTTTATTATTTTATTGTTGTAAATAATATTATTTTCTTGTCATATTATTATGTACATTGTTTTTACCCTTTTCTTTATTGTAAATTTTTATCATTCTAATGCTCTTATATCATGTTAATATTTTTCATTAATTATATCATTATTTGCATGTACATACTTTCTATATTACTCAATATATATAGGTATATTTTTACGTAGTATTATTAATAGGAGCTTTTAACATTATTGTTATTTCTAAAATGTGCATATTATAGATTTTTAATACTTTATTAAATAAATGTTTTTATGTGTTACGTATATATTTTTAATATTATAAATCTTTTTAAAATAACGTTATTATTTTGTTTAATATCGTATGTGATTGTTAATATTTTACAATTATTATTTATTTGCCGTATATTCGCGTTTTATTGTTTTCATGTTTCTGAATTGAATATATGTGTAAATCGCATGTAATCATAACATTATTATAAACTTTTTATCGTTTTAAAATGTTTTTTCATATTTTCAATTAGCTTCAAAAAAAAAATAAGGCAATGTACCGATTTTAACATTAAGTCCGTGATTTCATCGCTATGTTGGGTGAATCACTTTGGCTCGTGTTAAAAGCGGGACATCCTTCTAAAAAAATCAAAAATCTTGAAATTCTCGTGTTTTGATCGGATCACGATTAACATATTAAATTGAACTCGCATTTTTTAAAATTGAGACAACACATGCTTAACAAGATACCAATTTTGGGCGTCACGAGGGTGCTAATACCTTCCTCGTGCGTAACTGACTCCCGAGCCCTATTTTTCTCTGGATTTTGAAGTGGACCTAAACTCGGCCTTCTTTTTACCTAAAAATAAATTTTTTCTGTTAAAAAGAGGTTTTATTAGGTGTCCGATCACACCTAGGAAAAAAGATCGGTGGCGACTTCCCTTTTTAAATAAAATCGAAGTTCGATTCCTGAATTTTCAATAAATCACCTCAATTGGTGACCAAAGCTAAAAATTTTACTTGCTACACCTAAATAGATAATTTTTCATTTTAGGGGCCAGGCCCTGCCACCCGTAGATACCCGGCTGCTTCTTCGATTATAAAGCCACCATTGATTACAGTGGTGTATTCCATATATATCGGCTACAGTTAGTGTTGAAGGATTGCAAAACTCAAACCTTAGTTCACGGACTTAGCTTATTGTCGGGTGCTAACTTATCTTCACCGAGCATGGTCGAAACTTCTATTGGAACACCACATAGGTCTTCGGTATTGCTTCAGAGTATTGATTCTTCTCGCTCTTCGGTAAGCATACATCTGCAAGGTCTCAATTAAGCTACAAGATTTAGCTAAGATTCTAGATTTAGCATACATAGGTCACCAAATTAAAAAAAAAAATCTAATTCCATCAGTAACATTTTCGATCAATTTTGTTTTGGATACCATCCCTTAAATCAATAACAAAAATAATGTTTAGCCTTTTTTTTAATTGATATAGTACCACATTTAATTATCAACACTTTCATATTTTATTAATTTGATCTTACTTCTAAATAATTTAACAAAATAAACTCTTCACATTTATAAATTTTATCAATTTCATCCTCTCAGTGGAAGATAATAACAAATGCTCAACTCAGATGCTTGCTACCCACAAGTTTTTGGGAGAGACAGGAAGATGAAATCTTGGAGGTTTCAATGAAAGTTTAGGTATCTGCCGAAAATGAAATCTTGAATGATCTCAAATAACGATAATTAGAGTGATACAACTCTCAATAAAATCATTGCCCAATTGAACAACGGAGAGGGAGAGAGGGAGGGGGACGGAGCTGGGGAAAGGCTGTGGAGGGATAGTGAAGGGGGTGGGGAGAGAGGTAAAATTTTTTTTATTTACTTTTAATATAAATATTAAAATAAAATTTCTATTCAACTACATTTTAATGAGATGATTACGTGATAAATGTTGAGAATTTTTTTAATGATATTAACCATAGGTAATAATTTCAATAACGAAATTAAAATTTAAGTACTTGGATCAACCAAAAAATAGTTCGTTTTGATTTGTTTTCGTTTACTTTTTCTTTATGCATTTTTTTTAAACATTTTCATTATAGATTTTGATCATATTTATTCTTATTGATGCAATACCTATAATTACATATAGTCCCTCTCCGAGGATAACAAGCGTCGCACTCAAATCTACGTCTTCCTATATTAATAATAATGCTCATGCCAATCAAATTAAAACTTAAACTGTTTCTTAAAGGTTTTTGTACTTCCAATTTGGATTTTTTTTTATCATTATTGAATTCCAATGATTTTTCTTTTAATGTATTAAAACATACAAATTTTGAGAAAAATATATATTTTTTAAAAGTCATCACAATTTTAATATATTTAATTATTATAATTGTTGTAGCCCAATTTTGCCCATTGTAAACCAAACAGAAATAAACCAGAAATATTAAAACCCAAAATACAAAAGTCCAAAGTTAGAAAATAATCGGGGCCTGTTCGCAAATTAACCACAAACCCATACCCGTTTACAACAACCCGGTAACCCAAAGTCCTAACCCAAAGACCCATCAGACCCTAACCCAAACACCCATCAGACCTAAATGCTAAAGGCCCGAATGGCCCAAAACTCAAGCTGAGTCTCGGCTAGGCCAAACCCTAATCTGCCCTAGCGCCACCCTAGCCTCCTCACTTGACTCTGCCACCGCCGCCCTAGCCTGCTGCCCACGTACCCATTGCCGGTCTCTTCTCCATCGTCACTGTCGCCATCAACAACAGTACCTGCAAACAATAAAGAAGACACGACAGAAAATAATAGAAAAATCGTGTTGTAATCGGCTATAAAGTCGAAAGAAAACATCATTGTAAGGGGGGATGAATTTTTTGAATAACAAGCAAAATTTCAGATATCATAGAAAATAGATCTCGAACTTCAAGAATAGGAACCAGATTATTACAAAATCAAAAAATGAAGGAACCTAAACGAAGGTGATTTTCAGTACTTTTAAAAGCGGATTTTTCAGTTTCGGATGTTATTTAGAGTGTTTTTCTATTTGGTTTGCATAAAAAATAACAATGAGTAAAGGGAAAAAGACTTACCTTCGCATAACCGGCCGTCGAAATCCACCTCTCTTTCGTTGAAATCAGAGTTTGAGGAAGGATCTTAGGGGCCTAAATCGACCTCCAAGGTTGGTTCCTGAACGGAAGGCAGTGGGGTGCCTTTGGGTGCCTTCATCCACCGATTATGGTGGTGGTATGAGGGCCGAATGAAGGTTGAAAGGGGTTCTGGATTCGGTCGATTGAAAGGGGGAGGGAGAGCACTGTTTGGTGTTTTGGCCTGGAGACATTTTGGCCATTATGCCTAGGGTTTCCTCTACTTTTGATAATGGTCAAAACGGTGCTGTATAAGCCACCCAGTTTTGACCCGTTTCAGTGCCCAGGAGGATCCGTGCATTTGGTTCGAAAGGGATATTCACACATTTAGTCCCTCCCTTTTGCGCGGTCCGAGGATTGAGCCCTGTTTTAACTCCTTTTCTTTTGTGATTTGCCTCTGAAATTTTAACCCTGTTTTAATCTAGTCCATACCAAATAGTGTGTTTCTACATGCGGCCTATTTATCGTTTTAATCCCTATGCTTTTCAGCCATTTTGCATTCATATTCCTTTTGTCTTTCAATGTAGCCCTGCATTTCAAAGGGACTTCGATTTTGGTCCTTATTGCTATCTTTTTTGGGTTTTAATTTATTTTATTGCTATTAATATTATTATTAAAGTTGTATTCATTATATACGGGTATAAATATACGTTCCATAGTATTGTTTTTTAATCTTGGTATATCTACTATTATTTTCATTTTATACATAATATAATTTACTACTTTATTTCCTTTCTCTTCTCATTATGTCATATTTTTCTTTATTATTATTATTGGTATTATGATTATTATTATTATTATTAGTAGTAGTAGTAGTAGCAGTAGTATTGGTTTTATTATATACATGTGTACTGTCTATCTATGTAAATATTTTTGTGGAATATGTCTTATTATGTATGTACGTGTGGTCTATATATATATATATACACTTATATGGCCTTGTTAATCATTGTTTTATGACATCATTATTATTTTCACTTCTCATGTATATATTACGTCTTTTCTTTATACTGTATTATGTACGTCCTTTTATATATTGTCGAAACCATTTTTAAAACGGGTTTTAGAAAACGGGGGTTCGACTTTTAAAAATTGAAAACGGGAGTCGCCACCAATCAGTTTAAGTGTGATTGAACCACATTCAAACCATTTTTATTTGAAAATCATTTGTTTTGGTCTACGAAATCAAGAAAACGGGTTCGGGAGTCGGTTACGTACGAGGAAGGGTTAGCACCCTCGTAACGCCCAAAAGTTGGTACCAAATTGAATAACTTTCTGTCTTTAATGCTAAAATTTAGAAATATTTGAAAATATGATCCCTTTTGAAATTAGAGTAATTCAAGTTTAAGGCCGAGATTCCTTCGTTCAAAAGAATACGAATATCACATCCAGCATGATAGGACACGATATTCTAAAACTTTTGTAACTAAAGTCATCTCGTAATTTATAAAACCGTTTAGAAGGGTATTTTAGGCATTTAGTCAAACGGGAAATCGCAACCCAGCATATTAGGGTACTATTTCCCAAATTCCTAAATACGTAAATCATTGCCTTTATTTTAAAACTCTTTTTGGTTTAAAGAAATATAAGTTTTAAAACAATGATGCAAGTAATATACTACAAGATATCAAAATTGAAGCAATATAAATTACAAAATACATGCCAACATTTCATGCCAACATAACTTAAAATAATATAATAATCAATAACTTTTGCAAAGAAATTTACATACTAAAACAATAATAGGTAAACATGAATGACTTAACAAAATATGAACATATGTGAAAATAGTCAAAAATACAAAAACATTAATAATCAAAATAAATGAGATATTAAATATTTAAGGCAATATATAAATAATAAAGAAAGATTTCAAGAATGGTTAATATGTAGAAATATACAATATATAATATAGTAACTTAACTCATATAAGAATAATGACACAATAAATAGAATCAAAGATTTGTATTAAATTTAGAATATCATATAGCACATGAAAATATTTACTAATAATATATAAAAATATATAATATTTAATAATATGCAAAATTTAAAAATAAACTTAATAAGTAATATATAATAAAGTAAAAATATAAACAATATAATGAATAATATATATAAATAAATATAAAAATATGATAAATAATTTATAATAAATGATAAATAAAATTTTATACATATAATAACATACTAAATAATTATATAAAAATATAATGTTTAATAATAATTTACGCACTTTAAAATACAATATAATGGATAACATATAATAGAGCAAAATAATATAATAAATAAAATAAAATATAGATAATAAATAATAAAGTATAAATAATTAATATATAATAAAATATAAATTATATACTAAATAATTTATAACAACACATAAATAAATAATATATAAAATATAAATAATATAATATAAAACTAGTATATAATAATAATAATAATAAGTTTTTTGAAAATAAATAGCAAAAATAATGGAAAAGGATCGAATTAGAACCAAAACAGAACCTTTGGGGCAAAATTTGAAAATAATTTAAGAGAAGGGGGCCATATTACAACACGTACAAACAAACAGGGGTTTAGAATGAAAATATCCCCTCCCCTGAACGAAACGTTTTGATCGTGGACCAAACTGCAACAGTGCAGAAGTCCTAGGGAGAAATTTAAAGATAAACAAATATGCAAATGGGCCCAATCGCATGACGACACAACAAGGGGACCAAGGGCGTAATTTTCCCCTTTAAGCGGGAACACGCGGGCCCTGTATATGGGTCTGGTCGACGCGCGGGTTTCCTTCTCTTCAAACGGTGCCGTATCAAAAGTGGTATTTAAACCACATTTTCACCAAAAAAACATTTTAAACTTATGTTTTAAAAAAAAACTTTCTAAAACCTCTCAAACACTCCCCTCTCTGGCAACGATTTCTGGCCTTACTCCGACGACGGCTCCGTCGTACGCGCCGTCGCTCACAGCGGCTAAAACCACCGGATTTCAGGTACACCTTCTCCCCTTTTTTGTATTTCAACAATATCTTACACAAAAACTCAAGTACGAACTGTATCTATTTTTTTAAACTGTTCTAATATATACTTTGCATGTATAAAAATAAAGAAAATAAAAAACTTAAACAGTAGAGAAACGAAATAGAGAAGTCAGAAAACCTTTGAAATTTTATTGCTTGTGCTTTTACTGATCCTATCGCACTGTTTGTGTATCTATGTGTGCATCGATCTCTCGATCCCCCTTATTTACATTGTTTAGGTCTGATTTTATAGCAAAAATCAAAAAAGGAAAGTACAAATGTTTTTGATTTTCTTGCTATTTCCTCTGTTTCTGCTATCTGTTTCTTCCCTTGTTTGCAGGTTGAAAACAAAAGTCTCGGCGATGGTCCAGGTTCGATAACGGCACTGATTGTGGCGTTGATTGAGGGGTCGATGACAGTTCGTGTGGGTGGGAGACTTGCGGCGCTAGCAGAGGGCTAGGGTTTCCAACCCTAGCCGAATTATTTTTTTGTTGGGCCTTTTGGGTCACTGTTTATTAGGTCCTGAGGGTTAAATGTTTTGGGCTCTATTACAATTGGGTTGTGGGTTTAAGTCTGGGTATATGTGGGTTGCTGCAAGTTTATTAGGTTTTAAGTGTTTGGGCTACGGTATGGGTTCTGTATTTTGGGCCAAAAACAAAACATGTAAAAGGACTTTGTAATTGGACATTTTAAATTTGTTTATTTTCGTTTGGTTTTTTAATACTGCTATAGACCGGGCAAAATTAGGTGCTTACAGCTGCCCCTCTTTGCTCATTGCTGTGTAACAGGAATAGAGCAAAAACTAAAAAGAACTAATATTACCCGGGCTTGCCGGGTCTTGAATTCTTCGATCTGCTCCCCGTCGAATATAGAGACACCAAATCTTCATCCTCGATTTACTCCGATCTGAAAGTCAAATCTGCTATGTCTTCGATTTGCTCCTTGTAAAACACAAAGATGCCAAATCATCTTGGATCTGCTTCAGCATAAACATCTGAAAGTCAAATCTGCTATGTCTTCAATTTGCTCCTTGTAAATGTAAGGATTCTAAATCATCTTGGATCTGCTTCAGTATAAACATCTGAACGCCAGATCTGCTATGCGTCTGCCCTCCAACGAATATGGAGATGTCAAACTTCGATTTGCTCTCTGATAAAACAGAGATGCCAAATCATCTTAGATTTGCTTCAACGTAATCACGTGAAAGCCAAATCAGCTATATCTTCGATTTGCTCATTGTGAATGTAAGGATGCTAAATCATCTTGGACCTGCTTCAGTATAAACATCTGAATGCCAGATCTGCTATGCGTCTGCTCTCCAGCGAATATGGAGATGCCAAACTTCGATTTGCTCTCTGAAAAAACAGAGATGACAAATCATCTTAGATTTGCTTCAACATAAGCACGTGAAAGCCAAATCAGCTATATCTTTGATTTGCTCCTTGTGAATGCAAGGATGCTAAATCATCTTGGACCTGCTTTAGTATAAATATCTGAATGCCAGATCTGCTGTGCGTCTGCCCTCCAGCGAATATGGAGATGCCAAACTTTGATTTGCTCTCTGATAAAACAAAGATGCCAAATCATCTTAGATTTGCTTTAACGTAAGCACGTGAAAGCCAAATCAGCTATGTCTTCGATTTGTTCCTTGTAAGCACAAGGATGCCAAACCATCTTGGATCTGCTTCAGTATAAACATCTGAAGGTTGGATCTGCTATATCTTCGATCTGTTCCCTGTAAGCATAGGGATGCCAAATCTGATCTTCAACCTGTTCCCTATAAGCATAGGGATGCCATGTTGAAACCCTCGATCTGCTTCACTGTAAGCACAGGAATGTCAGATCTGCTATGTCTTCGATCTGTTCCCTATAAACACAGGGATGCCAAATCTGTCATCTTTAACCTGTTCCCTATAAGCACAGGGATGCCATGTTGAAACCCTCGATCTGCTTCACTGTAAGTACATGAATGTCAGATCTGCTATATCTTCGATCTGTTCCCTGTAAGCACAGGGATGCCAAATCTGTCATCTTCAACCTATTCCCTATAAGCACAGGGATGCCATGTTGAAATCTTCAATCTGCATTGTCCTCTAGAGGACATAACCTATAGAATGTGAATATGTTTGTGCTTGATGATTAGGATGCCATGATCGAAATGAGTCAAATGCTTCTTAATTTGAACATACTATGATGCAATAAATGTTATGAGAATGATTCCTATGCCACCACTCATTCATTCATCAAAGTTTCATCTTCGCTCTTCTTGACATACTCTACTCATATCAATTGGGTCATATTGTACCATTCCCAAATGTTACGACCCAGTGGAGATGTTTGTGAAATGATCCTTTCTTAGGATCGAATCGTTTGAACTGTCCAATCATCATTTGGACTGAAGAAGAAATTCTCTCAAGGACCTCCGATCCTTACTCAATGGGAATTCCTTAAACCATTGTCATGTTTCAGTTTCTTGTATTATCTAAAAATTTCTAGAGTAATATGCAAAACTTCATTTGTGAAAATAGTTTAGTTCATCTATCATTATTTCAATGCAACACACTTTAAGAATAATGAAAAAATGAATAAGTTAATCTTGAGAATAATCAAGAATACAATAGGAAGTCAATCTGATGGCATATCTTTGAGAAAAAGAATCCAAAGACAGCCAACAGAACAAAAATCAGATGCCCTAGATATCGCCGCATGGCTTCTATATACAGGCTTTATGAAAACTGCTTTGAGTTTAACACGTGTTCAGAAGACCCAAAGTACTTTGTTGATGCCCCAGCATGTAACATACTTCGCTTCTTGTAGAATCAGGTATAGCAAGGTTGCTGCATGCCTTTCAAAATTTGAGCAGCCCTTTCGGGTTTTCAACTCAAAGCCCCTTTGGTCTCAAGGCGCCCTTTACGGGTTTTCACCTTGGCCTCTCCATTTTTTTCTTTTTCTTTTTTCTTTATTTTTTCTTTTTTCTTTTTCTTTTCTTTTCTCTTTTTTTTTTTGAAATAGAAGTCTCAAGGCGCCCTTTACGGGTTTTCACCTTGGCTTCCGTGAGAAATTTTTGTGGACGAATCCTCTTTATCATAAGTCTGTATTATTCATTTGATGAATACTTCCAAGTTAAGTTCACTAGAGGTATTCAATTCTTGACTCCATCGAAGCTTGGAGGAAAGAAAAATCTTAATTCATAAACCCATGAGAAAGGGATTGCCCCAGCAGCAGTCCTAGCTATCGTTTGACAAACACATGGCTCGATGATGTCTCTAAAGCATCCACAAACTTCATAAATTGCCCTAATTGTAGAGCTGCCAAATGAGCGTAGCAAACAGAGGCTTACAATAGATATGGCTATGGTGCTCCTTTGATATACATAGGATAGAGAGTGAACAAGCTCCTGCAGTTCATTAGCTGAAAACCCAATCTAGTCTAAAAGAACATGATAGTGGGTCAGCCTTGTGGTTCCTATGAACACAAAGGTAAAAATCATTGTTCTTCGGATAGCATACTTTGTTGTCAATGACAGTACCAGGTAGCACTCTGTCAGGAGATCCCTGTTGGAAAAACTTGGTATGATGTTTTTTTTGTGTGCATTAATAACCACAAACTTAGGGTTTCAATTCTCGTCAAGGTGCTTACGTATATTATGTATTTTTATTATATCATTTATATATTTTATGTATATGTTATCTTATGCATTTTTGTAACACTATAGGATGCACATATTTTAACATTTTACTATATATATATTTATATTTCCAATGTTATTACTTATGTATTTTCAAATACTATTTTCAAATACTATTTTAATGTATATTATTATTGTATTATTTATATATGTGTAGATTTTACGTGGTATCTTATATGCATATATTTATTTTAATATTTATTATGTATACACATTTCATATTATTATATGTATATATATTTTTAATACCCTCATTATATTGTCTAATGTTGTTCGTATTCGCCAATGTCGTGAAATTATTATATTTATTAGTGATTTTATATTCGCGTTTTATCTTATCATTTGCATGTTTCAAATTTAATGTACGTCTAGATTATCTTGCATTACAATATTGTTACAAATTCATACATCGCTTTCAAAACACCCTTTTTTCATTTTTTTTAAAAAAAATAATAAGGCAATGTATCGATTTAACATTAAGTTCGTTGATTTCATCGCTATGTTGGGTGAAAGTCGACGGCTCGTGTTAAAACGGGACATCCTTCTAAAAATCAAAAATCTTGAGATTTCTCATGTTTTGAACGGATCACGATTAAATATTAAATTGAGCTCTTATTTTTGAAAATTAAGACAACACGTGTTTAATTCGATACCAATTTTGGGCGTCACGAGGATGCTAACACCTTCCTCGTGCGTAACTGACTCCCGAGCCCTATTTTTTTCTCTGGATTTTTAACGTAGACCTAAGTTCAGCTTTCTTTTTATCCGAAAATAAATTTTTTAGGTGTCCGATCACACCTAGAAAAAAGATCGGTGGCAACTCCTTTTTGTTATAAAATCAAAATTTAGTAGTTTTTTTAAGCTTCAATCAATCGCCACAATTAGCGACTAAAGCAAAATTTTTACGTCGCTACAATAATGACTGAATGAGATAATTAACTAACAAATAAATTAGATAATTAATTAAGAAAATTTATATATTTTACATAAAATACTATTCGAATCTAAGAACTCAAAGATACTAACACCTCAGCTTATCCTCAATATATTTTACATAAATCGCAATAAAACCATCTTTTATCATCATTTCTTCCCATTTTCATGCCAATCAAAACATCAATTATTTATTTGTCTTCATTTATAGAATAAATAATTAAAGATTAAATTATGTTTTAAGTCCTTATACATCTCATATATTTAAAATTTAATCTCCTATTTTTATTTTTAAGAATTTAGTCTTTTTATTTCTCAATTTTAAAAATTCATGTTTAGTTGTTACCACATTTAAGTTTTTTTTATCAAACCCATCATGATAAAATAATTTTCTTATTAGAATTGTGTTCTTAAGAAAAATTGGCGCTAGCATTTTGATTAAAATGATTAATATTATTAACTATTTAGACTTATTAATGGCATTATAAAAGTAAATGGATCAAACTATGTCAAGAATTAAAGTATATAAATTAAATCTCAAGTTTTAAAAAATTTTAAGGGCCAAAATTGAAATTTGACTATCATCTTATAAAAAAAACCCAAACCTAAGAGAAATAAGAAAATACGTGTTTCAGTGCTTAAGTGTTTAAGACTTTTAGGGTATTCAAATTAAATATAACTATGTAATATTTAATTCAAAAGTTAAACCATATTAATAACATTATAAAAAAGGGCAATTTACACCTGATGTCACTCTAAAATAGAGTTTATCCTATTTTGGTCACTCTAATTTTTTTCTCAATTTAGTCATTATAAATTGTTTAAACTAATAACATATTAGCCAAATGAATGGTGACACGTGGTAATTTTTTTACTTTTGATTAAAGTTTAGGGACCTCTCTGCAATTATTCTTTTAATTCCAAAAGATGATAACTTCCATGTTCCATTTATATCGGTTATAATTTAGGGGCCAAAATTGAAATTTGACCATCATCTTATAATATTAAAAAAACAACCCAAACCTAAAAGAAATAGAAAGACACGTGTTAGTGTTCAAGTGTTTAAGACTTTTAGGACATTCAAATTAAATATAATTACGTAATATTTTAATTAAAAAGTTGAACGATATTAATAACATTATAAAAAGGGTAAATTACACCCAATGCCACTCTAAAATAAGGTTTGTCCTATTTTGGTCACTCTAATTTTTTTTCTCAATTTAGTCACTTCAAATAAAATAATTGTTTAAACTAATAACACGTTAACCAATTAAATGACGACACGTGATATTTTTTGACTTTTGACTAAAGCTTAAGGACCTCTCTATAATTATTAAACACGTTTTCATTCCAAAAGGTGATAACTTCTTGTTCCAAACCCTGTAACAAGTTCAAACCCTCAAGCATGGTAGAGTTGAAATTGTCTACAATTGAAACTATGATTTGGACCCTCCCTTCTTCGTAGGAACGAAGACAGAAAAATTTTTAGAAGTCAAAATCAAATTGTAATTTTTAATAGCCTATATTTTATAATTTTTAAAGGATTAAATTAATTTTTATTATATTAGGGGACCAAAGTGAAATTTTACCTTTACTAATTTAAAATTTTAAAATTTCTAAAGTACCTAAATAGAGAATTTTTCATTTTAGGAGCCAGGCCCTGCCACCCCCAAATACCCTGCTGCTTCTTCGATTATAAAGCCATCATTGATTACTGTGGTGTTGTGCCATTTATATCGGCTATAGTTAGTGCTGAAGGCCTGCAAAACTCGAACCTTAGTTCAGAGACTTCTAGTTCATTGTCGGGTGCCAACTTATCTTCACCGAGCACGGCCGAAACTTCTATTGGAACACAACATAGGAATCTTAAACCGTTGCAAATTGGATCAACCATATATGTATCCCAGACGAATCATTATTGCTTCAGAGTATTGATTCTTCTCGCTCTTCAGTAAGCACTCCAAGGTCTCAATTAAGCTACAAGATTCAGCTAAGATTCTAGATTTCTCACTTATTTCTTTGTTGGTAATAGAGGCCAAAACGATCTTCAGCACGTGACGGTGAGCTTTTATCTGCAAGGCAAGAAATTGAAAATGCTAGTGTTTCAAGAAAGGTTACAGTGCTTCATGCATCTGTTTATCAGAATATTTCCAAGTTTTAGAGTCAAGTGTTTGACTTCTTATTTATTTGCAACATGCCCATGTTTATGCTAAATTGTTCATGGCTTCATGCAAATTATTTGCAGGAGTTATGGGATGATGAAACAAATACTCAAACTTTACATATACAAGGGAGTAAAGTCCATATTTCATCAGCCAAAGATGATAGGAATTTATGCCTCAGAAGGATGGTTTATGAAACTCATGGAAGAAAACAAAAGGCTCGTTGTGAAAGAACCGAGAAGAGCTCATTTGTTTTACATACCCTTCAGTTCGAATTTACAAAGAAATGACATAAATGGACAATGTTTTCAACCTGTCGAAGTCCTACAATTTTTAAAATAGAAGCTTTGAGCATGTTAATGGTGACTGAGGATTGAAGAGCACTACGGTCTTTATAATCAACGAAGGGGGAGGTCCGAATCATAGTTTTGGTTGTAGAAATTTTCAACTCTACCATGACTTGGGGTTTCAACTTATTGCAGGGTTTGGAACAAGGAAGTATACAGATACTCCCCTCCTCTATTCCATTCTTGTCTTTAAACAGTATGTTGATGCATTTGTGTCTTCTTTTTCACCAAATTGATATAAAATTTCAACCAATCAACGGCTGTTAAAGGGTTTCCTGACTAAAGTTTCACCAATTAAGGGTCTATTTTGTTCAAAGAAATTGATTCAACCAACACTTGAATACGATAAATAAAATGAATTTTGTCAAATGAAGTGGAAGTGCATGGGAGTTTTGCTCAAAGGAAGATAAGGAAATTAAGAGAGTTTTTGTTAAATGAAATTAGATGGAGAAGAGAATTAAGAGTTGTTGTGAAATGAAATAAAAATTCTTATAGGTTATTTTTTGGAGTAAAAAATAATTAGTTACATTTATAAATTTATGCCGATTGAGTCATAACTCGATTCTCTTGACTTTCCACAGCTTAACCAAACAAAAGTGGTAAAAAAACTTACCAATTGAGCTATGGATATAGTTGCTAATGCAGGAGGACTTGGATTAATCGAATGCACCAAAGCGTATTATCCTCTTATTTATAATATCAAAACCTATAATGAGATTATTAAAAAAATAAGAATAAATTTATTAAAGTTTTTAATTGATACAATGCCTAAAACTATCATAATCTTTTAAATAGAACGATAAATGCATTTCAGTGTGCTCCAAGTGAACCCATTTCCTCGTACACTAACAATAAGGTCAATGCCAAACAAGCTAAAACTCAATTGGAATAAATTTATAAAACTCAATTGGAATAAACTCATTACATAGGATATTCACATTATCTTTACCATAGAAATCAAAGAAGCCTAGTAATAATACATTAGATTATGCAACCAAAAAATTACCAGTCTATTAAAAAAACCACTTACATCAAAAGTCTAGATTTATTGTAACACAGGAACATTAAAAAGTTGAAAAGGACAAGGAATTCAAACTGTTCTCGTCTCTCATGTAAGTGGCAATGTTGCCACAATTATGGGCATACAAAAAGATTCTTATGACAGAAATGAAGAGGATTTCATGGTATATAATGTTAGTAAATGAGAATTATTATTGCATTAAGATAATTTTTTATGATTTTTAGACACTCTATAACCTATAAATTATTATTTTATTAAGTTTATCTCTTTTTTTTTTTGAAACCAAAGTGACTAATTAGACAGGACATAGTACAATAAACTAGATTTTCAGGACAAACTTCATTGGAACATGAATAATCAATGAACGAGAAGTTAATCAAATTGCACATTCTATATAGTGCAAATTGGATGACTTTCAAACACATAATGGGCTAAACAATATACAAGATTTCAAAATCTAATTCAAGTTGTACCTCATTATTTCATCACCTAATTTGTTTAGAGTGGCGCATATCGTTTTATCATCACCTAGACTTGTATCCAAACTAATGGAATTGAATAACAACCGTGGCAATATCCAAGTTTCGACCTACCATGTGACCAAAAACTCACAATTTTTGCTAAAATATCTATTTATATGCTAGATGATATGAGTCGCAAGGAATAAAATCAAGCTCATTAACGTGATGGACTCAAATTTCCTCAAGCCCTACTAATAAGGTCGAAGGCCAAGCAAATCCGAGCAAGATTGAGCAGGACCATTTAAGACTTCGTTACAAAGGCCCTAGATGTACACACGGCCGAAAAAGAAAATCAAGATTCACTTTTTTCTTTTCAAGAAAATCAAGAAACCAAATCTTGGTCCAATTTTGATGTTTCGAACAATTTCAAGAATCAAGAAAATCAATATTTCAAATCTTGGACATCTTGGTCCAAGAAACCAAATCTTGTAGCCAACACGTATTGGATTTCATGTACGAGCTTGAACGAGCCAATTTCGAGAGCAAACAAATCACAAGACTAAGTTCTTGTAAAAATGACCCATTAAGATGCCTACAGGCCCATTCTGAAGTTTGGAAAGTAATTTAATTGAATATCGGGCCAAATGATTAAAGTGGCCCAAATTGTAAAATATTTAAATTTTAGGTTCAATTTTATTTTAATAGGTGGATCATCATGTAAGAATTCAGCCCAAGGAGCCCATTTTATTCTTTGGGACAAATTACCATTAAAAGTCCACACTTAGAATTATTTTTTATATTATTATTTTTTATTTGATGAGTTGTCATGTTAGTTAATCTATTAGGGTTAAGAAAATTTATTTTGGGGTCTATAAGTAGCATGGCTGATAATACTCTGAAATGACATGTTTTTATGTATTAATTACATATTTATTTTGAGTATGATCCTACTAAAGGCCAGTTTGACAATGCTTTTTGAAAAGTGCTATAAAAAATACTTTTGAAAAGTATTTTTGGAAAGTTTGGTTTAAAATTTGAATGTTTAGCATAGCTGTCAAAAAGTACTTTTGAGCAATAAAATGTCCATTTTAGACATGTTATTATCAAATAATAAATTTGTATTTAAATAATATTTAAATTTTAAAAGTATAAAAACATTATTATAACTTGTTGTTAATATTTTAATATATGAAATATAAATTTTAAATATTTTTAAGCAATAAATGTTAATTATTTAGAAAATTAATTAGAAAATATAAAATATATTTTAAATATTTAAATATAAACATTAAACATTTGTAATTAGCATTTTGAAAAATATTTTTTTAATTTTTAATTAATGATTTTAACACATTTGTAATTAAGCACCAAGAAGAAAAAAGGGAAAATAGTATTTATAATAAGGATGAAAAACTAATTAAGCACTAAAAATGCTTTTGGGAAAGGAAAAGCTATAAATTTTAGTTTCTCCTTCTCAGAACTGTTTTTGAAAAACACTTCTAAAAAGCTAAAAATTTCAGCAAAAAGCAGCTTGTTCTGCACGGCTTTTTTTCCAAAAGTGCTTTTGGAATCAGAAGTGTTTTTTTTAAGCATTGGAGAACAGGCCCTAATTTGAGCTATTTATGGTTTTTTATCTAGTAGGGACTAAATTGTAGGCAAAAAGAAATTTAAGGGCAAAAAGCGGGAATTTAAAGATAAAATGGGCCAACATGCAAAGTAGGAAAGAGGTGGTGCCGAAAATGCAAGTGAGGAAGACTTGAGGGCAAAAGTGCAAAGATTTTAATTATATTAGGGTAATTGTTAGATTTTGTTTATGTTGAGAACGCAGGCCGATAATGAGGAAATACTGCACAAAGGGCACGGATGCGATTCGAGAGCCGATGAAAATGGAGGCGGAGGAAGTGAAGAAGAGGAGTAGTATGGAAGGGAGTTGCTGCTGGGTTGCTCATGACCGAACTGGAATTTATTACCCCAAGGGCCAAGAAAAGGTCATGGCTAATGTTCCTGCACCTGCTGCCATTCATTGGTTTTCCTATGATTAGGGTTGTTTATCAGTGGGATCGGATTAAGAATTATGACTTAAAATCAATATTAAATAGAATTTAAAATGTAATGTTTTAATAGAGTTGTTTTAATGTTTTAATATTAAAATGTTTTACTGATTGCATTATATCTATATATTATTTTCTATCTCCAATTATTACTTGAAGTGACCACCTTCCATACATAAGCATCTCCTAAGTGAGCGTCTTTGATTTTTTTATTTATTTTTAAATTTTCCCATTTTATTTCATTCAAACTTTTCTCTTATACAATGTTCAAGTTATTTATAATTTTTAACATCTAAAATAGAGAATTCTACTTATTTAACCAAGTTTGGATTCATGTCTTTAAATTGTAACAACAATAATAATATCAATCAAATCAAACTAAAATTCAATGATGATAATAATAATAATATCGGATCCTTGTGCGACCTCACAAGATATAGGCACAAGCGTGCCTATTAGGTTGGTAGTGTCATGGGAAACCACTTAAATTTCAAAGAAAAAACATAACAATTAACACCATATTTACAAAATGAAAAACCAGACATAGCACTACAAATAGGGGAAGGAGTGACACAAATTTCATTCATTTTTTCTGTAAACACTCCCTCTATCAAAAAACACTAAATTTATCTAGCCAAAGGTTGTCAAAATTCCCCAAAAAGGGTTCGTGAGGCTTAGAATTCGTACTTAGCCTTCTTAACGAGTATTCATCGCTTCTTCGCACTACGGGACTGACTATTCTGTCCATGTCCCTTCAAAAGTGATCTTTTTGTCTTGTGCAAAGGCGACCATTTTGTATGTTTTGGGAAGTTTGCACATCGGTTCGTTAGCTTACTGCGTTAGTGGTTGTCGGGCTTAAGAGACAAAATGGCATGACATTTGCCATTGGGAAGTGATGATCTAGTGTAAGACAGTCCCACAAAAGCGATGATTGGCTAGAGTTAGGTTCTTCTAAATTGTAAGTCTAAAATCTAAGTGGAGCTGGTGGTCGTAGGCATCCTCTTCCACTATAATTGGCTTATTTTGTTCGAGAAGGATTACCTAAAAGTTGAGGATTGAACCTAAGAGGATCAAGAAAATCGGAGGCTGGAATATCTTCATAAAAAACTCACATTTCTCAACTCTGTTTATTTTTATAATTTCAATTTTAATTTTCGAAATTTTAATTAAATCAACTTTCAATTCTATCTTTTTATTTTTTCAAGGTATGCAAGTTTTATTTTTTAGGTTATGGGAATCATCTTCAAGCTTTTTATTGCTGAGATCTCTTTCTTTGGTGGAGAATTAGAGCCATTAAAAGGAGTTTTTGATTTTTAATGTTTCCAAGGCTTCTTAGGACGTCATCTTCTCTTTTCTATAATTAATTTATTGTTTCTTACTTATTTAAGTTAATTCTTGTTGTTTTGGCTTGTTGATTTTATTGATTTTCGTTCTAGGTTAAAGTTGCTTATTTAAGTTAATTCTTGTTGTTCCATCAAAAACACATCAAAATTTAGAGTTTTAATCTTTTTTATATTGTTTAAAACATTCACTTTTAACAAATCTGTTAGTGTTTTGTTTTTCCAAATTTGGTGGGAGCATTTTCTTGAGGTTCAAGGATAGTTTCTTTCCATTTAAAAAATCCTAATTCGTTCACAAATAGATTTTTTACTAGTCGGTTATCTTTTTTTTTGTTTTAATTTCGTGTAAGTCCTTTTTGTGACAAATAATTTATTTTTGTTGCTTCTCATTTTAATTTACGTTTATTTAGAGATATAGGTTAAATCTGTAACTTAGATAAGTTACAATCTTATTTCGTACGCGTACCATATCATTGAGTATCATAAGATTTAGTTAAAATTATTTAATTTAAATTTATTCAATATATTAATCAAAATAAAAACATAAACAGGACCATTTTAAATGCGCAAATCTTTTTGCTGGAAAGCTTACGCTCAACCCAAAATTTACACTTCTTCTGCTGCTCCCGCCGCCATTTCTGCTTTCATTTTCAACCTCACCTCTCTTTGCTTACTTTCAACATATGGGTATGCTTCCTTCTTCTTTTATTCTTCGTTCTGTTGTTAATGGTGGAAGCCATCTTTCTTATTTCCGCTCTTTTTCTTCTTCTTCTAACACCATTGCTACCCACATCGAAGCCCTAAGTAAGAAACCTATGCCTGTTAGAGGAAAGGGAAAAAGAGACCACCGCTTCGATAATGTTGATCATGCTCTGATTTCGTTCAATAAGATGATTGGAAAGTACCCAAAGCTTTCAATTGTGGAATTCAATAAATTATTAGGAGCCATTGTTAAGATGAAACATTATGCCATTGTTGTTTCTAAGTATAGACAGATCGAATTATTGGGAGTTTCCCACGATGTTTATTCTTTGAACATTTTGATTAATTGCTGTTGTCAATTAGGTCGAATTGATTTTGGGTTTTCTGTTTTGGGGAAAATGTTGAAGTTAGGTGTTGAACCTAGTGTTGTAACTTTTTCGACGTTGATTAATGGATTCTGTAATCAGGATAAGATTTTTGAGGCTGTTAGTATGTTCGATGAAATGACTGAAAGAGGGTATCAACCTGATTTGATTGTTTACAGTACAATGCTTAAGGGATTGTGTAAGACCGGTAATTCTGGTAGAGCTGTTAGGTTTCTAAGGCTGATGGAAAGCAGAGGTTTTGAACCTCATATTGTAGCATATAATACCGTCCTTGACTGTCTTTGTAAGAATGGGTTGTTAAAGGAGGCTCTCGATCTCTTGTCCGAAGTGAAAGTTAAGGGCATTAGATCAGATATCTTCACTTACAATTGCTTAATTCATGGTATGTGTAATTCGGGCCAGCAGCAGGAGGCAACAAGGCTCTTGAATGAAATGGTGGATAACAATATTTCACCTGATATTTTCACATATAGTATATTGATTGATGCACTTTGCAAGGAAGGAATGATTTCTAAAGCTGTAGAGATCGTTGACACAATGAGAAAGCAAGGCATTGAGCCCAATATTGTCACGTATAATACATTGGTTGATGCGCATTGCAAGGAAGGGATGGTCTCTGAAGCTGAGGATTTTGTTGACGCAATGATAAAGCGAGGCATTGAGCTTGATGTTGTTACCCATAATGCATTAATCAACGGCCATTGCTGGCAGAACGAAATGGATAAAGCTAGAATAGTTTTGCAGTTGATGATTGAGAAGGGTTGTGCATCTGATATAGTTACTTACAACACCATGATCAATGGATATTGCAAAGCGAAGAGGTTAGACGAAGCAATGGAACTCTTTCATGAAATATCTCTAAAGGGACCAATCCCTAATACTGTCACATACAACACTCTTGTGCAAAGTATGTTTCAGTTAGGGAAAGTTTCAACTGCTCGTGAACTTTTTAGAAAGATGCTTGCTTCTGGACAAGTTCCAAATATAGTGACCTGTTTGATTTTGCTGGATGGTTTATGTAAAACAGGTCATATCGAAGAGGCATTGAAACTTTTTCAAGCAATGCAAAACAGTGGGTTGGAACTTGATATTGTTCCGTATAATATCCTAATTCATGGGTTTTGTAAAGCTGGTCATATCGAAGAGGCATTGAAACTTTTTCAAGCAATGCAAAACAGTGGGTTGGAACTTGATATTGTTCCGTATAATATCCTAATTGATGGGTTTTGTAAAGCTGGGCATATCGAAGTTGCCAGGGAATTATTTCATCAACTCTCAAACAATGGTTTAAAATCGGATGTTTACACATACTGTATAATGATTAATAGACTGTGTAAAGAGGGATTGCCAGATGAAGCATATAAGAAGTTTGGGAGCATGGGAGATAATGACTGTTTGCCTAATAGCTGCTGTTACAATGTAATGATCCGGGGTTACCTTCAAAACAACTATACCTCAAAGGCAACGCAACTTCTTACGGAAATGGTTGGTAAGGGCTTTTCTGCAGATATATTCACTGCCACCTTGTTTATGGATCTCATTGTACACTCTAATAAATCAATCTTGCTCTGAAATGTTTCACAAATTGTGTAAAGATCATCACTTGCAATGTGAAATTTTAGTGTCCATTTTCAATTTTGTTGATTTTATTCTGACTTGTGTAGTAAGTGAGAGTCTTGTTGGTGGTAACGTTAAGAAATTAGGGGAAAATCAACATCTGTTGCAGTGACAATAGCATCGGTTTAACTTTTGGCTGCTCAGAACTTTTAACTCCTTAAAAGTGTAAAATTCAATCAAATTTAGAGTTTATTTGATTGAGTGAAAATATATTTCGAAAAATAATTTTTGGAAAGTAATATGATTTTCTAAAAGATATAATATTTTATTTTGTTTAAATGATTATAGGCAAAACATTTTACATTATTTTCCTGAATTCATTTTTCAAAAATACATAAATATTTTCATGATGAAAGATATATTTCTTTTCATTATTTAATTACGAAAACTATTGTAAGATAAACACCAGTGGCACTTCCTGGAACTTGGATTTGGATCTTCCAAAATTAATTGATATGTCATTAAATGATTAAAAATCTAATTAAATGAGATGTAAATGACATGTAAAAAATAACTGACATGTCATTAATTGATTGAGAAGGGACATGGATGACGTGGCGTAACCATTTCATCCAATCCTTCCCTTATCATTTAGATGTCCGACAAAAACTCTAAACATTATTCCAAACACATTTTATCAATTAAATTAAATCTTAACTTAATGATAAAAAGTCGAGCTATGATATAAATTTGATTTCACCAACACCTCTAAAGTATGAAAAGGAAAACGATTTATATATTTGTACTACTATTAATCTGGTCGAACAATACCTAAAATAATTCTTATTTAAAAGTGACAAATAGTATTAAAAAAGTATTTTCATCTTTTAATAATTTTATGTAAATATACAAAATATTTATTTGAGCATAGAATAAATCTATATAAAAATGACTTTAAGACCTCATTTTTACTAATTTAACCAAAATTTGATTGAATTTTTAACCATTTTGTGTGCACTATAATTTGAGAAAAGATAGTAGATGGCAATCATACACCCCACCTCCAAAATTAAAGTTCAATCATTTCTATTTTTCCAACCTAATTCCCAACTATAAAATAGAAAAGATAGTTGATTGTTGCAGTAATTCTTGTACTATGAGGTTTTAGGTGCATGCACTTAAAACCTTTTTTCTTTGAGTATATATAAATATAAGTAAATGGTTTAAATGTTTAAATTAAGTTTGTTTGTATAAGGGTTAAACTTTTCAAACTGTTCGTATAAAGTCTCAACTTTTATAAAAAAAAGAGTATACACAGGGATTTTTCATGCTCTTTAGCTCAATTTGAGTAAAAATTATGTAAATTTTAATGTATTTAGAATAAAATACCTGACAATTGAATCAAATATTGCTTGAAAATAAAAGAAAATAAAAAATTAATTTGATACCTAATATACGACATTTGAGAAGCCCTTATTTGAGCACTTTCAAAAAGATTTGGTTCTGAGTTGAGCACCTTCAAAAAGTTTTGGCCATTGTTTGTTCACTTTGAAAGATTTGACTTTCATTTAAGCGTTTTTGTAAAAATTAGACCTTTATATAAATATTTTGAAAGGTTTAACTTTTATGTAAACAATTCCTAAAAAAAATACCCCAATTTGAACATTTAGTTAAATAAATGTATGGATTTTCAAATGTATTTCATCATTCAGCTTTGTGGGCAAAATTTTTCTCATTGTTTTTTTATTCATAAGATTTAAATTTAAAATTTTACTTAAAATTTACTAATAGTTAGGTGACTATTTTGTAACCTTTCAGAGTTGGGTGACTAAAAAAAATTTTACTAATAGTTAGACAACTACTAATATAGTTTGCCTTTCTAGAGAATCGAGAGAAACTAAAGCGTGTGAAACATGATAGACCAAATTTCCAAGAAAAATGCACCCAAAATAATTAATCTATACTATTACTTAAACCCCTGATTAAGTTTGTGTCACGAGTCAACCGAGCACCAATTAAGTTAGGGAAATTACTAAAATTTCATTTCTTATCAAAAATAAGTTATATTATTCAATGGTACTTTAGTCATTTTATTTTAAAAACAATAAAAAAAATGCATATGGTGGGATTTGAACCCACGTCAATTGCATTAGTAAATTTAAGAATTTACTACTAAACCAAAATTTTATTTTACTATTTTGGGTAAACTACACCATTAGTCACTAAACTACGAGTAAGTTTTCATTTTGGTCACCAAACAAAAAAAATTTATTATTTGGTCATCAAACTATTGAAAAGTTTTTATTTAAGTCACTACGCGGTTAAAATCGATGTTATATGGCTTTTTCTATTTACACTGTCTAAACACATGCAAAGCTCCTTTTTTCCTTCTCTTTTGAAGTTTATTTTTTTATGAAACAACTTTGGATACCATAAATCTACAAATCAAAATTCAAACAGTTTTTTCTCGGAGCTCCGACACTAACCGTCATATTGACTTGGATCTAAAGTATATTCTTCTACTCATCTATGGGTATTGGTCCACCATACCGATCGTCAAATCGCGCTTGAAACTCACTGGCTAATGGTGCATTTTACTTTAATAATTTTTTTTTTACATTTTGATTTTATTATTCAGACTTTTTTTAATGAATTTTGTTATTCACACTTTATTATCTCTATCAATTGTATATATTAATAACGTTAATAATTGATTTGTGTCGCAGATTAACTCAACATCAACTCAAAATTGCTATATTGTCCATATTTCATGTATTGTTATTGATTAGTTTTAAACCATAGGTTTCATTATTTTTTGTATGTTATTTTTAAATACACCCCTATGTTACAAATACATAGTTTTCACACGCATATACATGCAATACAATTTCTATTTTAATAATATTGTTAATCGAGTAGGTGTCACAAATTAACTTGACAAAAACTCTCGATTTATTATTCTTAATCTGATGTATTTAATTTAATCTATTTTTTATATAAATATCATATATATTTCATGTGTTATTATTAAATAGTTTCGAACCATATGTTACATTATTTATTTTATTTTTAAACGAAAACTTAAAAATTAAAAATCAAGAACTTTTTTCTTCATAATTACTAATTTCTAAATATATTTGTTATTTTATTTTATTAAATTAGTTTAAGTATTTATTTCAATGATTAATTCATATTATTTTCTGTCAAAAAAGTATGGTTGGTTGAAACTTATAGCCCTTTTGTGACAACTAATTTATTTTTATTGCTTCTCATTTCAATATTGTTGATTTTGTTCTCACTTGTTTAGCTTCTTGATCTTGTTGGTGGTGATGTTAAGAAATTAGGGGATGATGCGGTCGTTGAGAACACCAAATTAACCTATTCCCTGCAAAATAATAAGAATAACAGTAAAGGGGAAGTAGGGTCGAAATCCTCAGGGACCAGACTATACGAATACTCGTTTTCTCGATTTCCTGGTCGAAATCGTGCCCAAGAAACCTGCGTTCCTGGGAAAAATAAAAAAAAAACAGAATTTAAGAATTGATTTTAGAAGTGAAAATAAAATAAAAACAGAATTTAAAGTTTACTGAAATTATGATTACGGAAATAATGAAAATAAAAAAGGGAGTTTTAAGAGAAAAGAAATTCTTATGGGGAAGTTCCAGCCTCCGGTCATTCCGCCGTTGGGCTCAATCCTCGACTTTTGGATGATCCTTCTCGACTCAAGTAAGCCAGTTATAGTGGAAGAGGACACCTACGACCACCAGCTCCAAAGATTAGACTTACGATTTTTAGGGAACCTGACTCTAGCCAGAAACAGAAATTCTTTGCTAGATCAACGCTTCTCAATGGCGAATCCCACGCCACCTTGTCTCTTTGGCTCACCAACCTCTGACGCAGTAAGTTGTTGAACCGACGGTGCAACCCCTCCAAATCACACAAAGCGGCCGCCTTTGCATACGTTGAAAGGTTTACTTCTTAAGGGCCATGGACGGAAGCGTCAGCCCATAGTGCAGAGAAACGATGAATACTTGGTAGAAAAGGGGTTAACTATGGGTCCTAAGCCTCAAGAACCTTATGGGGAAATATTGACAACTTTCGGCTAGAAGAGGTTTAGTGGCTCATGATAGTGGTGGAAAAGAAAAATATAAAGATGGAAAAAGAAATTTTTATTAAAAGAATTATGGAACGAAACAAAAGCTTAAAGGGGGAGAGTGTTACAGAAAAATGAACAACCAAATAGAGTCACTTCACCCCCTATTTATAGTACTAGGAAGATAGTCTAATTTAACTTAAATTCTAAAAGATAAATACATTTAATTAAAGATAATTAAAATAAAATCCTAAAATTAAATAATCCTAGTATTTATCTTAATATTAATTATCCTAATAATAATTATCCTAATAAAATAAAATAAAATAAAATAGAGTCTTCCAAAATAAAATCTCTCCTTTTTGCTTTTAAGTCCTTGTGCCTTCCATGTTCGCACTTTTGGCACCATATTCGTCCCACGTTGCATAATGGCCCATTTAATCTCCAATTTGACGGTTTTTTCCCTTGAATTTACTTTTTGCCTCCAATTTAGTCCCTAAAAGATAAAAAGACATAAATAGCTCAAATTAGTAGGCTCAAGCTCAAAATAAACACATGATTAATATATAAAAAACACGTCTTTTTAGAGTATTATCAAATTCCCCCCTACTTAGCCCATGCTTGCCCTCAAGTATGGTTCCTATCGACTTGTGAAAGCTAGATTCTGCCATAAGAGAAATACCACTCCAAAGTTTTATAAAAATTAGTTAAAAATGCATACGAAAAATAAAGAAAACTCTAAGCTTACTTTAAGTAAAATAGAAAAAGTACTCCAATTAATTCACACAAAAATTAAGATCGACTTGAGTTATTTCACGCTATTTTGGTAAATTACCAAACCTACCAAGACACACTAATTATTTCCTCCTTTAGTCCCCCAAGTGCAACTTTATTAGTACTTATATTTTTTTCTTTTTCTTTTTTTTTCTTTTTTTTATTATTTGATTAGGAATATATTAAACCTTTTTACGCGAAGAGAGATGACAACCCAAGCACCCCACCCCGGTTACTCAGCCCAACATACTCCTAAAATTATTTATTTCCAGTTAGCGGAGTTTTACTCATCACGTCACATAACCTTTTGACGCGAAGTAGAATGACAACCCAAGCACCCTACCCCGGTTACTCAGTCAGTCACAATTTGAGCCATACTCATAACCTCGGCTAGCGGAGTTTTACTTGTCACGTCACAAAACCTTTTGACGCGAAGTAGAATGACAACCCAAGCACCCTACCCTGGTTACTCAGTCAGTCACGATCTAAGCTGTACTCATAACCATGGAAAACATTTATTAATAATTAAACGATATTTAAAACTTTTAAGAACTCAGGAAAGAACAATTTAAGTGTCAAAAATAAGTTTCAATAATCACCTAATAGCCATGAATATTAATTAAGCATGCAATAATTTTGGGTGTCCACTTTATATTAAACTTTAATCAACTTTACGAAAAGCAAGACAGAGGTAACTTTATTAATCACAATTATTTTTAGCCTAATAAAGATAAAACAGTGGAGATGGCATCAATTATGGAAAAATCATAACTTCCTTAGACAGTAAAAATCATGCTTATGGGGTAAACAGTAGGCAATCCTAGTCAAAATCTTGGGCATGAAAAGAGGCAGGATACACTTAAAAAATATGGACAAAGTGGGGCCTCAACAGTAGTATCAAACAAAAATAGAGCAACACAACAAAAACAGAACAACACAACCAAAATTTCAGCAGCAACTGACAGTAATAATAAGGATTTCCTTCCCCCCTACTTAAAAGACATTGTCCTCAATGTTGACAAAAAGAAGTAAAGAAGTAGAAAGGGTTAGGAATACTCCCCGTGTAGTCTAACGACGATCGCGCATGATGGCAAGGAGTTCAGTGATTTGCTGGCCAAAAGTGTCAAGTCGAGCCTCAATGCGCTATAATCGCTGCTCAACAGTCAACGCTGGTTGAGGTTGGGTGGTTGCTGGTTCGGTATTTTGATTTCATTGACGAAAGACTCGTTCGGATGGTGTGGAACGAATGCCAGGAGGGACGAAACGGAAGGAAGATGGAGTGCCGAGAAGTAATCCCATGGAATCGAGGCATCGAGCATCTAAAGGATCAGCCTGACAAGCCACGTGTAAGTCTGAAACGGAGACGTTAGAACCATGTAAAGAAAATAACAGCTGTGTAATAAGAGATCCTAAAATGAGAGGCCGTTTAGCTTTGATAACATGCTCAAACTGAAGTGCAAACCAATAACCCAAATTTACCAGACGACCGGTATACATACACCATAAAAAGAGTAATTCCGTCTTGGAGACGGTGGCTAGAGCGTCTCGACGACCTGAAAAATTATAAGCAAGATAACGGTGTATGTAACATAAAGCAGGGTCGTGAAACCATAAATCTTTTGATGTTTTCGGGCTATACATGGATTCGGCATTATTAGTTAGCAAAGCAAAGGCCTCAACGGCTCGAAAATCAGTAGGAAATATGCACAAACAATTTTGAAAAGCAGGAGACATAGCAAATTCTTCAGTTACGAAAGATAAAGCAAGATTAAATTTAAGCAGAGATAAGCTATGCATAATTCCAAGTAACCGAAATTGAATAACTCCAGGTGTGTCCAATGATATCTGCTCATGTCGTTGGAAATGAAATGTTGAATAGAATTCTAAGACTAACTCATAATATGCACAGTGCACAAAATCGACATTTCCAACCCAACCAATATTTTTGAAATAACCTGTAACATTATTTTCAATGCGCAAAGCAACCAAAACAGGTATCGACAGACATTTACAAGGTATAATTGATTTATGTCGAAGAGAGTCATACCTGCGTCGATGAATATCGAAAGTAAAAATAAGGTTACCGTGCAAATGAGTCTCCGGTGGTAGAATGTTGACGCGAGAACGGTAAGTGCGCCCACGAGAGGGTATGGGCTGCTGTTCGTTGCGACTGTCGAACGGTGTCGAAGCATCGACAGTATTAGCAGAGGAGGGGTTCGAAGGGGTAGAGGAGAGGTCTGAAGGCGCCTCTGGTACCGACCCGGGGTGATGACACGTTGGACGGCGTCGTGGTGGTTGCGACGGCTCGTATTCGGAAGGGCCAGGATCGGTCCGTGGGGGTCGGGCTGAGGTTCGGGATGCACGTCATCGGGCTTGGTCCGGGGTCGTTGGTCAAGCAGCGCGGCATGGTCGTTGGCGTGGTGGTTCGGCTCGTGTTTCTAGGCGACTAGGAGAAACGTTCGGCGGCGATAAGAGGAGGGGAGATTGGCACGGTGAGAAGGCCGGCTCGACTTGCGACGGAGAAGCATGAAACGACGGAGAGGCGCGAGACGGAGGTGGAGTCGGCATGGCGTCGTCCGTCGGTGGGTAGAACGGAGGAGAGGATGGCGCGGTGGTATATGCATGCGAAAGAGACGGCGAAGAAGGTATGGTGGCTTGTGGTGGGTTCATGGAGGAAGAGGAAGAAGGGGAAGAAGGTGGATGGGCCGAATGGGGTGGTGGTGGTGGAGAAGAAGAAGAGGTGTCGGATAAGGCAACCGTTTGAGGGGCGAAAAAACGGCGCCGTCGTGGGTTCACCGTGAAGGACGGTTCGGCGGCGGCGCGGCTACGTGTACGGGCCATGGTGGTTGGCGAATCGGCGGTGAGGGGAAGAAAATAGAAGGTGCAGCAGCAATGGAGGAAAAATGGGAAGAAGAAAAGAAAAATGGGGGTTTTAAGTTGCTGGAAAGGGGTGTTTGGCTGCAGGAATAAGTGATTCTAGTGCTGGAATAGAGCTGTTTGGTTGCAGGAATAAGGAATTCAAGGGCTGGAATAGGAGCTGTTTGGTACCATGAATAGGGCTGTTTGGTGCATTTTTTCCTTCTTTTCTTCGCGTTTTTGCTCCGTTTTTCCTAGAAAAAAAAAAGAAGAGAAATTTATTTTAAAAGAAAAACAAAAAAGAAAATAATAAATAATAAATAATAAACAATAAATAATAATAATAATAAATAAATAAAAATAAAAATAAAAATAAAGATTGGGTTGCCTCCCAATAAGCGCTTGTTTAACGTCGTTAGCTCGACGCCTTGAATGGTTCTATGGTGGCTCTAACTGAATTTTTTCGACCGTGTAGGCCTGAAAATTTTCGTAAAACGGCTTCAACCTCTAGCCATTGACTTTGAAATGCTTCCCCGATTCTTCACTTTCTATTTCAACCGCACCATGAGGGAATACTTCGGTAACGACAAAAGGCCCTTGCCATCGCGAACGAAGTTTACCTGGAAATAACTTCAACACAGAATTATAGAGTAGAACTCTTTGTCCTACCGAAAAATACTTCTGAGCAATTTTCGTATCATGAAACAACTTGGTCTTGTCCTTATAAATACGAGCATTCTCATAAGCATCGTTGCGAATTTCTTCCAACTCTTGGATGTCTAATTTCCTTGCCCTTCCTGCTGGGTCTAACTCCATGTTGCATTGTCGAACTGCCCAATAGGCTTTATGCTCCAATTCTACCGGAAGATGGCAAGCCTTGCCAAAAACAAGCCGATATGGGGTCATTCCAATTGGTCCTTTATATGCTGTACGATAGGCCCAAAGCGCGTCATTGAGCCGAAGACTCTAATCTTTTCGGTTGGGCCGTACTGTTTTCTCCAAAATGGTCTTTATTTCCCTATTCGAAACCTCGGCCTGACCATTCGTTTGGGGATGGTAAGCCATAGCTACACGATGATGGACTCCGTATTTTGACAATAGTGCCTCCATTACTTTGTTGCAAAAGTGTGCGCCACGATCACTGATTAGGGCTCGAGGTGTGCCAAACCTAGAAAAAATAGTTTGTTTTAGAAATTCCACAATAGTTTTGGCATTATCATTGCGAGTAGGCTTTGCTTCTATCCACTTAGAGACATAGTCTACCGCAAGGATTATATAAACATTGCTAAATGAAGAAATAAATGGGCCCATGAAGTCGATGCCCCAAACATCAAAAATTTCGCATACATGAATTGGGGATAGGGGCATTTGATTTCGTTGAGTGATGTTACCTGTATGTTGGCACCTATCGCAAGACTTACAGAAGTTATATGCATCTCGGAAAATTGTAGGCCAATATAACTCACATTCTAACACCTTATGAGCTGTTCTCTTAGGTCCAAAATGACCTCCGCAAGCTTCAGAATGACAAAAATTAAGGATAGAAGTTACCTCAGTTTCTGGAACACATCGTCGTATTATCTTATCTGAATAGTGTTTCCACAAGTATGGGTCATCCCAAATGTAATATCGAGAGTCACGTTTAAGCTTATTCCTTGCGGAACGTGTTAACTCAGTGGGTAACGATCCTGTGGCTAAGAAGTTTACCATATCCGCATACGATGGGAGGTGTGCCTCGGTTGAGAATAGGCTTTCATCAAGAAATTCTTCTTTGATGGGAACATCGTCAAAAGGTACTTTTATTCTGCTCAGGTGGTCAGCCACTAAGTTTTCACATCCCCTTTTGTCTCGAATTTCAATGTCAAACTCTTGGAGTAGCAGAATCCACCTGATAAGCCTAGGTTTAGCTTCCTTCTTCGAGATCAAGTACCTAAGTGCTGCATGATCAGAAAAAACAATTACTTTAGATCCCAATAAATAAGGTCAAAATTTATCTAAAGCAAATACAACTGCTAAGAGTTCTTTTTCCGTCGTGGTGTAGTTGTTTTGTGCGGCATCTAGGGTTTTTGAGGCATAACAAATGACATGTGGTTCATTGTTTATCCTTTGCCCCAACACAGCTCCTACACTGCGTTCGCTGGCATCGCACATAACTTCAAATGGAAATTTCCAATCTGGCGATTGCACTATAGGAGCGAAGACCAATTTTTGTTTGAGCGTGTCAAAAGCCTCCTTACACTTTGGGTCAAAGTCAAACTTTTTATCCTTTTGCAACAATTCACTCAGTGGTTCAGCTATCTTTGAGAAGTTTTTTATGAAGCGCCTGTAGAATCCTGCATGACCAAGGAAAGAACGAATTTCCCTCACAGTAGAGGGGTAAGGCAAAGAATTTATAATTTCAATTTTGGCCTTGTCGACCTCAATTCCCTTAGATGACAAAATATGTCCTAGAATTAAACCCTTGTCTACCATAAAGTGACATTTTTCATAGTTCAAGACAAGATTAAATTCTATACATCTACTCAAAATTATCGTCAAGTTTTTAAGGCATTCATCAAAACAGTTTCCATAGACAGTAAAATCATCCATAAACACTTCGATAATTTTTTCCACATATTCAGAAAATATACTCATCATGCATCTCTGGAAGGTGGCTGGCGCATTGCACAGACCAAATGGCATCCTTCTGTATGCAAATGTTCTAAACGGGCACGTGAAAGTGGTCTTTTCCTGGTCTTCTGGTGCCACTGGAATTTGAAAGAAACCTAAATAACCATCAAGACAACAAAAGTGAGATTTTCCGGCTAACCTTTCAAGCATTTGATCAATAAAAGGAAGAGGGAAATGATCTTTTCTGGTAAAAGAGTTCAACTTCTTGTAATCAATACAGACGCGCCACCCATTTTGTACTCGGGTAGGTACCAAGTCACCTTGAGCATTTTCCTTTACTGTCACGCCTGTTTTCTTGGGCACGACTTGTACTGGACTTACCCACCTACTGTCAGAAATGGGATAAATTACGTCAGCATCTAGAAGCTTGATTATTTCCTTTTTTATCACCTCCATCATATTCGGATTCAGCCGTCTTTGTGCCTCTCGCTTCGGTTTTGTGTTTTCTTCTAAGTAGATCCTGTGTGTGCATGTCAAAGGGCTTATCCCTTTTAAGTCTGCAATGGTCCATCCAATCGCCTCCTTATGACTTTTCAACACACGAACCAAACTTTCTTCTTCCTGCATAGAGAGGTTATTAGCAACTATGACCGGTAAGGTATTATCCTTACCCAAAAATGCATATTTTAGATGTTCTGGAAGCGGTTTCAATTCCAACTCTGGCGCCTGCACAATAGACGGTAAAATTTTAGTATTTGGAGATAATAATTCATTAGTAAATTCAAATTTGCTAAGTTTAGAATTATCTCCATAAATTGACTCAGAATTTTCCTCCATTAGGGACTCAATTATGTCGATACGATTTACACTTAGAATTTCGCTTGGATGGCTAATGGCATTGTAGACATTAAACTTCACGATCTCCCCATCGAACTCCATCGTCAGAGTTCCACTTCGAACATCAATTTTAGTACTAGCCGTACTAAGGAAAGGTCATCCTAACAAGAGATCTGAGGACCCAGGGGTGCTGTCCTCCTCCATTTTAATCACATAAAAATCTGCAGGAAAAATGAGCTCGTTAACTTTTACCAATACGTCCTCAAAGACTCCTTCTGGATGCACTACGGACCTATCTGCCAATTGAATGATAACACCTGTTTTTGTCAAAAAACCTGCGTTAAGTGATTCATAAATAGAATATGGCATTACATTTATGGAGGCTCCTAGATCACACATAGCCTTCTTAATCCCCAAATGGCCAATTTTGCATGGTATTGCAAACATGCCCCTATCCTTACACTTTGCCGGCATTTTCCGCTGTAGTACTACAGATACATTCTCACCAACATTTACCCTTTCATTACCTGTTAACTTTCGTTTGTTGGTGCACAGTTCTTTAAGAAATTTAGCATACTTGGGAATCTGCCTGATGGCATCTAACAGGGGTATGTTGATCTCAACATTCTTAAACGTTTCGAGGATCTCCTTGTCCTCTTTACCTTTTCGACTCTGATTGAGTCGTTCTGGAAATGGAGGTGGAATCTTAGGTACTGGAGGTTTCGGTCAGACCTGTTCGTCTTTCTGTGGTTTTTCTGGGCATTTTCTTGGCCAAGATTCCTGTCGGGAATCGGTTCCAGTACCTTTCCGCTTTGTAACGTCACTGCATTCGCATTTTGCCTCGGGTTTGGTTCTGTTTGTGACGGCAGCTTCCCTTGAGCGTTTAATTTCTCCACTGATATAGTCAATTCTCTTATAGATGCTTCGATTTTCTGCTGAAAATCAAGCATATTAGCTGCTAATTTATTGACCAAAGTTTCTAGAGAATTACCTGAATCTCGTGGCTGTTGTGAGAGCTGATTCTGGTATGTCGGATTATACCGTGGGTTAGCCCCATAACTTAAGTTAGGATGATCTCTCCATCCTGGATTGTAGGTATTAGCGTAGGGGTTATATCGCCTTTGCGGTAGCCCAGGAAAATTCCCCACTGCATCTAAATGGGCCGTGGAGTCATCACACAAAATAGGACATGTATCTGTTGTGTGTTCTGGTGTAGCACAAATTTTGCACACTCGAGCAGGTTTGGCTTTTTCTGCAACAAGAGAGCTAACTATATTAGTGAGTCTATTAAGTTTATCTTCTATAGAAGAATTACTTAGCTGGTGAACCCTTCTAGGAGGTTCATGATTGACTCGAAATTACTGAGAATTTGCAGCCATCGTGGAGATCAAGTTTCTCGCTTGTTGGGGAGTCATGTTGACCAACGCTCCTCCACTAGCAGCATCCACCATATTCATCTCCATAGGCTTCAAGCCTTCATAAAAATATTGGAGGAGAGATTGCTCTGTTATACCATGTTGTGGGCAGCTTGCACACAACTTCTTAAACCGCTCCCAATAGTCGTAAAGAGACTCAGCTTCATTTTGCCTTATTCTAACGATCTCCCTCCTTAGCTCAGCTGCTCGAGATGCTGGAAAAAACCTGTTGAGAAACAAACGAGATAAATCAGCCCAAGTGGTAATAGATCCAGGGGGTAAATAAAATAACCATTCCTTTGCTGAATCTACAAGAGAAAAAGGGAAAGCACGCAATTTAATTTGATCCTCAGTTACCCCCTGAGGTTTCATGCTAAGACAAACCATGTGAAATTCTTTTAAGTGCTTATGGGGGTTTTCGTTTTGTAACCCTCTAAATGTTGGAAGTAATTGAATCAACCCAGACTTTAACTCAAAATCAGTATCCATATTAGGATACGCTATGCATAGTAGCGGTTGTTCCGTTGGGGCTTCGGCCAGTTGCTGAATTGTTTGATTCATCTGTTGTTGCGCCTGATTGGGGTTTTCGTTAACCCTGGCATCAAGAACCTCTTCAGGGGAATCGACTTCTTCCTCTTTGCTTTCAATTGTTCGAGTAGGGTTTTCGTTAACCCTAGACTCTACTTCGTCGTCAATTCTAATTTCTGGCGGTGGATTGCTTTGAGTTCCAACCACCGCGGACTGCTTTTTCCTAAGTTTTGTTTCCTTTCGGTTGGCTTTTGCAGTCTTTTCGATTTCTGAGTTGAACGCAAGAGTACCAGGAGCAGATTTGGTCATAGAAAATAAAAAAAAAAACAAGATTAGTATGTTGCCGGTCCCCGGCAACGGCGCCAAAATTTGATGCGGTCGTTGAGAACACCAAATTAACCTATTCCCTGCAAAATAATAAGAATAACAGTAAAGGGGAAGTAGGGTCGAAATCCTCAGGGACCAGACTATACGAATACTCATTTTCTCGATTTCCTGGCCGAAATCGTCCCAAGAAACCTGCGTTCCTGGGAAAAATAAAAAAAACAGAATTTAAGAATTGATTTTGGAAGTGAAAATAAAATAAAAACAGAATTTAAAGTTTACTGAAATTATGATTACGAAAATAATGAAAATAATAAAGGGAGTTTTAAGAGAAAAGAAATTCTTATGGGGAAGTTCCAGCCTCCGGTTGTCTCATTCCACCGTTAGGCTCAATCCTCGGCTTTTGGATGATCCTTCTCGACTCAAGTAAGCCAGTTATAGTGGAAGAGGACGCCTACGACCACCAGCTTCAAAGATTAGACTTACGGTTTTTAGGGAACCTGACTCTAGCCAGAAACAGAAATTCTTTGCTAGATTAACGCTTCTCAATGGCGAATCCCACGCCACCTTGTCTCTTTGGCTCACCAACCTCTGACGCAGTAAGTTGTTGAACCGACGGTGCAACCCCTCCAAATCACACAAAGCGGTCGCCTTTGCATAAGTTGAAAGGTTTACTTCTTAAGGGCCATGGACGGAAGCGTCAGCCCGTAGTGCAGAGAAACAATGAATACTTAGTAAAAAAGGGGTTAACTATGGGTCCTAAGCCTCAAGAACCTTATGGGGAAATATTGACAACTTTCGGCTAGAAGAGGTTTAGTGGCTCATGATAGTGGTGGAAAAGAAAAATATAAAGATGGAAAAAGAAATTTTTATTAAAAGAATTATTGAACGAAACAAAAGCTTAGAGGGGGAGAGTGTTACAGAAAAATGAACAACCAAATAGAGTCACTTCACCCCCTATTTATAGTGCTAGGAAGATAGTCTAATTTAACTTAAATTCTAAAAGATAAATACATTTAATTAAAGATAATTAAAATAAAATCCTAAAATTAAATAATCCTAGTATTTATCTTAATATTAATTATCCTAATAATAATTATCCTAATAAAATAAAATAAAATAAAATAGAGTCTTCCAAAATAAAATCTCTCCTTTTTACTTTTAAGTCCTTGTGCCTTCCATGTTCGCACTTTTGGGACCATATTCGTCCCACGTTGCATAATGGCCCATTTAATCTCCAATTTGACGGTTTTTTCCCTTGAATTTACTTTTTGCCTCCAATTTAGTCCCTAAAAGATAAAAAGACATAAATAGCTCAAATTAGTAGGCTCAAGCTCAAAATAAACACATGATTAATATATAAAAAACACGTCTTTTTAGAGTATTATCAGGGGAAAACCAATATTGCTTGTGGATTTTAAAGCAGGGGCATTTGTATGAACAACTAAACATGAGTTGAGAATAAAAGGAATTGAAATCAATATTAAGGTGATTTAAGGGGGTAGAATAACCTATTTTCTCTAATCAATATTAAGGTGATTGAGTCATAACTCGATTCTCTTGACTTACCACAGCTTAACCAAACAAAAGTGGTAAAAAATCTTACCAATTGAGCTATGGAAATAGTTGCTAATGCAGAAGGGCTTGGATTCTTATCCACCAAAGCGCATTATCCTCTTATTTATAGGTTGGGGAAGGGCTATAGGTAGTTTTAGGCATTTTGTAATAAAAAAAAAAAGATATGATCAAAACCTATAATGAGATTATTAAAAAATAAGAATAAATTTATTAAAGTTTTTAATTGATACAATGCCTAAAACTATCATAATCTTTTAAATAGAATGATAAATGCATTTCAGTGTGCTCGAAGAGAACCCATTTCCTTGTACACTAACAATAAGGTCAATGCCAAATGAGCTAAAACTCAATTGGAATAAACTCATTAGATAGGATATTCACATTATCTTTACCATACAAATCAAAGAAGCCTAGTAATAATACATTAGATTATGCAACCAAAAAATTACCAGTCTATTAAAAAAACCGCTTACATCAAAAGTCTAGATTTATTGTAACAAAGGAACATTAAAAAGTTGAAAAGGACAAGGATTTCAAACTGTTCTCGTATCTCATGTAAGTGGCAATGTTGCCACAATTATGGGCATACAAAAAGATTCTTATGATAGAAATGAAGAGGATTTCATGGTATATAATGTTAGTAAATGAGAATTATTATTGTATTAAGATCATTTTTTATGATTTTTAGGCACCTTATAACCTGTAAATTATTATGTTATTAAATTTATCTCTCTTTTTTTTTGAAACCAAAGTGACTAATTAGATAGGACATACTACGATAAACTAGATTTTCAGGACAAACTTTATGGGAACATGAATAATCAATGAACGAAAAGTTAATCAAATTGCACATTCTATATAGTGCAAATTGGATGACTTTCAAACACATAATGGGCTAAACAATATACAAGATTTAAAAATCTAATTCAACTTGTACCTCATTATTTCATCATCTAATTTGTTCAGAGTGGCGCATATCATTTTATCATCACCTAGACTTGTATCCAAACTAATGGAATTGAATAACAACCATGGCAACATCCAAGTTTCGACCTCTACCATGTGACAAAAACTCACAATTTTTGCTAAAATATCTATTTATATGTAAAGATGATACGAGTCGCAAGGAATAAAATCAAGCTCATTAACGTGATGGACTCAAATTTCCTCAAGCCCCAATAATGAGGTCGAAGGCCAAGCAAATCCGAGCAAGATTGAACAGGACCATTTAAGACTTCGTTACGAAGGCCCTAGATGCACACACGACCGAAAAAGAAAATCAAGATTCACTTTTTTCTTTTCAAGAAAATCAAGAAACCAAATTTTGGTCCAATTTTTATGTTTCGAACAATTTCAAGAATCAAGAAAATAAATATTTCAAATCTTGGATATCTTGGTCCAAGAAACCGAATCTTGTAGCCAACACGCATTGGATTTCATGTACGAGCTTGAACGAGCCAATTTCAAGAGCAAACAAATCACAAGACTAAGTTCTTGTAAAAATGACCCATTAAGATGCCTACAGGCCCATTTTGAAGTTTGGAAAGTAATTTAATTGAATTTTGGGCCAAATGATTAAAGTGGCCCAAATTGTAAAATATTTAAACTTTAGGTTCAGTTTTATTTTAATAAGTGGATCATCATCTAAGAATTCAGCCCAAGGAGCCCATTTAATTCTTTGGGACAAATTACCATTAAAAGTCCACACTTAGAATTATTTTTTTTTATTTGATAAGTTGTCATGTTAGTTAATCTATTAGGATTAAGAAAATTTATTTTGGGGTCTATAAGTAGCATGGCTGATAATACTTTGAAATGACATGTTTTTTATGTATTAATTACATATTTATTTTGAGTATGATCCTACTAGAGGCCAGTTTGACAACGCTTTTGAAAAGTGCTGTAAAAAATACTTTTAAAATGTATTTTTGAAAAGTTTGGTTTAAAATTTGAGTGTTTAGCATTGTTGTCAAAAAGTGCTTTTGAGAAATAAAATGTCCATTTTAGACATGTTATTATCAAATAATAAATTTACATTTAAATAATATTTAAATTAGTTAATATTATAATATTTTAGTAAAAGTATAAAAAAATTATTATAACTTGTTGTTAATATTTTAATATATGAAATATAAATTTTAAATATTTTTAAGCAATAAAGGTTAATTATTTAGAAAATTAATTAGAAAATATATACTATATTTTAAAAATTTAAATATAAACATTAAACATTTGTAATTAGCATTTTAAAAAATATTTTTTAATTTTTAATTAATGATTTTAACACATTTGTAATTAAGCACCAAGAAGAAAAAAGGGAAAGTAGTATTTATAATAAGGATGAAAAACTAATTAAGTACTAAAAATGCTTTTGGGGGAGGAAAAGCTATAAATTTTAGCTTCTCCTTCTCAGAACTGCTTTTGAAAAACATTTCTGAAAAACTAAAAATTTCAGCCAAAAGTAGCTTGTTCTGCACAGCTTTCAGCCAAAAGTAGCTTGTTCTGCACAGCTTTTCTTCCAAAAGTGTTTTTGGAATCAGAAGTGCTTTTTTTAAGCATTGGAGAATAGGCCAAATTTGAGCTATTTATGGTTTTTTATATTGTAGGAACTAAATTGTAGGCAAAAAAAAAATTTAAGGGCAAAAAGCATGAATTTAAAGATAAAATGGGCCAACATGCGAACTAGGAAAGAGGTGGTGCCGGAAATGCAAGTGTGGAAGACTTGAGGGCAAAAGTGCAAAAATTTTAATTATATTAGGGTAATTGTTAGATTTTGTTTATGTTGAGAACGCAGACCAATAATGAGGAAATACTGCACAAAGGGCACGGATGTGGTTCGAGAGCCGATGAAAATGGAGGTGGAGGAAGTGAAGAAGAGGAGTAGCATGGAAGGGAGTTGCTGCTGGGTTCCTCATGACCGAACTGGAATTTATTACCCCAAGGGCCAAGAAAAGGTCATGGCTGATGTTCCTGCACCTGCTTCCATTCATTGGTTTTCCTATGATTAGAGTTGTTTATCAGTGGGATCAGATTAAGAATTATGACTTAAAATCAATATTAAATAGAATTTAAAATGTAATGTTTTAATAGTCTGAAGCTTATATGTTAATCTAAGTAAACTTGTTGAAGTTTTATTTTTATGTTGGTTCTTAGTTTTCTAGTTTGATTTTGATTTTGGTTGTACTTGTAATTTATTATTTCATTTCATTCAAACTTTTCTCTTATACAATGTTCAAGTTATTTATAATTTTTAACATCTAAAATAGAGGATTCTACTTATTTAACCAAGTTTGGATTTATGTCTTTAAATTGTAACAACAATAATAATATCAATCAAACCAAACTAAAATTCTATGATGATAATAATAATAATATCGGATCCTTGTTCGACCTCACAAGATATAGGCACAAGCGTGCCTAGTAGGTTGGTAGTGTCATGGGAAGCCACTTAAATTTCAAAGAAAAAAAACATAACAGTTAACACTATATTTACAAAATGAAAAACCTGACATAGCATTATAAATAGGGGAAAGAGTGACACAAATTTCATCTTTTCTGTAAACATTCCCTCTCTCAAAAAGCACCAAATTTATCTAGCCAAAGGCTGTCGAAATTCCCCAAAAAGGGTTCATGAGGCTTAGAATTCGTACTTAGTCTTCTGAACAAGTATTCATCGCTTCTTCGCACTGCGGGACTGACGCTTCTGTCCATGTCCCTTCAAAAGTGATTTTTTCATCTTGTGCAACGGCGACCGTTTTGTATGTTTTGGGAAGTTTGCACGTCGGTTCGTTAGCTTACTGCGTCAGTGGTTGTCGGGCTTAAGAGACAAAATGGCGTGACATTTTCCATTGGGAAGTGATAATCTAGTGTAAGACAGTCCCACAAAAGCGATGATTGGCCAGAGTCAGGTTCCTCTAAATTGTAAGTCTAAAATCTAAGTGGAGCTGGTGGTCGTAGGCATCCTCTTCCACTATAACTGGCTTATTCTGTTCGAGAAGGATTACTTAAAAGTTGAGGATTGAACCTAAGAGGATCGAGAAAACCGAAGGCTGGAATATCTTCATAAAAAACTCTCTTTTCTCAACTCTGTTTATTTTTATAATTTCAATTTTAATTTCCAAAATTTTGATTAAATCAACTTTCAATTCTATCTTTTTATTTTTTCCAGGTATGCAGGTTTTATTTTTTAGGTTATGGGAATCATCTTCAAGCTTTTTATTGCTAAGATCTCTTTCTTTGGGGGAGAATTAGAGCCATTAAAAGGAGTTTTTGATTTTTAATGTTTCCAAGGCTTCTTAGGACGTTATCTTTTCTTTTCTATAATTAATTTATCGTTTCTTACTTATTTAAGTTAATTCTTGTTGTTTTGGCTTGCTGATTTTATTGATTTTCGTTCTAGGTTAAAGTTGATTCAAGAAAGATGTTCTCCTATCTTGTTTCATCAAAAACACATCAAAATTAATTTTTTTTTGTTACTTCTCATTTCAACTTACATTTATCTAGAGATCTAGATTAAATCTGTACCTTATCATTGAGTATCATAAGATTATGTTAAAATTATTTAATTTAAATTTATTCAATATATGGAGGCAATCTATTCAAGTGCCAAAATTAAAGCACAATGTTTCCATTGAATAGTTGTACGTATTAATCAAAGAAAGGTTGCTTTAATTTATTAATCAAAATAAAAACATAAACAGGACCATTTTAAAAGCGCAAATCTTTTTGCTGGAAAGCTTACGCTCAACCCAAAATTTACACTTCTTCTGCTGCTGCCGCTGCCATTTCTGCTTTCATTTTCAACCTCACCTCTCTTTGCTTACTTTCAAGATATGGGTATGCTTCCTTCATTTATTCTTCGTTCTGTTGTTAATGGAGGAAGCCATCTTTCTTATTTCCGCTCTTTTTCTTCTTCTTCTAACACCATTGCTACCCACATCGAAGCCCTAAGTAAGAAACCCATGCCTGTTAGAGGAAAGGGAAAAAGAGACCACCGCTTCGATAATGTTGATGATGCTTTCATTTTGTTCAATAAGATGATTGAAAAGTACCCAAAGCCTTCAGTTGTGGAATTTAATAAATTATGAGCCATTGTTAGGATGAAACATTATGCCATTGTTGTTTCTATGTATAGACGGATCGAATTATTGGGAGTTTCCCACGATGTTTATTCTTTGAACATCTTGATTAATTGCTGTTGTCAATTAGGTCGAATTGATTTTGGATTTTCTGTTTTGGGGAAAATGTTGAAGTTAGGTGTTGAACCTGATGTTGTAACTTTTTCGACGTTGATTAATGGGCTTTGTGATCAAAGTAAGATTTCTGAGGCTGTTAGCATGTCCGATGAAATGACTGAAAGAGGGTATCAACGTAATTTGATTGTTTACAGTACAATACTCAAGGGGTTGTGTAAGACCGGCAATACTGATAGAGCTGTTAGGTTTCTAAGACTGATGGAAGGTAGAGGTTATGAACCGGATACTGTGGCATATAGCACTGTCATTGACTGCCTTTGTAAGAACGGTTTGTTACATGAGGCTCTCAATCTCTTCTCCGAAGTGAAGGTTAAAGGCATTAGACCGGATATCGTTACTTACAGTTGCTTAATTCATGGTATGTGTAATTCCGGCCCGCAGCAGGAGGCAACAAGCCTCTTGAATGAAATGGTGGATAACAATATTTCACTTAATATTGTCACATATAATATATTGATTGATGCACTTTGCAAGGAAGGAACGATTTCTAAAGCTGTAGAGGTCGTTGACACAATGAGAAAGCAAGGCATTGAACCTAATGTTGTAACGTATAATACATTGGTTGATGCGCATTGCAAGGAAGGGATGGTCTCTGAAGCTGAGGATATCGTTGACGCAATGATAAAGCAAGGCATTGAGCCTGATGTTGTTACCTATAGTGCATTAATCAACGGCCATTGCTTGCAGAACAAAATGGATAAAGCTAGAAGAGTTTTGCAGTTGATGATTGAGAAGGGTTGTGCACCTAATATAGTTACTTACACCACCATGATCAATGGATATTGCAAAGCGAAGAGGTTAGACGAAGCAATGGAACTCTTTCATGAAATATCTCAAAAGGGACCGATCCCGAATACTGTCACATACAACACTCTTGTGCAAAGTATGTTTCAGTTAGGGAAAGTTTCAACTGCTTGTGAACTTTTTAGAAAGATGCTTGCTTCTGGACAAGTTCCAGATATAGTGACCTGTTTGACTTTGCTGGATGGTTCATGTAAAACAGGTCATATCGAAGAGGCATTGAAACTTTTTCAAGCAATGCAAAACAGTGGGTTGGAACTTGATATTGTCCCATATACTATCCTAATTAATTGGCTGTGCAAAGCTGGGCATATCGAAGTTGCAAAGCAATTATTTCTTCAACTCTCAGACAATGGTTTAAAACCGAATGTTTACACATATTGTCTAATGATTAATGGATTGTGTAAAGAGGGATTGCCAGATGAAGCATACAGGTTGTTTGGGAGCATGGGAGATAATGACTGTTTGCGTGATAGCTGCTGTTATAATGTAATGATTCGGGGGTTCCTTCGCAACAGCTATACTTCAAAGGCAACGCTACTTCTTACGGAAATGGTTGGTAAGGGCTTTTCTGCAGATATAATCACTGCCACCTTGTTTATGGATCTCATTGTGCACTCTAATATATCAATCTTGCTCTGAAATGTTTCTCAAATTGTGTAAGGATCATCAATTGCAATGTGAATCAGTTGTACATAAGCAATGCACGGTGATAAAAGATTGTGGAAACTAGAATGAGGTTTAGTGTCTATTTTCAATATTGTTGATTTTGTTCTGACTTTGTGTAGCTTGTTGATCTTGATCTTGTTGGTGGTGATGTTAAGAAATTAGGGGAAAACCAATATTGCTTGTGGATTTTAAAGCAGGGGCATTTGTATGAACAACTAAACGTATACATAACCTCTTTTCTCTAATCTTTTCTTTTTCTTCCTCCATTGGGTTAGGATTCGGTATTTGCTTGGATCCCATGTAAAAAAAATCTTGGATTTTTTGAAAGTTTTAATTAAAGGTTCCTAATTTTTTTTAAACATTCTCGTTAATCTCACAAATTTTTAAAAATTTTAATCAAACCCTTAGTTCTTTTAAAAGATTATCATTAAACTCCTAAAAATTTTATATTTTGTAATTAAACCCCCTAAAATTTTATGAAAATGTTAAAGGAAGTGAACTTGTAAAAAAATAATAATAATAACAATAAAAACATAGTAAAATTTGCTTTTTCATTAATTGAATACATTAATTTTTCATTCCAAGCAAATGAACCAAACAAGGTATTTTGTATTCCATCGGTAATCTTATATTTTCTTAATTTTATTATGAAATATAATCCAAGATTCGACAAATTAAATGCATCACTAGTGGTTTATGTTAGATTTTGCTATTTATTACTTTTAATTTGAATCTTATAATTTAGAACACAAGTATAAAATATGATATAAATATAATACAGTTAATACACTCAAGACGTGGATGAAAGAAATTATTTAACAAGTATATATTTATTTAAAATAATATAAAAAACAAAGCAAACTTCCGTGGGAAACATAAAATTAAAATGTTAAATATTATGGTGTTTTGGGTTTGAATCCCATCAAATGATTTTTTTTTTTTAGATTTTACTAATTTAAAAAGATAAAAAAAATACCCTCATAATAATATTGATTATTTTATAAAATAAATTATTTTCTACAATTGCTCAACTGAGTTTGAACTCGATTAATTCAATTGGTAACACCAACTTGATCAGCCTTTTAATTATAGCATAAAAAGAAAGATTTTTTATAATTATTCAACTAAGTTACGATCTGATTGATAGACGATAACAACTCAATATTATGTTAATTATTTTTTTATGGTGTGCGTTTATTACTAAATTTATAATGTTTGAAAAATACTATGATTAAGAAAGTAAAAATTAAATAATATAAATGTTTACTTTTTAAAATTATGATAGTTTGTTTTATTACAAATATAAATTAATGTCATAAAATTTTAGAGTGTAGAATAAACTTGAATTAATTAATGATATTCATAAAATTATGATAGTTTGTTTTATTACAAATATAAATTAATGTCATAAAATTTTAGAGTGTAGAATAAACTTGAATTAATTAATGATATTCATAAAAATATTGGAATTTAAAATTTTAAAAAAAACCTCTTGATGTCAATGTTCCATATCTTGTATAGTTGTTTCAAAAGTGTTGGTGGCTTGTGGAGTTTTAGTGTCAATATATACCTTTATTTGTCCACCATAACTTTTAAAGACAGCAGTGATACCTATAAAATATATTTGTAAACTGAAAAGAAAGAGACATGAAGTGAATGAGGAGGAAAAAGAAAAAGGGGTGATGAAAAAGAGAAAAAAAGCAAGCAGTAACTTTTCAAAATGCTCGTATAAAGTCTTAACCTTTATAAAAAAAAGTTTACACAGGGATTTTTCATGCTCTTTAGCTCAATTTGAGTAAAAATTATGTAAATTTTAATGTATTTAGAATAAAATACATGATAATTGAATCAAATATTGCTTGAAAATAAAAGAAAATAAAAAATTAATTTGATACCTAATATACGACATTTGAGAAGCCCTTATTTGAGCGCTTTAAAATAGATTCAGTTCTTAGTTGAGCACCTTCAAAAAGTTTTGGCTATTGTTTGTTCACTTTGAAAGAATTGACTTTCATTTGAGCGTTTTTGTAAAAGTTAGACCTTTATATAAATATTTTGAGATGTTTAACTTTTATGTAAACAATTCCTAAAAAAATACCCCACACTTTGAACATTTAGCTAAATAAATGTATGGATTTTCAAATGTATTTCATCATTCAGCTTTGTGGGCAAAATTTTCCTCATTGTTTTTTTATTCATAAGATTTAAATTTAAAATTTTACTTAAAATTTACTAATAGTTAGGTGACCATTTTGTAACCTTTTAGAGTTTGGTGACTAAAAAAATTTTACTAATATAGTTTACCCTTCTAGAAAATCGAGAGAAACTAAAGCTTGTGAAACATGATAGACCAAATTTCCAAGAAAAATGCACCCAAAATAATTAATCTATACTATTACTTAAACCCCTGATTAAGTTTGTGTCACGAGTCAACCGAGTACCAATTAAGTTAGGGAAATTACTAAAATTTCATTTCTTATTAAAAATAAGTTATATTATTCAATGGTATTTTAGTCATTTTATTTTAAAAACAATAAAAAAATACATATGGTGGGATTTGAACCCACGTCAATTGCATTAGTAAATTTAAGAATTTACTACTAAACCAAAATTTTATTTTACTATTTTGGATAAACTACACCATTAGTCACTAAACTATGAGTAAGTTTTTATTTTGGTCACTTAACAAAAAAATTTTATTATTTGGTCATCGAACTATTCAAAAATTTTTATTTAAGTCACTACGCGGTTAAAATCGATGTTATATGGCTTTCTCTGTTTACACTATCTACACACATGCAAAGCTCTTTTTTTCCTTCTCTTTTAAAGTTTATTTTTTATTAAATAACTTTGGATATCATGAATCTACGAATCAAAATTCAAACAGTATTTTCTCTGATCTCCAACACTGACCGTCATATTGACTTGGATCTAAAGTATATTATTCTACTCATCTATGAGTATTGGTCCACCATACCGATCGCCAAATCGCGCTTGAAACTCACTGGCAAAACTTAAAAAAAAAAAAACTTAACAGCCCAGTGGCTTAAATAAAAACTTTTGAATAGTTCAACGGCTTGAACGAAAATTTAAACAGATTACTGACAAAATTGTAACTTTTATTAGTTAAGTGACCAAAACAAAAACTTATCCATAGTTTCATGGCTAATGGTGCAGTTTACTTTAATAATTTTTTATACATTTTGATTTTATTATTCAGACTTTTTTTTAATGAATTTTATTATTCACACTTTATTATCTCTATCAATTGTATATATTAATAACATTAATAATTGATTTGTGTCGCAGATTAACTCAACATCAACTTAAAATTGCTATATTGTCCATATTTCATGTATTGTTATTGATTAGTTTTAAACCATAGGTTTCATTATTTTTTGTATGTTATTTTTAAATACACCCCTATGTTTAAATAAAGTGAGTAAAGAAAATAAAAGTGAAAACATAATATAGACTAGGCTTGAAATAAAAATGAATAAACAAATGAAAATAAATAAAAAAGATGAATGGAACAAAGCATAATGAATAAAAGGTAACTAAAAGAAACTAAAATAAATGGGGCCTTAATTAGAAATTAAAAGGACAAGTCAGAAACAAAAAAAGAACTAAAAGGGGTTAAAGTGTGACGCGCGTGGACTAGCAAGGACCAAAAGGGGAAATAAACCAATTCCCTGGACATATGTCCTTTCTCTATGAGACCAGCGAGTCAGGGACAAAATTAAAAAAGAAATAAAATTGAATGGTAAATTAAAATAAAAAGAGAAGAATCGGGGCTTAGACGAAAAACGCATAAATGAATGAGGATTAGATAAGCAAATAACCCCTATTTTCAAACTGTCTCGTTTTTTCGGGACTTAAATGAAATTGAAATCAAAATTTTAAGGATGAACTGCAAATATAAGAAACGAACATGGGACCAGATTGCAACATATATGAAAGAAGGAAAGACCGGAATCGAAAATAACCCATTCGAGCTTTAAAAACGCATAGATCCTTCTTCAAATCGGGTTGGGTTGCACAGGTCATGGCCTAAACGGTGTCATTTTGGCCACTGGAATCAAGGCTCAAAACAGCGCCGTATAGAGGTGCCATAAAAGAAAGTTTTGAAAAAAAAAGTTTATTTTTGCTTCACATTTTTCAAAAAAGGGGAGGTCCCTTCATTTTTTCTCCGGGTTTTACCCAGAAACCGGCCGTGAGGGTCATTAGTGGTCCGGCCTTGCTCCACCATAACTCCGCCTTAGCGGGTGGCTAGAGTAACGTAAAATTGGCCTTTTCCGATCCCTTTTTTTAGAGGATTCCCCCTTTTTTAAAACCTAGATCTATCTTTTAAAACAAAATATTCAACAAAAGAGGAAAAGAAAATAGATCGCCCAAGGGGAAATCCTCGTCTTTGCCGTACCTCCGATCCTCGTCGAAACCCAGAAGGGCCTACGACATTTGATTTTCGAAGGTTTTTATCAGGGACGGAAAGCAAACCAAAGGTAAATAATTTATCTAATAGTTATTTCTATTTCTAATCAGATGAAAGAATATCAAGGAGGCACCTTTAAGTTGTTTTTAATCTTTTCTTTCTTGTATTCGATTTCAAAAAATGCTTCTGTCCCCCCTTACAACGTTTGTTTCTGGGCTTATATAGCCAAAAAATACACTTGAAATATTAATATTATTGCTATTGCCTATGCCTTTGCTATTTTATTACTGTTTCTCTGCTTTTTGCTGGCGTTTGGCTTTGTTTCCTCTTTTTTGCTCGCACAATGGGTCAATGGGGCTGTAGATGGCCATTTTGGTGCTGCATCGGTGGAGGAGCCGTTCTTCTGGCGAAGTGCACTCTAAAGCACGTGGGTGGTGGCTGCGGTGTGAGGGGGGCACTAGGGTTTCTCCTTGCCCGAAAGTATTGCTTAGCTAGTGGGCTTTTGGGCCAATAAGAATTGGGTTAGGGATTTTGGGAAATGGTTTGGGCCACTTGTAGAATTAGGCCTACTATCTAAATTTGTAATTTAGGCTGGCTTTTGTGAATGGACTTTGGAATGTTAACATTTTGTTTTAGTTTAAAAAGAGTTTGGGTTCTGGGCCAGGCAATTTTGGCCTGTTACAATATGGTTTTTTTGTTTGAAGGGTTGGTACGTTTTACACATCCCAGTTGGTAGAAGACCATGAATTAGAGCAAAAGCAATATCTTAATCATCCCAAACTTGAACTCAAACTTGAACCCGAACCCGAACCCAAACCCGATTCACTAAATTCAAAGCAGCAACATCAAGGGATTCAGGAGCCCCTTGATGAGAATCTGTTCTCTGACCTTGTTCTTCAAACCCCACTCGATCAGCTTGAACTCCAACCCGAAGCCAAACATGAACCTGAACCAGGGCCACCTTCTGCTACTGCCTTCGCTCGGCAGACATCTTCAACTTTTCAAAAGAAAAGGAAAGCTACTGGATTCAGGATTGGATATGGTAGAGATCACCAGATTAATAATATTGATGCTGATGGTCATGGACTGGTACCGGATCTGGGATTGGATATGGTACAGATAATCGGATTGATGATAATTTGAATAGTCACAATGTTAACGATCATGTGCAACCATCTCCTTCTCTTCATACCATTCGACTACAAGTACTACAGTATCATTAGTTTCAGAGTGTGATTCAGAACTCCATCAAGGCCAGGCTCAGCAGCAACAGCAGCAACAACAACAACACTCTGCTGATGATGCTGAATCCCTATTTGAGCAAATCAAGGCCCGGATATTTTATAAGCTCCACCATGCTCATTAATTGGCTGTCTCCGTATCTGCAGCTCGCAAGGACTTCATCAGGAGGAGAAGAAAGGCTGCTGATGATCTTCATTTAGCGACTATTAGACATGGGGAGCTTGAAAAGCAATTGGAGGACGCTTGTGAAGCTGAAGATTTCGAGACTGCTGATAGGATCAATGAGAGCCTTGCTGCTGCTGACAAGGATAAACAATCTCTTCTTACTGCTCTTCGAGATGCTGAGGCTCAGTGCAATGCTATTGATTCCAAAATGCTCGAGGTTCGCAACTGCCAGATTGCGGTTGAGGAGGAGTGTGCCACTTTGCTCCATGGTTTCTCTAAGGTCAGTCATCCAACCATCAATGGCAAAATTGCCCAATGGCTTATCATATTAATCTTTCGCAGATCTAAATTGCTTATATATAGTTACTTTTTTTACAAGTAATTGCTAGTTTATGTGTTATGAGGGGGATTCCACTTTTACATGGTTGTGCTTTTCAGGTCTGACCCTTGTTTCTATTTCCATAGGATGCTATGAGTAATGCTGATTCGGTTTTCAAGAAATCAGAAGCTCAATCTTCAGAAGAAAGGGAGAAATGGCTTTCTTCGACTGAAGCCTTGGAGTTGAACAAGATAGAATTACAAATTGAGGCACATTTAGTAGACAATGCTCGTGCGGCATTCAACACTTCCCTTGACAGCTTGATTGAAGATGATAAGAGAGAAAAAGAATTTCTTTGTAATCAAAAGGATATCTTGACAGATGAACTGCAAAAACTAATTGCCTTAGTGAAAGAAAAGGAAAAGGAAATTGCCGAAAATGATTCTAAAATGAAACAAGTAGATCAAAGGATTGCTGATACAATATCTGGGTTTCAAGAGATGCAATCGAGCATTGACTCCAAGTATGAAAGCTTACAATCTCATCTTTCCCAGATGGAAACAGACAGTGAAACTCTATCAAAGAAAAAGGAAGAAATCGACAAACACCTTGCTGAAGAAAAATATAGGGGGATTGAACTCAAGGAACTTGCCGATTTCTGTAGGAGAAGCAAAAATGTACCAGGAAGTTGTTGGACTAAGAAAAAGTTTGCTATCCTCTGTTTTGAAGTCCATGGAAGATAAAATGAGGCTCACGAAGACTGAAGAGAAGCTTTCTAAGGATGTCCAAATACTTGAACTTGAGGCTTCTACAGCGAGAGCCTCCTTGCAGGTTCGTTTTTGTTCTCCAATATATAAAAGATACAGATTTTGCTATATTGTTTATGTTCCATTACTTCATCGTTCGACTCCCAACATGAGGTACATTCTTATTTCCTTCATCCAATATGAGATTCGAACCCTCAAGCTGTTAAAAGCACTATCTAATGGTCCTACTTTGCGAATTTGAACACGCACAATTTAGATTGAATTCCTCGTCTTGCCTTGGATTAGTTCTTTATCAACATACTCTAATCATACATCTAGGAAAGCATCATATACTCATCCTTAATATCATTACTGAATCTATCAATAACCAGTTCTTCCTATAGAACAATTTCAGTATCATGAAAATCGATCAGTGGATTGTTAAAGACCATGATGTTGTATAGTAGTCTGTTTCATTTGATTTTAGTACCTGCTAATAATCGTAGTACACAAGAATTCAGTATTTGTTTCTCTTTTTCCCCTCCCTTCTATGGTGCTAGTACTTGATTAAATTTCCCCTCTATGGATTTTAGGAATTATCTTCAACAAAATCGAGCATTCAGCAGAATATATCATCTTTAAAGCAGAGGGTCTATTTCATAGACAAAATGGTTCCGGAGCTCGAAGCAGAAAAGAAGGTTGCCGCTGCTTCGAGAAATTGCAAGGAAGCTGCACGATTAGCTGCTGAAGCAAAATCTTTAAGCACTGAAAAGGAAAGTGTACAGATCGAAATGGAAAAAGCCGTGTTGGATCTTGGGAACTGGAGGAAGAGATAAAGCGTACTGTGGATAAATTGCAGGAAATTGAAGGACTGATTTTATCGAAAGAAAAAGAACTGGCAATGGCTAGGTTCCAGAGGTTACTTCTAATTGCTGGTACTGCTAAAGCCGAACGATCAGCAGCTCTAGAGTTGGGTGATGAGGAAGAGGTCAACCTTCTACTTGCAGAGGCTGATGCAGCTACTTTTAACTTTCCATGCCTGCCATTTGGGTCATTCAATGCATGCAACCAAAATGTTTGATCTTTGGGAAGTGTAGTGTTGAAAGCGAATACAAGGATTTGAGAACCAGGCATTGCTTCTGAAATCATGCTTCTAAAATGGTAAATCAAGTTCTGAATTTGGCAGGCTAGTTTGATATGATCATTTTATAATTCTGTTCCCGTACTTCATTGGGATCGATTTTCTGCAAGTATCTGAACTTACAGGCTAAAATTTGCATACTGCATGAACATCCTAGGCGTCTTGTTTTCATTTTTCTTGAAGGATGTATGTCCGGTACATATCTGAAAATGGGTTTGGGATATGACCTTATAAATATCCTCCAAATAATAAACACTTGGAAAAAAAATAAAAATGGAATATGCCCGTGGAAGTATGGTGCAAATTCTTATCTTTTCCCCTCATTATTCTGATCTAATTTATGAAACTCGATCAAGAGCCTTTTGCTATGCTTCCATTCTGGCAGGTTATAGAGTCTAGTATTCATTATATGCATTAATCCACTGTAAATAAAATTTCCATCCTAAATTAGAAATCTAATTATAGAATTTCTAGTTTGCAGGGTGGATATGGAAATGGTTTCTCTTATGACATTTTGGTGTCGTTGAATTTGTTCTTGAGAAATTCATGCAAATTTCAAAATTCTGGATGATTTCCAACATTGCTTAAAACCTATGTTTTTCTGACTTTTTGTTTTTGAAGTATCCATATCCGATACTCATGTTCAATGAATGTTTTTGTTGAAGTATTCATATCTGGCACCTATTTTTTTTATAAATTCTCCAAATACATAAAAAAACTTATAAAAATTAAAAATGCATGTAGTCTTGTTTGATATTCAAAACCCGAATTTAACAATTTATAAGGGTTGAATTTCACATTTCTTTCAAAATGGATTGCTTAAAATTTTCAACTCTTTTCAAGTTCGGGTTTGTTTCATGTTTCGGTCATTTTGGTTTCTCGATTATATTTTTCAAGTTATTTATACAAATCATTTCAAATTTTGATCATTTTAATTTTGGTAAACCGCATTGAACTTCCCTTTGTTCTCATATATTATATTCAAGACCCCAATCCAGGTAATAGGTTTGAAACTGACATTTCATACAAGTAGGTTGCATTATATCTGTTAATTGTTTGTGAGAGTTAGTTTATATCGGGTTGTCAATCATGCTTTTTAACTTGTGGGCGGGTTATTTTAGATTCAAGTTATTTCGAGTTATTAGTTTGTTCGTTTTAGATTCAAGTCATTTTTAAGTTCAAGTTGATTTTTGATGGTGAAATTTGACATTTATTTACGTTGTAAATTAATAATATTTTTGTCATTACTCAATTAGGTTGGTTTCCGATTAATTTGTAACACAAAATTGAATAGAGAGTTTAATATTAATAATTTTTTCTTGAAAAAAATGATAAAAGCATGAAAAAAAATGTATACATTAAAGAAAATTATGAGAAAAATAAAATAAAAAGTCATGTTGACCAAACTAAATAATGATGTAACCACAAGCAAAAAAGTCCAAATAAAACCCTAAATATAGGTGAGAGAAAAAACCCTTAAAATAGTTTTTTTTTTATAAGTTAATTGTTAACTTATTTTAGTAAATTGAAACCCTTAAAATAGTTTATTTTTTTATGAAACAACTTTGAATATCATAAATCTACGAACCAAAATTCAAACAATTTTTTCTCTGATCTCCGACACTGACCGTCATATTGACTTGAATCTAAAGCATATTCTTCTACTTGTCTATGGGTATTGGTCCACCATACCGATCGTCAAATCGCCGCTTCAAACTCACTGGCAAAACTTTAAAAAAAAATTTAACAGCCCGATAACTTATATAAAAACTTTTGAATAGTTCAACGACTTGAATGAAATTTTGAATAGATTAATGACAAAATTGTAACTTTTTTTAGTAAAGTGACCAAAATAAAAACTTACCCATAGTTTCGTGGCTAATGGTGCAGTATACTTTAATAATTTTTTTATAAATTTTGATTTTATTATTCAGACTTTTTTTGAATGAATTTTATTATTTACACTTTATTATCTCTATCAATTATATATATTAATTGTCAACTTATTTTAGTAAATTGAAACCCTTTAATTTGCAATATACAGTTCACCTAAAATCTCTTATGTACAGGCCCAAATTTGCCCAGGCCCAACAAGCTAATTAACCCACAGCAAGCCCAAATTAACCCAAACCCAATTAACCCCTACCCAAATAAAAACCCAATAGCCCACAACCTTAAACAAAATTTCAACAACCCTAACCCTAGCTACATGTCAGCCGTCGCATGCTACGGCTGCTCTTGGCCACCACCCACGTGCCTCGAGCACACTGCCCGTGGCCTAGCACCAAAATGGCCACCTGCCCCATTGACTTCGCCCCTAAAGCCTGCAAACAAGATAGAAGCAGAGACAGAACACAAAAGCAGCAACAGAGAAGTAGAAACATAAAAAATAAAAAAAGAAACATAACGAACAATAGCAAAGAAATTTCTTGTATTCGGCTATAAAGCCACACAAAATCAATGTAATCAGGGGGGATTTTACAATATTGAAAAAAGTGACAAACACAAAATCCCTCCGAATTTTGAATACAAAAGAAAAATCAATAAAAAAGGTTGCATATTTTATCCTTCTCGACTTCTTTTCTATCTTTTCTTTTATTTTGCTTTGAAGTTTCGACAATAAGAAGGGAAATGGGGGTGATTACCTTTTAATTGTGCCTTCGGAACCCTTCTTCTTCGCTAAAATCGAAGCAAAGAGGGGATTTTGGGACTGGATACTGAGACCTTCGGGTTTGGTTTTAAGTGGGTTTAAACGGAGCCTTCTTTCATCACTAGAAACAGATTATGATGGTGGAATGGTGTGAGGCAAACGGTCGGTCAAATGGAGAGGAATTAGGAGAGGTTTTTTTTTTTTTTTTTTTTTTTTTTTTTGTGTTTAAGAATGGCTGAACGATCAGTTTTATGGTTTTTTGTTTTTTTTTAGTTTTGTAAAGTTCTAAACGGCACCGTTAGTGCCATGGATTTGGATGCATATGGCGATATTTGCACATATGGGGCTTCCATTTTTGCGTTGTGCTTCAATGTAGTCCCCTTTCTTTTTTCTTTTCTTGAATTTGCCCTGCTATTTCCATTTTATTTTCAATTTGATCCATGGCTTAGTGAATGAAACGCAGCATATTGAGACTAGGGACATTATCCCAGTTGGTCCTCGCGAGTTTAAGCGCGTCCCTGGCATCTTTTATAACTTTTACCTTGATTTTTGCCCGATTTGAATCTAGTCCTTGGCCTGTTTGATTTGTATATTTATTTGTTTTTATTTAAATTTGTATTATTATTTTTATTATTGTTCATTTTAGTTTTTAGTTTTCATATACTGTTTATATTAAACTTTTACTAGTTATTTTCAATTACTTCACTCTTAAATTGTTTCATGATTTTTTTTATACATATTAAATACACTAAAAATATATATAAACATTATTTATTTTAAACTCTTATGGATATTATTTTTTTTACGTATACTATTTATTTCTAAAAACTTTTTGTATATTACATTTTTAAATTTCTTTTTACACATTATTTACTTCAAACTCTTTATATGCATATATATATTTTTACGTACATATTATTATTTTATATTATTATTACCAAATATATTATTTTTCTTATTTTATTATTAGTACACTATTTATTTTTATTTTCCTTTTTTTTGTAAATATCATTATTATACTAATATCCTTCAATATTTTTCATTAATCGTATCATTATTTGCATCATTTATTTATTTGCATTTTTTTTTTACAATAATCTTATTAGTTTTTTATATTTTTCATGTTTTTAATTAATTTCAATAAATAAGGCAACGTACCGATTTAACATTAAGTCGTCGATTTCATCGCTATGTTGGGTGAATATCATCCGCTCATGTTAAAAACGGGACGTCCTTCTAAAAAATCAAAAACTAAAAAATTCTAGTTTTTCAATCGGATCACGATTAAGTATTAAATTGAATTCGCATTTTTTGAAAATTAAGACAACATGTGTTTAATAAGATACCAATTTTGGGCGTCGCGAGGGTGCTAATACCTTCCTCGCGTGTAACCAACTCCCGGACCCTATTTTTCTCTGGAATTTTGATGTAGACTAAACTCGGCCTTCTTTTTACCTAAAAATAAATTTTTTCTGTTAAAAAGAGGTTCTATTAGGTGCCCGATCACACCTAGGAAAAAAGATCAGTGGCGACTCCCTTTTCTTTAAAACGAAATTCGATTTTTAAATTTTCAAATAATCACCTCAATTAGCGACCAAAGCTAAAATTTTACATCACCACATCTTATATATTTGGTATTCAAATATCAAAGATTCAATTGAGACCTTGATTGAGTTTTAGTTTAATTGACATGATCATTGTTGCTAATATAGGAGAATGGAGGGGTTCGAGTGTGTTGAAATGCATTATCCTTCTATGTATGAGTTGAGGAAGGGCTATAAATAATTCTACACATTATATAAAATATAATCACAACTTATAATAAGGTTGTTTAAAAAAAATTAATTAAGATAAATTTAATCAACCAATTATGAAATAACTTCAAATAATTTTCTTTTTAAAATGTCCAATTGATAATGTATGTTTCATGGATGAAAATTTAAAATATTTTCTATATATATTATATAGGTGAGAGAAAAAACCTTTAAAATAATATAGTATATTTAATTTTTTATAAGTTAATTGTGAACTTATTTTAGTAAATTGAAAACCATTTAATTTACAATATACAGTTCACCTAAAGTCTCTTCTCATGTATTCAAAGATCCAATTTAGTCAATCAATTAAGACAAAACTTCTTATTAATCTCATTTTAATTGGCTGGAAAAGATTCCCCATTTGCTTGCAATCACTCACCCCCAATTAATATGTTTAATTATTTATTTAAAAAAACAACTTTTATTCTAAAATGTGCAATTGATAACGTATGACTTCTCTTTTATATAATTATTTATTTGATTCACGAAACGCTAATCTCATTATAGGTTTTTGTTATCATATTTGATTTTTTCAACCCTTAAAATACGAGGATAGTGCGCTTCAATGCACTCAAATTCATATTTTTCTACACTGACAATAATATTGATGTCAATCAAGCTAAGACTCAACTGACTCATTGACGAAAACTTTAAATTCAATGACATATTAAGGGCTAGTTTGTCAATACTTTTGAAAAGTGCTATGAAAAAGTGCTTTTGAGAAATGCTTTTGAAAAGTTTAGTTTAAAATTTGAGTGTTTAGCATTGCTCTCAAAAAGTGCTTTTGAGAAATAAAATATCCATTTTAGACATGTTATTATCAAGTAACAAATATGTATTTAAATAATATTTAAATTAATTAATATTATTATATTTTTGTAAGAATATAAAAAAATTATTATAACTTCTTGTTAATATTTTAATATATAAAATATAAATTTCAAATATTTTTAAGCAATAAATATTAATTATTTATAAAATATAATTAGAATATATAAACTATATTTTAAATATTTAAATATAACTATTAAATATTTGTGATTAGTATTTTAAAAAATATTTTTTATTTTTAATCAATGATTTTAATACATTTGTAATTAAGTACCAAGAAAAAAAAAAGAGAAAGTACTATGTTATTGGAGGGGTGAAAAAGTAATTAAGCACTAAAAGTGCTTTTGGGAGAGGGAAAGTTAAAAATTTTAACTTCTCCTTTTCAGATGTACTTTAATTTGAAAAGCACTTCTGAAAAGCTAAAAATTTTAGCTAAAAGCAGCTTGTTCTGCACAACTTTTTTTCCAGAAGTACTTTTGAAAAGCAATGCAGAACTGGCCCTTAATATAATTTTAAAACTCAACAAATTGTAAACATTTAAATGTAATAGACCTTATCGTCGAAATTCATATCTAATAATAATTTTTTTAATTTTTAATATTATTTTAAATAATAAAATAATTTTTGCAATCGTATTCAAGTTTGATTGGATTTCTTATTACAAATTTATGATATTGGGAGATCGGAAAAGGAGATAACAAAATTTGAACCATATCATTTAGATGTCCGACAAAAACTCTAAATTACATTATTCCAAACACATTTTACAATTAAATTAAATCTTAACTTAATGATAAAAAGTCGAGTTATGATATAAATTCGATTTCACCAACACCTCTAACGATTGATATATTTGTACTATTATTAATCCAGTAGAAAAATACTTAAAATAATTCTTATTTAAAAGTAACAAATATTATTATAATAGCATTTTCATCTTTTAATAATTTTATGTAAATCTACAAAATATTTATTTGAGCTTAGAATAAATCTATATAAAAATGACTATAAGACCTAATCTAAGAATAGCAGTAGATGGTAATCATACACCCCACCTCCAAAATTAAAGTTCAATCATTTCTAGTTTTCCAACCTAATTCCCAACTATAAAATAGCAAAGATAGTTGATTGTTGCAGTAATTTAGATTTATATGAAACCTTCTAAATATAAGTAAATGGTTTAAAAGTTTAAATTAAGTTTGCTTGTATAAGGGTTCAACTTTTCAAAATGCTCGTATAAAGTCTTAATCTTTATAAAAAAAAAGTTTATATAGGGATTTTTCATGCTCTTTAGCCTAATTTGAGTAAAAATTATTTAAATTTTAATGTATTTAGAATAAAATACATGACAATTGAATCAAATATTGCTTGAAAATAAAAGAAAATAAAAAATTAATTTGATACCTAATATACGACACTTGAGAAGCTCTTATTTGAGCACTTTCAATTCAAAATACCTTTTAAAACATTTTTCACAGTATTGTTGCTGCAGGAGCACATTAGTAGCGTGAAAGGTTGAAAATGTTTTTTCTAACAAGTCTTCATCAATTATGTTTTCTCCACATAATTTTAGTTGAGAATTAATTTTGAAAATTCTGAATTGTATTCACTTATAGTCTTAAAATCTTGCAACCGTAAGTGCATCTAATCATAATGAGCTTTAGGGAGTACCATAGTTTTCTGTTGGTCAAATCGTTCTTTCAAATTTTTCCACAACTCAAGAGGGTCTTTCACTGTGAGATATTCTACTTTTAATCCTTCATGCAGATGATGACGGATGAAAATCATTGCTTTTGCCTTTTCTTGATTAGATGCTTCTTTATCTACTAATATAGTATTTCCTAGACCTTTAGCATCTAGGTGAATTTCAGCATCTAACACCTATGACAAATAATTCTTGCGTAAGATGTCTAAGGCCGCGAATTCAAGTTTGGTAAGACTTGACATTATAATCACTTGAATCAAAATAAAAAAATATTAGTAAAATAATAAGTATTCTCAATTGTAAAATAATTCAATTATATATACCAAATTTGCTAAATAATAATATGTATGTCAAATATTGGCATAGAGAGGAACAGTCATAATAATAACTTAACACAAATTACATTAATTGAAATTTCTTTTACAAAAACATGTTTATATAATTATCATTATTAGATATTAGTTGAAAAAATAAATGTGCAAATGTTACCCAGAGCAAATATTTCATCTAGAAAATAAAATAAAAGAATTATGAAAATACGTATACCGTATAAGTTTAACGGGAGTTATACGGGCAAATTATATAAAGTCGAAATGATGTGAACTTTACTATGAACTCGTAGAAGCTCGTGCTGATAACGTGTTAGTTATAGAAAATTAATAAAACAATATATAAAATGGATGAAAATACGGGAGAATTTCATTATGTTATCTTCACTTACAATGTACTATTTATAAGCTCATTTACATTTAATTAATAAATGTATTACGTTTAATAAATTAAATTTTATTAATAACTCTATTTAATAATCTCCTGATTATAAATGAAGTAATGAGTTTTATCTCATTACTTTAATATGCTTAAGGGGTTAGACATCTATTAATTTACAACAATTTAAGTATTTATTTCAATGATTAATTCATATTATTTTCTGTTAAAAGAGTATGATTGGTTGGAACTTGTAGTCCTTTGTGATAACTAATTTATTTTCATTACTTCTCATTTTAACTTACGTTTGTCTAAAGATTTAGGTTAAATCTGTAACTTAAGCAAGTTACGGTCCTATTTTGCACTCGTACCATATCATTCAGCATAGGAAGATTTAGTTAAAATTATTTAATTTAAATTTATTCAATATATGGAGGCAATCTACTCAAGTGCCAAAATTAAAGCATAATGTTAGTTGTACGCTTTAATTTATTAATCAAAATAAAAACATAAACAGGACCATTTTAAATGCGCAAATCTTTTTGCTGGAAAGCTTACGCTCAACCCAAAATTTACACTTCTTCTGCTGCTGCCGCCGCCATTTCTGCTTTCATTTTCAACCTCACCTCTCTTTGCTTACTTTCAACATATGGGTATGCTTCCTTCTTCTTTTATTCTTCGTTCTGTTGTTAATGGTGGAAGCCATCTTTCTAATTTCCGCTCTTTTTCTTCTTCTTCTAACACCATTGCTACCCACAACGAGGCCCTAAGTAAGAAACCCATGCCTGTTAGAGGAAAGGGAAAAAGAGACCACCGCTTCGATAATGTTGATGATGCTCTGGTTTCGTTCAATAAGATGATTGAAAAGTACCCAAAGCCTTCAATTGTGGAATTCACTAAATTATTAGGAGCCATTGTTCGGATGAAACATTATGCCGTTGTTGTTTCTATGTATAGACGGATCGAATTATTGGGAGTTTCCCACGATGCTTATTCTTTGAGCATCTTGATTAATTGCTTTTGTCAATTAGGTCGAATTGATTTTGGGTTTTCTGTTTTGGGGAAAATGTTGAAGTTAGGTGTTGAACCTGATGTTGTAACTTTTTCGACGTTGATTAATGGGCTTTGTGATCAAAGTAAGATTTCTGAGGCTGTTAGCATGTTCGATGAAATGACTGAAAGAGGGTATCAACCTAATTTGATTGTTTACAATACAATACTTAAGGGGTTGTGTAAGACCGGCAATACTGATAGAGCTGTTAGGTTTCTAAGACTGATGGAAGGCAGAGGTTATGAACCGGATACTGTGGCATATAGCACTGTCATTGACTGCCTTTGTAAGAACAGTTTGTTACATGAGGCTCTCAATCTCTTCTCCGAAGTGAAGGTTAAAGGCATTAGACCAGATATCGTTACTTACAGTTGCTTAATTCATGGTATGTGTAATTCGGGCCAGCAGCAGGAGGCAACAAGCCTCTTGAATGAAATGGTGGATAACAATATTTCACTTAATATTGTCACATATAATATATTGATTGATGCACTTTGCAAGGAAGGAACGATTTCTAAAGCTGTAGAGATCGTTGACACAATGAGAAAGCAAGGCATTGAACCTAATGTTGTCACGTATAATACATTGGTTGATGCGCATTGCAAGGAAGGGATGGTCTCTGAAGCTGAGGATATCGTTGACGCAATGATAAAGCGAGGCATTGAGCCTGATGTTGTTACCTATAGTGCATTAATCAACGGCCATTGCTTGCAGAACGAAATGGATAAAGCTAGAAGAGTTTTGCAGTTGATGATTGAGAAGGGTTGTGCACCTAATATAGTTACTTACAGCACCATGATCAATGGATATTGCAAAGCGAAGAGGTTAGACGAAGCAATGGAACTCTTTCATGAAATATCTCTAAAGGGACCAATCCCGAATACTGTCACATACAACACTCTTGTGCAAAGTATGTTTCAGTTAGGGAAAGTTTCAACTGCTCGTGAACTTTTTAGAAAGATGCTTGCTTCTGGACAAGTTCCAAATATAGTGACCTGTTTGATTTTGCTGGATGGTTTATGTAAAACAGGTCATATCGAAGAGGCATTGGAACTTTTTCAAGCAATGCAAAACAGTGGGTTGGGGCTTGATATTGTTCCGTATAATATCCTAATTGATGGGTTTTGTAGAGCTGGGCATATCGAAGTTGCCAGGGAATTATTTCATCAACTCTCAAACAATGGTTTAAAACCGGATGTTTACACATACTGTATAATGATTAATAGACTGTGTAAAGAGGGATTGCCAGATGAAGCATATAAGATGTTTGGGAGCATGGGAGGTAATGGTTGTTCGCCTGATAGTTGTTATAATTTAGTGATCCGGGTTTTCCTTCAAAACAACTATACCTCAAAGGCAACGCAACTTCTTACGGAAATGGTTGGTAAGGGCTTTTCTGCAGATATATTCACTGCCACCTTGTTTATGGATCTCATTGTACACTCTAATAAATCAATGTTGCTCTGAAATTTTTCACAAATTGTGTAAAGATCATCACTTGCAATGTGATAAAAGATTTTGGAAACTAGAATGAATTTTAGTGTCCATTTTCAATTTTGTTGATTTTATTCTGACTTGTGTAGTAAGTGAGAGACTTGTTGGTGGTAATGTTAAGAAATTAGGGGAAAATCAACATCTGTTGCAGTGACAATAGCATCCGTTTAACTTTTGGCTGCTCAGAACTTTTAATTCCTTAAAAGTGTAAAATTCAATCAAATTTAGAGTTTATTTGATTGAGTGAAAATAAATTTCAAAAAATAATTTTTGGAAAGTAATATGATTTCCTAAAAAATATAATATTTTATTTTGTTTAAATGATTATAGGCAAAACATTTTACATTATTTTCCTGAATTCATTTTTCAAAAATACGTAAATATTTTCATGATGAAAGATATATTTCTTTTCATTATTTAATTACGAAAACTATTGTAAGATAAAATATTTGTGTTTAATTAAACTCAATTAACTTAATTTTTCTTGTAGTCTTTAACTTTTATTTCCTAAATATTTATTTTGTAACCAATAGATTCAAATCGGATGTCAATAAATATTTTTACAACCGTAAGAATACAGATTTAGATAATAGATATCTAAAGGGTTCTATCCTTATTTACTAGCAAATAGTTAATTTTAACATCCGAATTGTCATCCCTAATCATAACTTTGTTATAGTATATGTATGTGTATATATATATATATATATTAGTTTTCCTTTATAAGTAAAATAACTCTAAAAGAAAAGAAAAAAGATGTGCTATGATAAAAACCCTAAACATTATTCCAAACACATTTTATCAATTAAATTAAATCTTAACTTAATGATAAAAAGTTGAGTTATGATATAAATTTGATTTCACCAACACCTCTAAAATATGAAAAGGAAAACGATTGATATAATTGTACTACTATTAATCCGGTAAAAAAAATACTTAAAATAATTATTATTTAAAAGTAACAAATATTATTATAATAGTATTTTCATCTTTTAATAACAAAATATTTATTTGAGCATAGAATAAATCTATATAAAAATGAGTTTAAGACCTCATTTTTACTCATTTTGTGTGCACTATAATCTAAGAATAGAAGATGAAGCCCGATGGCCATTAGAGGTAAACCCCTTTCTTTCCTACTTTATTATGTTATTTATTTAAAGGATCTTCAAATCCTATACTGTTTTTTAGAAAATAAAAAGGGAAGATTTGCAGAAAGAGGGGGGTTCTAACACCATTCGATCCCTCGCCTGAACCTCCTTGTTTCGAGGTATTCAGGTTTTCATCGGCGATCGTATCAGATTTTTCAAGTAATCTCCCCTTTTATTTTCTTATTCATGAAGGTTAAAAGCAAAATCAAAATGAAAAAGAAAAAAAGAAATCAGAAATCGGAAGGGAAAATGCAACATTTTTTCTCTGTTTTTTCTTTTTTTTTTTTATTTCTCAAATATGCGTGTATACAACGTTTTTTGTATTCCAGAACCCCCCTTTTTACATTCGTTTGATTGTGGCTTTTAAGCCGATTTTGATACACTGTTTAGACCCTATTCTTGCTAGCTGTTTCTGCTCTCTTTCGTGCTGCCATTTTTGCTATTGTTTTAGTCTTCTGTCCCTTTCTCTTTTTGTTTGCAGGTCTTTGGAGGTGCAGGTGACGGGACGGGCCAAGGGTGGCTGAGCAGAGGTTGTCAAGTCTCGGGACCAGGCGCAGACAGTGAACTCAAGGCACATGGGGGAGCTGCGGCGCTTGGAGGGTAAGAGAACCCTAAGGTTTTGAAATGTTTAGTTTTTTGGGCTGGGTTACTGTTTGGGCCAAAGGGTAGTTAGGCCGAATTGGGTTTGATGATTTCGACCACAGGATTTTAGTGGTTGGGCCTTGGTTGCATTTTGGACTGTTTAATTTTGGTGTTTTTATTTTTATTTAATTTGTCTTCTGTTTAGTGGTTGTGCCCAGGCAAATTTAGGCCCATACAATTATTATTAAATAATTTTGAACAATATGTTACGTTATTTATTTTATTTTTAAACGAAAACTTAAAAATTAAAAATCAAGAACTTTTTTCTTGATAATTACTAATTTCTAAATATATTTATTATTTTATTTTATTAAATTAGTTTAAGTATTTATTTCAATGATTAATTCATATTATTTTCTATCAAAAGAGTATGGTTGGTTGGAACTTGTAGCCATAATAAATTAGTTTAAGTATGGTTCGTTAAAATTATTTAATTTAATTTTCGCACTCGTGCCAACTTATCTTCACTAAGCACAGCCGAAACTTCTATTGGAGCACAACACAGGAATCTTAAACCGTTGCAAATTGGATCAACCATATATGTATCCCAGACGAATTCATTATAGCTTCAGAGTATTGATTCTTCTCACTCTTCGGGTAGCATACATCTCCAAGGTCTCAATTAAGCTCCAAGATTCAGCTAAGATTCCAGATTTCTTACTTACTTCTTTGATGGCAATAGAGGCCAAGACGATCTTCAGCACGTGACGGTGAACTTTTATCTGCTAGGCAAGAGATTGAAAATGCTGGTGTTTCAAGGAAGGTTACAGTGCTTCATGCATCTATTTATCAGAATATTTCCAACTTTGAGAGTCAAGTGTTTGCCCTCTTATTCATTTGCAACATGCCCATGTTTATGCTAAATTGTTCATGGCTTCATACAAACTATTTGCAGGAGTTATGAGATAATGAAAAAAATACTCAAAAGTTTACATATACAAAGGAGTAAAGCCCATATTTCATCAGCCAAAGATGATAGGAATCTATGCCTCGGAATGATGGTTTATGAAACTCATGGAAGAAAACAAAAGGCTCGTTGTGAAAGAACAGAGAAGAGCTCTTTTGTTTTACTTCACCTTTAGTTCGAATTTGCAAAGGAGTGACATAAATGGACAATGTTTTCAACCTGTTAATGGTGACTGAGGAACGAGGAAGGTCTGAATCATAGTTTCGGTTGTAGAAACTTTCAACTTTACCATGACTTAGGGTTTCAACTTATTGCAGGGTTTGGAATGAGGAAGTTTGCTTTTATCGTATTTTAAGTGAAATGGTCATAAAGAAAATATAAAACTTGAACGAAGGATCAAATTATACAATGTGTAAACGTTAAAATTTAAACTTTTTTCCTCAGTTTCTCAATATTAGATTGCACACTTATTAACTAAGTGTGCAATCTCATGTAATTGGCAATGTTGCCACAATTATGGGCATACAAAAATATTCTTATGAAGTGAATAGACAAGATTTTATGGTATATAATGTTAGTAAATGAGAATTATTATTGTATTAAAATCATCTTTCATGGTTTTTAGGCACCTTATAATGTGTAAATTATTATTTTATTAAGGTCATCTTTTTTTTTTGGGCGAAACCAAAGTGACTATCGCCGATAACAGTGACTAATCAGATAGGACATACTACGATAAACTAGATTTTCAAGATAAGCTTCATTGGAACATGAATAATCAATGAACCAGAAGTTGATCAAATTGCACATTCTATATAGTGCAAATTGGATGACTTTCAAACACATAATGGGCTAAACAATATACAAGACTTCGAAATTCAATTTAGCTTTTACCACATTATTTTATCACCTAATTTGTTTGGAGTGGTACATATCTTTTTATCATAACCTGGACTTGTATACAAACTAATGGAATTGAATAACAACTATGGCAAAATCCAAGTTTCGACCTCTACGACGTGGCAAAAAAACTCACAATTTTTTTTAAAATATCTATTTATATGTAAGATGATACAAGTCGCAAGGCACAAAATCAAGCTCATTAACAATAATGAGGTCGAAGGCCAAGCAAATACTAGTGAGATTGAACGAGAGCATCTAAGACTTAAATAAAAACTTTTGAATAGTTCAACGACTTGAATGAAAATTTGAATAGATTAGTGACAAAATTATAACTTTTTTTAGTCAAGTGACCAAAACGAAAACTTATCCATAGTTTCGTGGCTAATGGTGCAGTTTACTTTAAGAATTTTTTATACATTTTGATTTTATTATTCAGACTTTTTTTGAATGAATTTTATTATTCACACTTTATTATCTCTATCAATTGTATATATTAATAATGTTAATAATTGAGTTGGTGTCGCAGATTAACTCAACATCAACTCAAAATTGCTATATTATCCATATTTCATGTATTATTATTGATTAGTTTTAGACCATATGTTTCATTATTTTATGTATGTTATTTTTAAATACACCCCAATGCTATAAATACATAGTTTTCACACGCATATGCATGCAATAGAATTTCTATTTTAATAATATTGTTAATTGAATAGGTGTCACAAATTAACTTGACACTAACTCTCGATTTATTATTCTTAATCTGATATATTTAATTTAATCTATTTTTTATATAAATATAATATATATTTCATGTGTTATTATTAAATAGTTTCGAAACGTTACATTATTTATTTTATTTTTAAACAAAAACTTAAAAATTATTTAATTTAAATTTATTCAATATATGTAGGGGTGCCAAAATTAAAGCATAATGTTCCTTTTCAATTAGTTATACGCTTTAATTTATTAATCAAAATAAAAACATAAACAGGACCATTTTAAATGCGCAATTCTTTTTGCTGGAAAGCTTACGCTCAACCCAAAATTTACACTTCTTCTGCTGCTGCCGCCGCCATTTCTGCTTTCATTTTCGACCTCACCTCTCTTTGCTTACTTTCAAGATATGGGTATCCTTCCTTCTTCTTTTATTCTTCGTTCTGTTGTTAATGGTGGAAGCCATCTTTCTTATTTCCGCCCTTTTTCTTCTTCTTCTAACACCATTGCTACCCACATCGAAGCCCTAAGTAAGAAACCCAAGCCTGTTAGAGGAATGGGAAAAAGAGACCACCGCTTCGATAATGTTGATGATGCTCTGATTTCGTTCAATAAGATGATTGAAAAGTACCCAAAGCCTTCAATTGTGAAATTCACTAAATTATTAGGAGCCATTGTTAGGATGAAACATTATGCCGTTGTTGTTTCTATGTATAGACGGATCGAATTATTGGGAGTTTCCCATGATGCTTATTCTTTGAGCATCTTGATTAATTGCTGTTGTCAATTAGGTCGAATTGATTTTGGGTTTTCTGTTTTGGGGAAAATGTTGAAGTTAGGTGTTGAACCTGATATTGTAACTTTTTCGACGTTGATTAATGGATTTTGCAATCAAAGTAAGATTTTTGAGGCTGTTAGTATGTTCGATGAAATGACTGAAAGAGGGTATCAACCTCATTTGATTACTTACAGTACAATACTTAAGGGGTTGTGTAAGACCGGCAATACTGGTAGAGCTGTTAGGTTTCTAAGGCTGATGGAAAGCAGAGGTTTTGAACCTGATATTGTAGCATATAGCACAGTTATTGACTGCCTTTGTAAGAACGGGTTGTTGAAGGAGGCTCTCGATCTCTTCTCCGAAGTGAAGGTTAAAGGCATTAGACCAAATATCGTTACTTACAATTGCTTAATTCATGGTATGTGTAATTCGGGCCAGCAGGAGGAGGCAACAAGGCTCTTGAATGAAATGGTGGATAATAATATTTCACTTGATATTGTCACATATTCTTTATTGATTGATGCTCTTTGCAAGGAAGGAATGATTTCTAAAGCTGTAGAGACTGTTGACATGATCAGAAAACAAGGCATTGAGCCCGATGTTGTCACATATAGTACATTGGTCGATGCACATTGCAAGGAAGGGATGGTCTCTGAAGCTGAGGATATTGTTGACGCAATGATAAAGCGAGGCATTGAGCCAAATGTTGTTACCTATAGTGCATTAATCAACGGCCATTGCTTGCAGAATGAAATGGATAAAGCTAGAAGAGTTTTCAACTCGATGATTGAGAAGGGTTGTGCACCTGGTATATTTACTTACAACACCATGATCAATGGATATTGCAAAGCGAAGAGGTTAGACGAAGCAATGGAACTCTTTCATGAAATATCTCAAAAGGGACCAATCCCGAATACTGTCACATACATTGAGGTTGATGTTGTCACATATAATACATTGGTTGATGCGCATTGCAAGGAAGGGATGGTCTCTGAAGCTGAAGATATTTTTGACGCAATGATAAAACGAGGCATTGAGCCTGATGTTGTTACCTATAGTGCATTAATCAACGGCCATTGCTTCCAGAACAAAATGGATAAAGCTAGAAGAGTTTTCAACTCGATGATTGAGAAGGGTTGTGCACCTAATATAGTTACTTATAGCACCATGATCAATGGATATTGCAAAGTGAAGAGGTTTGACGAAGCAATGGAACTCTTTCATGAAATATCTCAAAAGGGACCAATCCCGAATACTGTCACAACAAAATGGACCTGTTTCATTTTGCTAGATGGTTTATGTAAAACAGGTCATATCGAAGAGGCATTGGAACTTTTTCAAGCGATGCGAAACAGTGGGTTGGAACTTGATATTGTCCCATATACTATCCTAATTAATGGGTTGTGCGAAGCTGGGCATATCGAAGTTGCAAAGGAATTATTTCGTCAACTCTCAGACAATGGTTTAAAACCGAATGTTTACACATATTATGTAATGATTAATGGGTTGTGTAAAAAGGGATTGCCAGATGAAGCATACAGGTTGTTTGGGAGCATGGGAGATAATGACTGTTTGCCTGATAGCTGCTGTTATAATGTAATGATTCGGGGGTTCCTTCGCAACAGCTATACTTCAAAGGCAACGCAACTTCTTGTGGAAATGGTTGGTACGGGCTTTTCTGCAGATATAATCACTGCCACCTTGTTTATGGATCTTATCATACACTCTAATAAATCAATCTTGCTCTGAAATGTTTCACTAATTGTGTAAAGATCATCATTTGCAATATGAATCAGTTGTACATAACCAATGCACGGTGATAAAAGATTGTGGAAACTAGAATGAGGTTTTGTGTCTATTTTCAATATTGTTGATTTTGTTCTGACTTGTGTAGCTTGTTGATCTTGATCTTAGCAACTTCTTGATCTTGATGGCGGTGATGTTAAGAAATTAGGGGAAAACCAATATTGCTTGTGGATTTTAATGGAGAGGCATTTCTATGAACAACTAAACATGAGTTGAGAATAAAATGACTATACATAACCTCTTTTCTCTTATCTTTTCTTTTTCTTCCTCCATAGGGTTAGGATTCGGTATTTGCTTGGATCCCATGTAAAAAAAATCTTGGATTTTTTGAAAGTTTTAATTAAACATTCCTAATTTTTTTTTAAACATTCTCGTTAATCTCGTAAATTTTTAAAAATTTTAATCAAACCCTTAGTTCTTTTAAAAGATTATCATTAGACTCCTAAAAATTTTAAAATTTTAAAACCCTTAGTCTATTAAATATGGATTTGGATAATGGATATCTAAGGGGATTTATCCGTATCTACTAGCAAATAGTTAATTTTAACATTCGAATTGTCATCCCTAATCATAACTTTGCTATAGTATATGGATGTATATATATATATATATATATATATTAGTTTTCCTTTATGTGTAAATAATTGTAAAAGAAAAGAAAAAATGTGAAGAACGAGTGAACGAGTATTGAGTCATCTCTGCCCTTAGTTTCTTATCCAATTATAAGATCAAATAATTAAAGAAAAGTGAAAAGTATGATTTGGGGCTTTTGGGTATTTTCATTTTTTATCAAATTTAGCCGAATATTGAGTCAACGAAGCAAAGTTGTGTGTTCCTCCACTGACTATCAGCCTTCTCATTATGTTTATTCGGACGACTGTATAGTATTTCATTTTATCAAGAAATCCATTCTCCATGACAAGCTCATTATTTAGTAACTGAACGTGAATCAACACCTCTTTTTTATGATAATGCTATGCAATGGAATCAAAACAAAAGAAAATATGTTAGCACAGGAGAAATAAACAAAATAAAGCACCTAATTGGGTGACCACTAGGGTTTGGTACGGTTCTACCTAGGATCGGCCCTTAGGGTCCAATATATGCGGTTCAGTTATAAAGAAAAGGGTACCTGAACTAGCAAATTCCTCAATCCTCACCCATTATAGGCTCATACGAACCAAGTTCGGTTTAGGGGAATACATTTCCCTATGGCCATACGGAGATGAAAACCTCACGAAGATATAGGTACGGATGTATCCCGGAAGCAGTCCACTAGCCCATGCAGAGTGAAAACCTCACGAAGGCATAGATTCTTACTCCCACTTAAAAGATGTAACCAAAAGGTCATGCAATGCAATGCAAGAGTATCCTATAAGACTCGAACCACAACAATCATATGAAATGGTACAAACAAATGTAGCAAAAGGGATTGTAATTTTTCAAATCGAATTTTTAGTTTTCGACAAAAGGACAAAAAATAATCAATTTATGACTTGACTCTCTTGATGTCCTCAGCGGAGTCGCCAAGCTGTCGAAACCTTTTTTTTAAAACGGGGTCGACTTTGGTTTTTGAAAATGAAAATAAAAAAAAAGGAGTCGCCACCAATCTTTTTATTTGGGTGTGATAGGATCACCTCGTAATTAAATTGTTTTAATGAATTGTTTTGTTTTATTTTTAAAACAATGATTTTGTCTACAAAATTCGAGAAAACGAGTTCAGGAGTCGGTTACGCACAAGGAAGGATTAGCACCCTCGTAATACCCAAAATTGATACCGATTTGATTAATTAATATCTTAATATTGAAAGTTGAAAATCCGTAAAGAATTAAAAAAAATACGATCCCTTTTTTATTGATGTTAGTTTCACAAAAAAAAAATGCTTAGATAAACGGAGCGAATGCTAAAGACCTTTGTAGGCCCTTAATTTTGCCCGGGCCCAGATTTAATACAAAACCCAAAACCAACTCCAATTACAAGATACCCAATAGACTTTGACCCAATTTCAAAGCCCAAAAACCCAAACCCACCTTAGACAAACTAAATAGAAACCCTAGCTTTTCCCAATTATCAGCTGCTGCAGAGACCTCCACGCCCCACGTCCGTTCAATCCACGTTACCTCTTGCCCACGTCCGCGCCCAGACTCCACGTTCGCCCACGACTCTTGTTTTCGTTTTTGTACCTGTAAAATTAAAGGCTATAAAAGCCAAAGATTGTAACAAGGTTTTTTTTTGGGGGGGGATTACTGAATACAAGTATAGAAGTTCATACAAGAAAATCAAAATTTCAAAAGCAATAATCTTTCTCAAAAAACAGCAAACACATCTAAGCACTGATAACAGAAGAAAATCGAAGCCAAAGGTGTGCTAAAGGTTGTGGTTTCTTGTTTTTATTTCCTTCTTTATTTTCTCGAAATTATTTTTTTCCTCTTAATGCATTTACAAATCTGGTTTCATACATAAATATATACATTTTTTTTTAAAAAATTATAACTAAAGGGAGAGACATACCTTTCGGTTTGCTGTCAAAAAAGGGAAATCCCGGTCTTCCAATGGCCGTTTGCGGCTGTATATGAAGCAGTGAATAAGGACTGAGTTCTAGTCCTTCGGCTGAGGAGTGAGGGAGAAGACAAAGTTTTGTTTTTTTAAAGTTTAAAAGGATAGAATGTTTTTAAAGTAAAAGGGTTAATTTTTTTTTTTTTGGGTTTTCTAAAAGGTTTCTTTAAAGGTTTTTTTAATGTTTAAAGCAATGCCTAGGGAAATGGAAGAAACAAAACGCGTTTTGCCTTGGTCCACGCGTATGTGCCCCTCAAAAGGGGAATTTGCAAGTTTAATCCCTCCCTTTTTGCACTATCTTGTAATTAAATTGTTTTATATTTTCTTTGTTTTAAAATTTTTACCCTTGAGAATTGCGTTGCTACAGTTTAGTCCCCATGATATCATATGTTTTGTGGGGTGGGATATTTACTTCTGGAGTCCCTTTGTTTCATGCCTGTCTTACAATTTGGTCCTATTGCCTTCATTTATTTTTAATTTCACCCCAAAATCCTTGTTTGCAAATCAAGTTGATCCCATTTCGCAAAAAAATTTAAAAGTTATTGCTTTCAGTAACTGTGTTATTTTATTAATTATTATTATTATATTCATTTTTCCCTTTTTATTATTTTTCATTTAAACTAATTAGTATAAGTTTTTCTTTTTTTACCATAATTATTTATTATTGTTCTCTTTGCTAATATATTTTACTGTTTCATCACCAAATGCAATTGTTTTATTATATTATTATTTCTTTTATTTTTGCTATTCTTTTTACTACCTTTTTTTTTATTATTTATTTAATATTTTTGGTTCTACGTATGTCATTATTATTACACATTTTTAATTTAACTAGTTAATTTGATTTTTGTTTCATATCATTATATTAATTATTTAATATTATATATTCGTTATATTTTTATATTAAAGGTTAATTTTTTTTTTTCATATGATTATTTTTTTCATTATATTTATTACATCTATTATTTCTTTTAAAATTATCAAATTGTTATTATATACTATATTATTATTATTTTTTTTTAGTATAGTTATTATTTTAATTTTCACTTTTACCCTTATATTTAATATCTTCATTAATATATATTATTTCATTATTTTCTTATTTTACTATTAATATTATTATTGCTATATTTATCATATTATTATATTTTTATCATTATTATTGTTATTGCCAATTTTCTTTATATTTTTTTTTTTTATATTTATATTGATTGAGTTAGTGATTGTATTATTATTATGTTGCATCTCATTTTTTTCTCCTTTTCCAAATTTAAATTGTTTTAATTCCTTTTTTACAATGTATTTAAAAATCGTTTTTAAATAAAAAGTAATTCTTTATACTTAGTCGTTTCAAAGAAACGGGCCCTACTGTATTGGGTTCGTTTTTTTATTCGATTTAAGTATTTTGTTCAATACTTTATTCCCAAACAATTTTTAATAAAGGCAATTCTCTATACTTAATCGTTTTAAAAAGGGTGCCCTACCGTATTGGGTTTCATTTTTTTATTCGATTTAAGTGTACGAATATCCTTCTTATCGATTTATTCCTTGAATTTTTCCCAAAAGGCAATTTTCGATATTTGGAAGCTCAGAAAATTGTGCCCTACTGTATTGGGTTTCAGTTTTTGTTCAATCCAAATATTCAAATATTTTTCTTATCAGATTTTTTCCTCAAAGTTTTGTAAAATGAAGGCAATGTTCTGTATTTAAAAAAAATCGAAAAATCATGCCCTACCGTATTGGGTTGTGGTTTTACGTTTGATTTAAATATCCGAATACCCTTTTTATAAATGCACGTGTTAAAGGCAAACTCATACTCAAGGGTCAAAAAACGTTATGTCCTAACGTACTGGATGTGACGTTTTACTTTGAAATGAGATGTTCTTTATCACATATTTAATTTGCATAAATGTTTCAAATGATTCAAAAGAAGGATCGTGTTTTAAAATCTTTTCAAATCTTCAATTTTCGACATTAAGACATAAATTAATCAATAAGGTACCGATTTTGGGCGTATTGAGGGTGCTAATCCTTCCTCATACGTAATTGACTCCCGAGCCTATTTTCTCAAAATTCGTAGACCAAAATGTTTTATAAGGTGGCCCAATCACACTACAAAAAAAGATTGGTGGCGACTCCGAATTTTTGTTTTCAAAAGTCGGTTCCCTATTTTCAAAAAAGGCGATTTCGACAGCTTGGCGACTCCACTGGGGACCTAAGAGAGTCGAGCTGTAAATTGATTATTTTCTGTCATCTTGTTGAAATTTGAAGTTTGTTTTCCTAAAAATCCACGATCTTCGCATTGCATCCTTTGTGTCATTGTTGAATTTACTTTTGATATGTTTTCGCATCATATTGCATGACCGTTGGGGTCGCATCTATTAAGTGGGAGTGAGAAACTATGCCTTCGTGAGGTTTTCACCTCCGCATGGGCTAGGGGATTGCTTCCGGAATACATCCGTACCTATGTCTTCGTGAGGTTTTCACCTCCGCATGGTCATAGGGAAATGTATTCCCCTGAACTGAACTTGGTCCATATGAGCCTATAATGGGTGAGGATCAAGGAATCTGCGGGTTCAGGTACCTTTACTCTAGAACCAACCCACATATAGTATGCCTTAAGAGCCTCCCTTAGGTAGAACTACACCGAGACTTAGTGGTTGCCGAAATAGGTGCTTGTTTGTTTTGCTTTTATTTTGTATATATGATTCTGACTTGTTTCTTATTTTTTCTTTCTTAAATAGTGATTGCATATCATTTTCTTCATAAAAAGAGGTGTCGATTTACGGTTCGGTTACTAATAGAAAGTTTTGCAATGGAGAGCGAATTCTCTAATAAAGTGGAATATAATGCGTTTACCCAGAAATGGTCAGAGAATACACAATTAGAGAAGGGTGACAGTTTGGCAGAGGGGTATATATCAGAGTTATGGGACTTTACCCGGATTAGCGTGGCACAAAATGATCTTAGGGAGCTGAAAGAGATATAGAGTCATTGGAATGGTGAGATGAAACAGTTATTCTATCATAATTATGGTGATATGTCTTATCTTCTTGATATTAAGGTGGATAAGCATTTGTTTCGAGCAGTGGCTCAATTCTGGAATTCTGCTTACAGCTGTTTTACTTTCGGAAATGTGGATTTAACGCCTACTATAGAAGAATATACAGCTTTGCTTAGATGTCCGAAGTTTCAGATCGACAAGATATACTCTAGAATCGTTAATGTTCCAACTTTTGTCAAGAGATTGATGAATATTACCGGGATGAGTGAACAGTGGGTCGTGGCTCGAGTTCAGCAGAAAGGTGATGGGAAGTGCATTCCTTGGGTAAGTTTGAGAGAGCTGATTCTGACGCATCCTGATATGAAAAGGCGAGTTGACGTTTTTGCTTTGAGTGTTTATGGGTTGGTGGTTTTCCCTAAGGCTTTAAGGCATGTAGACGAAGCAGTTACAAATTTATTTGACCAACTTGGTAAAGGGATCACACCTGTTCCTGCAATATTAGCTGAGACTTTCAGATCTTTGAACGCATGCCGAAGGGCGGGCGAGGGCAGATTTATTGGATGTGCACAGCTTTTATTAGTGTGGTTCCATAGTCATTTCTGGAAAATGGAGAAGGTTACTTACCAACCATTCCTCCGAAATTTCTCTCCTTTGAAAGAAATAGCGGCTACGTCGAGGAGGGACGATATATCAGAAGAGAGATGGATGGCGATACTTCAAAATCTCCAAGAGGATAATATCGAGTGGAGAGCCCCTTGGATGATTCCTGGTAAGATTCTTTTCCGGTGTGGAGGATATGATTGGGTACCTTTGTTAGGAATTTGGGGAGGCATAGGATACGCTCCTTTTCTCGTATCGAGGCAATACAGGTCGAGGCAATTCATACCTGCAACACAGGGGCTGGCTCAGAGCGAGTTTTCTTATAAAGGGGATAATTACAAGAAGAAGGTTAGAGAAATTTGTAATGCTTGGAATCAAACCTACCGGATGGACAGAGTTGCTGTAAACCCGATGGTGACCCCTGGGTATAACGAGTGGCGGAGAAGAAGGGTTAATGATAACATTTTGAGGCCAAACCTAGAAGATGCTAGACCGATAGAGGAATATTTACGAGTGGTTCCCTCTGAATTGGAAATTATAAAGCAAGACTTCGAAAAGAAAAGTTCAGAGTTAGAGAAGAAAATAGAGCGGTTGGAGGAGGAAAAAGTGTACTTGAAACTAGATGTGGATGTTCAAAAGGCAGAAGCTGAGAATCTGAGAAAGGGAAAGAGGAAGGTCGAGGAGGACCTTGCTGGCTTGAAGGAATATTACAAGAAGTATCGAACTTCGGTAAAAAACGCTGGTTTAGGTAAAACATCTGAGCAGTGGAGGCAAGAAATCCAAGAAGAAAAGGCTAAAACTGATCAGTGGAGGAAGAAGTTCCATGATACTAAGGCACGAGAGGTTGGGTTAGAGAAGAGCTTAGATGATAGTCAAAATGAAAAGGAGATGTTAAGGGCCCGGGTAGCTGAGTTAGAGAAAGCACTACATCAGCATCGGAATCGTAACTCGGTGGTTGAACTAAAGGCCAGCTTAAGCAAGATCGAGGATTTGAAAAGAAAAGTAGAAGAACTGGAGTCTACACTTCAGAATTGTGAGCTCCGAATTGAACAACTGGAAGCAAATAATGGTCAGTTAAGCGAGCAGCTTCATAGATCTCAAGATCAGGTCCGGGATAGAGATTACTTGATGGGCGAAGCTATAACCCAAATACGAGAAGTGGCTGATTACTTACAGACTCTAGCAGTTCAGGCAGATGTGCTGAGTACCAAATATGAGTCAGTGTCGGAGCGAGGGCAGGAGTTAGCCTCCCTTCTTAGGAAAGTGAAGGCTTTGAGCATTAGGGCTAAGCCATATATGTAATCCGTTTTATGTAAGGGATTTTGTTTTTTAAGTAAAGTTTTCTAAATAGAATTGAATCAAAATCGACGTCTTCTTTTGCATTCATCTCATGCATTTCGCATTTACATCATATCATATGTATTAGCTTTCGTAAAAAGATCCCTAATTGATTAAAATTTATTTTAGTTAATCTGGAAACTCGCAAAAGTTCACCGATTAAGCACCACTATAGTACGCGAAGAAAAACAAGAGCCATGGATGAAAGATTAGAGAAATTGGAACAGATGCACAAGGAAATGCAAGAGCAATTGCATTTACAGATGCAGGAGCAGTTAGCCAAAATACAACAGGACATGAGGGATCAGATGTTAGAATCCCAGAAAAACATGATAAATCAATTTGCACAAATGTTGGCTGGAGCTTCGGATAAAGGAAAGAGTCCTATGATTGGTACTGGAAACGAGGATGACGACCATTCTATTCTCCCAGGCTTTACTCCAGTGGGCATGCAAATGCCACAACCAAGGGTATCTGTTAACATTAAACCTTTATGTCAAACTGGTACTTCAGCCCCGATAAATTTTCCAATGGGATCAAGCTCCAACCCTGAGGGTAATTTGGTGAATCCCAAGGTCCCTGATTTCGATGAGGCAGTAGAGGTGGAAAAGGAAAGAATAGAGATTCCAAAGCAGCTAGAGGATCGTTGCAAATGGCTTGAGGAGAAATTTAAAGCGTTAGAAAATGCTGATTATCACCGTGGGATTGATGCTAAGGATCTGAGCCTAGTCCCAGACCTAGTACTTCCTCCAAAGTTTAAAATGCCGGAGTTTGAGAAATACAATGGGACTAGTTGTCCTGAGGCTCACATCACAATGTTTTGCCGAAGGATGACAGGATACATCCATAATGATCAATTATTAATCCACTGCTTCCAAGATAGCCTGACCGGGGCAGCGGCCAAATGGTATAACCAGTTGAATCGGGGTCAAATTAGTTCATGGAAAGATTTGGCACAAGCATTTATGAAGCAATACGGCCATGTGACGGATATAGCGCCTGATAGAATTACTTTGCAGAATATGGAGAAGAAGTCGAACGAGAGTTTCAGGCAATATGCCCAGAGATGGAGAGAAATTGCTACACAGGTCCAACCGCCACTGCTTGAGAAAGAAACAACCATGTTGTTTATCAATACCCTGAAAGCACCTTTCATTAATCACTTGCTAGGAGGGGCAACCAAGAGTTTCTCGGATATAGTAATGTCCGGGGAGATGATAGAAAATGCGATAAGGTGTGGAAAGATAGAAGCTGGAGAGAGCACCAAGAAGTCGGCCCCACGGAAGAGAGAAAATGAAGTAAATAATGTGAGTAAGGGTTATGCAAGACCGATTACTGTGAATCAACCAAGAGTAATAAACGCGAGCCAGCAAGCCTCATCAAAGCAAGAGTCTGATACAAAGCGAAATACGGAGAAACTCCAGTTTACGCCCATTCCAGTGACGTATAAGGAGTTATATCAAACTTTGTTTAAAGAGCATGTTGTATCCCCGGTTTACCTGAAACCAATGCAGCCTCCGTATCCCAAGTGGTACAATGAAAATGTCCAATGCGAATACCATGCGGGAATAACAGGACATGCGATAGAAAATTGTACCGCGTTTAAGAGGTTGGTTGAAAAGCTCCTTGAAATGGGCGTCGTAAAATTTGATGAGTCATCTGGTGGGGAAAATCCGTTGCCCAATCATGCTGACAAAGGGGTGAATGCAGTAGTTGAAAATACCGGGAAGAGAGTTAGAATGACTGTGGCAGAAGTAAGAACACCATTGAAGGAGGTTTGGAAGGAAATTAAGGAGAGAGGGTTAATCATGCAGAGTTCGGGAAACAGATCTCAGAAAATAGGGAGCTATTGTGAGTTCCATGATGAGGAGGACCATGAGATCCAAGAATGTGATGAATTTAGGGCCCTAGTACAGGGACTAATGGACAACAAAGAGCTGGAATTCTTTGAATATGTAGAAGAGGAAGATGTATGCGCCTCGGAAGGAGAGTTGTCAAGAAAAAGTTGTGGGATTAGTAGCCCAAGAGTAATTATTTCACAGCCAAAGATTAATGAAATTGAATTGAAAATGGCACCAATGATTGTGATAAAGAAACCCGTTGCTTTTTCCTATAAGGATAGCAAGAAGGTACCTTGGAGTTATAATTGTAATGTGACAGTCTCAGGTGGAAAGAACTCGGTTAATACGCAAGAGGAAGTTCAGGATGTAAGTTTTCACACAAAAAACGAGTTAGTAAAGGGGAAATCTTTAATGAAGCAAGAGGAGAAACCGGAGTTGCTTGTTAAGGAGCCAATAGCTGAGAACGAGGCAAAGGAATTTTTGAAATTCCTAAAGCACAGTGAATATAGTGTCGTGGAGCAGCTACACAAATAGCCGGCTCGTATCTCTATATTGTCCTTACTTTTGAGCTCGGAGATACACCGCAACGCGTTAATGAAAGTGTTAAACGAGACTTATGTTGCGAATGACATCACAGTAAACAAGCTAGACCGTCTTATCAATAACATAAGCGCAGACAATTTCATCTCCTTCAGCGACGATGAAATACCATTAGGGGGTAGGGGATCTACTAAAGCCTTACACATCACTACCCGTTGTAAGGGGTATACTGTGCCGGGGGTTCTAATTGATAATGGGTCAGCGCTGAATGTTTTGCCCTTATCTACATTGAATAGGCTACCTATAGACAGCTCTCACATGAAGACGTGCCAGAACATGGTGAGAGCATTTGACGGGACTGAAAGAAAGGTGATGGGGAGGATCGAAGTACCTCTTCTAATCGGTCCAAATACCTATGAGGTAGATTTCCTAGTGATGGACATTAAGCCCTCCTATAATTGCCTCCTAGGGAGGCCTTGGATTCATGCAGCAGGGGCAGTACCGTCATCGCTGCATCAAAAGTTGAAATTGATAACGGAGGGTCGACTGATAACGATAAATGCGGAAGAAGACATTATTGCATCCGTTACCAGTGATGCACCATACATTGAGAAGGATGATGAAGCGCTGGAGTGTTCTTTTCGTTCGTTGGAATTTGTAAATGCTGCTTTTGTTATGGAGGGAAGTAAGATTCTGATACCCAAAGTGTCCAGTGCTACGAAAATGGGTTTACAACTGATGGTTGGAAGCGGAGCATTGCCTGGAAGGGGACTTGGAAAGTATCTGCATGGACGGGTTGAGGTACCAGTCTTGACTGATAAGCGGGATTACTTTGGCTTGGGATATAGGCCGGATGCAAAGCAAAAGAGGAAAGAAGCAGAAAAGAGACAAGAAAGACGAAGAGCGCGTTTAAGTGGGGCAGAAGTCAAATGGGAGCCGATGAGCTTTCCCCACATATCCAAAACTTTCGTGTCGGGTGGAATCATTCATCTTGAGACCGGGATGACAAAGAAAGAATGTTTTGAAGACATACTTAATAGCTTGAGCATTAATGCTGTACTTGGAGAAGGAGTAGAAGAAAGAATCTTATCGGGAATTCGCCCTTTCGAGCCTGGAAGTGTGCTGAACAACTGGACTGCAGAAGAGATTCCTGTAGTTTTTAGAGCAAATTCAAAGTAATGTTCAGAACATACTTATTGTTTTCAGCCTAGAACAATAAGAATCTTTTGTGAAATAGGCTCATGTTTAAATATCGTTATTTCAATAAAGAAATGCATTTTTATCACTCTTCGAGCAAATGTCTTATTCTATTTTCATTCATTGTCATGTTATAAATAAGCTATTCTTAGATTCATTTTTGGACATTCTTTCATATTTGCAACAGGTCCCCAGATATCAATGACACGAGTAATACTAATATGGACCCTGAATCTCCTTTTGAGCAAGATTTGTGTTTAGAGGGATATCAAGATTTTGAAGGTGACGAAGATTATAGTTTATCTCCGGACTTGTTAAGGATGGTAGAGCGGGAAGAGAAACAGATTCTGCCTCATCAGGAGACAATTGAGAATGTGACTCTGGAGGAAGGAAAAGAGGTGAAAATTGGCACTTGTATCAATGAGAAGACAAAACAGGACCTTATTGAATTATTGCGAGAGTTCAAGGATGTTTTCGCGTGGACGTATCAAGATATGCCAGGTTTAAGCCCTGATATTGCGGTACACCGTGTCCCCACAAAGGAGGAGTGTAAGCCGGTACAGCAGAAGCTCCGAAGGATGAGGCCCGATGTGGCAGTGAAAATAAGGGAAGAGGTCAAGAAGCAATTTGATGCTGGTTTCTTACAAGCGGTTAATTACCCAGAATGGGTAGCTAATGTTGTCCCTGTCCCTAAAAAAGATGGAAAAGTACGGATGTGTGTGGACTACAGAGATCTAAACAAGGCTAGTCCAAAGGACAATTTTCTATTACCTCACATTGATACCTTAGTAGATAATACGGCGGGCTACTCACTGTTTTCTTTTATGGATGGGTTCTCGGGATATAATCAGATTAAGATGCATCCTGAAGACATGGAAAAGACTACGTTCATAACCCTATGGGGAACGTTTTGTTATAAGGTGATGCCATTCGGTTTGAAGAACGCGGGAGCAACGTATCAAAGGGCTATGGTAACCCTCTTTCATGACATGATGCATAAAGAGATTGAGGTTTACGTTGATGACATGATCGCAAAGTCTCGAACAGAAAATGAGCACTTGCAAGTCTTAAAGAAGTTATTTCTGAGGTTGAGGAAATTTCAACTTAAACTCAATCCGATGAAGTGTACTTTTGGAGCCAGGTCAGGAAAATTACTGGGTTTCATTGTCAGTGAAAAAGGAATTATAGTTGACCCAGATAAAGTCAGAGCAATACAGGAACTGCCTCTACCCCGCACTCAAAAAGAAGTTCGAGGTTTCCTAGGAAGATTAAACTATATTTCCCGGTTCATTTCACAACTAACCGAGAAATGTGACCCCATATTTCGTCTCCTTAAGAAACACAATCCAGGTGTATGGGATAATGAGTGCCAAAAAGCTTTCGACAAAATTAAGCATTACCTGTCTAATCCTCCAGTGCTGACGCCGCCTAGTCCTAATAGGCCATTGATACTGTATTTAACAGTGTTTGACAATTCAATGGGATGTGTGCTTGGCCAACATGATGAGACCGGAAGGAGAGAAAAGGCGATATATTACCTCAGTAAAAAATTCACTGAGTGTGAAATGAGATACTCGTCAATTGAAAAATTATGTTGCGCTTTGGTCTGGACCACTCGGAGATTGAGGCAGTACATGTTGTACCATACAACGTGGTTAATTTCGAAGCTAGATCCTTTAAAGTACATGATGGAATCAACTGCGTTGAGTGGAAGGATGGCTCGATGGCAAATTCTTCTTTCTGAGTTTGACATAGTCTATGTGAACCAGAAAGCCATTAAAGGAAGTGCCATAGCAGATTTTCTGGCCAGTAGAGCCTTAAAAGATTATGAACCTCTGAACTTTGATTTTCCCAATGAAGATTTAATGTATGTGGCAACTACCGAGGAAGAAGCATCGGAAAATTCTTCTTGGAAACTGAATTTTGATGGAGCATCAAATGCCGTTGGTAATGGAATTGGGGCAGTTCTGATATCCCCAAGTGGAGATCATTATCCATTCACCTGTAAGTTGGATTTTGACTGCACAAACAATATGGCAGAGTACGAAGCATGCATCATGGGAATTCGTGCAGCTATAGATCGTAAAATCAAGGTGCTAGAGGTATATGGAGACTCTGCATTGGTGATCTATCAGCTCAAAGGTGAATGGGAGACGAGAGATCCTAAGTTGATCGATTATCGAAAGTTAGTTCTGGAATTAATTGAACAGTTTGATGATGTCACTTTCTTTTATCTCCCACGTGATGAAAATCAAATGGCCGATGCCCTAGCTACATTAGCTTCTATGATCAGAATAAGTGAGCAAGGAGATATGAAGCCAATCCAGATGAGTATTTGTGATGCTCCAGCTCATTGCTGCAATATAGATGAAGAAGAGGAGAAAGATAACCATCCTTGGTATCATGACATTTTACGATATGTGAAGAGTCGTGAATACCCTGATCAAGCGACTGAAAATGACAAAAGAATGCTGAGAAGGCTCGCTAATGACTATATCTTAGATGGAGAGATCCTGTATAAAAAGAGGAAGGATCAGATATTGTTAAGATGCGTTGACGCAGTGGAAGCGAAGAAAATCTTGGAAGAGGTTCATGAAGGTGTTTGTGGAACGCATGCCAATGGCTTTACAATGGCTAGGCAGATCATGAGGTTCGGGTATTACTGGTCTACGATGGAGGGAGATTGCATCAATTACGCCAAGAAATGCCATAAGTGCCAAATTTATGGGGATAAGATCCATGTTCCTCCTTCCCCTCTTCATGTTATGACTTCTCCGTGGCCTTTTTCAATGTGGGGTATGGATGTCATGGGACCGATCTCGCCAAAAGCTTCTAATGGTCATCGGTTCATTTTTGTGGTCATTGATTATTTCACCAAATGGGTAGAGGCTGCTTCATACGCCAACGTCACAAAGTCAGCAGTTAGCAGGTTCTTAAAGAAAGAGATTATATGTCGATATGGCATGCCAGAGAGGATCATATCGGACAACGCGTTGAATTTGAATAATAGCATGATAGCAGGGGTCTGCAGTCAGTTCAGAATTAAGCATCATAACTCATCGCCATATCGCCCGAAGATGAATGGTGCAGTTGAGGCAGCTAATAAAAATATAAAGAAAATTGTAGGGAAAATGGTTGAGACTTACCGGGATTGGCATGAAAAATTACCATTTGCTCTTTTTGCTTATCGTACATCGGTCAGAACTTCTACTGGGGCAACGCCTTTCTCATTGGTTTATGGAATGGAGGCAATTTTGCCTATTGAAGTTGAAATCCCCTCCCTCCGAGTGTTGTCAGAATTAAAATTGGATGAAGCAGAATGGGTCCAATCCAGATATGATCAGTTGAATTTGATCGAGGAAAAGAGGTTAAAAGCCATACATCATGGACAAGTGTATCAAAAGCGAATGATGCGAGCTTACGATAAGAAGGTTCGCCCTAGAGTGTTCCATGAAGGGGACTTGGTGTTAAAAAAGATTCTTCCTATACAAAAGGATTTTAGAGGGAAATGGATGCCAAATTGGGAGGGACCGTATGTGGTAAAAAAGGCTTTTTCTGGAGGAGCGTTAATATTAGCTGAGATGGATGGCGGGAACTTACCTAACCCAGTCAATGCAGATTCAGTCAAGAAGTACTTCGCTTAAAAAAAAAAAAAAGAAAAAAGAAAAATGAGAGGCCAAGGTGAAAACCCGCAAAGGGCACCTTGTGACCAAAGGGGATTTGAATTGAAAACCCGAAAAGGGCAATTCAAATTTTGATCAAAGGTAAGGGCAGACAGTATTCTTGCTATGCCTGAATTGACATTGAGGAGATATGCTATGTTTTGGGGCATCAACAAAGTACTTTAGATCTCTTATACACATTTTGAGTTCAAAATGGGCCTCAGGGTGTTCGTAAAGAGAAGCTCAGACTATGATATTTGGGGCACCTAGTTGACATCTCACCCATATTGTATTTGTATTTTGTTATTCTATTTGTTCCGAGCTATGGTCTCAATAAATTTCCTTCTTATGATATTTGCTATCTTTGATTAACGTTTTTTAGTTATGTTTCTAAATAATTTTCTGTTAGCCTATTATTTTCTCTTTCGAGCATTTTTTGCGTTGAAATAACGATTAATAGACTAATAATACTTTCACAAAAGATGTTTTGCATATTACTTTAGAAACTTCTAATGTTGTGAAAATCAGAAATAGGACTATTGTTCAGAACTCCCCAAGCCTAAAGGCGGGAGATATTGAAAAGAGGGGTCTAAGTTAGTACATCTTTCAAGATTTTATTGGTCAGAAGTACCTTGACGAATAATAAGCAATGTCCATTCAAGTATTAAAAGAGAAATCATGCTTGGAAAAGAGATTAAGATTGTTGCATCTGGTCTTATTCCCCAGAGAGGGTTATATTGGACTACTTGATTGGAAAGATGGTACAAGTCCTCTGCCCTTGAGTCGCAGTGGAATGGATTTAAGAAGAATATTTTCTATCAAGGATTTCAGTTGATTATAAAAGAGAGGATTACACAACAGTGATAAAATCCTGATAAAAGACGAATGATGATAACCCAAAAAGAAATCATTTGCATGACATTCTGCATTTATACAAATGTCATTCATGATACATTTAGTCAAGAGCATTAGATTCATGTTAATCATGGCATCTTAATCATTTGACATAAACATAAACCCTAGGAAATCAATTCTACAGATAGATTCCCCGGTGGACAGTGTACAAGATTGCAATTACAAATTTGAGCAGATCTTATTTTCGCTGAGCAGGAGCGGAGTAGATCAAATTTTGGCAGATCTTATCTTCGCTGAGCAGGAGCGGAGCAGATTCAAGCCACTAGCTTTAACTCCCTAAGCAGTAGGGTAACAGGTTGAAGATTACAGATCTTATCTCCCTAAGCAGTAGCGGAGCAGATCGAAAGCGATAAACAGGCTTTAACTCCCTAAGCAATAGGGTAACGGGCTGAAGATTACAGATCTTATCTCCCTAAGCAGTAGCGGAGCAGATCGAAAACGATGAACAGGCTTTAACTCCCTAAGCAGTAGGGTAACAGGTTGAAGATTACAGATCTTATCTCCCTAGCAATAGTGGAGCAGATGGAGGATAGCAAACCTTATCTCTCTGAAGTTACAGAGAGCATGTTGAAGTTACAAGTCTTATTTCCCTGAAGTCTCAGCGGAGTAGACTGAAGATAGCAGATCTTATCTCCCTAAGCAGTAGTGGAGCAGATCGAAGATACCAAACCTTATTTCTCTGAAGTTGCAGAGAGCAAGTTGAAGATACAAACCTTGTGTCCCTAAGCAGTAGTGGAACAGGTTGAAGTTACCAGTTATTATCTCCTTTAAGTGCCAGTAGAGTAGATTGAAATTACAGATCTCTTCTCTCCGAAACTTATTGGAGTAGATTGACATGTTAATCCCTATACCCCTGAAGATGCAGTGGGATGGAATGTAGCTACTTGAGCAAGATGAGTATCAGGGAGTCAAGATTCAACAAGATCGGGCAAAATTGGCCTTTCTATTGTCTTTGCTTCGTTCTCGTTACACAAACAACGAGCAAAGAGGGGCAGCTGTAGGCCCTTAATTTGGCCGGGCCCAGATTTAATACAAAACCCAAAACCAACTCCAATTACAAGATACCCAATAGACTTTGACCTAATTTCAAAGCCCAAAAACCCAAACCCACCTTAGACAAACTAAATAGAAACCCTAGCTTTTCCCAATTATCAGCTGCTGCAGAGACCTCCACGCCCCACGTCCGTTCAATCCACGTTACCTCTTGCCCACGTCCGCGCCCAGACTCCACGTTCGCCCACGACTCTTGTTTTCGTTTTTGTACCTGTAAAATTAAAGGCTATAAAAGCCAAAGATTGTAACAAGGTTTTTTTTTGGGGGGGGGATTACTGAATACAAGTATAGAAGTTCATACAAGAAAATCAAAATTTCAAAAGCAATAATCTTTCTCAAAAAACAGCAAACACATCTAAGCACTGATAACAGAAGAAAATCGAAGCCAAAGGTGTGCTAAAGGTTGTGGTTTCTTGTTTTTATTTCCTTCTTTATTTTCTCGAAATTATTTTTTTCCTCTTAATGCATTTACAAATCTGGTTTCATACATAAATATATACATTTTTTTAAAAAAAATTATAACTAAAGGGAGAGACATACCTTTCGGTTTGCTGTCAAAAAAGGGAAATCCCGGTCTTCCAATGGCCGTTTGCGGCTGTATATGAAGCAGTGAATAAGGACTGAGTTCTAGTCCTTCGGCTGAGGAGTGAGGGAGAAGACAAAGTTTTGTTTTTTTAAAGTTTAAAAGGATAGAATGTTTTTAAAGTAAAAGGGTTAATTTTTTTTTTTTTTGGGTTTTCTAAAAGGTTTCTTTAAAGGTTTTTTTAATGTTTAAAGCAATGCCTAGGGAAATGGAAGAAACAAAACGCGTTTTGACTTGGTCCACGCGTATGTGCCCCTCAAAAGGGGAATTTGCAAGTTTAATCCCTCCCTTTTTGCACTATCTTGTAATTAAATTGTTTTATATTTTCTTTGTTTTAAAATTTTTACCCTTGAGAATTGCGTTGCTACAGTTTAGTCCCCATGATATCATATGTTTTGTGGGGTGGGATATTTACTTCTGGAGTCCCTTTGTTTCATGCCTGTCTTACAATTTGGTCCTATTGCCTTCATTTATTTTTAATTTCACCCCAAAATCCTTGTTTGCAAATCAAGTTGATCCCATTTCGCAAAAAAATTTAAAAGTTATTGCTTTCAGTAACTGTGTTATTTTATTAATTATTATTATTATATTCATTTTTCCCTTTTTATTATTTTTCATTTAAACTAATTAGTATAAGTTTTTCTTTTTTTACCATAATTATTTATTATTGTTCTCTTTGCTAATATATTTTACTGTTTCATCACCAAATGCAATTGTTTTATTATATTATTATTTCTTTTATTTTTGCTATTCTTTTTACTACCTTTTTTTTATTATTTATTTAATATTTTTGGTTCTACGTATGTCATTATTATTACACATTTTTAATTTAACTAGTTAATTTGATTTTTGTTTCATATCATTATATTAATTATTTAATATTATATATTCGTTATATTTTTATATTAAAGGTTAATTTTTTTTTTCATATGATTATTTTTTTCATTATATTTATTACATCTATTATTTCTTTTAAAATTATCAAATTGTTATTATATACTATATTATTATTATTTTTTTTTAGTATAGTTATTATTTTAATTTTCACTTTTACCCTTATATTTAATATCTTCATTAATATATATTATTTCATTATTTTCTTATTTTACTATTAATATTATTATTGCTATATTTATCATATTATTATATTTTTATCATTATTATTGTTATTGCCAATTTTCTTTATATTTTTTTTTTTATATTTATATTGATTGAGTTAGTGATTGTATTATTATTATGTTGCATCTCATTTTTTTCTCCTTTTCCAAATTTAAATTGTTTTAATTCCTTTTTTACAATGTATTTAAAAATCGTTTTTAAATAAAAAGTAATTCTTTATACTTAGTCGTTTCAAAGAAACGGGCCCTACTGTATTGGGTTCGTTTTTTTATTCGATTTAAGTATTTTGTTCAATACTTTATTCCCAAACAATTTTTAATAAAGGCAATTCTCTATACTTAATCGTTTTAAAAAGGGTGCCCTACCGTATTGGGTTTCATTTTTTTATTCGATTTAAGTGTACGAATATCCTTCTTATCGATTTATTCCTTGAATTTTTCCCAAAAGGCAATTTTCGATATTTGGAAGCTCAGAAAATTGTGCCCTACTGTATTGGGTTTCAGTTTTTGTTCAATCCAAATATTCAAATATTTTTCTTATCAGATTTTTTCCTCAAAGTTTTGTAAAATGAAGGCAATGTTCTGTATTTAAAAAAAATCGAAAAATCATGCCCTACCGTATTGGGTTGTGGTTTTACGTTTGATTTAAATATCCGAATACCCTTTTTATAAATGCACGTGTTAAAGGCAAACTCATACTCAAGGGTCAAAAAACGTTATGTCCTAACGTACTGGATGTGACGTTTTACTTTGAAATGAGATGTTCTTTATCACATATTTAATTTGCATAAATGTTTCAAATGATTCAAAAGAAGGATCGTGTTTTAAAATCTTTTCAAATCTTCAATTTTCGACATTAAGACATAAATTAATCAATAAGGTACCGATTTTGGGCGTATTGAGGGTGCTAATCCTTCCTCATACGTAATTGACTCCCGAGCCTATTTTCTCAAAATTCGTAGACCAAAATGTTTTATAAGGTGGCCCAATCACACTACAAAAAAAGATTGGTGGCGACTCCGAATTTTTGTTTTCAAAAGTCGGTTCCCTATTTTCAAAAAAGGCGATTTCGACAACCTTCTTGTCCCGATGTAATAAAATGTCACATCCAGTACGTTAGGGCACAACATTTTAAACCCTCGAGAATAGCTTGTCTTTTGATTTCAAAACTCGTGCATTTTTAGAAATTTTTAAAAGGATATTCGATCATTTGGGTCAAACGAGAAAAATCGAAACCCAGTACGTTAGGGCACGATCTTTCCTATTTTCCAAATACGGAATATTGCGTTTATTTCTTAGGTTTTCCTTTTACGAATTTTAAAATAATAGAATATTTAAAAATGACATACGTTTAATTGATTGTGTAAAAAAAATCATTTAAAACATGAAAAAGGTCGTACTCGACAAATAGTGGTGGTGTGACATAATTTGGAGTAATAATAGCATAATATAGGTAATGCAATATAATATATGATGTTGATATTAATAAACTAACATGTCAATATGTATGAAAATAATAATAATAATAATAATAATAATAACAATAGTAATGAAAGCTTAAATAAAGTGAGTAAAGAAAATAAAAGTGAAAACATAATATAGACTAGGCTTGAAATAAAAATGAATAAACAAATGAAAAAAATAAAAAAGATGAATGGAACAAAAGCATAATGAATAAAAGGTAACTAAAAGAAACTAAAATAAATGGGGCCTTAATTAGAAATTAAAAGGACAAGTCAGAAACAAAAAAAGAATTAAAAGGGGCTAAAGTGTGACGCGCGCGGACTAGCAAGGACCAAAAGGGGAAATAAACCAATTCCCTGGACATATGTCCTTTCTCCATGAGACCAGCGAGTCAGGGACTAAATTAAAAAAGAAATAAAATTGAATGGTAAATTAAAATGAAAAGAGAAGAATCGGGGCTTAGACGAAAAACGCATAAAGGAATGAGGATTAGATAAGCAAATAACCCCTATTTTCAAACTGTCTCGTTTTTTCCGGGACTTAAATGAAATTGAAATCAAAATTTTAAGGACGAACTGCAAATATAAGAAACGAACATGGGACCAGATTGCAACATATATGAAAGAAGGAAAGACCGGAATCGAAAATAACCCATTCAAGCTTTAAAAATGCACGGATCCTCCTTCAAATCAGGTTGGGTTGCACAGGTCATGGCCTAAACGGTGTCGTTTTGGCTACTGGAATCAAAGCTCAAAACAGCGCTGTATAGAGGTGCTATAAAAGAAATTTTTGAAAAAAAAAGTTTATTTTTGCTTCACATTTTTCAAAAAAGGGGAGGTCCCTTCATTTTTTCTCCGGGTTTTACCCAGAAACCGGCCGTGAGGGTCATCAGTGGTCCGGCCTTGCTCCATCATAACTCCGCCTTAGATGGTGGCTGGAGTAGCGCAAAATTGGCCTTTTCCGATCCCTTTTTTTAGAGGATTCCCCCTTTTTTAAAACCTAGATCTATCTTTTAAAACAAAATATTCAACAAAAGAGGAAAAGAAAATAGATCGCCCAAGGGGAAATCCTCGTCTTCGCCGTACCTCTGATCCTCGTCGAAACCCAGAAGGGCCAACGACATTTGGATTTTCGGAGGTTTTTATCAGGGACGGAAAGCAAACCAAAGGTAAATAATTTATCTAATATTTATTTCTATTTCTAATCAGATGAAAGAATATCAAGGAGGCACCTTTAAGTTGTTTTTAATCTTTTCTTTCTTGTATTCGATTTCAAAAAATGCTTCTGTCCCCCCTTACAACGTTTGTTTTCTGGGCTTATATAGCCAAAAAAATACACTTGAAATATTAATATTATTGCTATTGCCTATGCCTTTGCTATTTTATTACTGTTTCTCTGCTTTTTGCTGGCGTTTGGCTTTGTTTCCCCCTTTTTTGCTCGCACAATGGGTCAATGGGGCTGTAGATGGCTGTTTTGGTGCTACATCGGTAGAGGAGCCGTTCTTCTGGCGAAGTGCACTCTAAAGCACGTGGGTGGTGGCTGCGGTGTGAGGGGGGCACTAGGGATTCTCCTTGCCCGAAAGCATTGCTTAGCTAGTGGGCTTTTGGGCCAATAAGAATTGGGTTAGGGATTTTGGGAAATGGTTTGGGCCACTTGTAGAATTAGGCCTACTATCTAAATTTGTAATTTGGGCTAGCTTTTGTGAATGGACTTTGGAATGTTAACGTTTTGTTTTAGTTTTAAAAGAGTTTGGGTTCTGGGCCAGGCAATTTTGGCCTATTACAATATGGTTTCTTTGTTTGAAGGGATGGTACGTTTTACACATCCCAGTTGGTAAAAGACCATGAATTAGAGCAAAAGCAAGATCTTAACCATCCCAAACTTGAACTCAAACCTGAACCCGAACCCGAACCCAAACCCGATTCACTAAATTCAAAGCAGCAACATCAAGGGATTCAGGAGCCCCTTGATGAGAATCTGTTCTCTGACCTTGTTCTTCAAACCCCACTCGATCAGCCTAAACTTCAACCCGAAGCCAAACATGAACCTGAACCAGGGCCACCTTCTGCTACTGCCTTCGCTCGGCAGACATTTTCAACTTTTCAAAAGAAAAGGAAAGCTACTGGATTCAGGATTGGATATGGTAGAGATCACCAGATTAATAATATTGATGCTGATGGTCATGGACTGGTACCGGATCTGGGATTGGATACGGTACAGATAATCGGATTGATGATAAATTGAATAGTCACAATGTTAACGATCATGTGCAACCATCTCCTTCTCTTCATACCATGCGACTACAAGTACTACAGTATCATTGGTTTCAAAGTGTGATTCAGAACTCCATCAAGGCCAGGCTCAGCAGCAACAGCAGCAACAACAACAACAATCTGTTGATGATGCTGAATCCCGATTTGAGCAAATCAAGGCCCGAATTTTTTATAAGCTCCACCATGCTCATGAATTGGCTGTCTCCGTATCTGCAGCTCGCAAGGACTTCATCAGGAGAAGAAGAAAGGCTGCTGATGAGCTTGAAAAGCAATTAGAGGACGCTTGTGAAGCTGAAGATTTCGAGACTGCTGATAGGATCAATGAGAGCCTTGCTGCTGCTGACAACGATAAACAATCTCTTCTTACTGCTCTTCGAGATGCTAAGGCTCAATGCAATGCTATTGATTCCAAAATGCTCGAGGTTCTCAACTGCCCGATTGCGGTTGAGGAGGAGTGTGCCACTTTGCTCCATGGTTTCTCTGAGGTCAGTCATCCAACCATCAATGGCAAAATTGCCCAATGGCTTATCACATTAATCTTTCGTAGATCTAAATTGCTTATATATGTAGTTATTTTTTTTACAAGTAATTGCTAGTTTATGTGTTATGAGGGGGATTCAACTATTACATGGTCGTGCTTTTCAGGTCTGACCCTTGTTTCTCTTTCCATAGAATGCTATGAGTAATGCTGATTCGGTTTTCAAGAAATCAGAAGCTCAATCTTCAGAAGAAAGGGAGAAATGGCTTTCTTCGACTGAAGCCTTGCAGTTGAACAAGATAGAATTACAAATTGAGGCACATTTAGTAGACAATGCTCGTGCGACATTCAACACTTCCCTTGACAGCTTGATTGAAGATGATAAGAGAGAAAAAGAATTTCTTTGTAATCAAAAGGATATCTTGACCGATGAACTGCAAAAACTAATTGCCTTAGTGAAAAAAAAGGAAAAGGAAATTGCCGAAAATGATTCTAAAATGAAACAAGTAGATGAAAGGATTGCTGATACAATATCTGGGTTTCAAGAGATGCAATCGAGCATTGACTCCAAGTATGAAAGCTTACAATCTCATCTTTCCCAGATGGAAATAGACAGTGAAACTCTATCAAAGAAAAAGGAAGAAATCGACAAACTCCTTGCTGAAGAAAAAAAAAAGGGATTAAACTCAAGGAACTTGCCGAGATTTCTGTAGGAGAAGCAAAAATGTACCAGGAAGTTGTTGGACTAAGAAAAAGTTTGCTATCCTCTGTTTTGAAGTCCATGGAAGATAAAATGAGGCTCACGAAGACTGAAGAGAAGCTTTCTAAGGATGTCCAAATACTTGAACTTGAGGCTTCTACAGTGAGAGCCTCCTTGCAGGTTCGTTTTTGTTCTCCAATATATAAAAGATACAGATTTTGCTATATTGTTTATGTTCCATTACGTCATCATTTGACTCCCAACATGAGGTACATTCTTATTTCCTTCATCCAATATGAGATTCGAACCCTCAAGCTGTTAAAAGCACTATCTAATGGTCCTACTTTGCAAATTTGAACACGTACAATTTAGATTGAATTCCTCGTCTTGCCTTGGATTAGTTCTTTATCAACATACTGTAATCATACATCTAGGAAAGCATCATATACTCATCCTTAATATCATTACTGAATCTATCAATAACCAGTTCTTCCTATAGAACAATTTCAGTATCATGAAAATCGATTAGTGGATTGTTAAATATCATGATGTTGTATAGTAGTCTGTTTCATTTGATTTTAGTACCTGCTAATAATCGTAGTACACAAGATTTCAGTATTTGTTTCTCTTTTCCCCCTCCCTTCTATGGTACTAGTACTTGATTAAATTTCCCCTCAATGGATTTTAGGAATTATCTTCAACAAAATCGAGCATTCAGCAGAATATAGCATCTTTAAAGCAGAGGGTCTATTTCATAGACAAAATGGAATATGCCCGTGGAAGTATAGTGCAAATTCTTATCTTTTCCCTCATTATTCTGATCTAATTTATGAAACTCGATCAAGAGCCTTTTGCTATGCTTCCATTCTGGCAAGTTATAGAGCCTTATTTTTTTGTCCAAGCCCATTTTTCGGGCCTATATTTTTACCCAAACCCTCCCACATTTCTGGCAGGCTCTCGGGCCAAGCCGGGCTGAGCCACTCGGCCCATGTACACCTCTACCAGATCCGATACTCATGTTCAATGAATGTTTTTGTTGAAGTATTCATATCTGGCACCTATTTTTTTTTATAAATTCTCCAAATACATTAAAAAACTTATAAAAATTAAAAATGCATGTAGTCGTATATGATATTCAAAACCCAAATTTAACAATTTATAAGGGTTGAATTTCACATTTCTTTCAAAATGGATTGTGTCGAAACCATTTTTTAAAAAAACGGATGTCGATTTATTTTAAAACACGAAAATGAGAGTCGCCACCAACCTTTTTAGGTGTGATTGGATCACCTTATAAAACGCTTTGGTCCACGAAGAATCGAGAAAATAGGTTCGGGAGTTGGTTACGCACGGGGAAGGATTAGCACCCCCGCAGCGCCCAAAATTGGTACCAAATTGAGTAGTTTTCTGTCTTAGGTCAAAAATTTGGAAAGATTTAAAAATAGGATTCCTTTTTGAAATTGGGATAATTTGTGTTGAAAGCCGAGATTCCTTTGCTCCGAAAGAATTTGAACATCACATCCAGCACGATTGGACACGAGGTTCTTAAATTCTTCGAAACTAAAGTTATCTCGCGATTTGCAAAATTTGTTTAGAAGGGTATTTTAGGTACTTAGATGAACGAGAAATCGCAACCCAGCATGTTAGGGCACTACTTCCCGGATCTCTAAACACAAAAACATTGCCTCGTTTTAAAAATATTTTTTGGATGAAATATGTACCTTTTTTAAGAAAAATGATGCGATCAAAACATAATATTAACAGATTACAGGATATCAATACTAAGTTACATAATTCACATGATATTATAAAATACTAACAACACATATGATATCTAACATGACAATAATAATATTAAACACGAAATGAAACAAAAAACATATAATAATAAGTAAGGTGACGGAAACATAATGAAACAGATCATACTATATATATATATATAAAATATATAATATTAGTATTAAAAGTATATACGTAATATATAAAAGGATATAATATTTAAAAGACATATACAAAAATATATACATAATATATAAAAATATACGATATATATATATGAAATGATAATATAAAAAGTATGTGAATAATAGGACATTAAAATATATATGTAATATAATTAAAAATATATACACGAGGTAAAAAATATATGAATAAAAATATATACATAATATATAGAAAATATAATATTAAAATATATATTCATAATATATATATAATATGTACATAATATAGTGCTAGGAATATATATCTAAGATAGTATAAAGTATGATTAATAATGTTAATATGTAATATATATAAAAAAAAAAATATATATATATATATATGAAAAATGTATGCATGTAGTATTTAAAATGTAACATATATATACGTGTTAGAAATAATAGTAATATTAAAAAGCTTTATAAATAACTTTATGAAAATATATATACATATACTAATATATAATAATATTAAAGGCTTATATATAGTATATGTATATGTAGTAGAAATAATAATAAAATAAAGCCGTAGATAATAATAATGAAGGTAGCAAATATAATAATAAATAGAACATAATAAAACTATATATAAAAAGGTAATAATAATGATGGAAATAATGCAAACATTAATTAAAAGGGGAAAATGGGCAAAATTGAAGTTAAAACAAAACACTTGGGGCAAATCCGAAGTAAAACGGAAGAGGAAGGACTATATGCGATGCGCAAAAAAGGGTGGCGGACTAAAACGGGTAATAAACCCTTTTTTCAAAACACACAGAAACACGGAGGACCAAGTCGGAAACCAAAGTAAACTGTTGGGCCAAATTGAAAAATTAAAAACACTGGATTGCATAGGCTTGGAAAAGAAGAGGGGCTAAATGCGCAAATAGCCCCTCCAATGAAAACACCGGATCCTGGCTCAGGGTCGGATCGGATCGGGTTGACCCAGGGCAAAACGACGTCGTTTCCTCATGTTATAAAAGGTAAAAAAAAAATCCAAAGGTTTCATTTTTTCTTTCTTTTTCTTCAAAAACTCTCTCCCCTTCTCTCATTTCTCTCTAGCCCGAGGAAACTCTGGTGGTTGGTCCGACCAGCCTCCGGTGACGCGCTACCGTAACCCTCCGCCGGTGGCCGGAAATCATGAAAATGGTAATTTTTCTTCTCTTTTCGTTTATGCTTTCAGTATATAGGTATATTTTGTCAAAAAGGAAAAATCTTTATGCACATATATATAAAAATGAAAACTTTGCGAGTGTATGAGTGTTGGTTCGAAAAAGAATATGAAAGGAGGATGATTGCTACCTTGATCGGATTTTTCCTACTATTTTGCTTGTATTTGGACTGATTTAGTATTTTGGAATGTACTGTTCTTGTATTGAAAAAAAATCCTCCTCCACATTCGATTTTTAGAAGGCTTTATATAGCTGAAAATAAGATAAAATATTACATTCGATTTTTGGTTGCTGTCTTTTCTTCTTTTAGTATTGCAGGTGCAAGTTGGCACAAGTAGAGGGCGGTGGCTGCTCTGATAGTGGCGGTAGAGCAGAGGCAAGTGGCCAGGGTTCGATTTAGGCAAATTAGGGTTTGGGATTAGGCTTGGGTAGATTTGGGTTTGAAATCGGGTTAGGTCTGTTGGGTTTAGGGCTGGTATTGGGTTGTTTGGGCTCGGTTTAGTAAGCTACTGGTATTGGGTCATTTTGGGCTGCTGTTGGGTAGCCTAGTGGGTGTTGTAGATGGGTTAACAGGTTTTGGGCTCAGGTTATTTGGGTCTGATGAGTTTAAGGGTGAGGGTTTGTTTTAATTAAAAGGGTTTTGTGGGTTTTTGTAACCAGGCCAAAATTGGCCTACAACAGATTGCTTAAAATTTTCAGCTCTTTTCAAGTTCGGGTTTATTTAATGTTTCGGTCATTTTGATTTCTCGATTATATTTTCGAGTTATTTATACAAATCATTTCAGATTTTAATCATTTTAATTTTGTTAAACCGCATTGAACTTCCCCTTGTTCTTATATCTTATATTCAAAACCCCAATCTAAGTAATAGGCTTGAAACTGACATTTCATTCAAGTAGGTTGCATTGCATCTGTTAACTGGTTGTGCGGATTAATTTATATCGGGTTGTCAATCATGCTTTTTAACTTGGTGGGCAGATTCAAGTCGTTTTTATGTTGAAGTTGATTTCTGATGGTGAAATTTGACCATTGGATTCAGTTCAAAATTGAAAAGTAATGAATCTCTCTCTTGTTCCAAATGAGTTTTATTGACTTGCCTTGTGTCTAGGGTTGGGCTTGGGCCAAAAAACCTTTCCACTATTTGAACGAATTTTCGGCCAGGTGGTTTGACCCATGAATAGGTCTATTCTAAAATTATTTTTTTATTCCATATTGAAAATTTAAATATATTAAAGCCTTGACTAGAATAAATCTAGCAATGGCTCTCCATGGGGAGATTTAAACTTAGAATAAGTCTGGGAGAGAACCAACTCATAGTATTTTCACAATGTGAGACTTGAACATAGAAAGCTTTGTTCTTAAGGCTTTAACTTTGTCACTAAACCAATGTCTCAGCAGCTATATATTTTTTAAGGAGTTTATAACAAGGGTGAAGCCACAATTTTTTTTCTAGGGGTCAAAAGTAAATTACAAATATTCAAGGGCCAAAATGAAATTTTATCACAGTATTAATTTGTATTCTTAAAGTTTCTAAAGGGGCTCCAAAGCAATTATATAGTAACAAATTTGTATTCTTAGAGTTTTCAAATATATATGGCTTTAAATTTATGTTATTTAACGTGGAAGTAGTTATATTTTAACAATATTTTAATTTAACTTTTTAAATTTAATTTGAACAAGTTCACTCAATTTGACTCGACTCAAATTTATTTCACTTAAATCAAATTTAGACGATAAGAATGTTGACGCCTACAAACATGGACAATTTTTTCTCCTACTCTTCAATTAAAAAAACCATGGATTTCTTTTAAAAAGAGTTTATGAATTCAATATATTGAGTTTTAAGTACAATTAAACTAATAACTGAAATATAAACAAATTAAAATTAAAATAATTCTACACAAAATTTAAATATGATGAGACTAGACCCAAAAATTCACACATGAATTATATGATTTATAAATAGTGAGACTCAAATTTAGAAACGACAATATTAAGGCCTCATCATTAAACTAAGGCCTAATTGGCTTTAATATCTTAAGTTTAATCAATTTAATTGATGAAAATTATCAAAGCCTTACATAAAATATTAATAATAAAAAATGAACACATGTCATGTTTTTAATTTTTCTTATAGAGTCGCTAACAACCTCTTAACCCAACTACCCCTCCCTCAATTTAAAAACAAATCGAGTTTAAAAATTCTACAAATAATATTTGAAGTAATTACTTAATAAGGAAAATTATTCCGTGCATTGCGTTAGAGTCTTTAAAAGCTACAAGCAAGATAGAAAGAGTGTTATTAGAGGTGTTCATGGGTCGAGTTGACTATGGTTTAAGCATGATATTAACACATTTTTACGGTTGTCTAAACTAGGCCCAACCTGAAATATAGGCTCAAATTTTGTCCAAACTTCTCATATTTGCAAATAATTAACCTAGGTTTACTTCAAGTCTGTCAATATTATTTAAAATTTTAAAAGAATAATATGTTTATTTATTTTTAATTGAATATTTAATAATTCTATATATTTTTATTTATTTAACTTTTATATATTGTCATCAAATTTTTTTTTTATGTTTATATTATAGTAGCATTATATATTACAATAGATTTAATTTTTTACTGTGCTATAAAGTACATAATATATAATAATAACATATTATGAACTTAAAAATGGTTCAAGCCAAGCTCGGGTCTAGAACGTTCAAGCCTAAATTCAATCCATATTTTAAACGAGCATAATTTTTTTTTTGCCTAAACTTATTTTTCAAGCCAAACATTTTTACCCTTCAAGCTTGGATGACTAATCCACGCTATGAACAAGTCTAAGTGTTATATGTTATTAGATATAGTAAAAAAAAATATGTACATAAAACTGAACATGTATCATTTATTTTTTTTCTACAACTAGGATAAGAGAAACACTCACCCAACCAATTAGCCATAATTTGAGGTTTGTAAGAAGTGTATGAAATAATTACTCTAATAAACAAATATAAAAATATTTTTTATTATATACTTTTTTTCATTTGAAAATTATATAATTCTTTATTTATTATATTTTAATCAACATTTTTTTTTAAAGTTTGGACTTAATGTAAAAAAGTTTTATCAGAACAATAATGACTTATTTGACCCACTTCATAAGTCTTTGAATAAGAAGATTTGAGGGAATTTTCACTTTAATTCCATATAATTTTTATTAGATATTAGCTTTTTATTAAATACTGAATTATGTTACGCCTATGATAAAGGTGAAAAAATAGAATCATGTAATAAATATATTTATAAAAATTAATATAAATAATAAAATACGCTATTAAAAATAATATAATTTGCTTTGTAAAGTAATAATATTTTTGTCATTACTCAAATAAGTTGGTTTCCGATTAATTTGTAACACTAAATTGAATAGATAGTTTAATATTAATATTTTTTTCTTGAAAAAAATGATAAAAGCATGAAACAAAAATGTATACATTAAAGAAAATTATGAGAAAAATAAAATAAAAAGTCATGTTGACCAAACTAAATAATGATGTAACCACAAGCAAAAAAGTCAAAATAAAACCCTAAATATAGGTAAGAGAAAAAACCTTTAAAATAGTTTTTTTTTATAAGTTAATTGTCAACTTATTTTAGTAAATTGAAACTCTTTAATTTGCAATATACAGTTTACCTAAAATCTCTTATATATTTGGTATTCAAATATCAAAGATTCAATTGAGACCTCGATTGAGTTTTAGTTTAATTGACATGATCATTGTTGCTAATATAGGAGAATGGAGGGGTTCGAGTGTGTTGAAATGCATTATCCTTCTATGTATGAGTTGAGGAAGGGCTATAAATAATTCTACACATTATATAAAATATAATCATTACTTATAATAAGGTTGTTTGAAATAACTTCAAATAATTTTCTTTTTAAAATGTCCAATTGATAATGTATGTTTCATGGATGAAAATTTAAAATATTTTCTATATATATTATATAGGTGAGAGAAAAAACCTTTAAAATAATATATTATATTTAATTTTTTATAAGTTAATTGTGAACTTATTTTAGTAAATTGAAAACCCTTTAATTTACAATATACAATTCACCTAAAATCTCTTTTCATGTATTCAAAGATTCAATTTAGTCAATCAATTAAGACAAAACTTCTTATTAATCTCATTTTAACTAGCTGGAAAAGATTCCCCATTTGCTTGTAATTACTCGCCCCCAATTAATATGTTTAATTATTTATTTAAAAAAAACAACTTTTATTCTAAAATGTGCAATTGATAATGTATAACTTCTCTTTTATATGATTATTTATTTGATTCACGAAACGCTAATCTTTTCGCTTTAATTTTTTATATGTTTGATCAATATATGGAGGCAATCTACTCAAGTGCCAAAATTAAAGCATAATGTTCCTTTTCAATTAGTTGTACGTCTTACTTTAATTTATTAAACAGGACCATTTTTTTAAATGCGCAAATCTTTTTGCTGGGAAGCTTAAACACGGCCAATAAATTTACACTTCTTCTGCTGCTGCCGCCGCCGCCGCCGCCGCCATTTCTGCTTCCATTTTCAACCTCACCTCTCTTTGCCTTCTTTCAAGATATGGGTATGCTTCCTTCTTCTTTTATTCTTCGTTCTGTTGTTAATGCTGGAAGCCATCTTTCTTATTTCCGCTCTTTTTCTTCTTCTTCTAACACCATTGCTACCCACATCGAAGCCCTAAGTAAGAAACCCATGCCTGTTAGAGGAAAGGGAAAAAGAGACCACCGCTTCGATAATGTTGATCATGCTTTGATTTCGTTCAATAAGATGATTGAAAAGTACCCAAAGCCTTCAATTGTGGAATTCACTAAATTATTAGCACCCATTGTTAGAACGAAACATTATGCCATTGTTGTTTCTATGTGTAGCCAGATGGAATTATTGGGAGTTTCCCACAATGCTTATTCTTTGAGCATCTTGATTAATTGCTTTTGTCAATTAGGTCGACTTGATTTTGGGTTTTCTGTTTTGGGGAAAATGTTGAAGTTAGGTGTTGAACCTGATGTTGTAACTTTTTCAACTTTGATTAATGGACTTTGTAATCAAAATAAGATTTTTGAGGCTGTTAGTATGTTCGATGAAATGACCGAAAGAGGGTATCAACCTAATTTGATTGTTTACAGTACAATGCTTAAGGGGTTGTGTAAGACCGGTAATACTGGTAGAGCTGTTAGGTTTCTAAGGCTGATGGAAAGCAGAGGTTTTGAACCTAATATTGTAGCATATAGCTCTGTCATTGACTGCCTTTGTAAGAACGGTTTGTTACAGGAGGCTCTCAATCTTTTCTCTGAAGTGAAGGTTAAAGGCATTAGACCAAATATCTTTACTTACAATTGCTTAATTCATGGTATGTGTAATTTGGGCCAGCAGCAGGAGGCAACAAGGCTCTTGAATGAAATGGTGGATAACAATATTTCACTTGATATTGTCACATATACTATATTGATTGATGCACTTTGCAAGGAAGGAACGATTTCTAAAGCTGTAGAGATCGTTGACACAATGAGAAAGCAAGGCATTGAACCTGATGTTGTCACGTATAATACATTGGTTGATGCGCATTGCAAGAAAGGGATGGTCTCTGAAGCTGAGGATTTTGTTGACGCAATGATAAAGCGAGGCATTGAGCCTGATGTTGTTACCTATAATGCATTAATCAATGGCCATTGCTTGCAGAACGAAATGGATAAAGCTAGAAGAGTTTTGCAGTTGATGATTGAGAAGGGTTGTGCACCTGATATAGTTACTTACAGCACCATGATCAATGGATATTGCAAAGCGAAGAGGTTAGACGAAGCAATGGAACTCTTTCATGAAATATCTCTAGAGGGACCAATCCCGAATACTGTCACATACAACACTCTTGTGCAAAGTATGTTTCAGTTAGGGAAAGTTTCAACTGCTCGTGAACTTTTTAGAAAGATGCTTGCTTCTGGACAAGTTCCAAATATAGTGACCTGTTTGATTTTGCTGGATGGTTTATGTAAAACAGGTCATATCGAAGGGGCATTGAAACTTTTTCAAGCAATGCAAAACAGTGGGTTGGAACTTGATATTGTTCCGTATAATATACTAATTGATGGGTTTTGTAAAGCTGGGCATATCGAAGTTGCCAGGGAATTATTTCATCAACTCTCAAACAATGGTTTAAAACCGGATGTTTACACATACTGTATAATGATTAATAGACTGTGTAAAGAGGGATTGCCAGATGAAGCATATAAGATGTTTGGGAGCATGGGAGATAATGACTGTTTGCCTAATAGCTGCTGTTACAATGTAATGATCCGGGGTTTCCTTCAAAACAACTATACCTCAAAGGCAACGCAACTTCTTACGGAAATGGTTGGTAAGGGCTTTTCTGCAGATATATTCACTGCCACTTTGTTTATGGATCTCATTGTACACTCTAATAAATCAGTCTTGCTCTGAAATGTTTCACAAATTGTGTAAAGATCATCACTTGCAATGTGATAAAAGATTTTGGTTTTAGTTTCCATTTTCAATTTTGTTGATTTTATTCTGACTTGTGTAGTAAGTGAGAGACTTGTTGGTGGTAATGTTAAGAAATTAGGGGAAAATCAACATCTGTTGCAGTGACAATAGCATCGGTTTAACTTTTGGCTGCTCAGAACTTTTAACTCCTTAAAAGTGTAAAATTCAATCAAATTTAGAGTTTATTTGATTGAGTGAAAATAAATTTTGAAAAATAATATGATTTTCTAAAAAATATAATATTTTATTTTGTTTAAATGATTATAGGCAAAACATTTTACATTATTTTCCTGAATTCATTTTTCAAAAATACATAAATATTTTCATGATGAAAGATATATTTCTTTTCATTATTTAATTACGAAAACTATTGTAAAATAAACACCAGTCTCTGGCACTTCTTGGAACTTGGATTTGGATCGTCCAAAATTAATTGATATGTCATTAAATGATTAAAAATCTAATTAAATGAGGTATAAATGACATGTAAAAAATAACTGACATGTCATTAATTGATTGAGAAGGGACATGGATGACGTGGCGTAACCGTTTCATCCAATCCTTCCCCTATCATTTAGATGTCTGACAAAAACTCTAAATATTATTCCAAACACATTTTATCAATTAAATTAAATCTTAACTTAATGATAAAAAGTCGAGCTATGATATAAATTTGATTTCACCGACACCTCTAAAGTATGAAAAGGAAAACGATTGATATATTTGAACTACTATTAATTTGGTCAAACAATACTTAAAATAATTCTTATTTAAAAGTAACAAATAGTATTATAATAGTATTTTCATCTTTTAATAATTTTATGTAAATCTACAAAATATTTATTTGAGCATAGAATAAATCTATATAAAAATGACTATAAGACCTCATTTTTACTCATTTTGTGTGCAGTATAATCTAAGAATAGAAGTAGATGGTAATCATACACCCCACCTCCAAAATTAAAGTTCAATCATTTCTATTTTTCCAACCTAATTCCCAACTATAAAATAGAAAAGATAGTTGATTGTTGCAGTAATTCTTGTATTATGAGGTTTTAGGAGCATGCACTTGAAAACCTTCTTTCTTTGAGTATATATAAATATAAGTAAATGGTTTAAATGTTTAAATTAAGTTTGCTTGTATAAGGGTTAAACTTTTCAAAATATTCGTATAAAGTCTTAACTTTTATAAAAAAAAAGTATACACAGGGATTTTTCATGCTCTTTAGCTCAATTTGAGTAAAAATTATGTAAATTTTAATGTATTTAGAATAAAATACATGACAATTGAATCAAATATTGCTTGAAAATAAAAGAAAATGAAAAATTAATTTGATACCTAATATACGACATTTGAGAAGTCCTTATTTGAGCACTTTCAAAAAGATTTGGTTCTTAGTTGAGGACCTTCAAAAAGTTTTGGCCATTGTTTGTTCACTTTGAAAGATTTGACTTTCATTTAAGCGTTTTTGTAAAAGTTAGACCTTTATATAAATATTTTGAAAGGTTTAACTTTTATATAAACAATTCCTGAAAAAATACCCCAATTTGAACATTTAACTAAATAAATGTATGGATTTTCAAATGTATTTCATCATTCAGCTTTGTGGGCAAAATTTTCCTCATTGTTTTTTTATTCATAAGATTTAAATTTAAAATTTTACTTAAAATTTACTAATAGTTAGGTGACCATTTTGTAACTTTTCAGAGTTGGGTGACTAAAAAATTTTTACTAATAGTTAGACAACTACTAATATAGTTTACGCTTCTAGAAACTAAAGCATGTGAAACATGATAGACCAAATTTCCAAGAAAAATGCATCCAAAATAATTAATCTATACTATTACTTAAACCTTTGATTAAGTTTTGTGTCACGAGTCAACCGAGCACCAATTAGGTTAGGGTGTAACAGCCCAAATTTCAGTGGTGTCGGAACAGTGATTCGAGATCACTAAATCCAAAAAATTAGTATAAAATATTATTAATTTAATGAGTATAAGTTAAATGTGAAGTTAGGGAAATAATTGAAATAGTGAATAGTTTTTTAGAAATAAATATTAAATAATTGAGAAGTGAAAACGAGGTATCGAGACCTCGGGATATTAAAACGAGCCGAAAATATTTTTATAAATATTTATAGAGTGTTAGTAATGTGGTGTTAAAATCTCGTTAGAAAATTTTATCGTTTGGGTGGTTGATTAAATAAAAAGGACTAAATTGTAATAAATGCAAAATTTGCTAGAAGGATTAAATAGCTTAAGTGTTAAAAGAAAGAGAATTTAAAGGGAAATTAAGCCTAAAAGTGAATAGGTTGTACGGCAAGGGCAAGAAAATCAGCAGAAAAATAAGGGAAATAAGGGCAAAATTGGAAATTCTATAATTTTAACATATAAAATAAGGACAAAATTGAGAAATCTAGCGATCTCTTCATATTTCTCAGCCAAAACGCCATAGAAGGTCTGGAGAAAGCTGGTTTTTCATATTTTTACATCATGTGAGTTTGATTCTTTCTTTTTCTTGATAATTTTTATGTTTTTATGACTTTTACAACTAGGTCCACTTATAGAATTCATTAGTTTTTGATTTGGTGGGTGAAATTGGAAGTTACCCTAGCTGATTAAGGGAAGTTTATTATGAATTATTATGAAATTTAAGTTCTAATTTCATATTAAGGTGGCTTTATTAAGTGATTTTGATAGAAAATGGTATTTAGGACCTAATTGTGAAAAAGTTTTGAATTAGAGGTTGGTGTTGAAATTCAGAATATAAAAGGTTGTGAAATAGTTTATAATGATAAAATAAAGTGTTAATTGAGAAAAATTAGTTCAATTGATGGGTGAATTGAGCAGGGACTAAATTGTAAAAACTATAAATTTTAGGGTAAAAGTGCAATTTCGAAAGTTGAACAGCATAAATTGTGAAGTGAAATAGAAATAAAATAAATGCTAATGAGTGAAAATATTTTGCATTTATAGACCAAGAAATCGAAGCAAGTCGCGGAAAGGAGAAAATAACCGAATACTTCCCGAATTTCTACAACTTTTGTGAATTAGCCCAGGTAAGTTCATGTGGCTAAATTTTAATGATCATTGTTAGTATTATGAATTTTGTAATGTGTTATATGATGTGTATGTGACAAAATTATTTGATAAGATTATAAACAATGTAAAAGCATGAAATTGTAGGAAACTATCGGATTGAGTACTTTTGTCTCATGATACATGACGAATTGACGGAAAAAGACCATGGTTGGACCATGGCAACAAATGATAAGTAATTTTCGTATAAGACCATAGCTGGGCTATGGCATCGGAAACAAATGATAAGCGATTCCCGTATAAGACCATAGCTGGGCTATGGCATCGGTAAAGTGTGCCAAGTGATTTCCGTATAAGACCGTAGCTGGGCTATGGCATCGAAGAAAAGTGATATGTGACCCGTGTAAGACCATATCCGGGATATGGCCTCGGTATGATACGTGATCCGTGTAAGACCATGGCTGGGCTATGGCTTCGGAAAAGGAAATGTGATTATGTGTAAATCCATAGTTCTACTATGGTATAAAGAAGGCAATGTACTCAATTCCGTATAGTTCCTAATTAGTGAAGAAGTGATAAATGGTAAACGGGCCCAAAAGGATGAATTTCGAGTATGGATATTATTGAATAATACTAAGTAAAATTGATTTGATTTGTGAATGACAGGAGATAGTAGTGAAATGTAGACTATGTGAATGATTTATTAATTTGGTAAGTTTACTTCCCAAGCCTATGAACTTACTAAGCTTTCATAAGCTTACTTGAATATGTTTGACATGTGTTGTAGATTAACGTGAGTTCGGGGATCGGATCATCACGAGGAATCACACTAACCTAATTTATTCCGGTAGTTCTTGGGTTATTATCTTTTGGTTTATATGGCATGTATAGTAATATACTCATTTTATGTAATTAATCTTGCGATATGGTTGTGGTTGGGTTAAGAAAATGCCTGATAATGATTAGTCCTTGGAATGGTTAATTTAGATTATGTATGAGACCATGTATGTTCAAAGTGATAATAGTTTATAAATTTTCATAGAAAAGTGAAAATTTGACATAAAACAGAATGTTGTAACAGCAGTGATGTGAGTTTAAAAAATCACTAAAAATAGTAGAAATTGAATTAGGTGATGAATTAAATATGGAATGGAAGCTTATTGTGTCTACTTTCATATGAAAGAAGCAAAACAGGTAAAGAAGTTATATGTTATGAGATATTTGAGTTTTAGTGAAACAGGGCCAGAGCGATCTCTGGATCCCCTGTTCCAACTTTGAAAATTCACCATAAATTGTAAAAAAATAATTAGGAGGTGTACTTTATATGTTTAGAATCCTTATTGAGTCTAGTTTTAATAGAAACAAACATCATATTCATGTAAATTTTTTTCAGAGAGAAAAGTGGTTCGTAGTAAGTAGAGGTCAGTCCAGTCGAGATCTGAAACAGGGGTAACTTTAACTAATAAACTGTACTAATTGGCCAATCCAAAAATTCTAGAAAAAAATTAGTAGATAGATATATGAGTCTAGTTTCAAGAAAAATTTACGGATCTTGATTTCGAGTTTCGTAACTCGAGATATGATTTTTAAAGAGACCATGACGCAGAAAAACAGTTTGCTACGAAAATTAAATTGGTTGTTATAAAATTCAAAAAGTGATGAAACAAGTTTGGTAACACCTCAAACTCGACTCTGGCGACGGTCTCGGGTAAGAGGGCGTTACATAGGGAAATTACTAAAATTTCATTTCTTATTAAAAATAAGTTATATTATTCAATGGTACTTTAGTCATTTTATTTTAAAAACAATAAAAAATGCATATGGTAGGATTTGAACCCATGTCCATTGCATTGGTAAATTTAAGAATTTACTACTAAACCAAAATTTTATTTTACTATTTTGGGTAAACTACACCATTAGTCACTAAACTATGAGTAAGTTTTCATTTTGGTTATTTAACAAAAAAATTTTATTATGTGGTCATCGAACTATTCAAAAGTTTTTATTTAAGTCAAAACGCGGTTAAAATCAATGTTATATGGTTTTCTCTATTTATACTGCCTGCACACATGAAAAGCTCTTTTTTCCCTTCTCTTTTAAAGTTTATTTTTTTATGAAACAACTTTAGATATCATGAATCTAAGAACCAAAATTCAAACAATTTTTCTCTAATCTCCGACACTGACCGTCATATTGACTTGGATCTAAAGTATATTCTTCTACTCGTCTATGGGTATTGGTCCACTATACCGATCATCAAATCGCTGCTTGAAACTCACTGGCAAAACTTAAAAAAAAAACTTAACAACCTGGTGACTTAAATAAAAACTTTTGAATAGTTCAACGACTTGAATGAAAATTTGAATAGATTAGTGACAAAATTGTAACTTTTTAGTTAAGTGACCAAAACAAAAACTCAACATCAACTCAAAATTGCTATATTGTCCATATTTCATGTATTATTATTGTTCTAAAAAATATAATATTTCATTTTGTTTAAATGATTAGAGGCAAAACATTTTACATTATTTTTCTGAATTCATTTTTCAAAAATACATAAATATTTTCATGATGAAAGATATATTTCTTTTCATTATTTAATTACGAAAACTATTGTAAGATAAAATATTCATGCTTAATTAAACTCAATTAACTTAATTATTCTTGTAGTCTTTAACTTTTATTTCCTAAGTATTTATTTTGTAACCAATAGATTCAAATCGGATATCAATAAATATTTTTACAACCGTAAGAATACAGATTTGGATAATGGATATCTAAAGGGTTCTATCCTTACTTGCTAGCAAATAGTTAGTTTTAACATCCGAATTGTTATCCCTAATCATAACTTTGCTATAGTATACGTGTCGAATTTGGGCTATATGGATCTGATTTGTAAAGGGTTTGGGTAATGTAAGGTTTTGGGTCAAGTGATTGTAAATGGACATTTTAAAAAAGACTTTAATATTTGGTTTTAATTTTGCTTTTATTTTTTTGGTTTTATTAATAGGCCGGGCCAAAATTGGCCATTACAGCTGCCCCTCTTTGCTCATTGTCGTGCAACGGGAATAGAGTAAAGACATAAAGAAGGGCCAATTTTGCCAGATCTTGCCGAGTCTTGATTTCTTTGGTATTCTTCTTGTTCAGCTCTCTTTCCAGTCTAACCCAACGCCTCTCGTAGCTTTAGGTTCAATCCCTCGCGATTTCTGAGCTTCGACTTGTAGCCTCGTTTCATTAGCATCTTCAAAGGCATAAAGTGATCTGGTTCTTCTGCAACTTCGGAGATGAAGTCTTGGTATCTTTGATCTGCTCTGCTAGAACTTCAAGAAGATGAATCTTGATCTTCGATCAACTCTAACCTTCATCCTTTATTGAAAAACAAACATCGAAGCCAGCCCAACCTGCGAATTCTCGCAACATGGGTTAATTCTTTTGGAACATAAATTAAGAGTGCCCCGGTGTATGACTTGAGACTCAACTCACCTCTCGCAACATGAGTTGGTCCTTTCGAAAACAGAAATTGAAAGCAGAAATTGAAAAAGATCAACTCACCTCTCGCGATATGAGTTGAATGAACAGAAATTAAAAAAGCAGCTAAAGATCAACTCACTTCTCGCAATATGAGTTAGATAAACAGAAATTAAAAGTACCTCAACGTGTCTTGAGGCTCAGCTCACCTCTCGCAATATGAGCTGATTTTTTTGAAACATAAATTAAAGACAGATGTTGAAAACATCCCGTCGTGACTTGAGGTTTGACTCACCTCTCGCAATATGAGTCAATAACGAAAATTAAAAATACCTCAACGTGTCTTGAGGCTCACCTCACTTCTCGCAATATGAGTTGATTTTTGAAAGACAGAAATTAAAAATACCTCAACGTGTCTTGAGGCTCAACTCACTTCTCGCAATATGGGTTGATTTTTGAAAGATAGAAATTTAAAATACCTCAACATGTTTTGAGGCTCAACTCACTTCTCGTAATATGGGTTGATTTTTGAAAGACAGAAATTAAAAATACCTCAACGTGTCTTGAGGCTCAACTCACTTCTCGCAATATGAGTTGATTTTTGAAAAATAGAAATTTAAAATACCTCAACATGTTTTGAGGCTCAACTCACTTCTCGTAATATGAGTTGATTTTTGAAAGATAAATTAAAACAAATCAGAATCGCAAAACATATTATCTGGTGGGACTCAAGTGTCCTTATCAAAACTTCTTACTTTGCTGGAGTACCTGCGTATATCATGCAAGATGTTATCGTGATATGCATATGCTGGTCCTAAATGCCGCAATGCCTACATGATTATGCTATGTGCTTTAGGTACGTTAGCCATATGTGCCCTTTCGTCATGATTTTTGAAGATTTGTATTTAGCGTTTTGACTCTTGGTTCTCTTCAGGCTTTGCACCCGTCTTCAAGTCATCCGAGCAATCTACATTTCTCTAATACCACTCTTTTGCTCCTGGTTGAACTTTTGTTATTGCTTTGAGGTTCTTGTGCTTATCAATTTTCATTCAGGTAATGCTTAACGTTTCCTTTTGTACAGAGCATGTCATATTACTATTTATCAATTAGATAAACATAATAAGATGCATGTGAATGGTCAGGTAGGTACAAAAAAGAGACTTCACATAATTTTCGAAAGTAACCAACAAAGTCAACCAAGGATAATTGAAAGTGCCATAGAAGAAAAGGAACCATATTAGTGGATACAAATGTTCTAGATATTCAATGCATGAACTCTGCCACGTTTCTCAATCACGAATCTTTCTGAGCAAGGTCTCTTGTGTAGAAGATCTCGAGTGTTCAGAAATGCTTCATACTATAGCCTGGTCACTTGGCCCACTGTTCAAAATTGCTTCTGCCCCCTTGGGCCCAAACTTGCTTTATTAGGACGCCCTTTTGGGTTTTCATCCTAATGTTCTGTGTTTGACCAAGGCGCCCTTTTCGGGTTTTCACCTTGACCTCCCCTTTTTTTTTTTTTTTTTTAAGTGTAGTATTTCTTCACAACATCGGAGTTTACTGGATTTGGTAACTCCTTCCCATCCATTTCTGTAAGGATCAAGGCCCCGCCAGAGAATGCCTTCTTCACGACATACGGTCCTTCCCAATTAGGTGCCCATTTCCCTCGCAAATCTTTTTGTATTGGGAGGATCTTTCTCAAAACGAGTTCTCCTTCGTGGAATTCTCTTGGCCGTACCTTCTTGTCATGGGCAGCGATCATCCGTTTCTGGTACATCTGTCCATGGCAGATTGCCTTCAAGCGTTTTTCTTCGATGAGATTCAACTGATCATAACGAGCTTGGACCCATTCTGCCTCCTCGAGTTTCGATTCCATTAAGACTCGTAGGGACGGTATCTCAACTTCAATAGGTAGCACGGCTTCCATCCCATAGACTAGAGAGAAAGGAGTTGCCCCTGTGGACGTCCTCACAGATGTGCGGTATGCGAACAGAGCGAACGGCAGCTTTTCGTGCCAGTCCTTGTAGGTCTCTGTCATTTTGCCGATGATCTTCTTTATGTTCTTGTTAGCTGCTTCGACAGCTCCGTTCATCTTCGGACGATAAGGCGAAGAGTTATGGTGCTTTATTTGAAATTGCTTGCACACTTCTGTCATCATTTTATTGTTCAAATTCAAGGCGTTATCTGAGATGATTCTTTCAGGCAAACCATATCGACAAATGATTTCTTTTTTCAAGAATCTATAGACGGCGGTCCTTGTCACATTAGCAAATGAGGCAGCTTCTACCCATTTTGTGAAATAGTCGATGACCACGAAAATTAATCGGTGCCCATTAGAAGCTTTGGGAGAAATCGGCCCTATAACGTCCATGCCCCACATTGAAAAGGGCCATGGAGACGTCATAACATGAAGGGGAGAAGGAGCTACATGAATTTTGTCACCATAAATTTGACATTTGTGGCACTTTCTTGCGTAGCTAATGCAATCCCTTTCCATCGTTGACCAGTAATACCCGAGTCTCATAATTTTTCTGGACATAGTGAAGCCGTTGGAGTGGGTCCCACATATTCCTTCGTGAACTTCTTCGAGTATCTTCTTGGCTTCAGTAGTATCTACACATCTCAGAAGCACCTGATCTTTACCCTTCTTGTACAAGGTGTCCCCATCAAGAACAAATCCCGCTGACATTCTTCTGATTGTCCTTTTGTCATTCTCGTTTGCTTGCTCAGGATACGTTTGATTCTTGACGTACTCTAAGATATCATGGTACCATGGTCGTTCATCAGCCTCTTTCTCAATGCTATAACAATGTGCAGGAACCTCGTATATGCTCATCTTGAGGGGCATTATCTCTGCTTCTTTATTTGCTTTGAACATTTAGGCTAAGGTGGCCAATGCGTCAGCCAATTGGTTATCTTCTCGTGGGAAGTAATTGAAAGTTATTTCTTTGAAATCCTTGATCAATTCAGCTATCAGATAGCTGTACTTAATCAACTTTGAGTCCCTCACTTCCCAATCTCCACGGATTTGGTAGATCACTAAAGCTGAATCCCCATATACCTCTAGGATCTCGATGTTTCGTTCAATGGCTGCCCGTAGTCCCATGATACAAGCCTCATATTCTGCTATGTTGTTGGTGCAGAAGAAATTGAGCCTAGCAGTGAAAGGGTAATGGTCTCCTTCCGGTGATATTAAGACTGCTCCAATTCCATGCCCCAGAGCATTCGATGCACCATCAAAGCTCATCTTCCAAGGCGTCCCTTTTGATGACTCACCTTCTTTCTCTGTGATGCACATCAAGTCCTCATCCGGGAAATCAAATCTCAGGGGCTCATATTCTTCTGTTGTTCGAGCCGCCAAGAAATCAGCTATTGCACTCCCTTTCACCGATTTTTGGTTCACATAGATGATATCGTATTCTGATAACAGAATCTGCCATCGGGCCATTCTCCCCGAGAGTGCGGGTGATTCCATCATATATTTTATCGGGTCTAGCTTTGAAATCAACCACGTCGTGTGATACAACATGTATTGCCTGAGTCTCTGAGCTGCCCAAACCAAAGCACAACAGAATTTTTCGATTGATGAATACCTTGCTTCGTATTCTGTAAACTTTTTGCTAAGGTAGTATATCGCCTTTTCCTTCTTTCCCGACTCATCATGTTGCCCGAGTACACAACCCATTGAGTTTTCAAACACCGTTAAATACAAAATCAAAGGCCTTCCTGGAGTCGGCGGCACTAGCACTGGGGGGCTAGACAAATATTGTTTTATTTTGTCAAAGGCCTCCTGGCATTCTTCGTCCCATGCCCCAGGGTTGCGCTTTCGAAGGAGTCGAAAGATGGGGTCACACTGATTGGTGAGTTGAGCAATAAATCGGGAAATGTAGTTTAGCCTTCCCAAGAATCCTCTGACCTCTTTCTGAGTGCGCGGCGGGGGTAGTTCTCGAATGGCTTTTATCTTTTCTGGATCTACCTCTATGCCTTTTTTGCTGACGATGAAGCCCAGTAATTTTCCCGAGGTAACCCCGAATGTACATTTAACCGGATTAAGCCTTAGCTGAAACTTTCTCAGTCTTTCAAATAACTTTTTAAGGTTCACAATATGTTCCTCTTCTCCTCGGGATTTAGCAATCATGTCGTCAACATAGACTTCTATCTCCTTGTGCATCATATCATGGAACAGTGTCACCATGGCCCTCTGATATGTGGCCCCGGCATTTTTGAGCCCGAATGGCATCACCTTGTAACAAAACGTTCCCCACATCGTTATAAAGGTGGTTTTCTCCATATCCTCGGGAACTATTTTGATCTGATTATACCCCGAAAATCCATCCATGAAAGAAAATAATGAATGCTTCGCCGTATTGTCCACCAATGTGTCGATATGTGGTAAGGGAAAATTATCCTTAGGACTTGCGCGGTTCAGGTCACGATAGTCCACGCACATTCGCACTTTACCATCCTTCTTTGGCACTGGGACAATATTAGCCACCCATTCTGGATATCTGGAAGCTTGTAGGAAGCCTGCATTGAATTGCCTCTTGACTTCCTCTTTTATTTTCAGCAGCATTTCAGGCCTCATCCGCCTTAATTTTTGTTGAATGGGTTTACATTCGGGTCTCAGCGAGAGCTTATGAACCATTATGTCCCCATCCAATCCCGGCATATCCTGATAGGACCATGCAAACACGTCTTTGTACTCATGAAGCAAATCAATCAAATGATGCCTGGTGTCCTCTGAGAGTGTGGTCCCGATCTTCACTTCTTGCTTATTTTCATTAGTCCCCAGGTTTATTGTTTCAACAGATTCTTGATGAGGTAGAATCTGTTTGTCCTCTTGTTCCACCAACCTTAGCAAGTCAGGAGACGAGACATAGTCTTCAGCATTTTCCTCATCCTCGAATTCTCCTAAACAAACGGTCCTTTCAAAATCGATTTCAAGATTGGTAACGGGTTCGTTCATGTCATTGGCATCTGAACACCTGAAAATTGAATGGGAAAGAGAACGCTATAGAGGAACATCCAAGTTTTGGCAATAACAAACAAAACATTATGGCATAGTATGAGGTAAGTGCAAGAGCAGGCCATGAAATGAAAGAATAATTATGGAGTAAATGCAGAAGGTTATGACAAAATGCTTCTTCATTAATATTCATTTAATAGATCAAGAGCAAATGCAAGCTCTTACAAAAGAATTCTATTATATCTAAGGACACAATAGAGGGTTAACGTTGAGCATTACTCTGAAGACTTAAAAACTACAAGAAGATCTTCAGCGGTCCAATTGTTCAATTTGAAACCAGGAGGGCAAGGGCGTATTCTTGAGACGTCTTTGCCTGTAGCCATATCAACTCCTTTGTCAATAACATTTATGCTGACATTTCGAAAACCCTTTTCGATTGATAGCAGTATGTTTCGCGAGCTATTTTGTCCAGGGTATATCTTTCCCGCGGACGTAAATGTTCTTGACAAAGGAGGATACTGGATGGGCTCCCATTCTGGTTCTCGGCCCAGGGTTCTTGCGATCCTTCTTTCTTGCTCTTTCTTCCATTGTTTCTTTAAGTGACACGCCTTCGGTTGGAATCCCAGACCAAACCGAGCCTTGTGAGGGACTGGCTTCAGGGCCCTAACTATTCCTTGCTGAAATTTCCCTAGACCTTTCATTGCTCTAGCTCCTTTTCCTACCGTCAGCTTAATCCCCATCTTTGTGTTTCTTGATAACTTGGGTACGGGGATCCTATTTCCCTCCGCGACGAATGCAGCGTTGACAAACTCTAGGGATCGGAAGGAGCACTCCAATGCATCTTGGCTAACTTCGACATAGGGAGTGTCAGCGGAGACGGATGCGACGATATCTTCTTCGCCTTCGATTGTAACCAGGCAACCATCCATGATAAGCTTCATTTTTTGGTGAAGAGACGATGGAACTGCACCCGCAGAATGTATCCAGGGCCTTCCCAGGAGGCAGTTGTACGATGGTGTGATATCCATGACTTGAAATTCCACCTCGTAGACGTAGGGGCCTACCTCTAAAGGGATCTCGATCTTTCCCATTACTTCAGGCCTCGTCCCATCGAAGGCCCTTACCGTAGAATGACAGGGCCTTAGGTAGGACAAATCCATTGGGATTCGAGATAGTGTAGCCAATGGCATGACATTAAGTGCTGATCCATTATCAATGAGCACATTAGGTACGATGTAACCCTTGCAGCGGGTCGTAATATGCAGCGCTTTCACCAAGCCTCTACCACCGGGCGGTATTTCATCATCACTGAAGGATATGAAATTGACCGCATTCAGATTGTTTACCCATTTGTCAAGTTTTTCCACGGATATGTTGTTTGCTACGTAAGCTTGGTTTAATACTTTCAACAATGCGTTCCGGTGTGGCTCTGAATTTAGTAGTAGGGATAGTACCGAAATTTTTGCCGGCTGCTTGCTTAGTTGTTCCACTACGTTGTACTCGCTGTGCTTAATAAACTTCAGAAATTCTTGCGCCTCCTCTTCATCCACGGCCTTCTTAATTCCTGGTTCAGGCAAAATTTCATGTTCATCTTCAATCTCGCGCGCTGGTGCCTTCCCTTTTTGTTTCGAATCATTGATTTTCTTTATTGGCTCTACCTCTTTGGAGTAACATCTCCCGCTACGAGTAAAATGGCCCACTTCTCCAACACTCTCAGTTGTTACCTCAGCCTTTTTACTTTCTGGTGTGACAATGTTGACGTCATATTTCCAGGGCACAGCTTTATCATCCTTATAGGGAAAAGGAGATGGCACTTCTATTATCATTTTTGGTTTCACGAGCTCTTTCTTGGCATCATAGTAGATTATCAATGGTCGGTTAGCGCTGTATGGGCAACCTGGTGATTGATTGTCGGAGGCACACACTTCTCCTTCATCCGATTTTTCCCCTTTTTTGAAAATCTCAATCTTTTTACTATCCATCATGTCTTGGAGTACTTCCCTAAATTCTTCACAAGACTGGATATCGTGTTCTTTATTACCATGGAAACTGCAAAGATCATGCTCACTTTCTTCAAATACTCTGCTAGGATAACAGAGTAACCCATTTTCGGCCAATATCTCCCAGATTTTCTGCAGAGGCACTTTTATTTAAGAAACCCATTTCCTAACTTGCCGTTTGTTTTCTTCTTCAATTACACTCACATTCCCTTCAGCGTGATTTGGGAATGGGTTCCCGGTTGCACTGCCTGAACCATCAAATCTCAAAATACCCGCATCAATGAGTCATTGAACTCTTCTTTTGAAGGCGAGGCAGTTTTCCGTAGAATGACCCTGATTCCCAGCATGATAAGCGCAGCTGGCGTTAGGATCGTACCATTTCGGGTACGGAGGCTTCAAGGGTGCCATGTAATGTGGAGATATCAACTGTTTTTCCAAGAGTTTTTGATATAGTTCTCCGTACGGCACGGGGACAGGGGTGAATTGTTGTTTTTCCGGATTAGGTCTCGCAGGCCTTGGTTCGTTTTTAGGTTGGGTTTGGACGGGTATTGTGTTTCGTGGGAATGTGGTAGTTAGTCTTGGGCCGTTTGTGGTATACACGGGGTAGGAAGGGTATGGAGGTGGCGCTTGGTAGTAAGGGGTTTGAGGCGGATAGTAGAAATTTGGGGGTGGGTAGTTTCGTGGTCGAGGTTGGCTCGGATACGAGTTGGAGGCATAACGGCTTCCTGTTCCCACCATGTGGGTTTCTGGGTCTTTCTTCTTTATGGGCATTGCCCTCCTCGAGCTTTCTTGCCCCTCCATTCTACCGCTTTTTACAGCATTCTCAATAAGCTCGCCGGATATGACAATATCTGCAAAGTCTTTCGTAGCGCTTCCCACCAATTTGTCATAAAATGGTGCTTTCAAGGTGTTAATGAAGAGGACAGTTATCTCAGTTTTGGTCAACGGAGGTTCTACTTGGGCTGAGACATCCCTCCACCTTTGCGCATACTGTCTAAAGGTTTCTGACGGCTTCTTCTCCATCATCTGCAGCGTCATACGATCGGGCACCATGTCAGACACGTGCTTATACTGTTCGCAAAATGCCGACGCTAAGTCCTTCCATGTTCGGATCTTTTCTCTGCTTAACTGATTGTACCAGCGAAGAGCTGACCCGACAAGGCTATCTTGAAAGCAATGTATGAGTAATTTATCTTCATTTACATAGCCGGTCATTTTCCGGCAAAACATGACCAAGTGTGCCTTCGGGCACCTTGTCCCATCATACTTCTCGAAATCAGGTGCTTTAAACTTGGGCGGTAGAACTAGATCGGGCACTAAACTAAGCTCTTTGGCGCTTAGGGCGGAGAAGACCTCAGTGCCTTCTATCGCTTTTAGTCTTTCTTCTAAGCTCTTGTATTTTTCTTGAGCCTCATGATCCTCCACTCTCAACCTTGCGATTTCCACCGGATCATCTAAATCTGGGATGTGCGGGTTAGCAGGAGCTGACACAAATATCCCCTGTCCTAGGTGCGTAGCCGGCGCAGGTCGTTGTTCCAACCCAGCGGTTCCCGCTTGGGTGTGTACTCTTTGCGTTATATGGGGCGGGGTGAATCCAGGTGGGTAAAGTGGATCTTGATCAAGGTTAACAACCTCTGGGTTCTGCACGGGTCCCTTTCCTTTGTCTAGTCCTTTGGCTAATAGCTGAGTTAGTTGATCCATCATGCTCTTTTGCGATTCCAGCATTCTATCCATCATGTCTTGTTGCATTTTAACCATCTGTTCTTGCATCTGGTCCTGCATCTCCTTTTGAAGCTGCTCCAATCTCTCCATTCTTTGATCCATACTTTTTGATTTAAAACGAGTGCCGTAACGGTGCTGGGTGGGTGGGTTATTGGTAGATTCCAGGTTAACCTTCTGAAATAATTTCCTTTTGTTAGAGTCTTTCTATGAAATTTAATGCATATGATGATGTGATGCAATGCAGATGCATGAATACAAAAAGAGTATCGATTCAAGCTCAATTCCATATAGGAAATTTTATTAGAACACAAAGCTCTTTACATAAAGTAAATTACAGATACGGCTTTATCTTAACACCTAGAGCCTTAATCTTTTCCAACAAAGAAACTAACTCTTGTTCCTTAGACCCAAACTTCATGCTAAGGATGTCCGCTTGAAAAGCCAAGGATTGCAGGTGTTCAGCCGCCTCTCGTATTTGTGCTACAGCTCCTTCCATAACGTAATCTCTTCTTTGGATTTGCTCTTGAGAATAGCAACACTCCTCTTTCCATCGTTCCTCATTTTCCTCCAAAGACCTAATATAGCTTTGACAGCTTTGCAAAGTTATTTCTAACTCTTCGATTTTCTTTTTCATTTCTTCAATTTTGGCTAAGCTAGCTCTTAGCTCTATTACAGAGTTGCGATTCCGATGTCGTCGAAGGGATTCCTCTAGCTCCGCCACCCTAGCCGTTAACTCATCCTTCCCTTTCTGATTTTCTATCATTCCTCTTTCTAGGGCCTCATTTCGTACTTGGGCCTCTTTATATCTTGTTTCCCAACGCGTGACCTTTAATCTTTCTCTCTGGACTTCCTGCTGCCATTCTTCTGAGGTTTTCCCTAGACCAGCCTTCCTTAAGGATGAACACACTTTCTTATAATCGGTCTTTAGGCTATTCAAGTCTTCTTCTACTTTGTTCTTCCCCTTCTTAAGTCTCTCGGCTTCCGCTTTTTGGATATCGACGTCCATGCTCAGATACATCTTTTCTTGCTCCAACTGCTTTATCTGTTTTCCCATTTCTGAACTTTACTTTTCAAAGTCCTGTCTGATAATTTCTAGTTCGGAGGGGACTACCTGTAGATATTCTTCTAGCGGTCTAACATCTCCTAAATTTGGTCTCGGAACATTATCATTGACTCTTCTATTAAGCCAGACCTTATACTCGGGAGTCACCGATCCTACGTTTTGATTTTTCATTCGGCGAGTTTGATTCCAGGCCATAGAAACCTCTTTGATCTTTTTCTTATAATTCTTCCCTTTGTATGGAAACTCGCATTCTGCCAACCCATGCGTCGTCGGTATAAACTGCTTCGACCAATATTGCCTTAATACCATTAAGGGAGCATAGCCAGTGGCTCCCCAAATTCCAAGCAATGGGACCCAATCGAAATCCCCACATCGGTATAGAATTTCCCCGGGTACAAACCAAGGAGTCCTCCACTCGAAGTCCCCATCTTGCAGATTTTGGAGAAGTGCGATCCAGTTTTCCTCCGACACATCATCTCTCCTTGGTGTGGTGACCATTTCTCTCAACGGGGAATAATCATTCAAGAAGACTCGATAAGACGGCTTACTCATCTTCCAAAAATGGCCATGAAACCAAACTAACAGCAATTGTGCACATCCGATGAACCTGCCCTCTTCGGCTCTTCTGCATGCGCTCAATGACCTGAAAGTTTCCGCTAAGATCGCAGGCACCGGTGTGATCCCCTTGTCAAGTCGATCGAAGAGGTCAGTGACTGCCTCGTCCACATATCCCAAGGCCTTAGGGAACAACATTAACCCATAAATGCTGAGTGCTAATACATCAACCCTTTTTGCAGTATCAGGGTGACCTAGAATTAGGTCTCTTAGGTTTTTCCATGGGATGCACTTGTATTCTCCTTTCTTCTTAATCTTAGCCGTGATCCATTGCTCGCTCATTCCCGTAATACTCATCAACTTTTTCCAAAAAGCTGGGACATAAGCAACTCGTGAATAAATTTTATCAACCTGCGCTCTTGGACAATTCAGTAGGGCAGTATACTCTTCTATAGTAGGCACCAAATCCACTCCTCCGAAGGTGAAGCAACTATATGCTGGATTCCAAAACTGCGCGAGGGCCCGAAATAAGTTCTCGTCCACCTTAACATCTAACAGATACGGTAAATCTCCATACTTGTTGTAGAACATCCCTTTAGTTTCATCATCCCACTGACACCAAATTTCTCTCAATTCCTGAAGACTATTTTGCGTAACAATGATGCGGGTATAGTCCCATAACTCCGATACATATCCCACAGCTAGGCTATCCCCCTTTTCCAATTGTGCGGTTTCTGACCAGTTTTGGATTGTCGCATTGCCTTTTACTTTATCAAGACGTTCGTTTTCCATGGTCGAGCTCCCTATTTTAGCAATTGAACCCAAATCGACGCCTTTTCAATGCAATATGTAGAAAGCAAAAACACAAAATGTTAGTGCAGTATGTGGAAAGTAAAACACAAAGCGTCAGTACAATATATAATGGAATTCAAAGCATACATAGAAGTAAAGAACAATCAAGGACCTATCAAGGGTAACCACTAGGGTTGGGCGCAGTTCTACCTCATGTGGGCTCCTAAAGGTCCTCTATATGCGGCTTGGATCTAGAGTAGGGTACCTGAACCAGCAGATTCCTCGATCTTCACCCATTATAGGCTCATATGGATCGAGTTCAGTTCAGGGGAACACATTTCCCTAAGGCTGCACGGAGATGAAAATCTCACGAAGCACATAGGTACAGACGTGTTCCGAAAGCGTTTCACTATCCTACACGGAGGTGAAAACCTCACGAAGGAGTAGCTTCTTGCTTCCACTTAATGGGTGTGACCCGGCGGTCATGCAATGCAATGCACAAGTATATAGAAAAACTTGAAACATAGAAAGGAAATAACGAAAACCGCAATTTAAAACAGACGAAATGCAAAAGAGGGATCGTAAATTAAAATTAAAATTTCAATTTTCGACAAAAAGACAAAAGTTAATCAACTCGTGGCTTGACTCACAAACTTGAATCCCCAGTGGAGTCGCCAAGCTGTCGAATTTGGGCTATATGGATCTGATTTGTAAAGGGTTTGGGTAATGTAAGGTTTTGGGTCAAGTGATTGTAAATGGACATTTTAAAAAAGACTTTAATATTTGGTTTTAATTTTGCTTTTATTTTTTTGGTTTTATTAATAGGCCGGGCCAAAATTGGCCATTACAATACGTATGTATATATATATATATATATATATTAGTTTTCCTTTATAAGTAAAATAACTGTAAAAGAAAAGAAAAAAGATGGGAAACGATAACAAGAGCAACTCACCTAAATCCACGTTAAATAATTCAAGTGTATTCTTTTATGAAATCGGTGAAGATCGAGGGAACAAATATTGAGTCATCAGCAATTAGTTTCTTATCCAACAATGAGAATCAAATAATTAAAGAAAATGTGAAAATTATGATTTGGTGCTTTTGGATATTTCCATTTTTTTATCACACTTAGTCGATAAATTTTGTTTTTTAGCTTTTTAAGTAAAACAAACATAAAGATATATAAAAATATAACGAAGGATCAAATTACATAATATACAAACGTTGAAAGTTAAATTTTTTAAATTTAAGATTAAATTGATATAAATATATAAACATTAAGAGTTAAATTTATTAATGTATCAATTTTAAAATCTGTCACGTTATGTAAGAGTTGATGGCCAAAAAGCAAAATCGAATAATTAAATAACTATTTTGTAACAGAGTAGATGTGTGCATGGGATTCAGGAGCCCCTTGATGAGAATCTATTCTCTGACCTTGTTCTTCAAACCGCACTCGATCAGCCTGAACTCCAACCCCAAGCCAAACATGAACTTGAACCTGAACCAAGGCCGCCTTCTGCTACTGCCTTTGCTCGGCAGACATCTTCAACTTTTCGAAAGAAAAAGAAAGCTACCGAATTCAGGATTGGATATGGTAGAGATCACCAGATTAATAATATTGTGCTGATGGTAAAATTGCACTTTGGCACCCCTTAAAAATGATAAAAATTTGATTTAATCCTTTAAAAATTATAAAGATATAGACTATTTAAATAGTGAAATTACATTTGTACTATAGTAAATATTAAAATTTAATTCCAATCCCCCTAAAAAAAATTCTGCCTTCGTCCCTACACGTATATGTGAAAATCATAGATTTAGAATACAGATATGTGTTTAAAAATAATATATAATAGATAATAAATATAATGTTTGGAACTAATAATTAACGCGTGAGTGAAAGAAAATTGATATGTACGATATTAAATGTATTACAATAGTTTATGATGGTTGTTTATTTACAAATGAAATATGTACGATATTAAAATTAAAACAATAGATTTAATTGTTAATCGTTGTGTTGTTATCAATCTTGTGGCGATGTCGAGTTAACTTGTGATACCAACTCAATTAAATATATTATTAATATTAATTAATATGGAAGTAATAACGTGTGAATAATTATAATTATAATTAAAATATAAAAACATATTAAAATAAAGATTTATTCTAGTGGTAAATTAAAAATTTTACTTATGTAATTAGTTTTGATTCGAATCTCACCATATATGTGGTGGTAAAAAATTTATTTATAAATGCATTAAACATGGGTTTAATCTTTTGGCATGTTAATTTTAGATTTTTTTATTATTTTAAATTATATAAAAGTATGAAAAGACAAAAAGGTCACCAAAATAATAATAGTGATCATTTAATTACAGGGTATTTTAGTCATTTCTTAACCAAGTTGATACCTGGTTAACTCGTAACACAAACTCTATTATGGATTTTATTAATAGTAAGTATATGTACATAAATTTGCTGAGAGAAAACATTTTATGTTAAAAGTTAGTTTTTAAAAAAGTTTAGTGTAGTCGCAAAGAATTTGTTTATAAATCTATTAAATATAGGTTTAATCCCTTGACATATTAATTTTAGTTCTTTTATTTTAAAACTATACAAAAGTATAAAAAGACAAAAAAAGGTTATTAAAATAATAATAGTAGTCATTTAATAAAAAGGTATATTGGTCATTTCCTAACTGAATTGATACATGGTTAACCTGTGACACTAACTCAGTCAAAAGTTTTATTAATAGTATAAACGAGTTAGTATTTGGTTAAATTGTGACACTAATTCAATCAAAGCTTTTATTATTAGTATAGATTTTTATTTTTTAAAATTAAAATAATTTCTTTTATTTTTTGGAAAACAAAACTACATAATTAGTCACATAACCATTAACGTGTTTCTGTTTTGGTCACCAAATTACAAAAAACAAATCTAATTTCATCAATAACGTTCTCGATCAATTCTGTTTTGGATACTCTCCCTTAAATCGATAACAAAAATAATGTTGTAGTCTTTTTTTAATTGATATAGTACCACATTTAATTCTTAACACTTTCATATTTTATTAATTTGATCCTACTTCTAAATAATTTAACAAAATAAACTTTTCACATTTATAAATTTTATCAATTTCATCCTCTCAGTAGAAGATAATAACGAATGAGTTGTGAAATAAAAAAAAAAAGGAATAGTCGAAATCGCAATAAAAACGAAAAAGAAAATATCCACAAAACGGTGACATACAACCCACCATCTTTTATCATCATTTCTTCCCATTTTCATGCCAATCAAAACATCAATTATTTATTTGTCTTCATTTATAGAATAAATAATTAAAGATTAAATTCTGTTCTAAGTACTTATACATTTCATACATTTCATATAATTTAAGTATCTAGATAGAAAAAAAAAAGTATGATTGAAGTATTAGCTTTTGGGTATTTTCCTTTTTAGTGTTTTTTTTTTTTATCAAATTTAGTTGATAAGTTTGCTTTTATCGTTTTTTAAGTGAAACGGTCATAAAGAAAATATAAAACTTGAACGAAGGACCAAATTATACAGTGTGTAAACGTTAAAATTTAAACTTTTTATTAAGTTTCTCAATATTAGATTGCACACTTATTAAGTAAGTGTGCAATCTCATGTAAGTGGCAATGTTGCCACAATTATGGGCATACAAAAAATTCTTATGACGTGAATGGACAAGATTTTATGGTATATAATGTTAGCAAATGAGAATTATTATTGTATTAAGATCATCTTTCATGGTTTTTAGGAGCCTTACAACGTGTAAATTATTATTTTATTAAGCTCATCTTTTTTTTTGGTCGAAACCAAAGTGACTATCGCCAATAATAGTGACTAATCAGATAGGATATACTACGATAAACTAGATTTTCAAGATAAGCTTCATTGGAACATGAATAATCAATGAACCAAAAGTTGATCAAATTGCACATTCTATATAGTGCAAATTGGATTACTTTCAAACACATAATGGGCTAAACAATATATAAAACTTCGAAATCCAATTTAACTTTTACCACATTATTTTATCACCTAAATTGTTTCGACCTCTACCACGTGGCAAAAAAACTCACAATTTTTGTTAAAATATCTATTTATGTGTAAGACGATACAAGTCGCAAGGCACAAAATCAAGCTCATTAACGTGATGGACTCAAATTTCCTCAAGGCCCAATAATGAGGTCAAAGGCCAAGCAAATCTGAGTAAGATTGAACGAGAGCATTCAAGACTTCGTTACGAAGGCCATAGATGCGCACACGGCCGAAAAAGAAAATCAAGATTCACTTTCCTGTTTTCAAGAAAATCAAGATTTCAAATCTTGAAAATCTTGGTCCAAGAAACTGAATCTTGTAGCCAACGCTCATTGGATTTCATGTACGAGCTTGAACGAGCCAATTTCGAGAGCAAACGGATCACAAGACTAAGTTCTTGTAAAAATGGCCCATTAAGATGTCTACAAGTCCATCTTGAAGTTTTGAAAGTTATTTAATTAAATATCGGGCCAAATGATTAAAGTGGCCCAAATTGTAAAATATTTAAACTTTGGATCCAATTTTGTTTTAATAGGTGGATCATCATGCAATAATTCAGCCCAAGAAGCCCATTTAATTTTTTTTTGGATGAATTCCTATTAAAAGTCCACACTTATTTTGTTTTTTTTTTTATTTGATGAGTTGTCATGTTAGTTAGTCCATTAAGGTTAAAGAAAATTTATTTTGGGGTCGATAAGTAGCATGTAGACTTGCTCATGGGTTGGGCGGCCCGGTCCGACCCGAAGGCCTACCCGAAATGTGGGAGGTTTGGGCAAAAATATAGGCCCGAAAAATGGGCTTGAGCAAAAGATAAGGCCTGTTTAAAAAATGGGCCGAGCCTCGGGTAAGGTATTTTTGGCCCGGCCCGGCCCGAATTCACTAAAGGACAAAAAAATTTACTTTTTTTTTTTGAATGTTATTTTCTTGATGTTTTCTCCCTATTTTGCTACCATATTACTATTATGTTGCTACTATTTTGTTGTTATTGTTTGGATATTGTACAAAACTTATTTTATTGCTAATTTTGTTATTATTTTAAAGGCATTTGTTAATTTTGTTATTATTTTAGATGTATTTGCTTGTTAAGTTGCATCTATCTTAGTGTTATTTAAGTCTACATATTTTTTAAAATTAATTTTCAATTTGTTGGGAAATATTTATTTTGATTTTTTTAGTATTTTTGATGTATTATATATATTTAAAAATTATATAAAATAATATAAAAATTAATACGGGCGGGCCGAGTAGGCCAGGTTTAAGCATTTTTATATGGGTCGAGCTTGGGAAAAATTTTAGGCCCATTTTTTTGGCCCGACCCGGCCCGAGCCCGATGAATAGGCTTAAATTTTTAGTTGAGGCCGACCCGGCCCGGCCCGGCCCGGCCCAGCCCATGAACACCTCTATTAGCATCGCTGTCCACCCTTATTCATGCACAATTTATTTATGTTTTTTGAATTAATAATAATTCTGTTTGAGTTTTTCTTCAATAATTGCTCTTGAGTTTCTTTTTGAAGCTATTTTAACAATATCTTAGGTTGTGGGAATCATCTTCAAGCTTTTTATTGCCAAGATCTCTTTCTTGGAGGGAGAATTAGAGCCATTAAAAGGAGTTGTGGATTCTTAATGTTTCTAAGGCTTCTTAGGACGTCATCTTCTCTTTTCTATCATTAATTTATCGTTTCTTACTTATTTAAGTTAATTCTTATTGCTATGGCTTACTGATTTTATTAATTTTCGTTCTACGTTAAAGTTACTTCAAGAAAGACGTTTTCCTATCTTGTTCCATCAAGAAACACATCAAAATTAAGAGTTTTAATCTTTTTATGTTCTTTAAAACATTCTTGCACAAAACAGTTTGTTTTTGTCTTTAACATCACTTTTAACAAACCTATTTATGTTTTGTTTTTCCAAATTTAGTTAGGACATTTTTTTTAGGCTAAGGACAGTTTCTTTCCATCCAAGAAATTATATGTAACTTACAAAAGAATTTATTTGTAACTAAATATTTATTTTAACTTGAATAGATTTATATGTAACTAAATATAAACCACAATTTATATTTAAAAATGTAACTTTAAAATTATAGTAAGATTTAGTTAAAATTATTTAATTTAAATTTATTCAAAGCATAATCTTCCTTTTCAATAGTTGTACGTACGTATTAATCAAAGAAAGGTCGCTTTAATTTATTAATCAAAATAAAAACATAAACAGGACCATTTTAAATGCGCAAATCTTTTTGCTGGAAAGCTTCCGCTCAACCCAAAATTTACACTTCTTCTGCTGCTGCCGCCGCCATTTCTGCTTTCATTTTCAACCTCACCTCTCTTTGCTTACTTTCAACATATGGGTATGCTTCCTTCTTCTTTTATTCTTGGTTCTGTTGTTAATGGTGGAAGCCATCTTTCTTATTTCCGCTCTTTTTCTTCTTCTTCTAACACCATTGCTACCCACATCGAAGCCCTAAGTAAGAAACCTATGCCTGTTAGAGGAAAGGGAAAAAGAGACCACCGCTTCGATAATGTTGATCATGCTCTGATTTCGTTCAATAAGATGATTGGAAAGTACCCAAAGCTTTCAATTGTGGAATTCAATAAATTATTAGGAGCCATTGTTAAGATGAAACATTATGCCATTGTTGTTTCTAAGTATAGACAGATCGAATTATTGGGAGTTTCCCACGATTTTTATTCTTTGAACATTTTGATTAATTGCTGTTGTCAATTAGGTCGAATTGATTTTGGGTTTTCTGTTTTGGGGAAAATGTTGAAGTTAGGTGTTGAACCTAGTGTTGTAACTTTTTCGACGTTGATTAATGGATTCTGTAATCAGGATAAGATATTTGAGGCTGTTAGTATGTTCGATGAAATGACTGAAAGAGGGTATCAACCTGATTTGATTGTTTACAGTACAATGCTTAAGGGATTGTGTAAGACCGGTAATTCTGGTAGAGCTGTTAGGTTTCTAAGGCTGATGGAAAGCAGAGGTTTTGAACCTAATATTGTAGCATATAATACCGTCCTTGACTGTCTTTGTAAGAACGGGTTGTTAAAGGAGGCTCTCGATCTATTGTCGGAAGTGAAGGTTAAAGGCATTAGACCAGGTATAGTTACTTACAATTGCTTAATTCATGGTATGTGTAATTCGGGCCAACTGGAGGAGGCAACATGGCTTTTGAATGAAATGGTGGATAACAATATTTCACTTGATATTGTCACATATAATATATTGATTGATGCACTTTGCAAGGAAGGAACGATTTCTAAAGCTGTTGAGACCGTTGACGTAATGAGAAAGCAAGGTATTGAGCCTGACTTTGTCACTTATAATACATTGGTTGATGCACATTGCAAGGAAGGGATGGTCTCTGAAGCTGAGGATATCGTTGACGCAATGATAAAACGGGGCATTGAGCCTAATGTTTTTACCCATAATGCATTAATCAATGGCCATTGCTTGCGGAACGAAATGGATAAAGCTAGAAGAGTTTTGCCCTTGATGATTGAGAAGGGTTGTGCACCTAATATAGTTACTTACAGCACCATGATCAATGGATATTGCAAAGCGAAGAGGTTGGACGAAGCAATGGAACTCTTTCATGAAATATCTCAAAAGGGACCAATCCCGAATACTGTCATATACATTGAGGCTGATGTTGTCACATATAATACATTGGTTGATGCGCATTGCAAGGAAGGGATGGTCTCTAAAGCTGAGGATATTGTTGACGCAATGATAAAGCGAGGCATTGAGCCTAATGTTGTTACCCATAATGCATTAATCAACGGCCATTGCTTGCAGAACGAAATGGATAAAGCTAGAAGAGTTTTCAACATGATGATTTAGAAGGGTTGTGCACCTAATATAGTTACTTACAACACCATGATCAATGGATATTGCAAAGCGAAGAGGTTAGACTAAGCAATGGAACTCTTTCATGAAATATCTCAAAAGGGACCAATCCCGGATACTGTCACATACATTGAGGCTGATGTTGTCACGTATAATACATTGGTTGATGCGCATTGCAAGAAAGGGACGGTCTCTGAAGCTGAGGATATTGTTGACGCAATGATAAAGCGAGGCATTGAGCCTGATGTTGTTACCCATAATGCATTAATCAACGGCCATTGCTTGCAGAACGAAATGGATAAAGTTAGAAGAGTTTTCAACATGATGATTGAGAAGGGTTGTGCACCTGATATAGTTACTTACAACACCATGATCAATGGGTATTGCAAAGTGAAGAGGTTAGACGAAGCAATGGAACTCTTTCATGAAATATCTCGAAAGGGACCAATCCCGGATACTGTCAAATACAACACTCTTGTGCAAAGTATGTTTCAGTTAGGGAAAGTTTCAACTGCTTGTGAACTTTTTAGAAAGATGCTTGCTTCTGGACAAGTTCCAGAGATAGTGACCTGTTTGACTTTGCTGGATGGTTTATGTAAAACAGGTCATATCGAAGAGGTGTTGAAACTTTTTCAAGCAATGCAAAACAGTGTGTTGGAACTTGATATTGTCCCATATACTATCCTAATTAATGGGTTGTGCAAAGCTGGGCATATCGAAGTTGCAAAGGAATTATTTCGTCAACTCTCAGACAATGGTTTAAAACCGAATGTTTACACATATTGTATAATGATTAATGGATTGTGTAAAGAGGGATTGCCAGATGAAGCATAAAAGTTGTTTGGGAGCATGGGAGATAATGACTGTTTGCCTGATAGCTGCTGTTATAATGTAATGATTCAGGGTTTCCTTCAAAACAACTATACCTCAAAGGCAACGCAACTTCTTACGGAAATGGTTGGTAAGGGCTTTTCTGCAGATATATTCACTGCCACCTTGTTTATGGATCTCATTGTACACTCTAATAAATCAATCTTGCTCTGAAATGTTTCACAAATTGTGTAAAGATCATCACTTGCAATGTGATAAAAGATTTTGGAAACTAGAATGAATTTTAGTGTCCATTTTCAATTTTGATTTTATTCTGACTTGTGTAGTAAGTGAGAGACTTGTTGGTGGTAATGTTAAGAAATTAGGGGAAAATGAACATCTGTTGCAATGACAATAGCATCGGTTTAACTTGTGGCTGCTCAGAACTTTTAAGGAGGTGTAAAATTCAATCAAATTTAGAGTTTATTTGATTGAGTGAAAATAAATTTCGAAAAATGATTTATGGAAAATAATATGATTTTCTAAAAAATATAGTATTTTATTTTGTTTAAATGATTATCGGTAAAACATGAATTCATTTTTCAAAAATACATAAATATTTTCAGGACGAAAAATATATTTCTTTTCATTATTTAATTATGAAAACTATTGTAAGATAAAATATTCATTTTTAATCAAACTCAATTAACTTAATTATTCTTGTAGTCTTTTAACTTATTTCCTAAGTATTTATTTTGTAACCAATAGATTCAAATCGGATGTCAACGGATATTTTTACAACTCTAGGAATACGGATTTGGATAAGAGATATCCAAGAAGATCTATCCACATCTATTAGCAAACAGTTAATTTTAAAACCATAGTAACATTAGATGGGATATTCACATTATATTTACCATAGAAATCAAAGAAGCCTAGGAATAATACATTAGATTATGCAACCAAAAAATTAGCAGTCTATTAAAAACCCACTTACATCAAAAGTCTAGATTTATTGTAACAAAGGAACATTAAAAAGTTGAAAAGGACAAGGATTTCAAACTGTTCTCGTATCTCATGTAAGTGGCAATGTTGCCACAATTATGGGCATACAAAAAGATTCTTATGACAGGAATGAAGAGGATTTCATGGTATATAATGTTAGTAAATGAGTATTATTTTTGTATTAAGATCATCTTTCATGGTTTTTAGGTACCTTATAACCTGTAAATTATTATTTTATTAAGTTTATCTCTCTTCTTTTTTTTTCAAAACCAAAGTGATAAATCAAATAGGACATACTACGATAAACTAGATTTTCAGGACAAATTTCATTGGAACATGAATAATCAATGAACGAGAAGTTAATCAAATTGCACATTCTATATAGTGCAAATTGGATGACTTTCAAACACATAATGGGCTAACCAATATATAAGATTTCAAAATCTAATTCAACTTGTACTTTATTATTTCATCACCTAATTTGTTCAAAGTGTCGCATATCGTTTTATCATCACCTAGACTTATATCCAAACTAATGGAATTGAATAACAACCGTGGCAACATCCAAGTTTCAACCTCTACCACGTGATAAAAAAACTCACAATGTTCGCTCAAATATCTATTTATATGTAAGATGATACCATGTTATTCAGTATCATAAGATTTAGTTAAAAATATTTAATTTAAATTTATTTAATATATTTACGCAATCTACTCAAGTGCCAAAATTAAAGCACAAATTTCCTTTTCAATAGTTGTACGTATTTTATTAATCAAAATAAAAACATAAACAGAACCATTTTAAAAGCGCAAATCTTTTTGCTGGAAAGCTTAAGCTTCCCTAAACATCACTTCGCAACCCAAAATTTACACTTCTTCTGCTGCTGCCGCCGCCATTTCTGCTTTCATTTTCAACCTCACCTCTCTTTGCTTACTTTCAAGATATGGGTATGCTTCCTTCTTCTTTTATTCTTCGTTCTGTTGTTAATGGTGGAAGCCATCTTTCTAATTTCCACTCTTTTTCTTCTTCTTCTAACACCATTGCTACCCACATCGAAGCCTTAAGTAACAAACTCATGTCCATGCCTGTTAGAGGAAAGGGAAAAAGAGACCACCGCTTCGATAATGTTGATGATGCTTTCATTTTGTTCAATAAAATGATTGAAAAGTACCCAAAGCCTTCAATTGTGGAATTCACTAAATTATTAGGAGCCATTGTTAGGATGAAACATTATGCCGTTGTTGTTTCTATGTGTAGCCAGATGGAATTATTGGGAGTTTCCCACAATGCTTATTCTTTGAGCATCTTGATTAATTGCTTTTGTCAATTAGGTCGAATTGATTTTGGGTTTTCTGTTTTGGGGAAAATGCTGAAGTTAGGTGTTGAACCTGATGTTGTAACTTTTTCGACTTTGATTAATGGATTCTGTAATCAGGATAAGATTTTTGAGGCTGTTAGTATGTTCGATGAAATGACTGAAAGAGGGTATCAACCTAATTTGATTGTTTACTGTACAATGCTTAAGGGGTTGTGTAAGACCGGTAATACTGGTAGAGCTGTTAGGTTTCTAAGGCTGATGGAGAGCAGAGGTTTTGAACCTAATATTGTAGCATATAATAACATCCTTGACTGTCTTTGTAAGAACGGGTTGTTAAAGGAGGCTCTCGATCTCTTCTCTGAAGTGAAGGTTAAGGGCATTAGACCAGATATCTTTACTTACAATTGCTTAATTCATGGTATGTGTAATTCGGGCCAGCAGCAGGAGGCAACAAGGCTCTTGAATGAAATGGTGGATAACAATATTTCACTTGATATTTTCACATGTAATATATTGATTGATGCACTTTGCAAGGAAGGAACGATTTCTAAAGCTGTAGAGATCGTTGACACAATGAGAAAGCAAGGCATTGAGGCTGATGTTGTCACGTATAGTACATTGGTTGATGCGCATTGCAAGGAAGGGATGGTCTCTAAAGCTGAGGATATTTTTGACGCAATGATAAAGCAAGGCATTGAGGCTGATGTTGTTACCTATAGTGCATTAATCAACGGCCATTGCTTGCAGAACAAAATGGATAAAGCTAGAAGAGTTTTGCAATTGATGATTGAGAAGGGTTGTGCACCTAATATAGTTACTTACAGCACCATGATCAATGGATATTGCAAAGCGAAGAGGATAGACGAAGCAATGGAACTCTTTCATGAAATATCTCAAAAGGGACCAATCTCGGATACTGTCACATACATTGAGGCTGATGTTGTCACGTATAATACATTGGTTGATGCGCATTGCAAGGAAGGGATGGTCTCGGAAGCTGAGGATATTTTTGACGCAATGATAAAGCGAGGCATTGAGCCTGATGTTGTTACCTATAGTGCATTAATCAACGGCCATTGCTTGCAGAACAAAATGGATAAAGCTAGAAGAGTTTTCAACTCGATGATTGAGAAGGGTTGTGCACCTAATATAGTTACTTACAGCACCATGATCAATGGATATTGCAAGTGAAGAGGTTTGACGAAGCAATGGAACTCTTTCATGAAATATCTCAAAAGGGACCAATCCCGAATACTGTCACAGCAAAATGGACCTGTTTCATTTTGCTAGATGGTTTATGTAAAACAGGTCATATTGAAGAGGCATTGGAACTTTTTCAAGCGATGCGAAACAGTTGGTTGGAACTTGATATTGTCCCATATACTATCCTAATTAATGGGTTGTGCGAAGCTGGGCATATCGAAGTGGCAAAGGAATTATTTCATCAACTCTCAGACAATGGTTTAAAACCGAATGTTTACACATATTGTATAATGATTAATGGATTGTGTAAAGAGGGATTGCCAGATGAAGCATACAGGTTGTTTGGGAGCATGGGAGATAATGACTGTTTGCCTGATAGCTGCTGTTATAATGTAATGATTCGGGGGTTCCTTCGCAACAGCTATACTTCAAAGGCAACGCAACTTCTTGTGGAAATGGTTGGTACGGGCTTTTCTGCAGATATAATCACTGCCACCTTGTTTATGGATCTTATCATACACTCTAATAAATCAATCTTGCTCTGAAATGTTTCACTAATTGTGTAAAGATCATCATTTGCAATATGAATCAGTTGTACATAACCAATGCACGGTGATAAAAGATTGTGGAAACTAGAATGAGGTTTAGTGTCTATTTTCAATATTGTTGATTTTGTTCTGACTTGTGTAGCTTGTTGATCTTGATCTTAGCTACTTCTTGATCTTGATGGCGGTGATGATAAGAAATTAGGGGAAAACCAATATTGCTTGTGGATTTTAATGGAGGGGCATTTGTATGAACAACTAAACATGAGTTGAGAATAAAATAACTATACATAACTTCTTTTCTCTAATCTTTTCTTTTTCTTCCTCCAGAGGGTTAGGATTCGGTATTTGCTTGGATCCCATGTAAAAAAAATCTTGGATTTTTTGAAAGTTTTAATTAAACATTCCTAATTTTTTTTTAAACATTCTCGTTAATCTCGCAAATTTTTAAAAATTTTAATCAAACCCTTAGTTCTTTTAAAAGATTATCATTAAACTCCTAAAAATTTTAAAATTTTAAAATTTTAAAACCCTTAGTCTATTAAATACGGATTTGGATAATGGATATCTAAGGGGATTTATCCGTATCTACTAGCAAATAGTTAATTTTAACATCCGAATTGTCGTCCCTAATCATAACTTTGCTATAGTATATGTATGTATGTATATATATATATATATATACATATATATTAGTTTTCCTTTATGTGTAAATAATTGTAAAAGAAAAGAAAAAATGTGAAGAACGAGTGAACGAATATTGAGTCATCTCAGCCCTTAGTTTCTTATCCAACAATGAGATCAAATAATTAAAGAAAAGTGAAAAGTATGATTTGGGGCTTTTGGGTATTTTCATTTTTTATCAAATTTAGCTGAATATTGAGTCAACGAAGCAAAGTTGTGTGTTCCTCCACTGACTATCAGCCTTCTCGTTGTGTTTATTCGAACCATATTCGGACGACCGTATTGTATTTCATTTTATCAAGAAATTCATTCTCCATGACAAGCCCATTATTTAGTAACTGAACGTGAATCAACACCTTTTTTTTATGATAATGCTATGCAATGGAATCAAAACAAAAGAAAATACGTTAGCACAGGAGAAATAAACAAAATAAAGCACCTAATTGGGTGACCACTAGGGTTTGGTACGGTTCTACCTAGGATCGGCCCTTAGGGTCCAATATATGCGGTTCAGTTTTAAAGAAAAGGGTACCTGAACTAGCAAATTCATCAATCCTCACCCATTATAGGCTCATACGAACCAAGTTCGGTTCAGGGGAATACATTTCCCTATGACCATGCGGAGATGAAAACCTCACGAAGACATAGGTACGGATGTATCCCGGAAGCAGTCTACTAGCCCATGCGGAGTGAAAACCTCACGAAGGCATAGATTCTTACTCCCACTTAAAAGTGTAACCAAAAGGTCATGCAGTGCAATGCAAGAGTATCCTATAAGACTCAAACCACAACAATCATATGAAATGGTACAAACAAATGTAGCAAAAGGGATTGTAATTTTTCAAATCGAATTTTTAGTTTTCGACAAAAGGACAAAAAATAATCAATTTACGGCCTGACTCTCTTGATGTCCCTAGCGGAGTCGCCAAGCTGTGGAAACCATTTTTTTTTAAAACGAGGTCGACTTTGGTTTTTGAAAATGAAAATAAAAAAAAGGAGTCGCCACCAATCTTTTTATGTGGGCGTGATAGGATCACCTCGTAATTAGATTGTTTTAATGAAATGTTTTGTTTTATTTTTAAAACAACGATTTTGTCTACAAAATTTGAGAAAACGAGTTCGGGAGTCCGTTACGCACGAGAAAGGATTAGCACCCTCGTAACACCCAAAATTGATACCGATTTGATTAATTAATGTCTTAATGTTGAAAGTTGAACATCCGTAAAGAATTAAAAAAATACGATCCCTTTTTTATTGATGTTAGTTTCACAAAAAAAATGCTTAGATAAACGGAGCGAATGCTAAAGACCTTCTTGTCCCGATGCAATAAAATGTCACATCCAGTACGTTAGGGCACAACATTTTAAACCCTCGAGAATAGCTTGTCTTTTGATTTTCAAAACTCGTGCATTTTTAGAAATTTTTAAAAGGATATTCGATCATTTGGGTCAAACGAGAAAAATCGAAACCCAGTACGTTAGGGCACGATCTTTCCGATTTCCCAAATACGGAATATTGCCTTTATTTCTTAGGTTTTCCTTTTACGCATTTTAAAATAATGGAATTTTTAAAAATGACATACGTTTAATTGATTGTGTAAAAAAAATCATTTAAAACATGAAAAAGGTCGTACTCGACAAATAGCAATGGTGTGACATAATTTGGAGTAATAATAGCATAATATACGTAATGCAATATAATATATGATGTTGATATTAATAAACTAACATGTCAATATGTATGAAAATAATAATAATAATAATAACAATGGTAATGAAAGCTTAAATAAAGCGAGTAAAGAAAATAAAAGTGAAAACATAATATATACTAGGCTTGAAATAAAAATGAATAAACAAATGAAAATAAATAAAAAAGATGAATGGAACAAAAGCATAATGAATAAAAGGTAACTAAAAGAAACTAAAATAAATTGGGCCTTAATTAGAAATTAAAAGAAATTAAAAGGACAGTGAGAAACAAAAAAAGAACTAAAAGGGGCTAAAGTGTGATGCCCGCGGACTAGCAAGGACCAAAAGGGGAAATAAACCATTTCCCTGGACATATGTCCTTTCTCCATGAGACCAGCAAGTCAGGGACTAAATTAAAAAAGAAATAAAATTGAATGGTAAATTAAAATAAAAAGAGAAGAATCGGGGCTTAGACGAAAAACGCATAAAGGAATGAGGATTAGATAAGCAAATAACCCTTATTCTCAAACTGTCTCGTTTTGTCCGGGACTTAAATGAAATTGAAATCAAAATTTTAAGGACGAACTGCAAATATAAGAAACGAACATGGGATCAGATTGCAACATATATGAAAGAAGGAAGGACTGGAATAAAAAATAACCCATTCGGGCTTTAAAAACGCATAGATCCTCCTTCAAATCGGGTCGGGTTGCACAGGTCATGGCGTAAACGGTGTCGTTTTGGCCATTGGAATCAAGGCTCAAAACAACGCCGTATAGAGGTGCTATAAAAGAAAGTTTTGAAAAAAAAAAGTTTATTTTTGCTTCACATTTTTCAAAAAAGGGGAGGTCCCTTCATTTTTTCTCTGGGTTTTACCCAGAAACCGGCACTGAGGGTCATCAGTGGTCCGGCCTTGCTCCACCATAACTCCGCCTTAGCGGGTGGCTGGAGTAGCGCAAAATCGGCCTTTCCGATCCCTTTTTTTTAGAGGATTCCCCCTTTTTTAAAACCTAGATCTATCTTTTAAAACAAAATATTCAACAAAAGAGGAAAAGGAAATAGATCGCCCAATGGGAAATCCTCTTCTTCGCCGTACCTTCGATCCTCGTCGAAACCCAGAAGAGCCTACGACACTTGGATTTTCGGAGGTTTTTATCGGGGACGGAAAGCAAACCAAAGGTAAATAATTTATCTAATATTTATTTCTATTTCTAATCAGATGAAAGAATATCAAGGAGGCACTTTTAAGTTGTTTTTAATCTTTTCTTTCTTGTATTCGATTTCAAAAAATGCTTCTGTCCCCCTTTACAATGTTTGTTTTCTAGGCTTATATAGCCAAAAAATACACTTGAAATATTAATATTATTGCTATTGCCTATGCCTTTGCTATTTCATTACTGTTTCTCTGCTTTTTGCTGGCGTCTGGCTTTGTTTCCCCTTCTTTGCTCGCACAATGGGTCAATGGGGCTGTAGATGGCCGTTTTGGTGCTGCATCGGTGGAGAAGCTGTTCTTCTGGCGAAGTGCACGCTAAAGCATGTGGGTGGTGGCTGCGGCGTGAGGGAGCACTAGGGTTTCTCCTTGCCCGAAAGTATTGCTTAGCTGGTGGGCTTTTGGGCCAATAAGAATTGGGTTAGGGATTTTGGGTAATGGTTTGGGCCACTTGTAGAATTAGGCCTACTATCTAAATTTGTAATTTGGGCTGGCTTTTGTGAATGGACTTTGGAATGTTAACGTTTTGTTTTAGTTTTAAAAGAGTTTGGGTTCTCGGCCAGGCAATTTTGGCATATTACAATATAGTTTCTTTGTTTGAAGGGATGGTGCGTTTTACACCATCCGAGTTGGTAGAAGACCATGAATTAGAGCAAAAGCAAGATCTTAATCATCCCAAACTTGAACTCAAACCTGAACCCGAACCCAAACCCGATTCACTAAATTCAAAGCAGCAGCATCAAGGGATTCAGGAGCCCCTTGATGAGAATCTGTTTTCTGACCTTGTTCTTCAAACCCCACTCGATCAGCCTGAACTCCAACCCGAAGCCAAACATGAACCTGAACCAGGGCCACCTTCTGCTACTGCCTTCGCTCGACAGACATCTTCAACTTTTCGAAAGAAAAAGAAAGCTACTGGATTCAGAATTGGATATGGGATATGGTAGAGATCACCAGATTAATAATATTGATGCTGATGGTCATGGACTGGTACCGGATCTAGGATTGGATATGGTACAGATAATCGGACTGATGATAATTTGAATAGTCACAATGTTAACGATCATGTGCAACCATCTTCTTCTCTTCATACCAGTGCAACTACAAGTACTACAGTATCATTGGTTTCAGAGTCTGATTCAGAACTCCATCAAGGCCAGGCTCAGCAGCAACAGCAACAACAACAACAACAATCTGTTGATGATGCTGAATCCCGATTTGAGCAAATCAAGGCCCGAATTTTTTATAAGCTCCACTATGCTCGTGAATTGGCTGTCTCCGTATCTGCAGCTCGCAAGGACTTCATCAGGAGAAGAAGAAAGGCTGCTGATGATCTTCATTTAGCGACTATTAGACATGGGGAGCTTGAAAAGTAATTGGAGGATGCTTGTAAAGCTGAAGATTTCGAGACTGCTGATAGGATCAATGAGAGCCTTGCTACTGCTGACAAGGATAAACTATCTCTTCTTACTGCTCTTCGAGATGCTGAGGCTCAATGCAATGCTATTGATTCCAAAATGCTCGAGGTTCTCAACTGCCAGATTGCGGTTGAGGAGGAGTGTGCCACTTTGTTCCATGGTTTCTCTGAGGTCAGTCATCCAACCATCAATGGCAAAATTGCCCAATGGCTTATCATATTAATCTTTCGTAGATCTAAATTGCTTATATATGTAGTGATTTTTTTTTACAAGTAATTGCTAGTTTATGTGTTATGAGGGGGATTCCACTTTTACATGGTTGTGCTTTTCAGGTCTGACCCTTGTTTCTCTTTCCATAGGATGCTATGAATAATGCTGATTCGGTTTTTAAGAAATCAGAAGCTCAATCTTCAGAAGAAATGGAGAAATGGCTTTCTTCGACTGAAGCCTTGGAGTTGAACAAGATAGAATTACAAATTGAGGCACATTTAGTAGACAATGCTCATGAGGCATTCAACACTTCCCTTGACAGGTTGATTGAAGATGATAAGAGAGAAAAAGAATTTCTTTGTAATCAAAAGGATATCTTGACTGATGAACTGCAAAAACTAACTGCCTTAGTGAAAGAAAAGGAAAAGGAAATTACCGAAAATGATTCTAAAATGAAACAAGTAGATCAAAGGATTGCTGATACAATATCTGGGTTTCAAGAGATGCAATCGAGCATTGACTCCAAGTATGAAAGCTTACAATCTCATCTTTCCCAGATGGAAACAGACAGTGAAACTCTATCAAAGAAAAAGGAAGAAATCGACAAACTCTTTGCTGAAGAAAAAAAAAGGGGATTAAACTCAAGGAACTTGCCGAGATTTCTGTAGGAGAAGCAAAAATGTACCAGGAAGTTGTTGGACTAAGAAAAAGTTTGCTATCCTCTGTTTTGCAGTCCATGGAAGATAAAGTGAGGCTCACGAAGACCGAAGAGAAGCTTTCTAAGGATGTCCAAATACTTGAACTTGAGGCTTCTACAGCGAGAGCCTCCTTGCAGGTTCGTTTTTGTTCTCCAATATATAAAAGATACAGATTTTGCTATATTGTTTATGTTCCATTACTTCATCGTTCGACTCCCAACATGAGGTACATTCTTATTTCCTTCATCCAATATGAGATTCGAACCCTCAAGCTGTTAAAAGCACTATCTAATGGTCCTACTTTGCGAATTTAAACACGCACAATTTAGATTGAATTCCTCGTCTTGCCTTGGATTAATTCTTTATCAACATACTGTAATCATACATCTAGGAAAGCATCATATACTCATCCTTAATATCATTACTGAATCTATCAATAACCAGTTCTTCCTATAGAACAATTTCAGTCTCATGAAAATCGATCAGTGGATTGTTAAATACCATGATGTTGTATAGTAGTCTGTTTCATTTGATTTTAGTACCTGCTAATAATCGTAGTACACAAGATTTCAGTATTTGTTTCTCTTTTTCCCCTCCCTTCTATGGTGCTAGTCGTTGATTAAATTTCCCCTCTATGGATTTTAGGAATTATCTTCAACAAAATCGAGCATTCAGCAGAATATAGCATCTTTAAAGCAGAAGGTCTATTTCATAGATAAAATGGTTCCGGAGCTCGAAGCAGAAAAGAAGGTTACTGCTGCTTCGAGAAATTTCAAGGAAGCTGCACGATTAGCTGCTGAAGCAAAATCTTTAAGCACTGACAAGGAAAGTGTACAGATCGAAATGGAAAAAGCCGTGTTGGATCTTTGGAAACTGGAGGAAGAGATAAAGCGTAATGTGGATAAATTGCAGGAAATTGAAGGACTGATTTTATCGAAAGAAAAAGAACTGGCAATGGCTAGGTTCCAGAGGTTACTTCTAATTACTGGTGCTGCTAAAGCCGAACGATCAGCAGCTCTAGAGTTGGGTGATGAGGAAGAGGCCAACCTTCTACTTGCAGACGCTGATGCAGCTAATTCTGAAGCAAAAAAGCTTCAACCAAAATATAATCTGAAAGAAGAAGAGTTTGAAGATTCACCGAAACACTTCATCTCCCTGGAACTTGTAACACGCCTTGGCCGTATGAAATTAGTAGATTCGGCTGCAATGTCCGGTGCCTGATGATTAGAGTAGCTTTTTTATGCTTATGGATTCAAAAACCAACTTGCCTTCTTCAATGCGAAGTCTGGGTTTGCCATTTTTCTCTTTGATAGAGAGTCAGTTATGAGTGGTTAGACAGGTAGTTAGTCAGCTAGGGAATTGTTGTGCTAGGCAGTTAGCAGAAGGCTGTTAAGAGCCTCTATAAATATAAGGCTTCACTATACAAAGAAAGGAAGCTATGAAATATACAAAGCATTGTATTCTCGTGCATTTTCTCTAATTGTTTTAGTCAAGTTACCTGTACTGTTAACATGGTATCAGTCGCTTTGTTCTGATCCTGGTGTGTGTGGTTGTTTTTTGCTCGTTGTATTGATTCAGTCAATCGTTGTTCGTGCATCTGTTTTGTTCTTTTCTCATGGATCCATCCAGCAATTCTCCTACTGGTGAGTCTTCTCAGTCGTGTTTTGTTAATTCAAGTGTGATCCATAGTTTTTCTCGTCATGATTCGGTGAAGTTGGATGCGAAGAGCTTCATTCAATGGCGATACCAGGTTCGTCTCATTACCGAAGGGTATGGTTTGCTCGGGTTCTTGGATGGTACACTCATTGCTCCTCAACGATTTTTAGCGTCGTCTGATGGTGAGATCCAACCGAATCCGGCGGCGACGGTATACAGTCAACAAGATAAGTTGCTCGCTTCGTGGTTAATTTCAACGATTGATTCTTCTTTCTTATCGTCGTTTATATCTGCTAAATCTTCGTTTGAGATTTGGAATACTATGAATAGACTATTTGCAGCGTCGTCTAGTACTAAGGTTGCTCGACTTCATTATGATCTGTATTCAACGAAGAAAGGCGGATCCACTGTGCAATAGTATGTGTCAGTGATTCAGAATTTGTGTGCCTTGCTCGCGGCATCAGGTACTGTGGTTTCAGAAGCTGAGAAAATAGAAGTGTTACTTGTTGGGCTACCGATTGAGTTTGATTCAGTATTTATGCTGGTTTCGGCATCACCGGAAGTATTCTCTTTTTCAAAACTCGTCGACGTCTTGCTGGAATTTGAGCAACGTCAGTTGCGTAATGTGCCGTTGGCGGCGCATAATGTTGAGGCTTCTACAGTTGATCTTTTTGACTCACGACGGGCTCGTGGTGGCCGATCTACTTTGGCGCCTCGTGGCGGTCGAGGTTTCAGATCTCGTGTGCAGTGCCAGATTTGTCACCGTTTTGGGTATCTGGCACAGCGGTGTTACTATCGTTTCGACCGAAGTTATGGCGACGGCTCGGTGGTACCTTCGGTTGCTGATGATTCGACGGCGCAACGTTTTGGCGGTTCGTGAGGATGATGGTCTCATCAGAGTGCTCCTCGGACTGCTGGTGTAGATTTTTCAAATGGTTATGCTGATGGTGTTGACTTTTCCAATGGTTATAATAATATTTTTGGTAATAATGCAGGCCGCATAGTTCCTGGGCTGTTTGTTCCTGATGCAGGCCAAATGAATGCTAGGCCTTTTAGCCGTCCATTTGGTATGGGACGTCTTTTAGGCCATCGCTCGGAGAGAATTTCGCATGGTGCTGGGCTGTATGTCCAGCATTTTGAGCCAGCTCGTGCTCGTGCTCCGGCACCAGTTCCTCAAACTGATCCTAGGTCTCCGGTTGTTAATTTTGTTGAAGGTTCTCGTTCTCATGCTCCTTCTGAGGGACCGTGGCGCACGAAACCTCGTGCTCGTGTTTTTGATACGAATGACTCTCAGTGAGTTGAGCTGCCACGGATTCCAGATTTTCGTGCTTTTAATTATTCTGATGCCACACAATATGATTCAAATTTTGATTCTAATTTTGGTGATTCAGATCAGTACATCCCTCTCCCAGTTGGTTCCACTTCGTGGTATCCTGATTCTGGAGCTTCCAACCATGTTTGTCAAAGTGCTGCCAATCTGAATTCTGCTGCTCCATATGCAGGTACTTCTGAACTTTTAATGGGTAATGGGGCTCCTACACAAATATTGTCTGTTGGGGACACGGTTATCTCTACAAATTCCAAGTTACTTCATTTGACTAATGTGTTATGTGTTCCGAGTATCCGCAAGAATCTGATGTCTGTGTCCCAGTTTGCTCGTGATAATGATGTATTCTTTAAGTTTCACCCGTCCTTCTGTGTTGTTAAGGACGTTCAGACGCGGGAAATCTTGTTGCAGGGCCGAGTTCGTGATGGGCTCTACTATTTTTCGCCGTCGACGACATCTGTTCATAATGTTCAACCTAGCTTACCTGTTTCTGATAAGTTTACGTTGTGGCATTATAGACTTGGTCATCCGTCATCCACAATAGTTAATGCTGTGTTGAATGATTGTGGTGTTGTTTCTAATAAGAAATCTTTGGATAATGTTTGTGTGGCATGTCAAAAGGGAAAGTTTCATAAGTTGCCTTTTTCTTCTTCTACTACAGAGCATGTGGATTCTTTCGAGTTGGTTGTTTCTGATTTGTGGGGACCAGCTTTGATTTCTTGTGAGAATAATATGTATTATATTTCGTTTGTGGACATACATAGTCGTTTTACGTGGGTTTATTTGATTAAAAACAAGTCTCAAGCTATTGGGTGTTTTATTCAGTTTCAGAAAATGGTCTTAAATTTGTTTGGCAAACACATTAAGCAATTTCAAAGTGATTGGGGTGGTGAGTTTCGTGCTTTTACCCCAGTTCTTACAGATCTTGGGATAGTTCACCGGTTATCCTGTCCTCACACGTCTGAACAGAATGGTGTGGTTGAACGGAAGCATCGTCACATCGTGGAAACTGGTCTTACACTCTTAGCTCAGGCAAATCTTCCTATGGAATATTAGGGGTATGCGTTCTGCACAGCGGTTCATCTTATCAATAGACTTCCTACTCCAGTGCTTAAAGGTCAGTCGCCGTATCAAGTATTGTATAGTGTTGCCCCTTCATATGATCATTTACGTGTGTTTGGTTGCTATTGTTTTCCTTATCTACGATTGTTTGGGCAGCGAAAATTAGATTTTCGGTCTCAACCTTGTACATTCTTGGGGTATAGTTCTCAGCATAAGGGGTATTTTTGTTTTACTCCGGATAAAAAGGTTTTAGTGTCTCGTCATGTCGTGTTTGATGAACTTCATTTTTTATTTTCTGAATCGATCACTAAGAAGGTTCGGTCTGATACCAATGGTGTCACTTATATTCCTCTTGTTTCACTGTCTCCTACTATTCCCGCTTCTTAGCCGACTGTGTCACTGTCCCTGACTGGCTCGACACCTAGGTGTGCTCCCCCTAGTTCAGAAGCTGTGGCTGTTTCACCAGTAGCCTCAACCTCTACTTCACCTATAGTCTCAACCTCTACTAGTCAGCCTCCGCCCGGGTTCTCCCAAAGTACTGCGTCTGTTCTGCCTGTTTCGCCAAGTAATATTCATCCAATGGTTACTCTGTCAAAGGCTGGGATTTTTAAGCCTAAAGTTTTGACTGTTGAAAGTGGATACAGAGCCTTGTTCTGTTGAAGAGGCGTTGGCACGTCCTGAGTGGAAGACTGCTGTTCAAGCTGAGTACGATGCCCTGATGTCTAATTCAACTTGGGATCTTGTTTCCTTACCTCCTAGTAGGTCTGCTATTGGGTGCAAATGGGTGTTTAAGGTGAAGAAGAACCCTGATGGCACCATTAATCGGCGAAAGGCAAGGTTGGTTGCTAAGGGGTGCTCCCAGGTGCCCGGATGTGATTTTAAAGAAACATTTAGCCCTGTAATTAAACCGGCAACTATTCGGATAATTTTGTCATTGCTGTGGCGCGTGGATGGTCGCTTAGACAAGTTGATGTAAATAATGTGTTTTTAAATGGGGATCTTGACACTGAAGTGTTTATGCAGTAACCATCTGGGTTTGTTCAATGTGATTCGTCGAGAACACCATTGGTTTGTCGCTTGAAGAAAGCTTTGTATGGGCTTCGACAGGCTCCCCGGGCACGGTTCACCAAACTAAAGCATTTTTTCTTGTCTACTGGGTTTATTCTCTCCAAGTTTGATGCTTCTTTGTTCATTCGGATTACCTCTGCTTCTACTTTGTATGTACTTGTTTATGTTGATGATATCATCATTACTGGTAATGATTCTGGTGTTATTCGTAGTTTTGTTCAGCAGTTGAATGCTGAGTTTTCACTAAAAGATATGGGTGATCTTCACTATTTTCTTGGCATTGAGGTTGTGCGGTCATCGTCTGGTTGTCTTCACCTGTGTCAGGCCAAGTATGTTCGGGATGTTCTTGCTCGTGCAGCTATGACCGCTGCAAAGAGTGTTCACACTCCGATGGTTAGCTCCTCGTCTCTTTCCAAACTGGATGGTGATCCACTGTCGGATCCTACAGAATATAGGAGTCTTGCTGGTGCACTGCAGTATGTTGTCATTACTCGACCTGATATTGCGTATGCTGTTAACAGGATATGTCAGTTTATGCATAATCCTACAACAGTTCACATGACTGCCTTAAAACGTATTCTGCGATATCTGTGCGGGACAATTTCGTTTGGTATTGTTATTCGGCCATCTGTCTGGCTTTCTTTAGTTACGTATGCAGATGCTAACTGGGGGTTGGATTTTGATGATCGTCATTCAACTTCAGGGTATTGTGTTTATTTTGGGTCTACCCCAGTGTCCTGGTGTTCCAAAAAGTAACAAGTCGTGTCGCGGTCTACGGCTGAGGCTGAATATCGGAGTCTTGTGGCTGTGACTAGTGAGGTTTCCTGGTTGCTTTCTTTGCTTCAGGAGTTACAGGTTAAATCTGTTGATACTCCGAATATTTGGTGCGATAGTTCTAGTGTTGTTGCTGTTACAGCTAACCCGGTGATGCATTCTAAGTTTAAACATGTGGAGCTTGATTTGTTTTTTGTTCGGGAACGTGTTGCGGATGGATCCATTATCGTTGGGGAAGTTCCTGCGTGTGATCAGGTCGCAGATGTTCTTACTAAGCCACTTTCTGTCACTCAGTTTGCTCGGTTTCGTCAGTTTTTTCGGGTCTTGCCTGTGGAGAAGATGGATGAATGATAGAGAGTCAGTTATGAGTGGTTAGACAGGTAGTTAGTCAGCTAGGGAATTGTTGTGCTAGGCAGTTAGCAGAAGGCTGTTAAGAGCCTCTATAAATATAAGGCTTCACTAAGCTATGAAATATACAAAGCATTGTATTCTCGTGCATTTTCTCTAATTGTTTTAGTCAAGTTACCTGTACTGTTAACACTCTTCTGCAGCTCCGCATAATTTCTTAATGCTTCTTCGAAAACACCACCATTTGGGGCACCACCCTGGATCATGTTTTGCTTTTAACTTTCCATGCCTGCCATTTGGGTCATTCAATGCATGCAACCAAAATGTTGGATCTTTGGGAAGTGTAGTGTTGAAAGCGAGTACAAGGATTTGAGAACCAGGCATTGCTTCTAAAATGGTAAATCAAGTTCTGAATTTGGCAGGCTAGTTTTATATGATCATTTTATAATTCTGTTCCTGTACTTCATTGGGATCGGTTTTCTGCAAGTATCTGAACTTACAGGCTAAAATTTGCATACTGCATGAACATCCTAGGCGTCTTGTTTTCATTTTTCTTGAAGGATGTATGTCTGGTACATATCTGAAAATGGGTTTGGGATATGACCTTATAAATATCCTCCAAATAATAAAAACTTGGAAAAAAATAAAAATGGAATATGCCCGTGGAAGTATGGTGCAAATTCTTATCGTTTCCCCTCATTATTCTGATCTAATTTATGAAACTCGATCAAGAGCCTTTTGCTATGCTTCCATTCTGGCAGGTTATGGAGTCTAGTATTCATTATATGCATTAATCCACTGTAAATAAAATTCCATCCTAAATTAGAAATTTAATTATAGAATTTCTAGTTTGCAGGGTGGATATGGAAATGGAAGATCTATGTGCCACTTTCATCAACAAAGCTAAAGGTGATAACAAGTTTGTATTCTGAATCTAATTTTCATGTTAATTTATATATATTGAAAATCTTGATCAGGCAAAATGCTGATTACGGTGCTGGTTTCTCTTATGACATTTTGGTGTCGTTGAATTTGTTCTTGAGAAATTCATGCAAATTTCAAAATTCTGGATGATTTCCAACATTGCTTAAAACCTATGTTTTTCTGACTTTTTGTTTTTGAAGTATCCATATCCGATACTCATGTTCAATGAATGTTTTTGTTGAAGTATTTATATCTGGCACCTATTTTTTTTTTATAAATTCTCCAAATACATAAAAAAACTTATAAAAATTAAAAATGCATGTAGTCTTATCTGATATTCAAAACCCGAATTTAACAATTTATAAGGGTTGAATTTCACATTTCTTTCAAAATGGATTGCTTAAAATTTTCAACTCTTTTCAAGTTCGGGTTTGTTTCATGTTTCGGTCATTTTGGTTTCTCGATTATATTTTTCGAGTTATTTATACAAATCATTTCAGATTTTGATCATTTTAATTTTGGTAAACCGCATTGAACTTCCCCTTGTTCTCATATCTTATATTCAAGACCCCAATCCAGGTAATAGGCTTGAAACTGACATTTCATTCAAGTAGGTTGCATTACATCTGTTAATTGGTTGTACGGGTTAGTTTATATCAGGTTGTCAATCATGCTTTTTAACTTGGTGGGCGGGTTATTTTAGATTCAAGTTATTTCGAGTTACTAGTTTAGTTCGTTTTAGATTCAAAGTCATTTTTAAGTTCAAGTTGATTTTTTATGGTGAAATTTGACCATTGGATTCAGTTCAAAACTGAAAATTGATGAATCTCTCTCTTGTTCCAAATGAGTTTTAGTGACTTGCCTTGTGTCTAGGGTTGGGCTTAGGCCGAAAAACCTTCCCACTGTTTGAACGAAAAACCTTCCCACTGTTTGAACGAATTTTCAGCTAGGTGGTTTGACCCATTGATAGGTCTATTCTAAAATTGTTTTCTATTCCATACAATCAAATTGAAAATTTAAATTTATTTGAACCTTAACCAGAATAAATCTAGCAATGGCTTCCCATGGTGAGTTTTAAACTTAGAATAAGTCTGGGAAGGAACCCACTCATAGTATTTTCACAATGTGAGACTTGAACATAGAAAACTTTGTTCTTAGGGCTTTAACTTTGTCACTAAACCAATGTCTCAGCAGCTATATATTTTTTAAGGAGTTTATAATAATGGTGAAGCCACAATTTTTTTTCTAGGGGTCAAAAGTATATTATAAATATTCAAGGGCCAAAATGAAATTTTATCACTGTATTAATTTGTATTCTTAAAGTTTCTAAAGGGGCTCCAAAGCAATTATGTCATCATAATTGAATATTTGATAATTCTATATATTTTTATTTATTAAGTTTTATATATTGTCATCATAATTTTTTTTAATGTTTACATTATAGTAGTATTATATATTACTATAGATTTAATTTTTTACTGTGCTATAAAGTACATAATATAAAATATTATGAACTTAAAAATGGTTCAAGCCAAGCTCAGGTCTAGAACGTTCAAGCCTAAGTTCAATCCATATTTTAAACGAGCATAATTTTTTTGCCTAAACTTATTTTTCAAACCTAACATATTTATCCATAATGGGCCTTCAAGTTTGGAAGAGTAGTCCACGCCATGAACAAGTCTAAGTGTTATATGTTATTAGATATAGTAAAAAAAATGTACATAAAACTGAACATGTATCAGTTATTTTTTTTGTACAACTAGGATAAGTGAAATACCCACCCAACCAATTGGCCATAATTTGAGGTTTGTAAGAAGTGCATGAAATAAACTCTAATAAACAAATATAAAGATATTTTTATTATATACTTTTTTTCATTTGAAAATTATATAATTCTTTATTTATTATATTTTAATCAACATTTTTTTTTTTAAGTTTCGACTTAGTGTAGAAAAGTTTTATCAGAACAATAGTGACTTATTTGGCCCACTTCATAAGTCTTTGAATAAGAAGATTTGAGGGAATTTTCATTTTAATTCCATATAATTTTTATTAGGTACTAGCTTTTTATTAAATACTAACTTATGTTACGCTTACAATAAAGGTGAAAAAATAGAATCATGTAATAAATATATTTATAAAAATTAATATAAATAATAAAATATGCTTTAATTGAATGATAAAATATAATGTTGAAAATTATAGAGGTTAGGGTTCAAATTTTATTGTGTATTTATCTATTTTTCTATACAAAAATAAAAATATATTAAAAATAATATAATTTACTTTGTAAAGTAATAATGTTTTTGTCATTACTCAAATAAGTTGGTTTCCGATTAATTTGTAACACTAAATTTAATAGAGAGTTTAATATTAATATTTTTTTCTTTTAAAAAAATGATAAAAGCATGAAAAAAAATGTATACATTAAAGAAAATTATGAGAAAAATAAAATAAAAAGTCATGTTGACCAAACTAAATAATGATATAACCACAAGCAAAAAAGTCCAAATAAAACCCTAAATATAGGTGAGAGAAAAAACCCTTAAAATAGTTTTTTTTATAAGTTAATTGTTAACTTATTTTAGTAAATTGAAACCCTTAAAATAGTTTATTTTTTTATGAAACAACTTTGAATATCATAAATCTACGAACTAAAATTCAAACAATTTTTTCTCTGATCTCCGACACTAACCGTCATATTGACTTGGATCTAAAGCATATTCTTCTACTTGTCTATGAGTATTGGTCCACCATACCGATCGTCAAATCGCCGCTTGAAACTCACTGGCAAAACTTAAAAAAAAAATTTAACAGCCCGGTGACTTAAATAAAAACTTTTGAATAGTTCAACGACTTGAATGAAATTTTGAATAGATTAATGATAAAATTGTAACTTTTTTTAGTTAAGTGACCAAAATAAAAACTTACCCATAGTTTCGTGGCTAATGGTGCAGTTTACTTTAATAATTTTTTATACATTTTGATTTTATTATTCAGACTTTTTTTGAATGAATTTTATTATTTACACTTTATTATCTCTATCAATTATATATATTAATTGTCAACTTATTTTAGTAAATTGAAACCCTTTAATTTGCAATATACAGTTCACCTAATATCTCTTATGTACGGGCCTAAATTTGCCTGGGCACAATAAGCTAATTAACCCACAGCAAGCCCAAATTAACCCAAACCCAATTAACCCCTACCCAAATAAAAACCCAATAGCCCACAACCTTAAACAAAATTTCAACAACCCTAACCCTAGCTACATGTCAGCCGCCGCATGCTAAGCCTGCTCTTGGCCACCACCCACGTGCCTCGAGCGCACTGCCCGTGGCCTAGCACCAAAATGGCCACCTGCCCCATTTACTTCGCCCCTAAAGCCTGCAAACAAGATCGAAGCAGAGATAGAACACAAAAGCAGCAACAGAGAAGCAGAAACATAAAAAATAAAAAAAAGAAACATAACGAACAGTAGCAAAGAAATTTCTTGTATTCGGCTATAAAACCACACAAAATCAATGTAATCAAGGGGGGATTTTACAATATTGAAAAAAGTGACAAACACAAAATCCCTCCAAATTTTGAATACAAAAGAAAAATCAATAAAAAAGGTTGCATCTTTTATCCTTTTCGACTTCTTTTCTATCTTTTCTTTTATTTTGCTTTGAAGTTTCGAAAATAAGAAGGGAAATGGGGGTGATTACCTTTTAATTGTGCCTTCGGAACCCTTCTTCTTCGCTGAAATAGAAGCAAAGAGGGGATTTTGGGACTGAATACTGAGACCTTCGGGTTTGGTTTTAAGTGGGTTTAAACGGAGCCTTCTTTCATCACTAGAAACCGATTATGATGGTGGAATGGTGTGAGGCAGACGGTCGGTCAAATGGAGAGGAATTAGGAGAGTTTTTTTTTTTTTTTTTTTGTGTTTAAGAATGGCTGAACGATTAGTTTTAGGGTTTTTGTTTTTTTTAGTTTTGTAAAGTTCTAAACGGCACCGTTAGTGCCATGGATTTGGATGCATATGGGGATATTTGCGCATATGGGGCTTCCATTTCTGCGGAGTGCTTCAATGTGGCCCCCTTTCTTTTTTCTTTTCTTGAATTTGCCCCGCTATTTCCATTTTATTTTCAATTTGATCCATGGCTTAGTGAATTGAAACGCAGCATATTGAGACTAGGGACATTATCCCAGTTGGTCCTCGCGAGTTTAAGCGCGTTTCATACTTGTCCCTGGCATCTTTTATAACTTTTACCCTTATTTTTGCCCGATTTGAATCTAGTCCTTGGCCTGTTTGATTTGTATATTTATTTGTTTTTATTTAAATTTGTATTATTATTATTATTGTTCATTTTAGTTTTTAGTTTTCATATACAGTTTATATTAAACTTTTACTAGTTATTTTCAATTACTTCACTCTTAAATTGTTTCATGATTTTTTTTATACATATTAAATACACTAAAAATATATATAAACATTATTTATTTTAAACTCTTATGGATATTATTTTTTTTACGTATACTATTTATTTCTAAAAACATTTTGTATATAACATTTTTAAATTTCTTTTTACACATTATTTACTTCAAACTCTTTATATGTTTTTTTTATTATTCTATTTTGAACTTGTTAAATATTATTTCAAATCATCCTGTATATTATTTTAAGTTGCTTTACATATTATTTATTTTTACATTGTTTTACATATCAATTATTTTAAATTGTTTTATACTATCTACGTACATATTATTATTTTATATTATTATAATATATTATTTTTCTTATTTTATTATTAGTACACTATTTATTTTTATTTTCCTTTTTTTTTTTGTAAATATCATTATTATACTAATATCCTTCAATATTTTTCATTAATCGTATCATTATTTGCATCATTTATTTATTTGCATTTTTTTTACAATAATCTTATTAGTTTTTTATATTTTTCATGTTTTTAATTAATTTCAATAAATAAGGCAACGTACCGATTTAACATTAAGTCGTCGATTTCATCGCTATGTTGGGTGAATATCATCGGCTCGTGTTAAAAACGAGACGTCCTTCTAAAAAATCGAAAACTAAAAAATTCTAGTTTTTCAATCGGATCACGATTAAGTATTAAATTGAATTCGCATTTTTTGAAAATTAAGACAACATGTGTTTAATAAGATACCAATTTTGGGTGTCGCGAGGGTGCTAATACCTTCCTCTCGCGTAACAGACTCCCGAACCCTATTTTTCTCTGGAAATTTGATGTAGACTAAACTCAGCCATCTTTTTACCTAAAAATAAATTTTTTCTGTTAAAAAGAGGTTTTATCAGGTGCCCGATCACACCTAGGAAAAAAGATCGGTGGTGACTCCCTTTTCTTTAAAATGAAATTCGGTTTTCAAATTTTCAAATAATCACCTCAATTAGCGACCAAAGCTAAAATTTTACGTCGCTACATCTTATATATTTGGTATTCAAATATCAAAGATTCAATTGAGACCTTGATTGAGTTTTAGTTTAATTGACATGATCATTGTTGCTAATATAGGAGAATGGAGGGGTTCGAGTGTGTTGAAATGCATTATCCTTCTATGTATGAGTTGAGGAAGGGCTATAAATAATTCTACACATTATATAAAATATAATCATAACTTATAATAAGGTTGTTTAAAAAAAATTAATTAAGATAAATTTAATCAACCAATTATGAAATAACTTCAAATAATTTTCTTTTTAAAATGTCCAATTGATAATGTATGTTTCATGGATGAAAATTTAAAATATTTTCTATATATATTATATAGGTGAGAGAAAAAACGTTTAAAATAATATATTATATTTAATTTTTTATAAGTTAATTGTGAACTTATTTTAGTAAATTGAAAACCATTTAATTTACAATATACAGTTCACCTAAAATCTCTTCTCATGTATTCAAAGATCCAATTTAGTCAATCAATTAAGACAAAACTTCTTATTAATCTCATTTTAACTGGCTGGAAAAGATTCCCCATTTGCTTGCAATCACTCACCCCCCAATTAATATGTTTAATTATTTATTTAAAAAAACAACTTTTATTCTAAAATGTGCAATTGATAACGTATGACTTCTCTTTTATATGATTATTTATTTGATTCACGAAACGCTAATCTCATTATAGGTTTTTGCTATCATATTTGATTTTTTCAACCCTTATAATAAGAGGATAATGCGCTTCAATGCACTCAAATTCACATCTTTTTACACTGACAATAATATTGATGTCAATCAAGCTAAGACTCAACTGACTCATTGACGAAAAATTTAAATTCAATGACATATTAAGGGCTAGTTTGGCAATGCTTTTGAAAAGTGCTGTGAAAAAGTGTTTTTCAGAAGTGCTTTTGAAAAGTTTAGTTTAAAATTTGAGTGTTTAACATTGCTCTCAAAAATTGTTTTTGAGAAATAAAATGTCCATTTTAGACATGTTATTATCAAGTAACAAATATGTATTTAAATAATATTTAAATTAATTAATATTATTATATTTTAGTAAGAATATAAAAAAATTATTATAACTTCTTGTTAATATTTTAATATATAAAATATAAATTTCAAATATTTTTAAGCAATAAATATTAATTATTTATAAAATATAATTAGAATATATAAACTATATTTTAAATATTTAAATATAACTATTAAATATTTGTAATTAGTATTTTAAAAAATATTTTTTATTTTTAATCAATAATTTTAATACATTTGTAATTAAGTACCAAGAAAAAAAAAGAGAAAGTACTATGTTATTGGAGGGGTGAAAAAGTAATTAAGCACTAAAAGTGATTTTGGGAGAGGGAAAGTTAAAAATTTTAACTTCTCCTTTTCAGAAATACTTTAATTTGAAAAGCACTTCTGAAAAGTTAAAAATTTCAGCTAAAAGCAGCTTGTTCAGCACAACTTTTTTTCCAGAAATACTTTTAAAAAGCAATGCAAAACTGGCCCTTAATATAATTTTATAACTCAACAATTTGTAAACATTTAAATGTAATAGACCTTATCGTCGAAATTCATATCTAATAATAATTTTTTTAATTTTTAATATTATTTTAAATAATAAAATAATTTTTGCAATCTTATTCGAGTTTGATTGGATTTCTTATTACAAATTTATGATATTGGGAGATCGGAAAAGGAGATAACAAAATTTGAACCATATCATTTAGATGTCCGACAAAAACTCTCAATTACATTATTCCAAACACATTTTATCAATTAAATTAAATCTTAACTTAATGATAAAAAGTCGAGTTATGATATAAATTCGATTTCACCAACACCTCTAATGATTGATATATTTGTACTACTATTAATCCGGTAGAAAAATACTTAAAATAATTCTTATTTAAAAGTAACAAATATTATTATAATAGTATTTTCATCTTTTAATAATTTTATGTAAATCTACAAAATATTTATTTGAGCATAGAATAAATCTATATAAAAATGACTTTAAGACCTCATTTTTACTCATTTTGTGTGCAGCATAATCTAAGAATAGAAGTAGATGATAATGATACACCCCACCTCCAAAATTAAAGTTCAGTCATTTCTATTTTTCCAACCTAATTCCCAACTATAAAATAGCAAAGATAGTTGATTGTTGCAGTAATTTAGATTTATATGAAACCTTCTAAATATAAGTAAATGGTTTAAAAGTTTAAATTAAGTTTGCTTGTATAAGGGTTCAACTTTTCAAAATGCTCGTATAAAGTCTTAACCTTTAAAAACAAAGTTTATATAGGGATTTTTCATGCTCTTTAGCTCAATTTGAGTAAAAATTATGCTCTTTAGCTCAATTTGAGTAAAAATTATGTAAATTTTAATGTATTTAGAATAAAATACATGACAATTGAATCAAATATTGCTTGAAAATAAAAGATTAATTTGATACCTAATATACGACATTTGAGAAGCTCTTATTTGGGCACTTTCAATTCAGAATACCTTTTAAAATCTTTTTCATGGTATTGTTGCTGCAGGAGCACATTAGTAGCGTGAAAGGTTGAAATGTTTTCTCTAACAAATCCTCATCAATTATGTTTTCTCTTCATAATTTTAGTTGAGAATTAATTTTGAAAATTCTAAATTGTATTCACTTACTGTCTTAAAATCTTGCAACCGTAAGTGCATCTAATCATAACGAGCTTTAGGGAGTATCATAGTTTTCTGATGGTCAAATCGTTCTTTCAAATTTTTCCACAACTCAAGAGGGTCTTTCACTGTGAGATATTCCACTTTTAATCTTTCATGCAGATGATGACGGATGAAAATCATTGCTTTTGCCTTGTCTTGATTAGATACTTTTTTATCTACTAATATAGTATTTCCTAGACCTTTAGCATCTAGGTGAATTTCAGCATCTAACACCCATGACAAATAATTCTTGCTTGAGATGTCTAAGGCCGCGAATTCAAGTTTGGTAAGATTTGACATTATAATCACTTGAATCAAAATAAAAAAATATTAGTAAAATAATAAGTATTCTCAATTGTAAAATAATTCAATTATATATACCAAATTTGCTAAATAATAATATGTATGTCAAATAATGGCATAGAGAGGAATAGTCATAATAATAACTTAACACAAATTACATTAATTGAAATTTCTTTTAAAAAAACATGTATATATAATTATCATTATTAGATATTAGTTGAAAAAATAAATGTGCAAATGTTACCCAGAGCAAATATTTCATCTAGAAAAATAAAATAAAAAAATTATGAAAATACGTATACCGTATATAGTTTAACGGGAGTTATACGGGCAAATTATATAAAGTCGAAATGATGTGAACTTCACTATAAATGAAGTAATGAGTTTTATCTCATTACTTTAATATACTTAAGGGGTTAGACATCTATTAATTTACAACAATTTAAGTATTTATTTAAATGATTAATTCATATTATTTTCTGTCAAAAGAGTATGGTTTGTTGGAACTTGTAGCCCTTTGTGATAACTAATTTATTTTCATTGCTTCTTATTTCAACTTACCTTTATCTAGAGATCTAAGTTAAATCTGTAACTTAAACAAGTTACGATCCTATTTCGCACTCGTACCATATCATTCAGTATGGTAAGATTTAGTTAAAATTATTTAATTTAAATTTATTCAATATATTAATCAAAATTAAAGCATAATGTTCCTTTTCAATAGTAGTACAAGAAAGGTTGCTTTAATTTATTAATCAAAATAAAAACATAAACAGGACCATTTTAAATGCGCAAATCTTTTTGCTGGAAAGCTTCCGCTCAACCCAAAATTTACACTTCTTCTGCTGCTGCCGCCGCCATTTCTGCTTTCATTTTCACCCTCGCCTCTCTCTGCTTACTTTCAAGATATGGGTATGCTTCCTTCTTTTATTCTTCGTTCAGTTGTTAATGGTGGAAGCCATCTTTCTAATTTCCGCTCTTTTTCTTCTTCTTCTAACACCATTGCTACCCACATCGAAGCCCTAAGTAAGAAACCCATGCCTGTTAGAGGAAAGGGAAAAAGAGACCACCGCTTCGATAATGTTGATGATGCTCTGATTTCGTTCAATAAGATGATTGAAAAGTACCCAAAGCCTTCAATTGTGGAATTCACTAAATTATTAGGAGCCATTGTTAGGATGAAACATTATGCCGTTGTTGTTTCTATGTATAGACGGATTGAATTATTGGGAGTTTCCCACGATGCTTATTCTTTGAGCATCTTGATTAATTGCTTTTGTCAATTAGGTCGAATTGATTTTGGGTTTTCTGTTTTGGGGAAAATGTTGAAGTTAGGTGTTGAACCTCATGTTGTAACTTTTTCGACGTTGATTAATGGATTCTGTAATCAGGATAAGATTTTTGAGGCTGTTAGCATGTTCGATGAAATGACTGAAAGAGGGTATCAACCCGATTTGATTGTTTACAGTACAATGCTTAAGGGGTTGTGTAAGACCGGTAATACTGATAGAGCTGTTAGGTTTCTAAGACTGATGGAAGGCAGAGGTTATGAACCGGATACTGTGGCATATAGCACTGTCATTGACTGCCTTTGTAAGAACGGTTTGTTACATGAGGCTCTCAATCTCTTCTCCGAAGTGAAGGTTAAAGGCATTAGACCAAATATCTTTACTTACAATTGCTTAATTCATGGAATGTGTAATTCGGGCCAGCAGCAGGAGGCAACAAGCCTCTTGAATGAAATGGTGGATAACAATATTTCGCTTAATATTGTCACATATAATATATTGATTGATGCACTTTGCAAGGAAGGAACTATTTCTAAAGCTGTAGAGATCGTTGACACAATGAGAAAGCAAGGTACTGAGCCCGACGTTTTCACGTATAGTACATTGGTTGATGCGCATTGCAAGGAAGGGATGGTCTCTGAAGCTGAAGATTTTGTTGACGCAATGATAAAGCGAGGCATTGAGCCTGATGTTGTTACCTATAGTGCATTAATCAACGGCCATTGCTTGCAGATCGAAATGGATAAAGCTAGAAGAGTTTTGCAGTTGATGATTGAGAAGGGTTGTGCACCTGATATAGTTAGTTACAGCACCATGATCAATGGATATTGCAAAGCGAAGAGGTTAGACGAAGCAATGGAACTCTTTCATGAAATATCTCTAAAGGGACCAATCCCGAATACTGTCACATACAACACTCTTGTGCAAAGTATGTTTCAGTTAGGGAAAGTTTCAACTGCTCGTGAACTTTTTAGAAAGATGCTTGCTTCTGGACAAGTTCCAAATATAGTGACCTGTTTGATTTTGCTGGATGGTTTATGTAAAACAGGTCATATCGAAGAGGCATTGAAACTTTTTCAAGCAATGCAAAACAGTGGGTTGGAACTTGATATTGTTCCGTATAATATACTAATTGATGGGTTTTGTAAAGCTGGGCATATCGAAGTTGCCAGGGAGTTATTTCATCAACTCTCAAACAATGGTTTAAAACCGGATGTTTACACATACTGTATAATGATTAATAGACTGTGTAAAGAGGGATTGCCAGATGAAGCATATAAGATGTTTGGGAGCATGGGAGGTAATGGTTGTTCGCCTGATAGTTGCTGTTATAATGTAGTGATCCGGGTTTTCCTTCAAAACAACTATACCTCAAAGGCAACGCAACTTCTTACAGAAATGGTTGGTAAGGGCTTTTCTGCAGATATATTCACTGCCACCTTGTTTATGGATCTCATTGTACACTCTAATAAATCAATCTTGCTCTGAAATGTTTCACAAATTGTGTAAAGATCATCACTTGCAATGTGATAAAAGATTTTGGAAACTAGAATGAATTTTAGTGTCCATTTTCAATTTTGTTGATTTTATTCTGACTTGTGTAGTGAGTGAGAGTCTTGTTGCTGGTAATGTTAAGAAATTAGGGGAAAATCAACATCGGTTGCAATGACAATAGCATCGGTTTAACTTTTGGCTGCTCAGAACTTTTAACTCCTTAAAAGTGTAAAATTCAATCAAATTTAGAGTTTATTTGATTGAGTGAAAATAAATTTTGAAAAATAATTTTTGGAAAGTAATATGATTTTCTAAAAAATATAATATTTTATTTTGTTTAAATGATTATAGGCAAAACATTTTACATTATTTTCCTGAATTCATTTTTCAAAAATACATAAATATTTTCATGATGAAAGATATATTTCTTTTTATTATTTAATTACGAAAACTATTGTAAGATAAAATATTCGTGTTTAATTAAACTCAATTAACTTAATTATTCTTGTAGTCTCTAACTTTTATTTCCGAAGTATTTATTTTGTAACCAATAGATTCAAATAGGATGTCAATGAATATTTTTACAACCGTAGGAATACGGATTTGGATAATAGATATCTAAAGGGATCTATCCGTATCTACTAGCAAATAGTTAATTTTAACATCCGAATTGTCATCCCTAATCATAACTTTGCTATAGTATATGTATGTATGTGTGTGTATATATATATATATATTAGTTTTCCTTTATGTGTAAATAATTGTAAAGGAAAAGAAAAAATGTGAAGAACGAGTGAACGAATATTGAGTCTTCTCAGCCCTTAGTTTCTTATCCAACATGAGATCAAATAATTAAAGAAAAGGTGAAAAGTATGATTTGGCTTTTGGGTATTTTCATTTTTTATCAAATTTAGCCGAATATCGAGTCAATGAAGCAAAGTTGTGTGTTCCTCCACGGACTATCAGCCTTCTCGTTGTATTTACTCAGACCATATTCAGATGGCCATATTGTATTCCATTTTATCAAGAAATCCATTCTTCATGACAAGCTCACTATTTAGTAACTGAACGTAAATCAACACCTCTTTTTTATGATGATGCGATGCAATGGAATCAAAACAAAAGAAAATACGTTAGCACAGGAGAAATAAACAAAATAAAACACCGAATTAGGTGACCACTAGGGTTTGGTATGGTTTTACCTAGGATAGGCCGTTAGAGTCCACTACATGCGGTTCAATTCTAAAGAACAGTGTACCTGAACTAGCAGATTCCTCAATCCTCACCCATTATAGGCTCATACAGACCAAGTTCAGTTCAAGGGAATACATTTCCCTCTGGCCATGCGAAGATGAAAATCTCATGAAGACATAGGTACAGATGTATCCCGGATGCAGCCCACTAGCCCATTCGGAGTGAAAACCTCACGAAGTCATAGTTTCTTCCTCCCACTTAAAAGGTGTAACCAAAAGGTCATGCAATGCAATGCAAGAGTATCCTACAAGACTCGAACCACAACAATTATATGAAATGGTACAAACAAATGCTGCAAAAGGGATTGTAATTTTTCAAATCGTATTTTCAGTTTTCGACAAAAGGACAAAAAATAATCAATTTACGACTTGACTCTCTTGATGTCCCCAGAGGAGTCGCCAAGCTGTTGAAACCATTTTTTTTTAAAACGTGGTCGACTTTGGTTTTTGAAAAAAAAAAAAAAAGGAGTTGTCCCCAATCTTTTTATTTGGGTGTGATCGGATCACCTCGTAATTAGATTGTTTTAATGAAATGTTTTGTTTTACTTTTACAACAATGATTTTGTCTACAAAATTTGTGAAAACGAGTTTGGGAGTTAATTACGCACGAGGAAGGATTAGCACCCTCGTAACGCCCAAAATTAGTACCGATTTGATTAATTAATATCTTAATGTTGAAAGTTGAAAATCCGTAAAGAATTAAAAAAATACGATCCCTTTTTTATTGATGTTAGTTTCACAAAAAAATGCTTAGATAAATGGAGCGAATGCTAAAGACCTTCTTGTCCCGAGGCAATAAAATGTCACATCCAATACGTTAGGACACAACATTTTAAACCCTCGAGAATAAGCTTGTCTTTTAATTTTCAAAACTTGTGCATTTTTAGAAATTTTTAAAAGGATATTCGATCATTTGGGTCAAACGAGAAAAATCGAAACCCAGTACGTTAGGGCACGATCTTTTCGATTTCCCAAATACGAAATATTCCCTTTATTTCTTAGGTTTTCCTTTTACGAAATTTAAATTAATGGAATATTTAAAAATGACATACGTTTAATTGATTGTGTAAAAAAAATCATTTAAAACATGAAAAAGGTCATACCCGACAAATAGTGGTGTTGTAACATAATTTGGAGTAATAATAGCATAATATACGTAATGCAATATAATGTATGATGTTGATATTAATAAACTAACATGTCAATATGTATGAAAATAATAATAATAACAATAGTAACTGTCGAAACCAATTTTAAAATGGGGATCGACTTTTAAAACGAAAATTTTGGTGTCGCCACCGATCTTTTTGACGAGATGTGATTGGATCACCTCAAAACGTGGTTGTTTTTCAATAAATTGATTTGTTGAAACAACGACTTTGGTCTACGAATTCAGAAAAACAAGTCCGGGAGTCGGTTTCGTATGAGGAAGGATTAGCACCCTCAATACACCCAACATTGGTACCTAGTTGATTAATTAGTGTCTTAATGTCGAAAATTGAAGATTTGAAAATAGTGCAAAACACGACCCTCCCTTTTATTGATTTAAAACGTTTGGGTAAATTAAACGTGTGTTAAAGACCATCTCACCTTAAAGTAAAATGTCACATCCAGTACGTTAGGACACAACATTTTAACCCTTGAGCATGAGCTTGCCTTTTATTTAAAATTCATGCATTTTATTCTCAAAATGATATTCGGATATTCAAATCAAACAGAAAAATCGAAACCCAGTACATTAGGGCACGCTTTCTCGAATTTTAAATACCAAATATTGCCTTTATTTGAAAAAACTTTGCGAGTGAACCGATAAAAAAGATATCTGAATATTTAGATCGAACGAAAAAACTAAAACCCAGTACGTTAGGGCACGATTTTTCGAGTTTCTAAATACGGAATATTGCCTTTATTTTGTTTAAAACTCATGTATTTTAATTTAAAAGAAAATATTGAATGAAATAGTTTAAAAATAGGACGGATAATAAAAATAATAGTAATAATAATAAAATATAATGGTAATAATAAAAAAAAGTAAATATAGTGAAGATAATAGTGTTTAAAAAAAAAAAACGACATACTAATGATAATAGAAAGAAATGATAATAATAATGGAAGTAATGAAAATAATAATAATAGAAACAATAGTAATAAAAGTAATAATAAAATAGAAAATAACAATGATACATTAATAATAATATACGTGCTAATAATAATAAAAAAGGGAAAAAAAAACTATATAATAGTAGGTTTTTAATAATAGTAATAAAAAGGTAAAAATAATAGTAAAATAATAAAAACACTATTAAGTTACTACTAATAATAATAAAATAAAAGTTAATGATAGTATAATAGTAAAAACAATAAAAATATTATGATACTAATAATAAAAATAAAAATAATATATAAATAATAATAGTAGTAATATTAAAAAAAATCAGTTTGAAAATAAATAGCCAAAATAAAACAGAAAGAGGATTAAATTGCATTAAAAATAGAAGTTCTGGGGCCAAATTAGAAATAAATAAAAAGAAATAGACCAAATTGCAGTACGTGAATGAAATGGAGGGACTGAGGAAATAAATATCCTGCCCTCCGAAACGCGTAGCATCACCAGGGACTAACGCGTAATAAAGAGAAAATTACGGGGGCAAATTTCAAAATTTTAAAAAACTGAATTAAAAGAAGTAAAAGGTGGAAGGGCCACATGCGCAATTAGACCATTAATCAAAAACACGGGATCCCAGAGTCCAATCGGGTCGGGTCGCGGGTTGAGGTAAAACAGCGTCATTTTGGGCTTTAGAAGGCTGCCCTAAACGACGCCGTTTAGGGGGTCTTTAATAAACCAAATCTTTTTATAAAAAATTCATTTTCCCTTACCTCTAAAAAGAAAACTAAATCATATTCCCCTTTTTCTCTCAACTCTCCCCCTTTCCGGCCTAAGTCCGATCGCCAAATCGTCGGCCGACCACCTCACGCGCCGCCGTCGTCGGCCACTGTGAATTTCAAAAAGGTTAGTTTTTTTTTTATAATTTTTATATTTTTTAATATGTATATATATATGAGAAACTAAGTTTATAAATGCATAAAAAATCGAAAATAAAAGAAAATATATATGTAAAAAAAACTACAACCTCCACAGCCTTCGAGGCTTTCGATTTGCCCGTGTATATTTGTGATTGATCTTTGCTTTCTGTTTCTTTTGTATTTGAAGTGCTATTTTTTTGTACTAACCTCTGTATTTGTATTGAATAATCCGAAAAAAAAAAAACAATGTTACATCTTTTGGCTTTTATAGCCTAATTTTACAACTGTTTGTTACATGTGAGGGCGAACGTGGGTGTGCAAGAGGCGTGGGCGCACAAGGGGCGTGGGGGCATGTAACGACCTCAAAAGTACAGATATCAAAAAATAAATTATCGGGCTTCTATTTTTAGTAAAACGAACTCGTAAATATTTATTAAAAATATTTATAAAGTTAGTTATGTGTTTAATTAAGTTTTAATTAGGTGAATCTAGTTAAATTTAGAGAAATTAGTGAAAAGGACTAGATTGAATAATTGATAAAAGTCTAAATTATAGATTAATAGAAATTATAAAGGACCAAAATGGCAATTATGCCATTTGTTATTTGATGAGGCGGCAATTGTTGATAAAAAATCTAAGATTTTTATTGTTGTACTATATTAAATTAAAATGTATATTATTATGAATTTTATTAATTATTATTATATTATTATTAATAAGATGATGACAATTGTGTGGTGATTAAAATATACATGTGTAATATATATATATATATATATTAGTGCACTTGTAATATATTTATGTGTTTCTTAAATAAATAAGTAAAAGATAATTGTTAATTAATTTTTTTATATAAGATTTTTGTATAGTAAATAAATTAAAATATTGAGTGATAAAGATATTGGACAATTGTAGGGATAAAAGTGTGTACCCTTGTTGTATTTATATTTGTTATTAAAATGATATTTTATAATTATTAATTAATTAATTATAAAGTAAATAAGTAATGAAATAAGTAAAAAGGAAAAAAAAGAAAGAAAAGAAGAAAAGTAGCAGAGAACCAACGAAATAGGAGAAGAAAAGGTGAAATTTGAGATTTGAACCTTTAAACTTTAAAAAGGTAAGTCATTTAAGCCCTTTTTACTTAATTTTGATATTTTAGAAGCTTTAGAACAAAGTTTTGATGAAATCAAGTTGATGTTTTAAGAGTTTATAGGTTTTTATGTATAGTTCATGTTGAATAAAAAGTTGAATTAGGGATTTAATTGAATGATTTTTAAGTTAGAATTTACAAAAAGGATTAAATTGTAAAGAAAAGTATAAGCTTTATGTTGTGAGGACTAAATTGAGAAAATTCGAAATTAGAAAAATATGATGAAAATTCAATAGTTAAACTTGAGCTTGGGTAAAATTTGAATAGAAATAGAGTGTGAATTGAATAAGAAAAATAAGTAAACTTAGTTAGGATTTAATTGCAAAATAGGCTATAAGAAACAGTTTTGGACAGCAACATAAGCTTAACTTTGAAAAATCACCAAAAACAGTAAAAATTGAATTAGAAGTTGAATGAGATATATATAGAATTAAAGCTTGTTGGGTCTATTTTCATATAAAAGAAACAGAACAAGCAAAGGAAGTCTATAGATTGAGATATTTAAATTTTTGTGAGACTGGTTCAGATTGATTTCGTGATCCCCTGTTCTGAATTGTAAAAATCATTAAAAATTGTACAAAAATAGATATGGAACATAATTTATATGGGTGGATTATTAAGAAACAACCGTGAACATCATTTGAATTTTGTATAAAGAGATAATTAAATTTTAGTGATGAAGAGTCAGAACTGTTAGATAGCAGAAAAGGGGTGACTTTAAAGAATAAACTGTAATTATTGGCTAAACCAAAAATTCTGAAAATTTTATGGCAAGAAGATATGAGAATCTAGTTTCATAGAAAATTTACGGATCTTAATTTGGAGTTCTGTAACTCATGATATGTAACTCATGATATGATAAGGTTAGTATTGATATTGAATTAAATAAAATTATATCAAGTTGTGAATTGAATGAAATTGAAATAAAGTTTGAATATGTATGAGCATTTGGTGATATATTGATTGAAAATGGAAAATGCATTGAATTGAATATATGAGGAATTATGACTTGAATGTCTTTGAATTGATGATATTGAAATGAATGTGATTATGTGAATAGGAAACAAATTGTGATGGATATTGGAAATATGTGAGAAAATGTGATCAAAGTGTACATTGATGTGAATTTGATTGATAAAGAGAAAGTATTATGTTACCCTATTAACTAGTTGGGCTAGGGTGGATATAGTTGGCATGCCATAGGATTGGAAGAGTTCAGGGTTACTTCGACCTCGAGTCGATGAGACACTTAAAGTGTCATATTGCTTCGGATAGATTCGATGAGGTACTGGGTACCACTTTACTTCGGCTAGGCCGATGAGACACTAGGTGTCAACTTTGCTTCGAACTATCTGATGAGGCACTGGGTGCCAATATGGTGTGTTTGATTGGATCCGTGTATCTGCCGGTGTCCGAGTCAAGTTAATAGGGGTAAATAAGTGATATTATAAATTCTGAATGAATGTGATTGAGTTATTGAAAGAAATGTAACACCCTATACCCGAGACCGTCGCCGAAATCAAGTACAGAGCATTACCGGACTTAACGAAACTTTACAGAACTTGATCGGAAATGAATATAAAATATTGTGAAATTTATTGTATAAACGTTCATATTAACTGTTTTTGGACTAATTACCTACATCTCGGATGGTTAGGATTCGAATCCTAACAAATCGTGACTTAGAAAAATTTTCATAAAAAGCATCGTCACACACGCCCGTGTGACTTTTAGCACGGCCGTGTTGTTAAACCGTGTGGCTTTCACACGCCCATGCTAGTCAACCGTGGAACATTCTGACTTACTCGACACGGCCACAAGCTATTTCACACGTCCGTGGAGTCAGGCCGTGTGCTTCCCACGGTTAAGGCACGCCCGTGTGCTTAGCCTGTGGAAGAATCTGTCAAATTCTACACGGTCTGGTCGCACGCCCGTGTAACCAACCACTCAGGCCGTGTAAGGCTATTTACCAAGCCTTGGCCCTCCTGCACTCAAATACACAATTCATATCCCACTCATTTTCACATAACACTAACCCAATTGACATTCATTTCATTTCAAACATCATATAATACATAAGAACTATATTTGTATTCAAAACATAAAAATTTACAAGTGACTCATGCTAAACCTAGTACATGCCACAATATCAAAAGATAGATACATCACCACAAATTGGAGCTGAGATCAGGATTAACTTGGATGCTTGACTGAATCTCAACTTTACCTAACCTGCGCACGGAAACAACCGTACGCTGAGTATGGGAATACTCAGTAGTATTACCATAATTCGAATTATACAATAACTTTTATGCATTCAATTTATTTTACAATTACATAATAACTATTTCATGTTTTAAATCAAATTATTTAATAATAATAAGCACTATTTCAAGGCTTGTATTTAATCCAATACGTACATTATTTCATTATCAAATTTGTATTAAATCTTTTTCATATCTCATTTCACATTACCTCATTTCGTATCACATGCAATTCACTAAATTTTATCACTTTATTCAATATTAATTCTATTGCAATTTATTCTTACTAAAGTCATATTTCAATAACAATTTCAACTAATTAATTTCATATATCATCACTTACTTAATCAATTCTTACAACTTTAGCTCTTATTTAAGATGTCATATCTTAATTCATTTTCACATATCAAATTCACATTCAAATTATGTAATTCCATTATACTATTCTTTTCAATTAAATTCTCATATTTTCACACGAATTATGGACTTTAATTTCGTTTCTCAATCTCATATAATATTTCAATTCATAATCCAACTTTGAACCCTTCATGAATCTTTAATTTAAGCATTCAATCTCATAGTACAAATCTCATTTTATATTTCATATCTTAAATTCACTTTCTTATTTCTTTTAATAGCTCAATCACATTCATTCAGAATTTATCATTTCACTTATTTACCCCTATTAACTCGACTCGGACCCTGGCGGATACACGGATCTAATTAAACATATCAGAATGGCGACCAACGCCTCATCGGATAGTTCGAAGTAAAGTGGCTACCAAAGCCTCATCGGATAGCTTGAAGTAATTCTATGGCACACCTAGTACCTCATCGGCATAGCCGAAGCAAAGTGGCTACCAAAGCCTCATCGAAACTATCCGAAGCAAATCTATGGCACACCAAGTGCCTCATCGACTCGAGGTCGAAGAATCTCTGAACTGTTCCGATCCTATGGCATGCCAACTATATCCACTAAGCCCGACTAGTTAATAGGGTATCGAAATCACATAGTAATTTCACTTTCAATATCGAATTCACATCAATTAACCCTTTGGCCACATTTGTCACATAATTCTCAATTGAATCACAATTTGTTCAATTCCACGAAATCAGATATTTCCACTTCAATTCACATTTCAATTCAATCAATTTCTCATACTTTCATTCCATATACATTTCAAAATAATCACATTCAATTCAAAGGCATTCCAATCACAATTCCTCATGTATTCAATTCAATACATTTCCACTTTCCAATCAGTGTTTTATCAAATGCTTATATATGTTCATACTTCATTTCAATAGTATTCAATTTATAATTTCTAATGTTCACATTCATATCAATTTCTCAATCCAATATATATAATTCAATACCACATTAATTCTTCTCATTCAAACCATATTATCAGAAATTTCCATTTAATTTACATACAATTTATTCTTTTACTTACCTCAATTTGCTTATTATATACATATCAATTTGAAAGTTAACAAATAATCAAATTTGAATTATAGTAATACTAACCTGGATTTCTCGTTTTTACTCCTCATTTGTTTCTCTCTTTTCCTTCCTTGCTCGATGTCTCGAATTCTTTATTTACTACGGAAATAATAATAACTTACATTATTAATTACAGTATTAAAAATATAAATAGTTAAACTTTTATTCAATTCCTATTCTTCTTCTTCATTCTACTTTCCTTTTACACAATCCTATTATATAATCTTTTAAAGCTGTCTAACCGCGCAACAATCACTAAATTATTTATATCTGGAGCTACGAAACTCCAAATCAAGTTCCGTTAATTTTCCATGAAACTAGACTCATGTACCTTTTTACCATAAAATTTCCAGAATTTTTAGTTTTACCAATTAATACAGTTTATTCCTCAAAATTACCCCTGATTCACTGTCTGACAGTTCCGACCCTCCTGTACTAAAGTTCAATTATCTCATAGCTCAGGACTCGGATAATGTTCTCGTCTATTTCTATTGAAACTAGACTTACTGAGAATTCTGAACATATAAATTACAACTCATAACTATTTTTGTACAATTTTTAATGATTTCCTAAAGTTAAAATAGAGTATCTCGAAATTTTCCTGAACCAGTCTTACAAAAATACAAATATCTCAATCTACAGACTTTCTTTGCTTGTTCTGTTTCTTTTATCTAAAAATAGACTCAACAAGATTTAATTCTATATATCATTCAACTTCTAATTTAATTTCTACTATTTTTGGTGATTTTTCAAAGTTAAGCTATTGCTGCTGTCTCAAAACTGTTTTCTTATAACTTATTTTGCACATAATTTCTAACAAAGTTTATTTACTTTACAACTCAATTCATACTTCATTTCTATTCAAATTTTGTCCAATCTCATACTTAACTATTAAATTTCCAGCATATTTTCCTAATTTCGAAATTTCATCAATTTAGTCCCTACAACATAAAACTTATGAATTACTTTACAATTCATTCCTTATTTCATTTCTAACTTGAATTCCTATCAATCTATCCCCTAATTCATCTTTTATTCAACATATACTATGTTCACAAACCTTAAAACTTCAAAGATCTTAACTTAAATTCATCAAAACTTTGTTCTATAGCTTATGAAACATCAAAATTAAAAGGAAATGGCCTAATTGACTTACCTATTAAAGCTCCAAGCTTCAAATCTTAAATTTTTCCTTTTTCTTCTTTCTTTCTCCTTTCTTTCCTTCTTTCACGTTTGCTCTCTGTTCTCTTTTTCTTTCTTTTTGTTTCTTTTCTTTTCTTTTATAACATATATATATATTAGTTTATGATAATAATTGTTGTTATAAAAATCTATTTAATAACTAATATTTTAATTACACTTGTACACACACATTTTATTACACATGTATTTTATCAATACCATCTATTTGTTTTATTTTAATTTATTTCATAATTTAATTAATACAATTTATAATTTAATAATAAATAACAATAAATATCTTATTTGGTATCAAATACTAATGTTACAATTGTACACACTTATATTTTCACATTTGTGCCAATGAATTTATTACAAATGTCATTATTTAATTTATTAAACAAATTATAATATTTACAAAATTATTAATAATAATAACAACAAATAAATAAATATCTTTTACTTAATAATTAAGTAAATATATATCTAATATACACTTGTACCAATAATATAAGCACACATGTATTTATTTTCTAACATACACATGTCACCCATTTGGTTTAATCACTAATTAATCCTTTAATATTTTTCTATTCCATAATTAAACTTTTATCCCTTATTCAATTTAGTCCTTTTTCCTAATTGCTCTCAATTAAGTTAAATTTACTTAATCAAAATCTAATTAAACACATGACTAAATTCATAAATAATTTTTAATAAATACTTACGAGTCCGTTTACCAAAAACGGGTATCCGATTACTTATTCTCCGATATCTGTACTTTTGAGGTCGTTACAATAGGAAAGTGAATTTATGAAATGAGATTCAAGCTATGAGATTGAATGTTTGAATTAAAGGTTCATGAAGTGTTGAAAGTTGGATTATGAATTGAAATATTATATGAGATTGAGAAATAAAACTAAAGTTCACAAATTGTGTGAAATTTATATAAATAAATAATATGAGAAGTTATTTGAAAAGAATAATATAATTGAATTATATAATTTGAGTGTGAATTTGATATGTGAATTAGAAATTGAGATATGAAATTTAGTAGTATGAACTCAAAGTTTATAATTTGATTAAGATTAAATTTTAACATATGATATTGGTAGATGCAAATTACAATAGATTTGATATTGAAAAAGTGATAAGTTATATAAATTGTATATGAACCAGAATAAGCTAATAAAAAGAGGAAATTAGTTAAATAGCTATTGATACGAAATAATTGTTAAATTGAACGATTTTGTATAAGAAATGGAATATGTCGTAGAAATAAGATTTGAAAATCAAATAAGGTTGAAGTAATGAAAAAGTACAAAAATTCAATTGAATACAAGTTTTGAGATAATTAATATTATTGTTGAAATGTTTGTAAATTGATTTAGTATATGAAATAGTTATTGAAAGATTATATGCATAAATTGAATATACATATTTTATCATATAATGATATGAATTTGAATTATAGTAATACTACTGAGTAAACCTATACTTAGCGTACGGTTGTTTCTGTGCGCATGTTAAATGAATACCAGTGTTTGGTCCAGCATCTAGATCAACCCCGACTTCGGAGTGCTATTAATAATGTATTTTATCTTTAGTAATTGTGGCATGTTCCTAAGTAATGAATAGGTTGAGTATTTGAGTCTTGTGATTATGGTCATAAAATAATGATTTAATTTGATTTAAAAGTATAAAAAGGGAATTAATATGATATATTTGACATGTGTATGAAATAAAAATGAATAAAGTTTATATTTATGAATTTAATTTGTATATGTAAATGTGTTGATTGCAATTTGGGTTGAAATTTTGTAGGGTCGGTTAGATTAGTTTAGAATGACTCATATTGAGTCTACACGGCTTGGCACACGGACGTGTAGCTTGGCCGTGTGAGAGAATCAGAATGTTCCACGGGCAAAGGACACAGAGGTGTCCCAAACCACCACGGCTGTGTTGAACCATACATTTCATCAACACGGGCATGTCATGGGGTCACACGGGCGTGTCCCTAATCCACACGTGTGTGTGAGCCCAGTATTTGAGAAAAATTTTAAAATGTTCGAAAAATTTTCTGAGTATTCGAATTAGTCCCGAACTACTTTTAACTCGTATTTTTTTTTGGATCTCGAAGATCCATATATGGGACTATAAGGTTATTTTATATTATGTTTGTTAATAATTGTGTATTAATTGTAAATTGTCCGGTAGTTTCGGTAATGCTCTTTAACCCTGTTTCGACGATGGTTCGGGGTTAAGGGGTGTTATAGTGCAAGGAGTGAGGCACGCGCAGTGGCCTTGTTGGTGCGCGGACGTGAGGCGTGGGAGGAGGATGCGGCGGCTGAAGCCAAGGGGGAACCCTAGGGTTCCATTTTTGTTTTTAATTTTGGGCTGTATTTGGCATTTTTAATTTTGGGCTTTATTTCATTAGGCTTGGTTTCTATTTAGGGCCGGGCAAATTTGGGCCTCTACAGTAACGAAAGCTTAAATAAAGTGAGTAAAGAAAATAAAAGTGAAAACATAATATATACTAGGCTTGAAATAAAAATGAATAAAATAACTATACATAACCTCTTTTCTCTAATCTTTTCTTTTTCTTCCTCCAAAGGGTTAGGATTCGGTATTTGCTTGGATCCCATGTAAAAAAAATCTTGGATTTTTTGAAAGTTTTAATTAAACATTCCTAATTTTTTTTAAACATTCTCGTTAATCTCACAAATTTTTAAAAATTTTAATCAAACCCTTAGTTCCTTTTAAAGATTATCATTAAACTCCTAAAAATTTTAAAATTTGTAATTAAACCCCCTAAAATTTTATGAAAATGTTAAAAGACTAAAAAAATGTTAAAGGATGTGAACTTGTAAAAAAATTTTTTTTATAACAATGAAAATATAGTAAAATTTGCTTTTAGGTAATCCTATATTTCATCAACTAAATACATGAATTTTTCATTCCAAGCAAATAAACCAAACAAGCTATTTTGCATTCCATCCTTAATCTTATATTTTCCTAATTTTATTACGAAACATAATCCAAGATTCGACAAATTAAATGCATCACTAGTGGTTTATGTTAGATTTGGCTATTTATTACTTTTAATTTAAATCTTATAATTTAGGACACAAGTATAAAAATATGATACAAACATAATACAGTCAATAAATATAATCTAAAATTATGGCACACTCTGGATGTGGTTGAAAGAAATTATTTAACAAATATATATATATATATATATATTAAAATAATATAAAAAAACAAAGCGAACTTCCGTTGAAATCATAAAATTAAAATGTTAAAATTAAAATGATTTTTGGAAAATAATATGATTTTCTAAAAAATATAATATTTTATTTTGTTTAAATGATTATAGGTAAAACATTTTATATTTTTTTCCTGAATTCATTTTTAGAAAATACATAAATATTTTCATGACAAAAAATATTTTTCTTTTTAGTATTTAATTACGAAAACTATTGTAAGTTAAAATATTTGTGTTTAATTAAATTCAATTAACTTAATTATTCCTTTAGTCTTTAACTTTTATTTCCTAAGTATTTATTTTGTAACCAATAGATTGAAATCGGATATGAATATTTTTATAACCATAAGTATCTATCCGTATCTACAAGTAAATAATTAATTTTAACATCCGAATTGTCATCCCTAATCATAACTTTGCCATAGTATATATATATATATATATATTATTTTTCCTTTATTAATTATAAAAGAAAAGAAAAAATGTGAAGAACGAGTGAACCAATATTGAGTCATCTCAGCCATTAGTTTTTTATCCAACAATGAGATCAAATAATTAAAGAAAAGGTGAAAATTATGATTTGGGGCTTTTGGGTATTTCCATTTTTTTTATCAAATTTAGCCAATAAATTTTATTTTTTTAGCTTTTAAGTAAACCAGACATGAAGATATATAAAACTATAACGAATGATTAAATTACATAATATGTAAATGTTGAAAGTTAATTTTTTTAAATTTAAGATTAAATTGATATAAATATATAAACATTAAGAGTTAAATTTATTAATATATCAATTTTAAAATCTGTCACATTATGTAAGAGTTGATGACCAAAAAGACAAAGTTGAATAATTAAATAACTATTTTGTAACCGAAAGAGGCCTAGAAATGAAATCTGAATAAAATAGCCCAAGCCCATAAATGTGAACAACAAAAAGGCAAAAGAGAATTTTACAAAGTAAGGATACTTCTTGGCAGAACTTGGATCAAAGTAAATTATCGACATTCCATTTGAAAACAGGTATGAAAAGAGATTTTTTTTTTTAATTGTTTTTTCTATTGAATTTTTGTAGATAAGCCTAAATCTCTGTAGTAATGGTGTTTTCGAGTGGTGTTAGTGTGGAGTTTTTGTTGAACTTGAATCAGGCTCAGAGTCAAATTTTGAAATCATCGCAATAAGATCTTGATCGGTTTCTTTATTTTTCTTTTTTATCAGTCTGGGTGTTGAATTATTTCTTTTGAATGTTATGTTTGATATGTGATTTTCTGGGTTTTTGTTCTGTTTGGTTGGTGGGAAAATATTTAGGGAAAGAAGGCTGAAATGGAGATGGCAGGTGGAGGTGGAATCACAGAAAGTAGGAATATGGAGATGGATGTTGATGATATGGATTCTTTGTTTGAAGGGATGGTGCTTTTTACACCATCCCAGTTGGTAGAAGACCATGAATTAGAGCAACAGCAAGATCTTGATCATCCCAAACTTGAACTCCAACCTGAATCCGAACCCGAACCCAAACCCAATTCACTTAATTCAAAGCAGCAGCATCAAGGGATTCAGGAGCCCCTTGATGAGAATCTGTTCTCTGACCTTGTTCTTCAAGCCCCACTCGATCAGCCTGAACTCCATCCCGAAGCCAAACATGAACCTGAACCAGGGCCGCCTTCTGCTACTGCCTTTGCTCGGCAGACATCTTCAACTTTTCGAAAGAAAAAGAAAGCTACTGGATTCAGGATTGGATATGGTAGAGATCACCAGATTAATAATGTTGATGCTGATGGTCATGGTACTGGTACTGGTATCAGTACCGGTACCAGTACCGGATCTGGGATTGGACATGGTAGAGATGATCGAATTGATGATAATTTGAATGGTCACAATGTTAACGATCATGTGCAACCATCTCCTTCTCTTCATACCAGTACAACTAAAAGTACTACAGTATCATTGGTTTCAGAGTCTGATTCAGAACTCCATCAAGGCCAGGCTCAGCAGCAACAGCAACAACAACAACAATCTGTTGATGATGCTGAATCCCGATTTGAGCAAATCAAGGCCCGGATTTTTGATAAGCTCAACCATGCTCGTGAATTGGCTGTCTCCGTATCTGCAGCTCGCAAGGACTCCATTAGGAGGAGAAGGAAGGCTGCTGATGATCTTCATTTAGCGACTATTAGACATGGGGAGCTTGAAAAGCAATTGGAGGACGCTTGTGAAGCTGAAGATTTCGAGGCTGCTGATAGGATCAATGAGAGCCTTGCTGCTGCTGACAAGGATAAACAATCTCTTCTTACTGCTCTTCGAGATGCTGAGGCTCAATGCAATGCTATTGATTCCAAAATGCTCGAGGTTCTCAACTGCCAGATTGCGGTTGAGGAGGAGTGTGCCACTTTGCTCCATGGTTTCTCTGAGGTCAGTCATCCAGCCATCAATGGCAAAATTGCCCAATGGCTTATCATATTAATCTTTCATAGATCTAAATTGCTTATATATGTAGTGATTTTTTTACAAGTAATTGCTAGCTTATGTGTTATGAGGGGGATTCCACTATTACATGGTTGTGCTTTTCGGTTGTGATCCTTGTTTCTCTTCCCATAGGATGCTATGAGTAATGCTGATTCGGTTTTCAAGAAATCAGAAGCTCAATCTTCAGAAGAAAGGGAGAAATGGCTTTCTTCGACTGAAGCCTTGGAGTTGAACAAGATAGAATTACAAATTGAGGCACATTTAGTAGACAATGCTCGTGCAGCATTCAACACTTCCCTTGACAGCTTGATTGAAGATGATAAGAGAGAAAAAGAATTTCTCTGTAATCAAAAGGATATCTTGACTGATGAACTGCAAAAACTAATTGCCTTAGTGAAAGAAAAGGAAAAAGAAATTGCTGAAAATGAATCTAAAATGAAACAAGTAGATCAAAGGATTGCTGATACAATCTCTGGGTTTCAAGAGATGCAATCGAGCATTGACTCCAAGTATGAAAGCTTACAATCTCATCTTTCTCAGATGGAAACAGACAGTGAAACTCTATCAAAGAAAAAGGAAGAAATAGACAAACTCCTTGCTGAAGAAAAATATAGGGGGATTAAACTCAAGGAACTTGCCGAGATTTCTGTAGGAGAAGCAAAAATGTACCAGGAAGTTGTTGGACTAAGAAAAACTTTGCTATCCTCTGTTTTGAAGTCCATGGAAGATAAAGTGAGGCTCACGAAGACTGAAGAGAAGCTTTCTAAGGATGTCCAAATACTTCAACTTGAGGCTTCTACAGCGAGAGCCTCCTTGCAGGTTCGTTTTTGTTCTCCAAATATAAAAGATACAGATGTTTATTTTTCCATTACTTAATCTTTTGACTCCCAACATGAGGTACATTCTTATTTCCTTCATCCAACATGAGATTCTAATCCTTAAGCTGTTGTAAAGCACTATCTAATAGTCCTACTTTGCGAATTTGAACACACACAATTTAGATTGAATTCCTCGTCTTGCCTTGGATTAGTTCTTTATCAACATACTGTAATCACACATCTAGGAAAGCATCATATATTCATCCTTAATATCATTACCGAATCTATCAATAACCAGTTCTTCCTATTGAGCAATTTCAGTATCATGAAAATCAATCAGTGGATTGTTAAATACCATGATGTTGTTTAGTAGTCAGTTTCATTTGATTTTAGTACCTGCTAATAATCGTAGTACGCAAGATTTCAGTATTTGTTTCTCTTTTTCCCCTCCCTTCTATGGTGCTAGTACTTGATTAAATTTCCCCTCTATGGATTTTAGGAATTATCTTCAACAAAATCGAGCATTCAGCAGAATATAGCATCTTTAAAGCAGAGGGTCTATTTCATAGACAAAATGGTTCCAGAGCTTGAAGCAGAAAAGAAGGTTGCTGCTGCTTCAAGAAATTTCAAGGAAGCTGCACGATTAGCTGCTGAAGCAAAATCTTTAAGCACTGAAAAGGAAAGTGTACAGATCAAAATGGACAAAGCCGTGTTGGATCTTGGGAAACTGGAGGAAGAGATAAAGTGTACTGTGGATAAATTGCAGGAAATTGAAGGACTGATTTTATCAAAGGAAAAAGAACTGGCAATGGCTAGGTTCCAGAGGTTACTTCTAATTGCTGGTGCTGCTAAAGCTGAAAGATCAGCAGCTTTAGAGTTGGGTGATGAGGAAGAGGCCAACCTTCTATTTGCAGAGGCTGATGCAGCTAATTCTGAAGCCAAAGAGCTTCAACCAAAATATAATCTGAAAGAAGAAGAATTTGAAGATTTGCCGAAACACTTCATCTCCCTGGAACTTGTAACACGCCTTGGCCGTATGAAATTAGCAGATTTGGCTGCAATGTCCGGTGCCTGATGATTAGAGTAGCTTTTTTATGCTTATGGATTCAAAAACCAACTTGCCTTCTTCAATGCGAAGTTTGGGTTTGCCATTTTTCTCTTCTGCAGCTCCGCATGATTTCTTAATGCTTCTTCGAAAACAACACCATTTGGGGCACCACCCTGGATCGTGTTTTGCTTTTAACTTTCCATGCCTACCATTTGGGTCATTTTATGCATGCAACCAAAATGTTGGATCTTTGGGAAGTGTAGTGTTGAAAGTGAATACAAGGATTTGAGAACGCCATTGCTTCCGAAATCATGCTTCTAAAATGGTAAATCAAGTTCTGAATTTGGCAGGCTAATTTGATATGATCGTTTTATAATTCTGTTCTTGTACTTCATTGGAATTGGTTTTCTGCAAGTATTCGAACCTACAGGCTAAAATTTGCATACTGCATGAACATTCTAGGTGCCCGGCACATATCTGAAAATGGGTTTGGGATATGACCTTATAAATATCCTTAAAATAATAAAAACTTGGAAAAAAAGAATAGAATATGCCCGTGGAAGTATCATGCAAATTCTTATCCTTTCCCCTCATTATTCTGATCTAATATTATGAAACTCGATCAAGAGCCTTTTGCTATGCTTCCATTCTGGCAGGTTAATGAGTCTAGTATTTCATTATATGCATTAATCCACTGTAAATAAAATTCCATTCTAAATTAGGAAATCTAATTATAGAATTTCTATTTTGCAGGGTGTATATGGAAATGGAAGATCTATGTGCCGGTTTCATCAACAAAGCTAAAGGTGATAACAAGTTTGTATTCTGAATCTAATTTTCATGTTAATATATATATATATATATATATATGTATTGAAAATCTGATCAGGCAAAATGCTGAGTAAGTACGGTGCTGGTTTCTCTTATGACATTTTGGTGTCGTTGAATTTGTTCTTGAGAAATTCATTGCAAATTTCAGATTTCTGGATGATTTCCAACATTGCTTAAAACCTATGTTTTTTCTGGCTCTTTGTTTTTGAAGTATCCAGATCCGATACTCATGTTCAATGAATGTTTTTGTTGAAGTATTCATATCTGGCACCTAATTTTTTTTTATAAATTCTCCAAATACATAAAAAAAACTTATAAAAATTAAAAATGCATGTACTCGAATCCAATATTCAGAACCCGAATTTAACAATTTATAAGGGTTGAAATTCACATTTCTTTCAAAATGAATTGCTTAAAATTTTCAGCTCTTTTCAAGTCCGGGTTTGTTTCATGTTTGGGTCATTTAGGTTTCTTGATTATATTTTTTGAGTTATTTTATACAAGTCATTTCAGATTTTGATCATTTTAATTTTGGTAAACCGGATTGAACTTCCCTTTGTTCTCTTATCTTATATTCAAGACCCCAATCCAGGTAATAGGCTTGAAACTGACATTTCATTTAAGTAGGTTGCATTACACCCGTTAATTGGATGTTCGGGTTAGTTTACATCAGGTTGTCAATCATGCTTTTTAACTTGGTGGTCGCTCGGGTTATTTTAGATTCAAGTTATTTCGAGTTACTGGTTTAGTTCATTTTAGATTCTAAGTCATTTTTAAGTTCAAGTTGATTTTTGATGGTCAAATTTGACCATTGGATTCAATTCAAAACTGAAAAGTGATGAATCTCTCTCTTCTTCCAAATGAGTTTTATTGACTTGCTTTGTGTCTAGGGTTGGGCCTGGGCCCAAAAACCTTCCCACTGTTTGAACGAATTTTCGGTTAGGTGGTTTGACCCATGGATAGGTCTATCTTGGAGTTGTTTTCTATTCTATACAATCAAATTCAAAATTTAAATATATTTGAACCTTTACCAGAATAAATCTAGCAATGGCTCGCCATGGTTAGAATAAGTCTAGGAGGGAACTCACTCATGGTATTCACACAATGTGAGACTTGAACATAGGAAACTTTGTTCTTAGGGCCTTAACTTTGTCACTAAGCCGATATCTCATCAGTTATATATTCTTTAAGGAGTTTATAACAAGGGTGAAGCCACAATTTTTTTAGGGGGTCAAAAGTATGTTTTATTCAAGGGCCAAAATGAAATTTTTATCACTGTACTAATTTGTATTCTTAAAATTTCTAAAGGGGCTCCAAAGCATTTATATTGTAACAAATTTGTATTCTTAGAGTTTTTCAATATATATGGTTTCAAATTTTTGTTATTTAACGTGGAACTAATTATATACATTATTTTAATTTAATTTTTAAAATTTAACTTGAACAAGTTCATTTGATTTGACTCGACTCAAATTTAGGACGGTAAGAATGCTCACCCCTACAAACATGAATAATCTTTTCTCTCTTCAATTAAAAAAACCATGGATTTCTTTTAAAAAGAGTTTATAAATCTAATATATTGAGTTTTAAGCACAATTAAACTAATAGCTTAAATATAAACAAATTTAAATTAAAATAATTCTAGACAAAATTCAAACATGATGAGACTAGATTCAAAATAAAATCTGATCCAAAAATTCACATATGATTTGTAAATAGTGAGACTCGAATTTATAAACCGCAATATTAAGGCCTTATCATTAAACTAAGGCCTAATTGGCTTTAATATCATTTAAATCTTTTAAATGTAATCAATTTAATTGATGAAAATACATAAAATATTAATATTAAAAAATGAACACATGTCATGTTTTTAACTTTACTTGTAGAGTCACTAACAACCTCTTAACCCGACCCATCCCTCCCTCAATTTAAAAACAAATCGAGTTTAAAAACTCTACAAATAATATATGAAGTAATTACTTAATAAGGAAAATTAGTTGGAGTCTTTAAAGGCTACAAGCAAGATGGAAAGAGTGTTATTAGAGGTGTTCATGGGTCGAGTTGAGTATAGGTATAAGTATGATATTAGCATATTTTTATGGTTGTTCAAACCAGGTCCAACCCAAAATATAGGCTCAAAATTTTGTCCAAACTTCTCATTTTTACAAATAACTAATCCAGGTTCATTTCAAGCCTATCAATATTTTTTAAAATTTTAAAAGAATGTTTATTTATTTTTAATTGCATATTTAATAATTCTATATATTTTTATTTATTAAAATTTTATATATTATCATCATAACTGTTTTTAATGTTTACATTATAATAGTATTATATATTACTATAGATTTAATTTTTTATTGTGCTATAAAGTACATAATATATAATAATAAAATAATATAAAATATTATGAACTTAAAAATGAGTCAAGCCAAGCTCGGGTTTGGAACGTTCAAGCCTAAGTTCAATCCATATTTTAAACGAGTATAATTTTTTTTTTTGCCTAAACTTATTTTTCAAGTCTAATATTTTTATCCATGGTGGGCTTTTGAGCTTCGATGAATAGTCCACTTCATGAACAAGTCTAGGTATTATATATTATTAGATATAGTAAAAAAAATATGTACATAAAAATGAACATGTATCATTTTTTTTTTTTTTTACAACTAGGATAAGTGAACGCCAACCGAACCAATTGGCCGTAATTTGAGGTTTATAAGAAGTGCATGAAATAATTACCCTAATAAATAAATATAAAAATATTTTTTATTATATACTTTTTTATTTAAAAATTATATAATTCTTTATTTATTATATTTTAATCAACATCTTTTTTTTTCTTTTTTTCTTTTTTTTTTTTTTTTTTAAGTTTGGACTTTTATCATAACACTAGTGATAAGTTTTTGAATAAGAAGATTTGAGTGAATTTTTATTTTAATTCCATATAATTTTTATTAGATATTAGCTTTTTATTAAATACTAAATTATATTATGTTTACGATAAAGGTGAAAAATAGAATTATGTAATAAATATATTTATAAAAATTAATATGAACAATAAAACATGCTTTGATTGAATGATAAAATATAAATGTTGAAAATTATAAAGGTTAATTTTCAAATTTTATTTTGTGTTTATCTATTTTTCTATACAAAAGATATAAAATAATAAAAACATATTCAAAATAATATAATTTACTTGGTAAAGTAAGGATATTTTTGTAATTTCTCAATTAAGTTGGTTTCGGGTTGACTTATAATACTAAATTTAATAGAGAATTTAATATTAATATTTTTTCTTAAAAAATTATAAAAGCATGAAAAAAAAAATGTATACATTAAAGAAAATTTTGAGAAAAATAAAATAAAAAGTCAAACTAAATAATGATGTAACCACAAGCGAAAAAGTCCAAATAAAACCCTAAATATAGGTGAGAGAAAAAACCTTTAAAATAGTATTTAATTTTTTATAAGTTAATTGTCAACTTATTTTAGTAAATTGAAACCCTTTAATTTGCAATTTACAATTCACCTAAAATCTCTTTTATATTTGGTATTCAAAGATTCAATTGAGATGTCGATTAAGTCTTAGTTTAATTAATATGGTCATTGCTACCAATATAAGAGAACATAGATTCGAATGCGTTAAAGTGTATTATCCTTTTATTTATGGGTTGAGGAGGAATATGAATAATTCTAAACGTTATATAAAAAAACATTTAAAATAATATATTATATTTAATCTTTTATTTTAGTAAATTGAAAACCATTTAATTTGCAATATAAAATTCACCTAAAATCTCTTCTATATTTGGTCATGTATTCAAAGATCCAATTTAGTCAAGCAATTAAGACAAAACTTCCTATTAATCTCATTTTAACTGGCTGGAAAAGATTCCCCTTTGCTTGCAATCACTCACCTCCCAATTAATATTTTTAATTATTTATTTTAGAGACAACAACTTTTATTCTAAAATGTCCAATTGATAATGTATGACTTTTTTTTTATGTGATTATTTATTTGATTCACAAAATTATTTTTAACAATAATTTAATTATAGATTTTTATTATATCTGTTTTTTTTTCAACCTTTAAAATAAGAGAATAATGCGCTTTAACACACTCGAACCTACATCTTTCTGCACTGACAATAATATCGACTCATTGACGAAAATTTTAAATTTAATGACATATTAAATATATATTTTAAAACTCAACAATTTGTAAACATTTAAATGTAATAGACCTTATCATCAAAATTCATATTTAATAATAATTTTTTTAATTTTTAATATTATTTTAAATAGTAAAATAATTTTTTTCAATCTTATTCGAGTTTGATTGGATTTCTTATTAGAAATTTATGAATTTGGGAGATGGGAAAAAGAGATAATAAAATTTGAACCATATCATTTAGATGTCCGAGAAAAACTCTAAATATTATTCCAAACACATTTTATCAGTTTAATTAAATTTTGACTTAATGATAAAAAGTCGAGTTATGATATAATTTGACTTGTCCAACACCTTTGAAGTATAAAAAGGAAAACGATTGATATATTTGTACTACTATTAATCCGATAAAAAAACACTTAAAATAATTATTATTTAAAAGTAACAAATATTATTATAATAATATTTTCTTATTTTTATAATTTTATGTAAATTTAAAAAATATTTATTTAAGCATAGAATAAATCTATATAAAAATAATACATAATAAAATTTCAACTTTTAAGACCTCATTTTTACCAATTTAACCAAAATTTGATTAAATTTTTATACATTTTTCTAAAAATATATCATACACATTCTTTCACCATTTTGTGTGCAGTATAATCTAAGAATAGAAGTAGATGATAATCATACACCCCACCTCCAAAATTAAAAGTTCAATCATTTCTATTTTTCCAACCTAATTCCCAACTATAAAATAGAAAAAAAATAGTTGATTTTTGCAGTAATTGTTGTATTATGAGGTTTTAGGTGCATGCACTTGAAAACCTTCTTTCTTTGGGTATATATAATATAAGTAAATGGTTTAAATGTTTAAATTAGGTTTGCTTGTATAAGGTTTAAACATATCAAAATGCTCATAGAAAGCCTCAACCTTTATTAAAAAAAAAAAAGTTTAAATAGGGATTTTTCATGCTCTTTAGCTCAATTTGAGTAAAAAATATATAAATTCTAATGTATTTAGAATAAAATACATGACAATTGAATTAAATATTGCTCGAAAATAAAAAAATAAAAAAATTTTGATACTTAATATATGATATTTGAGAAGCCCTTATTTGAATACTTTCAAAAAAAGTTTGGCCCTTACTTGAGCACTTTCAAAAAGTTTTGTCCCTTGTTTATGCACTTTAAAATGTTTGACTTTCATTTAAGCGCTTTTATAAAAGTTATACATTTATATGAATATTTTAAAAGGTTTAACTTTTATGCGAGCAGTTTGTAAGAAAAATACCCCAATTTGAACTTTTAGCTAAATAAATATATGGATTTTCAAATGTATTTCATCATTCAGCTTTGTGGGCAAAATTTTCCTCATTGTTTTTTGATTCATAAGATTTAAATTTAAAATTTTACTTATAAAACATTAAATTTTACTTAAAATTTATTAATAGTTGGGTGATAAAAAAAATTTACTAATTGTTAGACAATTATAATATAGTTTACCCTTCTAGAAAATTGAGAGAAACTAAAGCGTGTGAAACATGATGACCAAATTTCTAAGAAAAATGCACCCAAAATAAGTAATCTATACTAGTACTTAAACCCCTAATTAAGTTTTGTCACGAGTCAATCAAGCACCAATTAGGTTAAAGAAATTACTAAAATTTCATTTCTTATTAAAAATAAGTTATATTATTCAATAGTACTTTAGTCATTTTATTTTAAAAAATAAAAAAAAATGCATATGTTGGGATTTGAACACACGTCAATTGTATTAGTAAATTTAAGAATTTACTACTAAACCAAAACTTTATTTTACTATTTTTGGTAAACTATACCATTAGTCACTAAACTATGAGTAACTTTTCATTTTGGTCACTTAACAAAAAAGTTATTATTTGGTCATTGAACTATTCAAAAGTTTTTATTTAAGTCACTACGATGTTAAAATCAATATTATATGGCTTTCTCTGTTTACACTGCCTGCACACATCAAAAGCTCTTTTTCCCTTCTCTTTTAAAGTTTATTTTTTTTCATGAAATAGCTTTGAATATCACAAATCTACGAACTAAAATTCAAACAGTTTTTTCTCTGATCTCCGACACTGACCGCCAGATTGACTTTGATTTAAAATATGTTATTCTACTCGTTTATGAATATTGGTCCAACATATTGATCATCGAATCATCGCTTAGAGCTCACCGGCGAAACTTAAAAACAAAAAACAAAAAACTTAACAACCTAATGACTTGAATAAAGCTTTTGAATAGTTTAACGATTTAAATGAAAACTTGAATAGCTTAGGGACAAAATTGTAACTTTTTTTAATTAAGTGACCAAAACGAAAACTTATCCATAATTTGGTGGCTAATGGTGTAGTTTACCCTAATATTTTTTATACATTTTAATTTTATTATTCACACTTTATTACCTCTACCAATTGTATATATTAATAATGTTATTAATTGACTTGGTGTCGCAGATTAACTCAACACCAACTCAAAATTGATATATTGTCCATATTTCATACATTATTATTGATCAATTTTAAATCATAGGTTTCATTTTTTTATATTATTTTTAAATACACCCCAATGTTATAAATACGTAGTTTCTACATGCATATGCATGCAATAGAATTTCTATTTTAATAATGTTGTTAATCGAGTAGGTTTGACAAATTAGCTTGACACTTACTATCGGTTAATGACAATACTATGATAAATAATTGTATTAATTTATTATCCTTAATCTGATGTATTTAATTTAATCTATTTTTTTATATAAAATTATACATATTTCATGTGTTATTATTAAATAGTTTCGAACCATATATTACATTATCTTTTTTATTTTTAAACGAAAAAATTGAAATTAAAATCAAGAATTTTTTTTTGATAATTACTAATTTCTAAATATATTTAGGATACTACAAATTGCTTTTAACTATTTGTTTCAATGATTAATTCATATTATTTTCTGTCAAAAGAGTATGGTTGGTTGGAATTTGTAGCCCTCTTTCTTAAATAAAAAACATTAAAAGATTTGTATTTGATACCATTATATTTATCGTGAATAGTAATTAGGAGTGAAGTTAAAAATTTCTTATAAGGGTCGAAATGAAATTTTAATTTTTAGCCGTCTATATATTTATAATTTTTAAAGGATTAAATTAAAAATTTTCATAATTTTAAGGGGCTAAAATATAATTTTACATTTACTAATTTAAAATTTTAAAATTTTCTATAAGGTCAAAATAATAAATTTTCATTTTAGGGGGACCGAGGCTACTACCAACCTCCTAGATTCGCCTCTGATAGTAATAATTAATTTTTCTCATTCAATATGATTTTTAAAAAGGTAAATAATTGATTATAAAATGTAATCTAATCTTATGAATGAACATCGAACCCTCAACTATATAATTAAAAGATAAGATGAACAAGCATTACATCGCAGCCCGTAATTAGTCAATGTTACATCCAAGATGGTCAAACAATTGTTATATTTAAAGGCCTTTGGAATCTGTGTTAGATCTAATTCAGATCTTCAAACAACTAATAATGGAGGTGGTATTAAATAAATGAGAGGATCACGTGAGTTGATTAACATAACACAGTTGGGGAATCTTATAAAGCTCTTTCAACGTGAAAATTATATAAATATGAAACAAATTTCGATGATTTTTTTAAACTTTACTCGGAAATATCAATTTTATATTTTAGTATATTTTATTTCAGAATATAATATATTATAATGTTCTAATTTTACTATTTTTTAAATATTATATAAGTAAATTTATCGTACAATAAATTAATAGAAGGATAATTGTGCTTCAACGTGCTCGAATTTAAGTTCTCCTACATAAGTAATAACTTGATCGACTACTCAAGATCACACAATTTAATTCAATAAAAGGTTGCATTTAGAATTTGAATACTATTTTATGCAATTATTTTCTATAACATTTAGAAATATAAATTATTTATATTAGGTAATGTTTTCTCGTATTGTATTGAGGGAAATATAGAGGGTATTTATACATGTTCTTATTGCTTCTATTACAACTCATAATAGGGTCCACTGTTTTGCCTCGGCCTTTGGGCCGATAGTACTGACATTCTTTGTGCCTCCCTTGGCTTATTGGACGCTTGCCTGCGGGGCACGCAGTCCTTTCTTATATTGGGATTGACTCCCTCAACGAACCTCACACCTGCCAATCATGAGCGGGGATCCCTTGTAGGGCTTGCAATCACTTCCACAGACGTAGCTCATGACTTTGTCCCTGCAAGGTTTACGTGAGCTTTCCTCTTGCGACCTCATTCTTGCAAGGCTTACACGAGCTCCACTTGCAGGCTTCTCCTGTGAGCTATCTTTGTGAATAGCTAACATTCCCACAAGGTCCTTAGTTGACTATGCCTGTAAGCGAACATTCTTCTTCCGAGTCAGAGATCCAGATCCCATCTATCAATTGGACTAACAGTTCTTAAATCCTAATAATTTCACACTTTTTTTTTAACATATCACTATAATTATTTAATTCAACGATTTTTTTAATGCCATTATTATTATTATAGTCTTTTAAAGTGTATGTTTACGTGGTCACTTTAAGTCCTTACAAAGTTGGCTAAATTGAATTTCAAATTCTTCAAATTTTCGATCAAATAAATTTTTTTTTTTTGTTATTCTTGAAATTTTATATGCTTGGAGAGTAAATTCTAATTTAAAGAACTAAATTAAAAATAAAAAATGAGACATTTTACAAGTGGTCAACTTCTTTTAATACGAGATTCAAACCCACAACTCAACTTTTAATTTTAAATTATTATCACGTGGATGATTGTAATTATAATCTCAAGAATAAATAAATTTAAGTAAATTATTATTACGTGGATACGGGACTCAAAAATAAAATTTATTTGAGTTCAAGAAAAAAACAATTTAAATAAATTTCGGCAAAATTTCCCCTTAATATTTCCTAATGAACATTTCCGCACCCATAGAGAAAAAAATTTTATTGTTATATTAGGATTTGAATTACATAAAAATTATGATTTTTAAAAAAATTAAATCAAAATTCTAACACTTTGTGGGGGTTCAATTATAATTTTAATATATACTAATTTATGATTTTATGAATTTTGGTCGTTTTAAAGTAAAAATTTTCCAATTTAGGGAGAAAAGATTCACTACTTGACCTCCTTTCTTTGAGTCGCTAATAACTAATTCGACCCTTAAATCATAGCTAAAGTATTAGTTTTATACTTTAAAAAAATCAAATTATAAATATATTCATAAATTCTATTATAAAATTATAAGAATGTGTATGTTTTTAAATTATAATTATGGAAAAAAAATCATAAAATTTTGAAAAATTCTAATAAAATCTAAATTAGCTTTATGCAAAAAGAGAATATTACTAAAAATATACTTTATAGTTTGTATAATTTAGATTTTGTTCTCTTTCCAAATAAAAATAATAATAATAATAATAATAATAATAATAATAATAATAGAGATTCTAGTAAGATATGGTCAAGGGTCTGAATTCAAGTCACGCTAGTTGCATTTGTTGTTCAGAGTTTACTAAATTATTGTAATTCACCAAAAAAAAAACAAAATTATTAGGATCTTTAAAGTTATATGAAGTTTTTAAATTATTTTAAAAAAATTTCAAATAATTATAATTTTCAAAATATTATTATTTTAAAATAAATTAAAATTTTTCAATTTTTTAAATATATAACTTTTATATTTTTAAAATTCTTTAAAATATTTCAAAAAAACATTTGATTAAAAGTAATAAAATTATTAACATATCACAATTATAGAAATTAACAGATGAATGATCAAAATATAATAATTCGATAACATTAACAAACGATAATAAAAATTAATAGATGAGTGATTAAAATATAATGATTCGAGTGTATATATATAAAAATAAAAAGTGAAATTGTATCACAAAATTGAAGGTCTTTTTGGAAAGGACTTATATTAAGGATAAACTACAACAAATGATTAGAAAGTTGAGTTTAGTGGATTAAAGAGATTCATAAAAGAACATAAAAAAGAAACACCTATGTCCTCTACCACAATCCTAATACATTTCATTCCAAGAAAGTTTCCATGACATCATTGTACATCCTGGCCTCGGAGTTCTGATACTCGCCGGGTCGGTGCTGATGATGGTCGGCCAAAGTTGATTACAAAAACATCATCGTTCTAGCCGGCAATTGAAAGCATTTCTAAAACTTGTTTTTCATCCTTGTTATTATCTGGATGACTATCCAAGCTCAATCTAAGCTCAAGAACTCATTCGGGTTTGCGCCGACATCTGTGTTATGGTTTGAGTCTTTTCCTTCAAGTATAAGCGAGTGGTGGTTTGTTTCCTGTTTGTTTCCTAAATTTTCGGAGTTGAATAAAAGCTTGGCATCTTCGGTTCGTCCGGTGAGAGCACTGAAGAAGCTCAAGCCATTAGGCCATTTGATGTCGTTTTCGTGCTCAACCATCATGTCTTCCATTCGGGTTTCAGACGAACGAGGTAGTAGAAACATGTGGGTTTCGTCTTTGGGTTGTGGAAATCCAAGTCTAGCCGGGTTCTGAAAATTAGGCGAAACAAGCATCGGATTAGTTGCTGATGGAAGTGGTCTCTGGTTCCAGTTGAAGAGTGGAGGTGGTCGGGTTGGAACAGCAGTCTGCTTTGAAGGAATCATTGATAAAGACGGACCGTTTCTGTTGGATGAAAACAACTGGGACAGATAGAAACCAGATTGATACCCAAGAGATTCAAAGGTATGCCTCATTCTTAGCACAAAATGAAGGTCTTCAGGTATCTGAGGATTCACACAAAATAAAACCCGAATTTCAATCCCAAAAATCGACCGTGAAAAAACACGGAAATTACATCGAAGAGCTACTTTAGGGTCAACTAAACAACTAGTAATCATAAAATTTCACATTAAAAAACCTAATCATAAAATTTCACATTAAAAAACCAGACTGATGTTCAAGAGATTCAAAAGCAAATCTTCGTGAATCTGAGGATTCACAGAAATCTTAATGAGATCAAAAGAATCAACCAAACAACGAGTAATCATGAGATCAAAAGGTATCTAGAGGATTCACACAATGAGATCAAAAGACCGGAATTCTAATCTCGAAAATCAACATCAAAAAGCGAAGAACACTATAATCAACTAAAGAACTGATAAATAAAATAATTTTCATATCAGACTCACAATCTTGCAAGAACCCAACTGGAGAAGACCATGGCCAGCTTGAATAACAGCAATAGTCTGCTCAAGAAAAAATTTGAAAAAAGAAAAAACAAGAAATCATTAAAATCTTAATCATTAGACAAACAAAAGTGGGAAAAAACCAAAAAATATAAAATTGAAATTGGAAAGCTTCATTTTTGCTGACCTGAATGCCTGAATCAAATTGATCAGTCCATTCAGGAGGAAGCTGCAATTAAAACAAACAACAAAAAGGGCAGATTAAATCATAGTTTCTTGGACTAGGGTATTTCGAGGATGTTACTCGAACTTATGGGCTCGGTTTTGAGTGTTAGATAAGAGTATGCATCCTGAGTCGAAGTAACATAGTTTTATGGTGGAAAATAATTGAAATTAAAGAGAAAGGCATAAAAGAATTACAGCATCAAAAGAACTTTGCCAATAATTGGAGATATTGGGTTCACATTCAGTTGGTTCTTTGAATACCCATTTATGACACTTATCTGATGCAACTTTCCCCATTAACCTGTTTCAACATATCAAAATCAAACACCACAAAACATATACATACATACATACATACATGCATATATATATATACATAGATTTCCATTTATTTAGAGAGAGATCAATGAGTGATTGAATTGAATATATGTATATATGTTTATTATAATGAAAACACCTACCCAGTACCCACCCTTCTCCATAATTATATAACTGAATAGACATTTTGCTGAAAGCTTTCCTCACTGGATCTTCTCCTTCAATCTCTTCCAAACATTCTGTTGTAACCCTTCCTTTGCAAAATCCATCTTCCCACATCAACATCCTTTAAATCACAAATTAAGAAAAACCCATATCATGGAATCAAAAACTATCCTCATTTTCCTGTGTAACTTTTCCCAGGAAACAAAGAGCAAGAAAAGAAGAAAACTTACAAGCTGCCGTTATCATCTCCAACCTTGCAACCATTACCACCTCTCACTCTCCTACACACCAAAAACGAAGAAGAAAACCCATTAAGTCAAACAAAAGATTGAAACTTTTAGTAAGTGATGAAGATATAAATACAAAGATTTTTTAAAAAGGGAAAAAGGGAAGATATACGGGCGAGGACGGATGGTCCAGAAAACAGAGTAAGTCCAGTCTGAGTTGAGACAAACAGTTCTAAGTGCTTCATGAAGGGCCATCATCCCCACAGCTTCTTTGCTCCTATCAGCTGAACCTGAGCCCACCATCTTTTCCTTTTTTCTCTTTGAAAACAACAATGGCTGCTAGTGCTATCTGCTACTTCTGTTGCTGTTGCTGGCTGCCCCCTTTTACTACTTTCTCTTGGTTTTTAAGCTTGTTTAAAAAAGAAAGCTGCTGCCTTTGAAGATTATCAGAAACCACAAAGCAAACCTCTTTCTTTCCTTTTTTTTTTCCTCTCTCAAAGACAAACAGTGTAACTTTTGATTCAAAACTACTTAATTTGTATATAAATTTATAAATAAATTATTTTATATATATTAAATTAAATAGTAAAATTATTAATAAAAAAACTGTTGTCATATAATTTAACTTACCGATTAATTTATCTATTTTTTAATAAAAATAAAATATAATTGATAGAAGTAATAAAAAATATATAAAAATATTAAAATAAAATTTTAATTAATTGATAATTTTTTTATTATACATATATTTTTATTGGTTTTTAAAAAAATTTGGTTACGGGGCTATGTGATGAGTTTCGGTAACGAGTCAATCTTTAAAGTTGAAACAAGAGCGATATTGGAAAGTTATAATTGAGTGTGATAATCTTTATTAGTTGAATTACTTTTGTCTGTGGAGGAGCTAGTAGCAGTTTAGTGGAACTACGAATATAATATCAAGTTTTGCATCAAAAATGGAAGATTTGTATCCAATATGTCTTGAGAACTCTTAATGGTGTTACTGATCACATGACTAAATGTGCTGATACATGTAATTTTTTGAGACGTTCATTTAGATCTTCACCGGCTTCTATCATGAACTTATTGAGAAAAGATCGCAACATGTCTATTTCCTCTTAATTATAGTTTTATCTAATGTAATAGTTTAATACGATGATTTTCAAAAAAATTAAAATAATTTTAAATAATATAATTTATTATAAATAATAAACCCTTTTTCTTAGAGATAAAGGAAAATTGAAAAATAAATCATAAAATTAAGATTGAAGATTCCAAAGTGGTACGAGATACAAAGTGTTTGAATCTTACAAAGATGTTTCATGAAAGTTAATATTGAAATAAATAATGGAAAGGGGTTCCGCATAGACCGCCCCACCCCTCGCCCTAACCCCACGACCGTATCTTTTAATGGGTCCCACTTAATATCTCCTCAGACATTTTTTACCTTAATTTAACTCATTGAAACTTTCTGGAATTCTTCCATAGTAGAAATATCACCTACTTAAATCCAATCCGTATGTTAGTTTAATGGTTAAAGTATTTATTACTTGGAGTCATATTAATTGTATTATCGTTAAAATTCTATTATTTTTTAACGTATATAAATTTGGGTTTTTGTGGTATTAAATATTTGAAAAATAATTGTTTTTATGTATTCAAATATCTAATGAATAATAGTAATCAAAATTTTAGACAAATTTGTAAATTCGAATTCAATTGATTCAAGTAATTAACTAGTTGTCATTCTTGATATCACTATTATTTAATTTTATAGTCAAATTAAGCTTGATGTCATTTAATTTAATGATATTAACCTAAATAAAATTTTAAAAAAATATAAAAATATTATAATTTCTGAAAATTTCTAGAATACAAAGAAAAATATACTTTAATTCTTTTCCGTGGATTGATTTCATTTCAAGGATCTTTTTGACTTGATCTTGGATGGATTTGAATTGCTTCGAGTGTCATGACAACTTGTTCTTGGCACGAGTTTGGACCTCTTTTATTTAGTTGATTTGGATTGAAAGGCGGTTTTATTTAAAAATGGTTTTTTGCTTCTTCTCCATAGTTAAATTGGATTGGAAGGCAACTTTTTTTCAAAACTGATGCGACATTCTTCAAAATTTCTTCAAGTTCATCGACTTTTTTTAGAGAATTCTACAAAGATTTTTTAAGTTCTTTGAATTTGTGGATCCGAAATGGCTTAGAGTGATCCTTTTTTTAGTGTAAATTACACTTATATGATGTCATCATTTTTACATGATAATTTCAACTTGACATATGATGCCATGTAATTGACCCAAAAGTTGTTTTTACATTTTTTTATATTTTTTTATTTGATTAATATTTTAATGATCCAATCGTCATATTCCATATTCCATTTATATAGATCATGCATGTAAAAGTCGATATAAACTAAAATTTTCTAAGTATTTATTTTATGTAAAAAATACATACGCTCGATAATATTAATAGATATAGTATTTTATATCAATATGATAAAGATACCAATTTGGTTAGAAAATTTACATGCGTAACAAGTACAATTATATTGATAAATTCAACAGTTAAATCATTAAAATTTTAGTCATACAAAAAGATATAAAAGAACGTAAAACAACTTTAATTTTATACCGATATAAGTGAATCCTTCGAAAAAAGATAAATATTTTATACCACATATCATGTTTTATTTCCATGATCATAAATAGATTCTAAGAAAATATTATCTATTTCTATTTTTCAGATAATTAAAATATAAATTTTATTTTATTAGGATAATAGAAAGACATGTTTGAGGATTGAATTTGAAATTAGTGTCTATCCATATTTTATTTCAATAGGAGTCTTTTATCATGGTACACAACTCAGAATTATACCTTTTTCTTTTGAAAAAAATGTATAATTATTTATTTGCACCCTTTTAGACTTCAGATTTTCAACCACTTGACTTTAATATCATATATATTTCTATCAAAAATAATTTTTTTAAGGAAAATGATAAAAGCATGAAGAAAAAGAATGTATACATTAAAAAAATTATGAGAAAAATAAAATAAAAAGTCAAGTTGACCAAACTAAATGATGTAACCACAAGCCAAAAAGTCCAAAGAAAACCCTGAATATAGGTGAGAAAAAACCTTTAAAATAGTGTTTTTTTTTTAATAAGTTATTGTCAACTTATTTTAGTAAAAAACCCTTTAATTTGCAATATATAATTCAACTAAAATCTCTTCTATATTTGGTCATGATAATATAATGTATTTAAAGATCCAACTGAGATGCGGATTGAGTTTTAGGGTGAGTTTTGGATGAGCAATTAAGTGTAGTGCAATGTGTTAAATTTTCTTTTTGTCTCACGTTGTAATATCACTATTATATTTAATTTCATCGCTACTGTTATTTTTACACTAATCACAGCTAAACACACCGTCTATTTAAAGCCACCCTTAATTCTATTAGCATGGTAACTATTGCCAATATAAGAGGACGTGAGTTCAAGTGTGTTGAAGCACATTATCCTCTTATTTATGAGTTGGGATACAACTATAATCATAACTTATTGTTCAAAAACTTTATCTATTAAAATAAATTTAATCAACCAATTAAGACAAAACTTCCTATAAATCTCATTTTAACTGCCTAAAAAATATTCCCTTTGCTTGCAATCACTTGCGCCACCCTCAAAATATTATAATGTTATGATTCTTTTTATATAAAAAACAAAAAATTGATAATTTATGAATTTATATGTTTCATGAAAATTTAATTTCAATATATATTTTCTATAAAAAATAAAATATATTTTAAAAAATTCAACAATATTTAAACTAATAATTGGAATTCATATTTAATAAATACAAACATTTTACATAAATTTAATTATAAAAAATTATTTTTAATATTAATTTCAATTTGATTCCTTGACTTAAAAAAAAAATCTAGCTGTGATCCAAACTTATTTGGCCAACATCTTTAAAGTCTGAAAAGGAAAATGATTGATATATATACTATTATTTAAAAGTTTTGGTTGAGTTGATATTGCTAATTAATTGAATATCAACTTGGTTAAGAAAAGATTAAAAAAATAGTTTTATTTAAAAGTAAAAAATATTATTATGTTGCTTTTGTCATTTTATATTTTTATATAAATTTTATAAAATGTATTTAAACTCATAATAAATTTATAAAAAACTCACACATAGTCAAATGTGAATTAAAGATATCAAAATCTCAAAACTTCAACTTTACCATTTCAACTAAAAATATTTTTTTTTGTAACACCCCAAATTTTTAAGAGTTTGATTGTAAAATTTTGCAGTAACTAATTTCTATATCCGCAGTTTTGTGCTCGCTTCTGTGTTTAAGGTCTGGAGTTTGAGTTGCGTTTTTTAAATTTGTGATTTGTTTTAAACAACCTTTATCCATGCGTTCTGCATTTAAGTTCTATTTTAGGTAAACTAATGATAAGAATGAGCTTGCTGGTTTACTGGTTAAGTATTTGTTTATATTCTGTTTGTTCTGAGTTTGAATCCTATCGTGTGCGTTAGGGAATAATATTTTTGGCAATTGTCGGAAGAAGGTGGTTAGCTTTTAAGTAACCTGAAGCATTTCATTCCTCTTACGTTTCTTTATTTTTTATTTTTTTAGTTTTCTTAGTTTTCTTTTTACTCTTTTTTATGCCTTTATTTTCTCCTTCTTTGGGATAATTCTATGTTGCCTGCTAGGACGACTGTGCGTCTGAGTGTAAGTCTTGTTGTCTTCTTCCTCTTGTTTGCGAATTCTATCGTGATAACAATAGTTGTCGAAGCGGGTTTTCGCTTAGTTGTAGAATGTTTGTTTAATCGATCGATTGGTTACTTTGGTTAGGCAAGGATACTACAAAAGAGGTTGACCCAACGTATTAGCTTGATTTCTTTTGTTTCATATAATGTGAGTGTGTGAATTGGATGAGAATAGCGTTGAATCTTTCAACATATTTTTAACGTTAGGTTGATTTCTTTAAAATGTTGAAATTGATTGTGTAATTGGTTATGGGATGATTAATTAGGTTTCGGTTAGTCTTCATATTGTTTTTCCGTCAAAACAAAATTAGGTGCGTATCGAAAACCTTAGTTTTTACAAGTTTCGCCATTGGAAATGTTTGGCTGTCGACGCCATACGGCCGGGCAGATGGGCGTGTGACCAGGCCGTGTGAGCTACACGGGCATGTGGTAGGAGGTGCGATCAGCCGTGTAACTCACTGTTCATCAACTGTGGCTAAGCGGGCTGGCACGCGGGCTCGTGGCTAGGCCGTGTGTAGCCATGTTAGTGGAAGTTTCATATAGGCACGGGACACGGACATGTGTATAGGTCGTGTAACTCACTATTTGTAATTTAAGACTACACGGGTAAGCAAACAGGTGTGCTCAAGTTGTATGAGTCACATGGGCAATGATATGGCCATGTGTCCAAGTTGTGCAACTTTCTATTTGCAGGTTAGAACCCCGCGGGCTGAGAGCATGGGCGTGTGCCATGCTGTGTAATCCACACAGGCAGGGCACATGGCCATGCGTCCAGGCCGTGTGGTAGCCTGAAACCATTTTTGAGGCCTTGAATATGATTTGTGACTAATAATGATTCTTCTTATTGTATGAATGATTTGAATTGAATTGATAGAAAACAATCTGTTATTCTATAACTGAGACATGCATGTTATGAGTGTAAATGCACTACGAATATTGGTACTCTGTATATACATGGGTTGGGATGTTATGAATAAGGAAGTAATCTGTTCTAAATCGGTGGTTAAACCACCTTCTGATTAATTCTGATTCTGGTGTTTAACGCATTATGATTCAACAGCTAAGCTACGTTACTATAAACGTGTCAAATAGACACATCGCGGTGTGTAGGGATGAATGGACATTGCATGTCCTTAATGGTGTGTTGGGATGGTCGGAGATAGTGTGTAGCAAATAGGGCTTAGGCATTTCTGTATCTGAATTTGATCTATAATATATATATGTTTGTTGATGAAATTGCACATACGTATGAATACCTATCTGAGTATAACTAATCTGTTCTGAATTTGAACTGCAAATAGCTTTGAACCAAACCGAATCTTTGAATAAGATCACTTCATGATTGAATACAAGCTGAATAGCTTAACTTCTGTTACGCACTGACAACTCATTATGTTATTCCTTGGATTTTAGGTGGTTCACAGACTTAACGAGGTCGGTGCTGTGGGAGCTCGATCAACCTTTTGTTATTAATACCACTAGGGATTTATATTTTATGAAATTTATGAAGACTATATGTTTTAAGTATTATTATTATGAATGGTTACGTTTAGCTGTGTTATAATAGTACGGATTATAGAACGGATGACATAACTCTTCAAACTTGGTCTGGATGTTTAGACCAAGTTTAGGGTGTTACATTTTTATTATAAATATATATAACATTATTTTTTTATCTAGGTCATGAGCAACGCAAATCTAGGGGGGTTGGCAAGGCCCCAACCCCCTAAAATGTAAAATTTCTATTTATACCCTTAAAATTTTTAAATTTTAAATTAATAAATATAAAATTACACTTTGGTCCCCCTAAAATTATAAAAATTTGATTTAACCATTTAAAAACTATAAAGATATAGACTATAAAAAATTAAAATTTCATTCGCACCTAAAAAAGTGTTCTGACTTCGCCCTCGATAATGAGTGTGTCATAATTTAATTTTTTAATAATAAAAATAAATAATAATCATTAGAATTGTTTATGGGTCAGACTTGAACATGATATTAATACACATTATTTATCTAAATTCGATTCGTATTTAAAACATACCTATTTTTTAGGTTTGAGTTAAAAAGTTGACAATTTTTTTAAAATTTTTCCAACCTAATTCCCAACTAAAAAAAAGTTGATTATTGTTGTAGTTGTTGTATTAGATGATTTAGGTGCATGCACTTGAAAACCCTTCTTTCTTTGGAAATATATAAATACAAATAAATGCACGGATTCTCCATATGTATTAACCATTTGGAGTTGTTTTTCTTTTTGAGAAATAATCATTTGGAGCAAAGGGTTTTTTTAGTATTAAAATGAAATTTGATATTTTACTTTTACTTAAGTGGTATAAGTTGCTTATTTAACTCAATAACCATTGATTTAAATATATGTTTATGATGATTATAATATTCGCATTTGTTGAATGTATATATAGAAATTCGGTTAATTAGAATAGAGCACATTTCATAATTCGCCATTTAACTTGATAAAGAAATGAGTGTGGATAAATGCGGAAGAAGATCGTAAGTTTGTTCAAATTGCAGATTTGACTTAGGACTTTAGATTTTTAGAAATAAATTTAGATTTTAACACAAATCTGAAATGCAAACGAATCCAAGTTAGATAAAAAAATATTAAAGAATAGTTAAGATTAAAAAAACAATTGAATAAATCAAATATTTTAATAATTAAATAGGAACAAAATAGAATAAAGAAGATAGATGGAAAAGATAGAATGTGGAGTGTGGAAGTCCTAAAAAGCTTTGGAAACACGAAAAATCCACAACCTCCTTCAAGCATCTCAAATATCCCCAAAAGACAAAAAACTTAGCAAGAAAAAGTTTAAAATTATCCCCACAATCTCAAAATATTTGAATGCTCGTGTAGTCTTCACTAAAACTTTCATAACTTGAGTTCTCAAACTTGAAATCGAGTGATTTAAAATGATTTTCGAAGCTAAGAGATAAATATTTGAATGCTATTAAGACATATTAATTCATAAATGCCTAGATCCTATACAAATATTTGTTGCAAGTTAATTAATCTTTTCAGCTTGATAATTGACAACTTAATTGGGCCTTGAGGTAGTGTAAGCCCATTACATCTATGGGTTTGATATTAAATCTTGAGACTTGGATCATAACTTTTTAAAAAATACCTATAATAAAAGAATTTAGTCATTATTACTAGCAATTAACACTAATTTCGATAATAATAAAAAAAATCTTTGTAAATTCAATCTGTAATAGTAACTTCTTTTGCCCAAAGATTTGGTGTTTACTTTAAAAAATTAACTTGGTTTATTATATTTTATTTGAATGAACCGGTGGGCACATTGTGGTAATGGGGTCACTCATTTCGTAGTCAATGTTTGGACCTACAGGTTTAGAATATATATATATATATATATATATTTGGTATTTTTTTAGATTTGTTTTAAAGTTTATGTTAAGAATTTGTAATTATCTCTTGTTTTCAAAATTCGAACATTAATTTTTCTTTGAAAGTGCAATATGTCTTACTATGTCTAATACCTAACTTTTTATATCAACAATTTTCACGAAATAATATTCATCTCATCCAAAGGTATTTACATGATTTTCAAAATTTAATCAGAATGATTGGATATAAAATTAATCAAGGTATCAATCTGATAAAAAGGATTGAACAGGTTGATTCATAAATCAATTGAACCAATGATAGAATCAAGTTAAAAATTGATTGAACCGAAAATTGAATGATTATTGTTTATTTTTTAAAATTAATTTTTATATGCTAACAATTTGTTTTACTTATATTTTAACATATTTTTGTATTTGTATTATTTTTATGTTGTATACATAAAAATAAAAGTTTTTACCAACTAAGTTTTTCATGTTTTCTTCACAACTCTAATACAAATACATGAATAATTAATACGAGAAACACTATCACATGCATATGTGTGTGAAAACCATAAATTTAGATAACACATATACATTTAAAAATAATATACGATGAAAATATAAGATTTGAATTTAATTAGTCATAATAACACATTAAATATGTACGATATTACAAATGAAGAAAATAATAAATTATGCATATTAAAATAAAAAAGTATGTACAATATATATTAAAATGAATCTTTGGTTGAGTAGTAAAAGATTTTACCAATTTATTTGATGTGGATTCAAATTCCACCATATGCATATCTTTATTGATTTTTATTAAAATAAAAAGAGTAAAATACCTTTGAATAATATAACTTACTTTAGTTATAAAAAATATTTTTGTAATTTCCCTAACTGTGTTAGTGCCAGAGGCGAATCCAGGGGGCTGGCAAGAGCCCTGACCCCCTAAAATGAAAATTTGTTGTTTTGGCCCTTTAGAAAATTTTAAAATTTAAAATTAGTAAAGGTGAAATTACACTTTAGCCCCCTCTAAAATTATGAAAATTTAATTTAATCATTTAAAAATTATAAAATATATACTATTAAAAATTAAAATTTCATTTCAGCCCCCTAAAAAAAATTTTCTAGTTTTACCACCACTGGTTAGTGCCAAATTATTATTATTATTATTGATATATCACTATTTTCACTGGACACAAATAAGCTTATTATTCTGAAAATGTCTTTTGGACTAATTAATCAAAACCAACCAAAAAAAGTGATGATTGGAATTCAAATAGACCCCTTTATTTTCATATCAATCAACTATGTGATATCTAATTGAGTATAAAAAATGTTGATTTAACCAAGAGCTAGGTTTGGGCTGCTATCCGAACCAATCACCGAACTTAAAAATGTTAATTTTTGACCCGTGCCTAATCAACTCGAATTATTGTTTATTCAACGATGAATATAGGTGAAGTGATAATAAATTTACATTTAAATACTATTCAGTCCGTGTTTAATTTTTAGGTTTGTAATTTATAATTATTTTTATTTGACGATGATATAAAATTATGAAATGATAAAAGTATCGTCATATTAATATTAATTATTAATTTTAAAAAAATAGATATGATCTGTAATTTCATAACTGAGTTAATATATAAATATTAAATTGACTAAAATTTTATTTTAAAAAATAAAATGATCTTACAGATCAATCCGAACAAAACCCGAACCAGATTAAAGTTAAAAATAAACATTTTTATTGATAAAACCAAACTCACTATTTTCTGATTTTGTCAAATTAAACAAAATCATATCATCACGTGAGTTGATGCATTAAGATGTCACAATTGGGAATCTTATATATAAAGCTATTTCAATGTTCAAAAAATATATAATAAAAACAATAATGGATGAATTTTTTAAACTAGTTTATTGGGAATATAAATAAAAACAATTTAATTCTCATTTAATTCTACTAATTTTAACATATTATTCAACCTCGAATTTTATAGAATATGCTATAGAATTTCGATCTAATCCATGCATAGTTGATGGACGAAAAAGTGAAATAAACAAAGTAAAATAATGTAATAATATTTGCGGCCTTCTAAGGTGTATGTTTACGTGGTCACTTCACGTCCCTACAACGTTGCTTAAAGTTATGAATGTATATATACATAAATATATATTTTACTAAATTATTACACGCTTTTGGGGGAATTTATTTATGTACTAAAATATATTTATAAAAAAATATTTAAAAAAAATCAAATGTGAGTACGATGGAAATTGTTAAAGTAAAGCTTTAATGTTTATGGTTATGTTCATATTATATGTAGTTAAGAATAAATATAAAAATTATATATGGACTTTGTTTCAATGTGTAATTTGATACATGAAGTTTGATTTGGTTTAAATGTGTACATAAAATTTTTATTTTGATTCAATTGTACACATTTAATGAAATGAATATATTATTATTTTTGCTAAATCGAATAAGTATAATTATTTGTGTCACATTTTCTCTTGCATCCTAATGACTTAGTGTTGAGAGTAAAAGGGTTGTTGGTGAGAGGCTTGATCCACTGGGATGATGGTAGTAGCCACCTTTGAAGATAGAGTGAAGAGATAGGAGGAGAGAGCATGCCATAGGTATTGCAAGAGAAGTTCCTTAGTGTTAGAGGAAGAGGCACCAGGGTTGGCTGAAGCTGAGGTGGAATAGGCTAGGACTATGGGTTGACAGTTGAGGGAACGATGCAAGCAACTAGAAGAGTGGTGGAAGATGCTAAGAGAGTGATGTAACAGACTGGAGGAGAGATAGAAAAGGTTAAGAAAATGGTGCAAGAGGTCGAGAGAACAACACTAAGGGTTGGAGGAGAGGTACAATTAATAGGTAGAAGCAGACAATTGGGTTAGAGTTTGGCTTGAAGGAAGCTCAAGGGCGATGAGGTTAATAGGGGCTATTGGAGCTGTTGAGTTTACTAAGTTAGTGAAGGTGGATAAGTTTGTTGGGTTAAGAGAAGTTCTAGTGTAAGAGGAAGTCATGGCTTGTTGAGATCCATGAAAACTATATATGAAAGTCTAAAAAATAATTCTTTTATTCATTCTGAACCAGATATCAACCTCTGATATATGTACACAAGCTATCAAAACTAGTTACAACAACCTTAACCATCATAACTGCTACTAACGGCTAACTGACAAATTGTTAACTACCACAACGGCTCTTATTCCTTAACATGCCTCGATCTCCTTAACCTCTGCTGTTTGCTCACATTTTGCAATTATCTTAAGACACGATCGAAACTCTGTAAAAAGAGGAGCTGACAAAGGTTTAGTAAAGATGTCTGCTACCTACTCTTGCGCTGGGACATGTCCAATAGTTAACAACCCTGCGGTAACTTTCTCTCGAATGAAAAATAGGTCCAACTCGACATGTTTAAATTTTGAATGTAGCACTGGATTAGCTGCAATAGCAACCGCTCCAGAACTATCACACCAAACAACAGCTTTTCTGTGCAGCAAAACATGTAATTCAGCTAAAAGTGATTCAAGCTAGACTAACTCATTGACTGTATGAGCAAGTTCCCGATTTTCAGCCTCAGTAGTTGATCTAGAGATAATTTGCTACTTCTTAGAAGCCCAAGCAATAGGATTTCCATCAAGAAAAACATAAAATCCTATTGTAGACCTTCTGTCATCCATATTAGACCCCCAATTTGCATCCGAATAGCCAACAAGATCTAAATTAACAGCTGGAGTGAAATGAATTCCATATTTAATAGTGTGCTGAAGGTAGCGCAGGATCCATTTCACAGCTTTGAAGTGTTGGTCAAGAGGTTTGTGCATGAATTGACAAACTCTATTCACTACAAAAGTGATGTCAGGTCTTGTGATGACTACGTACTGTAAAGCCCCCACAATGCTCCTGTACTCAAACTAATTCACAATTAGACTTCCAACATGTTGAGATAAAATAGTTGAAGAAGCCATAGGTGTAGGATTGCCCTTGGCTTGATCCATGTGAGCCCTGCTAAGAAGCTCAAGGATATATTTTCGCTGGCTCAAAAACAAACCATCAGTGGTGGGAAGGACTTCAATGCCAAGAAAATAATTAAGAGAGCCTAAGTCCTTTAAAGAGAACTTTAAATCCAATGTGATAATAAACTCATCAATACTGCCTTGATGGTTGCCCATGACAATTATGTCATCTACGTAGACAAGGACATACAATAGAATACCATCAATCTTTTAAACAAAAAGTGAGCCATCAGACTTAGTCAAAACAAAGTGAGAAGCAAGTAAAAAATCCCTTAACTTTGATAACCAAGCTTTAGTGTCACGGGGCTAGAGTTTTCACACGCAAACCTGTGCGGCCTTAGGTAGTTTCTTCGCCCAAACTCGCCTAAGTCAGCCTTAAACTCGATTGAGGATTCGTCAAGAACTCCTCCAAGGCACCAATTGAATAGCGGAAGCGATTTATGCCAAAAGAAAGTAACACAAAGAACAACAGAAAGGCGCACGCTAAGTATTTGAGTAAATGCTCTCAATTCTTACTCACAAAGAATAATGAAACAATGGAATGAAGTGATTATAAATGAGGGGGAGGCTCCCTATTTATACTTGAGCTCCCCCACAATCGACGGACAAGATTAAGTTACATCGACGGACAAGATCGACCATAGGATTTACAAGATATGCAAAATCAAATCCTATCTAATCTTTACAAGATATGATTCCCTCTATCTTACAAGATTAGTTACCATATCTGCCTAAGTTGCCATATCTTCGCTATCGAGCCAACTAGGCTTCAATTTGACAGGCTTCTCTAACAGTTCCTTGAATCGGGCCAGCTCTTATGGGCCAAATGATCCCCATCTAAGTAATAGACCTCTATCAGATGCATTTGGTTCGCTGGTTACGGGCTTTGAACTCTGGCCAGTAACATTCTCCCCCACCCATTCTCGTAACATCCTTGTTGCGACTCCCGAATAGCACTTGCTTGATTCGCCTTGGTCTCGTTTTGTTGCCTTAGCTTTTCCCTTCTTTCGGGACTTTTGCCTCGACTTCTGTCGCTTCTTAATCTCGACGACAAAGAGTTATGTTACTCCCTTGCCCATGTTCTAACTTCCTTCGAACAGAATCCTCTTGATTCACAGCACTTGGCTTCGATTTGCCCCCAATCTCTTGGCCTCCTTACTCAAGAACTTCGAAAGGGCCCTTACGTTCTTGCCAAGTCAACGAGTTAGAACGCAACAAACTCTTAAGGTGTTCGAAATGTACCTTAACATTTACTAGAACGCAAGACACTCTTAAGGTGTTCGAAATGTACCTCAACATTTACTCGGGTCAACTGTCTCTTATGCATCGCTTCTTTTTTCTTGAAGTCTGATGCATCACCCACCTTTCCTGTAGGTGGAAGCCTTGTCGATGACTCGGCCAACTCCGATGCTTTACTCAACTTGAGCCTCATTGGTCCTAGCTTCACTGTTTTCATCACAACTTCTTCCTTTAAGTTTGATGACAAACTCACCTCTTCCTTGAATGGAATCCCCTCCGACTACTCATCTTGCTCGGACGTTGCATTTCCTTTGACTACGACTTGCTTTGGATAGTTCCACAACTCATGCGGACCACGGCGCAAGAAGTACTTTACTTGCTTCTTTTTGCTCCTCTTTGCCCTCTTGGCTTCGGCTTCTCCCTTGCTCGAACCAAGCTTCTTGGGCTCCTTATCTGCTCCATCGATCCCTTCGATGACAAACTCGCTCTTCTTTGCCCTCTTGGCTTTGGCTTTTCCCTTGCTTAAACCAAGTTTCTTGGGCTCTGTGTCTGCTCCATCGTTCCCTTCGATGACAGACTTCTTCAGACACTTTCGTAACCTATATGGACCATGACACAAAAAGCACTCAACCGGCTTCTTCTCGCTTTCGGCCTCCTTGGCTTCGATACCTCTTGCGCTCGAACCAAGTCCCAAGGCCTTTACCCCCGGCTTCTCTTTAAGCGCGGATTTCATCAGACAATTCCTCAATATGTGTAGACCGTCACAAAGAAAGCATTTTTGCTTGTCCCTTTTCCTCTTGGGTTCCTCCTTCCCAATTCGTGGTTTCCTAATACCACTATTGTCGCCATTGTCATTGCCATCATCTTTGTCTTCCTTGTGATTCCCTTCACGTGTGCCCCTTTCCTCGAACTCGGAAGACCCAAGCTTGTCTTTCCCTAGACCAATCTTCACCACGGACTCTGCTACCGTCATGGCTTCCGATAGCTTTTGGACACTTCTTTGTTCTACCTCCTGTCTGACCCACGGCTTCAATCCCTCTTGAAAAGCAAGCATTGCCTCTCCTTCTGTCATATCTGAAACTTGGAGTATGAGTTCCTTGAACTCTTTTACATACTCCCCCACTGTGCCACGTTGCTTTATCTCTTGCAACTTTGCCCGAGCTTCTTCCTCGGCAAACTCCGGGTAAAACTGTCTCTTCAACTCGCATTGAAACTCTTCCCATGTTCTAATCTTATCTTGCCTTTTATCCGTGGTCCTACCTCGCCACCATAAAAGCGCAATGTCAGTAAGAAATAATGAAGCAGTTTTAACCTTACCCGCGTCAACCACGATACCTTTGGCACGAAAGTAACTTTCCATCATCCACAAGAAATTGTCCACATCAGATGCAGACCTTGTCCCCACAAACTCTTTTGGCTTTGGGACATACTCATCACTGAGTGTTACACTTGACACTCAATTCCTCACTGCTGCTCGGCAAGAGGCCAACTCTCCCTCGAGTTCCTCTATCCTTTTGCTCAAAGCTAGCGTCGTGGCCATTGTTTCTTCCTTCGAAGCCATAATCATGGCCGCAAGAGCATCATACCATTTCGACATCTCAGCCTTATGTGAATTTAAAAACTCGTTTACCTGGTCCATAGTCGAATCAAAAGACATATGTACATAGTCTCTGGATTACTCCTTCCAATTGTCTATGCGACCCTCGACCCCATCAAGTGCCTCTTTTATGTCCTCCATGGATCCCTCGAGTTCGCCCACACGTTCCTCTACTGCTGACAGTGTCTTTCTCAAAGACTTTCTCGCTAACTTTTGTTCAAACTCTTCTTTCGACATCCCAATAGTGCCTTCGAACCTTTAGCTCGGATACTACTTGTCACGAGGTTAGAGTTTTCACACGCAAACCCGTGCGGCCTTAGGCAGTTTCTTCGCCCAAACTCGCCTAAGTCACCCTTAAACTCGATTGAGGATTCGTCAAGAACTCCTCCAAGGCACCAATTGAATAGCGGAAGCGATTTATGCCAAAAGAAAGCAACACAAAGGACAACAGAAAGGCGCACGCTAAGTATTTGAGTAAATACTCTTAATTCTTATTCACAAATAATAATGAAACAATGGAATGAAGTGATTACAAATGAGGGGGAGGCTCCCTATTTATACTTGAGCTCCCCCACAATCGACGGACAAGATTAAGTTACATTGACGGACGAGATTGACCATATCCCTTAATTAAAGGGATTTACAAGATATGCCAAATCAAATCTTATCTAATCTTTACAAGATATGATTCCCTCTATCTTATAAGATTAGTTACCATATCTGCCTAAGTTGCCATATCTTCGCTATCGGGCCAACCAGGCTTCAATTTGACAAGCTTCTCTAACAATTCCTTGAATTGGGCCAGCTCTCGTGGGCCAAATGCTCTAACAGTTCCTTGAATTGGGCCAGCTCTCGTGGGCCAAATGATCCCCATCTAAGTAATAGACCTCCATCTGATGCATTTGGTTCACTGGTCATGGGCTTTGAATTCTGGTCCGTGACACTAGGAGCCTGCTTAAGGCCATACAGAGCCTTCTTTAACCGACAAACCAACGGTTTATCATCATCTGTCTGCTCAAAACCTGGAGGCTGAATCATATAGATTTCTTCTGACAAATCTCCATTGAGAAAAGTATTGTTGATGTCTACTTACCTTAATGACCAACCAAACTGCACAGCCAAAGATAAAATCACACGAATTGCAGTAGGTTTTACAACGGGGCTGAAAGTTTCTTGATAATCGATGCCAGCTTCCTGGAGGTATCCTTTGACAACTAGTCAGCCTTTGTATCTAGCAATGGTGCCAACTGAGTGTCACTTCACTTTGAAAATCCATTTACAGCCTACAGCCCTTCTGTTAATAGGTAAAGGAACTAAATCTAAAGTTTTATTTTTTAGCAACGAATCATACTCCTACTGAGCTACCTGTCTCCATTCCTTGCTAGCAAAGGCCTGCTCAATCGTGACAGGTTCAGGAACTCCTACCTCAGTTGAAAAAACTTTAGGTTTGAAGATCCCATTCTTGGACCTAGTTTGCATGGGATGGGAGTTGACAAGAGGAGCTGACTCAAATGTAATAGCCAATGGACTGCTAGAAACCACCCAAGAAGGGAATGAAGCAGTTGATGAAGCATCAGTAGGAGAAGGAGAATGAGAGATTGTCCTACCACCAGCTAAAGGCATCGAGGAAGGGACATCGGTCGATCTAGTCGGTAGATTAGAAAACTGTATAGGAATAGAACATGATAGTAGAGAAGAAGAAGATTCTGGCCTACTAGCATCTGACATCACAACCATAGCTGGTGGAGTTGAGGAAGTACCCGATCGAGGCAAGGAATATAAGATAACAGGAACTCGAGTTTATTGATGTTGAAACCTAGTCTGAGCCTGAGAACCACTGCTTGAGCCCGAAGACACAGAAAAAAGAAAGGATTCCACATCGAACACCACATGTCTTGAGACAAAGATTTTTCCAGAATCATCGAGGCATTTGTACCCCTTGTGAGCTGAGCTATAGCCAAGAAAGACACAAGGTTTGGAACAATATTCGAGCTTGTGACTATTAAAAGGTCTAAGATAGGGGTAACACCTGCAACCAAAATCCTTTAAGAACATATAATTAGGCTGAACATGATGTAAAACTTCAAACGGTGACTGTCCTTTAAGAATAGGTATGGAAGCCTGTTAATGAGAAATACAACACTAGTGAAAGCATAGGCCCAAAAATTCAGAGGCAGACCAGATTGAGCCATCAAAGTCATATCAGTATCAACGATGTGCCTATGTTTTCTTTCAATGAGACCGTTTTGCTCAGAAGTGTGGGGACAAGTTAGGCGATGATGAATGCGAAGTTAAGACAACACCGTTAAAAAAGATCGAAACTTTTCACCCTAATCTGTTTGAAGAGCCTTGATGGAACAACCAAACTGCACTGTAATAAATTTATGCAAATGGAAAAATTTGTCAAGAGCCTCAGACTTGCACTTTATTAGATATAACCATGTAAAACGAGAGTAGGCATCCACAAAGGAGACATAATAATAAGAGTTTTCAGATGCTATAGAAGCAGGCCCCAAAGATCGGAGACTATAAGCTCAAAAAGAGCTGAATATATAGTTGTAGATAAAGAGAAAGAAAGTTTGTGAAGCTTTCCAAGTTGACAAGCAGAACAAACAGAACTCAATTTACAATCGTTGGAAACAATATAACACATCTGAAGAACTTGTCGAACAGTTTTATTACAAGGATGGCCCAACTGTTTGTGCCACAAATCAAACTTAGAACAATTAGAAACTGATTTCCCAAAACGAGCAGTATAAACAATAGTTGAAGTTGAAGAAGAAACAGGCTTGCACTGCTGAGTGTCAGAAAAGTCAAACTGATAAAGTCCATTATGAATGCGGCCCACCAATAGGATGCTCCCTGTCTTGGAATCTTTCACAAAACAACAAAATACATGAAACTCAAAATAGACTTGGTTGTCTTTAGCAAATTGAGCAACAGATATTAAATTTTTTACAAATGTCAGGTACATGCAAAACATTTCTTAGATGAAAAAGTCGACTACCAATTGTAAATGAGCTGGAGCCAACATGATCCACAGGAACTGACATGCCATTTTCCATAAAGAGCTTCCTGTTACCTGTGTATTGAGTGACCTGTTATAAACCATCTAAATTATTGGTCACATGATTGGAAGAACCGGAGTCAGGATACCAAATTTGTCTAGTTGAAGAACTCGGAGAGAACTGCACTTTAGCAGACACTTGATTAGCCTGCAAATTAGAGTCATGTGTAGAAACACCTATTTGAGAACAACAGTGATGTCCACATGAGGTCAAAGAGGAAAGATCCTGAAACTGATGACAGTGTGCCTGCATGGGTGGGTCAGAAACCCCTTCAAAAGTCTCATCGAATCGATAATAACACCGCTAAACAGTATGACCAACATGGCCACAAAGTTGACACTGAGGCTTATTATGGACAAATTTCCTGCCTCACCCTTGCCTCGAGATGACTGGCCATTGCCCCGATAGGATGGTCTGAAACCTCTGTCAGACTGTTAACTACTAATACTAGAATTACGATGATGAACAACATTAGCTTGTAAAAGACACAGTAGAAACTTGATCTTGTTGACGAGTCTCACAATCAATGAGCATTTTGGCAAGAAGTTCAAGAGGGACACACATAGCAGAAGCAACAATATGAATAGATTCATACTCTACTGGTAAGCCTGCAAGAATGACATTTATCTGTTCTTGCTCAGAAAGAATATTACCAGCAGCCATAAGAGTGTCACACATATTTTCAATCTTGGCTAGATATTCTTTAATAGTCAGCTGACCCTTTTTTTGAGAATAAAGAGAATGTCTCAAAGTAGAAATCGTGAGAATAGACTTAGAAGCAAATCGTTTGACGGCCGTACTCATACATCAAAACTAGATCGAGCATTAGTGAGATGAATAAGAACATCATCACAGATAGTAGACAGAAGCCATGAAGCTAACAATTTATCTTGTTGTTGATGAAACAAGAAATTAGGATTAGGAATAAGATTACCAATGCTATTGATAGTCAACTATGGAGGGACTTGAACAGTGTCAAGAACAAAACTGTGCAGCCCATAGCCTTCAAGAATCAACAAAACCTATTGCTTCCACAAAAGAAAATTGTGCTCTCCAAGTTTTACAGTGTCATGTTTAGGAAACTGTTGAACCTTTCTCAGAACACCAGGAATCGAATCAGGAGAAGAACCAGCAGCTGGAGTACCAGTGTTGAAAGACTGTCGATTGTCAGTATCATCGCTAGAAACGACTTCAGTCGCCATGAAGAGAGAAGAAGAAAAAAAACTTAAGGCTTAGATACCATGTTGAGATCCATGAAAACTATTTATGAAAGTCTGAAACATAATTCTTTTATTCATTCTGAACTAGATATCAACATCTGATATATATACACAAGCTATCAAAACTAGTTACAACAACCTTAACCATCATAACTGCTACTAACGGCTAACTGATAAACTGTTAACTACCACAACGGCTCTTATTCCTTAACATAGCTCAGTCCATACTACACCAATTGTTGATATAAGTTTTCAACAAGAAAGAGAATGTGATGATGCTAAGGAGGGTTGATTAACTTAATTTGGCTGAGAGTTGGAAAGGAAGATAAGACAGGAAGGAGTAGGGGAGAAAAGAAGACTGAATAACTAATCATATAGGGCATACTGCAATGAGTATAACATGTCATTTGCTCCTTTTGTAGGATTAAATCACCATTCGCAATCAATTTTATTTAGGATGTTCACCGTCGGTAGAAATGACTAATCACATAAGACATGCTGCAATAAGTTAGATTTCCAAGACAAGTTTCGCTGAAACATGAATATTCATGAACCAAAAATTGATCAAACTGCAAATATTGCAAATTGGATAACTTTCAAATACATAATGGGCTAAATAATATAAAAGACTTCAAAATCCAATTAAACTAAAAGCACACTTTTTCATCGCTTAATTTTTTCATATTTGTAACCCAACTAATAGAATGGAATAAAAACCATAGTAATATTTAAGTTCCAACCGCTACACACCAAGCAGCTAGAGCATTTCCTTAAACTGAATTTGCCAAGGTTGTGACCATAAAATATCCATTAACTAATTGAAGATCATTTTCTAAACAAATATGGTTTGAAGCTGTACTTTAAAAAATGTTTTAATCAATACTTTAAAATTCTATAAATCAATAATGAAATTACTTTTTTATCGAATAGTAAAAACTTCTTTAAAATTTTTTATTATGATGAGTATATGTATCTAACCTCCATATTCTGTTAAAGGGATAAGCAAAATCTGATTTGATTCGAAAAAATCGATAAAAATTTTAAAATTTAAAATAAATAGTTCCAGTTATTTGAGTTGCTAGAGCTATTCGGATCAAATCAAATAAAAAAATTAAGTTTTTTGGTTAAATTCGAATATGAATTACACAATTCGGGTTATTCAAAAATTCGAATAAGAAAAGGCAAAACTACATTGTTTTAATAAATATTTACCTTTTCTAAAGTTAAAAATCAAAACTGTAATACGGCAATTTTGCCCGGGCCCATGGAAACAAATAAAATCAAAAAAATAATTGTTCATTTACAATACCAAAACCAAATAAACAAACCCAAAAACAATATCAAAACTTGGAGCCCAATGACTTGGCCCAAAACCCTTAAAAACAAACCTAAACCCGGATCACCCAGGCCCAATACTAGCCTAAATCCAGTAGACCCATTAGCCTAAACTAGGGTTTCAGACTTTCTGAAACCCTAGCCACATTGTCCCATCCACTGCGCCGCGTACCTAGCCACCAATCTTCTGGCCACCGGTCACTTCCACCTTTCTACCTGCCCGAGCCTTCACCTGCTCCCATCACCCTCTTTGAAGACCTGCAAACGTGATGGAGGCAACAGTAGACCAAGCAACCGAGAAACAGTAACAACAAAGTAGAAACAGAATAGGGCCTAAAACGTATCGAATTTGGCTATAAAGCCAAGTTTTAAGCAAATGTAAAAAGGGGGATTTCTCAATATTCAAAAGAGGGTAATAGAGGGGATTTTCAGATTTTTCTACCGATTTTAGCTAGAAACAGAAGCTTAAAACCTTTGTAAAAAGGGAATCCCCACTTCTTGGATACGAATATCAGAAATCAAACAGGGAAGATTTTAAAAAGGTTTCCATTTTCTATTTTTGCTCTTTATTCTCTTTTTATTTTTACATTTTTTATACAAAAGTTTTTTTAAAAAAAATAATAATAAGAAATAAGAGAGTTTACCTCTCCCTGTGGACTCGTCACCGGAGGTCCCATTCGTCGTTGACGTTGGTTCAAAAGGGACCGAGGCCCTTCGCCTATCGGTTCCTCGGGTCAGGTGGTTTCAGCCCTGAAGGATGCCGCGAACGAGGGCTAAGTAGCCCCTTTCTGCCTTGTGCCGACGATTGGCCTTGGTAGTGGTGCGGTGGACCACCAATGGAGCCCGCAAACGGTGCCGAGGAGAGGGGTTTTCGAAACCCTAACAGAGGAAATGGGAAGGAAACAAAAGGGGCAAACCTTTGCCTCTGTTTTTTTCGGGGAAGGGCTAAAAGGAATAGGTATTTTAGAAGCAAAACGGCGCCGCCGACCCGAGGACCCGACCCGTATACCGTGTGACCCGCGTGTTCTGGTGTCTGAGGGGGATATTTATGCTTTGGATCCCTCGAGTTCACGGTAGCCTTCGATTTTGCTCTTCATGTGTTTCCTATTTCCTTTTAAATTTGCCCCTCAAATTTGAGTATCGTTGCAAATTGGCCCGCGTCTAAACGCAGCACTTTGATGGCCGATTTATTTACAACCTTGGTCCCTGTCCTTTGCGCCCGTGTCTCACTTAGGTCCTTTGACCACTTTTAACCTTTTAATTCGGCCCTAAATTTCTATTCCGTTTTCAACTCGATCCTTATTTCATCACTTTGTCACCTTAATTTTCTAAGATTTTATTATATTATTATTATTACTAATATATCTTGTATATATTATATATATATTATTATTTTTACTATATATATAACGTATATACTGTATTTATATGTATATCTCAATATTATAGTTATATATATTCTTGCAGATTATTTTATGTATGTATTTTCAAATACTACTATATATGTTTTATATACATTACATTAATATATTTTAAAATTGTATTTTGTGCATACTATATCCTATTATATGTTACATATGTATTTTTCATTCTAATATTTGCGTGTATTTTTATACTATTTCGTGTACACATTTCCAATATTATATTTTGTATATTTCTAATTATTTTAATACTATTATTATCTCTATATGTACGTATTTATATGTTGTATTAATAATTATTTTTGTATGTCATTTCTACTCCTTAATATATGTATTATGTATACATTTTTATATCATACTACTTATTTTGTTATTTCACGTATATACTTTAATATTATTATGTATAGGTATTTTTGTTTATTATATATGTATATTCGAATATTTTATGCATATTATATTTTTACATTATGTATTTGTCTTTTTTTATATATCGCACTATGTAAATATTTTAAATATTATATTATGTATATACATATTTTTTTGTACATGATTTATCTACTTTAAAGACTTCATCTTTTTATTATATATAATATATGACTTGTTTAAAACTTTTATTTGAATTCTTGATTCCAAACTTTTATAATCATTCATTCTTAATAATCTGCCAATTTTCATTTACTTTGTCGTATATTTCTTTTATATTTGTCTTTAGTCTTGGAATGTCAATACTATTATTTGTGAACAATGATGTGTTATGTAATCATTATAGGTATCATTTGTATTTATTGATTATTATGATTCATCGATGAAATATCTATTGTTTCTTTGCTTTGTGATTCCATGCTCGTATTTTATAAAGGTCGTGCCTAACTCCTTTTTGTTAAAAAGTCTCATTCAAAAGCTTTCAAAAGAAATACTCATGTTTGGATACTTCGAGGAAATCGAGCCTTAACTTACTAGGTTCCGGTTTTCCTCATCAAACCCGAACTATCGAGCATTGCTTTCAAAATCAAAGCATGTGAGTTTTCAAATAAAACTTATTCGCGGGAATCGGAAGTGCTACGTTCTAACTTACTGAATGTGGCATTCATTGTCCCAAAATAAGAATTTTAAAACCAAGGCAACATTTTATGTTTTGAGACTTTGAAAGATCGAGCCCTAACTTACTGGGTTCTGGTTTCTCATCCAACTCAAAATAATTAAATATCCTTTTGGATTTAAAATACATAAACCTTTTAAGCAAAAAAAGGCGGGCTTAACTTCAAGGAATAGATGTCGCATCCTAACTTATTGGGGTCGGCATTCTTATTCCTTCGAAATAAGCGAGCCTCGTTTTTTACTTCGACATATTCAAATGTTTTTAATAAAATGGATCGTATTTTAAATTCTTTCAAATTTTTAAACATTCGACACTAGGACATTAATTAATCAACTAGGTACCAATTTTGGGCGTGTCGAGGGTGCTAATCCTTCCTCGTGCGTAACCGACTCCCGAGCCCATTCTTTGATTTTCGTGGACCAAAATTAATTGTTTTAATCACTCAAAATGTTTTATTAAAATAATTTAAGGTGATCCGATCACACCTCGAAAAAGGTCGGTGGCGACTCCCGTTTTTAAAATTCCAAAGTTGATTCCACTATTTTAAAAAAAAATGGTTTTGACAAAAACTATTAAGTTAAAAGGAAAAACAACGCCGTTTTGATAAATGTTTACCCATTAAGTTAAAAGGTAAAACCATTATATTATTTATATAGTTAAATAATCTTGTACTTCGTTTACTAGTTAAATAATCAATTCATGTAAATGCAACATTGAGTATAAAAAATAAGATTTGTTAAGTCGACTCAAAATTTTTTTTGACTTGATTCGATTCGAAAAAATCAAATTGAATTCGATTGCTAAAATAGGATTCATTAACTTGACTAATTTAATTTTTTTAACCCGATTTGACTCGACTCAATCGAATACTGACTCTACATGTCAGCTTCATCAAATTATCCAGAGGAAGCTCTCAAGCTGGGTAGTGATTTAAGGAGTTTGGGGCTAAAAAAAAATGGAATATAGGTTTTTTTTTAATAGAAATTTATATAATTGAAACCCACGTGGCAGCACATTATAGTGCCAAATATTAAAACTTAAACTTATACAATAAAATTTATTTTCCAAAAAACGCAAGCATATCCTTCCTGTGAAGTAATTAAAATATCTTAAAATATTTTTTAAATTGAGGTGGTTTACTTAAAATTTTATTAAAAAAATATAAAATCATAAAATTTTTTTATTAATTTAGATATATAATATTAAAATTATTATATAAATTAATATCTTCATAAAAAATTTCAAAAATATTATTGCAACATGAAAAAATAAAAAAATTATAATTTAAATAAACAAATGTAATGTTATCTTTATTTCATAAATTCATAAATTTGATTGATTGAATTAATTAAATTAAATTAAATATTTACTTTATTTAAATTATTAATTAATATAATTTATTATTAAAATTAATCCAAAAATTGGGATTCACTTTAAATATAATTAAAAAAAATTCATATGTATTGTCGTTATTTCTTTTATATTTTGTGTATATATATTAAAATTGAGACTCATTTAATCATATTTAAAATTTAATTATAAAAATAAGTCCCATATTAAATATAATTAAAAAACAAAACATTATTTTATAATATATATGATTTCTTTATAAAAAACGTTATCTTCGTCATTCACATTATTGATAGTCTTTGTATTATGTTTAGATTGTGAATTTAGTTTATGTATTTAAATTTGTTTAATTTTAATTATATATTTTTAAATTTCTAAAATTTTGGTGTTAACATAAACTGTAACAACTGAATTTGATAGATAAAATTTTATTATTAATCTTGTACTATGTGTACAATTTGATCATTTTTAGTCATTATACTCTACAAATTTAGTCTCATGATAATAGTTAAATCCTTTAAATAAAATAAGATGATCTTTTATGAGTATTATAAGAAAATAGTAAGCTGACATTGCATAAGATTTTGGAAGTAATAGAATTGAACTTAACAAACTTAACTGCTACTATTAAAAACTAGTCCTTAAAATGACTAAATTAGAATATACAGACTAAATTTGTAATTTATGCATAAAATAAGGACTAATAAATTAATTTGAATCTATTTAAATTAAAATTAACCAAAATTTAAGTTACCCAAATTGTTCTCACAAGCCCATGTCTGCATATCTGTTTAAAAGGTAAAAAATAATTTTCCTTTTTTGAGAAGGTCAGGGCTAGAGGTGTACATGGGCCGGGTCGGGTCCAAATAAAAATTTAGGCCCGTTCATTGGGCTCGGGCCGGGCCCGGCCCAAAAAATAGGCCTAAAATTTTGTCCAAGCCCGGCCCATATAAAAATGCTAAAACCCGGGCCCGGCCCGGCCCGCCAATATTAATTTTTATATTATTTTATATAATTTTAAATATATATAATACATCAAAAATACTAAAAAAATCAAAATAAATCTTTTTCAACAAATTGAAAATAAATTTTAAAAAATATGTAGACTTAAATAACACTAAAATAGATGTAACTTAACAAGCAAATGTCTCTAAAATAATAACAAAATTAACAAATGTCTTTAAAATAATAACAAAATTAACAATAAAATAAGTTTTATACAATATCTAAACAATAACAACAAAATAATAACAACATAATAGTAAAATGGTAGCAAAATAGGGAGAAAAACATAATATTTAAAAAAAAAAATTTTGTCCTTTAGTAAATTCGAGCCGGGCCGGGCTCGGGCCAAAAATGTTTTACCCGAGCCCGGCTCATTTTTTAAACGGGCCTTATTTTTTGTCCAAACCCATTTTTCCGGCCTATATTTTTGCCCAAACCCTCCCAGATTTCGGGCGAGCCTTCGGGCCGGGCTGGGCCACCCGACCCATGTACACCTCTAGTCAGAGCTCTTGCTTGGCCCTCGTGTTACCTTTGATTGAGTGTAGATTTTGAATCGACATATAAACAAATATTTAAATGAGTCATTTAAAATTAAAATTATTTATATAAAATTATTTTCTAAACCCTTTTTCCTTAACCAGTTGAATGCAGATTTTAAATCAACCATAAGTTAACATGTGAATAACCCTTTTGCCCATATTCATTTTTACTTTTGCAAGTGTATATCAATAATCCCATTATACTTTTGGCTTTATAGTAAATAGACTTGCGAGTCAAGCCACCCGAAAAGTGAGAGGGTTTGGGAAAAAATATAGGCCCAAAAATGGACTTGGGAAAAAAATAAGGCCCATTTAAGAAATGGGATGGGCCTCGATTAAAGGTTTTCGGCCCAACCTGAATATGTAAAAGAAACTGCATTTTTTTGTATTTTCTTATTTTTTTTTCACTATTTTGTTGCCATTTTACTATTATGTTGCTACTATTTTATTGTTATTGTATAACTCTTGTTTTATTGTTAATTTTATTACTATTTTAGAGGCATTTGCTAGTTAAGTTGCATTTATCTTAGTGTTATTTAAGTATATATAATTTTTTAAAATTTATTTTCAATTTTTTGGAAAACATTGATTTTAATATTTTTAGTATCTTTTGATATATTATATAAATATATATATATATTTAAATTTATACAAAAATAATATAAAAAAATTAATACAGGCCGAGTGATAATACTCTAAAATGATATGTTTTTATGTATAAATTACATATTTATTTTAAGTATGATCCTACTAATTTGAGTCATTTATGGTTTTTTATCTTGTAGGGACTAAATTGAAGCCAAAAGGAAATTTAGGTGCAAAAAGCGTTACATTGAAGATAAAATGGGCTGGCATGCAAAATAGGAAAATAAGTGGTGCCGAAAGTGCAAGCGTGGAAGAGACGAGGGCAAAAGTGCAAAGAAGAGATTTTATAAACATAAGACTCTATTTAAATTTTAATTATATTAGGATAATTGTTAAAGATTATTATTTAGATTTAATTTTAGCTTTGATCTTTATTTATCCTTATTTATCTTTATTTATCTTTTAGAATTTAATTAGGAATAAATTAAGTTTTCTAAGTACTATAAATAGGAGATGTAGTGACACAAATTTTATACATCATTTTTGTAAACACTCCCTCTCCCAAAAAGCTTAACTTTAGTTCATTTCATATTATTCAATAAAAATTTCATTTTCATTACGTTTATTTCTTTTTCCTCAAAAAGCATGAGCCACTAAATTTATTTAGTTGGTGGTCGTAAGAGTCCTAGTCCACTATAATTGGCTTATTTTGTTCGAGAAAAAGAATTTTTTTCTCAACACTTTTTATCTTTATAATTTAAATTTCAATTTACGTAATTTTAATTTAATCAAATTTTTAATTTTGTTTTTTTTGTTTTTTTCTCAAGTACGCAGGTTTTTTGGGGCATGATTCTGTCTGTGATCTCCTGGAAGATGTGCAAATCCAGTCCCTGAGGATTTAACTCTACTTCCCTTATACCATTTTTTTCATAGGGATAGAATATATTTAGTGCTCTCAACGGCGCATCAGCGGACCCTGATTTTAACATTTTTATTCGGGTCGGGTTTGGACAAAATTTTAGGCCTATTTTTTAAGCTAGGCCTAAAATTTTAGTTGAGCCCAATCTAAATCCGATCTGGCCCATGAACACCTCTAGTAATAAACATATTCTTTTAATTAATTTTATTATTTTATACTAAATTAATAAATAATTTGTTAAAATATTATAAGATAAAAAGTGAATAATATATATTGATATTTTAATTGAGTAAAAAATATAAGATATTTAATATTGGAATTTTATAACTTTATTTCAAATATTATAAATTGAATTTTATTATTTTCGTTACACATATCTATGCATTATTTTGTGATTAAAATTTCAACTATCTGCTACTGCCGCCGCCATTTCTGCTTTCATTTTCAATCTGCTTAGTTTCAAGATATGGGTAAGCTTCCTCCTTCTTTTATTCTTCCTTCACTTATTAATGGTGGAAGCCATCTTTCTAATTTCCACTATTTTTCTTCTTCTTCTAACAACATTGCTACCCACATCGAAGCCCTAAGTAAGAAACCCATGTCTGTTAGAGGAAAGGGAAAAAGAGACCACCGCTTCGATAATGTTGATCATGCTTTGATTTTGTTCAATAAGATGATTGAAAAGTACCCGAAGCCTTCAATTGTGGAATTTAATAAATTACTAGGAGCCATTGTTAGGATGAAACATTATGCCATTGTTGTTTCTAAGTATAGACAGATCGAATCATTGGGAGTTTCCCATAGTGTTTATTCTTTGAACATCTTGATTAATTGCTTTTGTCAATTAGGTCGAATTGATTTTGGGTTTTCTGTTGTTGGGAGAATGGTGAAGTTATGTGTTGAACCTGATGTTGTAACTTTTTCAACTTTGATTAATGGGCTTTGTAATCAAAGTAAGATTTTTGAGGCTGTTAGTATGTTCGATGAATAAGATTTTTGAGGCTGGTAGTATGTTCGATGAAATGACTGAAAGAGGGTATCAGCCTCATTTGATTGTTTACAGTACAATACTTAAGGGGCTGTGTAAGACCGGCAACACTGATAGAGCCGTTAGGTTTCTAAGGCTGATGGAAGACAGAGGTTTTGAACCCAATATTGTAGCATATAATACCATTCTTGACTGTCTTTGTAAGAACGGGTTGTTGAAGGAGGCACTTGATCTCTTCTCCGAAGTGAAGGTTAAAGGCATTAGACCAGATATCTTTACTTACAATTGCTTAATTCATGGTATGTGTAATTCGGGCCAGCAGGAGGAGGCAACAAGGCTCTTGAATGAAATGGTGGATAACAATATTTCACTTGATATTGTCACATATAATTTATTGATTGATGCTCTTTGCAAGGAAGGAACGATTTCTAAAGCTGTAGAGACCGTTGACATGATGGGAAAGCAAGGCATTGAGCCTAATGTGTATAATACATTGGTTGATGCTCATTGCAAGGAATGGATGGTCTCTGAAGCTGAGGATATCGTTGACGCAATGATAAAGCGAGGCATTGAGCCTAATGTTGTTACTCATAATGCATTAATCAACGGCCATTGCTTGCAGAACGAAATGGATAAAGCTAAAAGAGTTTTTAACTTGATGATTGAGAAGGGTTGAGCACCTGATATAGTTACTTACAACACCTTGATCAATGGATATTGCGAAGCGAAGAGGTTAGACGAAGCAATGGAACTCTTTCATGAAATATCTCAAAAGGGACCAATCCGTGACATACAACACTCTTGTGAAAAGAATGTTTCAGTTAGGGAAAGTTTCAACTGCTTGTGAACTTTTTAGAACGCTGCTTGCTTCTGGACAAGTTCCAGATATGGTAACGTTTTTGACTTTGCCAGATGGCTTATGCAAAACAGGTAATCTCAAAGAGGCATTGAAACTTTTTCAAGCGACCCAAAACAGTGGGTTGGAACTTGATATTGTCCCATATACTATCCTAATTAATGGGTTGTGCAAAGCTGGGCATATTGAAGTTGCAAAGGAATTATTTCATCAACTCTCAGACAATGGTTTAAAACCGAATGTTTACACATATTGTACAATGATTAATGGACTGTGTAAAGAGGGATTGCCAGATGAAGCATACAGGTTGTTTGGGAGCATGGGAGATAAAGACTGTTTGCCTAATAGCTGCTGTTATAATGTAATGATTCGGGGATTCCTTTGCAACAATTATACCTCAAAAGCAACGCAACTTCTTGCGGAAATGGTTGGTAAGGGCTTTGCTGCAGATATATTCACTGCCACCTTATTTATAGATCTCATTGTACACTCTAGTAAATCAATCTTGCTCTGAAATGTTTCATAAATTGTGTAAAGATCATCACTTGCAATGTGAAACAGTTGTACATAAGCATTGTACAGTGATAAAAGATTGTGGAAACTAGAATGAGGTTTAGTGTCTATTTTCAATATTGTTGATTTTGTTCTGACTTGTGTAGTAAGTGAGAATCTTGATGGTGATGATGTTGAGAAATTAGGGGAAAACCAATATCTATTGCAATGACAATTGCATCGGTTTCAACTGCTCAGAACTTTTTTAACTTCTTGAAAGTGTAGAATTCAATGGGATTTAGGTTCTGTTTGATTGAAAATATTTTTCGAAAAATATAATATTTTTCGGTGTTTGAATGATTTTAATTAAAACATTTTACATTGTTTGATAAATTGTCCTTTAACTTATTTTAAGTGAAGAAATACAAGAAGAAAAAAAATTAATTACAAAGTTATTGTAAAATAAACTATTCATTTTTAATTAAACTCAGTTAACTTAATTATTCTTGTAGAATTATTTGTTATAAATTATGTTTTTTCATATAAGAACATATTTACTAAAACTTACGTAAGATATCTAATACAAATAAGCTACAAATTACAAAAGGCAATTGGAGGTTTGGGATAAATTTGATTGTGTACATTCAATAGCCTATATGTTGACTATCAATTTATGCAATACACTTTAATCCACTGAACCAACCATACAAACAAACTTGCCTGCAACTGTGTTAACAATGGTTTCTTGAAATACATGTTACAATATGGCTAAATCTTCCTAAGCACACTTGGATATACAACCACCTAACTTAAAACAGCAGCACTGACATTCAAATAGGCACAAAATACTACTGCTTGACAGTCCAAGAACCGCTCCAAATGATTCGGTGAATCTTGTTTGATGAAACAACAATGAAACCATCATCTTCCTTGAACTCGACGATGATCTGCCACCCCGATATAAAGCCTTCAACAATAGCTATCAATCACCATTCTGTAAAAAAACATTTGAGATCGGAAGCACCTTGACTTTGCCTACGAATCTGCCATACCATTAGCATCTCTCTCAATTTTTCTAAACAGTACCTCACGAGTGGACATCTTAATCTCATCAATGCTTGCCCAAATGTACCAATATTTCCAAGGCCTAGATTTCTCATTGATACACCAAGTAAGCGCGACTATGGAGTCGGATTCAACCATAAGCTTTCAGTCTTTAAACCACTAGGAATCCAAGAAGAAATGAACAGCTAACTTAATCGCCATAATTTCAGTGAAATTAGAATCTGGGACACTTTAAGGGACTTGAAACATAGCAATGACATAATCTTTCGAATTTCTAAGAACCTCTCCACTCCCTGTTGGACCAAGTTTACCTAATGAAGGTTCCCAACGCGCCACACTCTCGGTATGATGGCTACCGATACTCCCTTCACAATCTCACAGTGAATAGGACAACACAAATTACTCAATGACTCCAACTCCCGAACAAAAATGATTCTTCAAAAAAAAAAAAAAGGAGCCCCACAACTGATGATCAAAGCTGCCATTGTGTGACTAACCCTTAGCTTTGGCTACTTTCTCCTTATCCAAAGCAAAAAGTCTAGGATAATGATCTTTAAGAGCTCCACAATCACACCAACGATCAGAATCCTTCCAAATCATTTGAACAATCAACTTCACGCCGAATTTTAGTATTTTTTTTTTTCTGGGCTAGGCTTGAGCAAAATTTTAAATTTATTTTTCAAGCCGGGCCGAACTCAAGTTTATCAATCGGACCTAAAATTTTGTTGTTTTAGATGGTAGGTTTTGTTGTTTCAACACAATTAACAAGGACAATATCACAGAGAATGCTGCAATATTTTATTTAAGATGCTTCATTTCTCCAATTAGCCAGAATGCCCTTTTTCAGGCTTTACTGCTGCTTTTTTAAAAATTTGGTGTTTGGATCTTAGGTGAACAAAATTTGGACTCCATTTAATCGTTTAAATTGAAATAATAATAATAATAATAATAATATTATTATTATTATTATTATTATTATTATTATATTTTAACCTTTTATTTAATAATAGTATTATTATTATATTTTAACCTCTTATTTAATAATAATAACCTTTTTATTGAAATAATAATAATAATTTAATCATTTAAATCGAAATAATAATAATATTTATTATTATATTTAATAAAAACATACAAAATTATTATTTTAATTTAATCATGGGCAGGGCAGGTTAAAATAAAATTTTTTTTATTCTAACATTTTATTCATTTATAAAATTTTAAATTAGTAATTATAAAATTATATTTTAACCTTCTAAAAATGGTAAAAAATTGAAATTATATTTTTATTATTATAAAAATATAATTTAATTTCTGCCGGTAAAAAGGAAAGGGGCTAAGCCTTATTATTACAATATACGGAACTCCTATTGTATCACCAAGTAAATTTGATTGGTTAAGCAGATGATAAATCTTCACTTTCCGAGCCTTGCCGCAAAGCTCACGAATGCTTTGTAAATATTTATGCTTATAAACATTTTAAACCTATTTAAAAACATATTTAATTATGCAATGCACTCCTTGAATTCTAAGCAACACAAACTTCAATTCTCACAGTTTTACAGGAAATGGAAATCAACGGAGTTGAAGACATCATTTATAGTTTAATACAATCTTCAAAATCATAACAAATATATATAAATCGCAATTCACAACTATGGATTTTCGTTCGCTTATGCTTAATATAATTAACTTCTAGGGGTTAATGATAACACGATTTAAACCCATGTCAAACGAGTACCTGACAACAATTAAACTCCATTCAAGGCAAAATACTAACTAGTTCGCTGATATCAAGCAGGGCCCAAGAGAAGCTGATTAGGTATTCTTTTGAGACATTCTTTCATTAAGCTTAGTTGCTTCTAGATTCTGTACTGAAGTACACAAACTCGATCTAAATCTAAGATAATTAAGGGCATCAAAGTGAAGTCTTTAGAAAAGGGGATACAGACCTACACAACAAAAAACACACAGACTAAGTAATGATGCAATCAATTTTTATACAGCTTTCATTAAATGACTTTAATCATATTAAGTAATTATAACACGGATGAAATGCAAATTTAGTTTTCCAATCATTAGTGTGCTACAACATTTGATAGGTCTCCATGGCAGCATAAAGTCATGTACCGTCAAAGCCTCACTTTTGAAATTGGAAAAGAAAAGAGCATGTTATGGTATTTTCTATTGTCGACTCAAAACTCAAATATAACCTCGAGCTACTAACCCACAATTTGAGTATATACAAAGGAATCTAGGCCGCATAAAGTAGAGACATAAGGGGTTCATGAGGAGAGTTCCCAAGTCAGACTCACATGTTCTTGGATGCTTTTAGGAAGAGGATGTAAAATCAAGTGGGCAGTTTGATAGACATGTGTTAATTTAAAACAGTATTCCTGTTGATATGCATGAAAACCTACCTAATACGTCATTTTAATAAACAATAACGGTTTCTTATGAATACTCAATTCCATAATTGAAAGAACACACGACGAAAAAACTCAATAGGGCAAAATCTAAAACCCTTGGAATATGTAAGCAAAATGCATAAACGGTATAAATTAGAAACGTAAAAACTGCAATGTGTTAGTTTCTTACCAAAATCCAACAGCTGAGACCATTTGAAGCAGCGAAAAAGAAATTGTCTTAAAACTTCAGCTGAATGAAGAAAACAACAAAAATATGTTAAAGACCCAAAAAAGAGCAATTTTTTCTTTCCCTTTTTCAAGAACTATTTCTGGGGTCACTTTAAAGCTCAAGTAAACGAAATTGCAATCAAACTCGAAAAGGAACTTTTGCCATTGGCCCATTTTTGATACGATGAAAATAAAAGGAAAATATGTTATATTGAATGAAAACTTTTTTTTTGTTCTTAGGCCACCAACCTTTCAATGTGGTGCCAAGTGTTAGGATTAGGATTTGAGGTTTGATTTTAAGTTTTCAACTAAAGACTTAAACAAATAGTTTTTAGATTTTGTTTTAGTTGAATGATTAGTAGTTCCAACTTCTAAGATTTGCTACAATTAAAGAACATTGGTTGAGGAACCCAAAAAATAAAAATAAAAATCAATGCTTATTGAAGCAAGAATATGTCAAAATAAAGAATAGGTTCAAAAATTAAGAATTTAGTTTTTATATTTGTATTTTTAAAATTTTAAATCTAATTATTGATATTATTTTTTTTAGTTAAATTCAAAAAAAAAAAAAAGTGGCACAAAATTTACACTTGGAAAGCTAAAACATGGATGGTTTAATGGGGAATTAACCCAAATTACGCTTCCAACGCTTTCCCTCAACACCACTTCGCAACCTAAAATTTACACTTCTATTGCTACTGCTACTGCTGCTGCCGCCGCCATTTCTGCTTTCATTTTTCTTACTTTCAGGATATGGGTAAGCTTCCTTCTTCTTTTATTCTTCGTTCAGTTGTTAATGGTGGAAGCCATCTTTCTAATTTTCACTGTTTTTCTTCTTCTTCTTCTTCAAACACCATTGCTACCCACATCGAAGGCCTAAGTAAGAAACCCATGTCCATGCCTGTTAGAGGAAAGGGAGAAAGAGACCACCGCTTCGATAATGTTGATCATGCTTTGATTTTGTTCAATAAGATGATTAAAAAGTACCCAAAGCCTTCAATTGTGGAATTTACTAAATTATTAGCACCCATTGTTAGAATGAAACATTATGCCATTGTTGTTTCTATGTGTAGCCAGATGGAATTATTGGGAGTTTCCCACGATGTTCATTCTTTGAGCATCTTGATTAATTGCTTTTGTCAATTAGGTCGAATTGATTTTGGTTTTTCTGTTTTGGGGAAAATGCTGAAGTTAGGTGTTGAACCTAGTGCTGTAACTTTCTCCACTTTGATAAATGGGCTTTGTAACCAAAGTAAGATTTCTGAGGCCGTTTGTATGTTCGATGAAATGACTGAAAGAGGGTATCAACCTAATTTGATTGTTTACAGTACAGTACTTAAGGGGTTGTGTAAGACCGGCAATACTGATAGAGCTGTTAGGTTTCTAAGACTGATGGAAGGCAGAGGTTATGAACCCGATATTGTAGCATATAATACCATCCTTGACTGTCTTTGTAAGAACAGTTTGTTACAGGAGGCTCTCAATCTCTTATCTGAAATGAAGGTTAAAGGCATTAGACCAGATACCGTTACTTACAGTTGCTTAATTCAAGGTATGTGTAATTTGGGCCAGCAGGAGGAGGCTACAAGGCTTTTGAATGAAATGGTGGATAACAATATTTTACTTGATATTGTCCCGTATAATATATTGATTGATGCTCTTTGCAAGGAAGGAACGATTTCTAAAGCTGTAGAGACTGTTGACGTGATGAGAAAGCAAGGCATTGAGCCTAATGTTGTCACGTATAATACATTGGTTGATGCACATTGCAAAGAAGGGATGGTCTCTGAAGCTGAGGATATTGTTGACGCAATGATAAAGCGAGGCATTGAGCCTGATGTTGTCACGTATAATGCATTGGTTGATGCGCATTGCAAGGAAGGAATGGTCTTTGAAGCTGAGGATTTTGTTGACGCAATGATAAAGCGAGGCATTGAGCCTAATGTTGTTACCTATAATGCATTAATTAATGGTCATTGCTTGCAGAACGAAATGGATAAAGCTAGAAGAGTTTTCAACTTGATGATTGAGAAGGGTTGTGCACCTGATATAGTTACTTACAACACCATGATCAATGGATATTGCAAAGCTAAGAGGTTAGACGAAGCAGTGGAACTCTTTCATGAAATATCTCGAAAGGGGCCAATCCCAGATATTGTCACATACAGCACTCTTATGCAAAGTATGTTTCAGTTAGGTAGAGTTTCAACTGCTTGTGAACTTTTTAGAAAGATGCTTGCTTCAGGACAAGTTCCAAATATAGTGACCTGTTGCATTTTGCTAGATGGTTTATGTAAAACAGGTCATATCGAAGAGGCATTGAAACTTCTTCAAGCAATGCGAAACAGTGGGTTGGAACTTAATATTGTCCCATATACTATCCTAGTTGATGGGTTGTGCAAAGCTGAGCATATCGAAGTTGCAAAGGAATTATTTCATCAACTCTCAGACAATGGCTTAAAACCAAATGTTTACACATATTGTGTAATGATTAATGGACTGTGTAAAGAGGGATTGCCAGATGAAGCATACAGGTTGTTTGGGAGCATGGGAGATAATGACTGTTTGCCTAATAGCTGCTGTTATAATGTAATGATTCGGGGGTTCCTTCGCAACAGTTATACCTCAAAAGCAACGCAACTTCTTACGGAAATGGTTGGTAAGGGCTTTTCTGCAGATATATTCACTGCCACCTTATTTGTGGATCTCATTGTACACTCTAATAAATCAATCTTGCTCTGAAATGTTTCATAAATTGTGTAAAGATCATCACTTGCGATGTGAAACAGTTTGTGACCATTGTACAGTGATAAAAGATTCTGGACACTTGAATAAGGTTTAGTGTCTATTTTCAAAGTCGTTGATTTTGTTTTGACTTGTGTAGTGTGTGAGAATCTTGTTGGTGATAATGTTAGAGAAATTAGGGGAAAACCAATATCTGTTGCAATGACAATAGCATCGGTTTCTAACTGCTCAGAACTTTTAACTTCTTAAAAGTGTAGAATCAATCAAATTTGGGGTCTATTTGATTAATTGAAAACACATTTTCAGGAAATAATATGATTTTTTGAAAAATGTAATATATTCGTTTGCTCTAATGATTTTTGGTAAAACATTTTACATTATAATTTTTTTCTGAACTTATTTTCCTAAAATTATTTTAATGTTTTCATTATTTTATCACAAAAACTGTTGTAAAATATTCATTTTCAATCAAACTTAGAACTTAATTATTTTGTAGACCTTTAAATTTAATTCCTATCAATATAATTATTTTTTGAGTCAAAAAAAAAAAAAAAATCTTGAGTTCAAATTTTATTGAAAGCATTTTTGTAACCAATAGATTTAGATCGAATATTAATGGATATCTCTACAATTGCAGTAATGCGGTTTGGATAATAGATGTCTAAGGATGTCTATCCATATCTACTAACAAATAGTAATTTTAATATCAGAATTGTCATCACTAATCATAACTTTGTTATTGTGTATGTATATTAAATTTCCTTTACAAGTAAATATTTTTAAAAAGAAACAAAATAAAAATGATATCTAAATACAGATAACTTTGGACGTTCCTTTGTGCTGTAAGACAGGCCACTGATACAAATATATGTTATTCCTACAAAGCTTGGAGACACAAGCAAAGTAAGGGATTCATGGGGTTTAAGTAACAGAACATTCTTTGCATTACCACATTCATCATGAAAAGAATATAGAGGAACAAATGTATATTAAGCTTTATATATGCCAGATGGATCAGCATTCTGATCATCCATGGATGGTTAAGAACCTTATGTAGGGGGAGGCGCTGGGAAGAATCTTTGACAAACATCTGTAAATAATGTTGAAGTGTGTTCAGTATATGCCAATGATGGAGCATTGTCGTTATATTTATATAATTGCAAGTAATAGAAGCAACTAAAGATACCTGACTAATGAGGTCCTTCGCTGAAGATGAAACTATAGGTTTTGGAGCGAACTTCAAATCCACTTGCATAATCCTATGAATGGGGAAAACAGTGAACAAGTTGTGACAGGTACTCGAAAGAGGTACCCTAGTGGAAAAGCTATGAAAAGTATACTTAAGTTTCCATCATGTGCTCTTTGTTTCGGAGCTTTAATCATGTTCTTTGGCCTCAAAAGGGGGTACTCCATAAAGAAACTCATAGCACAACACACCAAGGCTCTAGATATCTACACTGGCATCAAGCTCTACACTTTCAACTGTGGAGAACATAAAATATAAGGTGAAACTTAGTTCGATGAGATGGCAAACAGTGAAACATTACAGTGTACCAGTTTGTTCTATGGTTTATGTTGGGGTTGAAAAACACCTATTACCTATGAAGGTAATCTTTGTTTTTAACAGCAAGTCTTTGCTGGTTCAACTCTGGTGACAATGAGGAGTATTACCTATGTAGGTAATTGGTTTTGTGTTTGAGAACACGTATTACCTACGTTGGTAATCTTTGTTTTGAAAGCAGCAAGGTTGAGCTGAAGGTCAGAGCAACCAGTCTCTGGACTTGAGTGGAAGCAAAACAATGGTACCCGATGATTAAAGGAGAAAAAAAAACAAATCAGAATTGGAAACGTGAAGCAAGAAAAACTAAGGAAGAAAAAGATTGATATTCATCATTATCAAAGTTTTTACAAAACAAGATACATATAAGAGGAGATTACTTGTGATTACAAGTCAAAGTCTACTTAGACTTTACCTAACACCACTTAGACTTTGAAATAAAAAGACATAGCTAGTAGACTTAATTAAGGCTAGTTGACAGCTACATTAATCATGAATTTACATCACATATCTGCCTAACAAAGTTCAAATTGAACTAAACTTAATTACATTAACAAAATGACCAAAAGAAAATGAAACTAAATTCTTGCTGCTGTGCATGGCCACCTTTGCTGCTGCATGGAGGCTACGTTCAACACTCCTCCTTAGCTTCCATGCTGCTGACTCCCAACTGCCTTTTTAATTTGATAAATCTTGAAACACCAAGAACCTTGGTGAAGATATCAGCAATTTGATCTTCAGAAACGCAATGAACTAACTTGATCTCACTAGCTTGCTCCATTTCTCGAACAACATGAAGCTTTATGTTGAAGTGTTTGGTTCTTCCATGGAAGACGGGATTCTTAGCTATTGCTACAGCTGACATATTGTCACAGTAAATTTTAGTTGCATCATTTTGAGCAAGATTCAAATCAGCAAGGATTTTCCTTAGCCAGACAGCTTGGTTAACAGCATGAGCAGCTGCTACATATTCGGCTTCAGCTGTTGATTGAGCTACAATGCCTTGTTTCTTCGAGCTCCAACAGAACATAGCAGAGCCGAGAGAGAAGGCATATCCTGAAGTGCTCTTTAAATCATCCAAGGAGCCTCCCCAATCACTATCAGTATATCCTATGAGTTTCAGCTGAGAAGTGGGTTTATACATCAAACCATAGTCTAAGGTCCCCTTGATGTATCTTAATACTCGTTTTGCCACTTGAAGATGCTGTGTGTTGCAACAATGCATGAACCTCGACAATATACTCACAGCAAACATGATATCAGGACGTGTAGCAGTTAAATACAGAAGACAACCAACCATGCTCCTGTAAGTAGTCTCACATACTGGCATATGATCACCAAGTGCTGATAGCTTTGTTCCAGCAGCAATTGGTGTGCTAGCTGGTTTACAGTTCTTCATAGAGAACTTGTCTAGGACTTTTGTAGCAAAAATTTTCTGTCCTAGAAAAATTCCTTCTTGAGTTTGCTGCACTTCCATTCCCAAAAAATAAGTCATTTGACCCAAGTCAGACATTTCAAAAATGTCTTGCATTTTAGCTTTGAACTTAGCCAGCATAAGTTGATCACTTCCAGTAACTAGAAGGTCATCGACATAGAGAGAAACTATGAGCTGAATTTCAGCTTGCTCCTCCTTGACATACAGTGTGGGCTCGCTTACACTTCTTTTGAAGCCTAAACTGACTAAATGGCTGTCAATCTTGGCATACCATGCTCTAGGAGCCTGTTTCAGGCCATAAAGAGCCTTCTTGAGTCTATAAACCATGTGTTCTTTTCCTGAAACAACAAAGCCTTGAGGCTGTTCGATGTAAATCTCTTCTTCAAGCATGCCATTTAGGAATGCAGACTTGACATCTAACTGATGAATGAGCCAGTGCTTCTGAGCAGCTAATGCAATCAATAATCTGATCGTATCAAGTCTGGCCACTGGAGCAAAAGTCTCCATATAATCTAAACCATACATTTGGCTGAAACCTTTCACCACCAATCTAGCCTTCAGTTTGTTTAAGGTTCCATCAGCCTTATGTTTGGCTCGATAGATCCACTTCACACCAATGGCTTTCCTGTTTGGAGGTTTCTCAATAAGTTCCCAGGTTTGGTTTTTCTCAATCATTTTTATCTCTTCAATCATGGCCTGCTTCCAGCCTTCATGTCGATAGGCTTCTTCAAAGCTGTTTGGTTCAACTACAGCTACATGAGCCCTTTCATAGATTTCAGTTAAGGGTCTAGTGCCCCTAACCGGTTCATCATCTATATCATCCTCTTGTTCAACTTGCACAGCTTCAGTTTCACCTGTTATTAATTCTTCATGCACAGCCTCGGGCTCTCTTCTATCCCAATTCCAGCATGCATTTTCATTAAACACCACATCTCTGCTGACTTGCACCTTCATTGTCAGAGGATTGAGAACTCTGTAGCCTTTTTTGGTTAAGCTATAACCAACAAATACTCCTGGTTGAGCTTTCTCGGACAGCTTGTCTCTGTTTACTGCAGGTATACAAGTATAACAAAGACTACCAAACACTTTCAGATGTGCTAGAGAAGGTTTGAAACCATACCATGCTTCGAATGCTGTCCTTTGAGCTAAGGCTTTGGTTGGAAGTCTGTTTTGGAGGTAAACAGCTGTATTAGTTGCTTCAGCCCACATAGTTCTTGGCATATTTTTCTCGAATAACAGACATCTGGCCATGTCCATTATGCTTCTATTCTTCCTTTCACTAACTCCATTCTGCTGAGGAGTATAGGTGGTAGTCATTTGATGCTTGATGCCTGCTTCATTGCAAATGGCTTGAAACTTGGATGAAGTATATTCAGACCCATTATCTGATCTGATGGCTTTGAGCTTGCAACCTGCTTCTGTTTCAGCTGCAGCTTTAAACTTCAGGAACACTTGAGGCACCTCTGATTTATGTTTTAAGAAGAATATCCAACAATATCTAGTATAGTCATCAATAAACAGGATGAAATACCTGTTTCCACTAAGGGATTCAGTCTTCATAGGTCCACATACATCGGTATGAACTAACTGAAGCTTTTGAGAGGCTCTCCATGCTTCATTCTTTGGAAATGGCTTTCTGGTTAGCTTCCCTAGCTGACATATTTCACAAATGTCTTCATTCTTCACTGAGCTGATGAAGTTTTCCACCATGTCTTTGCTAATTAGCTGGGCCATCGACTTGTGGTTAACATGACCAAGTCTTTGGTGCCAAAGCTTGGTTTCTTCAGTTACAGCAATGTAAGCAGCATGTGTGTCATTTGGCCAGTCGATTTCAAAGCACTTTTGAGTCATTTGAACTGTCATAAGTCTCGAACCACTTTGATCAGTAATAGTGCACTCTTGACCTTTAAACTCAACTGAGTAACCTTTCTCAAGCAGCTGAGTGATGCTGAGAACGTTCCTCTCGATTTCAGGCACCAGTAACACACTTGTTATGATTTTATTTCCTGTGGAAGTGCATAATAGCATGTCTCCCTTTCCTTCAGCTTTAATAAACTGACCATTGCCAACTTTCACCTTGGTTTTGAAGCTTCTATCGAGGGTTTTGAAAATGCTGGCATCCGGTGACATGTGGTTGGTGCAACCACTGTCTAGTAACCACCCTCTTGAGCTCTTGCTTTGACCAGCCAGGCATGATACAGCAAAGACCTGCTCTTCACAATCACTGTTGTCTTCAGCCACTCGAGCTTCTTCATTCTTGCGTTGTGGTTGCTTCTGGCCAGGTCGGGCTTTCTCTTTGCAGACCCTTTCAACATGGCCCTTCTTTTTGCAATGCTGGCATGTAGCATCTGGTCTGAACCAGCATCTATTTTCAGGATGACCTGGTCTCTTGCAATGCCTGCAAGATTTGTCTCCTTTTCTTGTAGCATCAGACTTGGGTTTGTTTTTCCAGGCCTTTTTACCTTTGTAGGTAAATGAGCTTGTGGTTGATTTAGCATTGGCTTGGAATGCACCTTCCTGGTGCTCCTCTAGTCTACTGGCCCTCCTCTATTCCTGAGCATATAGAGCATTGATAAGCTCTGTTAAGGATATTGTGGCCAAGTCTCTGGAGTCTTCTAAGGACGAGATTTTAGCCTCATATCTCTCAGGCAAGGTTGAAAGGATCTTTTCTACAATTCTTGCTTCTGTGAACTGTTCTCCTAGAAGTCTTATGCTGTTAACTACAGCCATTATTCGATCTGAGTACTGCTTCACTGTCTCTTCTTCCTTCATCTTTAGATTTTCAAAATTTCTCCTTAAGTTTAAGAGTTGCTGCTGCTTTGTTCTATCACTCCCTTGAAACTCCTCTTGGAGCTTATCCCATGCCTGCTTAGGTGTCTCACAGGCCATAATCCTGGTGAAAATCACATCCGAAACACAATTTTGGATGCAGGACATTGCTTTGTGCCTTTTTGTCCTCTCTTCTGCGTGCTGTCTCATTTGAGCCACTGTGGGATTGGCCCTGAGTGGTGCTGGTTCAGCATCGGCATTGACGACTTCCCATAGGTCGAAAGCCTGCAGGTAAGTCTTCATCTTAACTACCCATATATGGTAGTTTTCTCCATTAAAGACAGGTGGGGCTACTGGAGAGAAACTTGAAGAGGCCATAGGTCTTTTTGATGAATGAAACAACAGGTCCTCTGAGATGTTAGCTCTAGATACCAATTGTTGGGGTTGAAAAACACCTATTACCTATGAAGGTAATCTTTGTTTTTAACAGCAAGTCTTTGCTGGTTCAACTCTGGTGACAATGAGGAGTATTACCTATGTAGGTAATTGGTTTTGTGTTTGAGAACACGTATTACCTACGTTGGTAATCTTTGTTTTGAAAGCAGCAAGGTTGAGCTGAAGGTCAGAGCAACCAGTCTCTGGACTTGAGTGGAAGCAAAACAATGGTACCCGATGATTAAAGGAGAAAAAAAAACAAATCAGAATTGGAAACGTGAAGCAAGAAAAACTAAGGAAGAAAAAGATTGATATTCATCATCATCAAAGTTTTTACAAAACAAGATGCATATAAGAGGAGATTACTTGTGATTACAAGTCAAAGTCTACTTAGACTTTACCTAACACCACTTAGACTTTGAAATAAAAAGACATAGCTAGTAGACTTAATTAAGGCTAGTTGACAGCTACATTAATCATGAATTTACATCACATATCTGCCTAACAAAGTTCAAATTGAACTAAACTTAATTACATTAACAAAATGACCAAAAGAAAATGAAACTAAATTCTTGCTGCTGTGCATGGCCACCTTTGCTGCTGCATGGAGGCTACGTTCAACAGTTTACTACATAGCGCACCGCACGTAGTCCGCCTGCAATTAAATGTATGCACTGACCATCCAAAATCTGCAATCTTTAGTTCACCCTGACAAGGATTCCAAATTGACTAGATAAGCACAATGAGGCTTTCATTGAATAACCAAACGAGTACTAGCCATGGGTTAGGAATCACCTGTGCACCAATTAACAGGTTCTCAGGTTTGATATCTCTCTGTAGGACATACTTTCCATGACATTTAAGTGCTCGAGCTAAAAAGGCAACATACTGCAACAAATAACATAGGCATAGAACATAGAAATCCATCTAAAACACAGTACCAAGAAGAAACTCACAGTAGCAGCGCGTCTTTCGCTAAGGCATTTACATTTTTGCAGTTATTTGTAAAGTTAACCTTGGCTGCATATTCCAGAATCAGATAAACAGGTTTCTACAAAAAGGTTGGATTCAGAAAACCAAATGTTAATTCATATATAACATTTTCAATTACATATATACATGGTTGAATTTTCAATATAGGCTTATACCTGATCATAGAAATATCCATAAAGCCTCAATATATTGGGATGACGTAGTTGATGTCCAACTTGACATTGTTGTAGTTGGCTTTTAAAAAGAACTTTGAGGGCCACAGTATGATTGCTCTACTGGAAAATTACACAAGGATCTTGCCACAAATAGTCATGTGGTAATTAATTGCATACATATAACACTTGCAGTTTCTTATTTGGAATGTAGGCAACAATCTTGAATTTTTGGTATTTTTAAAAAATTTAATTTTTGTTAGAACAAAATTTAAGATGTGGGCAACAATCTTGAATTTCAATTAAGCTTTAGAATATCTGAGAGTTTTGTGAAACCAGCTGAAGTTATAGGAACTATAGCTGTCATATCTCATATGGATTATATCCAGATCGTAGTAGCTATTTTTGTATGTGTATATATATATATATATATATATTTTTTTTTTGTTTTACATCAATGTGTATTTGGGAATGCCATTTACCATCCTTTTGTTAACCAATTTTTTTTTTTTGCAAAAGTTATCGAGCTGGACATTTTATTTATACTTAATGAAACAAGCAAAAATATACGTGGTCCTAAACAGCTGAGCGGTCCAATTCGGGAAAAACCTAAAAAATGGTTAAAATAGTATTGACACGAGATTAAGTTTATTCCACATTTCTACTGTTACAAGACACTTCTTAAACACATAGTCAATAGTCTCTGAACCCCCTCCAATCTAGGGCATGTTGTGTTTACTCCAATTCTTTGTTATGGAGATTAACTAGTGTAGGCAAAAAATTCCAAAAAACTTTCTAAGTTGAAAATTTCTATTTTGTAGTTAATTTTAAAATTCCACAACTTCCAGTAAAAGCCCTTATGGCATTCTGAAGATCTGTAAATTGATTACCACAACAACCATCAAGGAGCAGCTTATAAGCACCCCTCACTAAGAAAACGCTTAAAGGTTCGCCTCTCCACACCAACATATCTTCATGCTCTTGACTAAAAGGATTCTTACAATATTCCTTATCAGTCCCACGTTCTATTTCCTGTGAGAGTGATCAATTAAGTCAGATACCTTTACTATGTTACTGTCACTGATATTCCATAAACTCTGTAATTTTTAGCCCCTACCAACCAAGCATCCTCTCGAATAGAAATTTGGTCCCTTTTACTAGCCCTCCAGCCAAGACCGTCCTGTAGCAGTCCCTTTGTTGCCTAGATGCTTTATCAGGTATAAGAAGGTAGACTTCCTAACTTTGCTTCCAAAAAATCACATTGTGGATAGTACTTAGATTTTAACACACGACTTAATAAAGAATTCGAGTTACTAATGAGATGCCAACCCTGTTTGGCTAACAATGTGACATTAAAAGAAATTAAACAGCGAAAGCCTAAGCCACCATACTCTTTTAGCTCATACAATCTTGACCATTGGCACCAATGAATGTCGTCTTCCATAATTTTTTTGCCAACAAAATCTAGCTATTATAAAATACATGACATAAAATAAGTTGGAATAGCTTGTAGAACAGCTTTACTGAATACCTCATTTCCTCATTGCGACAAAAATCTTGTACTCCAATTATCAATTTTCTATTTAACCCGATCTTTTAAGGTTTGAAAAGCTACCTCCTTCCGATGTCCCACCATATTCGGAAACCCCAAATACCTTTCCATCTCATTTGATTGTCAAACCCTCAATAGGCCTGACACCCAAATCTGATCTCCTTTTGAGGTAATCGGACTATAACACACTATGAATTTGTCATAATTAATGCACTGACTTGAACACAATTCATACTCCTTCAAGATCTATTTCAATGCATTTTCCTTTCTTTTAGTAGCTTCTCTAAAAAGCACGCAATCATCTGCAAATGATGGTGCGTTATCTGCGGACCCCTTTTGCTAGCCTTGGCACCTTTAATTGTGACTATTGTCACTATTATATCTTCTTAATGATTAATATGATCGCTGTCAATAAATGACTGTGACAAATTATCCGTTCGAGAACAAGCAATCAAACCAGCTCGGGATACTGGCGGTTGCGACGATGGCATTCTGGTGGCCAACAAATGGTCAACAGTGATGGGTCTTCGGTGGTTAAGCAGTGGAAGAATTACACTCCTATTGAGTCTTTATTAGAGAATATGATCTCAAATTAACTATTCCAAAAATAATATTAAGTTTAATAGATTTAATATTAAATTAAATTTAATATTTATCTTAATAGTTTTTTATCAATTTAATATTAAAGTAATTATCTTAATATTTAATTTAATTTAATGTTTATCTTATAGAAAAAGTTTCTATTAATTTAATAAGACTTAATATTAATTTTAATTTAATACTTATCTTGATAAGTATTTTATTGATTTAATATTAAAATGATTAAGTTCAATCATAGTTAATTCTGTAAACTCTCCCTATATAAAGATAGCCTTAGCTCATTTTTTTTGACACATCTGAATTTAGGAAAAAGTTGTAAAAGAAAAAATTCTCTAAAGAAATTATTTTAGAAAATCTCTACAATTTCTAGAGATATATTTCTTATTTATAACTTGGTTCAAAAGTTTAGAGAAATTACAAAATTACCCCACTGATAATTTTTGTGAAAATTTTTCTTATTCTAAACGAGCTCACACTTGACATATGTGAGCTTAAGGATAGTGGAAAAGATTACTCAGTCGAAGCGTTCATCCTAAACGAATCGAAAATATATAATTTTGATTAAGTGTTTATTATTTTAGATATCACAACCAAATTCTAGTTTTGAAATTTTTTTAAAACTTTGGTTTTCCTCTAACTTTATTTTCCGCTACGTTTTCCAAACTCGATTTTTCAGTAATTAATATAAGAGTCAAGTTGTACTCTATCTATAAGTATAAACAGATAATCTATAAACTGATAATTAAAATAAATTTCTCTTATTCTTGAATAAAAAGTGACATTTTTTAAATTTTATGCAAGTTTTGAATTATATATAGGAATGAACGCGATGTTATATAATTGTTTTTTTTTTTTTTACCAAGGTTATGGTTCTTAGATTATCATCTCCACATAGGACTTTTTTTTTTTTTTAATTCATAGAATTCTTGTGAGCTAGGAACAAACATAGGATTTAAATGTAATTTTTTCTAAGAAGGAGTCCATAACGAGAAGAATATGGAGCGATGGCGGTTGAAGACCCAATGAATGCCTTGTGGGAAAAAATTATATAATTTCATTTTTTTCATTTATTTTTCTAAAAATATAACCATAGAAACATTGGTTGACAATTTTGTTTTAATTACCCATCTCCTTATATATCTATTTTATAATTGTTTATAATATTTATATTATGTAATGTTATAATTGTGATATATAAATATATATATATATATATATATATATATAAAAGATGATCCACAGTTGGTCGATTAAAATACAAGAAGCATGGTAATGAGAAAAAACATGTGTTGTATCATTCTATTAATTTCTTTATGTTGTTCAATTACCGTGAAAAGTGTGGAAATGAGAAGACGTATGAGAAAATATATATGTTTGAAAGCTTTATAAAGCATAACGAAAGAAAGGAAAAAATACCTCTAGGAAGCACCCAACAATATTCCACCATCCAGCAAATTTATATCAGAATTTGTTAACTCGGGCACTTTTCATCAAAATGTGACCAACATCCTTAGATTCCACTTTGCACCAACGGTAGGAATCCTTTCCAAAATCACCAACCATACAAAACATTGTTGGTTTGGCAGAATGTTCAGGCTGCATATTTTTTTATAATTGAAGGACAAACGCTGCCTTGAGACGGCAGCTAGATAATCAGCATTTTTTTTTTTTTACTGAAAATTGACTATTTATATCATGTTCCCAAGCAATTACATCCTTCCAATCACAATGAATAGGACGACACAAATTACTCAATGATTCCAACTCCCAAATAAAAACGACTCCTTTGAAAAAAGAAGCTCCAAAACTGATGATCAAAGCAGCCATTTTGCGAATAATCCTTTGCATTGGCTACTTTCTCCTTATTCAAAGCAAAAAGTCTAGGATAAAGATCTTTAAGAGCTCCACGATCACACCAACGATTAGAATCCTTCCAAATCATTTGAACAATCTCATCTGATACTCGACCCCATGCCACGTACATTCCAGCAAACCAACTTCAGTTAATTGCACAAAAAGAACACCTCAACAAGAATAAAAAATAAGAGAGAAGCCGCACCTCAAGCCTGCTACTAAATCATCATCCACTTCCGTTGTCATCCCAATTAATCTACCTACTCTCCAAGTTTCCTCAGCCTCTTTACGGATAAAATCCCTTCTCTTGATGAAATCGCTATAAAAAAGTGAATCATTAATGACCCTTGAATCCAACATAGCCTTCTTAACGACCTCTTTTAACTATTTGACCTTCTTTCCTTTTTTTTCTTTTGCGAATCTCTTTGTCATCTCTTAATTTATTTCGATACATTTCTTCAATGTGATTATTTAAATATCCAACATCCACTACGTAATATTTACCTACAACAACGATATGATAACTCACCCATAAAAAATAAATTTATTACATCTCTATGATCACTCGTAGAGACAATAAAAGATAAAATACTATATACAAAATCAAAACCAGCTACAAGTGCCGCTCAATACCATAGTTTTTCTTATATAGAGATGATTTTGCTAACCAATCAATATGATCATTGAACACCATGTTTTTTTATATTATTTTGTTCTACTAGATACAAAATTACAACTATAGGTAGAACGAAAAAACATGTAACTACATAACATAGTTGCAAGCTCTATGGCTAGGACTGGAAGAAATTTAGGAGTGGTGTTGAGTCTCTTTGAAAATTTGTCTAATGCTACTGCTAGTCTTGCGCAGATGGATAAAGGGTCGATTTCTAGATGTGTAGAAAACTACAGTAATTGTGGTGCTTAGATTCTTATGAGCGTCTTTGGCAACCAAAGAAAAACTTTAAGTTAATCTTAAACTAAGCAATCAAAGCAAATGTTGTGGCAAAAATATATATGTTTAATGAGAAATGGGTGGAGCCTAAGCGGTCAAGCCTATGTGACCAATACTGGCATAACTCTTTCAACCTTACCAAGATAGTGGCATCGCTTGAATGATGATTCGACTGAGAATCAGATTGTGTTTTTAATGAGAATTTCTACCTTCGTTTATGATTATGTTGGCAATTTACAACTATTATCATATAATTAACTACATAATCAAGTTTCCTTTGTTTTTTTCTTTTTACATTCCTTAAAAAGAATTTTACAATTAACAGATTTCAAAATTATTTTGACTAAGGTAGTTAGTATCGTATTGGTGGGTATATCATTTTTTTTCTTTGTAGTGCCGACATATTTCAGTGTACCGTTTATGTTTGATTAGCACTATGGCGTGTATTGATCTGCATATCCGTCATTAATCTGAGTTAATTAATAGGGGCCCGTAATAACTAAAAGAGTAAAATATATTGATATATGAATACGCTAAAAACATGGATATTGAGATTAATTTGTAGCACAAACAGGCTAAGACTATGGGTTGTCAGTTGAGGGAGTGATGCAAGCAACTAGAAGAGTGGTGGAAGATGCTAAGAGAGTGATGCAACAGAATGGGGGAGAGATAGAAAAGGTTAAGAAAATGGTGCAAGAGGTCGAGAGAGCAGCAGTGAGGGTTGGAAGAGAGGTACAATAGGTAGAAGCAAACAACTGGGTTAGAGTTTGGCTTGAAGGAAGCTCAAGGGCGATGGGGGTTAATGGGGGTCATTGGAGCTGTTGAGTTTGCTGAGTTAGTGAAGGTGGATAAGTTTGTTGGGTTGAGAGAAGCATTAGTGTGAGAGGAAGTCATGGCTCAGTCCATACGCATTGTACCAATTGTTGATATAATTGTTCAAGAAGGAAGAGAAGGTGGTGGTGCTAAGGAGGGCTGCCTCACTTAAGTTGGCTTAAAGCTGGAAAGGAAGATGAGTCCGGGAGGAATAGGGAAGAAATGGAGACTGAATCACTAATCATGTAAGGCATGCTGCAATAAGTATAGCACGTCGTTTGCTCCTTTTGTAGGATTAAATCACCATTGTCAATTAATTTTATTCAGGATGTCCACTGTTGGTAGAAGTAACTAATCACATAGGACATGTTGCAATAAGCTAGATTGCCAGGATAAGCTTCACTGAAATATGAATATTCAATGAACTAGAAGTTGATTAAATTGCGTGACTTTCAAACACATAATAGGCTAAACAATATACAAAACTTCAAAATCCAATTCAACAAATATGACACTCTTTCATCACCTAATTTGTTTGGATTTGTATCCCAACTAATGGAAAGGAATAAAAACCATAGCAACATTTAAGTTCCAACCGCTATCACACCACGCAACTAGAGCATTTCCTTAAACTGAATTTGCCAAGATTGTGACCATAAAGTATCCATTAAGTAATTGAAGATCATTTTCTAACCAAATAATAAAATGGTTCAAAGTTGTACTTTAAAAAATGTTTTAATTAATACTTTAAAAATCTATATATAGATCAATAATAAAATTTACTTTTTTTATCGAATAGTAAAAACTTCTTTAATTTTTTTTTTATGATGAGTATGTGCATCTAAACTCCATGCCCTGTTAATGGGGGTGAATAAAATCTGATTCGATTCAAAAAACTCGATAAAAATTCAATTTTGGAATTAAATAGTTTGAGTTATTCGGATCAAATCGAATATAAAATCAAGTTTTTTTTGTTTAATTTGAATATGAATTACACAATCCGAATTATCCGAAAATTCAAATAAGAAAAGACAAAACTACGTCGTTCTGATAAATGTTTAGATTTTCTAAAGTTAAAAGTCAAAATCATTAAGTTAAAAGGGAAAACTACGTTGTTTTGATAAATGTTTACCTATTAAGTTAAAAGACAAAACCATTATATTGTTTATGTAATTAAATAATCTTGTACTTCGTCTACTAGTTAAATAATTGATTCATGTAAACGCAACTCGAATTTAAAATTTTTTACTTGATTCGATTCAAAAAAATCAAATTGAATTCGATTGCTAAAAAATGATTCGTCAACTGGACTAACTCAAAAATTTTTTAACTCAATTCAACTTGACTCAATCGAATAACCACCAGTACCTATCAAAAGCTTCACTAAGTTATCCGTGGGAGGCTCCCAAGCAGGGTAGTGATTTAAAGAGTTTGGGGCTAAAAAAGTTTGGAATATAGGCTTTTTTTATAGAAATTTATATAATTGAAATCCACGTAGCAATGCATTATAGTGCCAAATGTCAAAACTTGAACTTATATAATAAAATTTATTTTCTAAAAAACGCAAGTATACCTTCCTGTGAATTAATTAAAAAAAATCCTAAAAGTATTTTTTAAATTGAGATGGTTTACTTAAAATTTTATAAAAAAATTAAAACCATAAAATATTTTTTATTAGTTTAGATATATAATAGTAAAATTATTATATAAATTAGTATGTTCATAAAAAAATTTCAAAAATATTATTGCAACATGAAAAAATAAAAAAATATAATGTAAATAAAAAAATGTTATATTATCTTTATTCCATAAATTCATAAATTTGATTGATTAAATTAATTAAATTAAATTAAATATTTATTTTATTGCAATTATTAATTAATATAATTTATTATTAAAATTAATTCAAAAAATGGGATTCACTTTAAATATAATTAAAAAAATTCCATATGTATTTTCGTTATTTCTTTTACATTTTGTGTATATATATTAAAAGTGAGACTCATTTAATCATATTTAAAACTTAATTATAAAAATAAGTCCCACATTAAATATAATTTAAAAAAAAACATTATTTCATATTATATATGAGTTCTTTATAAAAAACGTTATCTTCGTCATTCACATTATTGATAAATCTTTATATTATGTTTAGATTGTGAATTTAGTTCATGTATTTAAATTTGTTTAATTTTAATTATATATTTCTAAATTTTTAAAATTTTAGTGTTAACGTAAACTATAACAGCTGAATTTGATAGATAAAATTTTATTATTAATCTTGTACTATGTGTACAATGTAATCATTGTTAGTCCTTATACTTTACAAATTTAGCCTCATGATAATTGTTAAATCCTTTAAATAAAATAAGATGATCTTTTATAGGTATTATAAGAAAATAGTAAGCTGACATTGTATTTAACATGTGATAATATGCTTGTTGCATAATATTTTGGAAGTAATAGAATTGAACTTAACAGACTTAATTGCTACTATTAAAAACTAGTCCTTAAAATGACTAAATTATAATATAGAGACTAAATTTGTAATTTACGCATAAGATAAGGGCTAATAAATTAATTTGAATCTATTTAAATTAAAATTAACCAAAATTTAAGTTACCCTTAACTGTTCTCACAAGCCCATGTCTGCATATCTATTTAAAAGGTAAAAAATAATTTTTCTTTTTTGAGAAGGTCAGGGCTCTTGCTTGCCCCTCATGTTACCTTTGATTGAGTGTAGATTTTGAATCGACATATAAACAAACATTTAAATGAGTCATTTAAAATTAAAATTATTTTCTAAACCCTTTTCCCTTAACCGGTTGAATGCAGATCTTAAATCAACTATAAATTAACATGTGAATAACCCTTTTGCCCATATTCATTTTTACTTTTGCAAGTGTACATCAGTAAACCCATTATACTTTTGGGTTTATAGTAAATAGAGTTGCGAGTCAAGCCACCCGAAAAGTGAAGGGTTTGGATAAAAATATAGGCCCCAAAAATGGGCTTGGGCAAAAAATAAAGCCCATTTAAGAAATGGGATGGGCCTCGAGTAAGGTTTTTCGGCCCAACCTGAATATGTAAAAGAAACTGCATTTTTTTTGCTATTTTCTTATTGTTTTTATCACTATTTTGCTACCATTTTACTATTATGTCGCTACTATTTTGTTGTTACTCAAAATTATCTTCAGTAAGGTAGTTAGTATCGTATTGGTGGGTATACCGTTATTCTCTTTGTAGTACCGACATATTTTAGTGTACCGTTTATGTTTGATTAGCATTACGGAGTGTATATTAGTGTGTTGATGGATTGATCCGCATATCCGTCATTAATCTGAGTCAATTAATAGGGGCCCGTAATAACTAAAAGAGTGTAAATTATATTGATATATGAATATGCTAAAAACATGGATATTAAGATTAATTTGTGTTATATGAGATGAGAGGCTATTACCTGGTCGATATTTTGATAACTGATAGAGTGAAATGAATATCCTAAGGATGATTAATAGTTGGACAATTTGGAATATATGTGATTTGTGGTGATGATAATGTAAGGTTTGTTAATTTGTAAAGTAGTGATTCCCAACAATGCTAATTTAGTTTAATTTCAGTTTTTATATATTGATTTTAAATTATGTTAGCACCACTAAATATTCAATACTCAACGTACGATTATGTTTTTTTTTTTGTGTACTCAAGGTCAGTATGTTAGCTTCAGCTCGGGTTAAGTTAGTATTCCTTTATATGTATATTTGTTATTAATGGCATGTACCTAGGTTGAGTCAACCAATTATATGCTATTTTTGCTATTTTGGATATTTTGGTACACTTCTACATCTAGGTGCTTGTTGGACCTTTTAAGTATCCGAAGGTTGAATTTGGTCATCTAAGTTTGTCATTTATATGAATGGTTTTGCTTAATTGATAATTGCCCAATTATACCAACCAATCATGTACAAAATAGTGTGCTTCTAACTTGTTTGCATGTATTATGATGTGGTAATTATGTGTGCATTGATTTCGTATGTTAATGATATAGGTTAGGTGACTTTTGGAACTCATTTTCATGCTTAAATCATTACATTTTGGACTATCTGGAATGCTAGTCTCGAGACACAATGGTCAAGTCTCGAGATACTGTGAACAAAATTGACCATTTTAAGTATTTATGGGTAATGGTCTCAAGAAACGTTGAACATGCCTCAAGAAATCAATTCTCAAGTCTCTTGACAAGTGTCGCTTGGTCTTGAAATAAGTACACATCGAATGTAGGGATCAAAACAGGGGAAACTTGTCTCAAAACACTTAGTTAAAGTTTGATAGATGGGTTTAGATTTGAGTCCCAACTCTATATTTAACCCGAAGTAACACCGTTGCATGTTTAATAAGGTTGTGAAACACCTAGTATGCATGATTATGTTTGTAATAGAAAAAGGTTTTGAATTATACTATGATTATATGCTTAAATTATTTCGTAATTAAATCTGGATATTCTGAGTTGCATCAGGAACGTAACGTGATGCCACGCATTCAGATTCGAGAATCAAGTCGGGTGTGGGGTGTCACACTAATGGATACTGATGGAAGTCCGATTAAAGCTTGAAAACAAGATTAGCTATCAAGGATTCTAAGCCATTTATGGGTAATCTAAGCTGATAATCTTCTTAAAGGAAAGAAGATGAGACAATTGGTGATGGTGTTGATCAAATAAAGGACCAGATGGTGGTGCAACGTGTGGCGGCTAGAGTGTTTCTAGCGAAGGAAAACAAAGAAAACGAAATGAAAAGAAAGATGGGAGAAGGAGAAGGGGTGTTTGAATGTGGTTACTGCTGAAGATGACACTAAATGGCAAGGGTAGCTTCTGTGGTGGAAAAATGGAAAAAATGATTGGCTAGAATTAAAAAAAAGGGGGGGACTTTGTTTGTGTATGAAGAAGGAGATAATAAATAGAAAAAGACAATGTTTAAAAGATCTTAAAAGGATCCAATTTAACTTACGAGGGTTTAACCCACCCATGTATTGATCCATTCCAACTGAACATTGAAAAGCAAACCTAAAGCCCATTACAAAAGTAGACCTATTAGTCTTCTCAACAAATATTCATCGTTTCTTCGTATTACGGTCCCACAAAAGTGATGGTTGGCTAGAGTTAGATCTTACAAAGACTCTTTTTTTCTCAACATTGTTTATCTTTACAATTTTAATTTCAATTTATGCAATTTCAATTTAAATAAACTTTTAATTTTGTTTTCTTGTTTTTTTCCCAGGTAGGTAAGTTTTCTTGGGCATGGTTCTGTCCAGGATCTCATGGAACAAGACGTTATGCAAATCCAGTCCGTGAGGATTTGATCCTACTTCCCTTATACTATTTGTCAAAACCATTTTTTTTTTGAAATAGGGAAATCGACTTTGGATTTGAAAATAAGAATGAGAAACGGGAGTCGCCACCTATCTTTTATATGAGGTGTGATTGGATCACCTCGAAAAGGGGTTGTTTTTAATAACAATTTGATTTATCAAAACAACGATTTTGGTCCATGAAAATCAGAAAGATAGGTTCGGGAGTCGGTTACGCACGAGGAAGGATTAGCACCCTCGATACGCCCAAAATTGGTACCTAGCTGATTAATTAGTGTCTTGGTATCGAATATTTGAAAACTTGGATAAATTTTAAAATACGATCCCTTTTTATTAAAAATGTTTGAATAAATCGATGTAAAATCGAGGCTTGCTTATTTTAGAGGAGTAGGAATACTGTACCCAGTAAGTTAGGATGCAACATTTCAATTTCTGAAATTAAGCTTGCCATTTTGGTTTTAAAGAGACTCATATTTAAATCAAAAAGGAATATTTTATTATTTCGAATCGAACGAAAAATCAGAACCCAGTAAGTTAGGGCTCGATTTATCGAATTTCTAAAACATAGAATATTACCTTAATTTTGAAATTCCTATCTCGAGACACTGAACGCCACATTCAGTAAGTTAGGATGTAGCATTTCGAGGTTTCGAGAATAGGTTTTATTTGAAAACTCATGTGTTTTGGTTTAGAAAGCGATACTCGATAGCTCGGGTTTAATGAGGAAAACCGGAACCTAGTAAGTTAAGGCTCGATTTCCTCGAAATTCCCGAACACGAGTTATGTTATCGAAAACTTTTGAATGGAAGTTTTTACTAAAGTGATATTAAATATGACTTTTTACGATAATACAAGCACATATGAAATAATAACATACAAAGCAAAGAAATAATATATATTGTATCGATGAATCATAATAACCAATAAATAATAAACAATACATATAATAATGATAATTATGTAGCATGATATCGAGCGCAAATAGTAACATTAAATATGTAAAAGAATGGCAAATACATAATATGAAATATATAATATACATAATATATATAACAAATATATTAATATATATATATATATACGTAATACACGAAAATATTCATACATAATAATATTAAAGTATATACATGAGGTGGAATGAAAATATACGAATACCATGATATTAAAATATACACATAATATATGGAATATAATGTTAAAAATATACATACGTAGCATATACAATATATATACATAATGTAATATTAAAATATGTACATATATAATATATGAAAAAGTAATAATGGTATTAAAAATATAAAACATGGTATTTAAAAATATATATACAATGTGTAAAAAGGATGTAATATTAAAAAGATATGTACATGATATATATATATATATATAAATGTATAAATAAAATGATATTGGAAATATTTACATGATATAGATGAAAAAGTAATGCTAAAAATATATATACATAATGCGTAGGTAAAAAGGTAATACATAATATATACATATTAGAAATAATGTATAATACATACAAATATTGATAATATTACATAAATATATATACATTTATACCCATTCAAAAAGAATGCCTAATAATATTTAAGGTATGCACATAATAATACATTACATATTTGAAATAATAATATAAAATAACTGTTAATATATTACATAAAAAATATATATATAAATATAATGATAGCATTTTGGAAATAATAGCATTTGAAAAATATACACATGAATATAATAAAGATACAAATACTAATACAAACATGGTAAAAATAATGGTAAATATAATGATGAATAATATTAAAAATAATAGAAATAATATAAAATAAAATCAGATCAAATCTGGAAAAAGGACTAAATTCGAAACAAAAAAGGAATTTTGGGGCCATTTTAAAATAAAATAAAGAGAAAAGGATTTATTTAAACACGCGTGAAACAATGGGGGGCCAAAAGAGAAAATAAACCGATTCTTTGAACACGTATCACTGCTCAACGAATCGGGGACTAAATCAGAACGCGTGACAAATTCGATGGCCAGATCTATAAGGTGCAAGAGTGAGACAAAACGGACTGAACTAAAGCGCCACTCAAATTGGGGGACCATCCGCATAAATAACCCAAAGCGCCAGAACGCGCGGGTTTACCCTGGGTACGGGTCGGATCAAACAAGTTGGCACCTAAACGGTGCCGTTTTAGTGTCGAAATACCCATGCTTACACGGTGTCGTTTGCTTCTTTGTTAAAGATCAAAACCCCCCTTTTTTTTTGTCTGCTGTTCTTCTTTTCAAAACACAAAATAACTCTAACCCCCTTTCTCCTCTCTCTCGACAGACCAAGAAGAAAAAAGGGCCGTCCGATTCCCTTGCCGCTATCGTGATCCATGGGGTTCGACAGAAAAAGGGTTCCCTTCATCCCCTTGGTGGTCCGACTTCACAACAGAGGAGATCTCCGATATCGGTCCGAGGGAACTCCGGTGCCGTAGCAGAACTCCGGTAAGTTCCTTTTCCTTCTCTCTTTTCATTTTCTTATTTTAAAACTTAAAAACGAAATCAAAATGTAACGACCCGAATTTTTCGGTTATCGGAAAAGATTATTTTTGGGTCTTCGTTTATGAAAAATGGGTTCATAAATAATTATTAAAAATAATTATGAAGTTAGATGAGTGGTTAATTAAAGTTTAATTAAGTAAATTTAGCTTAATTAAGGATAATTTGATAAAAGGATTAAATTGAATAAAGTGTGGAGGTTGAATTATAGATTAAAAGAAAATGTAAAGGACCAAAACGGCAATTATGCCATTTGTCAAAAGATGGAAAAATCTAAGATTTTTCTTAAAATTAATTTATTATGGTTAGTATTTAATTGATATTAAATTATTATATTATTAAATAAATTAAAAGAGTGACAAATGTATGGCTTGTATAATGAAATGTGTAATATTAGTATACATACATTTGTAAAATACATGTATGTTTTCTTATTATATAAGTATATTATTAAGTTATTATATATAAAAGAAAAGAAAAACAAGTGTATAAAAATAATTGGAACAAGTGTATAAAAATAAATGGATACAAATGTCAAATAAATATTTGGAATAAATTAGATATTTATTAAGTAACATATTATATATATATATATAAGAGAAATAAAGGAAAAAAGAGAAATGAAAAGAAGTAAAGAAACAGAGAGCCAAACGTGAAAGCAGGGGAGAAAGAAGAAAAAAAAAGAAAAGAAAGAAAAAAAGGAAAAATTGGGAGTTTGATGCTTGAAGCTTAAATGGGTAAGTCAATTAAGTCCTTTTTACTTAATTTTGATGTTTTAGAAGCCTTGGAACAAGACTTTGATGACGTTAAGTTGATATTTTGAAAGATAGTTAATTATTAGACATTGTTAATGTTGAATAAAATGATGAATTAAGGGTTAAATTGATAGAAATTCAAGTTAAGAATGAAATAAGGATTGAATTGTAAAGTAATTCATAAGTTTTATATTGTAGGGACTAAATTGAAGAAAATTCAAAATTAGAAAAATATGATGAAAGTTCAATAGTTAAATTTGAGTTGGGTAAAATTTGGTTAGAAATAGAAGTGTGAATTGAATAAGAAATGTACGTAAACTTAGTTAGGACTTAATTGCAAAATAAGCTATAAGAAACAGTTTTGGACAGCAACAGAAGTACAACTTTGAAAAATCACCAAAAATATTAGAAATTGAATTAGAAGTTGAATGAGATATGAAATTAAAGCTTGCTGAGTCTATTTTTAGATAAAAGAAACGGAACAAGCAAAGAAAGTCTGTAGATTGAGATACTTGTATTTTTGTAAAACTGGTTCAGGATGACTCCGAAATCCCCTGTTCTGATTTGATAAAATCATTAAAAATTGTACAAAAATAGTTATAAGTTGTAATTTATATGTTCAGAATCCTCAGTGAGTCTAGTTTCAAGAGAAATAGACGAGAACATTACACGAGTCCTGAGTTATGAGATAATTGAATTTTAGTACAGGAGGGTCGGAACTGTCAGATAGTGAATCAGGTGTAAGTTTGAGGAATAAACTGTATTAAGTGGCAAAACTAAAAATTCTGGAAATTTTATGGTAGAAAGGTACATGAGTCTAGTTTCAGGGAAAATTAACAGAACTTGATTTGGAGTTTCGTAGCTTCAGATATAAACAATTTAGTGACCATTGCGCAGGAAGACAGCTTTAAAAGAATATATGAGTAAATAATAGGATTGTGTAAAAAGAAAGTAGAATGAAGAGGAAAAATAGGAATTGAATAAAAGCTTAATTATTTAAATTTTAATGCTGTAATTAATAATGTAAATTATTATTATTTTCGTAGTAAACAAAGAATTCGAGACATCGAGCAAGGAAGGAAAAGAGAAAAACAAACGAGGAGTGACTCGGGAAAATTACGGTTTGTATTTCTATAATCCGAATATTTAAAATAAAACAATATAATACGTATAAATAAATGTTAAACACAATTGAACATTTAAAACGATACAATACTCAATTTTCATCACTTGTTATGTATAATAGCTTTCCATAATTTGTTCTCATATCATTTAAACCGTAACACTGTCTGTTCCTCATTCAACTCATGAATATATATAACTTGCATACTCCGTGTCTTTACAATATATTTCACATTCTATTTCCAATTCACTATCTCATATTCTTAGCCCAAAGTAGACTTTATAGAACACACCGGACATACGGAACAAATACAGAGGTGCGTTATTACGCACTAATGAACAGAGAGCACCAAAGTGCTATACAGAGAGCACTGATGTGCTAAACGGAGAGCACTAATGTGCTAAAAATCAGAGAGTAATCGGAGAGCACTAACGTGCTAATGGTCAGAGAGCGCGCTAGAGTTCCTTAATGGCATGCCACTAATATCCTAGTAGTTCTAATTCCGTCTACTTGGGCATTAAAGCTGAATTATATATAAAAATAGTCCAATTATCATATTTACTCAATATCATAATTACGTATATATTTTCAATATATATATTCCAATTCAATTAAACCAATATAAATTCATCACATACCAAATTAATCTATTTCCATTATAAACACAATAATTCTTACTTCAACATTTACTAAATGCATAAAAAAAAAAATTATAAGAATTAATAACTAGGTTCGGATTATAGAAATACAAACCGTAATTTTCCCGAGTCACTCCTCGTTTGTTTTTCTCTTTTCCTTCCTTGCTCGATGTCTCGAATTCTTTGTTTACTACGAAAATAATAATAATTTACATTATTAATTACAGCATTAAAATTTAAATAATTAAGCTTTTATTCAATTCCTATTTTTCCTCTTCATTCTACTTTCTTTTTACACAATCCTATTATTTACTCATATATTCTTTTAAAGCTGTCTTCCTGCGCAATGGTCACTAAATTGTTTATATCTGAAGCTACGAAACTCCAAATCAAGTTCTGTTAATTTTCCCTGAAACTAGACTCATGTACCTTTCTACCATAAAATTTCCAGAATTTTTAGTTTTTCCACTTAATACAGTTTATTCCTCAAACTTACACCTGATTCACTATCTGACAGTTCCGACCCTCCTGTACTAAAATTCAATTATCTCATAACTCAGGACTCGTGTAATGTTCTCGTCTATTTCTCTTGAAACTAGACTCACTGAGGATTCTGAACATATAAATTACAACTTATAACTATTTTTGTACAATTTTTAATGATTTTATCAAATCAGAACAGGGGATTTCGGAGTCATCCTGAACCAGTTTTACAAAAATACAAGTATCTCAATCTACAGACTTTCTTTGCTTGTTCCGTTTCTTTTATCTAAAAATAGACTCAGCAAGCTTTAATTTCATATCTCATTCAACTTATAATTCAATTTCTAATATTTTTGGTGATTTTTCAAAGTTGTACTTCTGTTGCTGTCCAAAACTGTTTCTTATAGCTTATTTTGCAATTAAGTCCTAACTAAGTTTACTTACATTTCTTATTCAATTCACACTTCTATTTCTAACCAAATTTTACCCAACTCAAATTTAACTATTGAACTTTCATCATATTTTTCTAATTTTGAATTTTCTTCAATTTAGTCCCTACAATATAAAACTTATGAATTACTTTACAATTCAATCCTTATTTCATTCTTAACTTGAATTTCTATCAATTTAACCCTTAATTCATCATTTTATTCAACATTAACAATGTCTAATAATTAACTATCTTTCAAAATATCAACTTAACGTCATCAAAGTCTTGTTCCAAGGCTTCTAAAACATCAAAATTAAGTAAAAAGGACTTAATTGACTTACCCATTTAAGCTTCAAGCATCAAACTCCCAATTTTTCCTTTTTTTCTTTCTTTTCTTTTTTTTTCTTCTTTCTCCCCTGCTTTCACGTTTGGCTCTCTGTTTCTTTACTTCTTTTCATTTCTCTTTTTTCCTTTATTTCTCTTATATATATATATATAATATGTTACTTAATAAATATCTAATTTATTCCAAATATTTATTTGACATTTGTATCCATTTATTTTTATACACTTGTTCCAATTATTTTTATACACTTGTTTTTCTTTTCTTTTATATATAATAACTTAATAATATACTTATATAATAAGAAAACATACATGTATTTTACAAATGTATGTATACTAATATTACACATTTCATTATACAAGCCATACATTTGTCACTCTTTTAATTTATTTAATAATATAATAATTTAATATCAATTAAATACTAACCATAATAAATTAATTTTAAGAAAAATCTTAGATTTTTCCATCTTTTGACAAATGGCATAATTGCCGTTTTGGTCCTTTACATTTTCTTTTAATCTATAATTCAACCTCCACACTTTATTCAATTTAATCCTTTTATCAAATTATCCTTAATTAAGCTAAATTTACTTAATTAAACTTTAATTAACCACTCATCTAACTTCATAATTATTTTTAATAATTATTTATGAACCCATTTTTCATAAACGAAGACCCAAAAATAATCTTTTCCGATAACCGAAAAATTCGGGTCGTTACACAAAATAGAAAGGAAAAAGAAGAAAAATCCCAAATCGAAAAGGAAAGATGCTAAAAAAAATAAAAGAATAACCTTTTGAAATCTTTGATTCTACTTTTTTGATTTCTGATAACTATGTACAAAAATGGGGATCCCCCTTTTACAAACGTTTTTGGCTTCTGTCTCTAGCCGAATGAGATTAAAAATTTGAAAAATCCCCTTATTACCCATTGCTTTCGGTGGCTTTATAGCCAAATACCAAAAGATTTGGTTGCTGTTCCGCTCCTATGCTCTTGCTCTGATGTTCTGTTTATTTTACAGGTATTGGAGTCGATGGGAGCAGGTGGGAGGTGATGGAAGTGACCGGTGGCCAGATTAGGTGTGCGGCGCGGGAGACTTAGGAAGCTGCTAGGGTTTCAAAAAGTCTGAAACCCTATTATGACTGATCTGTTGATCTGTTTGTGTAATTGGGTCGGGTATTGGGCTTTTGGCATTTGGGTCTGGTGGGTGATCCGGGTTAGGGGTTTTGGGTAGTTTAGGTTTTGTTTGATTTGGGTTTGTAATAGGGTGTGTTTGGGTAGTTTGGGCCAAAGGTTTTAATTGGGTTATGGATTTTGATGTAAATGGACATTTGACTATTTAATTTTAATTAATTTTGGTTTTATTTGGTTTGCATGAGCCCGGGCAAAATTGCCCTATTACACTATTCTTTTCATTATTTACCCCTATACTATTCTTTTCATTATTTAATAGGGATAGGATATATTTGGTGCTATTAATGACACATCACTGAGCCCTGATTTTAACATTTTCTTTTAAATGAATTTTATTATTGTATATTAAGTTAATAAATAATTTTGTTAAAATATTATAAGATAATAAGTGAATAATATGTTTTGATATTTTAATTGAGTAAAAAATATAAGATATTTAATTCACTGATATAAATTGAATTTTATTATTTTCCTTAGACGTGGAATGTGGATGCATTATTTTGTGATTAAATTTTCAATTATCTGCTACTGCAGCCGCCATTTCTGTTTTCGTTTTGCTTACTTTCAAGATATGGGTAAGCTTCCTTCTTCTTTTATTCTTCGTTCGGTTTTTAATGCTGGTAGCCATCTTTCTAATTTCCACTCTTTTTCTTCTTCTTCTAACACCATTGCTACACAAATTGAAGCCCTAAGTAAGAAACCCATGTCCATGTCTGTTAGAGGAAAGGGAAAAAGAGACGATCGCTTCGATAATGTTGATCATGCTTTGGTTTTGTTCAATAAGATGATTGAAAAGTACCCATTGCCTTCAATTGTGGAATTCAATAAATTATTAGGAGCCATTGTTAAGATGAAACATTATCTCATTGTTGTTTCTAAGTATAGACGGATCGAATTACTGGGAGTTTCCCATGATGTTTATTCTATGAGCATTTTGATTAATTGCTTTTGTCAATTAGGTCGAATTGATTTTGGGTTGTCTGTTTTGGGGAAAATGCTGAAGTTAGGTTTTGAACCTAGTGCTGTAACTTTTTCAACCTTGATTAATGGACTTTGTAATCAAAATAAGATTTCTGAGCTGTTAGTATGTTCGATGGAATGACTGAAAGCGGGTATCAACCTAATTTGATTGTTTACAATATAATGCTTAAGGGGTTGTGTAAGACCGGTAATACTGGTAGAGCTGTTAGGTTTCTAAGGCTGATGGAAAGCAGAGGTTATGAACCCGATATTGTAGCATATAGTACCATCCTTGACTGTCTTTGTAAGAACGGTTTGTTACAGGAGGCTCTCAATCTCTTATCTGAAATGAAGGTTAAAGGCATTAGAACAAATGTCGTTACTTATAGTTGTTTAATTCATGGTATGTGTAATTCGGGACAGCAGGAGGAGGCTACAAGGCTCTTGAATGAAATAGTGGATAATAATATTTCACTTGATATTGTCACATATAATATATTGATTGGTGCCTTTTGCAAGGAAGGAAAGGTTTCTAAAGCTGTAGAGACCGTTGACTTAATGAGAAAGCAAGGGATTGAGCCCGATGTTGTCAGGTATAATGCATTGGTTGATGCGCTTTGCAAGGAAAGGATGGTCTCTGAAGCTGAGGGTTTTGTTGACGCAATGATAAAGCGAGGCATTGAGCCTAATGTTGTTACCCATAATGCATTAATCAACGGCCATTGCTTGCAGAACGAAATGGATAAAGCTAGAAGAGTTTTCAACTTGATGATTGAGAAGGGTTGTGCACCTGATATAGTTACTTATAATATATTGGTTGATGCACATTGCAAGCAAGGGATGGTCTTTGAAGCCAAGGATATTGTTGACTCAATGAGAAAGAGAGGCATTGAGCCTAATGTTGTTACCTATAGTGTGTTAGTTAATGGTCACTGCTTACAGAATGAAATGGATAAAGCTAGAAGGGTTTTCAACTTGATGATTGAGAAGGGTTGTGCACCTAATATAGTTACTTACAACACCATGATCAATGGATATTGCAAAGCGAAGAGGTTAGACGAAGCAATGGAACTCTTTCATGAAATATCTCAAAAGGGACTAATCCCGGATACTGTCACATACAACACTCTTTTGCAAAGTATGTTTCAGTTAGGGAAAGTTTCAACTGCTTGTGAACTTTTTAGAAAGATGCTTGCTTCTGGACAAGTTCCAAATATAGTGACCTGTAACATTTTGCTAGATGGTTTATGTAAAACAGGTCATATCAAAGAGGCATTGGGAGTTTTTCAAGCGATGCGAAACAGTGGATTGGAACTTGATATTGTCCCATATACTATCCTAATTAATGGGTTGTGCAAAGCTGGGCATATCGAAGTTGCAAAGAAGTTATTTCATCAACTCTCAGACAATGGTTTAAAACCAAATGTTTACACATATCGTGTAATGATTAACGGACTGTGTAAAGAGGGATTGCCAGATGAAGCATACAGGTTGTTTGGGAGCATGGGAGATAATGACTGTTTGCCTAATAGCGGCTGTTACAATGTAATGATTCGGGGGTTCCTTCACAACAGTTATACCTCAAAAGCAACGCAACTTGTTAAGGAAATGGTTGGTAAGGGCTTTTCTGCAGATATATTCACTACCACCTTATTGTTGGATCTCATTGATTACTCTAATGAATCAATCTTGCTCTGAAATGTTTCATCAATTGTGTAAAGATCATCACTCGCAATGTGAAACAGTTTGTGACCATTGTACAGTGATAAAATATTCTGGAAACTTGAATGAGGTTTAGCGTCTATTTTCAAAGTTGTTGATTTTGTTTTGACTTGTGTAGTAAGTGAGAATCTTGTTGGTGATAATGTTGCGAAATTAGGGGAAAACCAATATCTGTTGCAATGACAATAGCATCGGTTTCTACCTGCTCAGAACTTTTGACTTCTTAAAAGTGTAGCACTCAATCAAATTTAGGGTCTATTTGACTGAAAATATTTTTCGAAAAATGTAATATTTTCCCGTGTTTGAATGATTTTAATTAAAACATTTTATATTGTTTGATAAATTGTCCTTTTAACTCATTTTAAGTGAAAAAATACAAGAAGCAGAAAAAATTTTAATTACAAAAATTATTGTAAAATAAACTATTCATTTTTAATCAAACTTAATTATTCTCGTAGAATTATTTGTTATAAATTACGTTTTTTCATATAAAAACATCTTTACTAAAACTTAAAATATCTAATACAAGTAGGCAACAAATTTGATTGTGTTCATTCAGTAGACTATATGTTGACTATCAATTTATGCAATACACTTTAATCCACTGAAGCAACCATACAAACAAACTTGCCTGCAACTGTAACAGGGGTTACTTGAAATACATGTTACAATATGGCTAAATCTTCTTAAGCACACTAGGATATACAACCACCTAACTTAAAACAGCAGCACTGACACTCAAATAGGCACAAAATACTACTGCTTGACAGTCCTATAACTGCTCCAAAGGATTCGGTGAATCTTGTTTGATGAAACAACAATGAAACCATCATCTTAATTGAACTCAACGATGATCTGCCACCCCAATATAAAGCCTTCAACAACAGCTATCAGTCACCATTCTGTAAAAAAACATTTGAGATCGAAAGCACCTTGACTTTGCCTACGAATCTGCCATACCATTAGCATCTCTCCCAATTTCTCTAAACAGTGCCTCACGAGTGGACATCTTAATCTCATCAATGCTTGCTCAAATGTACCAATATTTCCAAGGCCTAGATTTCTCATTGATACACCAAGTAAGCGCGACTATGGAGTCGGCTTCAACCATAAGCTTTCAGTCTTTGATCCACTAGGAATCCATGAAGAAATGAAGAGCTAACTTAATCTCCAAAATTTCAATGAAATTAGAATCTGGGACACTTTGAGGGACCTGAAACATAGCAATGACATGATCCTTCGAATTTCTAAGATCCTCTCCACACCCTGTTGGACCAAGTTTACCTAATGCCAAACCATCATCGTTAAACTTTAACCAACCTCCATTTGAAGGTTCCCAACGTGCCACACTCTTGGTATGATGGCTACGGATACTCCCTTCAAAATCTCACAGACTCTCCCACCACATTGACTCTACAAAATTCACACCTTCCAGCACGACTTTTATCCAATGCAAAGATCTGAATTTAACCAGAAAAAAGAATCTCCTCTAAATTAAAATCTTTTCATCCAAACATAGAATCGTTTCATGCACTCCAGAGGGTCCACAAGGCAGCCATAATAGACATCAACCACGAATTAAACAGAGGTTTAGACAACAACTTATCAAAGCATAACGAAAGAAAGGAAAAAATACCTCTAGGAAGCACCCAACAACATTCCACCATCCAGCAAATTCATATCAGAATTTGTTAACTCGGGCACATTTCAGCAGAATGTGACCAACATCTTTAGATTCCACTTTGCATCAACGGTAGGAGTCCTTTCCAAAATCACCAACCATACAGAACATTGTCGCTTTGGCAGAATGTTCAGGCTCCATAATTTTTTTTTATAATTGAAGGACAAAAGCTGCCATGAGACAGCAACAGATAATCTGAATTTTTTTTTTTACTGAAAATTCACTATTTATATCATGTTCCCAAGCAATTACATCCTTCTAATCACAATGAATAGGACGACACAAATTACTCAATGATTCCAACTCCCAAACAAAAACGACTCCTTTGAAAAAAGGAGCTCCAAAACTGATGATCAAAGCAGCCATTTTGTGAATAATCCTTCGCATTGGCTACTTTGTCCTTATCCAAAGCAAAAAAGTCTAGGATAATGATCTTTAAGAGCTCCACAATCACACCAACGATTAGAATCCTTCCAAATCATTTGCACAATCTCATCTTCCACCTTTTCTAGTTTTGTTTCAAGTAGTATAATAAGATCAATTTTCCAGTTAACCACTAATTTCTTCACCGAACCTCATTTGATACTCGACCCCATGCCACGTACATTCCAGCAAATCAACTTCAGTTAATTGCACAAAAAGAACACCTCATCAAGAATAAAAAATAAGAGAGAAGCCGCACACCTCAAGCCTGCTACTAAATCATCATCCACTTCCGTTGTCATCCCAATTAATCTACCTACTCTCCAAGTTTCCTCAGCCTCTTGACGGATAAAATCCCTTCTCTTTGTTAAGAATACTGAATACTATATTTTTCATATCAACAAGGTTGCTTGTACATTGCATTTATAGAGTACATGAAGACTAACTACTAATAACTACTAGCTAACAACTTAACTGCTGAATAACAGTTTCTTTAACTGCTAGTCTAATATTCCCCCGGTTTTGTCAACTTTTGATAGAACCCGAAGAACTTGCCGAAATAAGACAAACTGCTTTGGTGAAACTGGCTTAGTAAGAACATCGGCAATCTACTTAACGGAGGGAACATAGTTAACTTGTAAGGTACCATCAAGAACCTTCTCCCGAATAAAATGATGATCAATCTCAACATGTTTCATTTTATCATGATGAGTAGGATTCGCAGCAATGGAGACGGTAGAAGTATTATCACACCAGACTACAGGTGAACGAGACAATGTCAGACCTATCTCATTGAGAAGCTGCTGAACCCATAATAACTCATAGATACAGTTGGCTAGACTGTGATACTCTGCTTCAGACGAGGATTGCGACACTACAGCTTGCTTTTTGGAGCTCATGCAACAGGATTAGGTCCCAGATACACCACATAACCTGTAGTAGAACGACGGTCTTCAACAGCTGCGGCCCAGTCAGTATCAGAATAGCATACTATTTCAGCATCTCCTTTTGACAAATACAAACCATGACCAATGGTCCCACTAAGGTATTTAAGAACCCGTTTCACAGCTTTCCAGTGGGTATCACTCGGATTGTTCATATATTGACTTAGTTTGTTAACACAAAACGATAAGTCTGGTCGAGTTATACATACGTACTGCAGCATACCTACTGTGCTGCGATATAAGTGAGCATCAGGAAACGGGGGCCTGTCATCTGCTGCAGTCAACTTTGGTGTGCTCACCATAGGGGTTGGAGTCGCAGCTGCACCCAGCATGCCAGATTTGGAAAGGATCTCTGACACATATTTCTTTTGACTAAGAAATACCCCTTGGTGCATTTGATGAACTTCAATGCTGAGAAAGAAACTCAGCTGCCCTATATCCTTAAGAGTAAATTTGTCGTTGAGTTGACAGACTACATTGTTAATAGCATCATTTGAGCTACCTGTGATAACAATATCATCGACATAAACCATAAGCAGTAAAATGGTGTTAGACGAGCGTCGAATGAACAGAGAGTTATCAGTCTTTGAGACACTAAAACCAAGGTGAGCCACCAAAAACCGTTTAAGAGTGTGAAACCATGCTCTAGGCGTTTGATACAGGCCATAAAGTGTTTTGTTTAATTTGCACACCAACTTTTGACCATCTGTCCCCGACACCTCAAACCCAGGAGGTTGGGCCATGTAAATTTCTTCAGTCAGATCGCCATTGAGGAAGGCGTTATTAACATCGATTTGTCGCAAAGACCAGCCCCTCATAACAGCAATAGCAAGAACAATGCGAATGGTTGCTGCTCGAACCACGGGGCTAAAAGTATCCCGAAAATCAAGGCCAGCATGTTGGGAGAAACCTTTCGTGGCTAGTCGCGCTTTATATCGTTCTACTGTTCCATTAGCCTTCCTCTTGACTTTAAAAAGCGACTTGCAACCAACAGTTCGCCGATTTGCAGGAAATGAACATAGAGTCCAAGTATTATTCTGAAGTAAAGCTTGAAGCTCGCTATGCACGGCTGCTGACCATTTGACATCTTGCATGGCCTCATGAATATCAGTAGGAGTATCACTCGATAAATCTGTTGCGTTGACAAGATAGGCCTTAGGTTTGAAGATACCGGCTTTACTACGGGTGATCATAGCATGAGAGTTGATAGAAGTTGAGACAGGTGGTGGGGGAGGAGATGTACTGGTGAGAGGTAGACCTGAGGATGAGTGTGAGTGATAACTGGTGGGGACACTAGGAGAAGTTGGTAAAGAGTGAATAGGTAAAGGCCGGATGGAAGAACCAGGTATGGGATTGGAAGGAGCCAACCGACGAGGAGCCAAGATAAGAAGTTTAGCACTAGAAGAGGATGACATTACAGAAGAAGCAGCTGGAGCATGAGATTGTAGACAAGGAAAAACTGATTCATGAAAAGATACATGGCGAGGAATGTATATTTTTCTAGATTTATCTTGACATCGATAGCCACGATGGAAGGGAGAATATCCTAGAAAAAGACACAGTGTTGAGCGAAACTGAAGCTTGTGGGTATTGAAGGATCTTAAATTAGGAAAACAAAGAAAACCGAAAACTCGAAGAAAAGAATAATCAGGTTTGACATGAAACAGTTTCTCATAGGGTGACAAGTTACCTAAAGGGGAAGAAGGCAACCGATTTATCAAGTATACGGCACTACTGAATGCATCATGCCAATAGGATAGGGGCATGGGGGCATGTGCTAACATAGACAGACCAGCCTATACAATCTGGCGATGCTTACGTTCAACTAGCCCATTTTGTTCGGAGCTATACGGACACGAAACTCTCTGTCGAATGTGTTGAAGATTGGTCAGCATGCAGTAACATGAAGCTGGCCATGCATATCAAACCATGCAGCAGAAGCAGAATCACGTGCAGCCACTGCTATCTAGTTGCATTTTAATTTATTTTGTTACTTTAGTTAATGTAATTGAATGTAGTTCAATTTGAACTTTGTTAGGCTGATATTTGATGTAAACTCATGATTGATGTAGCTGTCAATTAGCTTTAATTAAGTGTTCAGCTATGTCTTCTTATTTCAAAGTCTAAGTGGTGTTAGGTGTAGCCTACGTAGACTTTGACTTGTTATCACAAGTAATCTCCTCTTATATATGTATTTTGTTTTGTAAAACTTTTATGATGATCAATATATTCCAACTTTTCCTCTGCTTTTCTTCTTCTTCATTTTCTTACTCGTTTTCTGCTTGTTTGCTTAGCAGTATTGAGACTTACTGTCCAATACAAGCATTACCATCATAGGTAATTAGCCTCCTCTTCACCAAGGTTCATTCCAGAGCACAGATTACCTACATAGGTAATACGCCTTTTCTCACCAACCTTCATACCAGCAAAGACTTGCTGTCAAAACAAAGATTACCTCCATAGGTAATACTTGCTTCCAACCCCAACAATTGGTATCAAGAGCTTTCATCTTAGAGGACCTGTTATACTCAAACCTTCAGAACAATGGCTTCATCAAGCTTCTCACCAGCTGCTCCACCAGTCTTCAATGGAGAGGGCTATCACATATGGGTGGTCAAAATGAAGACCTACCTGCAGGCATTTGACCTATGGGAGGTGGTCAACTCAGATGTTGAACCAGAACCACTTAGAGCCAACCCAACAGTGGCTCAAATGAAGCAGCACTCTGAAGAGAAAACAAAAAAAGCACAAGGCCATGTCATGCATTCAGAACTGTGTTTCTGATGTAATCTTCACCAGAATAATGGCATGTGAAACACCAAAACAGGCCTGGGACAAGCTTAAGGAGGAGTTCCAAGGTAACGAGAGAACAAGGCAGCAGCAACTTCTAAACTTGAGAAGGGAGTTCGAGAACCTGAAAATGAAAGAGGAGGAAACTGTCAAACAATATTCTGACAGGATAATGGCTGTTGTAAACAGCATAAGGCTCCTTGGTGAGCAATTTAATGAAGCAAGGATAGTTGAGAAGGTGCTCTCAACTCTACCTGAGAGATATGAAGCAAAGATCTCATCCCTTGAGGATTCAAGAGACTTAACCAGCATATCCTTAACAGAGCTCATCAATGCTCTGTATGCTCAGGAGCAGAGAAGGGCCAGTCGACATGAAGAGTACCAAGAAGGTGCCTTCCAAGCCAAAGCAAGACCAGACTCAAGCTCATTTACCTACATAGGTAAAAAGGCTTTTAAAAACAGGCACGAGCCTGATGCTACAACTAGTGATGACCAACCATGCAGGCACTGTAAAAGGCCTGGTCACCTTGAAGAAAGATGCTGGTTTAGACCAGATGCACAATGTCAACAATGCAAAAAGATGGGGCATGTTGAAAGGGTTTGCAAAAATAAGGGCGGACCAATATACAATCAACAACAACAGCCAAAGGCTAAAGCTCAAGTAGCTGAAGAAGACAGCGACCAAGAAGAGCAAGTCTTTGCAGTTTCTTGCTCAGCTGTTAAAGAAAAAGCCACAAAAGGATGGCTGATTGATAGTGGTTGTACAAACCATATGACTTATGATGCTGCCATCTTCAAATCAATTGACAGAAACTTCAAACAAAAGGTGAAAGTTGGAAATGGTCAGTTCATTGAAGCTGAAGGAAAGGGTGATGTGCTGATACGCACTCCTACAGGTAATAAGCTCATTTCGAATGTGTTGTTAGTGCCTAAAATTGATAGAAACCTTCTTAGTATAGCTCAATTGCTAGAGAAAGGCTATTCTGTTATGTTCAAAGGCAAAGAATGTCTGATAAGTGATTCCAATGGATCCAAGCACATGACAGTCACAATGGCTGATAAAAGCTTTGTTATTGACTGGAACAAAGCCTCAGACTCAGCATACACAGCTTCTGCAAGTGAATCTAAGCTGTGGCACAAGGGGCTAAGCAATGCCAACAACAAGTCATCGACTCAACTAGCTAAAAAAGGATTGGTTGAAAATTTCACCAATTCAATTGAGGAAGAAGAAGAACTTTCTATGACTGCTACTACTGCAGTAAATGGAAAAGCTAAGCCAGATGAAAAATTAGCCAAGGCTAATGCTGGAAAACCTGATGCTGTTAAAAAATTTGGCAAGACAGCAGAATCTAGCAATAGCAAGAAATCTGAGGATGATGAAGATTCGACAAAGAAAAGGAAGGCACAAGATAAACTTCCAAGATCTATGAAGAACAAAAGCAAATTGCCTACTGTTGAAGAATATCCAGTTTCTGGAAAGAAAAACAAAAGATCTCGTAAAAGGGCTAAAAGGCAATGGTTGAAGAAACAAGCCAAAATTGTAAAGGAAAAGCTACAGCCAAAAGAGCTGCTAGAATGGAATAACCAGCAAGAAGAAAGGTCTAAAATTGGGAGTTTGCAACATGCTAACCAAGGAGGAGTGTTGAAGATTGGTCAGCTTGCAGCAACATGAAGCTGGCCATGCATATCAAACCATGCAGCAGAAGCAGAATCACGTGCAGCCACTGCTATCTAGTTGCATTTTAATTTATTTTGTTACTTTAGTTAATGTAATTGAATGTAGTTCAATTTGAACTTTGTTAGGCTGATATTTGATGTAAACTCATGATTGATGTAGCTGTCAATTAGCTTTAATTAAGTGTTCAGCTATGTCTTCTTATTTCAAAGTCTAAGTGGTGTTAGGTGTAGCCTACGTAGACTTTGACTTGTTATCACAAGTAATCTCTTCTTATATATGTATTTTGTTTTGTAAAACTTTTATGATGATCAATATCTTCCAACTTTTCCTCTGCTTTTCTTCTTCTTCATTTTCTTACTCGTTTTCTGCTTGCTTGCTTAGCAGTATTGAGACTTACTGTCCAATACAAGCATTACCATCATAGGTAATTAGCCTCCTCTTCACCAAGGTTCATTCCAGAGCACAGATTACCTACATAGGTAATACGCCTTTTCTCACCAACCTTCATACCAGCAAAGACTTGCTGTCAAAACAAAGATTACCTCCATAGGTAATACTTGCTTCCAACCCCAACAGAATGCCATGCCTAGCTAGATACCCTTTCAAAACCTGAAATTCACCACCCCCATCGGTTTGTAAGGCAAGAAGCTGACATCCAAGAGTTCGTTCAGCCTGCTTATGAAACATCGAAAAAACAGAAAATACCTCTGATTTCTAACGCAAAAAATAAGCCCAAGTATATCGAGAGTAAGCATCAGTGAATGCAACATAATAACGAAAACCGTTGGAAAACACCAGAGCTGGACCCCATACATCTGCAATTACCAACTGAAGCGGCTTAGAATATTCAACGGAAGTCTTAGGAAACGAAAGCTTGTGCTCCTTGCCTAAATGACAAGCAAGACAACCAAGAGTGTTTTTATTCAAAGCAAAAGAAATACTACAATGTTGCAAAGCTTTTTTAAGTGTAGCAGTACAAGGGTGTCCTAATCTAGAGTGCCAAAGGTTGAGAGGCACATTAGCAGTAGCAGCAAAACAATGAGCTGAGTCTGAAGGAGCAGCAGACTTGGACGGGCTAGGTAGAGTAAGTCTATACAGGCCATTATGAATAGAACCCCGAAGTAGAACCTCCTTGGTTCGAAGATCTCGAATCTGACACTGTGTAGGAAAAAACTCAAACATCATCTTATTGTCTTTAGCAAACTTTGAAACAGACAAAAGGTTCTTGGTTATCCCATGCACAAATAATAAGGATCGCATGAATAATGCTTGAGACTGAGTGCGAAAATAAGACTGACCAGTAGATCGGACAGAGAGTGTCATACCATTGCCGACATAGACTTTACCTGGGCCAGCATAGGAGCCACGTTCACCCAGAGCAGCAAAGGAGTTTGTGAGATGATGGATACCAGGCATTATCAGCCACTGTTTCAAGTGTGGCAATAAGAGCTTGAGGAGAAGACGGGGTTGGTGGAAATGCACGAATAGGTTGCATACTATATTTTTCATATCAACAAGGTTGCTTGTACATTGCATTTATAGAGTACATGAAGACTAACTAACTAATAACTACTAGCTAACAACTTAACTGCTGAATAACAGTTTCTTTAACTGCTAGTCTAACAATCTTGATGAAATCGCTATAAAAAAGTGAATCATTAATGACCCTTGAATCCAACATAGCCTTCTTAACGCCCTCTTTTAACTATTTGACCTTCTTTCCTTTTTTTCTTTTGCGAATCTTTTTGTCATCTCTTAATTTATTTCGATACATTTCTTCAATGTGATTATTTGAATATCCAACATCCACTACGTAATATTTACCTACAACAACGATATGATAACTCACCCATAAAAAATAAATTTATTACATCTCTATGATCACTCGTAGAGACAATAAAAGATAAAATACTATATACAAAATCAAAACCAGCTACAAGTGCCGCACAATACCATAGTTTTTCTTACATAGAGTTGATTTTGCTAACCAATCAATATGATCATTGAACATCATGTAATTTTTTTATATTATTTTGTTCTACTAGATACAAAATTACAACTATAGGTAGAACAAAAAAAACATGTAACTACACAACATAGTTGCAAGCTCTATGGCTAGGACTGGAAGAAATTTAGAAGTGGTGTTGAGTCTCTTTGAAAATTTGCCTAATGCTACTGCTAGTCTTGCGCAGATGGATAAAGAGTCGATTTCTAGATGTATAGAAAACTACAGTAATTCTGGTGCTTAGATTCTTATGAGCGTCTTTGGCAACCAAAGAAAAACTTGAAGTTAATCTTAAACTAAGCAATCAAAGCAAATGTTGTGGCAAAAATATATATGTTTAATGAGAAATGGGTGGAGCCTAAGCGGTTCAAGCCTATGTGACCAATACTAGCATAACTCTTTCAACCTTACCAAGATAGTGGCATTGCTTGAATGATGATTCTAATGAGAATCAAATTGTGTTTTTAATGAGAATTTTTACCTTTCGTTTATGATTATGTTGGCAATTTACAACTATTATCATATAACTACTTAATCAAGTTTCCTTTGTTTTTTTCTTTTTATATTCTTAAAAAATAATTTCACAATTAACAGATTTCAAAATTATTTTGCGTAAGGTAGTTAGTATCGTATTGGTGGGTATACCGTTTTTCTCTTTGTAGTGCTGACATATTTCAGTGTACCGTTTGTAGTAGACATTTTTGCCCGGGCTATACAAGGCCCAAAAACAGAAAATAAACAAACCAAAAAATAATAAATCGAATGTCCAGTCCCTTTTACATTACAGCAGCCCAATTACAACACACAAATCCATTACCCAAACTAAACTGCCCAAAACCCGTTATACCCAGGCCCATTTAATTCTAAGCCTACCCTCAAACCCAATAAGCAGCAGCCCAAAAGCCCAAGTGCTCAACCCTAGGTCAGAATCCCTAGGGTTTCTGTATCCCTCTCGTGCCGCAGCACTCGACACCAGGCCTTTCCTCGCGCCGCAATCAGCACGCCAATCCCTCGCACCGGATCGCCGCATTCACCTGCAAGAAGGAAAGAAATATCAACAAATAGATGACAAGAAATCAAATAGGCAAAAATATACCAAACTTGTATCATTATTGTGGCTATAAAAGCCCGAACACAAACAGTTGTAAAACCTACGCATACTTACGAAACATACAAACAATATTGATTTTTAAATCAGAAAATAAAGGTGATTTTTAGTCTTTCATTTCGCTTGTTTTTCAATATATTTCATTTCTTTTTATGCATGCAAGTTTTTTTTTTTAAATACTCTACTATTAATACTAAAAAGGGACTTACCTTTCGATTTGGACTGAAAAGCAAAGCTTTTCAGCTTTCGGCCGCCGTATACGGCGGTATCGATTGAAGCGCGTGAGCGCGTGTGACGGCCCAATGATTGGAGCTCGGCAGGCCTAAGGCAGGAGCTCAGAGGGCGGTGATTTATTTTTTTCAGAGAGTTTTCATTTTTTTTTTAAAGGGATAGAAATGATTTTTTTTAAATTGAATTTGATTTATAGCAATAAGGAAACGACGCCATTTTGGCTTAATCCAATAACAACAAAATGACGTCGTTTAGTAGCCAGGATTAGCGCGTTGACCCGTTTACCCGGGGAGGATCCGCGTTTTTTATTAAATTGGGATATTTGCCTCTTAGGCCCTTCGGCATTTTTGCTTTTTATGATTATGCCCGATTGCATTTTTTTTTTATATTTTAATTTGCCCCTTAAGATTTTGCCTTCGTTTTAATTTAATCTTTTGGGCCATTTTAAGGCATACGTGGAACAGCGCTGTTTTTGGGAATGGGGTTTATTTTCCCAAGGAGTCCCTCATTTATAACACGCATTCCAATTGGGTCGTAAATTCAATTTTATTTTTTAAAAAATTATCCCATAAAAGTTATTAAAATTTAATTTTAATCCTTTTTATTCAACTTTTATTTTGACTTAGTTTTTTTTTTTTATTTTAATACTTTGAATATATATTATTATCTTATATTTTTTTATATAAAATTATGTTATTACACATTTTTATATATATTTTTATTATCTATTATGTATTGTTTAAAATTTATATATTGTATAATATTTTGATTCATTATTAATGTAAAATTTTATATTGTTCATTTTTTTTAAAAAAAAAAGGTATATTATAATTTTATAAAATCATATTTAAATTATTATACATTATATACTTATTTTTTTAAAAAAACCTAAGTTTTTATTTATTTTTTTAAAATACATATATATATGTTTAAAAGAAATATTATTTCTTTTTTTTTTTTACATTTTTTATCATAATTTTGATGTTTAAAATACCCCATTCTTTTCCTATTGTTATTTTGCCTTTTTTTATATTATAATTTTGCGTTCACTCTTAAGTTTTTATATTTTATAATCTGATATGGTTTACATTTTATTTTATTTGCTAATGTTATATATTAGTCTTTTTTTTTTTTTTGCTTTAGCATAATTATCTTATTACATGTATAATCTATTATTTTATGTTATTTTTTTTTTATTTGTCTATACTTATATGAATTGTTAATATATCATGTAATTTGTATATTGTTTTAATATTTATACTTTGTAATGTATTAATGTCACATTTTGCTCAAAGCATCGTTTTAAAACGTATTCAATTAATTTTTTTATTCAAAATCTGTTTTTTTTTAAATTAAGACAATATTTGGCATTTAGGAATTTTGAGAAAATCGTGCCCTAACTTACTAAGCTTCGATTTTTCTCATTAATTCTAAATGATCAAATACCCTTTTTAAGTTAAAACACGCGATTTTCAAACAAAAAACTATCTTTGAGAATTTAAAATGTTGCGTCCTAACTTACTGTATGTGATGTTTTGATATTTCGAGATAGGATTTCTAAAAATGAAAGATATTTAACGTTTGGAAAATTTGAAGGATTATGCTCTAACTTACTGAGATTCGACTATTTTTCTTTTATCCAAATAATTAAATGTCTTTTAAAAGGGGGTAATAAGTTTTTTTTAAAAAAATCAAAAGGATCATACTTTAAAACTTTTTCAAATCTTCAACACTAGGACATTTAATAATCAGTTTGGTACCAATTTTTGGGCGTTATGAGAGTATTAACCCTTCCTCGTGCGTAACCGACTCCCGAACCCATTTTCTTGAAATTACATAGGTCAAAATCAATGTTTTGAAATAAAATATTTTATAAGGTGATCCAATCACACCTAAAAAGATTGGTGGCGACTTCGTTTTCATTTTTAAAAGTCGACCCCTTTTTCCAAAATTAAAAATGGTTTCGACAGCTTGGTGACTTCACTAGGGACAAATAAGAGAGTCAAGCCATAAAATTGATTATTTTCTGTCCTTTTGTCGAAGTTTGGAAATTTGATTTGAAAAATTACAAATCCTTTTACATGTGATTGTTGCATATGTTTGTTATTTTTCTCGCACACATTGCATTTGCATGACCGTTGTGGTCACACCCTTAAGTGGGGGTAAGAAACTACGCCTTTGTAAGGTTTTCACCTCCGTGCAGGATAGTGGATTGCTTCCGGAATACATCCGTACCTATGTCTTCGTGAGATTTTTATCTCCATGCAGCCATAGGGAAATGTATTCCCCTGAACTGAACTCGGTCCGTATGAGCCTATAATGGGTGAGGATCGAGGAATCTGCTGGTTCAGGCTCCATAATCTTTTATAATTGTCGCTTTGGCAGAATGTTCAGGCTCCATAATTTTTTTATAATTGAAGGACAAAAGCTGCCATGAGACAGCAATAGATAATCTGAATTTTTTTTTACTGAAAATTCACTATTTATATCATGTTCCCAAGCAATTACATCCTTCTAATCACAATGAATAGGACGACACAAATTACTCAATGATTCCAACTCCCAAACAAAAACGACTCCTTCGAAAAAAGGAGCTCCAAAACTGATGATCAAAGCAGCCATTGCGACAAAAATCTTGTACTTGAATTATCAATTTTCTATTTAACCCGATCTTTTAAGGTTTGAAAAGCTACCTCCTTCCGATGTCCCACCATATTCAGAAACCCCAAATACCTTTCCATCTCATTTGATTGTCAAATCCTCAATAGGCCTGACACCCAAATCTGATCCCCTTTAAAGGTAATTGGACCATAACACACTATGGATTTGTCATAATTAATGCACTGACTTGAACACAATTCATACTCCTTCAAGATCTATTTCAATGCATTTTCCTTTCTTTTAGTAGCTTCTCTAAAAAGCATGCAATCATCCGCAAATGATAGGTGCGTTATCTACGGACCCCTTTTGCTAGCCTTGGCACCCTTAATTGTCACTATTGTCACTATTATATCTTCTTAATGATTAATATAATCGCTGTCAACAAATGACTGTGACAAATTATCCGTTCGAGAACAAGCAATCAAACCAGCTCGGGATGCTGGCGGTTGCGACGATGGCATTCTGGTGGCCAACAAATGGTCGACAGTGATGGGTCTTCGGTGGTTAAGCAGTGGAAGAATTACACTCCTATTGAGTCTCTATTAGAGAATATGATTTCAAATTAACTATTCCAAAAATAATATTAAGTTTAATAGATTTAATATTAAATTAAGTTAAATATTTATCTTAATAGTTTTTTATCAATTTAATATTAAAGTAATTATCTTAATATTTAATTCAATTTAATGTTTATCTTATAGAAAAATTTTCTATTAATTTAATAAGACTTAATATTAATTTTAATTTAATATTTATCTTGATAAGTATTTTATTGATTTAATATTAAAATGATTAAGTTCAATCATAGTTAACTCTCTAAACCCTCCCTATATAAAGATAGCCTTAGCTCATTATTTTTGACACACTTGAATTTAGGAAAAAGTTGTAAAAGAAAAAATTCTCTAAAGAAATTATTTTAGAAAATCTCTATAATTTCTAGAGATATATTTCTTATTTATAACTTGGTTCAAAAGTTTAGAGAAATTACAAAATTACCCCACTAATAGTTTTTGTGAAAAATTTTCTTATTCGAAACGAGCTTACACTTGACATATGTGAGCTTAAGGATAGTAGAAAAGACTACTCGGTCAAAGTGTTCATTCTAAATGAATCGAAAATATATAATTTTGATTAAGTGTTTATTATTTTAGATATCACAATCAAATTCTAGTTTTGAATTTTTTTTAAAACTTTGGTTTTCCTCTAACTTTATTTTCCGCTACGTTTTCCAAACTCGATTTTTCAATAATCAATATGAGAGTCAAGTTGTGCTCTAGCTATAAGTATAAACAAATAATCTATAAACAGATAATCAAAATAAATTTCTCTTATTCTTGAATAAAAAGTGACATTTTTTAAATTTTATGCAAGTTTTGAATTATATATAGGAATGAATGCGATGTTATATAATTTTTTTTTTTTTACCAAGGTTATGGTTCTTAGATTATCATCTCCACATAGGACTTTTTTTTTTTTTAAATTCATAGAATTCTTGTGAGCTAGGAAGAAACATAGGATTTAAATGTAAATTTTTCTAAGGAGTCCATGACGAGAAGAATATGGAGCGATGGCGGTTGAAGACCCAATGAATGCCTTGTGGCAAAAAACTATTTAATTTCATTTTTTTCATTTATTTTTCTAAAAATATAACCATGGAAACATTGGTTGACAATTTTATTTTAATCACCCATCTCCTTATATATCTATTTTATAATTGTTTATAATATTTATATTATGTAATGTTATAATTGTGATATATATATATATATATATATATATATATAAGATTGATCCACAGTTGGTCAATTAAAATACAAGAAGCATGGTAATCAGAAAAAACATGTGTTGTATCATTCTATTAATTTCTTTACGTTATTCAATTACTATGAAAAGTGTGGAAACGAGAAGACGTATGATAAAATATATATGTTTGAAAGCTTTATCAAAGCATAACGAAAGAAAGGAGAAAATACCTCTAGGAAGCACCCAACAATATTCCACCATCCAGCAAATTCATATCAGAATTTGTTAACTCGGGCACAGTTCAGCAAAATGTGACCAACATCCTTAGATTCCACTTTGCACCAATGGTAGGAGTCCTTTCCAAAATCACCAACCATACAAAACATTGTCGCTTTGGCAGAATGTTCAGGCTGCATATTTTTTATAATTGAAGGACAAACGCTACCTTGAGACGGCAGCTAATTCACTATTTCTATCATGATCCCAAGCAATTACATCCTTCTAATCACAATGAATAGGACGACACAAATTACTCAATGATTCCAACTCCCAAACAAAAACGACTCCTTTGAAAAAAGGATCTCCAAAACTGATGATCAAAGCAGCCATTTTGTGAATAATCCTTCGCATTGGCTACTTTGTCCTTATCCAAAGCAAAAAGTCTAGGATAATGATTTTTAAGAGCTCCACAATCACACCAACGATTAGAATCCTTCCAAATCATTTGAACAATCTCATCTTATACTCGACCCCATGCCACGTACATTCCAGCAAACCAACTTCAGTTAGTTGCACAAAAAGAACACCTCAACAAGAATAAAAAATAAGAGAGAAGCCGCACCTCAAGCCTGCTACTAAATCATCGTCCACTTCCGTTGTCATCCCAATTAATCTACCTACTCTCCAAGTTTCCTCAGCCTCTTTACGGATAAAATCCCTTCTCTTGATGAAATCGCTATAAAAAAGTGAATCATTAATGACCCTTGAATCCAACATAGCCTTCCTAACGCCCTCTTTTAACTATTTGACCTTCTTTCCTTTTTTTTCTTTTGCAAATCTCTTTGTCATCTCTTAATTTATTTCGATAGATTTCTTCAATGTGATTATTTGAATATCCAACATCCACTACGTAATATTTACTACAATATAACTCACTCATAAAAGAAAAATTTATTACATCTCTATGATAACTCGTAGGGACAATAAAATATAAAATACTATATATATACAAAATCAAAACCAGGTACAAGTGCCGCACAATACCGTAGTTTTTCTTACATAGAGCTGATTTTGCTAACCAATCAATATGATCATTGAACACCATGTAATTTTTTTTTATATTATTTTGTTCTACTAGATACAAAATTACAACTATAGGTAGAACAAAAAAAACATATAACTACATAACATAGTTGCAAGTTCTATGGCTAGGATTGGAAGAAATTTAGGAATGGTGTTGAGTCTCTTTGAAAATTTGCCTAATGCTACTGTTAGTCTTGCGCAGATGGATAAAGGGTCAATTTCTAGATGTGTAGAAAACTACAGTAATTCTGGTGCTTAGATTCTTATGAGCGTCTTTGGCAACCAAAGAAAAACTTTAAGTTAACCTTAAACTAAACAATCGAAGCAAATGTTATGGCAAAAAAAAAAAAAAAAATATATATATATATATATATATATATATACGTTTAATGAGAAATGGGTGGAGCCTAAGCGGTTCAAGCCTATGTGATCAATACTAGCATAACTCTTTCAACCTTACCAAGATAGTGGCATCGCTTGAATGATGATTCCACTGAGAACCAAATTGTGTTTTTAATGAGAATTTCTACCTTCGTTTATGATTATGTTGGTAATTTACAACTATTATCATATAACTATTTAATCAAGTTTCCTTTTTTTTCTTTTTCTTTTTATATTCCTTAAAAAGAATTTTACAATTAACAGATTTCAAAATTATTTTGCGTAAGGTAGTTAGTATCGTATTGGTGGGTATACCATTTTTCTCTTTGTAGTACCGACATATTTCAGTGTACCGTTTATGTTTGATTAGCACTACGGCATGTATATGGGTGTGTTGATGGATTGATCCACATATCCATCATTAATCTGAGTCAATTAATAGGGGCCCGTAATAACTAAAAGAGTGTAAATTATATTGATATATGAATATGCTAAAAACATGGATATTGAGATTAACTTGTTTTATATGAGATGAGGGGCTATTACCTGGTCGATATTTTGATAACCGATAGAGTGAAATGAATATCCTAAGGATGATTAATAGTTGGACAATTTGAAATCTATGTGATTTGTGGTGATGATAATGTAAGGTTTGTTAATTCATGTATTTAAATTTGTTTAATTTTAATTATATATTTTTAAATTTTTAAAACTTTAGTGTTAACGTAAACTGTAACAGCTGAATTTGATAGATAAACTTTTATTATTAATCTTGTACTATGTGTACAATTTAATCATTGTTAGTCCTTATACTTTACAAATTTAGTCTCATGATAATTGTTAAATCCTTTAAATAAAATAAGATGATCTTTTATGGGTATTATAAGAAAATAGTAAGCTGACATTGTATTTAACATGTGATAATATGCTTGCTGATGTAAGGAAATATAAGATATTTAATATTGGAATTTTATAACTTTAATGCACTGATATAAATTGAATTTTATTATAGGTAAGTTACACCAACAGTCACTCAACTTTAGGGTAGCTAACAAAATAGTCACCTGAGTTTCATTTCAGTCATCCAACTTTTGGAAAATAACAAAATAGTTACCTGGGTTTCATTTCAGTCACCCAACTTTTGGAAAATAACTGTTAGTCAATGACTGTTTTGTCACTTTTTTATAACGTTAGTGACTGTTTTGTTATTTTCCAAAAGTTGAGTGACTGAAATGAAACCTGAGTGACTAAAATAAAACCTAGGTGACTATTTTGTTAGCTAGCCTAAAGTTGAGTGACTGTTGGTGTAATTTACCCTTTTATTATTTTCCTTACACGTCGAATGTGGATGCATTAATTTGTGATTAAATATTCAATTATCTGCTACTGCCGCCGCCATTTCTGTTTTCATTTTGCTTACTTTCAAGCTATGGGTAAGCTTCCTTCTTTTATTCTTCGTTCGGTTTTTAATGCTGGAAGCCATCTTTCTAATTTCCACTCTTTTTCTTCTTCTTCTAACACCATTGCTACCCTAAGTAAGAAACCCATGTCCATGTCTGTTAGAGGGAAGGGAAAGAGAGACGATCGCTTCGATAATGTTGATCATGCTTTGGTTTTGTTCAATAAGATGATTGAAAAGTACCCAATGCCTTCAATTGTGGAATTCAGTAAATTATTAGGAGCCATTGTTAAGATGAAATATTATCTCATTGTTGTTTCTAAGTATAGACAGATCGAATTATTGGGAGTTTCCCATAATGTTTATTCTATGAGCATCTTGATTAATTGCTTTTGTCAATTAGGTCGAATTGATTTTGGGTTGTCTGTTTTGGGGAAAATGCTGAAGTTAGGTTTTGAACCTAGTGCTGTAACTTTTTCAACTTTGATTAATGGACTCTGTAATCAAAATAAGATTTCTGAGGCTGTCAGTATGTTCGATGGAATGACTGAAAGCGGGTATCAACCTAATTTGATTGTTTACAATATAATGCTTAAGGGGTTGTGTAAGACCGGTGATACTGGTAGAGCTGTTAGGTTTCTAAGGCTAATGGAAAGCAGAGGTTATGAACCCGATATTGTAGCATATAGTACCATCCTTGACTGTCTTTGTAAGAACGGTTTGTTACAGGAGGCTCTCAATCTCTTATCTGAAATAAAGGTTAAAGGCGTTAGGCCAAATGTCGTTACTTATAGTTGTTTAATTCATGGTATCTGTAATTCGGGCCAGCTGGAGGAGGCTACAAGGCTCTTGAATGAAATGGTGGATAATAATATTTCACTTGATATTGTCACATATACTATATTGATTGGTGCCCTTTGCAAGGAAGGAGCGATTTCTAAAGCTGTAGAGACCGTTGACTTGATGAGAAAGCGAGGGATTGAGCCCAATGTTGTCACGTATAATACATTGGTTGATGCGCATTGCAAGGAAGGTGTTGGAAATTGGCCATCCATGCTGCTGTTATGTTTTTGTTGAGTGCATACAGCTTGTATGCATGCTGCATGTTGCAGCAACAAGTTTTCTGTTGTAGTTGCAATTTAGTTTAGCTTGGTTGGAAATGAACTAAGTTGCTGAGGTTTTGATGTGTTTAGGTGCTGATAGAGCTGATAATTCAGCTTATTGATGTGTGCAAGCAATGTTTATCAAGTCCCTAGGCTACTAAGTGGGAGTAAGTAGTATTTGGTAATGTGTTTTATCTATAAATGTATTATTTTTCTAGTTGAATGAATGAGCTAAAGGAGCTATCAGCCATAGCTCCCTTGCTGCACATTTGTGAGCAAGTAAAAAATACTGCCTTGCTTCTTTGTTCTGTTTCTTGTTTTTCTTCCTCTGCTTCTCCAAAAACCAATAATTTCATTGCTGCATGCTGAGCCACGTTTAACCTACATAGGTAATACGTGGTCTCATCAACAAAACTAATTACCTACATAGGTAATACGCCTCCTCGTCACCAACATTCATACCAGCAAAGACTTGCTGTTAAAACAAAGATTACCTCCATAGGTAATACATGCTTCCAACCCCAACAATTGGTATCAAGAGCCTTAGTCTTAAGGGCCATTGATTTTTCTTCCGCTGCTTGTTAAAAGAAAGAAGTTGTCAAAGCATGTCATCAAGGACTGCTTGAAGAGAAGGCAACATCAGCTCAACCTTAAGAGACTCCCAAACAAGCTTGAATAAGCTGAAGGAGGAGTTTTCAAAGAAAGAATGTGAGCTTTCCAATGTGCAAGCTGCAAGCTCAGCAAAAATGTGCAAGCTGCAAGCTTAGCAAGATGTCAAAGTTGCAAGCTTAGCGTGAAGTGATGGTTACGAGCCTATTGAAGACACCTGCTGAAGACAGTATGCAAAGATGTGAATCTGTCAAAGGTGCAAGCTCAGCAACATGTGGAAGCAAGAAGAAGCAGGACTGTAATGAACAAGGGAACAAGGCAAGATACCAACCAAGGCTATGAAGGAGGAGAAGACTCCATTTGATGAGCAAATCTTTGGCACAAAAGACTGTGATAGTCAAGTGTGTAAGTTCAGATTTGTTTGAGAATGAAGCCATGGTTGAGAAAAATTGAAAATGAATCGCTTGAGCAAGTTCAGCTTGAAAGAAAGCATCTAAGGACTGCCAAGTTAAAAAACCTTGATGAACGATTGGCATTGGCAGCATGGAGTCCAAGGAGGAGTGTTGGAAATTGGCCATCCATGCTGCTGTTATGTTTTTGTTGAGTGCATACAGCTTGTATGCATGCTGCATGTTGCAGCAACAAGTTTTCTGTTGTAGTTGCAATTTAGTTTAGTTTGGTTGGAAATGAACTAAGTTGCTGACGTTTTGATGTGTTTAGGTGCTGATAGAGCTGATAATTCAGCTTATTGATGTGTGCAAGCAATGTTTATCAAGTCCCTAGGCTACTAAGTGGGAGTAGGTAGTATTTGGTAATGTGTTTTATCTATAAATGTATTATTTTTCTAGTTGAATGAATGAGCTAAAGGAGCTATCAGCCATAGCTCCCTTGCTGCACATTTGTGAGCAAGGAAAAAATACTGCCTTGCTTCTTTGTTCTGTTTCTTGTTTTTCTTCCTCTGCTTCTCCAAAAACCAACAATTTCATTGCTGCATGCTGAGCCACGTTTAACCTACATAGGTAATACGTGGTCTTATCAACAAAACTAATTACCTACATAGGTAATATGCCTCCTCGTCACCAACATTCATACCAGCAAAGACTTGCTGTTAAAACAAAGATTACCTCCATAGGTAATACATGCTTCCAACCCCAACAGAAGGGATGGTCTCCGAAGCTGAGGGTTTTGTTGACGCAATGATAAAGCGAGGCATTGAGCCAAATGTTGTTACCCATACTGCATTAATCAACGGCCATTGCTTGCAGAACGAAATGGATAAAGCCAGAAGAGTTTTCAACTTGATGATTGAGAAGGGTTGTGCACCTGATATAGTTACTTATAACGTATTGGTTGATGCACATTGCAAGCAAGGGATGGTCTCTGAAGCCAAGGATATTGTTGACTCAATGAAAAAGAGAGGCATTGAGCCTAATGTTGTTACCTATAGTGTGTTAGTTGATGGTCACTGCTTACGGGGTGAAATGGGTGAAGCTAGAAGGGTTTTCAACTTGATGATTGAGAAGGGTTGTGCACCTAATATAGTTACTTACAACACCATGATCAATGGATATTGCAAAGGTAAAAGGTTAGAAGAAGCAATGCAACTCTTTCATGAAATATCTCGAAAGGGACCAATCCCGGATACTGTCACATACAACACTCTTATGCAGAGTATGTTTCGGTTAGGGAAAGTTTCAACTGCACGTGAACTTTTTAGAAAGATGCTTGCTTCTAGACAAGTTCCAGATATAGTGACCCGTTTGATTTGGCTGGATGGTTTATGCAAAATAGGTCATATCGAAGAGGCATTGAAACATTTTCAAGCAATGCAAAACAGCGGGTTGGAACTTGATGTTGTCCCATATACTATCCTAGTTGATGGGTTGTACAAAGCTGGGCATATCGAAGCTGCAAAGGAGCTATTTCATCAACTCTCAGACAACGGCTTAAAACCAAATGTTTACACATATTGTGTAATGATTCAAGGACTGTGTAAAGAGGGATTGCCAGATGAAGCATACAGGTTGTTTGGGAGCATGGGAGATAATGACTGTTTGCCTAATAGCTGCTGTTACAATGTAATGATTCAGGGGCTCCTTCGCAACAGTTATACCTCAAAAGCAACGCAACTTATTGACGAAATGGTTGACAAGGGCTTTTCTGCAGATATAACCACTACCACCTTATATATGGATCTCGTTGTAGACTCTAATAAATCAATCTTGCTCTGAAATGTTTCATAAATTGTGTAAAGATCATCACTTGCAATGTGAAACAGTTTGTGACCATTGTACAGTGATAAAAGATTCTGGAAACTTGAATGAGGTTTAGCGTCTATTTTCAAAGTTGTTGATTTTGTTTTGACTTGTGTAGTAAGGGAGAATCTTGTTGGTGATAATGTTGAGAAATTAGGGGAAAACCAATATCTGTTGGAATGACAATAGCATCGGTTTCTACCTGCTCAGAACTTTTAACTTCTTAAAAGTGTAGAACTCAATCATATTTAGGGTCTATTTGATTAATTGAAAATACATTTTCCGAAAATTGATTTTTGGAAAATAGTATGATTTTTTTGATAAATGCAATATATTCTTTTGTTCTAATGATTTTGGGTAAAACATTCTACATTATTTGGTAATTTTTTTCTGAACTTATTTTCCGAAAATTATTTTAATGTTTTCATTATTTTATCACAAAAACTGTTGTAAAATAAAGTAATCTTTTTCAATCAAACTTAGAACATAATTAGTAGAACTTTAAATTTAATACCTATCAATATAATTATTTTTTATGAGTAAAAAAAAAAAAATTCTTTGAGTTCAAATCTTATTGAAAGCATTTTTGTAACCAATAGATTCATATCGAATTTAATGGATATCTCTACATTTGCAGTAATGCGGATTTGGATAACAGATAGTTCAAGGATGTCTATCCACTAGTAAATAGTAATTTTAATATCAAAATTGTCATCACTAATCATAACTCTGCTATTGTGTATATATATTAAATTTCCTTTACAAGTAAATATTTGTACAAGGAAAATAAAAATAAAAAAAGATACCTAAATACAGATAACTTTGGACGTTCCTTTGTGCTGTAAGACAGGCCACTGATACAAATATATGTTATTCTTTGCATTATCATCGAGAAAAGAATATAGAGGAACAAATGTATCTTAAGCTTTATATATGCCACAATCCATGGATGGTCAAGAAGCTTATGTAGTGGGAGGCGCTGGGAAGAATCTTTGACAAGCATCTGTAAATAATGTTGAAGTGTGTTCAGTATATGCCAATGATGGAGCATTGTCGTTATATTTATATATTTGCAAGTAATAGAAGCAACTAAAGATACTTGACTAACGAGGTCCTTGGCTGAAGATGAAACTATTGGTTTTGGAGAGAACTTCAAATCCACTAGCACAATCGTATGAATGGGGAAAAGAGTGAACAAGTTAATTGATCTTTCACAATGAGATCTATCTTATGTAAGGATGAGGATTAATTGGACAGCTAATCCTGTTAGTCCGTTCTTTACAAGAGTCGAAGCATAATCTTTTTATAAAACTCAATTTCTATTAAAATTATTTAAATTAAATTAAATTTATTCAATATATATAACCAATCTACTAAAGTCAATGTTTCCTTTCAATAGTTGTCCAAATTAATTAAAAACCGCATACGCAAACATGTTTAGCTTTCAACATTAAATGCAATTAATGTCCCAAAACATTAACAAATTTGAGTTGACATGATAGTTAGGGCGTCCATTATTATATGTGTAACTTGGGTTTGAGTCGTGCTAGTTAGAGCATTATCCACCTCTTATAATTCGCCAAAAAAGAAAAAAACACCAATAAATTTAGGAACGCCTTTGTAGAATATTTATAAAAGTAAAATGTTTTGTAAATTGGCCTAAAAGTGAAGGTTGCTAAATATGTTTGAAAATCTTGCTATAATATAGACACCAGTTTTTTTACTCATGCGATGCACTTAAGGTGAGTGTTTGATCGAATCAACTGAAAAAAGTTGTGTTAATTGAGTTGGGGAATCATGTTTTATCATCCTAATTCGATTTGAATTTTTTTTAATCGAGTCGAGTGAAATTGAGTCGAATTAAGTGAAATTGTTCAAGTTAAATTAAAATTTTAAACATGTCAAATTAAAACTTTTTCAAAGCAAAATAAGAAAAAAAATACTTTAATATGATAAACTTAAATCATTAATTTTTTATTTTAGAATATTTTAAAATTTTTACCTTTCTTTGTATATTCTTTAGAATTTTGTTTATTTATTATATCAGGTTTTACTAAGAGCAATGATATGGACGCTTAATTATTTTTAATCAAACTTAGAACTTAATTATTTTGTAGAACTTTAAATTTATTACCTATCAATATAATTAGTCAAAAAAAAATTTTTTGGAGGGCCGAAATGAAATTTTAATTTTTAATAGTCTATATCTTTATAAATTTTAAAGGATTAAATTAAAGTTTTATAATTTTAGGGCCAATGTGCAATTTTATCTTTACTAATTTAAAATTTTAAAAATTTTTAAAGGACCAAAACAACAATTTTTCATTTTAAGGGGGCCGGGGCCGCTACCAACTCCCCTGGATTCGCCTTTGATTAGAGGTGTTCAAGGGTCAGACTTGAACATGATATTAACATTATATTTACCCAAATTCAATTCGTATTTAAAACATACCTATTTTTTTCGAACCTAAAATTATTTTTAAATCCTCCTAAATTTTGAGTTTGAGAGTTAGCTGATAACTTTTTTAATTTTTCCAACCTAATTCCCATCTATAAAATAAGAAAAAAGAAAAAAAAATTGATTATTGTTGTAGTTGTTGTATTCTGAGGATTTAGGTGCATGCACCTGAAAACCTTCTTTCTTTGGAAATATATAAATACAAATAAATGTACGGATTTTTCATATGTATTAATCATTTGGAGTTGCTTTTCTTTTTGAGAAATAATCATTTGGAGCAAAGGGGTTTTTAGTATTAAAATCAAATTTGATATTTTACTTTTACTTAAAGAGGGACGATTTTATCGATAAAAGTCCATTTCCTATTTTATTTATAGAAATGAGTTTCATTATTTACTAAAATGGGCCGAAAACACTAAAATACGTTCCATAAATATTTAATATTGATGTATTCACATTAGTTGAATGTATATATGGATATGAAACTATGAATAAAAAAGATAAATTCTTGTAATCATGGAACGGGGTGTGGTGATTGTTTACTTTCTGTCTTAATTATAAAAGTTGGAGTTCGATCTTGGTCCATGAGAATGGAGCACATTTCGTAACTAGCCATTTAACTTGATAAAGAAACGAGTGTGGATGACTACAAAAGAGGATCGTAAGTTTGTTCAAGTCGCAGATTTGACTTAGAGGTCTAGATATTTAGAAATAAACTTGGATTTTAACACAAATCTGAAATGCAAACAAATCCAAGTTAGGTAAAAAAAATATTAAAGAATAGTTAAGATAAAAAAAACAATTGAATAAATCAAAGATTTGAATAATTCAGTAGGAACAAAATAGAATAAAAAAGATAGATGGAAAAGACGGAACATGGTATGTGGAAGTCCTAATTAAAAAGCTTTGGAAACACGAAAAATCTACAACCCTCTTCAAGCACTCTAATTTCCCCTCGAAGACAGAAAACTTAGCAAGAAAAAGTTTAAAAATTATCCCCACAATCTGATTTATTAACTCAAAAGAGAAGTTGAATAATAAAAATTGAATTATTGTATATACAGTATAAAGCCTTTATATCGGCTACCTAAATAAATTTAAATAAAACTCTTAAGTATGCTAGAACTCTAATTAACTTAAACAAGAAATAGTTTTAAACTAAACATTCTTATTGAAATAAAACTCATAAATAACTTAAAATACTTCATAATTATAAAAAATTCGGAATAAAATATTAGGAGCTAATAAATACAATATTGGGCTCGTAGATAACAAAAATTAAGCCTAAAACCCGAACCCAATATGATTTAATCTCAAATTGACTTGATTCGATTAAAAAAAAATCAAATTGAATTCGGTTGGTAAAACTGAATTCGTCAGCTTAACTAACTCAAATTTTTTTTAAACTTAATTCGACTTGACTCAATCGAATATTCACCCCTACATATCAATTTCACCAAGTTATCCGCAAAAGGCTCCCAGGCGGGGTAGTGATTTAAGGAGTTTGGGCTAAAAAAATGAAATATAGGCTTTTTTTATTATTATAGAAATTTATATAATTGAAATCCACGTGGCAGTGCATTATATTGCCAAATGTCAAAACTTGAACTTATACCATAAAATTTATTTTTCAAAAAAGGCAAGTATACCTTCCTGTGAATTAATTAAAATATCTTAAAAGTATTTTTTTTTTGTTTTTTTGAGAATAAAATCCGATTGAACTTGAATTAATGTAAAGTAAGATTTTAAAAGTAGACTATATGTTGACTATCAATTTATGCAATACACTTTAATCCACTGAAGCAACCATACAAACAAACTTGCCTGCAACTGTAACAGTGGTTACTTGAAATACATGCTACAATATGGCTAAATCTTCTTAAGCACACTAGGATATACAACCACCTAACTTAAAACAGCAGCACTGACACTCAAATAGGCACAAAATACTACTGCTTGACCACCATCAGCATCTCTCCCAAATTTTCTAAACAGTACCTCACGAGTGGACATCTTAATCTCATCAATGCTTGCTCAAATGTACCAATATTTCCAAGGCCTAGATTTCTCATTGATACACCAAGTAAGCGCGACTATGGAGTCGGATTCAACCATAAGCTTTCAGTCTTTGATCCACTAGGAATCCAAGAAGAAATGAAGAGCTAACTTGATCTCCATAGTTTCAGTGAAATTAGAATCTGGAACATTTTAAGGGACCTGAAACATAGCAATGACATGATCCTTCGAATTTCTAAGAACCTCTCCACACCCTGTTGGACCAAGTTTACCTAATGCCAAACCATCATCGTTAAACTTTAACCAACCTCCATTTGAAGGTTCCCAACGCGCCACACTCTTGGTATGATGGCTACGGATACTCCCTTCACAATCTCACAGACTCTCCCACCACATTGACTCTACAAAATTCACACCTTCCAGCACGTACCACTTTTATCCAATGCAAAGATCTGAATTTAACCAGAAAAAAGAATCTCCTCTAAATTAAAATCTTTTCATCCAAACATAGAATCGTTTCATGCACTCCAGAGGGTCCACAAGGCAGCCATAATAGACATCAACCACGAATTAAACAGAGGTTTAGATAACAACTTATCAAAGCATGACGAAAGAAAGGAAAAAATACCTCTAGGAAGCACCCAAGCAATTACATCCTTCTAATCACAATGAATAGGACGACACAAATTACTCAATGATTCCAACTCCCAAACAAAAACGACTCCTTCGAAAAAAGGAACTCCAAAACTGATGATCAAAGCAGCCATTTTGTGAATAATCCTTCGCATTGGCTACTTTGTCCTTATCCAAAGCAAAAAGTCTAGGATAATGATCTTTAAGAGCTCCACAATCACAACAACGATTAGAATCCTTCCAAATCATTTGAACAATCTCATCTGATACTCGACCCCATGCCACGTACATTCCAGCAAACCAACTTCAGTTAATTGCACAAAAAGAACACCTCAACAAGAATAAAAAATAAGAGAGAAGCCGCACCTCAAGCCTGCTACTAAATCATCATCCACTTCCGTTGTCATCCCAATTAATCTACCTACTCTCCAAGTTTCCTCAGCCTCTTTACGGATAAAATCCCTTCTCTTGATGAAATCGCTATAAAAAAGTGAATCATTAATGACCCTTGAATCCAACATAGCCTTCCTAACGCCCTCTTTTAATTATTTAACCTTCTTTCCTTTTTTTTCTTTTGCAAATCTCTTTGTCATCTCTTAATTTATTTCGATAGATTTCTTCAATGTGATTATTTGAATATCCAACATCCACTACGTAATATTTACTACAATATAACTCACTCATAAAAGAAAAATTTATTACATCTCTATGATAACTCGTAGAGACAATAAAATATAAAATACTATATATATACAAAATCAAAACCAGGTACAAGTGCCGCACAATACCGTAGTTTTTCTTACATAGAGCTGATTTTGCTAACCAATCAATATGATCATTGAACACCATGTAATTTTTTTTTTATATTATTTTGTTCTACTAGATACAAAATTACAACTATAGGTAGAACAAAAAAACATATAACAACATAACATAGTTGCAAGCTCTATGGCTAGGATTGGAAGAAATTTAGGAATGGTGTTGAGTCTCTTTGAAAATTTGCCTAATGCTACTGTTAGTAGGGGTGAGCAAAACTCGATTCGACTCGAAAAAATCGAAAAAAATTTCGAATTTCGAGTTGAACGAATCGAGTTGTTCGAGTTAATCGAGTTATTCGAGTCAACTCGAATTTTTTTTCGAATTTCGAGTTCGAATCGAGTTGAATTTTCGAATTCGAATAACTCGAATAATTCAAATAATTCGAATATCAAACTATAATATTTTACATTTTTACCCCAAACTCCCAAACCTTTTTACTTTTCCCTCAAAACTTTTACTTCTTCCCACTTTTCCCCCAAAACTTTTACTCCCCTCCCATCCAAACCCCCCAATCTACTCAAAATTCATTTCCCACCAAAAATTTACTCTCTCATTTACTTTTTCTCAAAATTTTACTCCCCAAAACCCTCAAAACTTTTTATTTTCCCCCAAAATTTTTATTCCCTCCCATTTTCCTCCTAAAACTTTTACTCCCTCCCATCCCACTTCCCATCTACCCCAAGCCCACCCCCCCAATTTTTTTAATATTTTCCCTCCAAAATTTTACTCTCCCTATTTACTTTCCCTCAAACTTTTATTCCCCAAAACTTTTTATTTTTCCCCTAAACTTTTACTTCTCATCCTTTACTCCCAAATAAAAAATCAAAATTATCCAAATAAAAAATCACTAAACATAAATAGTAATAATTTTATTTATATATAATATTTATATTATTAAATTAAATTTCACATTTATATTATTTATATTATTGAATTGTTTAGTCATATTAAATATTTGTATTAAAATTGAATTATTAATTATGCCATAAAATATTCTTGTTAAAATTTTATATTGGTATATCAATTCCACATTTTATCTTTAAAATAAATTTTATTAAAAAATCTCATTTTTACATTTAGTATATTTTTTAATTTCAAAATATATAGTGACAAAAATCTGAATATAATTGAAACAACCAAGCAAGAAAAGAAGCTAATTCGTATATAAAAGATTAATAAATAAATTATAAGGTGATGAAAGTTAATAAAAATTTTGATTAAGGTGGACAAATTTTATTACGATGTGTGACAGTGGTTATAAGTGTAATAGGGCAATTTTGCCCGGGCCCAATTAAGCAAATAAACCAAAACAAAAAAACCAAAAAATAGAAACCAAAAAGTCCATATTACAATTCTAAAAGTCCAAAATTACAAAATAAAACCCAGTTACAAGGCCCACTAACTAATATTGGCCCACTACCCGAATGGCCCAACAAACAACCAAACCAACCCAATACCCTGACCCAAATGCCAAACCCATACCCGGTCAGCCCAAATACAACTCACCCGACCCAACAACCCAATTCAGAAACAAAGAATCTAACCTAACCCTAGCCACCTGCTCCCCTAGCTCGGCGCCGCACCTAACTTTTAGCCATCAACTCCATGTCCCATCGCCACAACACCTGCAAAAAGAGAAGAACAGAGACAGAACAGAAACGAAACAACCAAAGCGGCAAGCAGAAACCCGAGTAGTAGCAAAATAGAGGAAAATATTTGTATATTCGGCTATATATGCACTAAAAATGACTATTGTAAAGGGGGGTCTATTTTTGACTAAAAAGAAGAGAAAAAAAGATTTGTAAAATAAACCCCCATTCTCTGGACAGAGAGATCGAAAACAAGAAATAGAGCGGCATCAAAAAAATTTCAGAAAGGTTTTATTTCTTTTCATTCTTTTTTCTTCCCGGTTCGGGATTTCTTTTTTTCTTTTATTTTGATCCTGACCTTAAGTTTAAAAGAAGAAAATAAAAGGAAGAAAACTCACCGTGGCATAACCGGCCATTAGGATCTATCCCTCCTCCGTTGGAATCGGGGTTTGGAAAAGGGTCCTAGAGGCCCAAATCGACTGCCTCCAAGGCTAGATCCTGAACGGGAGGTGGCGGACGCCCTTGCATGCCATCATCCACCGATGATGGTGGTGGCGTGAGAGCCGATCGGTGGTTGAAAGGAAATTTCTGGGTTCGGCTAAATGGGGAGGGCAGAGACAGCACCGTTCGGTGCTTTGGTTTGAAATGCTTTGGGCATTATGCCTAGGTTTTTTTTGTTATTTTGTATGGATCAAAACGGCACCGCATTAGCGTACCCGTATATGACCCGTTCGACCCGACCCTATACCCAGGGGATCCGCGTGTTTTCGATGAAAGGGCTAATTACACTTTTAGCCCTTCCGTTTTTGCATGATCTTGTTATCAAGTTTTGTTATTTTTAATTTTTCCCCGAGATTTTGATCTGACCTCATTTCGGTCCCCATCATTACCATGCGTTTTGATTGCAAGGGATTACTTCCCATTTGGGTCCCCAATGTTTTCATGCGTGTTCACATAGGTCCTTCTTGTTTGTTTTTGTTTTGAGATTGGGCCCGAATTTTTTTTAATTTTTACTTTCAATTACATCCTTTATTTTGTTATGTCTTAACTCTATTTTTCCTTTTATTATTATTGCTAATATTAGTTTGTATTTGTTATTTATGTATATATCTTCTATATATGTATATATATATGTATTTATGTAATCTTGTTAATATTTACTTTTAACATTATCACTATCTTCCAGTTATATTATTGCGTATATTTCTTATACTGTTATGTATGTGTATTCTTGTGTGCTACGTATATGTACTTTTCTAAATATTTTTATGCATAGCGTATATTTATATATTATTTTTATGTATTATCTACGTATTTTTTCCATTCTATTAGTTACATTTTTATTTATTTTCGATACTATATTATGCATTTTAATATCATATATACTGTATATCGTGTATTTCTTTTAATATTGTATTATTTATATATTTTTTATTGTCTCATGCCTATATTTTTCACAACTGTATCATGCTATATCTTGTGTATTTTCAATACTATGCTAAGTGTGTGTTTTAAATATGACATTACGTATATATATTTTCTCTATTATTGTGTATATTTTTTAATGCTATTATGTATATTCTTTCATGTATATGTATTTTCATTATCATATTATTTATGTATACGTTTTTGTATGTCACCTTATGTATATATATATATGCTTTTTTGATACCACATGGAGTATAGATTTTATATACATACATATTTTCAATCGTAATATTATATGTTTTTGAATGTTGAATTCTTTGCCATTTTGTATTCCATTGTTTTATGTTCATATGTGTACATATGCATTTATTGTTTTTATTTCATGCTTAATTCTATTATTGTGCGTGATATTGCATGCACCATTATTGTTTTTGATATTATCACCATGCTTATTATTTACTTCAATGTATTTCTAACTCATTCTTTTATTTACTTGCGTTTCGTAATCAACTTGCGTTTCGTTATTTCAAAAATCCTATTATCATTTTTTTTTAATTTAAAATTAAGGCAATGTATGGATTTTAACATTAAGTTTGTGATTTCATCGCTACGTTGGATGAATTACGTAGGCTTGTGTTAAAATGGGACATCCTTCTAAAAATCGAATATTTAAAAAATTCTTATCTTTTCAATCGGATCATGATTAAATGTTACGTTGAACTCGCATTTTTGAAAATTAAGACAACACATGTTTAAGAAGATACCAATTTTGGGCGTCGCGGGGGTGCTAATACCTTCCCCGCGCGTAACCGACTCCCGAACCCTACTTTTTCTCTGGATTTTTAAGTAGACCTAAACTCAGCCTTCTTTCTACCTAAAAATGAATTTTTCTGTTAAAAAGAAGTTTTTTAGGTGTCCGATCACACCTAGAAAAAAGATCGGTGGCGACTCCCTTTTCATAATAAAATCAAAATTCGATATTTTTCAAAGTTTTCAACAAATCGCCACAATTAGCGACCGAAAGCTGAAGCTCAAATTTTTACGTCGCTACAGCTGGCGACTCCACTGGGGACACCGGTTTTTGAGAGTCGAGTTGAGTTAAACCCATGTTGTCAAAATTTTCAAAATTCCTTGTTCAATTTGATATTTGACCATAATCCGAAAATTTCATTTTTGAAAAATCATGCATTTGTAATTGTTGTGAATATTTTGTGAGCTTATTTTATCCTTTGTTTAAAGTTCTAAGTTTACGATTTTTAGTTTAGCTTTAAATAAAACGAAAGGTTCGTGAGTTTCTCACCACACACTGTTCATGTGCATTTTGCATAACATGAGCGCCATATCCGGGCTCTATCCATTTAAGTAAAAGTAAACGCTACGCCTTCGTGAGTTAACTCGTCCCTCCGCACAGGCTAGTGAATACTTTCGGGTTACATATGACTTATGCTTTCGTGAGTTAACTTGTCCCTCCGCATAGGCATAAGTAAATGTAATCCCTCGAATTGAACTCGTAAGCCTGTGATGGGCCGTGACCGAGGTTCTGTACTAGTCTTAGCGGATGATAGTACAGACAATTCGAGTACCCTCTAGAACCAAAACCACATGTAGTGAAACATACGTACCACCCAATTAGAACCGTGCCGAACCCCTGTCCACTTAGTAGTTACCAAAATAAGTACACGGGAGAAATGTTTCTTACCTTTTCTATTTTTACTTTCTATGCAAGGGAATCGGGTTTTCGGATGGCTTAATTTGTCAAATTTTCCGTTTTCCTTTTTATTTATGTTACTAACCATGATTTGTTGTTGTCTTATTTGTCATCATGCATTCTAGGCATCATATTAGGAAGGTGTTGATTAGAGATCGGTTGCCGAAAAGCGGGTTTCTAATGGAGGAGTCGATTACACAAACAACCGAAAAGAATGTCACAGTTCGGGACTGGTCTGTAAAAACCCAAAGAGAAAGAGGGGATAGTCTAATGGAGGGATGTGCTGCCGATTTGCCGGGGCACGTAATGGTGAATGTTCGTCAAAATAATCTTGAGGATTTGGTTCAGATTTGGAATCAATGGGACTCAGATACTAGGGAAATCTTCATTGAGAGGTATGGTGATATAGCTAACCTAGTCGCTGTCAAGGTAGACGAGCAGTTGATACAAGCTTTAGTCAAATTTTGGGATCCCGCCTATCAATGTTTCACTTTTAATGGAGAAGATATGACTCCCACTATCGAGGAATACTCGGCCTTACTTCGCATTGGTAATGTACAGCCCCACAAGATCTATGTAAAAGAACCTAAACCAATGACCTTCAAAAAGAAAATAATGAGGTTGACGGATATGACCGACGCATGGGCCGAGAAGCAGATAAAGAAGAAGAATGAAACTATTTGTATTCCGTGGTCCTCTATACGAGATTTGGTCTCGAGCCATCCTGACACCTTGAAGAGGGTAAATCTGTTTGCTTTGGCCGTCTACGGGTTGGTTGTTTTTCCGAAAGTCATCGGGCACATTGAAGTCGCGGTGGTAGATTTCTTCGAAAGGTTAAAACAAGGAGTCAACCCTGTCCCGACAATCCTAGCCGAAACTTTCAGGTCCTTGAATAGTTGTCGGAAGAGAGGGGAAGGACGATTTATTGGATGTGCGCAATTGCTCAACGTTTGGATCATGAGTCACTTTTGGAAAGAGGAACGCACGCCATATCACATGTTTTCAAAAATGTTTTCCCCTTTAGAAGCCTATTGTAAGAGGGAATGGCCTAAGGAAATTACTGAACAACATTGGGTTTCGGTCTTTCAGAATCTCCGCACTAAGGATGTGACATGGAGGGCGCCATGGATACGCCTGTCAGTCTTATTATATAAGGTCGGAAGTCAGGATTGGGTACCACTGCTAGGTCTGTGGGGAGGAGTCGGATACGCCCCGCTATTGGTCCAAAGACAGTTTTCTTCGCGACAATTCATACCCGCCACCGGAGGTTTAGCGCAATCCGAATTCCCTTTCGCGGGCGAGGGCTACATGAAGAAAGTTCGAGACACCGCTAAGTCTTGGAAAAGAATCTATCTGATGGAGTTGGCGTTGTATGCCGATACTCTCACCCAAGACTATGATGTGTGGAGAAAGCAACGGGTGAAAAGCCAGCAAATATCGTCGACAAGTCATGCTGCTCAGAACCCTTTCGTAGAGGAAGCACCATCCAAGCTTGAAATAGCTAGAGGAGAATTTGAACGCAAGAAATCCAAGATGTTGCGGGATCTCAGCGTCCTTCAAGAAGAAAATTACCAATTAAAGATTGACGTTCAAATTGAAAGATCTAGGACTGAAAAAGTACAAAAAGAGGTCGAAATCGTGAGGAACGACTTAAGAGACCTTCACTTGGAAAATAAGAAGCTAAGAGCCACTATCAAGAATAGCGGACTAGGCAAGTCACCTGAAGAATGGAAGGAAGAATTGAGCAACGTAAAAGGCGGAATGGAATTTTGGAAAGGGAAGGCGAAGAAAGAGGAGGAAAAGACTGCTCGGGCCATGATAGAATTGAGAAAGAAAAATGCTGAATGTGAGACTGCGTCTAATGAACTGATGACTAGCCGATCTGAATGTCAGGGGTTAAGAGAAAGAATAAGAGATTTGGAAGACGCGATGCAAGCTCGCCAACAACAATTGGACACTCTCTTAAAGGCTTTGGAGGAAAAAAATGATCAATACGATAGAGATATCCACGCTTATAAAACGGACCTCCAAGAAAGGGAAATGCAACTTGGCTTCTTGATCAATGAAATCCGTGGAGTAGCAATATACATGGTCCAATTATCAGATGAAGCAGAAGATCTCACTTGTCGATTCCCACCAAGTCAACGATCGAGCATATCAGAATTCCTAGGGCGAATAAAGAAATATAGTGATATAGCTAGAAAGTTCGTGTAAATAGCCAAATAAGATGGCAAAATATTTTGTAACGAACTCTTTTGAATGAATGAAATGCCTAGATAGGGGCTATCTTGAAATCAACACCTAATTCTTGCATATGCATTCATGACTAACATTCATATAGCATTCATGCATCCATTCATTGCATACACATATCCTGTGATCGTTCACTAAGGTTAGAATCGTACAATTCGCAGTTGCAACAATACAAGATTGGAATCACGACATTCGTATAGAACGAGACGACAAGCTAGAGTAATGGAGGCAGAGTTTAATGAAAGAATCGAGAGAATGGAAAGAGTTTAACGGGAATTGCAAGAGCAACTGACCAAATCACAGCAAGAAACAAGGGATTTGATGGTGAGGTCCCGGGAGGAGTCACTGGAACAAAGAGAGCAGATGGCTAAAATGATGGAAATGATGTCAGCCCTGGTAAAAGGGAAGGGGCCAGTGCAGAATCCTGAGGTAGTTAACCTGGATCAAGATCCACTTTACCCACCGGGATTCACTCCACCTCATATGACACAAAGAGTACAAACTCAAGGGGAATCCGCTGGCTTAGAACAACGACCTGTGCCGACCACACATCTGGGACAGGGGATATTTGTGTCTGCTCCTGCCAACCCGCCTGTCCCAGATCTAGATGATCCGACGGAAATTGCTAGGTTAAGAGTGGAAGATCATGAGGTCCAAGAAAAGTACAAAAGTCTAGAAGAAAGACTAAAAGCGATAGAGGGCACTGAGGTCTTCTCTGCGCTAGGTGCTAAGGAGCTTAGTTTAGTACCTAGTTTGGTTTTACCGCCGAAGTTTAAAACACCTGATTTCGAGAAGTATGATGGGACAAGGTGTCCAAAGGCACACTTGGTCATGTATTGTCGAAAGATGACCGGATATGTAAATGAAGATAAACTGCTTATACATTGTTTCCAGGACAGCCTTGTTGGATCGGCTCTTCGCTGGTATAATCAGCTTAGCAGAGAGAAGATCCGAACATGGAAGGATCTAGCGTCAGCATTTTGTGAGCAGTATAAGCACGTGTCGGACATGGTACCCGATCGTATGACGTTACAGATGATGGAAAAGAAACCGTCGGAAACGTTCCGACAATACGCACAAAGATGGAGAGACATCTCAGCTCAAGTAGAACCTCCATTGACAAAAACCGAGATAACGGTCCTCTTCATAAATACCTTAAAAACACCATTTTATGATAAACTGGTGGGAAGTGCCACAAAAGACTTTGCAGATATTGTCATATCTGGCGAACTTATTGAGAATGCTGTCAAAAGTGGAAGAATGGAGGGGCAAGAAAATTCCAGAAGAACAATGCCCATAAAGAAAAAAGACCCAGAGACCCACATGGTAGGAGTAGGAAGCCGTTATGCCTCCAACCCGTATCCGAGCCAACCTTGACCACGAAACTACCCACCCCCAAATTTCTACTATCCGCCTCAGACCCCTTATTATCAAGTACCACCTCCATACCCTTCTTACCCCGTTTATGCCACAAATAACCCAAGACCGACCACCACTTTCCCACAAAATGCAACACCCGTTCAAACCCAACCTAAAAATGAACCAAGGCCTGCGAGACCCAATCCGGAAAGACAACAATTCACCCCTGTCCCCGTGCCGTACGGAGAACTATATCAAAAACTCTTGGAAAAACAGTTAATATCTCCACATTACATGGCACCCTTGAAGCCTCCGTACCCGAAATGGTACGATCCTAACGCCAGCTGCGCTTATCATGCTGGGAATCAGGGTCATTCTACGGAAAACTGCCTCGCCTTCAAAAGAAGAGTTCAAGGACTCATTGATGCGGGTATCTTGAGATTTGATGGTTCAGGCGGTGCAACCGGGAACCCATTCCCAAATCACGCTGAAGGGAATGTGAGTGTAGTTGAAGAAGAAAATAAACGGCAGGTTAGGAAAGGGGTTTCTGAAATAAAAGTGCCTCTGCAGAAAATCTGGGAGATACTAGCCAAAAATGGGTTACTCCGTTATCCTAGCGGAGTATCTGAAGAAAGTGGGCATGATCTTTGCAGTTTCCATGGTAATAAAGAGCACGATATCCAGTCTTGCGAAGAATTTAGGGAAGTACTCCAAGATATGATGGATAGTAAAAAGATTGAGATCTTCAAAAAAGGGGAAAAGTCGGATGAAAGAGAAGTGTGCGCCTCCGACAATCGATCACCAGGTTGCCCATACAGCGCTAATCGACCATTGGTAATCTACTATGATGCCAAGAAAGAGCTCGTGAAACCAAAAATGATAATCGAGATTCCATCTCCTTTTCCCTATAAGGATGATAAAGCTGTGCCGTGGAAATACGATATTAACATTGTTACGCCAGAGGGAGAGAAGGCGGAGGTCCCAACCAGAAATGTCGGAGAAGCGGGTCATTTTACCCGCAGTGGGAGATGCTATTCTAAAGAGATAGAACCAACAAAGAAGGCCAGTGATTCGAAACAAAAAGGGAAAGCGCCAATGCACGAAATAGAAGATGAACATGAAATGTTGCCTGAACCAGGAATTAAGAAGGCCGTGGATGAAGAGGAGGCGCAAGAATTTCTAAAGTTTATTAAGCACAGCGAGTACAACGTAGTGGAACAACTAAGCAAGCAGCGGGCAAAAATTTCGGTACTATCCCTACTACTAAATTCAGAGCCACACCGGAACGCATTGTTGAAAGTATTAAACCAAGCTTACGTAGCAAACAACATATCCGTAGAGAAGCTTGACCGATGGGTAAACAATTTGAATGCGGTTAATTTCATCTCTTTTAGTGATGATGAAATACCGCCCGGTGGTAGGGGCTTGGTGAAAGCGCTGCATATTACAACCCGCTGCAAGGGTTACATCGTACCGAATGTGCTCATTGATAATGGATCAGCCCTCAATGTCATGCCATTGGCTACACTCTCTAGAATTCCAATGGACTTATCCTATCTAAGGCCCTGTCATTCCACGGTAAGGGCCTTTGATGGAACGAGGCGGGATGTTATGGGAAAGATTGAGATCCCTTTGGAAGTAGGCCCTTACGTATACGACGTCGAGTTCCAGGTCATGGACATCACACCGTCATATAACTGCCTGTTGGGAAGACCCTGGATCCATTCCGCAGGAGCTGTCCCATCGTCACTACACCAAAAAATGAAGCTTATCATGGACGGTTGTCAGGTTACAATCGAAGGCGAAGAAGATATCGTCGTATCCGTCTCTGCTGACACTCCCTATGTCGAAGTTAGCCAAGATGCATTAGAGTGCTCTTTCCGATCCTAGAGTTTGTCAACGCTACATTTGTCGTGGAGGGAAATAGGATCCCCGTACCCAAGTTATCAAGAAACACAAAGATGGGGATTAAGTTGACGGTAGGAAAAGGAGCTAGAGCAAGGAAAGGTCTAGGGAAATTTCAGCAAGGAATAGTTAGGGCCCTGAAGCCAGTCCCTCACAAGGCTCGGTATGGTCTGGGATTCCAACCGAAGGCGTGTCACTTAAAGAAACAATGGAAGAAGGATCAAGAAAGAAGGACCGCAAGAACCTTGGGTCGAGAACTAGAATGGGAGCCCATCGAGTATCCTCCTTTGTCAAGAACATTTACGTCTGCGGGAAAGATATACCCTGGACAAAATAGCTCGCGAAACATGCTGCTATCAATCGAAGAAGGTTTTCGAAATGTCAGCATAAATGTTATTGACAAAGGAGTTGATATTGCTGTAGGCAAAGACGTCTCAAGAATACGCCCTTGCCCTCCTGGTTTCAAACTAAACAATTGGAATGCTGAGGACCTTCTTGTAGTTTTTAAGTCTTCAGAGTAATGCTCAACATTAACCCTCTATTGTGTCCTTAGATATAATAGAATTCTTTTGTAAGAGCTTGCATTCGCTCTTTGTCATTCAAATGAACATCAATGAAGATGTATTTTGTCATGATTTTTTGCATTATCACCAAATTCCTAATTACTTTCTCATTTCACAGCTTTCTTACATTTGCCTCATACCATGACATAACATTTAATTTGTTGGTTCCAACATTTGGATGCCCTTCTATAGTTTCTTTCCCATTTAACTTTCAGGTGTTCGGATATCAATAGCATGAACAAACCCGTTACGAGTCTGGAAATCGATTTTGAGAGGGCTATTTGTTTAGGGGAATTTGAAGCCGAAGAAAGTGCTGAAGACTATGTCTCGTCTCCCGACTTACTGAGAATGATGGAACAAGAGGATAAACAGATTCTACCTCATCAAGAATCTGTTGAAACAATAAATCTGGGGACAGAAGAAAGAAAACAAGAAGTGAAAATCGGGACTTCCATTACAGTTGACACTAGGCGCAACTTGATTGCTTTGCTGCGTGAGTATAAAGATGTATTCGCTTGGTCATATCAGGACATGCCAGGATTGGATGAGGATATAGTGGTCCACAAACTCCCATTGAAACCAGAGTGTAAGCCTATTCAGCAGAAACTAAGGCGGATGAGACCTGAAATGTTGTTGAAGATAAAAGAAGAGGTCAAAAAGCAATTCGATGCGGGTTTCTTACAAGCTTCTAAATATCCTGAATGGGTGGCCAACATTGTCCCGGTACCAAAAAAGGACGGTAAAGTACGAATGTGCGTGGATTATCGTGACCTGAATCGGGCAAGTCCAAAAGACAATTTTCCTTTACCGCACATTGATACGTTGGTGGACAATACAGCAAAACATTCATTGTTTTCCTTCATGGATGGATTCTCAGGGTATAATCAGATTAAAATGGCTCCTGAAGATATGGAGAAAACTACCTTCACGACAATGTGGGGGACGTTCTGCTACAAGGTAATGCCGTTTGGATTAAAGAATGCTGGGGCAACATATCAGAGGGCCATGGTAACATTGTTCCATGACATGATGCACAAAGAGATAGAAGTCTATGTCGATGATATGATTGCTAAGTCCCGAGGAGGGGAAGAGCATGTAGTAAACCTCAAAAAGTTGTTCGAAAGGCTAAGGAAATGTCAGCTAAAGCTTAATCCTGCCAAGTGCACATTTGGAGTTACCTCAGGAAAACTGCTAGGCTTTATTGTCAGTGAAAGAGGTATCGAGGTGGACCCAGATAAAATAAAAGCTATTCAAGAGTTACCACCTCCGCGCACGCAAAAAGAAGTCAGAGGATTTTTAGGGAGGTTAAACTATATCGCCCGATTCATCGCTCAACTTACCAATCAATGCGACCCAATCTTTCGGCTTCTTCGTAAGCATAACCCGGGAGAATGGGATGAAGAGTGTCAGGTAGCATTTGATAAGATAAAACAGTATTTGTCAAGTCCTCCAGTGCTAGTGCCGCCTATTCCAGGAAGACCATTGATATTGTACTTGGCTGTATTTGAAAATTCAATGGGTTGCGTACTGGGGCAACACGACGAGTCGAAAAGGAAAGAAAAGACGATTTACTACCTCAGCAAAAAGTTCACAGAATGCGAGGTAAAATATTCGTCCATTGAGAAATACTGCTGCGCTTTGGTGTGGACAGCTCGAAGACTCAGGCAATATATGTTGTACCACACAACATGGCTGATCTCGAAACTGAATCCAATTAAGTACATGATGGAATCACCTGCACTCTCAGGAAGAATGGCACGATGGCAGATCCTATTATCGGAATACGACATCGCCTATGTAAGTCAAAAATCGATAAAAGGGAGCGCAATAGCTGACTTCTTGGCAGATCGAACAACAGAGGAATACGAGCCATTGAGATTTGACTTCCCAGATGAAGACTTGATGTGCGTTACAAAAGAGGAATGTGAGTCATCAAAAGCCAAGTCATGGAAGATGTACTTTGATGGTGCATCAAATGCATTGGGGCATGGGGTCGGAGCAGTCTTGATATCACCAGAAGGGAACCATTATCCGCTCACTGCCAGATTAAACTTCTTCTGTACCAATAACATAGCAGAATATGAGGCCTGCATCATGGGACTCTGTGCAGCTATTGAATGGAACATCGAAGCCCTGGAAGTGTACGGTGACTCAGCCTTAGTGATCTACCAAATCCGCGGAGATTGGGAAGTGAGGGATCCGAAGTTGATTAAGTACAGTGATCTGGTGGTCGAATTAATTAACAGGTTCAAAGAAATAACTTTTAATTACCTCCCGCGAGAAGAAAATCAATTGGCTGATGCCCTGGCCACTTTGGCTTCAATGTTCAAAGCAAGTAAAAAAGCAGAAATAATGCCCCTGAAAATGAGCATATATGAAGCCCCTGCACACTGTTGCGGCATTGAGAAAGAGGCGGATGGACGACCTTGGTTCCACGATATCTTAGAATATCTCAAGGATCAGAAATATCCCGAACAAGCAAATGAGAACGACAAAAGAACAATCAGAAGAATGTCTGCGGGATTTGTTCTTGACGGCGATATCTTATACAAAAAAGGGAAAGACCAAGTGCTTCTGAGATGTGTGAATGCAATTGAAGCCAAGAAAATACTCGAAGAAGTCCATGAAGGAATTTGTGCAACACATGCCAGTGGTTTCACTATGGCCAAGAAGATCATGAGGCTCGGCTATTACTGGTCAACGATGGAAAGTGATTGTATCAGTTATGTGAGAAAATGCCACAAATGTCAAATTTACGGCGATAAGATTCATGTAGCTCCTTCGCCACTTCATGTTATGACCTCTCCATGGCCCTTCTCCATGTGGGGCATGGATGTTATAGGACCAATTTCTCCGAAAGCTTCTAATGGGCATCGATTCATTTTTGTGGTGATAGATTACTTCACAAAGTGGATAGAGGCAGCTTCATTTGCTAATGTGACGAAAACGGCAGTCTACAAATTCTTGAAAAAGGAAATCATCTGTCGATATGGTTTGCCTGAGAGAATCGTTTCGGATAATGCCATGAACCTGAACAATAAGATGATGAAAGAGGTGTGTGAGCAATTTCAAATAAAGCATCATAATTCTTCACCCTATCGCCCAAAGATGAATGGAGCTGTTGAGGCCGCCAATAAGAATATCAAGAAAATTATCGGGAAGATGACCGAAACATACAAAGACTGGCATGAAAAGCTACCATTCGCCTTGTTTGCATACCGCACATCTGTGAGAACATCTACGGGGGCAACTCCTTTCTCCTTGGTCTATGGAATGGAGGCTGTTTTGCCCATTGAAGTTGAGATCCCCTCCTTACGAGTTCTAATGGAGTCAAAATTAGGGGAGGCAGAATGGGTTCGGGCTCGATATGACCAATTGAACCTTATTGAAGAAAAACGCTTGAAGGCGATCTGCCATGGACAGATGTACCAAAAGAGAATGATTGCAGCCCACGACAAGAAAGTACGGCCAAGAACATTTCACGAAGGAGAGCTTGTGTTGAGAAAAATCCTCCTAATACAGAAAGACTTTCGAGGAAAGTGGGCACCAAATTGGGAAGGACCGTATGTTGTAAAGAGGGCTTTCTCAGGCGGAGCCTTGATTATCACGGAAATGGATGGGAAAGAGTTGCCTAATCCAGTGAATTCAGATGCGGTGAAAAAATACTATGCCTAAAAAAAAAAAGATCAAGATGAAAACCCGAAAGGGCGTCTTGGCAAACAAAAAGGGATTAGGATGAAAACCCGAAAGGGCATCCTAATGAAATAGAAGTGAATTCAAGGGGCAAGTTGATTTGAACAGGGAGTCAAACAATGAGACTACAGTGTTTGAGGCATTTCTGAAAGCTCGAAATCTTCTACGCAAGAAGCCAGGCTCGAAAGGATTCTTGATTAAGAAACGTGGAAGAGTTCATGTGTTGAATATTTAGAGCATTTGTATCCATTAAATATAATGCCCTTTCATTTCATGACACTTTTAACTATTCTTGATCAGCTTTCTTTGTTTGTTGCTTCTGAAATAAAATAAACGTGAAGTTTTCCTTTCATACCTATCCGACCATTTTCATGCATCCCATTGTATGGTTTATTTGAATGTTAAAGAGCAAATGGCATACTCTGAACAAAAGGAAATGTTAAGCATTACCTGAATGAAAATTGATAAGCACAAGAACCTCAAAGCAATAACAAAAGTTCAAACAGGAGCAAAAGAGTGGTATCAGAGAAACACAGTCTGCTCAGATGGCTTGAAGATGGGTACAAAGCCTGAAGAGAACCAAGAGTCGAAACACTAAACACAGATCTTCAAAAATCGTGACAAAAGGGCATATATGGCTAACATACCTAAAGCGCATAGCATAATCATGTAGGCATACAGGCATTTAGGATAAACATATGCACATCATGATAACATCAAGCATGACATATACAGTTATTTCAGCAGAGCAAGGGGTTGCGATGACAATTGCCCCAAATCAAGGAAAAGGCACTAGGACTTCACCAAATAATATGTTTTGGTACCATGTTCAAATTTTACGGTTTCAAAAATCAACTCATATTGCGAGAAGTGAGTTGAGCCTTGGCTCTCACGTCGAGGTATTTTCAATTTATGTTTCAAAAATCAACTCATATTGCGAGAAGTGAGTTGAGCCTTGGCTCTCACGTCGAGGTATTTTCAATTTATGTTTCAAAAATCAACTCATATTGCGAGAAGTGAGTTGAGCCTTGGCTCTCACGTCGAGGTATTTTCAATTTATGTTTCAAAAATCAACTCATATTGCGAGAAGTGAGTTGAGCCTTAGCTCTCATGTCGAGGTATTTTCAATTTATGTTTCAAAAATCAACTCATATTGCGAGAAACGAGTTGCGCCTCAGGTCACATGCTGAGGTATTTGCAATTTATGTTTTCAAAAGTCAACTCGTATTGCGAGAAACGAGTTGCGCCTCAGGTCACACGCTGAGGTATTTACAATTTATGTTTTCAAAAGTCAACTCATATTACGAGAAATGAGTTGCGCCTCAGGTCACATGCTGAGGTATTTGCAATTTATGTTTTCAAAAGTTAACTCGTATCGCGAGAAACGAGTTGCGCCTCAGGTCACACGCTGAGGTATTTACAATTTATGTTTTCAAAAGTCAACTCGTATAGCGAGAAACGAGTTGCGCCTTAGGTCACACGCTGAGGTATTTGCAATTTATATTTTCAAAATTCACCTCATATTGCGAGAGTGTAGCGAATTGAAAACATAAGATTCATTTTCCTGAAGATCGAAGACGATGAGTCTCATATTGCTGAAGATGCGACTGGGTTGAAGCTACGATGAATGTCTTTGAAATTACAGTGGATTGAACCAAAGCTACAAGATTTGACCTCCCAGAGATGCAGAAGCAGATCGAGGATTCGAGGGTAAATCGAAGAAAAGAAGCGCCCAGAGACCAAGGCCCAGCAAGATTGGGCAAAATTGGCCCTTTTTGAGTCTTTGCTCTATTCTCGTTACACGATAATGAGCAAAGAGGGGCAGCTGTAATAGGGCAATTTTGCCCGGGCCCAATTAAGCAAATAAACCAAAACAAAAAAACCAAAAAATAGAAACCAAAAAGTCCATATTACAATTCTAAAAGTCCAAAATTACAAAATAAAACCCAGTTACAAGGCCCACTAACTAATATTGGCCCACTACCCGAATGGCCCAACAAACAACCAAACCAACCCAATACCCTGACCCAAATGCCAAACCCATACCCGGTCAGCCCAAATACAACTCACCCGACCCAACAACCCAATTCAGAAACAAAAAATCTAACCTAACCCTAGCCACCTGCTCCCCTAGCTCGGCGCCGCACCTAACTTTTAGCCATCAACTCCATGTCCCATCGCCACAACACCTGCAAAAAGAGAAGAACAGAGACAGAACAGAAACGAAACAACCAAAGCGGCAAGCAGAAACCCGAGTAGTAGCAAAATAGAGGAAAATATTTGTATATTCGGCTATATATGCACTAAAAATGACTATTGTAAAGGGGGGTCTATTTTTGACTAAAAAGAAGAGAAAAAAAGATTTGTAAAATAAACCCCCATTCTCTGGACAGAGAGATCGAAAACAAGAAATAGAGCGGCATCAAAAAAATTTCAGAAAGGTTTTATTTCTTTTCATTCTTTTTTCTTCCCGGTTCGGGATTTCTTTTTTTCTTTTATTTTGATCCTGACCTTAAGTTTAAAAGAAGAAAATAAAAGGAAGAAAACTCACCGTGGCATAACCGGCCATTAGGATCTATCCCTCCTCCGTTGGAATCGGGGTTTGGAAAAGGGTCCTAGAGGCCCAAATCGACTGCCTCCAAGGCTAGATCCTGAACGGGAGGTGGCGGACGCCCTTGCATGCCATCATCCACCGATATGGTGGTGGCGTGAGAGCCGATCGGTGGTTGAAAGGAAATTTCTGGGTTCGGCTAAATGGGGAGGGCAGAGACAGCACCGTTCGGTGCTTTGGTTTGAAATGCTTTGGGCATTATGCCTAGGTTTTTTTTGTTATTTTGTATGGATCAAAACGGCACCGCATTAGCGTACCCGTATATGACCCGTTCGACCCGACCCTATACCCAGGGGATCCGCGTGTTTTCGACGGAAGGGCTAATTACACTTTTAGCCCTTCCGTTTTTGCATGATCTTGTTATCAAGTTTTGTTATTTTTAATTTTTCCCCGAGATTTTGATCTGACCTCATTTCGGTCCCCATCATTACCATGCGTTTTGATTGCAAGGGATTACTTCCCATTTGGGTCCCCAATGTTTTCATGCGTGTTCACATAGGTCCTTCTTGTTTGTTTTTGTTTTGAGATTGGGCCCGAATTTTTTTTAATTTTTACTTTCAATTACATCCTTTATTTTGTTATGTCTTAACTCTATTTTTCCTTTTATTATTATTGCTAATATTAGTTTGTATTTGTTATTTATGTATATATCTACTATATATGTATATATATATGTATTTATGTAATCTTGTTAATATTTACTTTTAACATTATCACTATCTTCCATTTATATTATTGCGTATATTTCTTATACTGTTATGTATGTGTATTCTTGTGTGCTACGTATATGTACTTTTCTAAATATTTTTATGCATAGCGTATATTTATATATTATTTTTATGTATTATCTACGTATTTTTTCCATTCTATTAGTTACATTTTTATTTATTTTCGATACTATATTATGCATTTTAATATCATATATACTGTATATCGTGTATTTCTTTTAATATTGTATTATTTATATATTTTTTATTGTCTCATGCCTATATTTTTCACAACTGTATCATGCTATATCTTGTGTATTTTCAATACTATGCTAAGTGTGTGTTTTAAATATGACATTACGTATATATATTTTCTCTATTATTGTGTATTTTTTTAATGCTATTATGTGTATTCTTTCATGTATATGTATTTTCATTATCATATTATTTATGTATACGTTTTTGTATGTCACCTTATGTATATATATATATATGCTTTTTTGATACCACATGGAGTATAGATTTTACATACATACATATTTTCAATCGTAATATTATATGTTTTTGAATGTTGAATTCTTTGCCATTTTGTATTCCATTGTTTTATGTTCATATGTGTACATATGCATTTATTGTTTTTATTTCATGCTTAATTCTATTATTGTGCGTGATATTGCATGCACCATTATTGTTTTTGATATTATCACCATGCTTATTATTTACTTCAATGTATTTCTAACTCATTCTTTTATTTACTTACGTTTCGTAATCAACTTGCGTTTCGTTATTTCAAAAATCCTATTATCATTTTTTTTTAATTTAAAATTAAGGCAATGTATGGATTTTAACATTAAGTTTGTGATTTCATCGCTACGTTGGATGAATTACGTAGGCTTGTGTTAAAATGGGACATCCTTCTAAAAATCGAATATTTAAAAAATTCTTATCTTTTCAATCGGATCATGATTAAATGTTACGTTGAACTCGCATTTTTGAAAATTAAGACAACACATGTTTAAGAAGATACCAATTTTGGGCGTCGCGGGGGTGCTAATACCTTCCCCGCGCGTAACCGACTCCCGAACCCTACTTTTTCTCTGGATTTTTAAGTAGACCTAAACTCAGCCTTCTTTCTACCTAAAAATGAATTTTTCTGTTAAAAAGAAGTTTTTTAGGTGTCCGATCACACCTAGAAAAAAGATCGGTGGCGACTCCCTTTTCATAATAAAATCAAAATTCGATATTTTTCAAAGTTTTCAACAAATCGCCACAATTAGCGACCGAAAGCTGAAGCTCAAATTTTTACGTCGCTACAATAAGGACTCAAATTTTTTTTAAATTTAACTCGAACAAATATATTCGATTCGACTCGATTCGAATTCCATCTCACTCGACTCGATTCGAGAAAATTTCAAATCAAATTAGGATGATAAAATATGATTCGTCAACTCGATTAACTCGAAATTTTTTCATTCGATTCGATTCGATTCGATCTAATGCTCACCCCTAACTGTTAGTCTTGCGCAGATGGATAAAGGGTCAATTTCTAGATGTGTAGAAAACTACAGTAATTCTGGTGCTTAGATTCTTATGAGCGTCTTTGGCAACCAAAGAAAAACTTTAAGTTAACCTTAAAATAAACAATCAAAGCAAATGTTATGGCAAATATATATATATATATATATATATATATGTTTAATGAGAAATGGGTGGAGCCTAAGCGGTTCAAGCCTATGTGATACTAGTATAACTCTTTCAACCTTACCAAGATAGTGGCATCGCTTGAATGATGATTCCACTGAGAAGCAAATTGTGTTTTTAATGAGAATTTCTATCTTCGTTTATGATTATGTTGGTAATTTACAACTATTATCATATAACTACTTAATCAAGTTTCCTTCTTTTTTTTTTTTTTTTGTATTCCTTAAAAAGAATTTTACAATTAACAGATTTCAAAATTATTTTGGATAAGGGAGTTAGTATCGTATTGGTGGTATACTGTTTTTCTCTTTGTAGTACTGACATATTTCAGTGTACCGTTTATGTTTGATTAGCACTATGGCATGTATATTGGCGTGTTGATGGATTGATCCGCATATCCGTCATTAATCTAACTCAATTAATAGGGGCCCGGAATAACTAAAAGAGTGTAAATTATATTGATATATGAATATGCTAAAAACATGGATATTGAGATTAATTTGTGTTATATGAGATGAGAGGCTATTACTTGGTCGATATTTTGATAACCGATAGAGTGAAATGAATATCCTAAAGATGATTAGTAGTTGGACAATTTGAAATCTATGTGATTTGTGGTGATGATAATGTAAGGTTTGTTAATTTGTAAAGTAGTGATTCCCAACAATGCTAATTTAGTTTAATTTTAGTTTTTATATGTTGATTTCAAATTATGTTAGCACCATTAAATATTTAATACTCAACGTACGATTATGTTTTTTTTTTTTTTTGTGTACTCAAGGTCAGTATATCTCAGCTTCAGCTCAGGTTAAGTTAGTGTTCCTTTATATGTATATTTGTTATTAATGACATGTACCTAGGTTGAGTCAACCAATTATATGCTATTTTTGCTATTTTGGCTATTTTGGTACACTTCTACATCTAGGTGCTTGTTGGACCTTTTAAGTATCCGAAGGTTGAATTTGGTCATCTAAGTTTGTCATTTATATGAATGGTTTTGCTTAATTGATAATTGCCCAATTATACCAAGCAATCATGTACAAAATAGTGTGCTTCTAACTTGTTTGCATGTGTTATGATGTGGTAATTATGTGTGCATTGATTTCGTATGTTAATGATATATATAGGTTAGGTGACTTTTGGAGCTCATTTTCATGCTTAAATCATTACATTTTGGACTATCTAGAATGCCAGTCTCGAGACACAATGGTCAAGTCTCAAGATAGTATGAACAAAATTGACCATTTTAAGTATTTATGGGTAATGGTCTCGAGAAACGTTGAACATGCCTCCAGAAATCAATTCTCAAGTCTCTTGTCAAGTGCCACTTGGTCTTGAAATAAGTACACATCAAATGTAGGGATCAAAACAGGGGAAACTTGTCTCGAAACACTTAGTTAAAGTTTGATAGAAGGGTTTGGATTTAACCCCAAGTAACACCGATGCATGTTTAATAAGGTTGTGAAACACCTAGTATGCATGATTATGTTTGTAATAGAAAATTGTTTTGAATTATACTATGATTATATGTTTAAATTATTTCGTAATTAAATCTAGATATTCTGAGTTGCATCAGTAGCGTAACGTGATGCGATGCATTCAGATTCGAGAATCAGGTCGGGTGTGGGGTGTCACACTAATAGATACTGATGGAAGTCCGGTTAAAGCTTGAAAACAAGATTAGCTATCAAGGATTCTAAGCCATTTATGGGTAATATAAGCTGATAATCTTCTTAAAGGGAAGAAGATGAGACAATTGGTGATGGTGTTGATCAAATAAAGGACCGGATGGTGGTGCAACGTGTGGCGGCTAGGGTGTTTCTAGCGAAGGAAAACAAAGAAAACGAAATGAAAAGAAAGATGGGAGAAGGAGAAGGGGTGTTTGAATGTGGTCACTGCTGAAGATGACACTAGATGGTGAGGGTAGCTACTGTGTTGGAAAAATGGAAAAAATGCTTGGCTAGAATTAAAAAAAAAAAAAAGGGGGACTTTGTTTGTATATGAAGGAGATAATAAATAGAAAAAGATAATAAATAGAAAAAGATAAAGGCAGGTGGTTGCTGTGTGCAAGATAGTCTTGTTTACGATCTCCCATTTGTTTAAATATTAACTTGCTCTCTTTCCCTCATCTCCCTCTATGTAGACTTGTGGGTTTTTCAGGTGAGAAAACCACTTTTTCTTGGTAAATAAGCATCAGTAGTTTGTGTGAGTTCAGCAGAACAAATTTATCTTCCCATTCATCCATAGAAGTCCCATTATATATATCTTCGACTTGTATGGGAGTTTGCTGATGCATTTGTTTACTGCAAGTAGACTTGGAATGTAACAACTTCCCATTGCTTACTGTTTGTTTTGCTCTTCATATTTCATCTTTTTCTTATGCATGTTTTATTTTTATTTTATTTGTTCATGTTGCAGTGAGGATGAAATGGAGGACATCCAGAAGGTATTCCCTTACTTTCTTACAAGCTACCATCTGAAGTTTTAGGGTTTTCATATGTGTTCTTTTGTCTCCAGGAAATCTCTGTTCTGTCACAATGCTGTTTATTTGTTATGCAGCTACAGTCAAGTCCTCCATAGGTGGAATGTCAATTGCATGTATTTCATGGGATTTGCTGCATAATGAAGGAAAGATTCATAGAGATATCAGAGGTTGTTTTCTTAACAATAAACGAAGATAAGAAGAAAATTTTACAACTTTTGGTTTTAGACTATAGGCATATTTCCAGATAAATTTGTGATTTGGTGAAAATAATTATTGGAAATTTTTTTAAACATTTTCAGAGTATTCCAATACTTGTAAAATTACTCCAAAAACATGTTTTAATTTATCTAAATGTTTTTGAGTCAACCCAAAATATTTTTAAGTGTTTTAAACTCATTTTATACAAGTATCGGAAATTGTATCGATATTTGGGTGAAGTTCTACTAATAAAAGTAAGTCAATAATGCCTATACCAATTGAGCTAAGATTTAATCGGCTAATATTAGTCAATTTTAAAATAATTGTGTTTGCTCCCACCTTCATATGTTATTGCCATTCATACTTATAAAATTTAACAAGTGTTTTTTTTTTATCCGTGCGATGTTATTCCTTAAAACTTTGGTATAAAATTTATAACGTTTCAAAAACACTTGTATCTTGAAATGTAAAAATAAAATAGTATAAATATTTAATTTTTACAATTTTTTTTCAAATATTAACCAATTAGTAATATTTTTATATTATTTTAATGATTTCTTGTATTAAAGTTTGTTATGTGTTTTTTAATGTTTATATATAAATATATAGAGTTGGTATCATAATTTATAAAAATATATTTTATTCAAAATTTCCTAAATTACCAAATATGTGAATTATGTTTGATATTATTGAATATATTAGCAATTAATTCGATTTTAAAAATTATTCATAGTACAAATTAAAAACATGAAAATTTAATAAAATAAAATAAATTATTAATATTCATCAAAATAAAAAAAAATTTAGAATTAAAAGATGGATAGTTCAATGTGATCATCAGCGCCTGACCCTGAGATGTGGATCATCCAAGGCACATTAGCATGGTGTGGGAAAAATTCCCCATTGGTAGCAAATACTTATCCATTAAGCAAGGAAAATCCTATGTAAAAAGCAAAAAGATTATGTTTCGACTCTTGCAAAGAACAGACTAACAGGATTCATTCCTTCATTTAATTGGTAATTTGTACAGTTTACATTCTTCAACTCTACTCATAAATTTTCCAATAATAGATCTTTTACAACGAGATCTATCTTGAAGCAACCCATTTTCACCCGAGCCCAAACCAAACAAGGCTCGAATGACCCATTATCTTAAGCGAGCAGGAAACCCTAGCTTCTCTATAGGTGTCGCACCTATCTGCCGCCACCCACGCACTGTCCCATCGCCTCCACCGCTCGAGGTCTGCAACCTTGCACAAAGAGCCTCCATTGACCTGCAAACAAGCCGAAATAGACAGAAGCAAAGACAAGAAGAGAAACGGCAGAGAACAGCAACAATAGACAGTGATAGGACCTTCTATTGTAACCAAATCGGCTATAAAGCCACAAAAATCAGATTGTAAAACGGGGGGATCCCATCTTTGTACGAGCATGGTATACGCATATTCAAAAAAAAAAAAACAAAAAACATTTTTCAGAAGGTGATCTCCGATTTTGGTTTTTTATTGTTTTGATTATATTCTTTCGGTTTCTTTTTTTTTTTTTTTACATCTTTTCCGTAAACAAAAATGATAATAAGAGAGCAAGGAAAGAAAGTCTTACCGGATTTGTCTCTTGGCTCCGTCGTCGGAGGCCCCTCGCCCGGCGGTCGAAATCGGACCGAAAAGGGACAGGGGGACATTTTCTTTCGGCTTTTGGGGATCAAGAAGGCTCTGCCTTTATACCCGCCTGAAAACGAGGCATAATGGGACACTTTACGCACCGTCGGCCACCGTATGTGGTGGTGGTGCGGCGGGCAGTAAATAAACATGGTGGCCGGCCATTCCGTCAGAGAAGAGAAGAGGATTGAGAGAGAAAGCAAAGTTTTAAATTTTTTTTTAATACAAACTGCAGACTGAATTTTTTAAAGAAAAAATTTGCTTTTATAGAGTATATAAAATGGCGTCGTTTAGGGCAGTTTCAATGACTTCCAAAACGGCGCCGTATTGTGCTATCCAGGCTTGACCCGTGCGACCTGACCCGTCCAGTGCTGACCCACGTGTTTTTAAGGCCCGAACGGGATATTTTCGATTTTGGTCCTCCCTTCTTTCATGCGGCTTTCAATCTGGTCCTATATTTGTTTTATATTCGAAATTCGCCTATATAATTTTGTTTTTGGTTTCATTTCAGCCCTTGCCCCTTAGTCAGCCCTATCTTTTCCTTACTTTTAAAATCCACCCTAAATATTACTAGAATTTTAATTTCGTCACTAATTTATTTAATTCATTTATTTATTTTAACCCTTTTTTATTATCATTTTATATTTCTTTACATATATATCTCAATCACCTTTATTATTCTATATTTGTCATGCAATATATCTTATTTATTATTTCATATATATATTTTACATATATATTTAAGTTACCATTTATATTATTCCATATGCCATGTTTCATGTTTTATTCACTATTTTATATTTCCTTATATATACACCAAAATTACTCCCTCTTTTTAGATACATAGTCTTTATTATTTATATTAAAATTATCTTTTTATATTCCATATCTCATGCCCTTTTTTTTTTTTTTGATTTATTTTTTATTATATTTCTTTACATATATACTAAAGTTATCTTTTTATATTCTATGCCTCACACTTTATTTATTTATTATTTTATATTCCTTTATCTACATTGTTTACGCAAAACTATTTTACTTACATTATTCATTTTAGTTTCTTCTTCATATATTATATATATTGTTTGTCCCAAGTTATTATTTTTATATATATTATTCCTTCAAAAACCGTTTTGATACACTATTTATTTAAAATTTCTCTTTTACATATATTATTTTGAACTTTTATATAATATCATGATTTAGATATCACTTGCCTTAAATTATTTATATGCCTTATTTTAAAAATGCTTCATTTTATTGATATTAAGTTTTTTCTCATATTATTCACTTTACACATATATATTATCTATTTAAATATTTTATATATCATCTATTTTTTTTTTCCTTTCTTTTGTGTATTATTGGTTTTTAAATTTGGTTTCTCTTTACATTATTCATTTTAAATTTTTTTAAGTGATTTTTACACATTATTCATTTTGATTGGCTTTATTTTTAGATTGTTATGTGTATCTATTTTTTTTTTGTTCCTTGATCATTGATGTTAGTATTTAGATAATGTATTGCGTGTGCCATAATTTGTTTACTTGTATTTTCATATTATTGTTGTACATTTGTGTGATGTTATTCATGTGTAATTGTTCCATATCCATTATTACATTTCTATTTCATGTCATTGTATCGCAAATTGAACCCCAATATATTTATCCAACTTAGATCGTTTTATTCAATTCCAAACAAAATAAATGTACGCCTTTAAGTGTGCACTTATTATTATTCAAAAATGAAAATTTTTCAAAATGAGACAATATTTCGCGTTTTGGAATGTCGAGGAATCGTGCCCCAACTTACGGGGTTTTGATTTTCTCAATTGATCCTAAACGGCCAAACATCTTTTGAAATTTCAAAATACGAAAACGGAAGATAAACTTGTGCTCGGGAATTCAAGATTATCATGTCCTAACTTACGGGATGTGATACCGGATATTTCGAGATGAGGGAATCTTTAACAATAGTTTCAAGTGTTTTAAAATCAACATTAATGAAAAGGGAATCGTATTTTAAAATTCTGTTCAAATTTTCAACTTTCGACATTGAGACATAAATTAATCAATTAGGTACCAATTTTGGGCGTGACGAGGGTACAATCCTTCCTCGCACGTAACCGACTCCCGAACCCAATTTCTTAAAATTTTGTATACCAAAATAGCTGTTTTATTAAATCAAAACATTTTATTAAAATGACCAAATTGCAAGGTGACCTGATCACACTTTATAAAAAAGATTGGTGGCGACTCCCATTTTATTTTCACATTTAAAACCTTAGTTGATCCCCTATTTTTCAAAAAAATGATTTCGACATATCTTATACAGTAATGGCATGTAAGGATCATGAGGATTAATTAGGCAGCTAACACTATTAATCCATTCTTTACAAGAGTCGAAGCATATATAATCTTTTTATAAAACTTAATTTCTATTAAAATTATTTAATTTAAATTAAATTTATTCAATATATGTAACCAATCTACTCCTTTCAATAGTTGTCCACAATAATTAAAAACTGCATACACAAACATGTTTAGCTTTCAACATTAAATGAATTAATGTCCCAAAAGCTTTTCCTTTTCGTTTAAAAGGTGAACAAATTTGACCTCGTGTATTGACATTATAGTTCGGGCGTTGACCATTTTATATGTGACATAGGTTTGAGTCGTGCTAGTTAGAGCATTATCCCCTCTTATAATTCACCAAAAAGGAAAAACACCAATAAATTTAGGAACGCCTTTGTAGAATATTTATGAAAATAGAATATTTTAAAATTTTAATCTTTCATTATATATTCTTTAGAATTTTTTTTGAAATTTTATAATTTTTTAAAAATATAAATTTTTGAATTTTAAAAATTATTTTGAATTTTATTTGTAATTTTTTGTCAAAAGAGAAACAAATTTACTCATTTTTAAAATTGACAGGAATCAAAGGGTTATTTACATTAATCTGTTATTTAAATTATTCGAATCATAAATTTAACTCGAAACTTAAATTACTTATTCAAGTTGACTCAAAAAATTGAATAACTCAGTTTGATTAACTCAAAATTCGACTGTCCTTTTTTTAATAAAATTGAGCTTTGCTTCCCCTAGATGCACCAACATAATATAATTTATAAAAATCGAGTATTTTATAGATTTAAGTTTTAATTATTGATTTTAATTTTATTAATTTTACTTCAAAATATATATTTTTTAAGTTAAGATGATTGCAAATTCCGTTTAAACGTAAATAGTAATTTTATTAAATTTAAAAGGAAGATTTATAATAATTATGATAATAATTGAAGATTGCATTTAAAAATAAAGTTTACTTTTTTTTATTAAATATTATTCACATTTAAAAAAAAAAAAAAAAAACCTTAATGGCCAATTAACCCAAATTACGCTCCCAACCCTTTCCCTAAACCCCACTTCGCAACCCCAAATTTACACTTCTTCTGCTACTGCCGCTGCCATTTCTGCTTTCATTTTGCTTACTTTCAAGATATGGGTAAGTTTCCTTCTTCTTTTATTCTTCGCTCGGTTGTTAATGGTGGAAGCCATCTTTCTAATTTCCAGTCTTTTTCTTCTTCTTCTTCTTCTGACCCCATTGTTACCCTCATGGAAGGCCTAAGCAAGAAACCCATGTCCATGCCTGTTAGACGAAAGGAAAAAAGAGACCACCGCTTTTGTCATAATGTTTATTCTATGAGCGTCTTGATTCATCGCTTTTGTCGATTTGGTCGAATTGATTTTGGGTTTTCTGTTTTGGGGAAAATGCTGAAGTTAGGTGTTGAACCTAGTGCTGTAACTTTTTCCATTTTGATAAATGAGCTTTGTAATCAAAGTAAGATTTCTGAGGCCGTTTGTATGTTCGATGAAATAACTGAACGAGGGTATCAACCTGATTTGATTGTTTACATTACAATACTTAAGGGGTTGTGTAAGGCCGGCAATACTGATAGGGCTGTTAGGTTTCTAAGGCTGATGGAAGACAGAGGTTTTGAACCCAATATTGTAGCATATAATACCATCCTTGACCTTCTTTGTAAGAAGGGCCTATTAAAGGAGGCTCTCAATCTCTTTACCGAATTGAAGGTTAAAGGCATTAGACCAGATGTCGTTGCTTACAGTTGCTTAATTCATGGTATGTGTAATTTGGGCCAAATGGAGGAGGCAACAAGGCTTTTGAATGAAATGGTTGATAACAATATTTCACTTAATATTGTCACATATACCAAATTGATTGGTGCCCTTTGCAAAAAAAGAATGATTTCTAAAGCTGTAGAGATCTTTGACACAATGAGAAAGCAAGGCATTGAGCCTAATGTTGTCACGTATAGTACATTGGTTGATGCGCATTGCAAGGAAGGGAGGGTCTCTGAAGCTGAGGATTTTGTTGACGCAATGATAAAGCGAGGCATTGAGCCTAATGTTGTTACGCATAATGCATTAATCAACGGCCATTGCTTGCAGAACAAAATGGATAAAGCTAGAAGAGTTTTCAACTTGATGATTGAGAAGGGTTGTGAACCTGATATAGTTACTTACAGCACCATGATAAATGGATACTGCAAAGGTAAAAGGTTAGACGAAGCAATGGAACTCTTTCATGAAATATCTCAAAAGGGACCAATCCTGGATATTGTCACATACAGCACTCTCATGCAGGGTATGTTTCAATTAGGGAGAGCTTCAGCTGCATGTGAACTGTTTAGAAAGATGCTTGCTTCTGGACTAGTTCCAGATAGAGTGACCTGTTTAATTTTGCTAGATGGTTTATGCAAAAAAGGTCATATTGAAGAGGCATTGAAACTTTTTCAAGCAATGCAAAACAGTGGGTTGGAACTTGATATTGTCCCATATACTATCCTAATTGATGGGTTGTGCAAAGCTGGGCATATCGAAGTTGCCAAGGAATTATTTCATCAACTCTCAGAAAATGGTTTAAAACCGGATGTTTACACATATTGTATAATGATTAATGGACTGTGTAAAGAGGGATTGCCAGATGAAGCATACAGGTTGTTTGGGAGCATGAGAGATAATGACTGTTCGCTTAATAGCTGCTGTTATAATGTAATGATTCGGGGGTTCCTTCGCAACAGCTATAACTCAAAGGCAATGCAACTGCTTACGGAAATGGTTGGTAAGGGTATTTCTGCTGATATATTCACTGCCACCTTATTTATGGATCTCATCGTACACTCTAATAAATCAATCTTGCTCTGAAATGTTCACTATAGTTTTTTTTTTTTGCTATTTTCTTGTTTTTCACTATTTTACTATCGTTTCATTATTATTTTGCTACTATTTTATTGTTTTATTGGTAATTTTATTACTATTTTAGAGATATTTGTTGATTAAGTTGTAACTATGTTAGTATTATTTAAAATATATATAATTTTTTTAAATTTACTTTCAATTCGTTGAGAAACATTTATTTTAATATTTTTAGTATTTTTGATGTATTATATATATTTTAGAATTTTATATAAAAACAATATAAAAATTTAATACAAGTCGGGCTTTGGTTTTAACATTTTTATTCAAGTCGAGTTTGGATAAAATTTTAAAATAAAAAAATAAGCCTAAAATTTTAGTTGGGCCTAATCCAAACTTGACTTGGCCCGTGAAGAACTCTAGTAATAAACATATTCTTTTAATTAATTCTATTATTGTATACTAAATTAATAAATAATTTTGTTAAAATATTATAAGATATTTAATATTGGAATTTTATAACTTTAATTCATTGATATATATTAAATTTTATTATTTTCGTTACACATTGAATGTCGGTGCATTATTCTGTGATTAAATATTCAATTATCTGCTTCTGCCGCCGCCATTTCTGCTTCCATTTTGCTTACTTTCAAGATATGTTACTCATAAATTTTCCAGTAATAGATCATTTACAACGAGATATATCTTATACAGTAACGGTATGTAAGGATGAGGATTAATTAGGTAGCTAACACTATTAATCCATTCTTTACAAGAGTCGAAGCATATATAATCTTTTTATAAAACTTAATTTCTATTAAAATTATTTAATTTAAATTAAATTTGTCAAAACTATTTTTTGAAAAAGGGAGAATTGATTTTGGTTTGAAAACGAAAATTAAAGTGGGAGTCGCCATCAATCTTTATTAGGTGTGATCGGATTACTTTTGTTTTAATAAAACGTTTTGGTTTACTAAAACGGTGTTTTAGGTCTACGAAATCCGAGAAAACAAGTTCGAGAGTCGGTTACGTGCGAGGAAGGATTAGCACCCTCGTTACACCCAAAATTGGTACCGAATCGATCAATTAATGTCCTAATACCGAAAAATTTGAAAAAATTTGAAAAGGTTTTGAAATGTGATTCCTTTTGAACATTTTATAATGGATTTTAAGATTCACTCATTTCGAAAGATTAAAATGCCACATCCAGCACATTAGGACATAACATCTTAAAACTCTCAAAACCGAGATTATCTCATAATTTTTTTAAAACATGCAATAAAAAGGGTATTTAGTTATTTAGTTAAATGAAGAATCGCAACCCAACACGTTAGGGCACAATTTTTAATTTATCCAAATGCTAAATATTGTCTTGTTTCAAAATTCTTTAAATCGACAAATTTAAAAATGATTTAATGCATTTAATCTGAAACCGAATAAACTTGAGTTAAAATCATAAAATTACAGTATAGCAAATAATCATGGAATAAGCACATGTAATAAGATTGCTTTAAATGACACATAAAGATATAATATTATATTACGTGAATATCGATACTAGCATGAAACAACAAATTTGCAATTGATACCAAGTAATTATAAACATGAGATACTAAACAAACAAAATAATAATACATACAAAATAAAAATATGCGATATAATGACGATACATGCAAAATATTGAGATACCGTATAAAATTTTAGAAGAATATGTATATAGAAAAGAAATACTAATAATGATGATATTTTACAATAAAAAATGTGCTAATATTATAATAATGAAAAGAATAATATATTTAGTAGTTAATAGAAAATAACATATATATAAAAAATACATTTATATATATATGTATATATAAGTTAAAAATAATAATAATAATAATATATAAAAAAAATACAAAGGAAAATATGATATAATGAAAAGGTGAGGAAAATAAGATAATAACTAATAATATATATAAAAGAAATATAGGAATAAATATAATAAACAAAAAATAATACTATATATGAAAAGTGTATATATACATATATAATAAAAATATACAATAATAATAACAATAATAGTAAAAATACTAATAATAGTAGATATAGTAATGATAATATTATTAATGATAATTAATTTAATAATAAAGAAATAAAAATAAACAAAAAGGACGAAATTGGAATCAAAACAGAGTTCTTGGGGCGAATTTAAAACAAAAATAAAAGAAACGGGCATGTTTGAACGCGCGCGAAATGTGGAGGGACTGAAAGCGCAAATATCTCACTCCTTAAAACGCAGCGCATTGCACGGGACCCCATTGAAATCCGAAACAAATTTGTGGGGTAAATTTTAAAAATATAAGAACTTGATTGCAAAACATAGAAAAAGCGGAAGGGCTAAAAGTGCAATTAGCCCTTCCGACTAAAAAACACGCGGATCCTAGGCGGGTTTGGATCGGATCGGGTCGGGCCAAGCAAAACGACGTCATTTTCATTAAAACAGGGGGGACCAAAACGCACCGTTTTGGTCCCTATAAAAGCCAAAAAAGAAATTTTTTGTTTCATTTGTTACCAGGGTAGGAAAAAAAAAAGGGGAGAGAGGGAGAGCTGAGGGATTTTCGGCCATCAGGCTGATAACCGTTCGGTCACCAGACCTCCGTCGGCCGCCACCGCCGGCCATCATACACAGTGGCCGGAAAAGGTAAAAATTTATTTTTTTTATTTTTGAATCTATAGATATATATATGTATTTGTATATGTTTATGAGTAGCAAAAGGAGAAAAGAAAAAAGAAACCGATTTGAAAATAAAAAAAGAAAATCACCTCTGTTTTTTATTTTGATTTCTTTGTTTTCTGATTCTCTGATTTTGGGTTCGTTCTTTTGGTTTGGTACTACTCTATCACTGTTTTTGTGTTTTGAAAATAGAATGTATGTATTTACCCCTTGCCGAATCCTTTTACAAAGTTTAAATCGGCCTTTATAGCCTTTACAAAGCTTTTTTCTCTATATTTTTTTGCTGTCTTTTCTTCTTTATTGTTTGCAGGTGCTGTGGCAGTGCTTGGGCGGTGGATTTGACCCGAGTTGGTGGCCGGTGCAACAGGGCAAGTGGGGTGTCAGAATACCCTAGGTGCGGCGCACTTAGGGTTTTGCTTTTCTGTCAAGGCTGTTTTGGGGCATTGGGCTAATTGGGTCTGAGTGGGGTTTAGTGGGTTATTGGGTTTTGGGTTGTATTAGGTTTTGGGTTAAATTGTAACGGGTTATGGGTTAGGTTATTGGTTGGGTTATAGGTCTGTTGTAAATGGGTTTAATGAATGTGATTGGGTTTAAGGGTTTTGAAATTGGGTTGGTAGTTTTAAGTGGGTTTAGGATTATTGATATTGTGATTAGGTTAGGTTTTAGAAAGGGGGTTTGGGTAATTGGGTTTATGTATGTTGGGCCTAAAGTGTAAATGGGCTAAAATTGGCCTACAACAGTGATAAACGATAAATTATACATATTTTACCTCATGTTTAGCCTATATTTTGGATGAATTATCGTTAATTTTGTGAGAATTGGTGCTCTTAATCCTTCTTTTTCATATCTTATACTCAGGAGAGCATAGAGAAGAGAAAAGAACGAAAAACGGGCCAAAAAGATGAAAATGGGCCAAAGTGAGAAATCGACACGGCCCAAGGAGTCACCACACGGCCGTGGCACACGGGCGTGTCCCTGTCGTGAGGAAGTGCAATTTCACTCGGATTTGGATACCTAGGGGCTAAGAAAGCCATTCTAAACTCTATATAAAGACCCCAGGAGGCAAATCTAAAGATATACTTTTTTTCTCCCACAAAGGAGTGCCAAATTTCTGCCAACACAGAGAGTAGAAGCAAGGGATTACTCCAAGGGAAGCCGATTGATTCATCGCAGAAGCAGAATTTCACATGAAGACAAAGGATCTCCCTAAATTCCTTCAAGGATTTTTGGGTTCTTTATGTTTTGTTATTTTGTTTCTTCTGAGATGTTCTCTTTATTAATTATGAACTAAACCCCTCAAATACTTGAGGGGGATGAAACCTAAGACAGGTCTTGTATTATTCATTCTTGAATTATATGATAAATACTTGAATTGTTCTTAATTATGTGTTCTTAATTTTTGTTTTAATAATCCTAGGAATTAATTCAAGAAATTGATGTGCTTAGGCAGAGGAGCAAAAGTCCCTATTTTAAGAGTAGATCTACCATAATTAAGCGGAGTTGCATGCAACCCTAGACATAGGGCGACATAAATCAGTCAAATTAGGGTCAAACCTAATAGGGGGATCCATAGATCGAATTAATGCAACCTAGGGTGTTAATTAATAAAGAAACTTTAGTTAATAGCCTAGGCCTAGTTGTTCTTAGCCTCGACGGAGGGATTAACATAAGTTAGGGATCTCTACGGATCAAGTCAAGTGAATAAATCGTCTAGTTTAAGAAGTTAGTAACAACTGAAGTCTAGGTGGATTCTCCCTTGAGTATTGCCAATATCAATCAGTTTTTCTCGAAAGTTTTCCCCAATTTACTTCTTATGCGCTTTTAGTTTAGTTTAGAAATAGTTCAAACAACCCTCTTTTATTTTTAGGCTAGATAATAGAGAGGAAGTAAGTATTAGTACTTTTGGTTCCCTTGGGTACGATAACTCTGTCTTGCCACTAAGCTATACTACTATTCGATAGGTGTGCTTGCCTTTAAATCGTGATATAGTTAGTTTTTGGTGTGATCAGTTCTTATAAATTTTATTACGACATATCGCAACGATATCATGTTTTTGGTGCTGTTGCCGGGGAATTAAAATATTAAGAACACTCGATTTCTATTACTTTAGCCATTACTATTTTATATTTATTTATTTATTTTATTTTTATTTTAATTTTCCTTGTTAGGTATCTCTAGTTTATGACTAGAAGGAACCCAGCAGGACCTTTACTTTTCGACGAAGATTTAGAAGCCATAGTTCGCAAAAATCGTAGGGAAATTAGAAGAAGCTTACATTATCCACAGCAAGATCAAAACCAAGAATCAGAACAAGAACAAGAACCTACTGAAGAGATGGACGCAAATCAAAACATTCAACCACCTCCAGCATTGCCCGCAGAACCAGAAAATATCCCTCGTACTATGTATGATTATGCTAAACCTAGTTTGGCTGGTGCTCAATCTAGTATTATTAGACCCACTATTGCTGCAAATAATTTTGAGTTGAAACCTAACACTATTCAGATGATTCAGCAATTTGTGCAGTTTGATGGTTTACAGGATGAAGATCCAAATTCACACATAGCCAACTTTTTGGAACTGTGTGACACTTTTAAAATCAATGGTGTTTCTGATGATGCCATTCGTCTTAGGCTATTTCCATTCTCCTTGAGGAACAAAGCTAAACAGTGGTTAAATTCTTTACCACGAGGCTCAATCACTACATGGGAACAGATGACAGAGAAATTAAATATTTTCCTCCAGCTAAAACAGCTAAATTACGAAATGATATCTCTTTTTTTGTACAGATGGATTTCGAAACACTTTACGATGCCTGTGAGAGATACAAAGATCTGCTAAGAAGGTGCCCTCATCACGGATTACCTTTATTTTTACAAGTTTAGACCTTTCACAACGGTTTGAATCCATCAACAAGGCAGATGATCAAGCAGCCACCGGAGGCAATTAACAACAAAACGCCTGAAGCAGCATGTGAATTTATTGAAGAGATGTCACTGAATTATTATCAGTGGCAAGTCATGAGGACAAAACCACAAAAAGCTACTGGAGTTTATAATATTGACGCTGTTTCTATGCTTTCTAACCAAGTTGAACTTCTTAATAAAAAGATTGATAATTTTATTGGTTCTTCATAGGTACATCAAATTATGCAGTGTGACTCCAACTTAGGAGGAATGAGCAACACAGAATATCCACCTTATGGAAACAACATGAAAACTGAGCAAGCCAACTATATGGGTAACAATTTTAGATCTCAAAATAACCCTTATAGTAATACTTATAATGCAGGTTGGAGAAATCACCCTAATTTTTCATAGGGAGGACAAGGGAATTAAAGACAACAACCTTCTCCAGGATTTCAACAGTACAAAAGAAAAAGCCGAACCTTGAAGAAATGTTCACCAAATTTATGTCCATGACAGAAACCTGTTTCCAAAGCACGGAGACGGCATTGAAAAATCAGCAGGCATCAATTCAAGGGCTTGAGAACCAAATTGGCCAGCTTGCAAAGTTGATATCAGAAAGACCATAAGGAGGACTACCTAGTAATACTGAGCCAAATCCCAGAGAACATGTCAAGGTAATCACTCTGAGAGATGGGAAAGTCCTGGCTGAACCAGAAAAGAAGCCTATTCCAGAATCACCAGAAGACAAGGTAGAGTAAAAGAAACCAAAGAAAAGCACTCCACTCAAGGAATACAAACCGCCTATTCCATATCCAGCAAAGTTGAAGAAAGACCGCACAGATGCTCAATTCGGTAAATTTCTTGAACTTTTCAAACAATTACATATTAACTTACCTTTTGTTGAAGCAATTTCGTAGATGCCAAAGTACGCAAAGTTTCTCAAAGAATTACTCACAAATAAAAGAAAGTTGGAAGAATTAGCCACAGTGGAACTTAAGAAGAATGCTCAGCTATTCTCCAAAACAAACTACCAGCAAAGCTAAAAGATCTAGGGAGTTTACTATTCCTTGTTTAATTGGTAGTCTAAGCATTGATAAAGCATTAGCTGATTTAGGTGCCAGTATTAATCTAATGCCTTATAAAATGTTCAAGCAACTAGGTCTAGGGGAACCAAAGGCCACTAGGATAAGTATTCAATTAGCAGATAGATCTGTTAAATATCCTAGGGGAATTATCAATGATATGCTAGTCAAAGTAGATAAATTTATATTCCCTGTTGATTTTGTTGTGCTTGACATGGATGAGGATATTGAGGTACCTCTAATTTTGGGACGCCCATTTTTAGCTACTACCAGAGCCATTATCGATGTAGGAGATGGTAAATTAGTACTTAGAGTCGGTGAGGAGGAAGTCATGTTCAAAATTTATGATGCCATGAAATTTTCAAGAGAGCAAGATGACTCCTATTATTTTGTAGATATCATTGATTATTTTGTTCAAGATAAATTTCAGGAAATTTCTCTTGCAGACACATTGGAACTGTGTCTAGTTCAAGGTGGGGGGAAAGAAGAAGCTACCACAGAAGTTAGAGAAATACTGAACAAATTAGACTATAATGAATTTGTTGCAAGACACATAAGCTATGAAAGTATAAGTATGAATGATGAATTAAGACAGAAACCTTTAATTGACGAACCCCCTAAATTAGAGCTTAAACAGTGATATTCGTCGCGATATCTCGTAATAAAATTTATAAAAACTAATCGCACGAAAACTAACTATTATCACGACTTTAAGGCAAGCGCACCTATCGAATAGTAGTATAGTTTAGTGGCAAGACTGAGTTATCGTACCCAAGGGAACCAGAAGGACTAATACTTACTTCCTTTCTATTATCTAGCCTAAAAATAAAAGAGGGTTTGTTTAAACTAATTCTAAAACTAAATTAAAAGTGCACAAAAAGTAAATTGGGGAAAACTTTTGGGAAAACTGATTTATATTGGCAATACTCAAGGGAGAAGCACCTAGACTTCACTTGTTACTAACTTCTTGAACTAGACGATTTATTCACTTGACTTGATCCATAGAGATCCCTAACTTATGTTAATCCCTCCGTCGAGGCTAAGAACAACTAGGCCTAGGCTATTAATTAAAGTTTTTTTATTAATCAAAACCCTAGGTTGCATTAATTCAATCTATGGACCCCTTTATTAGGTTTGACCCTAATCCGGCAGATTTATGTCACCCTATGTCTAGGGTTGCATGCAACTCCGCTTAATTATGGTAGATCTACTCTTAAAACAAGGACTTTTGCTCCTCTGCCTAAGCACATCAATTTCTTGAATTAATACCTTAAGAACACATAATTAAGAACAATTCAAGTATTTATCATATAATTCAAGAGTAATTAATAACAAGATCTGTCTTAGGTTTCATCCCCCTCAAGTATTTGAGGGATTTAGTTCATAGTATAAAGAAAACATCTTAGAAGAAATAAAATAACAAAACATAAAGAACTCAAAAACCCCTGAAGGAATTTAGGGAGATCCTTTGTCTTGATGAAGAACTCTGGCTTTTGGGATGAATCAATCGGCTTCCCTTGGAGTAATCCCTTGCTTCTACTCTCTGTGTTGGCAGAAAATTGATACTCCTTTGTGGGAGAAAAAAGTATATATCGAAGTATATGCCTCCTGGGGTCTTTATATAGAGTTTAGAATGGTTTTTTTAGCCCCCAAGTATCCAAATCCGAGTGAAATTGCACTTCCTCACGACAGGGACACGCTCGTGTGGTTCCGATAAGGGCCATGTTCGGGCCTGTTGATGGTGACATGACTGTGTGGCCTGGCCGTGCTTTTCGGGGCTGAGTCGTGTGGACTTCATTTGGCATGGCCGTGTGCCACGGCCGTGTGGTGACTCCTTGGGCCGTGTCGACTTCTCATTTTGGCCCATTTTCATCATTTTTGGCCCGTTTTCTGTTCTTTTCTCTTCTCTATGCTCTCCTGAGTATAAGATATGAAAAAGAAAGATTAAGAGCACCAATTCTCACAAAAGTAATGATAATTCATCCAAAATATAGCCTAAACATGGGGTAAAAATATGTATAATTTATCGTTTATCAAATACCCCCACACTTATGCCTTTGCTTGTCCTCAAGCAAAATCTCAATCTACAATTAAGAATCATTCTTCTCAACTCACAATCTTTATCGATAAAGTTTCAAATTAATTCACAGGTATTCATACAATGAAAATTCAATCAAAAGAACATTAAAGACTCAAACACTTTAAGTTGGGAATTTTATCACAGAAAACATAAGTTTCTTCCCTCCTTTTAAGTAATTATCTTTCTGTCTTAATTGATAGAAATCCTCACTAAGGGTTCACTCTATCCACTCAAAGTGTTTAGGGTTCAAGATTTAAGTACTCTCTAGTTAACCTAAAAAGTTATTACTATAGGCTTGCAAGAAAATCAAATCTCCACCACTATAGTTTGATATGATACATCGATCAAAAGGTCTTTAATGGTTGTAATGGGGTTTGGTTAGGGGTGTTGTCACAGGCTGCAAAAGAGAGGGTTAGAATCGAGATTGAACTGACAAATTATCTAGCTAGAAAAATCTCTATCACTGGAACATATCTCTAAAGCTAGTTCTTATAATAACATCATTTTTGACTTGGTAGCTAGAAATATGCAAAAAATATTGAACTATTACAAATTACAACTGAATTTAACTGTATATACACATGTTTTTTTTTAAGAACAATTCAAGTACAATACATCAAATTGAATATTTACAACTGTACAATATTGAAAAGAGAATAAAGCTAGATAATAATTTCAACTCAGATCTCGACAAAAAATAGGGATCAAAGTAATTGAATGGAATTCAACAAAAATGGGTTATAAGTTAATATTAGGGATAAGTCAAAGAATAGGTTGTTAGGCTCAATGGGGTTCACTAGGGGTTAATTTATGGAGGTAGGCTTTTATGGAGTAAGTGAGTTAAATCCTAAGTGCCTTTATCATCTCGGTATATCAAATCAATGATGTGGTCTTGACATGTATAATCAAAGCAAGTTCTAGAATAACAAATTAGTATTGACTCACTCAAAGCAATAATAAAAGTGAGCACAAAAGAATGTATGCTCAAAAGGCTCAAAAAAATCTCACCAGAATTATGGCTTTTGATGCCAATCCTGCGAATTTCAAATCTCAAGATAATACTTAAAATTCAGGAAAATAACTTATGCAAAAATTGGGATTCTAAAAAATTTCAACTTATCATGCTTGATTCCCTAGTGTTTTAAAGTTTGAATAATCAAAGTACAATCACCTATGCCTTAATTCTCAACATATCAATAAAAATCATAAATCAATCAGAATTAATTCCTAATAGAAGATAGAGGATAATGCAGAATTGATAACAATGCAAAAAAAAAAAATTCAGGGATTCCATATATAATGTAAAAGTTTAAAGTAAGCTTCCCCCCACACTTAAGATGTACATTACCCTCAATGTACAAAGATACATATATGGCGAGAGAGGCATAATATCATAAGATAGGGAGAGAATTAAAACTCCCTGAATTTAGGATGAATTTGTGAGGAAGAGTCGACAATTATGGCAGGGTGTTCCCATTTCCGTTTGAATATGAGCTGTAGAGCTCCTTTTTGAAACTACGAAAATATTAATTAGTCGTGGGAATTTTTGATTTATAAAGATTACTCGTTAGAGATTAGCCGATATGAAAGATAGAAATAAAATAAGTATAAAAGTAATATACTAAGTTCTAAAAATACTAATACTCAAGAAATTAAACACAAGAAAAGGAAAAATAAAACTAAATTTAGAAATAAAAATAAAAATAAAAAGTAAAAATAAAAGATAAAAATAAACATAAGAGGAGTAGAGATCTCTAGTCCTCGGACAGATCACGCGACGGTGGAGTGATGCGGAGGTGTTGACATATCTGCTCTAAGGTGGCATTGATATAATCAAGGCGCCGAAAGCATTGCTGCTCGAACTGTAAGAAGCGCTCAGATAAGTTAGCATGGGAGGCTGCCGCATGTGGGGGTCGTCGGGGTCATGGTGGCTCGGCCGTCTCATCGTCCTCTGGTGGTGGGACATCATCAGGAATGTCCTCTGGCTCCTCTCCCTCTTGTATGAGGCGGAACTGGAGAGGGGTGCCTCCTGGACTCCGCTCTATCATCCTTATGTGCAACATGCTCTAGATGCCCTGTGGGGACATCTGGCTGACGAGAGTGTAGGATGATGTCTGGGCTGTGGAATTAAGAAGCTCGAAGTGGCGAGCCAAGCGTGTGATGTAGGGCCCATAGATAGGACGCCTCTGCGGTGCCTCTCCGTCTGATGCTACATGGCGTGCATGATGAAGTAGGCCAAGTTGATAGTGCGTCCATTGGCCATGCACCGTAAGAAGTAGGCATCATAGGTATTGACGACGTCGTGCTCTCTCATCTACCTGTCAATGTGTGTGCAAGGAGAGCATGAATATACCTTAAAGAGGGGACGAGGGCAGTCGCCTTGCTGACGCTGGGATTATAAATTTGACACCCTAGAGCGATCTCGCGCCAACAATCGACGGGCCAGATATGGATGCGATGGGAGAAGGTGGGGAAGTCCTCTTCTTCCATGAACTGCTCTATGTAGAGCCCCAGTGCAGAGCCAAACTCTAGTACGCTCAGGTGGCATACGCGACCTCCTAGGCAGAATTAGACCTTTCCGGGATCATCAAACCGGTTCATGACGGTCTGGAGGTGGAATGTGGAGCAGAACTCGAGGGTGAGCTCCATGTAAGTAGGCTCTATGATCTGGAAGAACTGCTCCCAAGGATCCGCCATGAGTAGGGCTCGGACTGGATCAGCGAGGTTGACTTGTTCTAGTGCATCCGAATCAATGCATCGACCGGTACTCAGTGGTCGTTCCCGTAATATCTGAAATAATTCCTCTTGCGAGGTTTGAGAAAATGTGATTGACGGGTGGCGAACTTCGGAGGTTGGTCTCGATGACGAACCACTGGGTCATTTTCGCTTCTTTAAGGCAGGGACGACAGTTTTCTTACCGTGTGATGTGGACATGTTACTTAAAAATAGAATAACAAACATTAGTACTAAAAAATTGAAGTGAAATTGTAAAATAAAAATAAAGTGTGTAGATGAAAATGACAATGTGCCTAAAAATAAAATAAGATTAAGGGCTAACCGAAATAGGAAAAATAATTTATTTTAAACTTGTAACAAAAATAATAATATGGGTATGTATTTATACTAAATTCATGAGATAATTGGCAAGCAAATATGAAATTAAATGACATGCAATCCTAATATGTTCTAGGCAATTATTTATCCTAGTTTTTCTAATTCCATGCTTGAATCTATATCTAGAATAAATTAACTAAATAGAAAATAAAAAATGAAATATAAATAAATAAAATGAGAAAATAGAACCAAATAATGGGTTGCACGATCGTGGGGGCTTGGAACGGTCGTGTGAGGGATTAGCAGAGGCGTGGGGTGGTTTGTGCGAGTTTGGTGACGGTTTTAGAGGCTTACGGCGGCTGTGTATGGTGTTTGGGGAGGGAGATTTTTAGGGTTTGAGTGAAGGGGAAAGTGAACAGTGCCCCTTATTTATAGTTTTTGGGTCACTCGGGTTGAGCCCGTGTTCTTTGAAATTCGATGGTTTTAGGCGTGTCTAGTTCGAGACACACACCCGTAGAGGCCATCTCACACGGCCGTTTGCGATCTCGTTTGCTTTTCACACGGTCGTGTAGGGTGTCCCACGGCCGTGTGCGATGGGGCTTCGCTACTTCCACGGTCGTGTGGAAGGGCACACGGCCGTGTTTGATTTGGCAGTGTTGGCCACGGTCTGGAGACACGGCCGTGTGGCTTTGTGCAAGCCCGTGTCAAAGTTGAAAGGTTGCCACGGTCATGTCGCACGGCCGTGGTGACTTATTGGTAACCTGTGTTTTGGAAAAAATTTGACTGTATTTCTACACGGTCTGGGTGCACGACCGTGTCTCTGCTTTAAATGTTCACACGGCCTAAGGCACGCCCGTGTGCAAGGTCGTGTGCTCCTAATTTCCTGCATCAAAAAGGGTTAGTTGATATAAAATGACTAAAATCAAAGAATAGAAATGAAGTTACTGAGTTAGTGCTCGGGTTGCCTCCCGAGAAGCGCTTATTTAGAGTCTAAGCTTGACTATGTTCGAGGTTTGTGTGTTCACGGTGGCTTGAAGAACTGACCCTCTTCCATCTTGTTTTCAATTGCAATCGCATTATCAATGTAAGACTTGAGTCGAGTATGATTTAACTTGAAAGTGCCGAGTGACTCGTGTTTAATCTCGATTGTACCATGGGGAAAGGTTTTCATTACCGTGAAGTAAGGTGTGTCACTTGTGTGTTCCTTCAAATTCAAGATTCGAGGGTCGCCTTTCCTTAAAATTACCTTATCTCCCACATTGAGTTGATTTGTTTGTACCTGAGGGTCGTCTTGGTGATGCTCTGGGTTGTTGTGGTATATTTTGGGTTTTTCGTGATAGTTCAGCCACTCATCTAGTTCCTCGCTCTGAAGTATTCACTTTTTTGGTTCATCTCCCGTAGGTGAATTTGCCTGTGTTTGAGTTATCTTTATGTGGAGTGTATCCTGCACAGAAGTTTGTGTGGTGAGTTCGATATTTTTACAAGGACTCTTAACTGTATTATTATCTTGAGTTTTAATCAAGGTTTGAGCTTGGTGACTTTGTCATCACCTACACATAATGTGAGTTCACCTATTTCTAGATCAATTTTTGTTCTAGCAGTTGCTAAAAAGGATCGTCCTAGAATTAATGGTACATTGCTATCCTCATCAATGTCTAAAACAACGAAATCAACTGGGAATATGAATTTATCAACTTTTACAAGAACATCTTCAATTATACCCTTAGGAATTTTAAGAGTTTTATCAGCCAATTGTATGCTCATCCTAGTTTGTTTGGGCTTCCCAAGACCTAGTCATTTAAACATTGTATAAGGCATGACATTTATACTTGCCCCTAAATAAGCTATTGCATTATCAACTGTTAAACTACCAATTAAACAAGGAATAGTGAATCTACCTGGATCCTTTAATTTGTTGGGTAGTTTGTTTTGAAGGATAGCTGAGCACACTGTGTTTAGTTCAACGTGCGACGAATTGTCCAACTTCCATTTATTCGTCAGTAGTTCTTTCGAAAACTTAACGGCGTTTGGCATCTGCGATAAAGCTTCAAGAAATGGTAAGTTAATGTGTAATTTCTTTAAGAGTTTAAGAAACTTACCAAAATGCTCCTCTGTGCGGTCTTTCTTTAGTGCGGCTGGGTATGGAATACGAGGTTTATGTTCTTTGACAATTTCATCTTTAGGACTTACCTCATCTTTCCCTTTACTTATTTCAGGCTCCTTGCATATCTTTGGGCCGCTCTAGGATAATGTCTCCTCATCTATTGTATTCACAGTATGAAGTTGCTCTTTAGGGTTAGTCTCAGTGTTACTTGGTAGTCCTCCTTGTGGTCTTTCTGATATCAACTTTGCAAGCTGGCCAATTTGGTTCACAAGCCCTTGAATTGATGCCTGTTGATTTTTCAGTGCCGTCTCCGTGCTTTGGAAACAGGTTTCTGTCATGGACATAAATTTGGTGAACATTTCTTCAAGGTTTGGCTTTTTCTTTTGTTGTAGTGGTGGCTGTTGAAATCCTGGAGAAGGTTGTTGTCTTTAATTCCCTTGTCCTCCCTATGAAAAATTAGGGTGATTTCTCCAACCTGCATTATAAGTATTACTATAAGGGTTATTTTGAGATCTAAAATTGTTACCCATATAGTTGGCTTGCTCAGTTTCCATGTTATTTCCATAAGGTGGATATTCTGTGTTGCTCATTCCTCCTAAGTTGGAGTCACACTGCATAATTGGATGTACCTGTGAAGAACCAATAAAATTATCAATCTTTTTATTAAGAAGTTCAACTTGGTTAGAAAGCATAGAAACAGCGTCAATATTATAAACTCCAGTAGCTTTTTGTGGTTTTGTCCTCATGACTTGCCACTGATAATAATTCAGTGACATCTCTTCAATAAATTCACATGCTGCTTCAGGCGTTTTGTTGTTAATTGTTCCTCCGGTGGCTGCTTGATCATCTGCCTTGTTGATGGATTCAAACAGTTGTGAAAAGTTTGAACTTGTAACCATAAAGGTAATCTGTGGTGAGGACACCTTCTCAGCAGATCCTTATACCTCTCCCAAGCATCGTAAAGTGTTTCTAAATCCATCTGCACAAAAGAAGAAATATCGTTTCGTAATTTAGCTGTTTTAGCTGGAGGAAAATATTTAAGTAAAAATTTTTCTATCATCTGTTCCCATGTAGCAATTGAGCCTCGTGGTAAAGAATTTAACCACTGTTTAGCTTTGTTCCTCAAGGAAAATGGAAATAGCCTAAGACGAATGGCATCATCAGAAATGCCATTGATTTTAAAAGTATCACAAAGTTCTAAAAAGTTGGCTATGTGTGAATTTGGATCTTCATCCTGTAAACCATCAAACTGCACAAATTGTTGAATCATCTGAATAGTGTTAGGTTTTAATTCAAAATTCTTTGCAGCAATAGTGGGTCTAATAATGCTAGATTGAGCACCAGCCAAACTAGGTTTAGCGTAATCATACATAGTACGAGGAACATTATCTGGTTCTGCGGGCAATACTGGAGGTGGTTGAATGTTTTGATTTGCGTCCATCTTTTCAATAGGTTCTTTTTCTTGTTCTGATTCTTGGTTTTGATCTTGCTCTGGATAATGTAAGCTTCTTCTGATTTCTCTACGATTTCTGCGAACTGTGGCTTCTAAATCTTCGTCAAAAAGCAATGGTCCTGCTGGGTTCTTTCTAGGCATAAACTAGAGATACCTAGAAAGGGAAAATAAACAAAGAAAATTAAAAGAGAAAAATAAAAATAAATAAATAAATATATAAAATAGTAATGGTTAAAGTACTAGAAATCGAGTGCTCTTAATATTTTAGTTCCCCGGTAATGGCGCTAAAAACTTGATATTCATCGCGATATCTCGTAATAAAATTTATAAAAATTGATCGCACCAAAACTAACTATTATCATGACTTTAAGGCAAGCGCACCTATCGAACAGTAGTATAGTTTAGTGGCAAGACCGAGTTATCGTACCCAAGGGAACCAAAAGTACTAATACTTACTTCCTTTCTATTATCTAGCCTAAAAATAAAAGAGGGTTTGTTTAAACTAATTCTAAAACTAAATTAAAAGTGCACAAAAAGTAAATTGGGGAAAACTTTTGGGAAAACTGATTGATATTGGCAATACTCAAGGGAGAATCCACCTAGACTTCACTTGTTACTAACTTCTTGAACTAGACGATTTATTCACTTGACTTGATCCGTAGAGATCCCTAACTTATGTTAATCCCTCCGTCGAGGCTAAGAACAACTGGGCCTAAGCTGTTAATTAAAGTTTCTTTATTAATCAACACCCTAGGTTGCATTAATTCGATCTATGGATCCCCCTATTATGTTTAACCCTAATCTGGCAGATTTATGTTGCCCTATGTCTAGGGTTGCATGCAACTCTACTTAATTATGGTATATCTACTCTTAAAACAGGGACTTTTGCTCCTCTGCTTAAGCACATCAATTTCTTGAATTAATAGCTAGGATTATTAAAACAAGAATTAAGAACACATAATTAAGAACAATTCAACTATTTATCAGATAATTCAAGAATAATTAATAACAAGATCTGTCTTAGGTTTCATCCCCCTCAAGTATTTGAGGGGTTTAGTTCATAGTAAATAAAGAAAACATCTCAGAAGAAATAAACTAACAAAACATAAAGAACTCAAAAACCCTTGCAGGAATTTAGGGAGATCCTTTGTCTTGATGAAGAACTCTGGCTTCTGGGATGAATCAATTAGCTTCCTTTGGAGTAATCCCTTACTTCTATTCTCTATGTTGGCAGAAAATTGGTACTCCTTTATGGGAGAAAAAAAGTATATATTGAAGTATATGCCTCATGGGGTCTTTATATAGAGTTTAGAATAGCTTTCTTAGCCCCCAAGTATCGAAATCCGAGTGAAATTGCACTTCCTCACGACAGGGACACGCCCATGTGCCACGTCCGTGTGGTTTCGATAAGGGCCGTGTTCGGGCCTGTTGATGGTGGCACAGCCGTGTGGCCTGGCCGTGCTTGTCGGGGCTGGACCGTGTGGACTTCATGTGGCACGATCGTGTGCCATGGTCGTGTGGTGACTCCTTGGGCCGTGTCGACTTCTCATTTTGGCCCATTTTCATCGTTTTTGGCCCGTTTTCTGTTCCTTTCTCTTCCCTATGCTCTCCTGAGTATAAGTTATGAAAAAGAAAGATTAAGAGCACCAATTCTCACAAAAGTAATGATAATTCATCCAAAATATAGGCTAAACATGAGGTAAAAATATGTATAATTTATCGTTTATCAAACAGCTACCGGATCATTTAGAATATGCATTTTTAGGAGATGATTCAACATTACCAGTCATTATCGCAACAGACTTAAGCACTGAGAAGAAAAAGGAATTACTTCAAGTCTTAAAATATCACAAAAAGGCTATAGCTCGGAAAATTTTAGATATTAAGGGAATCAATCCTTCTTTTTGCACCCACAAGGTTTTAGTGGAAGATGATTATAAACCATCGATGCAAGCTCAAAGACGATTGAATCCTAACATGAAGGAAGTCGTAAAAGCTGAGGTAATTAAACTCCTAGATGCAGGTATTATTTATCCTATTTCTGATAGTTCTTGGGTAAGTCCTGTGCAGGTCGTTCCAAAAAAGGGAGGCATAACCGTGATGACTAATGACAAAAAGGAATCAATACCTACAAGGACAGTCACTGGATGGAGAGTCTGCATTGATTATAGAAAGCTGAATGACGCAACCAGAAAAGATCATTTTCCCTTACCTTTTATTGATCAGATGTTGGAAAAATTATCAGGTCACATGTATTATTGTTTCCTAGATGGCTTCGCTGGTTACTTCTAAATCCCGATAGCTCCAGAAGATCAGGAGAAAATGACATTCACATGTCCATACGGTACGTTTGCTTATCGTAGAATGCCTTTTGGATTATGTAACGCTGCTACTACTTTTCAGCGATGCATGCTAGCTATCTTTAACAAATTCGTGGAAGACATCATGGAGGTATTTATGGATGATTTTTCAGTTTTCGATAACTCTTTCCAACTTTGTCTTCATAATCTAAAACGTATTTTGATAAGATGTGAGGAGACAAATTTAGTGCTAAATTGGGAAAAATGTCATTTTATGGTTCAAGAGGGTATTGTGTTAGGACATAGAATTTCTAGTAAAAGGATAGAAGTAGATAAAGCAAAAGTTGAAACTATTGAAAAACTACCTCCCCCTAATTCAATTAAGGCTATAAGAAAGTTTTTAGGACACGCAGGTTTTTATCGCAGATTTATTAAAGATTTTTCTAAAATAGCTAAGCCTTTAACGAAATTACTAGAAAAAGACATACTTTTCAACTTTGACCAGGAATGTTTAGAATCGTTCAACACTCTCAATGAAAAGTTAGTCAACGCCCCAATTATGATTTCACCTGATTGGAATCTGCCTTTTGAACTAATGTGCGATGCGAGTGATTTTGCATTAGGTGCAGTTTTGGGACAGTGAACAGACAAGCACTTCCAGCCAATCTACTACGCTAGCAGAACTTTGACAGCCACTCAAGCAAATTACACTACCACGGAAAAAGAACTACTAGCCGTTATTTTTACATTCGACAAATTTAGATCTTATTTAATTTTGTCAAAAGTCATCGTTTATACTAACCATTCTGCTATTCGTTATCTCTTGAACAAAACTGATGCAAAACCTCGATTAATAAGATAGATTTTGTTGTTACAAGAATTTGACTTAGAAATAAAGGACAAAAAGGGAGCTGAAAATTTAGCAGTAGATCACCTGTCAAGATTGGAAAATCCACAGCCCAAATACCTCGATGAAATAAACGACTTGTTCCCTAAAGAACAAATTCTAACCTTAACTGACAAAGTAGGACCTTGGTTTGCTGATTTTGTGAATTATCTAGCAGCTAACATAATCCCAAAAGGGTTGACCCATCAGCAAAAAAAGCGATTCTTCGCTAATGTGAAAAATTACTTTTGGGAAGATCCTTTTCTTTTTCGTATTTGTGCAGATCAGGTTATTCGACGATGCGTTGCAGAAACAAAAACATACGAAATTTTAGACCACTGCCATTTAGGACCCACAGGAGGACACCACAATGGAGCTAGAACTGCCTATAAGGTACTCGAGTCAGGTTTCTACTGGCCTACTCTTTTTAAAAATGCCAACAGGTATGTTACCACTTGTGATAAATGCCAGAGAACAAGTAATATCTATCAACTTAATGAAATGCCTCAGAGCTATATACTCTCTTGTGAAATATTTGATGTATGGGGTATTGATTTTATAGGTCCATTCCCTACTTTGTTTGGAAACAAGTGCATACTAGTAGCAGTAGAATACATGTCAAAATGGGTGGAAGCCCAAGCCTTACCTACTAATGATGCCAGAATGGTAGTACGCTTTTTGAAAAAACTTTTTTCTAGATTTGGAACACCTAGAGTAATCATTAGTGATAGGGGTACTCATTTTTGTAATGCTCAATTCCAAAAAGTACTAAAAAGATACGGAGTACACCATAGAACAGCAACCCCTTATCACCCACAAACCAGTGGTCAAGTCGAGGTGACAAATAGAGAATTAAAACGCATCTTAGAAAAGACAATAGAAACAAATAGAAAAGATTGGTCTAGAAAGGTAGACGATGCTTTATGGGCCTATAGGGCTACATTTAAAACACCCATAGGAACATCTCCTTATAAACTTGTATATGGAAAAAGCTATCATCTACCATTTGAACTTGAACATAACGCATTCTGGGCTATAAAACTTTTAAACCTTGAACTTAAGCTTGCAGGTGAGAAAAGATTAATGCAATTGAATGAGCTGGATGAATGGCGTTGCAATGCCTACGAAAACTCACGATTATACAAGAAAGCTGTGAAGCGATGCCATGACAACTGACTGAGACAACCTAAACAGTTCAAGATTGGTGACCTCGTCTTACTCTACAATTCAAGAATGAAACTATTTCCTAGAAAACTCAAATCAAGGTGGTCAGGTCCATTCACTATTAAAACTGTCTTCCCCTATGGCACAGTTGAGGTAACTCACCCAAACCACGGTACTTTCAAGGTAAACGGCCATTGGCTTGAACACTATAGAGGTGAGTATGTTAAAGATAACAGGGAGGAGCTTCAGCTCCACGAAATCCCTCCGTGATACATCCAAGTAGAGTCGAGCTTAGACTCTAAATAAGCGCTTCTCGGGAGGCAACCCGAGCAGTAACTCAGTAACTTCTTTTCTATTTTTGATTTTAGCCATTTGATACATCAACTAACCATTTTTGAATGCAGAACTTAGGACCACACGGCCATGCCCATAGGCGTGTCCCAGGCCGTGTGAACATTTAAAGCAGGGACACAGTCGTGCACCCAGACCGTGTACACACAGAGTGAAATTTTTCCTAAAAACACGGGCTGTCGATAAATCACCACGGTCGTGCGACATGGCCGTGGCAACCCTTCAACTTAGAAATGGGCTTGCACACACCCCCACGCCTATGCCCCTAGACCGTGGCCAACACTGCCAATTTGGAAATGGCCGTATGCCATTTTACATGGCCGTGTGAATAACGAAACCTACATCGTAAACGGCCGTGTGACCTACCCCATGCCCGTGGGAAAAGCGAAAACACTTGCACACGGCCGTGCGAGCACACTTGCACACGGCCGTGCGAGATGGCCAACACGAGTGTGCTTTTCAAACTAGACACGATAATTTCGACACACACGGGTAAAACCCGAGTCACATGGGTGTGTAACATGTCCGTGTGACCTAAAAACTATAAATAGGAGGCCACTATTCATTCTCTTCTTCACTCAAACCCTAAAATTTCTTCTCCATAACCACCATAAACGCCGCCGCCAACCTTAAAACCACCACCACGGTCACACACAGCCGATACACGCCTGTGCAACCTTCCCCCACGGCCATTCGTCCTTAACCTACGACCATGCAACCCATTATTTGGTTCTATTTTCTCGTTTTTCTCATTTTATTTATTTATTATCTATTTAGTTAATTTTACTTTAGTCTAGATGTTAATTCAAGCATGGAATTAGATACACTAAGTTGAATAATCTAGAATGTTGGAGAACCTATTAGGATTACATGCCATTTAGGTCCACATTTACTTGCCATTTAAATTCATAATTGTTTGCCATTTATCATGAAATTAGTATAAATACATACTCATATTGTTTATTTTTGCTACCACTTAGAATGGATTATATATACTGTCATAGGCCAATTTTGGCCATTACAAAATTAAAACCCAATTACCCATTTAACTAACCCTTTACAAAATAATCCCAAAACCCAATTGCCCATACCTGGTCAGCCCAATAACCCCTAAACCCAAATCCCTCACTACTCGATTACCCAAACCCCACAAAACCCAATACCCGGTCAGACCCTAACCCCACTTGCCCCTCTTGCTTCTGCCATCTAACCCTAAAAACACCCCACTTGCGCCGCCACTGTCCCTTAGCCTCTACCGAACACTGACCCACCGCCTCTGTCAGAATCCACTTGATCAGCCACTGCCCAAGCCCCTGCAGACATTAAACGTGAAGAGACAGCAAAAGCAATAGGAAATAATAAACAATGCTTGTAAACACGACTATAAAGCCCTAATGAAATTTTGTAAAAGAGATCCCCCAAGGAGAAAAAAATAGAAATCAAATTCTACAGTTTCTTCATTCTGTGTAAACATAAATTTCAATAACGAAAATACAAAAACAAAACAGTGATATCGTAGCAAAGGGAATACCCCCGAGTCATCACAGACTAAGAATCGAGAATCCAAAACTGAAATACAAAGGTGACTACGTTTTAATTTTTTTTACATGTATGTATTTTAAAAAATAGACATAATAATAATAAATAACAAAAAATAAAAAAATTAGAAATTTTTACCTTTTTTCGGCCACCGTGTACGGTGGGACGGCACGGCGGCAGACGACGGTCCGATGACCGGCCGGTGATCGGACGGTGACCAATCCGGTGACCGGAGCCCCCCGGAGCCTCTCTCTCTCTCTTCCCTCTCCCCTCTCTCTTCTTTCCCTTCTTTTTTTTTTTTCCTTTCCCCGGTAACGAATGGCCAAAACAAAAAATTTTGTCTTTTATGCTACTTGAATCCGGGTCGGGTCGATCCGACCCGACCCAAGAGGATCCGCGTGTTTCTAACACGGAAGGGCTAATTGCGCAGTTAGCCCTTCCGCTTTTTCTGTGTTTTACAATCAGGTTCTTTTATTTATAATCCAGCCCTAAAGTTTATGCCCGTTTTCAATTTGGCCCTGATTAAAACGTAGCGTTTTTGAAAGATCGAAAAATTACGTTCTCAGTCCTCCTAAGTTACGCGTGTTTTGTAATTTCATCCCTTTCTCTTTATTTCTTTTTAAATTGGCCCGAATATTTATTTTTGTTCCCAATTTCATCCCCTTTTAGATTCAACCTGATTTTTTATGATTTTATTTTTTAAAATATTATGTCTTATTATGTATTATTACTACTTATTGTTATATTTATTTTATCACCTATCATTATTCTTACCCATTTTATTATTATTACTGTATTTGTTTTTAATTAGTATTTTATCACTATTAGTACTAGTATTATTTTACTTAATATGTATATTTATATATTACGTTTAATATTATATTTGTAACATTTTATATATTATGCTTCTTTTAACTCTATTATTATCTCCATTTTTTATATATTCAATATTATTATTATTATCCTTTTTACATATATGTGCATATTTATATAGTTTCATTTATATCTTGTCTTTTTTAGTTGTTATTATTTCCAACATGTACATTGCATTTTTTTTTGATACTATATTAAATACATCTTTATATATTATGCATATACTTAAAATATTGTATTATTTATGTATATGTTATCTTATGTATATGTATATATTTTTTAATATCATTATGCGTACACCTTTAAAACACTATCATTACTTCTAATATGTATATATTCCTAATATCAACATGTATATCTATATCTTTATATTATAACTTTATATTTTTATACTCTATATATTCTTTTAATATTATATCCTATATACATATCTATCACGTTTTCATATTACACTCTTCATGCTTTGTATTATCCCATATATATATTTCCCGTCATAACTCTATTAGTTTTTTAACGCTATATATATTTCGAGTACTATGCATACACTCTTTTAAACACATTCCTTTTGCATTCTACGCTAAATAATTTTCGATAAAGGCAATGTTCGGTGTTTAGAAATTCGAGAAATCGTGCCCTAACGTATTGGGTTTCGGTTTTCTCGACTATATCTAAATGCTTGAATATCCTTCTCAAAAATAAGTCTAAATAAAAGTTTACACATTATTTTGCACATCATACTATTTCTCTTGTTCGCATTATTCTTTATTATCGCATCTTCTCCCGTTATCCATAATCTTATTGTCATACTACGGGTTTTATTTCAAATTTCCTTTACCCGTTACAAAAACAATCTTTCTTACAAAGGCAATGTTCCGTATTTAGACACTCGGGAATCATGCCCTAATGTATTGGGTTGCGGTCTCTCGTTTAAGTCTAATCACCGGATAACCTTACAAAGTCCATGTATAATTTCAATACAAAAACTCATCCTAGGGAATTCGAGATGTCGCGTCCTAACGCGTTGGATGTGACATCTTTGTTATCTCGGGATAAGATTTTCTAAAACCGAGGCAATGTTCGGTAGTTAGGAATTCGAGAAATTGTTCCCTAACGTATTGGGTTTCGATTTCCTTCGTTTATCCCCAAATATTCGAATATCTTTTCAAAAATAAGTACCCAAATTCTCAATAAAAGGCAAGTTTAGCCTCGAAGGTCGAAACGCCGTGTCCTAACCTATTGGATATGATGTTTTACCTTAAGGTGAACCAGCCTCTGATTTATACCCATTTTCAACCAATCCCTGAATGATTTTAAGACAAATGAGGATCGCATTTTAAAATTTTCTCGAGTTTTCGAATTATCGACTTTAAAGACATTAATTAATTAACAAGGTACCAGTTTTTGGGCGTGGCAGGGGTGCTAATCCTTGCCTGCGCGTAACTGACTCCCAAATCCATTTTCCTGGTATGCGGACCAAAATCGTTGTTTTAATAAATCAATGGTTTATCAAAAACAACCCCCTTTTGAGGTGACCAATCGCACCCTAAAAAAGATTGGTGGCGACTCTAGTTCTTGAAAAACATTTTTAAGTCGACGTCCGTTTTGGTCTTCCAAAAATGGTATCGACATATACTATTTTGGTTAGTCCCTATTTCATTTTTTTAGGCACATTGTCATTTTAATTCACACATCTAATTTTATCATAGTTTACAATTTAACTTCGATTTTTAGACTAATACTTTTTATTTTATTTTTAGGTAACATGTCATCACGCAGTAAGAAAACTACTGTCCCCGCCTCGAAGAAACGAAAGAGACCCGGTGGTTCCTCCTCGAGACCCACCTCCGAGGCTCACCATCCCTTCATCATATTCACACAGAACTCCCAATAGGAGTTGTTTCAGATTCTACGGGAACGCCCATTGAGCGCCAGCCGATGCATTGACTGGGCCGTGCTAGAGCGAGTCGACCTTGCCGACCCAGTCCGAGCCTTACTAGTGACTGATCCATGGGAACAATTCTTCCAGATCGTGGAGCCCATATACATGGAACTCACCCTCGAGTTCTGCTCCACGTTCCACCTACAAACCTTCATGAACAAGCTCGACGATCCCAGAATGGTCCAGTTCCGCTTAGGAGGTCGTGTACACCACCTGAGTGTACCAGAGTTCGGCTCAGCACTCGGACTCTACACGAAACAATTCATGGAGGAAAAAGATTTCCCCAACCTCTCCCGTCACATCTATCTCCGGCCAGTCGATTGTTGGCGCGAGATTGCCCTGGGGCGTCAGATATATAACCCTAGTAATAGTAAGGCGAGCGCCCTCGTCCTCGCTTTGAGGTACATCCACGCCCTCCTTGCACATACTCTGACGGGCAGACGAGAAAGTACAGGTGTCGTCTACACTCACGACGTCTATTTCCTATGGTGCATGGTGAACACGCACTCCATTGACCTCGCCTACTTCATTGTGCACGCCATGTAGCACCAGACTGAGCGTCACCATCGGGGCGTTATATCCATGGGCCCGTACATCACACGCTTGGCCCGTCACTTGGGGCTCCTCAACACCGCGGCCCAGACATCCTCGTACACACTGATAGGCCAGATGTCCCCTCAGGGCATCCAGACCATGCTACACATGAGGATGATCCAGTGCAGACCTGGAGGCGACCCCCTTCAATATCGCATCGTTTAGGAGAGAGAAGAGCCAGAGGACATTCCTGACGATGTCCTACCACCGGATGAGGATGCACCAGCAGAGTCACTACCACCTCGCCACCTATCTCGAGCGGCAGCCACCTATGCTGACATATCGGAGCGCTTATCCATATTCGAGCAACAATGCTTCCAGTGCTTCGATCATATCGATGCGACACTTCAGCAAATATGTCAGCACTTCCACATCACGCCGCCACCACCACTGCCTGACCCATCAGAGGATTAGAGACTTCTATTCCTCTTAATTTTTATCCTTATTTTTATTTGAACACTGATCTTTATTTTCATCTTTTCTTCTGACTTTATTTACCTTTTTTCTTTTTAGTTGTATTTTTCGTTCATTTTATCTTTTTCATTATTTGAATTTTATTATTTTTAGAATGTTTATTTAATTTTCATATCGGCCAGCCCCCAACAAACATATTTTATTAATCCCAATTCCCTACGATTGATAAATACTATCACAGTTTCAAAGGAGCCTTACAGCTCAAATCTCTACGAAAATGGGAACACCCTACCACAACTGCCAGCTCTTCTAATCTCCATCTCACTAATCCATTCAAAGCAGGGAGTTTCATACCCTTCCCTTATCTTTTGATCTTGTGCTTTTATTACTACAAATGTTTCCTTTGTACATTGAGGGCAATGTACACCTTAAGTGTATGGAGGGAATACTTACTTTTAGTCATTACATTTTTGTAGCACCCTCTAACCCCAAACTGTCACCAGAATAGGGTTACAAGGCATTACCAGATTCAGACAAACCTATTATTATTTAAGCAGAAATAATCACAAAATCACAACCAAATTAATGTTAACTACCCTTATCGAGGGTTTATGGATATATTACAGACCGTATGAATGATTAGAATTTGAATCCCGGCTTAAAAGACACTAAGAAAAATTTCACTTTTTGATCAATGTCACACGCTCGTGTGATTTTGTAGCACTTCCGTGTGGAGTCCATACACGCCCGTTTCTAGACCCCGTGGAGTATTTTGACTATTTTGACACGGCCACGCCATTTAGAGGCCGTGTGCTTCCACACGCCGATGTAGAGGCCGTGTGCTTCACACGGTCTAACTTGTAGAGACCCACGGCTGTGTCTCTTACCTGTGTGGTCCAATAAAATTAAAATTTTGGTATAGAATATGCACGGTCTATGCACACGCACATGGCGTTAGACCGTGTCTCACCCACGGCCTAGGCACGCCCGTGCCCTTACCCCATGGCCAAGTTCCTTCCAATTCTGTTAAAATGACACGGTCTGGACACACGCCCGTATGCCCTACAGATCAGGCCGTGTGAGGCTATTTACCAAGCCTTGGCCTCCCCGAACACTTCAAACCAATTTCAAACTAATACTAATACTCTACCAAATCAATATACAAACATTACAACCCATTAATCATAGTGAGCCATACCTTGTAGCCAAAACAAATGATAAATATACAAAGTACTAAGTCCCTATACATGCCATAGACTTATGAGATTTATCCTTACCTTTTACATCACCATTATAATATGATAGTGTGATGACATCTCCAACGATCTCCAACTCGAGCTAACATACAATCCTAGAAGAGATGGAAAGGAAGGGAAGTAAGCTTCAAAGCTTAGTAAGTTTATATGAAAATAACGATAAGCAAATATTAACTTGATTCAACTAATTCTTACAATTTTGTTTTCAAGTGATATAATCACTATTTAACTTAATTACACTTTTTACTCATGTTCTTATTGAGCTGTCTATTGGAGTCACTGCCACTAAATTATTTATTTCTTGAGTTACAGATATCCAAATTAAGCTCCATTAATTTTCCCTGAAACTAAACTCATTTATCTTCTAACCATAAAATTTTCAGAATTTTTGGTGCAGCCAATTAATACAGTTTATTCATTAAATATTCCCCTGTTACTCCATTTGACAGTTCTGACCCTTCTTTATTAAAATTCAATTATCTCATCATACAGAACTTGAATAAGGTTCTCATTTTTTTATTAAGGATTTCATCATATAAATTACACTGCATAATCATTTTTATACAATTTTTAGTGATTTTCTAAAGTCAGAATAGGGGATCCCAAAGCTCATTCTGACCCTGTCATATAAAACTTTGAATATACCCTACTATGTAATTTGTTCACCTATATCCTTTCTTTCATGTGAAAATAGACTCAATAAGCTTTAATTACATATGTCATTTAGCTTCTAATTCAATTTACACCATTTTTAATGATTTTTCAAAGTTACATGTTTGCTGTTGTTCAAAACTGTCTTATAGCTAATTTTACTCTTTCATGTTTTCTTTATAATATTTTCATTTATACACATATAACACCCAACATGTCCATAGCTAGCCATTTTAATGAATACTTATTATCAAGTATTTACAAATATTAATAATAATACTTACTCCATATCAACCTTACCACAATTTCGATCATACATTGAACAAGAGCACTTTGTTCACAAACATATACATATATATATACCTGCACTCATTTATCAAATAATCAAACCAATCCAATAAAGTTTCACATATATACTTGTGCTCAATTGTACACATCATCACATACTTTCTCATCTTATTAATTCGTCAATTTACCCGTTAAACCATTGGGAATACTAAAGGATACACAGAAGCTTGCACATAAGTGCCACACTGAGTTGTAGTCGAAACTACCACTGATATGTAGCCGAAGCTACCATTGAAATGTAGCCGAAGCTACCACTGATCACTAAAGTATTCCTAAGGTTCAACCAGGATTTTACTTATATATTCAATATCACTTTCTCATTTCATTTGTTTACTTACTTAATCAAAACTTATTCAAATTTCTCATTTCATCTATTTACCCCTATTAACTTGACTCGGACCTTGGTGGATACACGGATCCAACCAAACACACCGGAGTGGCGACCAACGCCTCATCGGATAGTTCGAAGTAAATCTATGACATACCAAGTGTCTCATTGGCTGAGCTGAAGCAGAGTGGCTACCAAAGCCTCATCGAAACTATCCGAAGCAAATCTATGGCACACCTAGTGCCTCATCGACTCTAGGTCGAAGAATCCCTGAACTCTTCCAATCCTATGGCATGCCAACTATATCCACTAAGCCCGACTAGTTAATAGGGCATCAGAAACACATATTAATTCAATCAGTTCTCATATTTCAATTTATTTCACATCAATTTACACTTAATCACATTTATTCACACAATTCTCATTTCAATCACAATTCAAAAACACATTCTCTATTCAAATTCACTACCAATCAATGTATATACCTCAATTCCACACATATATAAATATAATTATTCAACAATTAAATCCCAATCACATTCAATTCAATTCAATTCATATACTATTATTTTTCTAAATTTCATTTTCAAATCAATACACATTTCACATACTAATATTTTTGTAATTATTAAATATTCGTAGTAGCAATTTTAATATCATATATATAATAATTTAACAATACATATAAATTTATTTAAACACAATAGAGCTTTAGTTACATATAAACTTACCTGGCCAATTTACAGAAGTTGTAGGAAATTCGAAAACTAATTAGCTATTTTCTCTTTTCCACGGCTTCCTTGAGCTCTTTATATGGTGCAAAAATGTGAAAAACCAACTTTGGAGGTCTACTATGGCGTTTTTTGCTGGAAAATATGAAGAATTTCCTAGAGAACTCTTTTTGGTAAGATTTTTATTTATCAATTTTACAAAATTTCATAATTTTACCCTTAGTTCACACTACCTCTTTACTAATTTCTATATTTCTACCGTCCAGCCTTTTGCCCATATGCTAATTTGCCCATTTGGTCCTCCTTTAATTATTACTTAAGCAATTTAACTGATGCGGTTGTTGAAAACACCAAATTAACCTATTCCTTGTAAAATAATAAAATTAACAGTAAAGGGGAAGTAGGGTCGAAATCCTCAGGGACCAGACTATACGAATGCTATTTTTTCTATATCCTGATCGAAATCGTGCCCAAGAAACCTGCATTCCTGGAAAAAATAAAAATAACAAAATTTAAAGTTTTGATCTGGAAATAAAAATGAAACGAAAATAGAATTAAGAAGTCGAATTGAAATTGCGAAAATTAAAAATAAAAAATAGAGTTGAGATAAAGAAATTCTTATGGGAAAGCTCCAGCCCCCAGTTGTTTTATTCCGCCTTGGGTTCAATCCTTGGCTTTGGATGACCCTTCTCGAAACAAGTAAGCCAGTTATAGTGGAAGAGGACGCCTACGACCACCAGCTCCAAGAATTTATACTTACAATTTTAGGGAACCTGACTCTAGCCAGTATCCTAGGCTAGATCAACGTCTCTCAATGGCGAATCCCACGCCACTTTGTCTCTTTGGCTCGCCAACCTCTGACGCAGTAAGTTGATGAACCGATGGTGCAATCCTTCCAAAATACACAAAGTGGCCGCCTTTGCATATGTTGAAAAGCTTACTTCTTAAGGGCCATGGACGGAAGCGTCAGCCCGTAATTCAGAGAAACGATGAATACTTGGTAGAAAAGGGGCTAAGTATGGGTTCTAAGCCTCAAGAACCCTTTTGGGAAATATTGACAACTTTCGGCTAGAAGGGTTTTAGTGGCTCATGATAAAAGTAGGGAAGAAAATAAATATAAAAATGGAAAAAGAATTTTATTAAAAGAAAATATGAAAATAGCAAAAGACTTTGGGGGAGAGTGATTACAGAAAAAGATCAACAAAATTAGAATCACTTCACCCCCTATTTATAGTGCTAGAGAGATAGTCTAACTTAACTTAAATTCCTAAAAGATAAATACATTTAAATAAAAATAATTAAAATAAAATCCTAATAATTCTAATAATTATCCTAACAATAATTATCCTATTATAGATAAAATAAAATAGAGTCTTCCAAAATAAAATCTCTTCTAATTGCTTTTAAGTTCTTGTGCCTTCCATGTTCGCACTTTTGGCACAATCTTTTTCCTGTGTCACGTATCAGCCCATTTTGCCTCCAAATTTGCATTTTTGTCCCCTTAATTTTATTTTTGCCTCTAATTTAGTCCCTATAAGATAAAAGAGTATAAATGACACAAATTAGCAGGAACATACTCAAAATAATCAGATAATTAATACAATAAAATACGTTATTCTAGAGTATTATCAAATTCCCCCTACTTAACGCATGCTTGCCTTCAAGTATGGTTCTTATCAACTTGTGAAAGCTAGATTCTGCCATAAGAGAAATACCACTCCAAAGTTTCATAAAAATTAGTTAAAAATGCATATGAAAAATAAAGAGAACTCTAAGCTTGCTTTAAGTAAAACAGAAAAAGTATTCCAATTAATTCACACAAAAATTAAGATAGACTTGAGTTATGTCACGCTATTTCGGTAAATTACCAAACCTACTAAGACATCCTAATTATTTCCTCCTTTAGTCTCCCAAGTGCAACTTTATTAGTACTTATATTTTTTTTCTTCTTTTCTTTTTTTCTTTTTTTTTAATTTTTGTTATTATTTATTTGCTTAGGAATATATTGAACCTTTTGACGCGAAGACAGATGACAACCCAAGCACCCCACCCTGGTTACTCAGTCCAACATACTCCTAAAATTATTGATTTCCGGTTACCGGAGTTTTACTCATCACGTCACACAACCTTTTGACGCGAAGTAGAATGACAACCCAAGCACCCTACCCCGGTTACTCAGTTAGTCACGTTCTAAGCTGTACTCATAACCATGGAAAACATTTATTAACAATTAAACAATATTTAAAATTTTTGAGAACTCAGGAAAGAAACAATTTAAGTGTCAAAAATAAGTTTCAATAATCACCTAATAGCCATGAACATTAATTAAGCATGCAATAATTTTAGGTGTTCACTTTATATTAAACTTAATCAATTTTACGAAAAGCAAGATAGAGGTAACTTTATTAATCACAATTATTTTTAACATAATAAAAATAAAACAGTAGAGATGGCACCAATTATGGAAAAATTATAACTTTCTTAGACTGTAAAAATCATGCTTGTGGGGCAAACAGTAGGCAATCCTAGTCGAAATCTTGGGCATGAAAAAAGGCAGGATATTCTTAAAAAAATAAGTATGGACAAAATGGGGCCTCAAACAGCAACATCAACAAAATCAGAGCAGCACAACCAAAATTTCAGCAGAAAACGACAGTAATATTAAAGATTTCCCTCCCCCCTACTTAAAAGACATTGTCCTCAATGTTGACAAAAAGAAGTAAATAGATAGAAAGGTTTAGGAATACTCCCCGTGTAGTCTATCGACGATCACGCATGATGGCAAGGAGTTCGGTGATTTGCTGGCCAAAAGTGTCAAGTTGAGCCTCACTGCGCTCTAATCGTGGCTCAACACCATGGAAAGGGCTGTTTGGTGCACCCTTTTTGTTTCTTTTTATTCGTATTTTCGCTCCATTTCACCTAGATGGAAGAAGAGAAATTTATTTAAAAAAACAAATAAAAAATGATAAATAATAATTAATAATTAATAAAGAATAAACAATAAGCAATAAATAAAAATGAAAAAAATAAAAATAAAAATAAAGATTGGGTTGCCTCTCAACAAACGCTTGTTTAACGTCGTTAGCTCGACGCCTTGAATGGTTCTATGGTGGCTCTAACTAAATTTTTTCGACCGTGTGGGCCTGAAAATTTTCGTAAAATAGCTTCAACCTCTGGCCATTGACTTTGAACCGCTTCCTTGACTCTTCACTTTCTATTTCAACCGCACCATGAGGGAATACTTTAGTAATGATAAAGGGTCCTTGCCATCGTGATCGAAGCTTACCTGGAAATAATTTCAACACAGAGTTATAAAGTAAAACTCTTTGTCCTACCGAAAAATACTTCTGAGCAATTTTCGTGTCATGAAACAACTTGGTCTTGTCTTTATAAATACGAGCATTCTCATAAGCATCATTTCTTCCAATTCTTGGATGTCTAATTTTCTTGCCCTTTTTGCTGGGTCTAACTCCATGTTACATTGGCGAACTTCCCAATAGGCTTTATGCTCTAACTCTACCGGAAGATGGCAAGCCTTGCCGAAAACAAGTCGATACGGGGTCATTCCAATTGGTCTTTTATATGCTATTCGATAGGCCAAAAGCGCGTTATTGAGTCTAAGACTCCAATCTTTTCGGTTGGGCCGCACCGTTTTCTCCAAAATAGCCTTTATTTCCCTATTTGAAACCTCGGCTTGACCATTCGTTTGGGGATGGTAAGCCGTAGCTATATGATGATGGACTCCATATTTTGACAATAGTGCCTCCATGACTTTGTTGCAAAAGTGGGTGCCACGATCACTGATTAGGGCTCGAGGTGTGCCAAACCTGGAAAAAATAGTTTGTTTTAGAAATTCCACAACAGTTTTGGCATTATCATTGCGAGTAGGCTTTGCTTCTATCCACTTAGAGACATAGTCTACCGCAAGGATTATATAAACATTGCTAAATGAAGAAATAAATAGGCCCATGAAATCGATGCCTCAAACATCAAAGATTTCGCATACATGAATCGGGGATAGGGGCATTTGATTTCGTTTAGTGATGTTACCTGTGTGTTGGCACCTATCGCAAGACTTACAGAAGTTATAGCATCTCGAAAAATTGTAGGCCAATATAACCCACAGTCTAACACCTTGTGAGCCGTTCTCTTAGGTCCAAAATGACCTCCGCAAGCTTCAGCATGACAAAAATTAAGGATAGAAATTACCTTAGTTTCTGGAACACATCGTCGTATTATCTGATCTGAATAGTGTTTCCACAAGTACGGGTCATCCCAAATGTAATATCGAGCATCGCGTTTGAGCTTATTCATTTCAGAACGTGTTAACTCAGTGGGTAACAATCCTGTGGCTAAGAAATTTACCATATCCGCATACCATGGGAGGTGTGCCTTAGTTGAGAATAGGCTTTCATCAGGAAATTCTTCTTTGATGGGAACATCGTCAAAAGGTACTCTTATTCTGCTCAGGTGGTCAGCTACTAAGTTCTCACATCCCCTTTTGTCTCGAATTTCAATGTCAAACTCTTGGAGTAGCAGAATCCACTTGATAAGCCTTGGTTTGGCTTCCTTATTTGGGATCAAGTACCTAAGGGCTGCATGATCAGAAAAAACAATTACTTTAGATCCCAACAAATAAGGCCGAAATTTATCTAAAGCAAATACAACGGCTAAGAGTTCTTTTTCTATCGTGGTGTAGTTGCTTTGTGCAGCATCTAGGGTTTTCGAGGTATAACAAATGACATGTGGTTCCTTGTTTATCCTTTGCCCCAACACGGCTCCTACACTGTGTTCGCTGGCATCACACATAACTTCAAATGGAAACTTCCAATTTGGTGGTTGCACTATAAGAGCGGAGACCAACTTTTGCTTGAGCGTGTCAAAAGCCTCCTTACACTTTGGGTCAAAGTCAAACTTCTTATCCTTTTGCAACAGTTCACACAGCGGTTCAGCTATCTTTGAGAAGTTCTTTATGAAGCGCCTGTAGAACCCTGCATGACCAAGGAAAGAACGAATTTCCCTCACAGTAGAGGGGTAAGGCAAAGAGTTTATAATTTCAATTTTGGCCTTATCGAACTCAATTCCCTTAGATGACACATCGTGTCCTAGAATTAAACTCTTATTTACCATAAAGTGACATTTTTCATAATTTAAGACAAGATTAAATTCTATGCATCTACTCAAAATTATCGTCAAGTTTTTAAGGCATTCATCAAAATAATTTCCATAAACAGCAAAATCATCCATAAAAATTTCGATAATTTTTTCCTCATATTCAGAAAATATACTCATCATGCATCTCTGGAAGGTAGCTGGCGTGTTACAAAGACCAAATAGCATCTTTCTATAAGCGAATGTTCCAAATGGGCAGTGAAAGTGGTCTTTTCCTGGTCTTCTGGCGCCACTGGGATTTGAAAGAAACCTGAATAGCCATCAAGACAACAAAAGTGAGATTTTCCAGCTAACCTTTCAAGCATTTGATCAATAAAAGGAAGAGGGAAATGATCTTTTCTAGTATATAAGTTCAACTTCCTATAATCAATACAGACGCGCCACCCATTTTGTATTCGGGTAGGTACCAAGTCACCTTCAGCATTTTCCTTTACTGTCACGCCCGTTTTCTTGGGCACGACTTGTATCGGACTTACCCATCTATTGTCAGAAATGGGGTAAATGATGTCAGCGTCCAGAAGCTTGATTATTTCCTTTTTTACCACCTCCATCATATTTGGATTTAGCCGTCTTTGTGCCTCTCGCCTCGGTTTTGTGTTTTCCTCTAAGTAGATCCTGTGTGTGCATGTCAAAGGGCTGATCCCTTTTAAGCCTGCAATGGTCCATCCAATCGCCTCCTTATGACTTTGCAACACACGAACCAAACTTTCTTCTTTCTGCATAGAGAGGTTATTAGCAACTATGATCGGTAGGGTATTATCCTTACCCAAAAATGCATATTTCAGATGCTCAGGAAGCGGTTTCAATTCCAACTATGGTGCCTGGACAATAGAGGGTAAAAGTTTAGTATTTGGAGATAATAATTCATTAACAAATTCAAATTTACTAAGTTCAGAATTATCTCTATGAATTTACTCAAAATTCTCCTCCACTAAAGACTCAATTATGTCAATACGATTTACACTCAAAATTTTGCTTGGATGTCTAATGGCGTCGTAGACATTAAACTTCATGATTCCTCATCAAACTCCATTATGAGAGTTCCACTTCGAACATCAATTTTAGTACTAGCCGTACTAAGGAAAGGTCATCCTAACAAGAGATCTGAGGATCCAGGAGTGCTATCCTCCTCTATCTTAATCACATAAAAATCTGCAGGAAAAATGAGCTCGTTAACTTTTACCAACACGTCCTCAAGGACTCCTTCTGGGTGCACAACGGACCTATCTGCCAATTGAATGATAACACCTATTTTTGTTAAAAAACTGGGTTAAGTGATTCATATATAGAATATGACATTACATTTATGGAGGCTCCTAGGTCACACATAGCCTTTTTAATTCCCAAATGGCCAATTTTGCATGGTATTGCAAACATGCCCCTATCCTTACACTTTGCCGGTATTTTCTACTATAATACTGCAGATACATTCTCACCAACATTTACCCTTTCATTACCTGTTAACTTTTGTTTGTTGGTGCAAAGTTCTTTAAGAAATTTAGCATACCTTGGAATTTGCCTGATGGCGTCTAACAAGGGTATGTTGATCTCAACATTCCTAAATGTTTCGAGGATCTCCTTGTCCTCTTTACCTTTTCGATTCTGATTGAGTCGTTCTGGGAATAGAGGTGGAATCTTAGGCACTGGAGGTTTCGGTCGGACCTGTTCGTCTTTCTCTGATTTTTCCTTGGCGTTTTCTTGGCCAAGATTCCTGTCGGGATCGGTTCCAGTACCTTCCGCTTCGTAACATCACTATATTCATATTTTGCCTCGGGTTTGGTTCTGTTTGTGACGGCAATTTCCCTTGAGAATTCAATCTTTCAATTGAGGTGGTCAATTCCCTTATAGAGTCCTTCTTCTCTCTTTGGAAATTAAGAGTTTGCTGTTGAAATTCAAGGACATTAGCTGCTAATTTATTGACCAAAGTTTCAAGAGAATTACCTGAACCTTGCAGCTGCTGCGGAAATCGGTTTTAGTACGCCTGGTTATTTCGTGGATTAGCCCCATAACTCAAGTTGGGGTGATCTCTCCATCCTATATTGTATGTTTTGGCGTAAGGATCATATTGCCTTTGTGGAGGCTCAAGGAAGTTTCCCACAGCATCCAAATGAGCCATAGTGTCATCATGCAAGGTAGGGCATGCATCTGTAGTATGTTCAGATGTAGCTCATATTCCGCACACTCGAGCTGGTTTGGCTTTTTCTGCAACAAGAGAGCTAACTATATTAGTGAGTCTATCAAGTTTATCTTCTATGGAAGAATTACTTAGCTGGTGAACCCTTTTGAGAGGTTCATGATTGACTCGAAATTGCTGAGAGTTTGCAGCCATCGTGGAGATCAAGTTTCTCGCTTGTTAGGGAGTCATGTTGACCAACGCTCCTCCACTAGCAGCATCCATCATATTCATCTCCATAGGCTTCAAGCCTTCATAAAAATATTGGAGGAGAGATTGCTCTGTTATACCATGTTGTGGGCAACTTGCACACAACTTCTTAAACCGCTCCCAATAGTTATAAAGAGACTCAGCTTCGTTTTGCCTTATTCCAACGATCTCCCTCCTTAGCTCAGCTGCTCGAGATGCTGGAAAAACCTATTGAGAAATAAATGAGATAAATCAGCCCAAGTAGTAATAGATCCAGGGGGTAAATAAAATAACCATTCCCTTGCTGAATCTGTAAGAGAAAAAGGGAAAGCACGCAATTTAATTTAATCCTCAGTTACCCTCTGAGGTTTCATACTAAGACAAACCATGTGAAATTCCGTTAAGTGCTTATGGGGGTTTTCATTTTGTAACCCTCTAAAAGTTGGAAGTAATTGAATCAACCCAGACTTTAATTCAAAATCAGTATCCATATTAGGATATGCTATGCATAATGGTGGTTGTTCCGTCGGGGCTTCGGCCAGTTGCCGAATTGTTTGAGCCATTTGTTGCGGCGCCTGATTAGGGTTTTCGTTAACCCTGGCGTCAGGAACCTCTTCAGGGGAATCGACTTCTTCTTCTTTACTTTCAAACGTTCGAGTAGGGTTTTCGTTAACCCTAGACTCTACTTCGTCGTCGATTCTAATTTCTGGCAGTGGATTGCTTTGAGTTCCAACCACTGCTGACTGCTTTTTCTTAAGCTTTGTTTCCTTTCGATCGGCTTTTGCAGTCTTTTCGATTTCTGAGTCGAACGCAAGAGTGCCTGGAGCAGATCTGGTCATAGAAAACAAAAAAACAAGATTAGTATGTCGCCAATCCCTGGTAATGGCGCCAAAATTTGATGCGATCGTTGAAAACACCTAATTAACCTATTCCTTGTACAATAATAGAATTAACAGTAAAGGGGAAGTAGGGTCGAAATCCTCAGGGACCAGACTATACGAATGCTCGTTTTTTCTATATCCTGATTGAAATCGTACCCAAGAAACTTGCGTTCCTAGAAAAAATAAAAATAACAGAATTTAAAGTTTTGATCTGGAAATAAAAATGAAACGAAAATAGAATTAAGAAGTCGAATTGAAATTGCAAAAATTAAAAATAAAAAATAGAGTTGAGAAAAAGAAATTCTTATGGGAAAGTTCCAGCCTCCAGTTGTCTTATTCCGCCTTGGGTTCAATCCTCAGCTTTAGATGACCCTTCTCGAACCAAGTAAGCCAGTTATAGTGGAAGAGGACGCCTACGACCACCAGCTCCAAGAATTTATACTTACAATTTTAGGGAACCTGACTCTAGCCAGTATCCTAGGCTAGATCAACGTCTCTCAATGGCGAATCCCACGCCACTTTGTCTCTTTGGCTCGCCAACCTCTGACGCAGTAAGTTGATGAACTGACGGTGCAATCCTTCCAAGATACACAAAGTGGCCGCCTTTGCATATGTTGAAAAGCTTACTTCTTAAGGGCCATGGACGGAAGCGTCAGCCCGTAATTCAGAGAAACGATGAATACTTGGTAGAAAAAGGGCTAAGTATGGGTTCTAAGCCTCAAGAACCCTTTTGGGAAATATTGACAACTTTCGGCTAGAAGGGTTTTAGTGGCTCATGATAAAAGTGGGGAAGAAAATAAATATAAAAATGAAAAAAGAATTTTATTAAAAGAAAATATAGAAATAGCAAAAGACTTTGGGGGAGAGTGTTTACAGAAAAAGATCAACAAAATTAGAATCACTTTACCTCCTATTTATAGTGCTAGAGAGATAGTCTAACTTAACTTAAATTCCTAAAAGATAAATACATTTAAATAAAAATAATTAAAATAAAATCCTAATAATTCTAATAATTATCCTAACAATAATTATCCTATTATAAATAAACTAAAATAGAGTCTTCCAAAATAAAATCTCTTCTAATTGCTTTTAAGTCCTTGTGCCTTCCATGTTCGCACTTTTGGCACAATCTTTTTCCTGTTTCGCGTATCAGCCCATTTTGCCTCCAAATTCGCATTTTTGTCCCTTTAATTTTATTTTTGCCTCCAATTTAGTTCTTATAAGATAAAAGAGTATAAATGGCACAAATTAGTAGGAACATACTTAGAATAATCACATAATTAATACAATAAAATACATTATTCTAGAGTATTATCATTAACCAAATTTAAAAATTTTGCACTTAATTCAATTTAGTCCTTTTTATCCAATTAACTACCGAAACCTTGAAATTTCTTAATGAAACTTTAATGCTAACTTATTAACACTCCATAAATATTTATAAAAATATTTATGACTCGGTTTATAATTTCAAGGTATCAATAGTCTGTTTTCAAAACTAATTATTCTAATAATTCTTCTAAAACACAAAATTCACTAATTTAAAAATATTTCTAAATTCATACTTAACTCATAAATTCTAATTAATAAATTTTTCAAACTTGATTGTCGGATTTAATGATCTTAAATCACTATTTCCGACACTACTGAAAATTGGGCTGTTACAATTCTTCTTGAAAATCCCTGAAAATATTAACGTTTTGCTTAGTTCTCAAACTTTCGAATTCTCGCTTTCACTTTTGCATTATCTTCAGTCTCCTGTTAGGAATTAATTCTGATTGATTTATGATTTTTATTGATATGTTGAGAATTAAGACATAGGTGATTGTACTTTGATTATTCAAACTTTAAAACACTAAGGAATCAAGCATGATAAGTCGAAATTTTTGAGAATCTCAATTTTTACATAAGTTATTTTTCTAAATTTTAAGTATTATCTTGAAATTTAAAATTCGCAGGATTGACATCAAAAGCCATAATTTTGGTGAGATTTTTTAGCCTTTTTGAGCATACATTCTTTCGTGCTTACTTTTATTATTGCTTTGAGTGAGTCAATACTAATTTGTTATTCTAGAACTTGCTTTGATTATACATGTCAAGACCACATCATTGATATGATATACCAAGATGATAAAGGCACTTAGGATTTAACCCACTCACTCCATAAAAGCCTACCTCCATAAATTAACCCCTAGTGAACCCCATTGAGCCTAACAACCTATTCTTTGACTCATCCCTGATATTAACCTATAACCCATTTTTGTTGAATTCCGTTCAATTACTTTGATCCCTATTTTTGTCGAGATTTGATTGAAATTATTATCTGGCTTTATTCTCTTTTTCATATTATAAAGTTGTAAATATTCAAATTAATGTATTGTACTTGAATTGTTCTTAAAAAAAACATTTGTATATCAAAGAAATTTAGTCGTAATCTGTAATAGTTCAATAGTTTTTGCGTATTTCTATTTTAAGGCTACCAAGGCAGAAATGATGTTATTACAAGAACTAGCTTTAGAAATATGTTCCAGTGATAGAGATTTTTCTAGCTAGATAATTTTTCAGTTCAATCTTGATTCTAACCCTCTCTTTTGCAGCCTGTGACAACACCCCTAACCAAGCCCCATTACAACCATTAAAAGACCTTTTGATCGATGTATCATGTCAAACTATAGTGGTGGAGATTTGATTTTCTTGCAAGCCTATGGTAATAACTTTTCAGGTTGACTAGAGAGTGCTTAATTCTTGAACCCTAAACACTTTGAGTGGATAGAGTGAACCCTTAGTGAGGATGTCAACTCCTGTTAATTAAGATGGAAAGATAATTACTTAGGAGGAGGGAGGAAACTTATGTTTTCTGTGATAAAATTCTCAACTTAAAGTGGTTGAATCTTTAATGTTCTTCTGATTGAATTTTCATTGTATGAATACCTGTGATTTAATTTGAAACTTTATCGATAAAGATTGTGAGTTGAGAAGATTGATTCTTAATTGTAGATTGAGATTTTGCTTGAGGACAAGCAAAGGCTTAAGTGTGGGGGTATTTGATAAACGATAAATTATACATATTTTTACCTAATGTTTAGCCTATATTTTGGATGAATTATCCTTAATTTTGTAAGAATTGGTGCTCTTAATCTTTCTTTTTCATATCTTATACTCAGTAGAGCATACGGAAGAGAAAAGAACGGAAAACGAGACAAAAACGATGAAAATGGGCTAAAGTGAGAAATTGACCCGGCCCAAGAAGTCACCACACGGCCGTGGCACACGATCGTGCCACATGAAGTCCATACAGCCCAGCCCTGACAAGCATGGCCAGGCCACACGGCCGTGCCACCATCAACAGGCTCGACCACGACCCTTATCGAAACCACACGGGCGTGGCACACGGGCATGTCCCGGTCGTGAGGAAGTGCAATTTCACTCGGATTTCGATACTTAGGGGCTAAGAAAGCTATTCTAAACTCTATATAAAGACCCCAGGAGGCAAATCTAAAGATATATTTTTTTCTCCCACAAAGGAGTGCCAGATTTCTACCAACACAGAGAGTAGAAGCAAGGGATTACTCCAAGGGAAGCCTATTGATTCATCCCAGAAGTAAAATTTCACATCAAGACAAAATGATCTCCCTAAATTCCTTCAGGGGTTTTTGGGTTCTTTATGTTTTGTTATTTTGTTTCTTCTGAGATGTTCTCTTTATTAATTATGAACTAAACCCCTCAAATACTTGAGGGGGATGAAACCTAAGACAGATCTTGTTATTATTTATTCTTGTATTATATGATAAATACTTGAATTGTTCTTAATTATGTGTTCTTAATTCTTGTTTTAATAATCCTAGGTATTAATTCAAGAAATTGATGTGCTTAGGTAGAGGAGCAAAAGTCCCTGTTTTAAGAGTAGATCTACCATAATTAAGCGGAGTTGCATGCAACCCTAAACATAGAGCGACATAAATCTACAGGATTAGGGTCAAACCAATAGGGGGATCCATAGATCGAATTAATGCAACATAGGGTGTTAATTAATAAAGAAACTTTAGTTAACATCCTAGGCCTAGTTGTTCTTAGCCTCGACGGAGGGATTAACATAAGTTTCGGATCTCCACGGATCAATTCAAGTGAATAAATCGTCTAGTTCAAGAAGTTAGTAACAAGTGAAACTAGGTGGATTCTCCCTTGAGTATTGCCAATATCAATCAGTTTTCCCCGAAAGTTTTCCCCAATTTACTTTTAATGTAATTTTAGTTCAGTTTTAGAATTAGTTCAAACAACCCTCTTTTATTTTTAGGCTAGATAATAGAGAGGAAGTAAGTATTAGTACTTTTGGTTCCCTTGGGTACGATAACTCGATCTTGCCACTAAGCTATACTACTGTTCGATAGGTGCGCTTGCCTTTAAATCGTGATATAGTTAGTTTTTGGTGTGATCAATTCTTATAAATTTTATTACGACATATCGCGATAATATCAAATAGCTGCCCCTCTTTGCTCATTGTCGTGCAACGGGAATAGAGCAAAGACACAAGGAAAGGCCAATTTTGCCCGGTCTGGACTTCTCTGGTGCTTTTCTCATTCAGGTAGTCTCTTTCCGGTCCACCGCATCTTGTAGCTTTGGTTCAATCCACTGCAAATTCAGAGATATGCCTTGTAGCTTTAATCTGCTTGCATCTTCAGGGATATAAGATCCATTCTCTTTGATCTGCTTCACTGCATCTTTAGGGAGACAAAATCTGGTGTCTTCAATCAGCTCCAATCTTTATTCTTTATTGAAAAACAAACATCAAAAATAGCTCGGTCTACGAACTAAAGTTCAACTCCTCTCTCGGATTATAAGTTAACTTTTGAAAAAAGTAAAAATTGAAAATGCCTTAGTGTGTGATCTGAGACTCAACTCACCTCCTGTAATATAAGTTGATTTTTTTTAAATAGGAATTAAAAAATAGAATTTGAAAATACCTCGGCATGTGAACTGAGGCTCAACTCACCTCTCTCAATATGGGTTGATTTTTGAAAAACATGAATTAAAAATTCTCAGCACGTGAACTGAGGCTCAACTCACCTTTCGCAATATGAGTTGATTTTGATGAACATAAATTGAAAATACCTCAGCGTGACCTAAGGCTCAACTCACCTCTCACAATATGAGTTGATTTTGATGAACATAATTTAAAAATACCTCAACGTGACCTGAGGCTCAACTCACCTCTCGCAATATGAGTTGATAAAAAATACCTCAGCATGTGACCTGAGGCTCAACTCACCTCACGCAATATGAGTTGATTTTTTTGAAAAAACAGGAATTTGGAAAATAGAATTTGAAAATACCTCAGTATGTGAACTGAGGCTCAACTCACCTCTCACAATATAAGTTGATTTTTGAAAAACATAAATTGAAAACAGAAATTGAAAATACCTCAGTGTGGCCTGAGGCTCAACTCACCTCTCGCAATATGAGTTGATTCTGAAAAACAGAAATTGAAAATACCTCAGCATGTGAGCCGAGGCTCAACTCACCTCTCGCAATATGAGTTGATTTTGATAAATTGAAAATACCTCAGCGTGGCCTGAGGCTCAACTCACCTCTCGCAATATGAGTTGATTTTGAAAAACAGAAATTGAAAATACCTCAGCATGTGAGCCGAAGCTCAACTCACCTCTCACAATATGAGTTGATTTTGAAAAACAGAAATTGAAAATAGAAATTGGAAATACCTCGGCATGTGAGCCGAGGCTCAACTCACCTCTCACAATATGAGTTGATTTTGATAAATTGAAAATACCTCAACGTGGCCTGAGGCTCAACTCGTCTCTCGCAATATGAGTTGATTTTTGAAACATAAATAAAAACATCAGAATACCAAAACATGTCATCTGGTGGAACTTGGGTGTCTTTTCCCTTGATTCAGTATAGCTATCATCACATCCTCTTGCTCTGCTGGAGTACCTGTATATGTCATGATGTTAACATGATATGCACATGTTTGCCTTAAATACCTGTATGTCTACATGATTATGCTATGCACCTTAGGCATGTTTGTTGTATGTCCTTTTTCGTCACGATTTTTGATGATCTGCGTTCATTGCTTCAACTCTTGACTTTCTCTTTAGGCTTTGTACCTATCCTCAAGTTTTATGAGTAATCTGTGTTTCTTAGATGTCACTCTTTTGCCCCTGGTTGAACTTTGTCCTTGCTTTGAGGCCCTTGTACTTATCAAATTTTCATCCAGGTAATGCTTAACATTCCTTTTATTCAGAGTGTGTCATTTTACTATTTATTATTTAAATAAACCACACAATGAGATGCATGAAAATGGTCAGGTAGTTGCGAAAGGTATACCTCACATTTATTTATTTATTTATTTATTTCAAGTGTGCTAAAATGCATTATCCTCTTATTTATGGGTTGAAAAAGGGCGATGGTTAATTCTAAACATTAGATATAATTATAACTTATAATGAGATTGTTCAAAAAATAATCAATTAAGATAAATTTAATCAACCAATTAAGACAAAACTTCCTATTAATCTCATGTGGCTAAAAAAGATTCCACTTTGCTTCCAATCACTCACACCACCCCCAAATATTAAAATGTTATGATTTTCTTTCTAAAATGACAAATTGGTAATGTATGAATTTATGTGTTTCATGGATGAAAATTTAAAACTCAATATATTTTTTCTATAAAAATAAAATATATATTTAAAAAATTCAACAACATTTAAACTAGTCATTGGAATCCATATTTAATAAATAGAAACATTTTATATAAATTTAATTATAAAATAAAATAATTTTTTACTATTATTTTAAATAATAAGTTAAATTTTGGGTAAATTACACGAATATTCACCCAACTTTGGAGTAACTGACAAAACAGTCACCTAGGTTTCATTTCGTCACTCAACTTTCAAAAAGTAACAAAACAGTCCTTTTTGTCGTTTTCCGTCACAGACGTCACGGCAAAGTGACGTGGCATGTGACGATGTCCTTGCTGTCAACCTTAAGTCTAGCTGGCCGGTTACTCACACTTTAACAATTATAGCAACACCATTTTCGGGTTAGAGAAAAAGAAAAAGAAAAAGAAAAAGAAAAAGAGAAGGAGAATAAGAAGGAGAAGAGGAAAAATAGAGATGCCTAAAGTGATTCTGGTGTGCTATTGTGGAAACCCGGCCCAATTAAACATGTCTTGGTCCAATGACAACCCAGGTAGGAGGTTTTTGAGTGTAAGAAATTCGGCAGTGGATTTCAAAATCCATGCCAGTTTTCAGCTGGTTTGATCTGCCATTGACTCCCCGTTCAAAATTTGTAGTGTTAGGTCTTCTGAAAAAGTAAGGACATTGGAGGATGCAAGGAAGAGGGAGAGAAGAACATGGTTATTGCTGCTTGTAATTGTAACTGTTTTGTTGTTTTTAAAAGCTTAAAAATCATCTTATGTTCATTGAAAACCAGCTTATGTTTTGTAATTTTGTTGCTGGTAAATTGTTGCTTATGTTGGTATACATGGCTGCTGGTATCTTGTTATTTAACATATCTTATACATGGCTAACCATCTCATGTTGTTGTTTATAAACACTTGAGAAAGAATTGAAATGAGATATTTTTGTTGATTACAAATTGTGTTAGAATATTTTTGTTGCTTAACATATATTATACATGGCTGCTGGTATACATGGCTAACTAGTTGATGTTGTTGTTTACAAATTGCTTAACAGTTGGTATACATGGCTGCTAGCTAAAAGAGATAATAGTTGGTATACAAATTGCTTAACAGTTAGTATACAAATTGCTTAATAGTTGCTTAACTCATATATCAGAAAATGGAAAAAAAAACCTATGCATTTCTCATATATTAAGGCCAAAATGCCAAACTGTTTACAAAAGGAATGAGTGGCAAAATATTGCCAACTTTTCTTACAATTCACCACAATTGAACAGATGTGAATTGTAGGGAAATTTACAAAAAATTTCAGTGACTATATGCTTAAGTTTATCAATAGTAGCAATCATAGGCAAATTTACAAAAAAAATCATCTGCCTAAGTTAATAAATCAGTAGCAGGCAAATTTACACATTTTTAAAAAGTTAACAAAATGCAGTCTGTTCACATCATCATCAATGGTCTGTCATGGATGACTCTTGAGTAGAAGGCATCCATCTAATAGTGGTTGGTTTTCTCTTGGATGGGAGCTTTTGTCTTAGGGCAGCTTGTTGATGAGTTGGGGCAGTAGGTAACTGAGTTGGGGCGGCCTGTTGAGTTGGGGTACCCTCTTGCTGATTTGGGGTAGCCTGTTGCTGAGTTGGGACACCAACTTTATGTCTTTTAACCTACAAGAACATGTGTAATCATCATTGCTTGGTATTAGGTCCAGTAGAATAGGATACTATCACTTTTTACCTATCTCAAAGTCAAAAGACTTCAATTCCACAGTTCACTGCAATTGTAAAACATCGAATAAATAAGAGTAATAACACAACATATAAATGTAGGCCAATCTTGTCCTTGTAAATCTTGACCAGTGCTTAATAAACTATGGTGAATTACTATACAAGGCTATTTCAAGTCTTAACAATAATCACACGTAAAGTGATATGTGGATCTTAAAACAGATTTGACTAAATCTAAGCTTTGTATTCAACAGCTACAAAACACTTCAGTAACTTTTGAGACCACATATATTATTGTAGTGCTAATCAAAATATCAAAATGACACTCAACATCTAGCAATTCAATTCAAAACCACTTATGATTAAATATCCTTGTTTCAAACCTATATCAGATTGCAAATTTCAGTAATATAGAATGTCTTGGGACAAATAGTTTCCCGAAATTTTTGAAGGCAGGTTCAATTTTAAACGATCTCAAGAAAATACAGTTTTAGATGCAGATGTTGGGGGCATAAATAATGGCAAACCCCCATCAATGCATAGACAATTTTGGAACATTGTTGCTGGGCAAGAAGCAAGATACCTGCAAAGATGTTTTGTATCAGGTTCTCATAACTTCATAACAAGCGTTTCAATGCTGAACTATGCCTTAACCAATTACCCAGGAATGAAGGAAGATGTAATGACTGCATTGATCAAATCTTCTTTAGAATCAAATTGATCTACCAGTAAACAATGGCAGATATGCACAAAAACACACCATTTTTGTCATGCACATGGCAGACAATAACAACCAATAACTAGTACAATATAGCAGCTTGGATACAAACAATGGCAGATATACACAATAAACATCAATTTGATAATGACATTTATACAATGGCAGATATATATAATAAACATCAATTTGATAATGATATTCATACAATGGCAGATACAAACAATAAACATCATACAAACAAATAAAACCAAAATCAAAATAACCCTAAATCAAAATCAAAATCAAAATCAAATTCTAAATCAAAATCGAGATCGAAATTGAAATCAAAATCAAAATCAGAATCAGTGAGTGTTTCAGAATTGAAATCAAAGTTGAAATAGAAATCAAAATCAAAATCAGAAAATTTGGTGTCTACTTAAAAAAAAAAAAAAGAAAAGGGAAACTTGTTTTATTAAATTTTATTTGAAGGAACTGGTGGGCACATTGAGGTAAAAGGGGTCACTCATTTCGTAGTCAATGTATTTATAGGGTTTTCAAAATTTTATCAAAATAATTGGATAGAAAATTAATCAATGTATTAATCTTATAAAGGATTCGACCAATTAACCTATAAATAAATTAAATCAATGATAAAGTCAAATTAAAAATCAATTGAACCGAAAATTAAACGGTTATCTATTTTTTAAATAATTTTGATATGCTAACAATTTGTTTTACTTATATTTTAACATATTTTTGTATTCGTATTATTTCCATGTTGTATAGAACAAAAATGTTTTTAACGACTAAGTTTTTCATGTTCTGTTCACAACTCTAATACAAACACATAAATAATTAATACGAGAAACATTATTACATGCATATGCATGTGAAAACCATAAATTTAAATAACACATATATATTTAAAAATAACATACAAAAATAATGAAATATAAGATTTGAATCTAACTAGTCATAATAACATATGAAATATGTACGATATTACAAATGAAGAAAATAATAAATTATGCATATTAAAATAAAAATGTACAAAATATATTAAAGCGAACCTTTGGATAAGTAGTAAATTTCAGATTTATCAATTTAATTGATATGGAATCAAATCCCACCATATGCATATTTTTATTAATTTTTATTAAAACAAAAAGACTAAAATACCTTCGAATAATATACTTTCGAATGATACATCAGAAGAATCTTTTGGGTCTTCCAATATCAATAGGTTGATTGTTTCGCTCTTGTATCTTCCAAAAGGAAAAAAGAACTTTGAGAGTTGTTTCCTAGATCCAAAAGAGAGTAATTGGGTTCTCCCAATAACTAAAAAGTGTATCATGCCTGAATTTAAATGGGGTTCACAATGGTGGAGGAACTAAATCAGAAAAAGAGGGATTTTAGTTGTAAGATATCTAATGAAACTATCAGAAAAAGAGAGATTCTAGTTGTAAGATATCTAATGAAACTATCGCTAGAATTGATATTTCATTCAAACAGAAAGATACCGAATATTTGGAGTTTCTTTTTGTATATTATATGGATGATTCGATTCGCAAGGACCATCATTGGGAATTATTTGATCGTCTTTCTTCGAGTAAGAGGCGAAACATAACCAACTTGAGCTCGAGACAACTATTCGAAATCTTAGTAAAAGACTAGATTTGTTATCTCATGTTTACTTCTTGTTAAAAAATACCAATTGAAGTGGAGGTTTCTTGTAACTGTGTTGGTGCCAAATTAAACTAATAATAATATAGATATATATATCACTATTTTCACTTGACACAAATAAGCTAATCATTCTAAGAAGTCTTTTGGACTAATTAATCAAAACCCCCAAACAAGTGATGACTGGAATTCAAATATAAAAAAATTATCACTAAGACCCCTTTATTTTCATATCAATCAACTATGTGATATCTAATTGAGTATAAAAAAAAATGTTAATTTAACCAAGAGCTAGGTTTGGGCTGCTATTCGAACCAATCACCGAACCTAAAAATGTTAATTTTTGATCCGTGCCTAATCAACTCGAATTATTGTTTATTCAATGATGAATATAGGAGAAGTGATAATAAATTTACATTTTAATACTATTCAATGCGTGTTTAATTCTTAGATTTGTAATTTATAATTATTTCTATTTGAAGATGATATAAAATTATGAAAAGATAAAAGTATCGTCATAGTAATATCAATTATAATTGCAAAAAATAGGTATGATATGTAGTTTCATAATTGAGTTGATATATAAATATTAGATTGGATAAAGTTTTATTTTAAAAAATAAAATAATCTTACAGGTCAATCCGAACAAAACCCGAATCTGATTAAAGTTAAAAATAAACATTTTTATTGATAAAACCAATCTCACTCTTTTCTGATTTTGTCAAATTAAACAAAATCATATGATGACGTGAGTTGATGCGTTAAGATGACAAAATTGGGAATCTTATAAAGCTGTTTCAATGTTAAAAAATATATAATAAAAACAATAATGGATGAATTTTTTAAACTAATTTATTGGGAATATAAATAAAAACAATTTAATTCTCATTTAATTCTACTAATTTTAAAATATTATTCAACGAATATGCAATGGAATTTCGATCTGATCCATACATAGTTGAAGAACCAAAAAGTGAAATAAACAAAGTAAAATAATATAATAATATTTGCGGCCTTCTAAGGTGTATGTTTACGTGGTCACTTCAAGTCCCTACAAAGTTGCTTAAAGATATCAATGTATATATACATAAATATATATCCGTTTGTTTCATTGAAAATGACTTCTGGAAAATAATTTCTGGAAAATGATTTACTTTTTGGAAAAAGCTAATATTTTTTGGTGTTTAGATGAATCTGTGTAAAATATTTTTTTGTTGTTTGGTAGATTTGTTAAAAATATTTCACAAAAGTTGTTTTCAATTAAACAAACATATATTTGAGATTTTCTTATTTTTTCATTGTTTAATTAAATTTATTTTTATCTATAATTTTATATTTTACATTTTTTTTGCATATATTAAAAATATTATTTTAAATTCAGATTTATTACAACGTCATTTTTTTAATTACATGACTACTAAGTGAGTATTTTTTATTTAAAAAAGTGACATCAACAAAATTGACAAAAAAATTAACAATGTTAACAATTACACTTGATTTTCAAATTTGAAAAGTAAAGGGACTAAATTCTTGAAAATAAAAGTACAAAGACTAAATTACAAATATGTAAAGTGTAAATAGACTTATGACATATTTTAACCTTTATACTATAAAACATTTATTATTAATATATTTATAATTGTAATAAATATTTATTATTAAAATATTAATATTGATTATTTTCAATAATATGTGAATAATATTATTTAAAATTATTAATTATTAAAATAATAAATTATTTTTATTATATTAATAAATTTATTATATGACTAAATATAAATAACTAAATATGTATGTTTAATAATATTGAAAAAATAATATTTTAAATATTTTAAAAATAAAAATAAAATTTATTATCAATATAATATTATTAAGCTTGATTTAAGTTAATTTTTATATAAAAATAAAATTATCTATAGATGAGCTCTTTTTTGGAAAATGACTTACACATTTCAAAAGGTTAAGTCATTTTACAAGAAAAATGGCTTATTTTACCTTGACCTATAAGTTATTTTCTATTGACCAAACTATTTTTTGTGAAACAAACATAGGAAAATGTAGAAAATATTTTCCATAAAACTTTTTATGTGTAAACAAACGGACCCTAAATTATTACACACTTTTGGGTGAATTTTTTTATATATAAAATATATTTATAAAAAATAATTTTAAAAAAAATCAAATGTGAGTATGATAGAAATCTTTAAAGTAAAGCTTTAAAGTTTATGGTTATGTTCAAATCATATTATATGTAGTTAAGGATAAATATCGAAATTATATATGGACTTTGTTTCAAAGTGTAATTTGATACATGAAGTTTGATTTGGTTCAAATGTATACATAAAAATTTTACTTTGATTCAATTGTATACATTTAAAGAAATGAATATATATTTTTTTTAAATCGAATAAGTATAATTATTTGTGTCACATTTTCTCTTGCATCCTAATGACTTGGTGTTGAAAGTAAAAGGGTTGTTGGTGAGAGGCTTGATCCACTGGGATGATGGTAGTAGCCACCTTGGAAGGTGGAAGGAAGAGACAGGAGCAGAGAGCATGCCATAGGTATTGCAAGAGGAGTTCCTTAATATTAGAGAAAGAGACACCAAGGGTTGGTTGAAGCTAAGGTGGCACAAATAATCTAGGACTATGGGTTGACAGTTGAAGGAGTGATGCAGGCAACTACAAGAGTGCTGGAAGATGCTAAGAGAGTGATGCAACAGACTGGGGGAGAGATAGAAAAGGTTAAAAAAATGGTGCAAGAGGTCGAGAGAACAACACTGAGGGTTGGAAGAGAGGTACAATAGGTAGAAGCAGACAACTGGGTTAGAGTTTGGCTTGAAGGAAGCTCAAGGGCGATAGGGTTAATGGGGGTCCTTGGAGCTGTTAAGTTTACTGAGTTAGTGAAGGTGGATAAGTTTGTTGGGTTGAAAGAAGCATTAGTGTGAGAGGAAGTCATGGCTGAACCCATACTCACTATGCCAATTGTTGATATAAGTTTTCAACAAGGAAGAGAAAGTGATGATGCTAAGGAGGGCCGATTCACTTAAGTTGGCAGAGAGCTGGAAAGGAAGATAAGTCGGGGAAGAGTAGGGGAGAAAGGGAGACTTAATGACTAATCATATAGGGCATGCTGCAATAAGTATAGCATGTCGTTTGCTCCTTTTGTAGGATTAAATCACCATTGCCAATCAATTTTATTCAGGATGTTCACTATCGATAGAAATGACTAATCACATAAGACATGCTGCAATAAGTTAGATTTCCAGGACAAGTTTTACTGAGACATGAATATTCAATGAACCAAAAGTTGATCAAACTGCACATTTTATATATTGCAAATTGGATAACTTTCAAACACATAATGGGCTAAGCAATATACAAGACTTCAAAATCTAATTAAACTAAAACCACACTTTTTCATCACCTAATTTGTTCGGATTTGTATCCCAACAAATGGAATGGAATAAAAACCATAGCAACATTAAAGTTCCCACCGCTGCCACACCACGCAGCTAGAGCATTTCCTTAAACTAAATTTGCCAAGATTGTGACCATAAAGCATCCATTAAGTAACTGAAGATCGTTTTCTAAACAAATAATAAAATGGTCTGAAGTTGTACTTTAAAAAATGTTTTAATTAATACTTTAAAATTCTATAAATCAATAATAAAATTTACTTCTTTTATCGAATAGTAAAAACTTCTTTAAATTTTTTTATTACGATGAGTATGTGTATCTAACCTCCATGCCCTATTAATGGGGTGAGCCAAATCTGATTCAATTCAAAAAACTCGATAAAAAATTCAATTTTGGAATTAAATAGTTCGAATTGTTTTAGTTAATTGAGTTATTCGGATCAAATCGAATAAAAAACCAAGTTTTTTGGTTTAATTCGAATATGAATTACATAATCCGAGTTATCCAAAAATTCGAATAAAAAAAAGGCAAAACTACGTCGTTTTGATAAATGTTTACCTTTTCTAAAGTTAAAAGTCAAAACCGTTAAGTTAAAAGGGAAAATTACGTTGTTTTGATAAATGCTTACCTATTAAGTTAAAAGGCAAAATTATTATATTGTTTATGTAGTTAAATAATCTTGTACTTCGTCTACTAGTTAAATAATCGATCCATGTAAACGCAATATTGAGTATAAAAAATAGGATTTGTTAACTCGACTCGAAAATTTTTTACTTGATTCGATTCGGAAAAAAATCAAATTAAATTTGGTTGCTAAAATAGGATTCGTTAACTTGACTAACTCAAATTTTTTTAACTCAATTCGACTCGACTCAATCGAATACTCACCAGTCACCCCTACATATCAACATTAAGCTTCAAGTTATCCGCAGAAGGCTCCCAAGTAGGGTAAAGTTTGGGGCTAAAAAAAAAACTATAGGATTTTTTATTATTATAGAAATTTATATAATTGAAATCCACGTGGCAGTGCATTATAGTGCCAAATGTCAAAACTTGAATTTATACAATAAAATTTATTTTCCAAAAAAGGCAAGTATATCTTCCTGTGAATTAATTAAAATATCTCAAAAATATTTTTTAAATTGAGGTGTTTTACTTAAATCTTTATTAAAAAAATATAAAAACATAAAATATATTTTATTAGTTTGGATATATAATATTAAAATGATTTTAAAAATTAAAATACAAATTAGTATGTTCATAAAAAAATTCAAAAGTATTATTGCAACATGAAAAAATAAAAAAAAATGACAATTTAAATAAACAAATGTAATGTTATCTTTATTCATAAATTCATAAATTTGATTGATTGAATTAATTAAATTAAATTAAATATTTATTTTATTTCAATTATTAATTAATATAATTTATTATTAAAATTAATTCAAAAAATGGGATTCACTTTAAATATAATTAAAAAAATTCCATATGTATTTTTGTTATTTCTTTTATATTTTGTGTATATATATTAAAAGTGAGACTCATTTAATCATATTTAAAACTTAATTATAAAAATAAGTCCCACATTAAATATAATTAAAAAACAAAACATTATTTTATAATATGTATATATGATTTCTTTATAAATAATGTTATCTATTCACATTATTGATAGTCTTTGTTACGTTTAGATTGTGAATTTAGTTCATGTATTTAAATTTGCTTAATTTTAATTATATATTTTTTAATTTTTAAAATTTTAGTTTTAAAGTAAACTGTAACATGTTGTGAAATAATAAAAAAAATAAACTAAATATGATAGAAGAAGGTGTAGAGAGAATGTAGAAGAGAGAGTGTATCTTGTTTTCTTATTGTATATTTTCATGAGTACATGAGTCCCATATATATAGGGATTAAAAGTAACTCTCTAATTAATATAGGGCATGTAAAGGGTCATGACCTTTTATCTCCCATATTAATGGGGTATAGGAAAAGTCTCATAATTTATGGGGTATAGGAAGAGTCTTATAATTTATGGGGTATAGGAAGAGTCTCATAACTTATGGGGGTGATAATGGCATCCACATAAATATTCATAACACTCCCCCTTGGATGTCCATTATCTAATTATGCCTCATTAAAACCTTACTAAGAAAAACCCAGTTGGACAAAAACTTAGTGAAGGAAAAAGAGTACATAATTATACGCTTGATATGCTGCCTCATTAAAAATCTTACCTGGAAAACCAGTGGGATAAAACCAAGGTTAAGGGAAAAAGAGTACAACGCGTATTTACTCCCCCTAATGGCTACATCACTTGAGATCTCGAAGGTGACGCATTCCAATGTAGTAAACTAGCTTCTGAAACACTGATGTAGGAAGCGCCTTAGTGAATAAATCTGCTAAATTCTCACTTGAACTGATCTGATTAACTTTTATCTCCTTAAACTTCTGGAGGTCATGAGTGAAGAAGAATTTTGGTGCAATGTGTTTTGTTCCGTCACCTTTGATATATCCACTATCGAGCTGATCAATGCATGCTGTGTTGTCTTCAAACAAGACAGTTGTAGCTTCTTTTCCAGATGATAAACCACAATTATTCCTTATATGCTGAATCATAGATCTTAGCCATACACATTCACGACTTGCTTCATGGATTGCTAAGATTTCTGCATGATTAGACGAGGTTGCTGCAATTGTTTGCTTCATTGAGTGCCAAGAGATTGCAGTACCTCCATATGTGAAAACATATCCAGTTTGTGATTTTCCATTATGAGGGTCTGACATAAATCCTGCATCTGCAAAACCAATCAATTCTGTCTTGAATTTGTTAGGGAAAAATAGACCCATATCCTTTGTGCCTTGGAGATAACGAAATATCTGTTTAACTCCAGTCCAATGTCTCCGAGTTGGGCATGAGCTAAATCTTGCTAGCAAATTTACAGAAAAAGATATATCAGGTCGGGTATGGCTAGCAAGATACATCAATGCCCCAATTGCACTGAGGTATGACACTTCAGGACCAAGAAAATCTTCACCATCTTCCCGAGGGCGAAAAGGATCTTTACTCGGATCAAGTGATCTTACAACCATCGGGGTAGTTATTGGATGTGCCTTATCCATATAAAATCTTTTTAGCACCTTTTCAATATACGTTGATTGATGCACAAGGATTCCTTCTTTTAGGTGCTTAATTTGTAGCCCCAAACAAAATTTCGTTCTTCCAAGGTCTTTCATTTCAAATTCTTTTTTCAAGCACTCAACAGTTTTTTTGGATCTCTTCAGGAGTTCCAATGATATTCAAATCATCAACATATACTGCAATAATGACATATCTAGATCCAAACTTCTTAATGAAAATGCATGGGCAAATTGGATCATTCTTGTATCATTCTTTCAACAAATACTCACTTAGGCGATTATACCACATACGTCCGGATTGTTTCAATCCATAAAGGGATTTATTCAATTTGATCGAATAATGTTCTCTAGAACTTGAACTCATTACTTCAGGCAGTTTAAATCCTTCAGGGAGTTTCATATAAATGTGAGTATCCAGTGGGCCATACAAATAAGCTGTTACTACATCTATTAGGCGTAAATCAAGCCCTTCTCTTATAGCCAGACTTATCAAAAATCTAAATGTAGTTGCATCCACCACAGGAGAATATGTCTCCTCATAATCAATTCCAGGTCTTTGTGAGAATCCTTGTGCAACTAAACGTGCTTTATACCTCACAATTTCATTCTTTTCATTTCTTTTACGCACAAAGACCCATTTGTATCCCACTGGTTTCACACCTGTAGGTATACAGACTACAGGTCCAAACACTTCTCTTTTCGCTAGCGATTTCAATTTAATTTCAATTGCTTCTTTCCATTTTGGCCAATCATCTCTTTGTTTACATTCCTCAATCGATTTTGGTTCATAATCCTCTTTATTATTTATAACATCTAGTGCTACATTGCATGAAAAAATATCATCGACGTCGATTTGATTTTGGTTCCATTTTATACCGGACATGACATAGTCAATAGAGATCTCTTCATTGTCAGGTACCTGATTTTCTTCTGAAACTATTTTTCCAGTCATGTCTATAGTCTCTTTAGGAGATCCCGGTATAATCATTTTTTCCTCGATTTTGCCATCATTAATCTTTGCTCCTTTCCTTTTCTGAGGATTCTTATCTTTGGAACCAATTGGTCTACCACGCTTCAGGCGTGTATTAGACTTAGTAGCAACTAGATTTTGTCCTTCTGGGACATCAAGTTTTATTGGAGCATTCACAGCTGGTATATGTGACTTAGTCACTTTCTTTGGGTCAGAAAATGCGTCTGGCAATTCATTAGCTAAACTTTGTAAATGAATAATCTTTTGAACTTCTAAATCACATTGCTTAGTTCGAGGATCAAGATGAGCTAATGACAACTCTTTCCAACTAATTTCCTTATCCAGCTGTTTGATTTCTCCCCCTAATGTTGGAAAAACTGACTCGTCAAAATGACAATCTGCAAAACGAGCCGTAAATAAATTCCCTGTAGAAGGTTCTAGATATTTAATTATTGACAGGGATTCAAATCTAACATATATACCCAACCTTCTTTGAGGTCCCATCTTAGTTCTATGTGGTGGAGCAATTGGAACATATACGGCACATCCAAATGTTCTTAGATGGGAAATATTTGGTTCCTGACCATGAACTATTTGTAAGGGGAAAACTTTATCATAACTTGTTGGCCTGATGCGAATTAATGCAGCTGCATGTAAAATTGCATGCCCCCAGGCAGTGATTGGGAGTTTTGACTTCATAAGTAATGGCCTTGCTATCAATTGAAGTCGTTTTATTAAAGATTCTGCTAGACCATTTTATGTGTGAACATGAGCTACAGGATGTTCAACACTTATTCCAATGGACATGCAATAGTTATTAAAAGACTGAGAAGTAAATTCACCAGCATTATCAAGACGGATGGTCTTAATAGGAAAATATCGGAAATGGGCTCGTAATCGAATCAATTGAGCAAGCAATCTCGCAAACGCCAGGTTGCGAGTTGATAACAAAGATACATGGGACCATCTACTCGATGCATCAATTAAAACCATAAAGTACCTAAATGGTCCACATGGGGGATGTATAGGCCCACATATATCCCCTTGAATTCGCTCAAGAAAAGTAAGTGATTCGTTATTTATCTTAACTGGTGATGGTCGGATTATTAATTTTCCCAGTGAGCATGCAGCACATGTAATATTTTGAAGAATCTGCTGGCTCTTCAATGAATGTCCACATGAATTTTTAATTATTTTTCGTATCATTATTGAACCGGGATGGCCTAACCGGTCATGCCAAAGAACAAAGTCATTAGTAAACTTCTGGTTTACTATAGCATGTGTTTCTATAAAACTGATCTTTGTGTAGTACAAACCAGTAGAGAATGCAGACAATTTCTCAACAATTTGTTTATTGCCTTGAGCAATACTCGTAATTTGAAGGAATTCACAATTTCCTTCGTTTAAAGTCTCAATATGATATCCATTTTGGCGAATATCTTTAAAACTCAATAAATTTCTTTGAGACTTAGGGGAGTATAATGCATTAATAATTTCAAGTTTTATTCCCCTTGGCAATAAAATAATTGCTTTTCCGAAGCCTTCTATAATGGTTGTACGACCAGATATAGTGCTCACACTTCCTTCTTTTATTATTAAGTGAGAAAAATATCTCTTGTCTTTCAATATGGTGTGAGTAGTTGCACTATCTGCTAGGCATATATCTTCACCATTCATAGCTGATTGCCTTTGCGAGATAATATTCTTCAAAGAAACAAAATAATAACCACAAAATGTTATACATAATGGTGAAAACAGGTATTCAAAGTTCAAATTACTAAAAGGTCTATAAAACAAAAATATCACATAAAACATAGTCATAACATCATTATTAAAGTTGTTAAATGAAACATAGAGTAGTAGAAATTTATTTTATTATTTATCGAAATTTGTGGGCTTAATAATTTCCTTCAAGGGGTAGATAGAAAATCAGCCACTTCCAAGTGGGTTGCATTGCCATCATCAAAATCACATTCGCCATCTTTATACATAAGATTGGTTTCTATTTTCTTTCCCTTCTGTTTTAGAGACTGCTGATAAAGATCAACTAGATGCTTTTGTGTACGACATACACGTGACCAATGTCCTTTTCCTCCATAACGATAGCATACATTAGTCACAATTTCACCCCTTTCTTTTTCTTCCCTGTTACCATTTTTTCGATCCCACTTCTGGTAGGAATGTGAATTTTTAAAACAACCACCTCGACCATATCCATATCCACGGCCGCGGCCACGCCCTCGGCCACGACCACGACCACGCACACTCCTATTTGCATGGTGTGTTTCTTTTAATTCTTGCCCATTATGTAAACTCACATTCGCTTTAGGGAATGGAGCAGAGCCGGTTGGGCGTGATTCATGATTTTTCATTAGTAGCTCGTTGTTTTGCTCTGCCACTAGGAGACAAAAAATTAATTCAGAATATTTCGTGAATCCTTTTTCACGATATTGTGTCTGCAGGACAACATTATTTGCATGGAAAGTTGAGTATGTTTTCTCTAACATTTTTGCATCAGTAATCTTCTCTCCACATAAATTCAATTGAGAAGTGATTCTAAACATGGCTGAGTTATAATCACTAACAGACTTAAAGTCTTGCAATCTTAAATTCAGCCACTCATAACGAGCTTTAGGCAAAATCACAGTTTTCTGGTGGTCATACCTTTCCTTTAAATTGGCCCAAAGAATTTGGGGGTCCTTAACAGTCAAATATTCGGTCTTTAGACCTTCACGGAGGTGATGGTGAAGGAAAATCATGGCCTTGGCCTTATCTTGTGTACTTTCTTCATTTCCCTCCTTAATAGTCTCACCAAGACCCTTTGCATCTAAGTGAATTTCAGCATCTAGTACCCATGATAAATAATTATTTCCAGTGATGTCCAAAGCCACAAATTCGAGTTTTGTAAGATTTGACATTATAAAACTATAAGACAAAATATACAAGTCAATAATGTAAAATAAAGCATGTTAATATGCAAATGAAATAACACATATGCAAATGAAGTAGATCAACTTGTTACCCTTACTTCACCTAAGCGTCCTTCGGCAATCTTTAAGGAAAAGTTTGTTGGCCTTGATTTTTGTATTAGAGACTCGTGCTGATAACGTGTTGTGAAATAATGAAAAAAAATAAACTAAATATGATAGAAGAAGGTGTAGAGAGAATGTAGAAGAGAGAGTGTATCTTGTTTTCTTATTGTATATTTTCATGAGTACATGAGTCCCATATATATAGGGATTAAAAGTAACTCTCTAATTAATATAAGGCATGTAAAGGGTCATGACCTTTTATCTCCCATATTAATGGGGTATAGGAAAAGTCTCATAATTTATGGGGTATAGGAAGAGTCTTATAATTTATGGGGTATAGGAAGAGTCTCATAACTTATGGGAGTGATAATGGCATCCACATAAATATTCATAACATAACAGTTGAATTTAACAGATAAAATTTTATTATTAATCTTGTACTATGTGTACAATTTGATCATTGTTAGTCCTTATATTTTACAAATTAAATTTAGTCTTATGACAACTGTTAAATCCTTTAAATAAAATAAATGATCTATTATGAGTATTATACGAAAATAGTAAGCTAGCATGATATTTAACATCTGATAATATGCTTGTTGCACAAGATTTTGGAAGTAATAGAATTGAAATTAACGAACTTAACTGTTACTATTAAAAATTAGTCCTTAAAATGACTAAATTAGAATATAGAGACTAAATTTGTAATTTATGCATAAGATAAGGACTAATAAACTAATTTGAACCTTCTCCACCTTCAAAGCCTACACCGGAGCTGAGGATTTCTGATGCCAAACCTCTCGGTCATTCAGCACCACCTTCATCACCGAATCAGGAACTCTATTCACCCACAGTCCACAAACTTGCCTTTTTCTCCCTTCCAACGCCAAAGTATGAGCCGCTCCATTTGCAACCCGAGGCACAAACAGGTAAGATATATCATCGAACTGTACCCCCAAATTGAAAATATTTTGTGTGATTGGCCTAATTACCGATTTGTCTTCCCCCTTCTTCTTGATGCTCTTAATCACAGTCAGGGAGTCCCTTCCATAATCAGACGCCTAAAACCCATCATACTCGCAAATATTAAAGCTCTTTCACAAGCCCTGGCCTCTACAACGAACGCATCCACCACATCCTCAAAGAGATAAGTTTTTGCCCCTATGATAGTACCTGTAAAATCCCTAGCTAAAACGGCTGTAGTAGCAGTTCTAATTTCTTTCTAGTAAGTCGCATCAAAATTTATCTTGATAACACCCTGATCTAGTGGTCGCTAGAATTCTTTCACTGTAAGTCTAAGAAAAGGGTTAAGAACCTCTTGGTTTAGGTTAAGCTCTTGTATGTATCCTTGGATAAACCCCACCACCTCCTGCAAAGAAGCTTTTACCCCTTCATATATCAACTTGTTCCTTCTAAACCACAGACCCCATGTTGAAATGGCAATTATTCTTCTTTGTTGTTCATCTACCGCAGAGAAAGTAAAAGCAAAGCGACTCTTATAATACAGTGATGCTTAGAAGTTCAGTATCTTAATTTGAAGAGTAGCCCACACACGCTTTAGCATATCACACTCCCACATCAAGTGCCCTAAATCTTCCGCTTCTGCCTTGCATAATGGGCATACAACTTGCACACGGAAAGTTCTACGAGCCAAGTTACCAAAATGGGGCAGCAGATTGTTGAACAGCCTCCAATTGTGTATTTTAATTTTTGCTGGGATAGCTAGTGACTATAACGCTTTGTAAAAATTATTGTAATCACCATATTAGAGGTAGTGAACATAGGCTCTTGCATATGTGCTGAGTTTAGGACCCGATATCCACTCTTTACAGTGTAAGCCCCAAATCCTTCATGCTTCCAAACCCGCACGTCCTCCTAGCTACTACTAGAAATGGGAATAGATAATATGCGAACAGCTGTGTCCTTATCAATAAGATTATAAACCAACTCCTTACTCCAGGTACTTGTCCCCCATTCAATTAGCTAATTTACAGTCGTCCAATTGGGCGTAATCTTCTGAGCTGAAACTCGGTTATTCTCTCTTCCAGGTATCCAGGCATCATTCCATATGTTGATGCGATCACAAGCGCCAACCCGCCACAATATGCCTTCCGCAATTAGCTCACGAGCACTACAAATGCTTCTCCAGGTAAAAGAAGGGTAAAAACCCACTTTCGCTGATAAAATGTCCGTAAAAGGAAAGTAATGAGCTTTTAAAACTCTGGCTAAAAGACAATGAGGCTGGGATAAAATACGCCAAACCTGTTTTGCTAACAAGGCCTTGTTAAGCAGAAACAAGTTTTTAAAACCTCCCAACTACTCCAATGTATACTTTTCAAAGTCTTATTATTACTCCACCAGAACCTATTCATAATACCTTCGAGTTTCCGACATAAAGACATTGGCAAGAGAAAGCATTGCATGACATAAAGCGGCGTTGCCTATAATACCGATTTAATGAAAACCTCCTTACCTCCCATAGACAAATAGCGCAAACTCCACCCTTCAACACGCTTACGAAACCGATCAGCAAAATTAGCAAAGGCCCATTTTTTCCTCCGACCAACTATCATAAATTAACGAACTTAACTGTTACTATTAAAAATTAGTCCTTAAAATGACTAAATTAGAATATAGAGACTAAATATGTAATTTACGCATAAGATAAAGACTAATAAATTAATTTGAATCTATTTAAATTAAAATTAACCAAAATTTAAGTTACTCAAACTGCGCTCACAAGCCCATGTCTGCATTCTGTTTAAAGGGTAAAAAATATTTGTCTGCATTCTGTTTAAAGGGTAAAAAATATTTTTTCTTTTTTGAGAAGGTTAGGGCCCTTGCTTGCCCCTCCTGTTACCTTTAATTCAGTGTACCAGGTAGTTCTATGGTTTACTACATAGTGCACCGCACATAGTCCGCCTGGGATTAAATGTATGCACTGACCCTCCAAAATCTGCAATCTTTAGTTCACCCTGACAAGGAATCCAAATTTACTAGATAAGCACAATGAGGCTTTCATTGAATAACCAAACGAGTACCAGCCATGGGTTAGGAATCACATGTGCAACAATTAACAGGTTCTCAGGTTTGATATCTCTCTGTATGACATGCTTTCCATGACATTTAAGTGCTCAGGCTAAAAAAGCAACATACTGCAACAAATAACATAAGCATACAACATATAAATCCATCGAACACAGTACCAAGAAGAAACTCACAGTAGCAGCGCGTCTTTCGCTAAAGCATTTACATTTTTGCAGTTCTTTGTAAAGTTAACCTTTGGCTGCATATTCCAGAATCAGATAAACACGTTTCTGCAAAAAGGTTGGATTCAGAAAACCAAATGTTAATTCTTATATAACATTTTCAATTACATACATACATTGTTGAATTATCAATATAGGCATATACCGGATCATAGAAATATCCATAAAGCCTCAATATATTGGGATGACGTAGTAGATGTCCAACTTGAGATTGTTGTAGTTGGCTTTTAAAAAGAACTTAGAGGGCCACAATATGATTGCTCTACTGGAAAAATACACTAGGATCTTGCCACAAATAGTCAAGTGGTAGTTAATTGCATATATATAACACTTCCAGTTTCTTATTTGGAATGTAGGCAACAATCTTGAATTTCAATTATGGTTTAGAATATCTCGGAGTTTTGTGAAACCAACTAAAGTTATAGGAACTATCGTTGTCATTTCTCATATGGTCTATATCCAAATCGTATTAGCTATTTTTGTTTGATTTTTTTTTATTATTATTTTTTTTTACATCAATGTGTATTTGGGCATGCCATATACCATCCTTTTGTTACACTTTTTCTTTTTTCTTTTTTTTTTTTTTGAAAAAAATATCAGGCTGGACATTTTATTTATACTAACAAAACAAGCAAAAACATACATGGTCCTAAAGAGCTGAGCGGTCCAATTCGGCAGTATCTACATGAGATTAAGTTTATTCCACATTTCCACTTTTATAGGACACTCCCTAAAGACATGGTCAATAGTCTTTGAAACCCCCTCCACATTTGGGGCATGCTTTGTTTACTCCGATTCTTCTGTTATGGAGATTAACTAGTGTAGGCAAAAAAATCCTAGAAATTTTCTAAGTTGAAATTTTCTATTTTGTAGTTAATCTTAAATTCCACAATTTCCTCTAAAAGCCCTTATGGCATTCTAAAGGTCTGTAAATTGATTATCACAACAACCATCAATGAGCAGCTTATAAGTACTCCTCACCGAGAAAACGCTTGAAGGTTCGCCTCTCCATACTAACATATCTTCATGCTCTAACTTGGCTAAAAAGATTCTTATAATTTTGTTAGCAACACTTTGCTCAGGTATTTCTTATCAGTCCCACATTTTATTTCCTGTGAGAGTGGTCAATTAAGTCATATACCTTTACTATGTTACTGTCAGTGATATTTCCATAAACTCAGTAATTTTTAGCCCCTACAAACCAAGCATCCTCTCGAATAGAAATTTGGTCCCCTTTACTAACCCTCCAGCCAAGACCATCCTGTAGTAGTCCCTTTATTGCCTAGATGCTTTGTTAGGTATAAGAAGGTAGACTTCCTAACTTTGCTTCCAAAAAATCACATTGTGGATAGTACTTAGATTTTAACACCCAACTTAATAAAGAATTCGGCTTACTAATGAGATGCCAACCCTATTTGTCTAACAATGTGACATTGAAATCAAACAACCAAAGCCTACGCCACCATTCTCCTTTAGCTCACACAATCTTGACTGTCGAAACCATTTTTTAATTTAAAAAAACGGCGGGAATCGACTTTGGATTTTGAAAATGAAAATAAACGGGAGTCGCCACCAATCCTTTTTTGTTAAAGTGTGATCGGGTCACCTCGAAAAGTGGTTGTTTTTAATAAACAGTTTAATTTATTAAAAACAACGATTTTGGTCTACAAAAATCAAGAAAACGGGTTCGGGAGTTGATTACGCACGAGAAAGGATTAACACCCTCGATACGCCCAAAATTGGTACCTAGTTGATTAATCAGTGTCTTAGTGTCGAAAATTGAGAACTTGAAAGAATTTAAAATACGATCCCTCTTTGTATCAATTTTAATTTACTAAAAAAACCAAATCGTTTGGGTAAGTTAAAACGTATGGAAAAGGCCGTCTTATCCCGGGTAAAATGTCACATCCAATACGTTAGGGCATAACACTTCAGCCCCTAAGGCTAAACTTGTCATTTTATTCAAAACTCATGTATTTAATTTTGAAAGGATATTTGAATACTTAGAGTAAACGAGAGAAGTCGAAACCCAATGCGTTAGGGCACGATCTCTCGAATTTCTAAGTACAGAACATTCTCTTGATTTAGAAAATCTTATCTCGAGATAACAAAATGTCACATCCAATACGTTAGGACACGACATTTCGAATTCTCGAGAATAAGTTTTTTTATCTAAAATTTATGTATTTGTTTTTTAAAAAAAAAGGATATTTAGTTATTTAGATTAAACGAGAAAAATTGAAACCAAATACGTTAGGGCACGATTTCTCGAATTTCTAAATACCGAATATTGCCTTTACAAAAGAATCATTTTTGTGTCGAATAAAGGTTAATATAACATGAATTTGTAATAAAATGCAAAAACAGGCTACGATGATGATATGTGCAAATAAAACAAATGCATTAATAGAAAATTATATAAGAGACAAGCAGAAAGGAATTAGCAAGCACACGAACTAATTACAGATCAAAGATAACGAAAAATAAAATAAAGAAATAAATAAAAAATTACATAAATAAATGACATATATAGGAATAAATAATGAAAATAATGATACAAATAATGAAAAATATTAAAATATAATATTAGAATATTAGAATAATAATGATATTTACAATAAAAAAGAAAATAATAAAAAAATGTACTAATAATATAATAGTAATAATAATAGTAATAATAAAATATAATAGTTAATATAATATTAAAGTAATACTAAATATAATATGATAATAATAATAATTATAATGAAGTACAAAAAGTAAATAGAATATATTAATAATATTAAAAAAGTAGCAAATAATAAGTATAATAATAATATTAGAAAACAATAACAATACCTACGGTAATAAACCTAATAATAATAAAAATAATATTAAATATGATATAATAATTATATTAATATTAAAAATAATTAATTTAATGATAAAGGCATGAAAATTAACAAAAAAAGGGACTAAAATCGAAACAAAAACATAGTTCTGGGGCCAAATCAAAAATAAAAGTAAGAGGAGGGATTCATTTGAAGTGCACGAATGACATGGGGGACTAAAAAGGAAATTTTCCCTTCCCTCCAAAATGTTGTGCTTTACACGGGACCAAAATGAAAACGAAACAAAATTAAAGGGGCGAATTTAAAAAGCATAACAAACTTAATTGTAAAATGATAAAAAAGAGGAGGGACTGCGCGCGTAAATTTCCCATTTCAATAAAACACGCGGATCCTAGCTTAACTGGGTCAGGTCGTGGGTCAGACGTGTTAAAACGGTGTCCTTTTGGCACTGAGGTTTAAGTCCAAAACGACGTCATTTTGGCCCCTATATAAATACTAATTTTCTAAAAAAAAAAACAGCTTTCTTCTTCCATTTTTTCAAAAAAACTCAGTCCCTTAAAAAAATTCTCTCCCCCTAACGATTTTTTATGGGGCTCCGGCGCATTCCTCCTCCGCGCATCGCCATCGCCGGCCACCGTGTAAATTTCAAAAAGGTATTTTTTCTTTTTTTTTAAATATTTTGAAAATAATATATATATGTGTGTGTGTTTATATGTAGACAAAGGAAAGAAAAGAGAAGAAGAAAAGATTCGAAACTAAAGAAACTTAAATCACCTTTTTATTTCATATTTTCATTTTCTCTTTGAGGGTCTGTTTTTGTGTTTTTTTGATTTAGTAGAGTTTGAACCACCTTTTTTATTGAAAACAAAAAAACCCTCCTCTACAATGGATTTAAAAGGCTTTATATAGCCGAAAATAAAGATTACATTTGATTTTGATTTTTCTTTCTTATTTCTACTATTTGGATTGCTGTCTTTTCTCCATTAATGTGTGCAGATGGAGCAGGTGGCTCAGCGACAATGGCGGTGGCAAAGGGTTAGGTGCGTCGCCGAATGCTAGGGGACTAAGGTTTGAAAAATCTTTGTTTTTTCTGATTTGTGGGTCTTAGGTTTAGTTTAGGTTGGGTTTGGGTTGGTGTTTGGTTTTTAGGGATATTGGGTTGGCTGATGGGTTTAGCTAATGTTGGGTTTGGATCTTGTTTTCGGTTAGTGGGTTTAATTTAGGTGGGTTAGGTTTAGGCTAAATGTTGTAAAATGGGCTGGGTGAAAATGGGTTTGTACATTGACTATTGGCACCAATGAATGTCTTGTCTTTCATGATTTTTTTTGCCAACAAAATGTAGCTATTATACTTTCCGGTTCACGACATAACGACTTAGACAATAAAAAACATGACATTGAATAATTTAGAATAGCTTGTAGAACAGCTTTAATGAATACCTCATTTCCTCATTGCGACAAAAACTTTGTGCTCCAATTGTCAATTTTCTGTTTAACCCGATCTTTTAAGGTTTGAAAAGCTACCTTCTTCCTATGTCCCACCATATTCGGAAACCCCAAATACCTTTCTACCTCATTTGATTGTTGAACCCCCAATAGGCCTGACACCCAATCTGATCCCTTTTAGAGGTAATCGAACTATAACACTGTGGATCTGTCATAATTAATGCATCGACTTGAACACCATTCATACTTCTTCAAGATCTGTTTCAATGCATTTTCCCTTCTTTTAGTAGCTTCACCAAAAAGTACGCAATCATTCGCAAATAATATGTGCGTTATTTGCAGACCCTTCCTGCTAGCCTTGGCACCTTTAATTGTCACATTTGTCTCTTCTTAATGATTAATATGATCATTGTCAATAAATGGCTGTGACAAATTATTCATTGGAGAATAAGCAACCAAACCAGCTCGGGATGCCGGCGATTGCAACAGCGACATTCTGGTGGCTGACAAATGGTCGACGGTGATGGGTCTTCGGTGGTTGAGTAATGGAAGAATTACACTCCTACGGAGACTCTATTAGAGAATATGATTTCAAATTAGCTACTCCAAAAATAATATTAGTTTAATAGAATTAATATTAAATTAAATTTAATATTTATCTTAATAGTATTTTATCATTTTAATATTAAAGTAATTATCTTAATATTTAATTTAATTTAATTTAATTTAATTTTTATCTTGTAGATAAAATTCTTATTAATTTAATAAGACTTCATATTAACTTTAACCTAATATTTATTTGATATGTATTTTATTGATTTAATATGATTAAGTTTAATCATAGTTGACTCTCTAAACTATCCCTATGAGTCTTGGTTCATTATTTTTTACACCCTTGAATTTAAGGGAAAATTGTAGAGAAAAAAATTCTCTAAATAAATTATTTTAGAAATTTTCTATAATTTCTAGAGATATTTTTCTTATCTATAACTTGGCTCGAAATTTTGGAGAAATTACGAAATTACCTCACTAGTAATTTTTGTAAAAAACTTTCTTATTCGAAACGAGCCCACACTTGACATATGTGAGCTTAAGGATAGTGAAGAAGACTATTTGGTTGAAGTGTTAATCCTAAACGAATCAAAAATATACAATTTTGATTAAGTGTTTGTTATTTAAGATATCACAACTAAGTTCTAATTTTGGGAAATTTTTAAAACTTTGGTTTTCCCCTAACTTTATTTTCCGTTACATTTTTCAAACTCGATTTTTCAATAATTGATATCAGATTCAAGTTGTACTCTATCTATAAATATAAATAAATAATCAAAATAAATTTCTCTTATTCTTGAATGATTTGATTACGTAAAAAGTAACATTTTTTTAAATTTTATAAATGTTTTGAGTTATATAGGAATGGATGTGATATTATATATTTGTTATATAATTACTTTTTTTGCCAAGATTATGGTTCTTAGAAAATAGACATTGGATTATCATCGGCACGTAAGACATTATTTTTTAATTCATAGAATTCTTGTGAGCCTAGAACAAACATAAGATTTAAATGTATTTTCTTCTAAGGAGCCCATGACGAGGAGAAGACGAAATGGTAGCAGTTGAAGACCCAAGGAATGTCTTGTGGCGAAAAACTATGTAATTTATTTTTTTTCATTTATTTTTCTAGAAATATAACCATGGAAACCTTTACTGACAATTTTATTTTAATTATCTATCTCCTTATATATCTGTTTTATAATTGTTTATAATATTTATATTATGTAATGTTATAATTGTGATATATATATATAAGTTGATCCACAGTTGTTCAATTAAAAAATAAGAAGTATGGTAATGAGAAAATATATGTGTTGATTATTCTATTAATTTATTTAGGTTATTCGATGATTATGAGAAGTGTGGTAATAAGAAAGTGTGTGAGAAAAAAAAAAAAAAATATATATATATATATATATATATGAAAGATTTAGATCCAATAATTTTTATTTTAAAATTTCTTTATATATTTTTTAGAATTTTTTTAAAAATTCTATAATTTTTTAAAAATATAAAATTTGAAATTTTATAAATATTTAAAAATTTAAAAATTATTTTGAATTTCTGAATTTTATTTGTTATTTTTGTTGATAGAGAAACTAATTTATTTATTTTCAAAATTGATATAGACCAAAAGGTTATCTACACCAGTATGTTATTTGAATTATTCAAGTTATTTGAATTGTAAAATTCGAATCAACTTAAATTCGAAACTTGAATTTCTTATTCTAGTTGACTCGAAAAAATTGAATAACTAGATTTGGTAACTCGAAATTTAATTTTTTTTATTTTTATTTTTTAATTTTATTTTTATTTTTTAATCAAGTTAGTCTAAAATTTTAAATTTAAATTTAATAAGCAACGCTCCCAACCCTTTCCCCCAAACACCACTTCGCAAACCCCAAATTTGCACTTCTCCTGCTACTGCCACTGCCGCCGCCATTTCTGCTTTCATGTTGCTTACTTTCAAGATATGGGTAAGCTTCCTTCTTCTTTTATTCTTCGCTCGGTTGTTAATGCTGGAAGCCATCTTTCTAATTTCCACTCTTTTTCTTCTTCTTCTAACACCATTGCTACCCACATCGAAGGCCTAAGTAAGAAACCCACGTCCATGCCTGTTAGAGGAAAGGGAAAAAGAGACCACCGCTTCGATAATGTTGATCATGCTTTGATTTTGTTCAATAAGATGATTGAAAAGCACCCAAAGCCTTCAATTGTGGAATTTAATAAATTATTAGGAGCCATTGTTAGGATGAAACATTATGCCGTTGTTGTTTCTATGTATAGACGGATCGAATTATTGGAAGTTTCCCACGATGGTTATTCTTTGAGCATCTTGATTAATTGCTTTTGTCAATTAGGTCGAATTGATTTTGGGTTTTCCGTTTTGGGGAAAATGCTGAAGTTAGGTGTTGAACCTCATGTTGTAACTTTTTCAACTTTGATTAATGGACTTTGTAATCAAAATATGATTTTTAGGCTGTTAGTATGTTCGATGAAATGACTGAAAGAGGGTATCAACCTAATTTGATTGTTTACAGTACAATGCTTAACGGGTTGTGTAAGACCGGCAATACTGATAGAGCTGTTAGGTTTCTAAGACTGATGGAAGGCAGAGGATATGAACCCGATATTGTAGCATATAGTACCATCCTTGACTGTCTTTGTACGAACGGTTTGTTACAGGAGGCTCTCAATCTCTTATCTGAAATGAATGTTAAAGGCATTAGACCAGATATCGTTACTTATAGTTGTTTAATTCATGGTATGTGTAATTTGGGCCAGCAGGAGGGGGCTACAAGGCTTTTGAAGGAAATGGTGGATAACAATATTTCACTTGATATTGTGACATATACTTTATTGATTGATGCTCATTGCAAGGAAGGAGCGATTTCTAAAGCTGTAGAGACCGTTGACATGATGAGAAAGCAAGGCATTGAGCCTAATGTTGTCACGTATAATACATTGGTTGATGCGCATTGTAAGGAAGGGATGGTCTCTAAAGCTGAGGATTTTGTTGACGCAATGATAAAGCGAGGCATTGAGCCTGATGTTGTTACCTATAATACATTAGTTAATGGTCATTGCTTGCAGAACAAAATGGATAAAGCTAGAAGAGTTTTCAACTTGATGACTGAGAAGGGTTGTGCACCTGATATAGTTACTTACAGCACCATGATCAATGGATATTGCAAAGCGAAGAGGTTAGACGCAGCAATGGAACTCTTTCATGAAATATCTCAGAAGGGACCAATCCCTGATACTGTCACATACAGCACTCTTGTGCAAAGTATGTTTCAGTTAGGGAAAGTTTCAACTGCTTATGAACTTTCTAGAAAGATGCTTGCTTCTGGACAAGTTCCAGATATAGTGACCTGTAACATTTTTTTAGATGGTTTATGTAAAACAGGTCATATCAAAGAGGCATTGGAACTTTTTCAAGCGATGCGAAACAGTGGGTTGGGACTTGATATTGTCCCATATACTATCCTAATTGATGGGTTGTGCAAAGCTGAGCAAATCGAAGTTGCAAAGGAATTATTTCATCAACTCTCAGACAATGGTTTCAAACCAAATGTTTACACATATTGTGTAATGATTAACGGACTGTGTAAAGAGGAATTGCCAGATGAAGCATACATGTTGTTTGGGAGCATGAGAGATAATGACTGTTTGCCAGATAGCTGCTGTTATAATGTAATGATTCGGGGGTTCCTTCGCAACAGCTATACCTCAAAGGCAACGCAACTTCTTACGGAAATGGTTTGTAAGGGCTTTTCTGCAGATATATTCACTGCCACCTTATTTGTGGATCTCATTGTACACTCTAATAAACCAATCTTGCTCTGAAATGTTTCATAAATTGTGTAAAGATCATCACTTGCAATGTGAAACAGTTTGTGACCATTGTACAGTGATCAAAGATTCTGGAAACTTGAATGAGGTTTAGTGTCTATTTTCAAATTTGTTGATTTTGTTTTGACTTGTGTAGTAAGTGAGAATCTTGTTGGTGATAATGTTGAGAAATTAGGGGAAAACCAATATCTATTTCAATGACAATAGCATCGGTTTCTAGCTGCTTAGATCTTTTAACTTCTTAAAAGTGCAGAATTCAATCAAATTTAGGGTCTTTTTGATTAATTGAAAACACATTTTCCGGAAATAATATGATATTTTGAAAAATGTAGTATATTCTTTTGCTCTAATGATTTTTGGTAAAACATTTTACATTATTTGATAATTTCGTTTTCAACTTATTTTCCGAAAATTATTTTAATGTTTTCATTATTTTATCAAAAATATTTAGTTTGTGCACGGAAAACAAAACTGTATGTTGAGTATAACTTAGTAGTATTTTTTTAAACCAATCATTGAAACATAATATAAATCGTTTTAAATGCATAAGTTAAAAATGAAATGGAATGCAATTATCATGTCATCTATACCTGTTTTCATATTCTTTGTTCAGATAATACATATCATTTGGTATCTCAATCTCCAATTTCATGTTTTCATTGAGCATAGTTATCATCGTTTAACTTATTTCACAAATAGTCATTCTATTTCACATTTTTCTTTCATTGAGCATCCATTTGCCATCTCAATAACAATCAGCGCACCTCAAATCTTATCAATTTTTATCATGATTTCATTTACCAAACACATGGCAGCATCAGCCGTCTATATATATATATATATATATATATATATATTCAATTTCATCCTTATATAAACATACACATTTTTCACAGCATTCAATTTAGTCTTCATGAACATCAATAAATTGAAATAATTTCCAAAACATCTCATTATCACGAAGGGTCTCACCTTATGTTTCTTACCATTAATCTAATTTACATATAGATACTTCATATTTCTCGATTTAATCCTTTTGATGTCAAAACAATATATAATAACAATTTGACTATAAAACAAAACAATATAACAAAAAGATATCTTCAATTAATAAAGTAAGTCCCAGATGAACTTACTAGGGCTAAACAACAAAGGTGGCAATATCAGAAGTTAATTAGAAATTTTCTCTTTTTCACAATTATCTACCGATTCTTGATCTATACAATAATTTTATTTCAAACATCAAGTTCAATTACATGACCACATCTAATTTGATGCAAATGACATTTCATAATTTCCCTAAAAAATTTACATTTTATTCAATATAGCCCCTAAAACTGAAACAAGCTTATTTTTCATAATTAAGCCCAAACTATTATGTCAAATTCATTATCATCCTAAAACAACCCTCAAGTCACGAAATTTATAAGAAATTTATATCATTTTCAACAATTTAACAATTTAGTCCTTAAACTCAAAATGAATCAAAATCACTTTACAAAATAGTCATATTTCAACACCAAGCTTCAAACTCAACCATTAACATCTAAAAAGCTTCAAGAACGTCGACGGTGAGTTTTCAAAACTTTGACAGTATTTCAAAATAGTCCCTGGGCTAACTAGATTAAATTACAAATATCTCAAAAATATAAAATTTACGAAAAACAAACTTAAAAACCACTTACATGCAAAAGACCGGACTTGGAGCTTCAAAAAATGACTATTCCTTATTTATTTTTTGATGTTGGACGTTTGGGGAAGACAAAGAAATAAAAATGATAGCCCTAGGTTTATGTTTTATCATTATTTTAACTTAAAATAATACAATCTAAACATAATCATCAAAAAAAATAAAATCCACCAACCGGCCATTAAAATAACTATCGCATATAAATTAATAGCGATTAACTGTTATAATTTTTATGATTTAGTTTTTTTTCTTTAATTAACTAGCCGAACATTAAAATTATTAGATCAAATTTCAATACACTAAGAAACTTTGTAAATATTTAATAAAACTATTTACAGGCTCATTTTACAGAAACGAGGTCTCGATATCTCATTTTCAAAACTACTTGACTTTAGGGATAAACCACTTTTACTTAAATATTTGTTCAATCAGCAAAAAGTATCAGATCAATTAGCAAATAACAATATTTATAGACTCATGCGTTGGATTTGTGATCCCAAAATCACTAATTTCGAAACCACTAAAAAACGGATCATTACACTCACCACACCAATTGTTGATATAAGTGTCGAAACCATTTTTTCTAAAAAGGATCGACTTTTATTTAAAAACGAAAATGGGAGTCACCACCAATCATTTTTTTTTATATATGAGGTGTGATCGGTTCACCTCGTGATTTGGTTGTTTTAATAAAATATTTTGATTTACTAAAACGACGATTTTGGTCTACGAAATACAAGAAAACGGATTCAGGAGTCGATTACGTGCGAGGAAAGATTAGCACCCTCGTCATGCCCAAAATTGGTACCTTGTTGATTAATTAACGTCTTAATGTCAAAAGTCGAAAATTTGAAAATATTTTAAAATTCAATTCCAAAGGAATGTTTGGATAACTCGAATTGGATATTGAGATTCTTTTGTTTTGAAGGAATAAAATATCATATCTAGCATGTTAGGATACGACATTTCAAACCCTCGATACCATGATCATCTTATGATTTTCAAAACTTATGCATTGAAATTTTAAAAGGATATTTGGTTATTTGGTCAAATGGTAAATCGAAATCCAACATGTTAAGGCACGATTTCTCGAATTTCTAAACACGAAATATTGTCTTGTTTTTTAATAATTCTTACCTCGGGACAACAAAATATCACATCCAGTAAGTTAGGATGCAACATCTCGAATTCCCGAGAATAAGCCTTTATTTGAAACTCATGTGTTTTAATTTTAAAAGGGTATTCGTTTATTTAGGCTCAATGAGAAAAATCGAAACCCAGTAAGTTAGGGCATGATTTTCTTTAAGCTCCCAAATACCGAATATTGCCTTATTTTGAAAACTTTTGAACAATAATGAATACAACACTTATTAGTGTGTTTATTTTGTTTAGAGCAAAATAACGATCTAAGTTGGATAAACATAATTGGGTTTAATTTGCAATATAATGTACATGAAATAGCTAAAAAATAATGCAAGAAATGGATGAATAATATAAATGCGTGATGATAATACGAAAATACAACTAAATGAATTATACATACACAACAACAATAATCACAATACATATATTATTTAAGTATTAACATTAATAAATAAGAAAAATGAAATGAATAATATAAAACAACTTAAAATAATCAATAAAACCATTTTAGATGAATAATACATGAAAAATAAGTTTAAAACAGGTACTATGAAGGACAATCTAAAGTTAAAAGTGAAATAATTTAAAATAATTAACGTACAAAGTAATTTTAAAATAAAATAATTTAAAGCCATTTAAAATAAATAATTTATGAAATAATTTAAAATAACATATAAGAAGTTTAAAATAAATAGTATATAAATTTTTATATATAATAGTTTAAAATAAAAAAATATATAAATAATTTCAAAATAAATATGGTATAATAGTTTGAAATAAATAATATATGTAAAATATTTAAATTTAGAATAGTTTAAAATACATAATACGTAAAAGAGAGTAATGATAAAATGAGTTAAAATAAATAATATAAAAACTTAAAAAATAATAATAACGGTTTTTTTAAATGAATAAATCAATAAATAAATCAAACAGCCTAAGGACTAGGCTGAAATTGAATCAAAATTTAAGGTAAAAATTGTAAATAATGAAAAGAAGGCAATCAAGGACCGAAATGAATCGTGTTGAAACAATGAGGGACTGACTAGGAAATATTCCCAACCCTTATGCGCATCGTTTCAGCATGGACCCAAATGTAATAAAAAATAACTTATGTGGTCAGATTTATAAAAATAAATAAAGTAAATGAAAGGGCCAAATTGTAGTGCACACAAAGGTGGAGGGGCCAAGGGGATAAATATCCCATTTAGCAGAAACACGCGGACCCTCTTGAGTGGGCCGGGTCGTGCTCAATCTCTCACTCATGCTCTCCCCTTATCCGACCGAGTCTGGTCATCGGACCGCCGCTGGTCTACCGCAGTACACGGCAGCCTGAGGCCCAAAAGAGGCTTTTTTTGGTCGTTTCAACCCCTACAACACCGATCTAACACCGAAATACCCAAAAGAGCCTTCAAAGATTAAAAAAAGGACCGAAAACCTTTCAACTTCCTCACTTCTAGCCACCAGCAAGGTAAAAGTTTCTTCTCTTTTTATGTATATGCCTATTTGTATATCGTTTTAAGTTAAACACACACAAGAAGGAAGAAAATAATACCTACGCTAAAAGAGAATGAAAAGGGTTCCTTAACTTCCAAATCTCTTGTTTTTATCTTTGTATTTTATTCCAATCCTCCGTGTCATTACATTGATTTTATCATGGCTTTATAGCCAAACTATTACACTATTTTGTCACTGTTCGCTACTGCTCTCTGTTGTATATTGTTTGTGTGTTGCGTTGTTTCTGTTTTTGTTTATGCTTCTGTCTATTTTTTACAGGTCATGCGAGGTAGTCAACGAAAGCAGGTTTGCCTATTCTGGTGCTAGGCCGCGGGCAATATGCTCGAGGCATGTGGGGAAGCTGCGACGTTGGAGAGGAGGAGAACCCTTCCAAAAATGTTTAGTGTTTCAGGCTGGGCTTAGGGTTTTAGTTTGGGCCATGTACTTGGGCTTATATTTGGGTTTTGATTTAGGCTTGTAATGGGTTTCATGTATTCTTTTATTTTTGGGCCTGGGGTCTATTGTGGTTTATTGAGCCTAGGTAAAAATGGGTCACTATAGCTGCCCCTCTTTGCTTACTGTCATGTAACAAGAATGGAGCAAAGACTCCCAAGAAAGACCAATTTTGTCCGATCTTGCCGAGTTTTAACTTCGCTTAGCACTTCTTTTCTTCAAGTAGCTTCATTCTAGTCCACTACACCTTCAGGGGCATAGGAATTGTTGTTTCGGTCCGCTCCTATGTAATTTCAGGGAGAAAAGATTTGTAGCTTTGATCTGCTCTGTTGGAACTTTAAAGAGATAAAATCTAATAATTTCAAGCTGCTCCACTGCAACTTCAGGGAGATAAGGTTTGTGGCTTTGAGCCGCTCCAATGTAATTCCAGGGAGAAGAGATTTGTAGCTTCGATTTAATCAGCTGGAACTTCAAGGAGATAAGAATTGTGGCTTCAACATAATTTCAGAGAGAAGGGATTTGTAGCTTCAACCTACTCTGCTGGAACTTCAAGGAGATAAGAATTAATCCTCAGTGTAATTTCAGGGAGAAAGGGATTTGTAGCTTCGATATACTCCACTAGAACTTCAAGGGGATAAGACTTCAGGGAGAATAGATTTGTAGCTTCGATCTTCTCTACTGAAACTTCAAGGAAACAAGGATTGATCCTCAATGTAATTTCAGGGAGAAGAGATTTGTAGCTTCAACCATTTGTACTGGAACTTTGACGAGGTAAGAATTTAGAGAGAAAAGATTTGTAGCGTCGATTTTCTCTACTGAAACTTCAAGGAGATAAGGATTGACCTACTCCACTGCAACTTCAGAGAGATAAGGTTTGTGTACTTGATCCTACTCCACTGCAACTGCAAGGAGATAAGGATCATGGCTTTAATCTGTTCCTTTACTACCTCAGGAAGATAAGATTCGCCATTTTTGATCTGCTCCACTACTGCTTAGGGAGACGAGATCCACAATCTTCAGCCTACTCCACTGCTGCTCAAGGAGATAGGATCTGCTTCCCTACTACCTCAGGAAGATAAGATTCGTCGTCTTCGATCTGCTCCACTACTGCTTAGGGAGACAAGATCTACAATCTTCAGCCTACTCCACTACTGCTCAGGGAGATAAGACTAGTGTCTTCGATTTGCTCCACTACTGCTTAGGGAGACAAGATCTGTAATCTTCAACCTGTTTTGCTGCAAACTCAAGGAGGCAAGGCTGGTGTCTTCAATCTACTCCACTACTGCTTAAGGAGACAAGATCTGTAGTCTTCAACTTGCTTTGCTGCAAACTCAGGAAGGCAAGGATGGTATCTTCGATCTACTTCACTGTAACTTCAGGAAGGCAAGATCTGTTGTCTTCAGTCTGCTCCACTGCAAACTAAGGGAGGCAAAGCTGGTATCACATTGTTATTTTTTTTTTCAAATTTGTTGATGTCACATCTTTTAATAAAAATACTCACTTGGTAATCATGCAATTAAAAAAAAGGCGTTGTAATGAATTTGAATTTAACAAAATGTGTTTAATATATGCAAAAAAAATGTAAAATATAAATTTATAGATATAAAACAAACTCAATTAAACAATGAAAAAGTAAGAAAATCTCAAATATATGTTTGTTTAATTGAAAACAAATTTTATGAAATATTTTTAAGAAATTTGTCAAACAACAGAAAATATTTTACAGAGATTCAACTAAACACTAGAAAGTATTATCTTTTCCAAGAAAGTAAGTTATTTTCCAAAAATCATTTTTCAAAAATTATTATTAGTGAAACAAACATACCATAATATCACACTCTTTTATGACCTAATTTGTTTGGATCTATATCACTAGAATGGAATAAAAACCATAGCAACATTTAAGTTACAACCTCTTCCACACCATGCAGTTGGAGCATCTGCTTAAATTGAATTAAGCTTCACCAAGTTATCCGCAGAAGGCTCCTAAACAGGGTAGTGATTTAAGTAGTTTGGGGTTAAAAAAGTATGGAATTTAACTTCTGATAATATAAAAACAGTTAAACTTTTATGATAGTCATTAAATCCGTTAAGTACAATAAGATGATCTTTTATGAGTATTATATGAAAATAGTAAGCTGACATGGTATTTAACATGTGATAATATGTTTGTTGCATAAAATTTTGGAAGTAATAGAATTGAACTTAATAAACTTAACTACTACTATTAAAAACTAGTCCTTAAAATGACTAAATTAAAATATAGAGACTAAATCTGTAATTTACGGATAAGATAAGGACTAATAAATTAATTTAAATCTATTTAAATTAAAATTAACCAAAATTTAAGTTACCCAATTTGCACTCATAAGCCCATGTCTGTAAATCTGTTTAAATGATAAAAATGATTTTTCTTTTTTGAGAAGGTCAGGGCCTTTGCCTACCTCTCCTGTTACATTTGATTGAGTGTAGATTTTGAATTAACTTGTGACATATAAACAAACATTTAAATGAGCCATTTAAAATTAAAATTATTTATATAAATTTATTTTCTAAGGGTGGGTTTGGATGGGCGATTGGGTGCGGTGCGGTGCATTTAGCTTACTTTTTGTCTCATGCTACAGTATCACTACAATATCTAATCTCACTGCCATCGCTATTTTTATACTAACTGCAGGTAAATGCACTACCCATCCAAACCCACCTGAAACTCTTTTTCCTTAACCAGTTGAATGCAAATCTTAAATCAATCATAAGTTAACATGTGAATAACCCTTTTGCCCATATTCTTTTTTACTTTTGCATGTATATATCAATAAACCATTATTCTTTTGGGGTTGTATAAATAGATCTGCTCATGAGTCAGGCCACCCGAAAAGTGAGAGGGTTTGGGTAAAAATATAGGCCCAAAAATAGGCTTGGGCAAAAAATAAGGCCCATTTAGGAAATAGGCTAGGCCTCGAGTAAGACTTTTTCGGCCCGACCTAAATATGTAAAAAAAATTGCAATTTTTTTTTACTATTTTCTTGTTGTTTTTCACTATTTTACTATCATTTCATTATTATGTTGCTATTATTTTATTATTATTATATAACTCTTATTTTATTGGTAGTTTTATTACTATTTTAGAGACATTTGTTGATTAATTTGCAACTATGTTAGTGTTATTTAAGTATATATAATTTTTAAAATTTATTTTCAATTTGTTGGCAAACATTTATTTTAATATTTTTAGTATTTTTGATATATAAAAACAATATAAAAATTTAATACAAGTTAGACCCTGGTTTTTGACATTTTTATTCAAATCGGGTTTGGGCAAAATTTTAGACCTAAAAAATAGGCGTAAAATTTTGGTTGGGTCCAATCCAAACTCCACCCAGCCCATGGGCACCTCTAGTAATAAAAATATTCTTTTAATTAATTTTATTACCCAGCCCATGAGCACCTCTAGTAATAAAAATATTCTTTTAATTAATTTTATTATTGTATACTAAATTAATAAATAATTTTGTAAAAATATTATAAGATAATAAGTGAATAATATATATTGATATTTTAATTGAGTAAAAAATATACGATATTTAATATTGGAATTTTATAACTTTATTTCAAATATTATAAATTGAATTTTATTATTTTCGTTACACATTGAATGTCGATGCATTATTTTCTGATTAAATCTTCAATTATCTGCTACTGCTGCCGCCATTTCTGCTTTCATTTTGCTTACTTTCAAGATATGGGTAAGCTTCCTTCTTCTTTTATTCTTCGTTCAGTTGTTAATGGTAGACGCCATCTTTCTAGTTTCCACTCTTTTTCTTCTTCTTCTAACACCATTGCTACCCACATCGAAGCCCTGAGTAGGAAACCCATGTCCATGCCTGTTAGAGGAAAGGGAAAAAGAGACCACCGCTTCGATAATGTTGATCATGCTTTGATTTTGCTCAATAAGATGATTGAAAAGTACCCAAAGCCTTCAATTGTGGAGTTCACTAAATTGTTAGGAGCCATTGTTATAGACAGATCGAATTATTTGGAGTTTCCCACAATGTTTATTCTTTAAGCATCTTGATTAATTGCTTTTGTCAATTAGGTCGGATTGATTTTGGGTTTTCTGTTTTGGGGAAAATGCTGAAGTTAGGTGTTGGACCTGATGTTGTAACTTTTTCCACTTTGATTAACGGATTTTGTAATCAAAATAAGATTTTTGAGGCTGTTAGTATATTCGATGAAAATACTGAAAGAGGGTATCAACCTAATTTGATTGTTTATAATATAATACTTAAGGGGATGTGTAAGAGTGGCAATACAGATAGAGCTGTTAGGTTTCTAAGACTGATGGAAGGCAGAGGTTATGAACCCGATATTGTAGCATATAATACCATCCTTGACTGTCTTTGTAAGAACAGTTTGTTACAGGAGGCTCTCAATCTCTTATCTGAAATGAAGGTTAAAGGCATTAGACCAGATATCGTTACTTACAATTGCTTAATTCATGGTATGTGTAATTTGATTGCAAAGCGAAGAGGTTAGATGAAGCAATGGAACTCTTTCATGAAATATCTCAAAAGGGACCAATCCCGAATACTGTCACATACAGCACTCTTGTGCAAAGTATGTTTCCGTTAGGGAAAGTTTCAACTGCTTGTGAACTTTTTAGAAAGATGTTTGCTTCTAGACAAGTTCCAGATATAGTGACCTGTACCATTTTGCTAGATGGTTTATGTAAAACAGGTCATATTGAAGAGGTATTGGAACTTTTTCAAGCGATGCGAAACAGTGGGTTGGGACTTGATATTGTCCCATATACTATCCTAATTGATGGGTTGTGCAAAGCTGGGCGTATCGAAGTTGCAAAGGAATTATTTCATCAACTCTAGCTCAGACAATGGTTTAAAACCAGATGTTTACACATATTGTGTAATGATTAATGGACTGTGTAAAGAGGGATTGCCAGATGAAGCATACAGGTTGTTTGGGAGCATGGAAGATAATGATTGTTTGCCTGATAGCTACATTTATAATGTAATGATTCAGGGGTTCCTTTGCAACAGCTATACCTCAAAGGCAACACAACTTCTTACGGAAATGGTTGGTAAGGGCTTTTCTGCAGATATATTCACTGCCACCTTGTTTTTGGATCTTATTGTACACTCTAATAAATCAATATTGCTCTAAAATGTTTCATAAATTGTGTAAAGATCATCACTTGCAATGTGAAACAGTTTGTGACCATTGTACAGTGATAAAAGATTCTGGAAAATTGAATGAGTTTTAGTGTCTATGTTCGAAGTTGTTGATTTTGTTTTGACTTGTGTATTAAATGAGAATCTTGTTGGTGATAATGTTGAGAAATTAGGGGAAAACCAATATCTGTTGCAATGACAATAGTATCGGTTTCTAACTGCTCAGAACTTTTCACTTCTTAAAAGTGTTGAACTCAATAGAATTTAGGCCCTGTTTTACTGAAAATATTTTTCGAAAAATGTAATCTTTTCCCATGTTTGAATGATTTTAATTAAAACATTTACATTGTTTGATAAATTGTCCTTAACTCATTTTAAGTGAAAAAATATAAGAAGAAAAAAATTTAATTACAAATATTATTGTAAAATAAACTATTCATTTTTAATCAAACTCAGTCAACTTAATTATTTTTGTAGAATTATTTGTTATAAATTACGTTTTTACATATAAAAACATCTTTACTAAAACTTAATTAAAATATCTAATAAAAGTAAGCAACAAATTACAAAAGGCAATTGGAGGTTTGGGACAAATTTGATTATGTACATTCAATAGCCTATATGTTGACTATCAATTTATGCAATACACTTTAATCCACTGAAGCAACCATACAAACAAACTTGCCTGCAACTGTGTTAACAATGGTTACTTGATGGCTAAATCTTCTTAAGAACAATTGGATATACAACCACCTAACTTAAAACAGCAGCACTGACATTCAAATAGGCACAAAATACTACTGCTTGACGGTCCAAGAACCGCTCCAAATGATTCGGTGAATCTTCTTTGATGAAACAACAATGAAACGATCATCTTAATTAAACTCAACGATGATCTGCCACCCCAATATAAAGCCTTCAACAACAGCTATCAATCACCATTCTGCAAAAAAGCATTTGAGATCGAAAGCACCTTGACTTTGCCTACGAATCTGCCATTCCATTAGCATCTCTCCCAATTTTTCTAAACAGTACCTCACGGGTGGACATCTTAATCTCATCAATGCCTGCTCAAATGTACCATTATTTCCAAGGCCTAGATTTCTCATTGATACACCAAGTAAGCGCGACTATGGAGTCGGATTCAACCATAAGCTTTCAGTCTTTAATCCACGTCTAGGAATCCAAGAAGAAATGAAGAGCTAACTTAATCGCCATAATTTCAGTGAAATTAGAATCTAGGACACTTAAGGGACCTGAAACATAGCAATGACATGATTCTTCGAATTTCTAAGAACCTTTCCACACCCTGTTGGACCAAGTTTACCTAATGCCAAATCATCATCGTTAAACTTTAACCAACCTCCATTTGAAGGTTCCCAACGCGCCACACTCTTGGTATGATGGCTACGGATACTCCCTTCACAATCTCACAGACACTCCCACCACATTGACTCAACAAAATTCACACCTTCCAGCAATACTTTTATCCAATGCAAAGATCTGAATTTAACCCGAAAAAAGAATCTCCTCTAAATTAAAATCTTTTCAGCTAAACATAGAATCGTTTCATGCACTCCAGAGGTTCCACAAGGCAGCCATAATAGACATCAACCACGAATTAAACAAAGGTTAAGACAACAACTTATCAAAGCATAACGAAAGAAAGGAAAAAATACCTCTAGGAAGCACCCAACAACATTCCACCATCCAGCAAATTCATATCAGAATTTGTTAGCTCGGGCACTTTTCATCAAAATGTGACCAACATCCTTAGATTCCACTTTGCACCAACTGTAGGAGTCCTTTCCAAAATCACCAATCATACAAAACATTGTCGCTTTGGCAGAATGTTCAGGCTCCATAATTTTTTTATGAAGGACAACAGCTGCCTTGAGACAGCAGCTAGATAATCTGAATTTTTTTTTTCTGAAAATTCACTATTTATATCATGTTCCCAAGCAATTACACCCTTCTAATCACAATGAATAGGACGATACAAAAACGACTCCTTCGAAAAAAGGAGCTCCAAAACTGATGATCAAAGCAGCCATTTTTGAATAATCCTTCGCATTGGCTACTTTGTCCATATCTGTTGGTGCTTGGGTGAGCTGAACAAAGAGTCGAGCAGAAGCCTTACACGGCAAGTCTCGTGGCTTGCGGAAGAAACAAAGCAGAGGCAATAGTTCTAGGAGAATACCAGTTGAAAACAAGAAAAGTAAAGCATGAAAATGATGAAGAACTGAACTTTAATTCATCATAACATAAAAGTTTTACAAAACAAATACATATAAGAGGAGATTACTTGTGATTACGAGTCAAAGTCTACCTAAAACTTCACCTAACACCACTTAAACTTTGAAATAAGAAGACATAACTTGTACATTTAACCAAAGCTACATCAATCACAAGTTTTCATCAAATATCAGTCACCAATGTTCAAATTGAACAAAAACTTCATTACATTAACAAAATGGACAAGAAACAGTTGAAATGGAACTAAATTCATGCGGCTGCTTCATGTATTGTTGCTGCTACATGGTGCATCGTGCATGGCCTTGCATGGCCACCTTTGCTACTGCATGGAGGCTACATTCAACAATATCCAAAGCAAAAAGCCTAGGATAATGATCTTTAAGAGCTCCACAATCACACCAACGATTAGAATCCTTCCAAATCATTTGAACAATCTCATCTTCCACCTTTGCTAGTTTTGTTTCAAGTAATATAATAAGATCAATTTTCGAATTAATCACTAATTTCTTCACCAAACCTCATTTGATACTCGACCCCATACCACGTACATTCCAGCAAACCAACTTCAGTTAATTGCACTTTGCACAAAAGGAATACCTCAACAAGAATAAAAAATAAGAGAGAAGCCGCACCTCAAGCCCGCTAACTTTTCCATGACTAAATCATCATCCACTTCCGCTGTCATCCCAATTAATCCACTTACTCTCCGAGTTTCCTCAGCCTCTTTAATGACCCTTGAATCCAACTTAATGACCCTTGAATCCAACTTAGCCTTCTTAACGTCGTCTTTTAACTATCTGCCCTCCTTTCCTTTTTTTTCTCTTTTGCGAATCCCTTTGTCGTCTCTTAAATTTATCTCGATAGATTTTCTAAATGTGATTATTTAAATATCCAACATGCACTACGTAATATTTACCTACAATAACGATATGATAACTCACTCATAACAGATAAATTATTAATCAAATAATGACTTTAATTAAACTTAAATTGAACTTAAATGATAACCCACTCATAAAAGATAAATTTATTAAATCTCTATGATAACTCGTAGAGACAAGAAAAGATAAAATACTATATACAAAATCAAAACCAGGTACAAGTGCCGCACAATACCATAGTTTTTCTTACATAGAGCTGATTTTGCTAACCAATCAATATGATCATTGAACACCATGTTTTTTTATATTATTTTGTTCTACTAGATACAAAATTACAACTATAGGTAGAACCAAAAAACATATAAACACTGCTGTAATAACCATATTTTGCCCGAGCCTTAAAGTAAATAAACAAAAATAATACAAAGTCCTTAACAATCCATTTTACAGTAGCCCACTTACACCCAAACTTGCTTGCTATACCTGATTAGCCTAATAGCCCGTACCAGGCCTAAACCGAATTACCCAATTACCCAAATTAAACCCCTAACTACCCTTGACCCGTATACACTAGTGGCCCAAGACACAAGCTAGCCCAATTGACCCATCGTGGTTTCCAGAGAAGGGTTCGCGCCGCAAGCATGCCTCTTCGTCTCCTGCTACAGTCAACACTCGTCCTCAAATCACGTTGCAACCAACGCGTGAATCATGGCCGCCACCATCAATCTCGCACCATTCACCTGCAAAAGGAGGGAAACAGCAAGCAAATAAAAGGAATCTGGCAACAAATCAAGCAAATACCAAATTTGCGTACAAAAACAGTGGCTATAAAGCCCGAATTCAAACAATGTAAAAGGGGGGACTTTTCACCACGAAATATACAAAGATTCATACACATATACAGAGAAAGAAACAAAGAGATTCGTGTACAAAATACGGAAAGAGAAATAAAAACAAGTTTTGATTCCAACAAAAGGTGGTTTTTTTAGTTTTATTATTTCATTTTTTTTTCTGATTCGAATATACAGGTTTTTTAGTACATGAAATACCTTTTAAAACAAAGAAGAAAAAGATTACCCGCGTTTCGGCTTCGAAAATGGAGGTTTCTGGCCTCTGGCTACCGGGTGCGGCGGCGCGTACGGTGGCGCGTGTGGCGGTCGACCGCCGGAGCCCTCGCCGGATTCTGGGCTGAGGAAAGGGGAGTTGAGAGCATTTGGTTTTTTTTTTTTTTTCCTTAAAATGGTTTTCAAATGTTTTAAAACTGTTTTTTTTTTCTTTTATAGTATTTAAAAAACGGCATCGTTTAAGCTGGGGAGGATCCGCGCGTTGACCCAACCCGATCCCAGGATCCGCGCGTTTTGTGAAGTTGGGATAATTTCCTTTTCGGCCCTTCCGCATTTTTATATTTTAAAATTAAGTTTATTTAATCTTTTAATTTTGCCCAATTGTCCTGTTTTGATTTCAATTTGGCCCTTGAGCCATTTAAACACATTGAACGGTGTCGTTTCAGGACAAGGGTCAAACTTTTCAATGAGTCCCTCGATCTTAATGCGTGTTTCAGTTGAGTCCAAAATTTAATTTTTTTTATTTTAAAATTAACCCTATAGTTTTATTTAATTCTAATTTTAATCCTTTTTACATTTTTAATTCAAAATATTTTGTTCTTTATATTATTATAAACACTATTATATATGTTTTTTTCTTATATCATGCTGTTATTTTTTATATTTATATTAGTTTTATATTATATTATTTATCATATTATTTTACTATATTATTTATTATACTATTTTTCCATTTTATATTATTTATTATATTTGATACTATTATATTATGTAAATTGTTATTACTATACCATTTTTATTATATATTACTCATCGTATTATTTATCATATTATATACGTTGTTATTATTTTGTATTATTATATTTATATATTATTTTTATTTAATGTTATATTTTTAACTCGTACTATATACTTATTTTATTAACTATTCATTTATATATGTATTACTTTATTTTAACCTACATACTTTTATATCATATATTATCTATTTTACATATATTATTATTACATATGATTTATTATAAACTACCTTTTTTTATTATATTATAGTTCTACATTATTATTTATATATATTATTGTTAAATATTATATTTTTAACTTGTATCATACACTCATTTCATTAATCATTTATAAATATTATACATACTATTTTATTTTCAACCTATATACTTTTACATTATATGTTGTATAATTACTATCTATTATATATTATTTCATATACTATTATCAATATACATCTTGAAATTATTATAAAATATTATGTTAATCTGTATCATTATTTATTTATTTTTATGTATCATTTTATTCTAAATATTTTACTAATTCTTTTATGATTTTCATATACTAAGTGCTAATTTAAAATTATTGGGTGTTGTATTTTTATTTTAAATTCAATATGTATATTATTATATTACTATTTTTTGTATTAATATATTATTATTATTTGTATGTTTATTTTTACATTAAATTACATCATTTTTTGTTTATAATTTATTTAAATATATGTTAAATTACTACTTTGCATGATCATTATTTAAATGTTTTGTTTATTCATTTTTAAAGGCATATTATATATCCTTATGTGTATGTTTTTAGATATTTGAGATTTGCCATAATCATTATTTTTTCCATGTTTGTTAACTAATATTTGACATATATATTATTCTTATTGTTTATATTCATGCTTTTATTTACTTATTATTTTATATGTTATCTAGTATATTGTATTTTATAATGTTCATATTGTAGCGACGTAAAAAATTTTAGCTTCGGTAGCCTTGGTCGCTAATTGTGGCGATTCATTTGAAACTTTGACTACAAGGTTCGATTTTTATAACAAAAAGGGAGTCACCACCGATCCTTTTTTCTAGGTGTGATCGGACACCTAATAAAACCTCTTTTAACAAAATTTATTTTCGGGTAAAAGAAGGCCAAGTTAGGTCCGCGTCGAAATTTAGAGAGAAATAGGGTCCGGGAGTCTGTTACGCACGAGGAAGGTATTAGCACCCTCGTAACGCCCAAAATTGGCATCTTTTTAAACACGTGTTGTCTTAATTTTCGAAAATATGAGTTCAATCTAAAATTTAATCGTGATCCGGGCGAAATATGAGAAATCACAAGTTTTGGGATTTTAAATATTCACCCAACATAGCGATGAAATTGACGGCTTAATGTTAAATCGGCACATTGCCTTATTTTTGAAATTAATTGAAAGTGAGAAACATTTAAAACGATGAAAAATTTAAAACAATGTTAAAATTAAATGCAATTTGGACATATATAATTTAGAATCATGCAAACAATAGAAATATGAGTATACGGCAAATAATAAATACAGTAATTGTAAAATGATGACAAGTACATATGGTATTAGACAATATGATAAGAGTATATAAAAAAAAATACATGCAATGGGGAATATATACACAATAGACAAAACATACATATAATGTAGTAAAGAAGTTTATAAATATGATAATATAGGACATATATATATGATTTAAAAAAAAATAGTATCAAAGAGGTATATAGAAAGTATGATAATGATGTTAAAAACAAATTATTAATAAAACTATACAGACGTATACACATATATACTGATATATACACATATGTTTTAGAAATATATATACTCTATAATGATATTAAAAGTATACATGTAAAACATGTATTAAGAAAAATACTGATAATGTTTAAAAGTGCATCCATAATATGTAAAGTGTAAAATATAATAAATAAAAATATATCATATATAAGCATTAAATAGGAAATAATACTAATATTAATGATAGCCAAAATACTACTACTAATAAATATAAAAAAATAAATATTAAAGGTAATTAAGTAGTGAAAATAAACAATGGGATGAGATTAAAAAACGGGGCAAAGTTCTCGGGCCAATCTAAAATAAATAAAAGAAAAAATTCAAAACAAAAGGGCCTAATCAAATATGCGCGTAAAGAATAAGGGTTAGAAGGGAAATTTTCCCTACACACTCAAAGCGACGTCGTTCGCGTACAGAGCCTTCAGCAGGTCGGGACTAAATTGCAACGAAGGCAAAAGGACAGGTTAAATTAGAAATAAGACATAGGATTATAATGAAACACACTGTGAAACAGAAGGACGTATGGTGAAAATTTCCCTCAAGAACCCAAAACACGAGGATCTAACCGCCCATGGGTCGGGTCATCGGGTATACGCCTATACGGCGTCGTTTTGCAGCGCAGAAAGAAACCCTAAAGTGTAATGTTTAGCCATTCTTAGATTGAAGCACGAAACAACACTTCTCCTCTCTCATTCGACTACACGAAGGGCTTCTTTCAACTGCTGTTTGGCCTACATACCATCACCATAACCGGTAGATGGTGGCGTACCAAGGCATTCCATTGCTTTCGGTTTAGAACCAGGCCTTGAAGGTAATTGATTTCAGCCCCCCACAGTCCTATCTCAGACTCCGATTTTGACGAAGGAGACGATGACTTCGATGGCTAGTTTATGCGAATGTAATCCTTTCCCCTTTTGTTTGTTTTTATTTTACACACAAATAAATAAAAACAAAGGTAAAAGAAACAATCCAAATAGCGTTTGAAACCAAAAGGTCCGATTTGAAAATTTTAAAGATCACATTCTTTTCTTTGCTGTTTGATCTTGGTATTGTGGTTATCTGCTTTAGTATGGTTATCCTCGATGTCTAAAATCTGTCTTTGATATCTGGGAAATTCTTTGTTATTCAAAAATGGCCGAATCCCCTTCATATTTTCCTTTTGGTCCTTTTTATAACCGAATAGAATACAATAGAAAAAAATAAAACATCCCTGTTTGATTGCTATTTCACTGTTTCTATCTCTGTTTGCTGCTCCCGTTTTGAACTTGCAGGTGTCAATGTCAATAAATGCGGTGGGACGTCCTCAAACGGCGGTGGCAGTCCCGTGATGGTGGTGTCAGAAGGCCCTAGGTGCGCCGCACCTAGGGTTTGAAATTTGTTCCTCGGGTTTGGGGCATTGGGGCAGCCGATTTGGGGTATGGGGTTAGGCTTAGGGTTTTGGGTTACTGTTTTTAGAGTATTGGGCCAGGTGGGTAGTAGGTTTTATGTAAATAGGTTGCCGGGTTACTTGGAATTTGATTGTAATTGGGATTAATTTGTAAATGGGTTTGAGGTTGGTTTGGTTTTGTAATTTAAATGGGTCTAGGGTATTAATTGGGCTTGTCTGATGTGGGCTTGTTGAAAATTGGTATGGGTTAAATTTAATAGACCAAAATTGGCCTATGACAGCTGCCCCTCTTTACTCATTGTCGTGTAACGGGATTAGAGCAAAGACATAAAGAAAATGCCAATTTTGCCTGGTCTCGCCAAATCTTGACTTCTTTGGTGCTCTTCTTGTTCGAGTAGTCATTTTCAAGTCCATCGTGTCTTGTGGCTTTGGTTCAATCCATCGCGACTTCTGAGCTTCAACTTGTAGCCTCGATCCACTCGCATCTTCCGGGGTACGAGATTCGCCGTGATCTGCTCTTCTGCAACTTCAGAGAGATGAGATCTGGTATCTTAAACCTGCTTTATCGCGACCTCATGGAGGCAGAATCTGATTCTTCGATCAGCTCTAACCTTTATTCTTTACTGAAAAACAAACATCAAAACTAGCCCAGCCTGCGAACTCTCACAATATGGGTTAATTCTTTTGGATCACAAATCGAAAGTATCTCTCAGTGGGTGACTTGAGACTCAACTCACCTCTCGCGATATAAGCTGGTCTATCGAAAAACAGAAATTAAAGCAGAAATAAAACTGACTCAACTCATCTCTATGATATGAGTTGATCTTTGAAACAGAAATTTAAAACAAGAATTGAAAAAGCTCGACTCACCTCCGTAATATGAGTTGACTTTGGGACACAAAACGGAAATTAAAAACAGAAATTGGAAAAGCTCAACTCACCTCTGTAATATGAGTTGAGTTTTTGAAACATAAATTAAAAAACTAAAATTGAAAATATCTCAACAGGTCTTGAGACTCAACTTACCTCTCGCAAAATGAGTTGATTTTTGAAAATATAAATTAAAAATATGGAAATTGAAAGTGTCTCAGCGTGTGACCTGAGGTTCAACTCGTTTCTCGCAATACGAGTTGACTTTTAAAAAGTATGAATTGAAAATACAGAGATCAAAAGTACCTCAGTGTGTGACATGAGGCTTCAGCTCACTTCCTGCAGTATGAGCTGATTTTGAGAACATGATTTGAAAATTAAAAATACCTCATCGTCTCTCAAGGCTCAAATCACCTCTCGCAATATGAGTTGATTTTTGAAACATAAATTGAAAATACCTCAGCGTGAGAGCCAAGGATCAACTCACTTCTCGCATTATGAGTTGATTTTTAAAACAGAAATTGAAAAGCAAAAATTGAAAATACCTTAGCGTGTGAGCCAAGGCTCAACTCACTTCTGTAATATGAGTTGATTTTTTTTTGAAAAAGAAATTGAAAATACATCAACGTGCCTTGAGGCTCAACTCATCTCTGTAATATGAGTTGATTTTTGAAAAAGAAATTGGAAAGGAATTGAAAATACCTCAACGTGTCTTGAGGCTCAACTCACCTCTGTAATATGAGTTGATTTTTGAACAACAACATAGAAATACCAAAACATGTCATTTGGAGGACCTTGGCGTCTTTTCCTTGATTTGGTAAAACCATCATCAACCTCTTGCTCTGCTGGAGTACCTGTGTATGTCATGTATCATGTTATCCTGTTATGCCCATGTTTGTCTTAGATGCATGTATGTCTATATGATTATGCTATGCACTCTGAGCTTGTTGTCTTTTTGTCACGGTTTCTGTGATGACTTGCATTCATTGCGTCGATCATTGGCCTTCCCTTCGACCTTTGTACCCGTCCTCAAGATTTACGAGTAGTCTACGTTTCTCAGATATTACTCTTTTGCCCCTGTTTGAACTTTGTCTTTGCTTTGAGGTTCTTGTACTTTTCAAATTTTCATCCAGATAATGCTTAACATTTCTTTTGTTCAGAGTATGCCATTCTACTATTTATTATCTAAATGAAACACACAATGAGGTGCATGGAAATGGTTAGAATGGGTGCGAAAGAGATGCCCCAAATTTATTCGTTTTAACGGTGTCAAACAAAAAAAGTTGACCAAAAAAAGAGTTGATAGAGTCATAAAGCAAGAAAATGAAACTGTTTTTAGTGGATACAAAGGTTCTAGATATTCGATGCATGAACTCTTCCGTGTTTCTTAATCAAGAATCTTTTCGAGCATGACTTCTTGTATAGAGGATTTCGAGCTTTCAGAAATGCTTCAAACATTACAGCCTTGTCACTTGACCCACTGTCCAAAACACCTTGCTTTTTAAACCCAGGTTTGCTTCATTGGAACACCCTTTCAGGTTTTCATTCATATCTCGTGCTAATCAAGACGCCCTTTTGGGTTTTCATCCTGATCTTATTTTCATTTTTATTTTTCATTTTTTTCAGGCATAGTACTTCCTCACGGCATCAGAGTTTATTGGATTTGGTAACTCCTTTCCATCCATCTCAGTGAGGATCAGAGCTCCGCCAGAGAAGGCTTTCTTTACAACGTATGGCCCTTCCTAATTTGGTGCCCATTTTCCTCGTAAGTATTTTTGTATTGGGAGAATCTTTCTCAGCACCAGCTCTCCTTCGTGGAATTCTCTTGGCCGTACCTTCTTATCATGGGCTGCGATCATCCTTTTCTGGTACATCTGTCCATGACAAATTGCCTTCAAGCGTTTTTCTTCAATGAGATTTAGCTGGTCATATCGAGCTTGGACCCATTCCGCTTCCTCTAGTTTCGACTCCATTAAGACCCGTAGAGAGGGGATCTCAACTTTGATAGGTAGCACAACTTCCATTCTATAGACTAGCGAAAAAGGAGTCGCTCCCGTAGATGTTCGCACGGATGTGCGATATGCAAACAGAGCAAATGGTAGCTTCTCGTGCCAGTCTTTATAGGTTTCAGTCATTTTCCCGATAATCTTCTTAATATTCTAGTTGGCCGCTTCAACAGCTCCATTCATCTTTGGACGATAGGGTAAGGAATTATGATGCTTTATCTGAAATTGCTCGCACACTTCCTTCATCATCTTGTTGTTTAGATTCAATGCATTATCTGAAATGATTCTCTCAGGCAAACCATATCGACAAATGATTTCCTTTTTCAAGAATCTACAGACTACAGTTTTCGTCACATTGGCAAACGAGGCGGCTTCTATCCATTTTGTGAAGTAATCTATCACCACAAAAATGAATCGGTGCCCGTTAAAAGCTTTCGAGGAAATCAGCCCTACAACGTCCATGCCCCACATAGAAAAGGGCCACGGAGAAGTCATGACATCAAGTGGCGAAGGAGCTACATGAATTTTATCACCGTAAATTTGGCATTTGTGGCATTTTCTAGCATAGCTAATGCAATCGCTCTCCATGGTCGACCAGTAGTAGCCGAGTCTCATGATCTTCTTGGCCATAATGAAACCATTAGCATGCGTCCCACAGATTCCTTCATGGACCTCTTCGAGTATTTTCTTGGCTTCAACAGTATCCACGCATCTTAACAGTATTTGATCTTTCCCTCTTTTGTACAAGATGTCCCCATCAAGAATAAATCCTGCTGACATTCTTCTGATTGTTCTTTTGTCGTTCTCATTTGCTTGTTCAGGATATTTTTTATTCTTGACATACTCTAAGATATCATGGAACCACGGCCGTCCATCTGTCTCTTTCTCAATACTACAACAGTGTGCAAGGGCTTCATATATGCTCATTTTTAGGGGCATTATTTCTGCTTCTTTATTTGCTTTGAACATTGAAGCCAAAGTGGCTAAGGCATCAGCCAATTGATTTTTTTCTCGTGGGAAGTAATTAAAAGTTATTTCTTTGAACTCTTTAATCAATTCGACCACTAGATCGCTGTACTTAATCAACTTTGAATCCCTTACTTCCCAATCTCCGCGGATTTGGTAGATCACCAAGGCCGAGTCACCGTACACTTTTAGGGTTTCGATGTTTCATTCAATAGCCGCACGAAGTCCCATGATACAAGCATCATATTCTACTATGTTGTTGGTACAGAAGAAATTCAGTGTCGCAGTGAACGGATAATGATTCCCTTCTGGTGATACCAAGATTGCTCTGATTCCATGCCCCAAAGCATTCGACGCACCGTCAAAATTCATCTTCCATGGTGTCTTTTTCAATGACTCGGATTCCTTTTCTGTAATACACATTAAGTCCTCATCTGGGAAATCGAATCTCAAGGACTCATATTCTTCTGTGGTCCGAGCTGCTAAGAAGTCGGCTATTGCGCTCCCTTTTATCGACTTTTGACTTACATAAGCAATGTCGTATTTCGATAGGAGGATCTGCCATCGTGCTATTCTTCCTGAGAGTGCAGGCGATTCCATCATATACTTAATTGGATCCAGATTTGAGATTAGCCATGTCGTATGATATAGCATATATTGCCTGAGTCTTCGAGCTGTCCAAACCAAAGCGCAACAGTACTTTTCAATGGACGAATACTTTGCTTCACATTCTGTGAACTTTTTGCTGAGGTAGTAAATCACATTTTCTTTCTTTCCTGACTCGTCGTGTTGCCCCAGTACGCAACCCATTGAATTTTCGAACACAGTCAAATACAAAATCAATGGTCTTCCTGGAGCTGGCGGTACTAGCACCGGAGGACTTGACAAATACTGTTTTATCTTATCAAAGGCCACCTGACATTCCTCATCCCACTCTTCCGGACTATGTTTTCGAAGAAGTCGAAAGATTAGGTCGCATTGGTTGGTAAGTTGAGCGATGAATCGGGCGATATAATTTAACCTTCCTAAAAATCCTCTAACTTCTTTTTGCGTACGCGGAGGTAGTAACTCTTGAATGGCTCTTATTTTGTCTGGGTCGACCTCGATACCTCTTTCACTGACAGCGAAGCCTAGTAATTTCCCCGAGGTAACCCCAAATGTACACTTGGCTGGGTTAAGCTTTAACTGAAACTTCCTCAGCCTTTCGAATAACTTTTTGAGGTTTACTACATGCTCTTCCTCTCCTCGGGACTTAGCAATCATGTCATCGATATAGACCTCTATTTCTTTATGCATCATATCATGGAACAACGTCACCATGGCCCTCTGATATGTTGCCCCAGCATTCTTTAATCCAAATGGCATCACCTTGTAGTAGAATGTTCCCCACATCGTTGTGAAGGTGGTCTTCTCCATATCATCAGGAGCCATCTTGATCTGATTATACCCCGAGAATCCGTCCATGAAAGAAAATAACGAATGCTTTACCGTGTTATCCACCAATGTATCAATGTGCGGTAAGGGGAAATTATCTTTAGGACTTGCTCGATTCAGGTCACGATAATCCACGCACATTCGTACTTTGCCGTCTTTCTTTGGTACCGGGACAATGTTTGCCACCCATTCAGGATATTTGGAAGCTTGTAAGAAACCTGCATCGAATTGTTTCTTGACCTCTTCTTTTATCTTCAACAGCATTTCAGATCTCATCCGTCTTAATTTCTGTTGGATGGGTTTGCATTCTGGTTTCAATGGGAGCTTATGAACCACTATATCCTCATCCAATCCCGGCATGTCTTGATACGACCATGCGAATACGTCCTTATACTCACGGAGCAAGGCAATCAAATTATGTCTGGTGTTCTCTGAGATGGAGGTCCCAATCTTTACTTCTTGTCTCTTTTCATCGGTTCCCAGATTTATTGTTTCAACAGATTCTTGATGAGGTAAGATCTGTTTATCCTCTTGTTCCACCATTCTTAGCAAATCAGGAGACGAGACATAGTCTTCGGCATTTTCCTCAGCCTAAAATTCTCCTACGCAAATAGCCCTCTCAAAATCGATTTCAAGATTCGTAACGGGTTCGTTCATGTCATTGATATCTGAACACCTGAAAGTAGAATGGAAAAGGAAACTATAGAAGGGTATCGAAATATTGGAAACAGCAAGCAAAATGTTATGGTATGGTATGAGGTAAATGTAAGGATAGGCTATGAAATGAAAGAATAATTATGAAACTAGTAAGAATGCAAAAGATCATGACAAAATGCATCTTCATTGTCATTCATTTGAGAGATAAAGAGTGAATTACAAGCTCTTACAACAAAATCCCATTATAATTAGGGACACAAACGAGTTAACATCGAGCATTACTCTGAGGGAGACTTAGAAACTACAAGAAGGTCCTCAGCAGTCCAATTGTTCAATCTGAAACCAGGAGGGCAAGGGCGTATCCTCGAAACGTCTTTACTCTTATCAGCTCCTTCGTCGATGGCACTTATGCTGATATTTTGAAAACCCCTTTCGATTAATACCAGCGTACTCCTAGAGTTATCTTTCCCGGGGTATATCATTCCCGCTGATGTGAACGTTTTCAACAAGGGAGGGTACTCTATAGGCTCCCAGTCCAATTCTTGGCCCAAGGTTCTTGCAACCCTTCTTTCTTGGTCTTTCCTCCATTGTTTTTTTAGTTGACGCGCATTTGGTTAAAAACCTAGACCATACCGAGCCTTGTGGGGTACCGATTTTAGAGCTCTGACTATTCCTTCTAGATATTTCCCTAGACCTCTTCTCGCTCGGGCTCCTCTTCCTACGGTCAGCTTAATCCCCATCTTTGTGTTCCTTGATAACTTAGGTACGGGGATCCTGTTTCTCTCCGCAACGAACGTGGCATTGATGAACTCGAGGGATTAGAAGGAGCACTCTAATGCATCTTGACTTACTTCAACATAAGGTGGTCAGCAGAGACGGATGCGACGATGTCTTCTTCGCCCTCTATAGTAACCAGACAACCATCCATGATAAGCTTCATTTTTTGATAGAGTGATGATGGGACAGCTCCCGCAGAATGGATCCAAGGTCTTCCCAACAGGCAGTTATATGATGACGTAATGTCTATGACCTGGAACTCAACGTCGTATACGTAAGGGCCCACTTCCAGAGGGATCTCAATCTTTCCCATAACGTCCCTCCTTATTCCATCAAAGGCCCTTACCGTGGAATGACAGGGCCTTAAGTAGGACAGGTCCATTGGAATTCTGGAGAGTGTAGCTAATGGCATGACATTGAGTGCTAATCCATTATCAATGAGCACATTCGGTATGATGTAACCCTTGCAGCGGGTTGTAATATGCAGCGCCTTTACAGAGCCTCTACCATTGGGCGGTATTTCATCATCGCTGAAGGATATGAAATTGACCGCATTCAGATTGTTCACCCATTTGTCAAGCTTTTCCACAGATATGTTGTTCGCCACGTAAGCTTGGTTTAATACTTTCAACAATGTGTTCTGGTGTGGCTCTAAATTTAGTAGTAGGGACAATACCGAAATTTTTGCCGGTTGCTTGCTCAGTTGCTCTACCACGTTATACTCATTGTGCTTGATAAATTTTAGAAATTCCTGTGCCTCATTCTCATCTACAGGCCTTTTAATCTCTTGCTCGGGCGTAGCTTCCTGCCCATCTTTTATCTCAGACATCAACGCTTTTCCTTTTTGTTTCACATCATTGACCTTCTTTGCTGGCTTATTCTCTTTGTAATAACACCTCCCACTGCGGGTGAAGTGACCTACTTCCCCGACACTTTCAGTTATGACCTTAGACTGCTCACTTGGTGTGACAATGCTAACGTCGTATTTCCACGGTACAGTTTTATCGTCCTTATAGGGAAAAGGAGATGGCACTTCCATTATCATTTTGGGTTTCACTTGCTCCTTCTTGGCATCATAATAGATTACCAATGGCCGATCGGCGCTATAGGGGAAACTTGATGATTGGTCGTCAGAGGCACATACCTCTCCTTCATCTACCTCTTCACCTTTGTTGAAGATTTCAACCTCTTTACTATCCATCATATCTTGGAGTACTTCTTTAAACTCCTCACAAGACTGGATATCGTGCTCTTCACTACCATGGAAGTTACAAAAAATTTGCCCCATTTCAACTGTTTCTCCAAATACTCTGTTAGGATGACGGAGTAACCCTTTTTTAACCACTACCTCCCAGATTTTCTGCAGAGGTGTTCTTACTTCATAAACCCATTTCTTGACTTGCCGCTTATCTTCTTCTCCCACTACACTTACATTCCCTTCAGCGTGGTTTGGGAATAGGTTCCCGGTTGTACTGCCCGAACCATCAAATCTCAAGATACCCGCATTGATAAGTCCTTGAACTCTTCTTTTGAATGCGAGGCAGTTTTCTGTAGAATGACCCTGATTCCCAGCATGATAAGCGCAACTGGCATTTGGATCGTACCATTTCGGGTACGGAGGCTTCAAGGGTGCCATGTAATGTGGAGATATCAACTGTTTTTCCAAGAGTTTTTGGTATAGCTCCCTGTACGGCACAGGAACAGGGGTAAATTGTTGTCTTTCGGAATTGGGTCTCGCAGGTTTTGGCTCGTTCTTAGGTTGGCTTTGGGCGAGTGTTGTGTTTTGTGGGAATGTGGCGGTTGGTCTTAGGCTATTTGTAGCATAAACGGGGTAAGAAGGGTACGGAGGTGGTGCTTGGTAGTAAGGGGTTTGAGGCGGATAATAGAAATTCGGGGGTGGGTAATTTCGTGGTCGAGGTTGGCTCGGATACAGGTTGGGGGCATAGCGATTTCCTGTTCCCACCATGTGGGTCTCTGGGTCCTTTTTCTTTACGGGCACTGCCCTTATAGAACTTTCTTGTCCTTCCATTCTACCACTCTTGACAGCATTCTCGATAAGCTCGCCCGATATGACAATATCTGCAAAGTCTTTTGTGGCACTTCCTACCAATTTATCGTAAAATGGTGCTTTCAAGGTGTTTATGAAGAGGACGGTTATCTCTGTTTTCGTCAATGGAGGTTCCACTTGAGCCGAGATGTCTCTCCATCTCTGCGCATATTGTCGAAAAGTTTCCGACAGTTTTTTCTCTATCATCTGTAGTGTCATACGATCAGGTACCATGTCTGACACGTGCTTATACTGCTCGCAAAATACTGACGCTAGATCCTTCCATGTTCAGATCTTCTCTCTGCCGAGCTGATTATACCAACGAAGAGCCGATCCAACAAGACTGTTTTGGAAGCAGTGTATGAATAATTTATCTTCGTTTACATAGCCGGTCATTTTTTGGCAAAACATGACCAAGTGTGCTTTCGGACACCTTGTCCTATCATACTTCTCGAAGTCAGGTGCTTTAAACTTTGGCGGTAAAACCAAATCAGGTACCAAACTAAGCTCTTTAGCACCTAGCGCAGAGAAGACCTCAGTGCCTTCTATCGCTTTTAGTCTTTCTTCTAGGCTTCTGTACTTTTCTTGGACCTCATGATCCTCCACTCTCAACCCGTCAACTTTCACCGGATCATCTAAATCTGGGACGGGCGGATTAGCAGGAGCAGATACAAATATCCCCTGTCCTAGGTGTGTAGCCGGCACAGGTCGTTGTTCTAAACCAGCAGATTCCGCTTGAGTGTTTACTCTTTGTGTCATATGGGGCAGGGTGAATCCCGGTGGATAAAGTGGATCTTGATCAAGGTTAACAACCTCAGGGTTCTGCACGGGTCCTTTCCCTTTTACCAGGGCTGACATCATTTCCATCATTTTTGCCATTTGGTCCTTTTGTTCTAACGATTCCTCTCGAGATCTTATCATTAGATCCCTCGTTTCTTGCTGTGATTTGGCTAATTGCTCTTGTAATTCTCTTTGAACTCTTTCCATTCTCTCGATTCTTTCATTAAACTCTGCCTCCATATCTCTAGTTTGTCGTCGCGTTCTATACGAATGTCGTGATTCTAGCCTTGTATTGTTACAACTGCGAATTGTATGATTCTAACCTTAGTGAACGGTCACGGGATATGTGTATGCAATGAATGGATGCATGGATACTATATGAATGTTGGCCATGAATGCATATGCAAGAATTAGGTGTTGATTTCAAGATAGCCCCTATCTAGGCATTTCATTCATTCAAAAGAGTTCGTTTACAAAACATTTTGCCATCTTATTTGGCCATTACACGAACTTCCTAGCTATATCACTATATTTCTTTACTCGCTCTAGGAATTCTGATATGCTCGATCGTTGGCTCGATGGGAATCGGCAACTGAGATCTTCTGCTTCATCTGATAATTGGACCATGTACATAGCCACTCCACGGATTTCATTAATCAAAAAGCCAAGTTGCATTTCCCTTTCCTGGAGGTCCATTTTGTAAGCGTGAGTGTCCCTATCATACGGATCATTCTTTTCTTCCAAGGTTTTTAAGAGAGTGTCCAATTGTTGCTGACGAGCTTGCAACGTATCTTCCAAACCCTTTATTCTTTCTCTTAACCCTTGACATTCAGATCGGCTGGTCATGAATTCAGTAGACACGATCTCATATTTAGCGCTCTTCTTTCTCAATTCTATCATAACCCAGGCGGTCTTTTCTTCCTCCTTCTTCGCCTTTCCCTTCCAGAATTCCATTCCGCCTTTAAGTTTGCCCAATTCTTTCTTCCATTCCGCAGATGACTTGCCTATTCCGCTATTCTTTAGTGCCCCTTAACTTTTTATTTTCCAGATGAAGATCTCTTAAGTCGTTTCTTACGACTTCTGCCTCTCTTTGCACCTTTTCGGTCCTAGATCTTTCAATCTGAACGTCGATCTTTAATTGATAATTTTCTTCTTAAAGAGCGCTGAGATCCCGCAACATCTTGGATTTCTCACGTTTAAATTCTTGTCTGGCTATTTCAAGTTCGGATGGCACTTCCTCTGAGACGGGGTTCTGAGCGGCATGACTTGTTGACGATATTTGCTAGTTTTTTACCCGTTGCTTTCTCCACACATTGTAATCTTGGGTGAGAGTATCGGCATACAATGCCAACTCCATCAGATAAATTTTTTTCCAAGACCTTGCAGTATCTCAAACCCTCTTCATGTAACCTTCGCCCGCAAAAGAGAACTCGGATTGTGCTAAGCCTCCGGTGGCAGGTATGAATTGCTGTGAAGAAAACTATCTTTGGACCAACAATGGGGCGTATCCGACTCCTCCCCACAAACCTAGCAGCGGCACCCAATCTTGATCTCTGACCTTATATAACAAGATCGACGAGTGTATCCATGGCGCCCTCCAAGTCACATCCTCAGCGCGGAGGTTCTGAAAAACTGAAACCCAATGTTGTTCAGTAACCTCCTTAGGCCATTCTTTCTTTCGATAAGCTTCCAACGGGGAAATCGTTTTTGAAAACATATGATACGGCCTGCGTTCTTCTTTCCAAAAGTGGCTCAAAATCCAAACATTGAGCAATTACGCGCATCTAATAAATCGTCCTTCCCCCTTCTTTCGACAACTATTCAAGGATCTGAAGGTTTCGGCCAGGATTGTCGAGACAGCGTTGATTCCTTGTTTTAACCTTTCGAAGAAATCCACTACTGCAACTTCAATGTGCCCGAGGACTTTCGGGAAAACAACCAAACCATAAATGGCCAAAGCGAATAGATTTACCCTCTTCAACATGTCAGGATGGCTCTGAACCAAATCTCGTAGGGAGGACCACGGAATGCAAATGGTTTCATTCTTCTTTTTTATTTGTTTATCGGCCCATGTGTCGGTCATATCCGTCAATCTCATTATTTTCTTTTTGAAGGTCATCAGTTTTGGTTCTTTCACATAGATCTTATAGGGTTGTACGTTATCAATGTGAAGTAAAGCCGCGTACTCCTCGATAGTTGGAGTCATATCTTCTCCATTGAAAGTGAAACATTGATAGGCAGGATTCCAAAACTTGACCAAAGCTTGAATCAATTGCTCATCCACTTTGATAGCGACTAGGTTAGCTATATCCCCATACCTCTCAGTGAAGATTCCCCTAGTATCCGAGTCCCACTGATTCCAAATCTGAACCAAATCCTCAAGATTATTTTGATGAACATTCACCGTTACGTGCTCCGGCAGATCAGCAACACAATCATTCACCAGACTATCCCCTCTTTCTCTTTGGGTTTTTAGGGACCAGTCCTGAACCATGACATTCCCCTCGGTTGTTTGTGTAATCGACTCCTCCATTAGAAACCTATTTTTTGGCAACTGATCTCTGGTCAACTCCCTCCTAATATGATGCCTAGAATGCATGATGTCAGATATACAACAACAAACAAACCCTGGTTAGTAATGAAAACATGGAAAATTAAACACATTAATCAACCCGATCCTATTCATCAAACAAACCCGATTCCCTTGCGCAGAAAATGAAAATGCAAAAGGATGGAGGCATTTCTCCCATGTACTTATTTTGGTAACTGCTAAACGGACAAAGGTTCGGCATAGTTCTAATTAGGTGGCTCGTACAGTTCACTACATGCGATTTTGGTTCTAAATAGGTACTCGAATTGTCCGTACCATCATCTACTAAGATTAGTACAGAGCCTCGGTCACGGCCCATCATAGGCTTACGAGTTCAATTCGAGGGATTACATGTACTTATGCCTATGCGAAGGGACGAGTTAACTCACGAAAGCATAAGTCGTATGTAACCCGAAAGTATTCACTAGCCTATGCGGAGGGACGAGTTAAGTCACGAAGGCGTAGCGTTTACTTTCACTTAAAAGGACGGAGCCCGGGTATGGCGCTCATGTTATGCAAAATGCACGTGAACGGTGTGTGGGGAGAAACTCACAAACCTTACGTTTATTTAAAACTAAACTAGAATCGTAAAACTTAAAGCTTGAAGCAAAATACTAAAACAAATCAACAAAATATTTACAACAGATGCAAATGCAGGATTTTTCAAAAACGAAAATTTCGAATCACGACTAAATATTTATTTGAACAATGAATTTTTGAAAATTTTGACAACACGTGTTTAAATCGACTCGACTCTCAAAAGGTCGGTCCCCAGTGGAGTCGTCAGCTGTAGCGACGTAAAAAATTTTAGCTTCGGTAGTCTTGGTCGCTAATTGTAGCGATTCATTTGAAACTTTGAACACCAAGGTTCGATTTTTATAACAAAAAGGGAGTCGCCACTGATCCTTTTTTCTAGGGTGATCGGACACCTAATAAAACCTCTTTTAACAAAATTTATTTTCGGGTAAAAGAAGGCCAAGTTAGGTCCGCGTTGAAATTTAGAGAGAAATAGGGTCCGGGAGTCGGTTACGCATGAAGAAGGTATTAGCACCCTCGTAACGCCCAAAATTGGCATCTTTTTAAACACGTGTTGTCTTAATTTTTGAAAATATGAGTTCAATCTAAAATTTAATCGTGATCCGGGCGAAATATGAGAAATCACAAGTTTTGGGATTTTAAGAAGGGTGTTCCTTTTTTACACGAGCAGACAATATTCACCCAACATAGCGATGAAATTGACGGCTTAATGTTAAATCGGCACATTGCCTTATTTTTGAAATTAATTGAAAGTGAGAAACATTTAAAACGATGAAAAATTTAAAATAATGTTAAAATTAAATGCAATTTGGACATATATAATTTAGAATCATGCAAACAATAGAAATATGAGTATACGGCAAATAATAAATACAGTAATTGTAAAATGATGACAAGTACATACAGTATTAGACAATATGATAAGAGTATATATAAAAAAAATACATGCAATGGGGAATATATACACAATAGACAAAACATACATATAATGTAGTAAAGAAGTTTATAAATATGATAATATAGGACATATATATATGATTTAAAAAAAAAAGTATCAAAGAGGTATATAGAAAGTATGATAATGATGTTAAAAACAAATTATTAATAAAACTATACAGACGTATACACATATATACTGATATATACACATATGTTTTAGAAATATATATACTCTATAATGATACTAAAAGTATACATGTAAAACATGTATTAAGAAAAATACTGATAATGTTTAAAAGTGCATCCATAATATGTAAAGTGTAAAATATAATAAATAAAAATCTATCATATATAAGCATTAAATAGGAAATAATACTAATATTAATGATAGCCAAAATACTACTACTAATAAGTATAAAAAAATAAATATTAAGGGTAATTAAGTAGTGAAAATAAACAATGGGATGAGATTAAAAAACGGAGCAAAGTTCTCGGGCCAATCTAAAATAAATAAAAGAAAAAATTCAAAACAAAAGGGCCTAATCAAATATGCGCGTGAAGAATAAGGGTTAGAAGGGAAATTTTCCCTACACACTCAAAGCGACGTCGTTCGCGTACAAAGCCTTCAGCAGGTCGGGACTAAATTGTAACGAAGGCAAAAGGACAGGTTAAATTAGAAATAAGACATAGGATTATAATGAAACACACTGTGAAACAGAAGGACGTATGGTGAAAATTTCCCTCAAGAACCCAAAACACGCGGATCTAACCGCCCATGGGTCGGGTCATCAGGTAAACGCCTATACGGCATCGTTTTGCAGCGCAGAAAGAAACCCTAAAATGCAATGTTTAGCCATTCTTAGATTGAAGCACGAAACAACACTTCTCCTCTCTCATTCGGCTACACGAAGGGCTTCTTTCAACTGCTGTTTGGCCTACATACCATCACCATAACCGGTAGATGGTGGCGTACCAAGGCATTCTATTGCCTTCAGTTTAGAACCAGGCCTTGAAGGTAATTGATTTCAGCCCCCCACAGTCCTATCTCAGACTCCGATTTTGACGAAGGAGACGATGACTTCGATGGCTAGTTTATGCGAATGTAATCCTTTCCCCTTTTGTTTGTTTTTATTTTACACACAAATAGGTAAAAAAAAAGGTAAAAGAAACAATCCAAATAGCGTTTGAAACCAAAAGGTCCAATTTGAAAATATTAAAGATCACCTTCTTTTCTTTGCTGTTTGATCTTGGTATTGTGGTTATCTGCTTTAGTATGGTTATCCTCGATGTCTAAAATCTGTCTTTGATATCTGGGAAATTCTTTGTTATTCAAAAATGGCTGAATCCCCTTCATATTTTCCTTTCGGTCCTTTTTATAATCGAATAGAATACAATAGAAAAAAAAAGAAAACATCCCTGTTTGGTTGCTATTTCACTGTTTCTATCTCTGTTTGCTGCTCCCGTTTTGAACTTGCAGGTGTCAATGTCAATAAATGCGGTGGGACGTCCTCAAACGGCGGTGGCAGTCCCGTTATGGTGGTGTCAGAAGGCCCTAGGTGCGCCGTACCTAGGGTTTGAAATTTGTTCCTCGGGTTTGGGGCATTGGGGCAGCCGATTTGGGGTATGGGGTTAGGCTTAGGGTTTTGGGTTGCTGTTTTTAGAGTATTGGGCCAGGTGGGTAGTAGGTTTTATGTAAATGGGTTGCCGGGTTACTTGGAATTTGATTGTAAATGGGATTAATTTGTAAATGGGTTTGAGGTTAGTTTGGTTTTGTAATTTAAATGGGTCTGGGGTATTAATTGGGCTTGTCTGATGTGGGCTTGTTGAAAATTGGTATGGGTTAAATTTAATAGACCAAAATTGGCCTATGACGCATATATTATCCTCATACATTGATTAAAACGATATTCCAAAGTTTTCAAAAATAAAGGCAATGCTTAATGTTTGGAAACTTCGAGAAGAGTAGTGCCCTAACTTACTGGGTTGCAACTTTTCTCGTTAAGTTCGAATAGTCAAGCACCCTTCTAAGTCTTTAAGGTTTTCAAACTGCGAACAGCTGTCTTGAAATTTCAAAGCGTCGTGTCCTAACTTACTGGATATGATGTTTTGTCGTTTTAAGCTAGGTTTTTTAAAAAAATGGTCAGCTTAATCTCGAATATTGTATCCTAACTTATTGGATGCAACATTTTAATTCATTTGATACAAGCGAACCTTAATTTTCAATCAAAATATTTTAAAGAGGATTGCATCTTAAAATTTTTAAATTTCCGACATAAAAGACATTTGATAATCAATTAGGTACCAATTTTTGGGCATTACGAGGGTGCTAACCCTTCCTCGTACGTAATCGACTCCTGAACCCATTTTCTGATTTCGTAGACCAAAACTAATGATTTTAAAACAAAATGTTTTAAAGGTGATCCAATCACACCTAAAAAGATTAGTGGCGACTCCCATTTTAGTTTTCAAAATCGAACCCCGTTTTTTCCAAAACCTCGTTAAAAATGGTTTCGACAACTGCTATGCTTACCAAACACTGCAACTGGAGCTGTGTTTCAGTTCAATTTTTTTTACCCTTTAAATCTCACATCACTGAAGCAAATTGGTGATCTAAAGGGGCCCTTAGCCTTCTTAACGTCCTCTTTTAACAATCTACCCTTCTTTCCTTTTTTTCTCTTTTGCGAATCCCTTTGTCGTCTCTTAAATTTATCTCGATAGATTTCATAAATGTGATTATTTGAAAATCTAACATGCACTACGTAATATTTACCTACAATAACAATATGATAACTCACTCATAAAAGATAAATTTATTAATCAAATAATGACTTTAATTAAACTTAAATTAAACTTAAATGATAACCCACTTATAAAACATAAATTTATTAAATCTCTATGATAACTCATAGAGACAAGAAAAGATAAAATACTATATACAAAATCAAAACCAGGTACAAGTGTTGTACAATACCATAGTTTTTCTTACATAGAGCTGATTTTGCTAACCAATCAGTATGATCATTGAACACCATGTAATTTTTTATATTGTTTTGTTCTACTAGATACAAAATTACACTACATAACATAGTTGCAAGCTTTATGGCTAGGATTGGAAGAAATTTAGGAATGGTGTTGAGTCTCTTTGAAAATTTGCCTAATGCTACTGCTAGTCTTGCGCAGATGGATAAAGGGTCGATTTCTAGATGTGTAGAGAACTACAGTGACTCTGGTACTTAGATGGATAAAGGATCGATTTCTAGATGTGTAGAGAACTACAATGATTCTGGTACTTACATTCTTATGAGTGTCTTTGGCAACCAAAGAAAAACTTTAAGTTAACCTTAAACTAAATAATCAAAGCAAATGTTGTGGCAAAAAAATATATGTATGTTTAATGAGAAATGAGTGGAGCCTAAGCAGCTCAAGCCTATGTGACCAATACTAGCATAACTCTTTCAACCACTATAGCAAATTAAGCTTTTAGTGAGGTTTTTAGTCACGTTTGGATTGAAAACACCTCAAAGGACGAAATGTTAACGACGATTGTATTGAAAAACGCCACAAATATATACCATTAATGGCGCTAATAGAAAAACGCCATAATAAGTCGTTATATTGTGGCGTTTGTGGAAATAGCGCCACAAAGGAACACTAAATAGAAGTAGCGTTAGCGGTATTTTTCTCATAAACGCCGCAAAAGGTTAACCTTACCAAGATACTGGCATCGCTTGAATGATGATTCTAATGAGAACCAAATTGTGTTTTTAATGAGAATTTCTACCTTCGTTTATGATTATGTTGGTAATTTACAACTATTATCATATTACTACTTAATCAAGTTTCCTTTTTTTTTTTTTCTTTTTATAATCCTTAAAAAGAATATTACAATTAACAGATTTCAAAATTATTGAGTAAGGTAGTTAATATCATATCGGTGGGTATATCGTTTTTCTATTGGTAGTACTGACATATTTTGGTCTATCGTTTATGCTTGATTAGTACTACGGTGCGTATATATTGGTGTGTTGGTGGATTAATCAGCATATCCATCATTAATCCGAGTCAATTAATAGGGGCCTGTAATAACTAAAAGAGAGCAAATTATATTGATATATGAATATGCTAAAAAAATGGATATTGAGATTAATTTGTGTTATAAGAGACGAGAGGCTATTACCTGGGGTGCGTCGATATTTTGATAACCAATATAGTGAAATGAATATCGTAAGGATAATTAATAGTTGGACAATTTGAAATCTTTGTGATTTGTGCTGATGATAATGTGGTTTGTTAATTTGTAAAGTAGTGATTCCCAACAATGCTAATTTAGTTTAATTTCAGTTTATATATATTGATTTTAAATTATGTTAGCACCACTAAATATTCAATACTCAGCGTACGATTATGTTTTTTTTCGTGTATTCAAGGTCAGTATCTTAGCTTCAGCTCGAGTTAAGTTTGTGTTCCTTTATATGTATATTTGTTATTAATGACATGTACCTAGGTTGAGTCCACAAAATAGGTGCTATTTTTGCCATTTTGGTACACTTCTACATCTAGGTGCTTGTTGGACCTTTTAAGTATCCTAAGGTTGAATTTGGTCATCTATGTTTGTCGTTTATATATATGAATGGTTTTGCTTAATTGATAATTGCCCAATTATACCAATCATGTACAAAATAGTGTGCTTCTAACTTGTTTGCATGGGTTATGATGTGGTAATTATGTGTGCATTGATTTAGTATGTTGTAGAAGTAAGTCAACAATGCCTATACCAATCGAGTTAAAACTTAATCGGCTAATATTATTCCATTTTAAAAATAATTGTAATTGCTGTCACCTTCATATGTTATTGTCCTTCATACTTATAAAATTTAACTAGTTTTTTTTATCCCGTGCGATGTTATTCATTAAAACTTTGTTATAAAATTTATAACGTTTCAAAAACACTTTTATCTGGAAATGTAAAAATAAAATAGTGTAAATGTTTAATTTTTATTCAAATATTAACCAATTAGTAATAGTTTTATATTATTTTAATGATGTTTTTGTATTAAAGTTTGTTATGTGTTTTTTAATGTTTATCCATTAAGTGAGAAAAATCCTCGTTAAAAAAGTAAAAAGATTATGCTTCGACTCTTGCAAACAACAAACTAATAACAAGGTTCATTCCTTCATTTAATTAGTAATTTATACAGTTCACACTCTTTGGCTCTACTCATAAATTTTTCAATAATAGATCTTTCATAAAGAGATCTATCTTATATAGTAATGGTATGTAAGGATGAGAATTAATTGAGCAGCTAACACTGTTAATCCATTCTTTACAAGGGTCGAAGCGTAATCTTTCTGTAAAACTTAATTTTTATTAAAATTATTTAACCTAAATTAAATTTATTCAATATATGTAACCAATCTACTATAGTCAATGTTTCCTTTCAATAGTTGTCCATGTTAACTAAAAATTGCATACACAGATATGTTTAGCTTTCAACATTAAATGCAATTAATGTCCCAAAAGTTTTTCCTTTTCGTTTAAAACATTAACAAATTTGACCTTGTGTGTTGACATGATAGTTAGGGCGTTTACCGTTTTATGTGTGACTTGAATTTGAGTCGTACTAGTTAGAACATTACTCTCCTCTTATAATTCATTAAAAAGAAAAAAGAAAACCAATAAATTTAGGAAACGCATTTGTAGAATATTTATAAAAATAGAATGTTTTGTAAATTGGCCTAAAAGTGAATGTTTCCAAATATGTTTGAAGATCTTGCTATAATATATGCACCAGTTTTTTTACTTGTGCGATGCAATTAAGGTGAGTGTTTGATCGAATTAAGTAAAAAAAATTATATTAATCGAGTTGACGAATAATATTTTATCATTCTAATTTCGAATCGAACCGAATCGAGTGCAATAAAATTCAAGTTGAGTCTAAATTGAGTGAAATTGTTCAAGTTAAATTAAAATTTTAAACATGTCAAATTAAAATCTTATTACAAATTAGCACATAAATTTAAAACAATATATATTTGAAAACTTTTTCAAAGCAAAATAAGAAAAAAAATACTTTAATATGATAAACTTGAATCATTAATTTTTTATTTTAGAAAATTTTAAAATTTTAATCTTTCTTTATATACTCTTTAGAATTTTTTTTATTTTTATAATTTTTTAAAAAATATAAATTTTTGAATTTTAAAAATTATTTTAGATTTTATTTGTAACTTTTGTTAAAAGAGAGACCAATTTACTTATGTTTAAAATTGACAGGAATCAAATGATTATTTACATTAATCTGTTATTTGAATTATTCAAATAGTAAATTTAACTCGACTTGAACTCGAAACTTGAATTACTTATTCAAGTTGACTCAAAAAAATTGAATAACTCAATTTTATTAACTCAAAATTAAAATTTTTTTAATTAAATTGAATAACTCAAATTTTCTTAACTCAATTCAACTCGATTCAATCAAATGCCCACCACTACCTATCAAAAGCTTCACTAAGTTATCCGTGGGAGGCTCCCAAGTAGGGTAGTGATTTAAAGAGTTTGGGGCTAAAAAAGTTTGGAATATAGGCTTTTTTTTTATTATAGAAATTTATATAATTGAAATCTACGTGGGAATGCATTATAGTGCCAAATGTCAAAACAAACGCAAGTATACTTTCCTGTGAATTAATTAAAATATCTTAAAAGTATTTTATAAATTGAGATGGTTTACTTAAAATTTTATAAAAAAAATAAAACCATAAAATATTTTTTATTAGTTTAGATATATAATAGTAAAATTATTATATAAATTAGTATGCTCATAAAAAAAATTCAAAAATATTATTGCAACATGAAAAAAAAATAAAAAATAAAATTTAAATAAACAAATGTAATATTATCTTTATTCCATAAATTCATAAATTTGATTGATTAAATTAATTAAATTAAATTAAATATTTATTTTATTGCAATTATTAATTAATATAATTTATTATTAAAATTAATTCAAAAAATGGGATTCACTTTAAATATAATTAAAAAAAAATTCCATATGTATTTTCGTTATTTCTTTTATATTTTGTGTATATATATTAAAAGTGAGACTCATTTAATCATATTTAAAACTTAATTATAAAAAACAACATTATTTCATAATATATATGAGTTCTTTATAAAAAACGTTATCTTCGTCATTCACATTATTAATAAATGTTTGTATTATGTTTAGATTGTGAATTTAGTTCATGTATTTGAATTCGTTTAATTTTAATTATATATTTTAAAATTTTTAAAATTTTAGTGTTAACGTAAACTGTAACAGCTGAATTCGATAGATAAAATTTTCTTATTAATCTTGTACCATGTGCACAATTTAATCATTGTTAGTCCTTGTACTTTACAAATTTAGTCTCATGATAATTGTTAAATCCTTTAAATAAAATAAGATGATCTTTTATGGGTATTATAAGAAAATAGTAAGCTGACATTGTATTTAACATGTGATAATATGCTTGTTCCATAAGATTTTGGAAGTAATAGAATTGAACTTAACGAACTTAATTGCTACTATTAAAAACTATAAGGTTAATTTTAAAAAATAAAAAATGAATACGGACCTAATTAAAACGCGCGTTAGATTAGAGGGACTCACTGGACAAAATATCCTAATCCCAAAACGGCATCGTTCTAACATACAAATTTAAAGGGTCCAAGGACCAAATTGGAACTGAAATAGAATTATTGGGCGAAATTAAAAAGTAAAATAATCTTAATTGAAAAGATAGAAAACACGGAAGGACTGCGAACATAATTGAACAACTCAATTTGATTAATTCAAAATTAAAAATTTTTTTAATTAAATTGAATTTTTCTTCCCCTAGTTGTACCACCATAATATAATTTATAAAAATAGAGTATTTTATTAATTATATTGTAGTGTTCGTTTATTTATGATAAGGTTTAATTTTATTAAAGTTATTTCAAAAATGTTCTTAAAGTTAAGATGACTGCAAATTTTATTAAATTTAAAAGAAAGTTTAATTTTTGCCTAAATTACGCTCCCAACCCTTTCCCTAAACACCACTTCGCAACCCAAAATTTACACTTCTTCTGCTACTGCCGCCGCCATTTCTGCTTTCATTTTCAACCCCCCATTCTGCTTAGTTTCAAGATATGGGTAAACTTCCTTCTTTTATTCTACGTTCACTTGTTAATGGTGGAAGCGATCTCTCTAATTTCCACTCTTTTTCTTTTTCTTCTTCTTCTAACACCATTGCTACACAAATCGAAGCCCTAAGTAAGAAACCCATGTCCATGTCTGTTAGAGGAAAGGGAAAAAGAGACGATCGATTCTATAATGTTGATCATGCTTTGGTTTTGTTCAATAAGATGATTGAAAAGTACCCAATGCCTTCAATTGTGGAATTCAATAAATTATTAGGAGCCATTGTTAAGATGAAACATTATCTCATTGTTGTTTCTAAGTATAGACGGATCGAATTACTGGGAGTTTCCCATGATGTTTATTCTATGAGCATCTTGATTAATTGCTTTTGTCAATTAGGTCGAATTGATTTTGGGTTGTCTGTTTTGGAGAAAATGCTGAAGTTAGGTTTTGAACCTAGTGCTGTAACTTTTTCAACCTTGATTAATGGACTTTGTAATCAAAATAAGATTTCTGAGGCTGTTAGTATGTTCGATGGAATGACTGAAAGCGGGTACCAACCTAATTTGATTGTTTACAATATAATGCTTAAGGGGTTGTGTAAGACCGGTAATATTGGTAGAGCTGTTAGGTTTCTAAGGCTGATGGAAAGCAGAGGTTATGAACCCGATATTGTAGCATATAGTACCATCCTTGACTGTCTTTGTAAGAACGGTTTGTTACAGGAGGCTCTCAATCTCTTATCTGAAATGAAGGTTAAAGGCATTAGACCAAATGTCGTTACTTATAGTTGTTTAATTCATGGTATGTATAATTCGGGCCAGCAGGAGGAGGCTACAAGGCTCTTGAATGAAATGGTGGATAATAATATTTCACTTAATATTGTCACATATAATATATTGATTGGTGCCTTTTGCAAGGAAGGAAAGGTCTCTAAAGCTGTAGAGACCGTTGACTTGATGAGAAAGCAAGGGATTGAGCCCGATGTTGTCAGGTATAATGCATTGGTTGATGCGCTTTGCAAGGAAGGGATGGTCTCTGAAGCTGAGGGTTTTGTTGACGCAATGATAAAGCGAGGCATTGAGCCTAATGTTGTTACCCATACTGCATTAATCAATGGCCATTGCTTACAGAACGAGATGGATAAAGCTAGAAGAGTTTTCAACTTGATGATTGAGAAGGGTTGTGCACCTGATATAGTTACTTAAAATATGTTGGTTGATGCACATTGCAAGCAAGGGATGGTCTCTGAAGGCAAGGATATTCTTGACTCAATGAGAAAGAGAGGCATTGAGCCTAATGTTGTTACCTATAGTGTGTTAGTTAATGGTCACTGCTTACAGAATGAAATGGATAAAGCTAGAAGGGTTTTCAACTTGATGATTGAGAAGGGTTGTGCACCTAATATAGTTACTTACAACACCATGATCAATGGATATTGCAAAGAGAAGAGGTTAGACGAAGCAATGGAACTCTTTCATGAAATATCTCAAAAGGGACCAATCCCGGATACTGTCACATACAACACTCTTTTGCAAAGTATGTTTCAGTTAGGGAAAGTTTCAACTGCTCATGAACTTTTTAGAAAGATGCTTGCTTCTGGACAAGTTCCAAATATAGTGACCTGTAACATTTTGCTAGATGGTTTATGTAAAACAGGTCATATCAAAGAGGCATTGGGAGTTTTTCAAGCGATGCGAAACAGTGGGTTGGAACTTGATATTGTCCCATATACTATCCTAAGGTTGTGCAAAGCTGGGCATATCGAAGTTGCAAAGGAATTATTTCATCAACTCTCAGACAATGGTTTAAAACCAAATGTTTACACATTGTGTAATGATTAACGGACTGTGTAAAGAGGGATTGCCAGATGAAGCATACAGGTTGTTTGGGAGCATGGGAGAAAATGACTGTTTGCCTAATAGCTGCTGTTACAATGTAATGATTCAGGGGTTCCTTCACAACAGTTATACCTCAAAAGCAACGCAACTTGTTACGGAAATGGTTGGTAAGGGCTTTTCTGCAGATATATTCACTACCACCTTATTTTTGGATCTCATTGATTACTCTAATGAATCAATCTTGCTCAGAAATGTTTCATAAATTGTGTAAAGATCATCACTCGCAATGTGAAACAGTTTGTGACCATTGTACAGTGATAAAAGATTCTGGAAAACACATTACAAAAAGCGTAGAATTCAATTAAATTTAGGGTCTATTTGATTAATGGAAAACACATTTTTCGAAAACTGATTTTTAGAAAATAATATGATATTTTGAAAAATGTAATATATTCTTTTGTTCTAATGATTTTAGGTAAAACATTCTACATTATTTGATAATTTTTAGGTAAAAAAATTTAATTACAAAAATTATTGTAAAATAAACTATTCATTTTAATCAAACTTAATTATTCTTGTAGAATTATTTGTTATAAATTACGTTTTTTCATATAAAAACATCTTTACTAAAACTTAAAATATCTAATACAAGTAGGCAACAAATTACAACAGGCAATTGGAGGTTTGGGACAAATTTGATTGTGTTCATTCAGTGGACTATATGTTGACTATCAATTTATGCAATACACTTTAATCCACTGAAGCAACCATACAAACAAACTTGCCTACAACTGTAACAGTGGTTACTTGAAATACATGTTACAATATAATAAGGTTGTGAAACACCTAGTATGCATGATGATGTTTGTAATAGAAAAAGGTTTTGAATTATACTATGATTATATGCTTAAATTATTTCTTAATTAAATCTGGATATTCTGAGTTGCATCAGTAACGTAACGTGATGCCACGCATTCAGATACGAGAATCAGGTCGGGTGTGGGCTGTCACACTAATGGATACTGATGGAAGTCCGATTAAAGCTTGAAAACAAGATTAGCTATCAAGGATTCACACTAGTGGCATCGCTTGAATGATGATTCTAATGAGAACCAAATTGTGTTTTTAATGAGAATTTCTACATTCGTTTATGATTATGTTGGTAATTTACAACTATTATCATGTAACTACTTAATCAAGTTTCCTTTTTTTTTCTTTTTTATATTCCTTAAAAAGTACAATTAACAGATTTCAAAATTATTTTGAATAAGGTAGTTAGTATCGTATTGGTGGGTATACCATTTTTCTCTTTGTAATACCGACATATTTCAGGGTACCGTTTTTGTTTGATTAGCACTACGGCGTGTATATTGGTGTGTTGATGGATTGATCCGCATATCCGTCATTAATCTGAGTCAATTAATAGGGGCCGTAATAACTAAAAGAGTGTAAATTATATTGATATATGAATATGCTAAAAACATGGATATTGAGATTAGTTTGTGTTATATGAGATGAGAGGCTATTACCTGGTTGATATTTTGATAACCGATATAGTGAAATGAATATCCTAAGGATGATTAATAGTTGGACAATTTGAAATCTATGTGATTTGTGGTGATGATAATGTAAGGTTTGTTAATTTGTAAAGTAGTGATTCCCAACAATGCTAATTTAGTTTAATTTCGGTTTTTATATATTGATTTTAAATTATGTTAGCACCGCTAAATATTCAATAATTAACGTACAATTATGTTTTTTTTTTTGTGTACTCAAGGTCAGTATCTCAGCTTCAGCTCGGGTTAAGTTAGTGTTCCTTTATATGTATATTTGTTATTAACGACATGTGCCTAGGTTGAGTCAACCAATTATATGCTATTTTGGCTATTTTGGCTATTTGGGTACACTTCTACATCTAGGTGCTTGTTGGACCTTTTAAGTGTCCGAAGGTTGAATTTGGTCATCTAAGTTTGTCATTTATATGAATGGTTTTGCTTAATTGATAATTGCCCAATTATACCAACCAATCATGTACAAAATAGTGTGCTTCTAACTTGTTTGCATGTGTTATGATGTGGTAATTATGTGTGCATTGATTTCGTATGTTAATGATATAGCTTAGGTGACTTTTGGAACTCATTTTCATGCTTAAATCATTACATTTTGGACTATCTGGAATGCTAGTCTCGAGATACAATGGTCAAGTCTCGAGATACTATGAACAAAATTGGCCATTTTAAGTATTTATGGGTAATGGTCTCGAGAAACGTTGAGCATGCCTCCAGAAATCAATTCTTAAGTCTCTTGACAAGTGCCACTTGGTCTTGAAATAAGTACACATCGAATGTAGGGATCAAAACAGGGGAAACTTGTCTCAAAACACTTAGTTAAACTTTGATAGATGGGTTAGTTAAAGTTTGATAGATGGGTTTGGATTCGAGTCCCAACTCTATATTTAACCCCAACTAACACCGATGCATGTTTAATAAGGTTGTGAAACACCTAGTATGCATGATTATGTAATAGAAAAAGGTTTTGAATTATATTATGATTATATGCTTAAATTATTTCGTAATTAAATCTGGATATTCTGAGTTGCATCAGTAATGTAACGTGATGCCACGCATTCAGATTCGAGAATCAAGTCGGGTGTGGGCTGTCACACTAATGGATACTGATGGAAGTCCGATTAAAGCTTGAAAACAAGATTAGCTATCAAGGATTCTAAGCCATTTATGGGTAATCTAAGCTGATAATCTTCTTAAAGGACAGAAGATGAGACAATTGGTGATGGTGTTGATTAAATAAAGGACCGGATGGTGGTGCAACGTGTGGCGGCTAGGGTGTTTCTAGCGAAGGAAAACAAAGAAAATGAAATGAAATGAAAGATGGGAGAAGGAGAAGGGGTGTTTGAATGTGGTCACTACTGAAGATGACACTAAATGGTAAGGGTAGCTTCTGTTGTAGAAAAATGGAAAAAATGCTTGGCTAGAATTAAAAAAAAGGGGGGGGGGACTTTGTTTGTATATGAAGAAGGAGATAATAAATAGAAAAAGATAATGTTTAAAAGATCTTAAAAGGATCCAATTTAACTTACGAGGGTTCAACCCACCCATGTATTGATCCATTCCAACTGAACCTTGAAAAGCAAACCTGAAGCCCATTACAAAAGTAGACCTATTAGTCTATCATTGGCTGTAGGTAGATCTGTCCATAAGTAGCTTGGACCAAAGGTCAGTGTAAAAAGTGAGAGGGTTTGAGCAAAATATATGTTCAAAAAATAAGCTTGAGCAAAAAAAAAAAAGGCTTGTTCTCAGGTAAAATTTTTTGTCCCAGGCCCAACCCGAATTTGAAAAAAAAAATTGTTGTTTCCCCCACTGTTTTACTACCATTCACTATGATATTACTATTATTTTTTTCTTATTGCTTGGATATTGTATAGCTCTTATTTTATTATTATTTTTACTACTATTTTAGAGGCATTTGCCTGTTAAGTTGCATATATTTTAGTAGGGGTGTGCAAAATTCGGGTAAAACCGAAAAAATTCGGTTAACCGACCGAATTCGGTTAATCGGTCGGTTAACCGAATTTTTTCGGTCGGGGGTCGGTTAATTATTTTTTGAATTTTCGGTTAACGGTTAATTCGGTTCGAAACCGGTCGGTTAACCGAAATTTTTTGGTTTAACCGAAAAAATTAAAAATAATAAATAAAATATATAAATAGGCTTTTTATTTACCTAAACCCAACCCAAACCCAAACCCAACTACCCAATTACCTAACCCAATTATCCAACCCAACCCAACCCAATAATAGAAATTACAAATAAATAAATAATTTAATAAAAATAAAAATAAAAATCTAAAACTAAAACTAAAACCCAATGATAGAAATTACAAATAAATAAATAATTTAATAAATAATTTAACCTAAACTTATGTAATGTTTTTAATTATGTAGTGATTCAAAGACTTATATAATGTTTTTAATTATGTAGTGATTCAAAGACTTATGTAATATTTTTAATATGTAGTGATTTAATTCGGTTAATTCGGTTAATCGGTTTGTAGCGACGAAAAATTTTTAGCTTAGGTCGCTAATTGTGGCGATCTTAAATCTTGAAAACGAGTTTTGATTTTTGTTAAAGCAAAGGAGTCGCCACCGATCTTTTCTTCTAGGCGCGATCGGACACCTGATAAAACATCAAATTTCGGGTAAAAGGCCAAGTTTAGGTCCGCGTTAAAGTTCAGAGAAAAATAGGGTTCGGGAGTCAGTTACGCGCGGGGAAGGTATTAGCACCCCGCGACGCCCAAAAATTGGTATCTTTCAAATGTACGTTGTCTTGATTTTCCAAAAAGTATAAGTTCAATTTAAAAATTTAGTCGTGATCCGATCGAGATACGAGCGTTTTTTGGAATTTTGATTTCTTTTGAAAAGGATATCCCGTTTTAACACGAGCCAATCGTGATTCACCCAACAATAGCAATGAGATCACTGGCATAATGTTAAAATCGGCATATTGCCTTATTTTTTAAATCATGAAAAGATTAGGGATGAGTAATATCGAAGTAGAAGAACATATGAACTAACATACTAAATTAAAAATAAGTAATGATAAAGGTGAAAAGTATACGAGATGAATAATGTAATATATAACAATGCATATATGAAGGTAGCAGTGATAATGCGAATAATGATGTTATAAGTGCACACAATGTATATAAGTATAATATATAAAATACATGTTTTGGAAAGAATATAATAATGTTAAAAGTTTATATGCATGAAATATAAAAACACAATTTCTAAAAATACATGCTTAAGTTAATATATATACATATATGCGTATATTAATGCACGTGGGCAAATAATGATAGTACAAATGATAATAACGAAGATTAATAGTGAAAACCACAAGTACGGCATATTATTAGGGTTTATACATAATACATATATTCACAGATATAGTGTAAAAAAAATGAACACGTAATATATTAAAATGTTGAATACGATTATTAATACGCAAATATTTACATAAAATATATTAATATTTAAAGATATACATAAATTTAGACAGGATAGTATTAAAGAAAACATAAAATATATTAATATTAAAAGAGTTTTCGAATGCTAATAATAATAAACATTAATATACAAGGGATTTAATAATAATGAAAGTGATGAAACACGATAGTAATAACATAAAATCAAAAATAATAGTAAATATAACACATAATACTAAATATAATATAATAATAAACATAGAACAAGTAAAACTTTAAAACAAATACGAATAATACTATGTAAAATATCATAATACGTATATGTGCATAAATATAATAATACTAATACTAATAATAATAATAATAATAATAATAATAATAATACATAATAATACATAACATAATAAATAATAACAACAAAACAAAATAATTCTAAAAAGGTAAATGACAACTATATAATAGTAATAATAATCATAAAGGGTGTATATATAAATAAAATATACATAAATATTAAAAAATAATAATAATAATAATAATAATAATAATATAATAAGTGGAATAATATTAAAATTAAAATGAAATAGTGAATAAAATAATAGGGACGAAATCGAAAACGGAAGCAAATATTCGGGCCTGATTTTAAAATAAAACATGCAAATGGGACCTATTAGAACACGGGTCAGACTTAAGGGGACCAAAACAGCAATTTACCCGCCTCGGTAAAACGACACCGTTGCGCGTAGGATCAAATTGAAAAACGGGATGAATTTCTGGGTTGAATTACAATTAGAAGAACCTGATTGCAAATTAAATAAAAAGCGGAAGGACCGATTGCACAATAAGCCCTGCTGACGTCAGAGCACGCGGATCCTAGGCGGAGCGGGTCGGGTCGACCCGACCCGAGTTCAAAACTATATAAACCCATATTTTTTGATTTCGGCTCATTTGTGCCGTGGAGAGAAAAAAAAAAAGAGAGAAAGGGAAGAGAGGAGAGGGGAAGGAAGGAGGGGGGTCTTCGGGCTCCGGTCGCCGGACCGGTCAACGTCCGGTCACCGGCCGGTGATCGGACCACCGTGCGCGCCGCCGTCTGCCGATGTTCCGGCCACCGGAACGGTGGCCGGAAAAAGGTAAAATTTTTAAAAATTTTTCTGTTTTAATCTATAAATCCTTTAGGCTTAATACTTAGGTTATTTTCTTATTTAATAATCGTTCGTGTATGCAAAAATAAATAGATCTGAAAACGTTACCTACTAATTCTGTTTTGATCTCCGATTCTATGTTGATTGGGGGGTATCCCTTCGCTGCTATTTTGGGTGTTTTGATGTTCTTATTTGTGCTTTAAAGCTCTCTGATTCTATATAGAAAATTTTTTCGAACCCCTACAAACTGTTTTGAATCGGGCTTTTATAGCCCTTACAAATATTTTTTTTTATTTTCCTTTTGCTTTCTGTCTTTGTCTCTTTTAATGTTTGCAGGAGTGAAGGGCGGTGCTGAGATGTCAACGGCGGTGGATGTGACTTGTGGGCGGTGGCTGCAGGCTTTGGCAGAATGTCAGAGGCTGAATCGGCAACAAGTTGCAAGTGGGTAGAGGCGGCGTGAGTGAGGGCAAACAGGGCTAGGGTTTCTGTTGGGTTTGGGTAGTGGGCTAATTCTATCGGGTCTGTTGATTGGGTCTTGGGTAGGTTAGTGGGAATGGGCCCCGAATTTGTATGGGTCAGGAGTTTAATAATTGGGTTTAGTCAAATGGGTTGGGTTGTATTTGGGTTTGTTTCTGTAACGGGTTTAAATTTGTAAATGGACTAGGACCTTTAATTTTAGTTTCTGTTTTGTGTTTGTTTTTCTGTTTATTCGTTTGGTTTGCAAAATTGGGCTACAACACGGTTAATTCGGTTAATCGGTTAATTCGGTTAATTCGGTTAATTCGGTTAATCGGTTAATCGGTTAATTCGGTTAACTCGATTAATTCGGTTAATTTTTAACTAAAAGTTAAAAACAAAAAACTTCGGTTAATTCGGTTAACCGACCGAATTAACCGAAAAAATTTCGTGTCGGTTAATTTTTTTAAAAAAAATTTCGGTTCGGTTAACGGTTAAAATTTTTAAAAGGTCGGTTAATTCGGTTAATATAATTTCGGGTCGGTTAACCGGTCGGTTAACCGAATGAACACCCCTATATTTTAGTGTTATTTTAGTATAAATATTTTTTAATTATTTTCAATTTGTTGGTAAACATTTGTTTTAATGTTATTAGTGTTTTTGATTTATTATATATTTTTAATTTTTTACATAAAAATGTTAATACGGGCGGACTGGATCGGACCCGAGTTTTAATATTTTTATTGGGGCCGGGCTTGAGCAAAATTTTAGAAGTATTTTTCAGGCCGGGCCGAGCCAAATCTATGAATCGGACCTAAAATTTTGTTGTTTTAAATGGCAGGTTTTGATGTTCCAACACAATTAACAAGGACGATATCACGGAGAAAGGTGCAATATTTTGTTGAAGATGCATCATTTCTCCAATTAACCAGAATGCCCTTTTTCAGGCTTTGCTTTTTTAAAAATTTGGTGTTTAGATCTTAGGTGAACAAAATTTGGGCTCCATTATTCTTAATCGTTTTAGAGAGGTCTAGTCGTGTAGAGGCAAGGCAATGTCTTGGGCACAAAGGTAATTAGTTGATTAGGTCATCTCTGATGAGATGAGATTAATAGTCAACTATGTATACAAGTAACAAACGAGGAGATCAGATCAGTTTTCCAAAATTTTTATCATCATTTAGGGGACATCATTGGTGTCGTAAAAAGTTATTTTGAAAGCAGTCATGTGTTAAGGGAGATGAAACATAATAATGTTTCTTGATGTTAGATATGCAATGGCTGTTTAAATCATGAATCATGATTGATGAAAATGAGACGAATAACTGATGTCTGTCTTGATGTTCGGGTTCGATTAGGAGCTGAAGAAAGAAGTGGCTATTAAGGTTATCGATTTAGAGGAATCGTAAGTTGATGGCTTTGTTACTTTTGTTTAATTTATTCCTCATATATTCGAGTTTTAAAGGCAGGTGGTTGCTGTGTGCAAGATAGTCTTGTTTATGATCTTCCATTTGTTTAAATATTAACTTGCTCTCTTTCCCTCATCTCCCTCTATGTAGACTTGTGGGTTTTTCAGGTGAGAAAACCACGCACTTTTTCTTGGTAAATAAGCATCAGTAGTTTGTGTGAGTTCAGCAAAACAAATTTATCTTCCCATTCATCCATAGAAGTCCCATTATATATATCTTCGACTTGTATGGGAGCTTGCTGATGCATTTGTTTACTGCAAGTAGACTTGGAATGTAACAACTTCCCATTGCTTACTGCATATTTCATCTCTTTCTTATGCATGCTTTATTTTTATTTTATTTGTTCATGTTGCAGTGAGGATGAAATGGAGGACATCCAGAAGGTATTCCCTTACTTTCTTACGAGCTACCATCTTACTAGGGTTTTCATATGTGTTCTTTTGTCTCCAGGAAATCTCTGTTCTGTCACAATGCTGTTTATTTGTTATGCAGCTACAGTCAGGTCCTCCATAGGTGGAATGTCAATTGCATGTATTTCATGGGATTTGCTGCATAATGAAGTAAAGATTCATAGAGATATCAGAGGTTGTTTTCTTAACAATAAACAAAGATAAGAAGAAAATTTTACAACTTTTGGTTTTAGACTATAGGCATGCATATTTCCAGATAAATTTGTGATTTGGTGAAAATAATTATTGGATTTTTTTTAAATATTTTCAAAGTATTCCAATACTTGTAAAATTACTCCAAAACATGTTTTAATTTGTCTAAATGTTTTTGAGTCAATCCAAAATATTAAGTGTTTTAAACTCATTTTATACAAGTATCGGAAGGTGTATCGATACTTGGGTGAAGTTCTACTAATAAAAGTAAGTCAACAATACCTATACCAATTGAGCTAAGATTTAATTGGCTAATATTAGTGAATTTTAAAATAATTGTGTTTGCTCCCACCTTCATACGTTATTGCCATTCATACTTATAAAATTTAACAAGTGTTTTTTTTTTATCCCGTGCGATGTTAATTCCTTAAAACTTTGGTATAAAATTTATAACGTTTCAAAATGTATCTGGAAATGTAAAAATAAAATAGTATAAATATTTAATTTTTACAATTTTTTTTGAATATTAACCAATTAGTAATATTTTATATTATTTTAATGATGTTTTTGTATTAAAGTTTGTTATGTGTTTTTTTAATGTTTATATATAAATATATAGAGTTAGTATCATAATTTATAAAAATATATTTTATTCAAAATTTCCTAAATTACCAAATATGTGAATTATGTTTGATATTATTGAATATGTTAGCAATTAATTCGATTTTAAGAATTATTCATAGTACAAATTAAAAACATGAAAATTTAATAAAAAAAATAAATTATTGATATTCATTAAAATAAAAAAAATTTAGAACTAAAAGATGGATAGTTCAATGTAATTATCAGCGCCTGACCCTGAGATGTGGATCATCCAAAGGCACATTAGCATGGCGTACTTCTCCTGTTCAAACTGGGAAAAAAATTCCCCATTGGTAGCAAATGCTTTTCCATTAAGCAAGGAAAATCCTATTTAAAAAGCAAAAAGATTATGCTTCGACTCTTGCAAAGAACAGACTAACAGAGTTCATTCCTTCATTTAATTGGTAATTTGTACAGTTCACATTCTTCAGCTCTACTCATAAATTTTTCAGTAATAGATCTTTTACAACGAGATCTATCTTATACACTAACGGTATGTAAGGATGAAGATTAATTAAGCAACTAACACTATTAATCCATTCTTTACAAAGTCGAAGCATCTATAATCTTTTTATAAAACTTAATTTCTATTAAAATTATTTAATTTAAATTAAATTTATTTAATATATGTAACCAATCTACTCCTTTCAATAGTTGTCCACAATAATTAAAAACTGCATACACAAACATGTTTAGCTTTCAACATTAAATGAATTAATGTCCCAAAAGTTTTTCTTTTCGTTTAAAACATTAACAAATGTGGATATTTCTTTTTTTTTTTTTTTTTTGCAGTATAAAATTAAAAATTTTAAAGTTGGGCCACTGTATGAACAACTAAACATGAGTCGAGAATAAAAGGAATTAATGACATTGATTTACGTGTATTGAGAAATAAAGGGTTGAATGCTTATATAAAGGAGGGGAGTATTTTTGTTTCTTTGGTAGAATAATGAAGGGAAAAACTACAGAAAGTTAATACCCTTGCAGCCTATCGCCAACTGTCCCTGTACTGTCCTTGCAAAGAATGCTCCTCAGTGCAGCCGGTGGATTCAGCAGCCTGCTTAGGCCAAATGGCTTCCCAGAGAATGTGGCGTATCTTGACCTTCATCCTAAAGGGCTCGAATTGTGCGTACTAGCGATATACTATGCTTAGCAGCAGACTCATCCGATATGATGCAGACAGCAGCAGCACTCTCGCTCTCAATCTCCACACACCTAAAGCCTTGCATCCAAAGAAGATTCAAACCGTCCAAAATTGGCCACAATTCAGCTTATTCAATAATTGAAATCCACGTGGCAGTATATTATAGTGCAAAATTTTAAAAATTGAACTTATACAATAACTAAAAGGGATATTAAATGTGTATCCTAACTCACCCTTAGTTCTATTGGCATGGTCATTATTGTCAATAAAGGAAGACGTGAGTTCGAGTGTGCTAAAGTGCATTATCCTCTTATTTATGAGTTGAAGAAGGGCTATGGGTAATTCTAAACATTAGATATAATCATAACTTATAATGAGATTGTTCAAAAAATAATCAATTAAGATAAATTTAATCAACCAATTAAGAAAAAACTTCCTATTAATCTCATGTGGCTAAAAAAGATTCCACTTTGCTTCCAATCACTCACACCACCCCCAAAATATTAAAATGTTATGATTTTCTTTCTAAAATGACCAATTGGTTTCATGGATGAAAATTTAAAATTCAATATATTTTTTCTATAAAAAATAAAATATATTTTTAAAAAATTCAACAATATTTAAACTAGTCATTGGAATTCATATTTAATAAATAGAAGCATTTTATATAAATTTAATTATAAAATAAAATATTTTTTTACTATTATTTAAATAATAAATTAAATTTTGGGTAAATTACACCAACAGTCACCCAACTTTAGGGTAACTGACAAAACAATCACCTAGGTTTCATTTCAGTCACTCAACTTTCAAAAAGTAATAAAACAACCCTTTTTGCTGTTTTCTGTCACAGATGTCATGGCAAAGTGACTTTGCATGTGACGGCGTCCTTACTGTCAACCTTAAGTCCAGCTGGCCGGTTACTCACATTTTAACAATTGTAGCAGCACCATTTAGGGTTAGAGAAAAAGAAAAAAAAAGAAGAAGAAGAAGAGGAGGAGAAGAAGAAGGAGAAGAGGAAAAATAGAGATGCCTAAAGTGATTCCGGTGTGCTATTGTGGAAACCCAGCCAAATTAAACATGTCTTGGTCCAATGACAACCCAGGTAGGAGGCTTTTGGGTGTAAGAAATTCGGCAATGGATTTCGAAATCAATGTCAGTTTTTCAGCTGGTTTGATCTGCCATTGACGCCCCGTTCAAAATTTGTGGTGTTGGGTCTTCTGAAAAAAGTGAGGACATTAGAGGATGCAAGGAAGAGGGAGAGAAGAACATGGTTATTGCTGCTTGTAATTGTAACTGTTTTGTTGTTTTTAAAAGCTTAAAAATCATCTTATGTTCATTGAAAACCAGCTTACGTTTTGTAATTTTGTTGCTGGTAAATTGTTGCTTATGTTGGTATACATGGTTGCTGGTATATTGTTATTTAACATATCTTATACATGGCTGCTGGTATACATGGCTAACCAGCTCATGTTGTTGTTTATAAACACTTGAGAAAGACTTGAAATGAGATATTTTTGTTGATTACAAATTGTGTTGGAATATTTTTGTTGCTTAACATATGTTATACATGGCTACTGGTATACATGGCTAACCAGCTGATGTTGTTGTTTACAAATTGCTTAACAGTTGGTATACATGACTGCTAGCTAGAAGAGATAATAGTTGGTATACAAATTGCTTAACAGTTAGTATACAAATTGCTTAACAGTTGCTTAACTCATATATCAGAAAATGGAAAAAAAAACCTATGCATTTCTCATATATTAAGGCCAAAATGCCAAACTGTTTACAAAAGGAATGAGTGGTAAAATATTGCCAACTTTTCCTACAATTCACAACAATTGAACAGATGTGAATTGTAAGGAAATTTACAAAAAATTTCAGTGACTATATGCCTAAGTTTATCAACAGTAGCAATCATAGGTAAATTTAAAAAAAAATCATCTGCCTAAGTTAATAAATCAGTAGCAAGCAAATTTACACATTTTCAAAAAGTTAACAAAATGCAGTCTGTTCTTATCATCATCAATGGTCTGTCATGGATGACTCTTGAGTAGAAGGCATCCATCTAACAGTGGTTGGTTTTCTCTTGGATGGGAGTTTTTGTCTTAGGGCAGCTTGTTGATGAGTTGGGGCAGTAGGTAACTGAGTTGGGGTGGCCTGTTGAGTTGAGGTACCCTCTTGCTGATTTGGGGTAGCCTATTGCTGAGTTGGGACACCAACTTTATGTGTGTAATCATCATTGCTTGGTATTAGGTCCAGTAGAATAGGATACTACCACTTTTTACCTATCTCAAAGTCAAAAGACTTCAATTCCACAGTTCACTGCAACTGTAAAACATCGAATAAACAAGAGTAATAACACTACATATAAATGCAGGCCAATCTCATCCTTGTAAATCTTAACCAGTGCTTAATAAACTATGGTGAATTACTATACAAGGCTATTTCAAGTCTTAACAATAATCACATGTAAAGTGATATGTGGATCTTAAAACAAATTTGACTAAATCCAAGCTTTGTATTCAACAGCCACAAAACACTTCAGTAACTTTTGAGACCACATATATTATTGTAGTGCTAATCAAAATATCAAAATGACACTCAACAAATAGCAATTCAATTCAAAACCACTTATGATTAAATATCCTTGTTTCAAACCTATATCAGATTGCAAATTTTAGTAAAATAGAATGTCTTGGGACAAATAGTTTCCCAAAATTTTTGAAGGCAGGTTTAGTTTTAAACGATCTCAAGAAAATACCGTTTTAGAAGTAGATGTTAGGGGCATAAATAATGGCAAACCCCCATCAATGCATAGACAATTTTGGAATATTGTTGCTGGGCAAGGAGCTAGATACCTGCAAAGATGTTTTGTATCAGGTTCCGATAACTTCATAGCAAGCGTTTCAATGCTGAACTATGCCTTAACCAATTATCCAGGAATGAAGGAAATGTAATGACTACATTGATCAAATCTTCTTTAGAATCAAATTGATCTACCAGTAAACAATGGCAGATGTGCACAATAACACACCATTTTTGTCATGCACATGGCAGACAATAACAGCCAATAACCAGTACAATATAGTAGCTTGGATACAAACAATGGTAGATATACACAATAAACATCAGTTTGATTATGACATTTATACAATGGCAGATATACATAATAAACATCAATTTGATAATGGCATTCATACAATGGCAGATACAAACAATAAACATCATACAAAAAAATAAAACCAAAATCGAAATAACCCTAAATCGAAATCCAAATCGAAATCAAAATTAAATTCTAAATCAAAATCGAGATCGAAATTGAAATCAAAATCAAAATCAGAATCAGTGAGTGTTTCAAAATTGAAATCAAAGTTCAAATAGAAATCAAAATCAAAATCAGAATCGAAATTAAAATTGAAATCGAAATAACCCTAAATAACCCTAAATCAAAATAATAGCATTGAAATCCAAAAAATTTAAAACTAAATGCAACAACTTAACCGTTAAAGTGGATTTAACAACACTGGTAGCTTCTCTTCTATTGCCAATTGTCTCTTAAAATAATAAACACTGAATGGTTTCTAGTTTGTCTTCTTTTCTCCCCAACAAAATAGACAATTGTACCCTAAACCTTATACCCTGTCAATCAATTATTAAATCGATTTCTAACCCTAAACCCTTCTTAATCGATTCCCAATTTACTTTAAACCCTAAAAAACCCTAAATCAATAAGAGAAAACTTCCCAAATCGATTCCCCTTTTTCCGCCAAATCCCCTTAATCTTAATCTGTTTCTAACACTAAAACATTAAGCATAACCCTTCAATTTTTATCCCTTATCCCGTCCCAAACCCTAAACCCATCAGCTATCACCAACGTGGCAAGTTAACTTGCCACATCAGCTGGTTAACTTGCCACGTTAGCAATCTCGTTAACAGGCTAACGGTAACTCGTTAATTAGTGACTATTTTGTCACTTTTTTTATAATGTTGGTGACTGTTTTGTTACGTTTTGAAAGTTGAGTGAGTAAAATGAAACCTAGGTGACTGTTTTGTCAATTAACCCAAAGTTGGGTGACTGTTGGTGTAATTTACCCTTAAATTTTCAATTTTATTCCTTCACTTAAAAAAAAATCTAGTTGTGATACAATCTTATTTGACCAACATCTTTAAAGTCTGAAAAGGAAAGAGATTGATATATATATATATATATATATATATATATATACTATTATTAAATTTATATATTATTAAATTTTTGGTTAAGTTGATATTGCTAATTAATTGAATATCGACTCAGTTAAGAAAAGACTAAAAAAATATTTTTATTTAGAAGTAAAAAAGTGTTAATACGTTGTTTTTTTCGTTTTTATTTAAATTTATAATAAATTTATAAAAAAACTCACACATAGTCAGATTTGAATTAAAAATATTAAATCTAAAAACCTCAATTTCATCATTTCAACTAAAGACATACTTTTGTTTTAAATAAATAAATAAATAAATAAATATATATATATATATATATATATAAAACATAATTTTTTTATCTAAGTTATGATTGTCATAATTTAATTTTTAATACTGGAAGTAAATGATGATCATTATAGTAGGGGCGAAGCCAGAAATTTTTTTTAGGGGGGCCGAAATGAAATTTTAATTTTTAGTAGTCTATATCTTTATAATTTTTAAAGAATTAAATTAAATTTTTATAATTTTAGAGGGGCAAAGTTTAATTTTACCTTTACTAATTTAAAATTTTAAAATTTTTTAAAAGGCTAAAACAACAATTTTCCATTTTAGGGGGTCCAGGACCCCTGCTAGCCCCCCTAGATTCGCCTCTGATTAGAGATGTTCATAGGTCAGATTTGAACATTATATTAACACACATTATATTTACCCAAATTCGATTCGTATTTAAAAGATGCTTTTTTTAACTTATTTTGCTAACCTAATATTATTTTTAAATCCTCTTTTAAGTCTGGGTTAAAGTTTACAGCTTTTTTTAATTTTTCCAACCTAATTCCCAACTATAAAAAAAAAAGTTGATTACTGTTGTAGTTGTTGTATTACGAGGATTTAGGTGCATGCACTTGAAAACCTTCTTCATTTGGAAATATATAAATACAAATAAATGTGTACGGATTTTCATATGTATTAATCATTTGGAGTTGTTTTTCTTTTTGAGAAATAATCATTTGAAGCAAAGGGCTTTTTAGTATTGAAATGAAATTTGATATTTTACTTTTACTTAAGTGGTATAAGTTGTTTATTTAACTCAATAAACATTGATTTCAATAAATGTTTATGATGTCTATAATATTCGCATTGGTTGAATGTATATATGGATATGAAACTCCAAATAAAAATGATAAATTCTTGTAATCATGGAATGTGGTGTGGTGATTGTTTACTTTTTATCTTAATTATAAAGTTGGAGTTCGATCTTGGTCCATAAGAATGGAGCACATTTCATAATTAGCCATTTAACTTGATAAAGAAATGAGTGTCGATGAATGCGGAAGAAGATCGTAAGTTTGTTCAGGTCGCAAATTTGGCTTAGGGCTCTAGACATTGAGAAATAAACTTGAATTTTAACATAAATCTAAAATGCGAACAAATTCAAGTTAGATAAAAAAAATATTAAAGAATAGTTAAGATAAAAAAATCGATTGAATAAATCAAAGATTTGAATAATTAAATAGGAACAAAATGGAATAAAGAAGATAGGTGGAAAAGATGAAACATAGTGTATAGAAGTCCTTGAAAACACAAAAAATCCACAACCCCCATCAAGCAGCTCTAATTTACCCTCCAAGACAGAAAAATTGGCAAGAAAAAGTTTGATTATGATTCCCACACTCTGCAAATATTGTTAAAACTTTTCTAAAAGAAAACTCAAGAGAAAATCCTTGAACTCAAAAGAGAAGTTGAATAATAAAAAATAAATTTTTGTGTACGTACAATGTAAAAGCCTTTATACAGGCTAGCTAAATAGATTTAAATAAAAATCTTAATATACTAAAACTCTAATTAACCTAAATAAAAATTAGTTTTAAACTAAACTTTTTTTGTTGACATAAAACTCTTAAATAACTTAAAATATTTCATAATTATAAAAAATCGGAATAAAATAATAAAAAATAATAAGAATTGATAAATATAATATTGGGTTCATATATAATAAAAATTAAGATTAAAACCCGAACCCAATATGATTTAAACTTGAATTAAAAGTCCGAAACTAGTAATTCAGGTCCTAATCTTGTCCAAAAATTTTGCTCGCACAGTCTTTATTAAAATAGTCATAACTTGAGTTCTCGAGCTCAAAATCGAGTGATTCAAAGTAGATTTTGAAGCTAAGAGATAGATCTTCGAATGTTATGAAGTATGAGATAATAAATAGAAAAAAATAATGTTTAAAAGATCTTAAAAGGATCCAATTTAACTTACGAGGTTTCAACCCACCCATGTATTGATCCATTCCAACTGAACCTTGAAAAGCAAACCTGAAGCCCATTGCAAAAGTAGACCTATTAGTCTATCATTGGCTGTGGGTAGATCTATCCATACGTAGCTTGGCCCAAAGGTCAGTGCAAAAAGTGAGAGGGTTTGAGCAAAATATATGTTCAAAAAATAAGCTTGAGAAAAAAAAAAAAAGACTTGTTCTCAGGTAAAGTTTTTTGTCCCAGGCCCAACCCGAATTTGAAAAAAAAAATTGTTGTTTCCCCCACTGTTTTACTACCATTCACTATTATATTACTATTATTTTTTTTCTTATTGTTTGGATATTGTATCCCTTCACAACCAATCTAGCTTTGTGCTTGTTCAATGATCCATCTGCATTGCGCTTGGTCCTAAACACCCATTTTACACCTGTGACTTTTCTTTGCACTGGCCTATCAACCAACTCTCATGTATCGTTCTTGTTAATCATTTCCATCTCTACATGCATTGCTTCTGTCGAAACCATTTTTAACGAGTTTTGGAAAAAATAGGGTTCGGCCTTAAAAACGAAAACGGGAGTCGCCACCAATCTTTTTAGGTGTAATTGGATCACCTTTAAAACATTTTGTTTTAAAATCATTAGTTTTGGTCTACGAAATCAGAAAACGGGTTCGGGAGTCGGTTACGTACGAGGAAGGATTAGCACCCTCGTAACGCCCAAAAATTGGTACCAAATTGATTATCAAATGTCTTTAATGTCGGAAATTTAAAACTTTTAAGATGCAATCCTCTTTAAAAATATTTTGATTTTGAAAATTAGGGCTCACTTGTATCGAATGTATCAAAATATTACATCCAATGAGTTGGGATGCGATATTTTTAAGACATCCTAGGCTAAGCTCACCATTTTTGAAAATCCCTATCTCGAGATGACAAAACGCCATATCCAATAAGTTAGAACACAACGCTTTGAAATTTCAAGACAGTTGTTGTATTTTGAAAACCCTAAAAACTTAGAAGGGTGCTTAACTATTCGAATTCATCGAGAAAAGTTGCAACCAAGTGAGTTAGGGCACTACTTTTCTCGAAATTTTCAAACCCCAAGCATTGCCTTTACTTTTGAAAACTTGAGAATATCGTTTAAATCAATGTAGGAGGATAATAGTTGAACATTATAAAATACAACGTACTAGATAACATATAAAATAATAAGTAAATAAAAGCATGAATATAACAATAAGAATAATATATATATCAAATATTAGTTAACAAACATGGAAGAAATAGTAATCGGAGCAAATCTCAAATATCTAAATACATTCACACAAGGATATATACCATGCATAAAAAATGAATCAACAAAACATTTAAATAATGAACATGCAAAGTAGTAATTTAACATATATTTAAATAAATTATAAACAAAAATGATGTAATTTAATATAAAAATAAACGTACAAATAATAATAATAATGTATTAATACAAAAAATAATAATATATATATATCAAATTTAAAATAAAAATACAACCTAATAATTTTAAATTAGCATTTAGTATATAATAATTATAAAAGAATTAGTAAAATATTTAGAATAAAATGATACATAAAAAAAAAGGTAAATAATGATACAGATTAACATAATATTTAATAATAATTTTAAAGTAGCATTTATAATGTATATTGTATAATAAAAATATATAAAATAATAATAATTATATATAAAATAAAAAATAGGTTTAGGAAAAAAAGAAAAAATATATAATAAAAAATATAAAAGATTTATTAAAATAATTATAGCATATAAGTTAAAAATATAATTTTTATATATAAATAATAATATGAAACAATAATAACATATATATACATATATAATGAAATAAAAATAATATAATAACAAAGCATAATATAATCATATATAAAAAAAAAGGATAAATAAATATTGTGAAAATGATAAATAATATAATATAAAACTAATATTAATATATATGAAAATAATAGAATAATATAAGGTAAAATAAGAAATATACATATATAATGTTTATAGTAAAATAACTAATGAAGTATTTTAGACTAAAAATGTAAGAAGGATTAGAATTAGAATTAAATAAAAATACAGGGTTAATCTTAAAATAAATAAAAAAATAAATTTTGGACTCAATTGAAACACGCGTTAAGATCGAGGGATTCATTGGGAAATTAAACCCTGATCCCAAAACGTCACCGTCCTACCAGATACTGCTTTAAAAACCGTTTAGGACTGGATTAAAACAAATATAAATCGTTAGGGCTAAATTAAAATGAAAATAAAGTAAAATTATAACTAATTAAAGGTGGAAGGACCAATTGGGAATTAGCCCATTAACAGAGAACACGCGAATCCTTTGGCCGGGTTGGGTCAACACGCAGGCCGCAGCACCAAACGGTGCCGTTTTACTAATGCTATTTAAAGCATCTTTTAACCCAAAAAGCCATTTTAAAAGTTCAAAACAAAAGAGAGGCCCGGATGCTCTCTCCCTTCACTGGCCTGAACCTCGGTGACCACCGTTGGCCGCTTCTGCATGCGCCACCATTCGCGGTGGTCGGAGATTCAAAACCTCTCCTTTTTCAACCGATCTGAAGGTAAATCCTCCCATTTTCCTTATTTCAATATTATTTTCCAGAAAAATAATGTTTTGTATATGTGTTTTTTTTTTTAAAACAGAAATGAAAAAAAGAATATCACCTTTCTCTTTTTTTTGAAAAAAAAGCCTCTGTTCGTATTTATCTCTCTGTGTTGATTCAAAAAGATGCTTTTATTTCTCTTGTATTTGTCTGGGTTTGTACAAAAGAAAATTCCCCCTTACACTGTTTGTTTAAAGGCTTTTTATAGCCGGTTACAAAAAAAGAAATGGAAACAAATCTTGTGGATTTCTTTTGCCATTCTTGCTGCGTTTGTCTGCTGTGGTTTATTTCCTTTCGCAGGTGTTCGAGGATCCTGGGGATGAGCACGCGTTTAGCGCTGATGGTGGCGCGATATCTGGTCGAGGTGTCACGGCACGCTAATGGTGGCAACAATCGGGCCACTGAATCTGCGCGAGATCGCATCGCTTGGAGTGCCCGAAGCTTCCAGAATTTCCTTGCGGCGCTAAGTTTCCAAGGAAACCCTAAGGTTTCCAAGTATGTTAGCTGATTGGGCCTTTTGGGCCTCGAGTTGTTTGGGTCTAATATTTAATTTGGGTTAAGTGGGTTCGGTCTGTTTAGGTTAGGGGTGGTAATGGGCTTGTAAAAGGACTGTTTAATGGACTGTTTAATAAATAAATATTTATTTATCTATTTATTTTCTTTTGGTTTTAAGGCCCGGTCAAATTTGGGCTATTACAGCTTCTTTCCAACAATCTTAAGTTGAAAGGCTTATAATGGTCGTATCACATCTTGGTAGATGTCTATTGTCGAAACCATTTTTTATGAGGTTTGAAAAACGGGGTCGACTTTAAGAAAAACGAAAATAGGAGTCGCCACCAATCTTTTTTTTAAGTGTGATTGGATCACTTTTAGAACCTTTTGTTTAAACTCACTGGTTTTGGTCTACGAAATAAAGAAAACGGGTTCGGGAGTCGGTTACGTACGAGGAAGGGTTAGCACCCTCGTAACGCCCCAAAATTGGTACCTAATTGATTATCAAGTGTCTTTAATGTCGGAAATTTAAAAGTTTTAAAATGCAATCCTCTTTTGAATTAAAGTATCTCGATTTTGAAAACTAAGATTCACTTATCTCAAACGAATCAAAACATCACCTCCAGTAAGTTAGGATGTAGTATTTCCAAACCTTCGAAGCTAAGTTCGTCTTTTGAAAATTTCTATTTCAAAACAACAAAACGCCATATCCAGTAAGTTAGGACACAACGTTTTGAAATCTCAAAAATAGTTGTTTATATTTTAAAACTAGAAAACTTAGAAGGGTATTTGGATGTTCGAATTTGACGAGAACGATTGCAACCCAGTAAGTTAGGGCACTACCTTCCTCGAAGCTTCCAAACATCAAATATTGCCTTTATTTTTATAAAACTTTTGAATATTGTTTTTAAATGACATTTTAGAATGACAGTTTGTATTAACATCACATGACATAGATATTAAAATAATATATATTGCAAAATATTATAACATTTCATACAAATGCAATCACTACATATAAAAGGCAAAATAAAATAATAAAAATAATCATGCTAAGCAAATAGGAATATACCTAAATAAAATAGTAAAAAGAATAAATGCAACGATTATATAACTATATATCACAAATAAAACATTAAACAATAAATATATAAAAAATAAGACATGGCAAATATTAATGTGGGTCATATGTATGGGTATAAATAGATGACATGCATAAAAATGGATAAGTAGAATTTTCATATAATATCAACATACAATCCAATAATTTAATGTACATATGAATGGATGAAAATAATGAATATAATACAATATGTTAATATACACATGTATAAAAATATGTATTTGAAAATAAATTATAAAAATCTAAAATATTGCATAATATGAAAAAATACATAACATAATAATAATACATTAATTCTAAAATATAGTGAATAACAATATAATAAAAAAACAATATTATATAATAGAAAACAGAAGTTTAAGAAAATAAAAATAAATGATTGATAATAAAATAGGCATATAATACAAATTAAAATATAATATTTAATAATAATTTTAAAGTAGTATTTAATATATAATATATGATGTATAATAATAAAAAAAATACAAAAAGAATAATAATTAAAAAATAAAAAAATATAGGTTTATAATGAAATAACATAAATAGTTAATTAATTAATAATGAAATAGGTATATAATATAAGTAAAAATATAATTTTTAATAATAATAATATATATAAATAATAATATAAAACAATAATAATATATATAATAAATAAAATAAAATAATAAATACTATATAATAAAATATATATAGGAAAATAATAAAACAATATATGATAAATAAAATTTTTATATAAATATTTAAATAGTTTTTATAATTGAATATATAGTATTTAAAAAAATTAAAATAATAAAAAAGGGCTAAAATTAAATTTAAATAAAATTCTAGGGCTAATTTAAAAATAAAATATATTTAATTTAGAAACAATGAAAATGCGGAAGGACTAAATGAATAAAAATACCTTTTGTCAAAAATGCGGATCCTTAAACTGGATCGGGTCGGGTCAACGGGTCAGCTACTAAACAGTGCCGTTTTGAGGCCATTGAAGTTGGCTTAAAACGACACCGTTTCTACTCCTTTAAAAGGGCTAAAACATAGCCAAATTCGATTGAAACAAACCCTAGCCCCTTTTGCCTCCACCAACAGATCCTAAATCCCCCTTTTCAAATACCCAAATCGGCTGACCCCCAAGCTCCCTTCATCTCCGCCTTTGTAATCCACATTCGGTCAACAAAATGAACCCCTCCTAGAACTCGATCGAAACCGATCTCAAAGATTTCAACCCCTTCAACCTCGAAAACCCCCCTCTATTTCAAGTTCCACGAAAGAGCTAGGGTTTCGGCGATTTGTCTGCGAAGGTAAACTCACTCCGTTTTACTCCCACATGAACAGGGGAAAAGAAAAAAAACAAAGAAAGGAAAGAACTAACGAGATTTAAGAATCACATCTGTATATCTGAAAATATTTGCACACTGTTCGTATTTATCTCTCTTTTGATTTTAAAATAATGCTTTTCTGTTTATTTCTCTTGTATTTGTCTGGGTTTGTACAAAAGAAATCCCCCCATACAAAATTTGTGCTTGGGGTTTTATAGCCACTGTTCGAAGTATAAATATGGTACATTTCGATTTCTTTCCATATTCGCTCCTGTTTGTCTGTTGTGGTTTCTTTCCTTTCGCAGGTGCCCGAGGATCGCGGCAGTGATGAAGGCTCGATAATGGCGTGGTTATGGTGCGCTGATAGAGGCGACAATCGGGCCTTGACTTGCTTGATTCCAGATCCGTGCTAGGGTGCTTGCGGCGCGACGAGCGTGGCGTTTGGTGTTTTTCGGCTGCGGCGCGAGGAAAGGGCTAGGGTTTCCAACCCTAGCCGAAAGTTTTAAAATTTTGGGCCTCTTGTGCCTCTTCTTATTGGGTGTGACGGGTTATGGGGAAGCATTTGGGTAGTGTGATTTTAAATGTTGGGTCAGTAGTGTTTGGGCTCTGTAAATGGACTTTCAAATGGACTTTTAAAATAAATAAATATTTATTTATTTAATTTCCTGTTTTTGGTTCTTTAAGGCCCGGTCAAATTTGGGCTATTACATCTATGATAGACCTTGTACCCCTGACAGGAATATCATCAATTTCTTCCTCAATGAGAGGTTCATTTTCAATAGGTTGTAGATCATGATCTTGTTAGTCTTGCTCAGACAAGCTTGCAACAAGTTAAAGATACGAATGCATGTTCAACATGTTTACTATTTTAATTCTATATTTGTCACACTGCATGGGTTAGGTTAATATGGTAAGAAGGAAGTTCTGGCAGTTTAATGATATGCACTATCTGGTGTTTTAACCACACATATATATTATGGCAGCTTGACTTCAATATAGTGGCTTGACCACATATATCTGATCTAGCAGTTAACTACAAACTGATAAGTCATCATTGTCGGGCAATCCGGGGCGGCGAGTCATCATTGTTGAGCAAACTGAGATGACTTAATTGGTGTGTTTTTGGATGTATGAGTTTGGAGGAACTCTAATTTAGTGTGTAGCGGAATTGGGTAGGAAGTTTTCTAAAAAATCTACATTTCGTTTTTCAAAAATATTGTATTGACATAACCATGCATGCACAGTTTTGCCCATTCAAGTTTGATGAAATTCACTATTTATATCATGTTCCCAAGCAATTACATCCTTCTAATCACAATGAATAGGACGACATAAATTACTCAATGATTCCAACTCCCAAACAAAAACGACTCCTTTGAAAAAAGGAGCTCCAAAACTGATGATCAAAGCGGCCATTTTGTGAATAATCCTTCGCATTGGCTACTTTGTCCTTATCCAAAGCAAAAAGTCTAGGATAATGATCTTTAAGAGCTCCACAATCACACCAACGATTAGAATCCTTCCAAATCATTTGAACAATCTCATCTTCCACCTTTTCTAGTTTTGTTTCAAGTAATATAATAAGATCAATTTTCGAATTAACCACTAATTTCTTCACCGAACCTCATTTGATACTCGACCCCATACCACGTATATTCCAGCAAACCATTTTCAGTTAATTGCACAAAAAGAACACCTCAACAAGAATAAAAAATAAGAGAGAAGCCGTACCTCAAGCTTGCTACTAAATCATCATCCACTTCCATTGTCATTCTAATTAATCTACCTACTCTCCAAGTTTCCTCAGCCTCTTTACGGATAAAATCCCTTCTCTTGATGAAATCGCTATAAAAAAAGTGAATCATTAATGACCCTTGAATCCAACGTAACCTTGTTAACGTCCTTTTTTAACTATTTGCCCTTCTTTCCTTTTTTTTTCTTTTGCGAATCTCTTTGTCATCTCTTAATTTATTTTGATATATTTTTTCATTGCGATTATTTGAATATCCAACATCCACTACGTAATATTTACCTACAATAACGATATGATAACTCACTCGTAAAAAATAAATTCTTTACATCTCTATGATAACTCATGGAGACAATAAAAGATAAAATACTATATACAAATCAAAACTAGCTACAAGTGCCGCACAATACCAAGTTTTTCTTACATAGAGCTAATTTTACTAACCAATCAATATGATCATTGAACACCATGTAATTTTTTATATTATTTTGTTCTACTAGATACAAAGTTACAACTATAGGTAGAACGAAAAAACATGTAACTACATAACATAGTTGCAAGCTCTATGGCTAGGACTGGAATAAATTTAGGAGTGGTGTTGAGTCTCTTTGAAAATTTGCTTAATGCTACTGCTAGTCTTGCGTAGACGGATAAAGGGTCGATTTCTAGATGTGTAGAAAACTACAGTAAATCTGGTGCTTAGATTCTTATGAGCGTCTTTGGCAACCAAAGAAAAACTTTAAGTCAATCTTAAGCTAAACAATCAAAGCAAATGTTGTGGCATGTTAAAATGTGAGGTAACCTAAAGAAAAAAACGTAAAAAGATGATTGATCAAATTGGAAAAACTCTATTGTTGTATTGAATAGATAATCTCTCTGTACATTTCACCTCTGTATTTATAGAACCCTACTAATCACTCTTCAGCTAACACTACTGTTTTAACTGACTAACAACTCATAATAACTCATAACTAATTATTTATCTCCTTAACATTCACCCATCTTCTCCAAAGGCATGACCCGAAGAAATTGTCAAAAACGAGAAAAGTGAGACATAGACAGTGGCTTGGTAAGAACGTCAGCAACTTGATCACATCAGGAACTTCACCAACTGTAAGACACCGCTAGCAACCTTCTCACGAACAAAGAACAAGTCAAGCTCAACGTGCTTAAATTTAGAGTGAAGAACAGGATTAGCAGCAACTGCAACAGCACTAGAATTTTCATATCAAATAGTAGGAGTATCGACAGACGGAATTTGCAACTCTTGAAGTAACGACAATAACCAAATAACCTCACTAGTAGCTGCAGCAAGACTCCGATACTCAGCCTCAGCCGTAGAACGAGAAACAACTGGCTGTTTCTTAGAACACCACGAAACAGATGTGTGGCCAAAATAGATGCAATAGCCAGATGTAGAACGACGGTCATCAAAATCCAGACCCTAGTTAGCATTGGCATAACTGACAAGAGAGAAACGAGTAGACGACCGAAAGACAATACCATAGTCAAGCGTACCACATAAATAGCGTAAGACTTACTTCAAAGCAACCATGTGTATACTAGTAGGACTATTCATAAACTGACAAAGACGATTGACAGCATACGCAATGTCAGGATGAGTGAGAACAACATATTGTAGAGCCCCAGCAAGACTCCTATACTCAGTAGGGTCAGTCAACAGATTACCATCATCTTTAGACAAACTAGCTGAGCTAACCATGGGAGTATGAACCTTCTTGGCATGTAAAAGTGAGCTTCGAGCCAGAATATCACGAATATACTTCTTCTGACACAAGTGAAGACATCCAGTAGACGACCGTGAAACCTCGATACCGAGAAAGTAGTGAAGATCCCCCATATCTTTGGGGGAAAACTCAGTATTCAATTAATGAATAAAATCAGTAAGAACGTCAACAACATTACCAGTAACAATGACGTCATCCACGTAGACTAGTACATAAAGAGTAGAGCCAGATGTATCCCGAATAAATAGAGAGGCATCAGATTTAGACATAACAAATCCAACAGACACCAGAAACTGCTTCAGCTTGTTAAACCAGGCCTTGGGAGCCTGTCTGAGCTCTTATAAAGCCTTCTTCAAACAACATACTAGCGGCTTGCCATCAGAATTGTACTGAACAAACCCCGGAGGTTGTTGCATATAAACTTCAGTATCAAGATCACCATTCAAAAATGCATTATTGACATCAACTTGATGAATTGACCAGCTTTTTGAAACAAGAATAGATAAGATGATCCGAATTGTAGCTGGTTTGATAACTGGGCTAAAGGTCTCTTTAAAGTCACACCCAAGTACTTGAGAATAGCCCTTAGCAACTAACCTTGCCTTCCTCCGGTTAACTGATCCATCAGGATTTCGCTTAATCTTAAACAGCCATTTGCACCCTATGGCCCTCTGATCGGAAGGTAAGGAAACGAGGTCCCAGGTTGAAATGGCCATTAAGGTGTCATACTCAGTATGTGCAGCTGACTTCCAGCTTCTGCAGTATAAGCTTTAGGCTTGAAAACTCCTGCCTTGGACCGGGTAACCATCGCATGAGTGTTTCCTATAGACGATTGTCGTTCCTGAAAACAAGACCCTAAGTCGGTAGTTACTGGCGCCAGGTCACACGTTGCAGGTGGACTATTATGGCTAGGTCGCACAGATGCAATTCCTAAACCAGGTAATGGAGATAACGAAGGAACCACAGCAGGACGAGTAGGGGTCGTAGAAACAGGCGAGGAATCAGATGTAACAACAGGAACATAAGTAGACTTCTGTTCAGAATAGCAAGCATCAGGAACCACTGGTGCCAAGAACAAAAACCAACATTCGTCAAACACTACAAGTCGAGAAATAATCACTTTCCTATCTGGAGTGAGACAATAATATCCTTTATGTTGTGAGCTATATCCTAAAAACGTACAAGGCTGTGACCTAAACTCTAGTTTATGTTTCATAAACGGTCGCAAACACGGAAAACAATAGCAACCAAACACCTGAAGATGATCATAACTAGGTTCACATGCATAAAGTCTCTGATAAGGTGACTGGCCTCAAGGAACGGAAGTAGGCAATCGATTAATGAGATGCACTAAACTACAGAACGCATATCCCCAATACCGCATAGGAAGATTAGCCTGTGCCAGCAGTGTGAGCCCAGTTTCGACAACATGTCTATGTTTACGTTCAGCAACTCTATTATGTTCAGACTTATGAGAACAAGAGAGACGATGAATAATACCCTGATTAGCGAGAACAGAAGAAAATGTTCGAAATTCACCGCCCCAATCACTTTGAAACTTCTTAATATTTTTACCAAACTGAGTAGCTACCATGTTCTGAAACTGATCAAAACAGTCTAAAGCTTGAGATTTTTTCTTAACCAGATACACCTAAGTAAAACGACTATACATCTCCACAAATGAAACATAATATAAATTTCCTTCACAAGCGACCGAGGCTGGACCCCACAAGTAAAAAACAACAAGTTCAAAAGGCTCCTTATATTCAGTGGTGGAATGAGGGAAAGGTAGTTTATGAGACTTACCTTGCTGACATGCAGTACAAATATTATGAAGAAACTTCTCATTAGAAACAATACCATATTTACGTAAAACATCAGTTAGAACCTTAGACGACGGATGCCCCAATCTATTATGCCATAAGGAAAAGTTATTAAAAACAGAAATACTATCTTGGAATGCAACATTATTTATATCACTAAATGTAGTAGTCGAATCAGCCACACTGGGCGAGAATTGATAAAGACCATCACGAACTCAAACCCGCAGCAAGACCTCCCGTGTCTGGATGTCCTTAATAACATAGAAGGACGGGTGAAACTCAAGAAATACATTATTGTCACGGGCAAGCTGTGAAACAGACATGAGATTCTTGCGAATACTTGGAACACACAACACATTAGTTAAACGAAGTAACTTTAAGTTCGTAGGAATAACAGTATCCCCAATAGACAATATTTTCGTAGGAGCCCCATTTCCCATTAATAGTTCAGAAGTACTTGAGTACGGAGTAGCAGCATGTAAATCAGTGGCACTCTGACAAACATGATTGGACGCTCCACAATTAGGATACCAAGACGTGTTCCCAACTAGTGCCGGAACACTCGGTCTCACAGCATCAAAATTAGAATCATACTGAGAGGCATCTGAATAGTCAGAAGGATGAAAATCAGGAATTCGAGGTAGGCCAACACACCGAGAATCATTCATATTAAAAACACGAGCACAAGGTTTACTGCGCCAAGGAACATCAAGTGGAGTTTTCGGATTAGACGTTGCAACACCAACACAATTAGCAACAGGGGATCCAAGAGAATTTTGTAAAACATAAAGACCTGCATTTACTGGCCCAGCGGGCGGTCCACAATAGCCAGAAGGCCCAGAAAATAGGCTAGCACTATTCAGCTGAATAGTGCCTAGAACACGATCCATTTGACGTTGGCCTAAATTACGTCCAAATTTACATCGAAACTCCATCTTAGTTGGTCGGTTGTAGGGCCCATAATAGAACGAGACGCATGAAACCCATGGGGTTCTCATTAGACTCAAACGGTTGCCTAGACCAGGGAGGGTTTGAATAGTCAACAAACGCATCCTGATGCTCCATTGGACAGTTAGCAGTCGGTGGACGCCAATAATTCCACGAAACCCTTCGATCCGAAGTAGGACCAGCAAGTGACCATCACCTCATACATTCGGTGCAGTGGCCGACGGAGTCACGGAGGGACCCTCATAGTCCCGGTCAAAGCAGTAATAGCACCGCTGCGCAACCTGGCCAAAACGGTTACATATCTGGCATTGCACATGAGGCCTGAAACTATGACCACCGCACGACCCTGACGATGAACGACCAACATGCGCACCACGCTGAGTGGGCATACTTGTGATTTCACCGGATGACTCAACCACATGCGCAACTATCAGTAGATCACTCATCGCCCGCATCTGCCGGTTCTCAAACTCTAGTAAAATATCCACAAGTTTCTGGAACTTTAGTGTGTCTGGTGAAATAGACATCAACATAAACACGGAGTCATACTCAACAGGTAGTCCAGCAATAAGAATCTCTGTCTTCTCAGCATCTGGAACGATAGAGCCTGATGCCGCAAGCAAGGCACAAAGATTTTAAATCTTCGAAACGTACTCTTGAACAGTAGAGCCACCTTTCTTTAACGAGTATAAGTCATGATGGATCCGAAAAGCTTTCGTGCGACACGATGCTGCAAAAATATGACTAGCAGTACTCCAGATCTCAAAAGTAGTTTTAGCAGTAATAAACGAAGATAACAGGGATGAATCAATCATGGACAGAAGCCACGAAGCCAGTAATTTATCTTGCTGAAGGAATAGAGAAGCAGCCAGATTCGGCGTGAGATCACCATCGAACGAGACCACAAGTCTTGGTGGTGTCGACAAGGTACCATCCAAAAAACCTTATAAATAATAGCCTTCAACAATGAGCCTGATCTGATGCTACCATTGAACAAAATTTGTGGCATCGAGTTTGACTGTTTTATGGTGAGGAAAGCTCTGAATTAAGCGTAAGTTAGCAAACATAGAATTAGAAGGCTCACCAGATGACGAATCAACAACAGGATCCATGATCACGTATAGAAGGAAGGAAGAAAACAACAACGATCGTGACACAATCTAGGCAACTGCGGAAGCAAGAACACCGAGTAGGATTATGGAGACTGATGCCATGTTAAAATGTGAGGTAACCTAAAAAGATGATTGATCAAATTGGAAAAACTCTATTGTTGTATTGAATGGATAATCTCTCTGTACATTTCACCTCTGTATTTACAGAACCCTACTAATCACTCTTCAGCTAACACTACTGTTTTAAATGACTAACAACTCAAACAACTCATAACTAATTATTTATCTCCTTAACATGGCAAATATATATATGTTTAATGAGAAATGGGTGAAGCCTAAGCGGTTCAAGCCTATGTGACCAATACTAGCATAACTCTTTCAACCTTACCAAGATAGTGGCATCGCTTGAATGAGAAATGGGGGTCATTGGAGCTGTTGAGTTTGCTGAGTTAGTGAAGGTGGATAAGTTTTTTGGGTTGAGAGAAGCATTAGTGTGAGAGGAAGTCATGGCTCAGTCCATACTCATTGTACCAATTGTTGATATAAGTGTTCAAGAAGGAAGAGAAGGTGGTGGTGCTAAGAAGGGCTGCCTCACTTAAGTTGGCTTAAAGCTGGAAAGGAAGATAAATCGAGGAGGAATAGGGAAGAAATGGAGACTGAATCACTAATCATATAAGTCTTAAAGCTGCAATAAGTATAGCATGCTGTTTGCTCCTTTTGTATGATTAAATCACCATTGCCAATTAATTTTATTCAAGATGTCCACTGTCGGTAGAAGTGACTAATCACATAGGACATGTTGCAATAAGCTAGATTGCCAGGACTAAAAGTTGAACTAAGAGTTGATCAAATTGCACATTTATATATATTGCAAATTACGTGACTTTCAAACACATAATAGGCTAAACAATATACAAAACTTCAAAATCCAATTCAACTAATATGACACTCTTTCATCACCTAATTTGTTCGGATTTGTATCCCAACTAATGGAATGGAATAAAAACGATAGCAACATTTAAGTTCCAATCGCTATCAAACCACGCAACTAGAGCATTTCCTTAAACTGAATTTGCCAAGATTGTGACCATAAAGTATCCATTAAGTAATTGAAGATCATTTTCTAAACAAATAATAAAATGGTTCGAAGCTGTACTTTAAAAAATGTTTTAATTAATACTTTAAAATTCTATAAATCAATAATAAATTTTACTTTTTTTATCGAATAGTAAAAACTTATTTAATTTTTTTTTACAATGAGTATGTGCATCTAAACTCCATGCCCTGTTAATGGGGGTGAACAAAATCTGATTCGATTTGAAAAACTCGATAAAAATTCAATTTTGGAATTAAATAATTCGAGTTATTCGGATCAAATCGAATAAAAAATCAAATTTTTTTGTTTAATTTGAATATGAATTACACAATCTGAATTATCTGAAAATTCGAATAAGAAAAGGCAAAACTACGTCATTCTGATAAAATTGTTTAGATTTTCTAAAGTTAAAAGTCAAAACTATTAAGTTAAAAGGGAAAACTACGTTGTTTTGTTAAATGTTTACCTATTAAGTTAAAAGGCAAAACCATTATATTGTTTATGTAATTAAATAATCTTGTACTTCGTCTACTAGTTAAATAATTGATTCATATAAACACAACATTGTGTATAAAAAATAGGATTTGTTAACTCGAATTTAAAAATTTTTACTTGATTCGATTCAAAAAAATCAAATTGAATTCATTGCTAAAATATGATTCGTCAACTGGACTAACTCAAATTTTCTTAACTCAATTCAACTCGACTCAATCAAATGCTCACCACTACCTATCAAAAGCTTCTCTAATTTATCCGTGGGAGGCTCCCAAGCAGGGTAGTGATTTAAAGAGTTTGGGGCTAAAAAAGTTTGGAATATAGGCTTTTTTTATAGAAATTTATATAATTGAAATCTACGTGGCAATGCATTATAGTGCCAAATGTCAAAACAAACGCAAGTATACCTTCCTGTGAATTAATTAAAATATCTTAAAAGTATTTTTTAAATTAGATGGTTTAATTAAAATTTTATAAAAAAATAAAACCATAAAATATTTTTTATTAGTTTAGATTTATAATAGTAAAATTATTATATAAATTAGTATGTTCATAAAAAAAAATTCAAAAATATTATTGCAACATGAAAAAAATAAAAAAAATATAATTTAAATAAACAAATGTAATATTATCGTTATTCCATAAATTCATAAATTTGATTGATTAAATTAATTAAATTAAATTAAATATTTATTTTATTGCAATTATTAATTAATATAATTTATTATTAAAATTAATTCAAAAAATGGGATTCACTTTAAATATAATTAAAAAAATTTCCATATGTATTTTCGTTATTTCTTTTATATTTTGTGTATATATATTAAAAGTGAGACTCATTTAATCATATTTAAAACTTAATTATAAAAATAAGTCCCATATTAAATATAATTAAAAAAACAACATTATTTCATAATATATATGAGTTCTTTATAAAAAACGTTATCTTTGTCATTCACATTATTGATAAATCTTTGTATTATGTTGAGATTGTGAATTTAGTTAATGTATTTAAATTTGTTTAATTTTAATTATATATTTTTAAATTTTTAAAATTTTAGTGTTAACGTAAACTGCAACAGCTGAATTTGATAGAAAAAATTTTATTATTAATCTTGTACTATGTGTACAATTTAATCATTGTTAGTCCTTTTATTTTACAAATTTAGTCTCATGATAATTGTTAAATCCTTTAAATAAAATAAGATGATCTTTTATGGGTATTATAAGAAAATAGTAAGCTGACATTGTATTTAATATGTGATAATATGCTTGTTGCATAAGATTTTGGAAGTAATAGAATTGAACTTAACGAACTTAATTGCTACTATTAAAAACTAGTCCTTAAAATGACTAACTTATAATATAGAGACTAAATTTGTAATATACGTATAAGATAAGGACTAATAAATTAATTTGAATCTATTTAAATTAAAATTAACCAAAATTTAAGTTACACTTACTTGTTCTCACAAGCCCATGTCTGCATATCTGTTTAAAAGGTAAAAAATATTTTTTCTTTTTTGAGAAGGTCAGGGCTCTTGCTTACCCCTCATGTTACCTTTGATTGAGTGTAGATTTTGAATCGACATATAAACAAACATTTAAATGGGTCATTTAAAATTAAAATTATTTATATAAAATTATTTTCTAAACCCTTTTCCCTAAACCGGTTGAATGCAGATCTTAAATCAACTATAAATTAACATGTGAAGAACCCTTTTGCCCATATTCATTTTTACTTTTGCAAGTGTATATCAATAAACCCATTATACTTTTGGGTTTATAGTAAATAGACTTGCGAGTCAAGCCACCCAAAAAGTGAGAGGGTTTGGGTAAAAATATAAGCTCAAAAATGGGCTTGGGCAAAAATAAAGCCCATTTAAGAAATGGGATGGGCTTCGAGTAAGGTTTTTCAGCCCAACCTGAATATGTAAAAGAAACTACATTTTTTTTGCTATTTTCTTATTGTTTTCTTCACTATTTTGCTACCATTTTACTATTATGTCGCTACTATTTTGTTGTTACTCAAAATTATCTAGAGTAAGGCAGTTAGAATCGTATTGGTGGGTATATCGTTGTTCTTTTTGTAGTACCGACATATTTCAGTGTACCGTTTATGTTTGATTAGCACTACGGCGTGTATATTGGTGTGTTGATGGATTGATCCGCATACCGTCATTAATCTGAGTCAATTAATAGGGGCCCATAATAACTAAAAGAGTGTAAATTATATTGATATATGAATATGCTAAAAACATAGATATTGAGATTAATTTGTGTTATATGAGATGAGAGGCTATTACCTGGTCGATATTTTGATAACCGATAGAGTGAAATGATTATCCTAAGGATGATTAATAGTTGGACAATTTGAAATCTATGTGATGTGTGGTGATGATAATGTAACGTTTGTTAATTTGTAAAATAGTGATTCCCAACAATGCTAATTTAGTTTAATTTCAGTTTTTATATATTGATTTTAAATTATGTTAGCACCACTAAATATTCAATACTCAACGTACGATTATGTTTTTTTTTTTTTGGTGTACTCAAGGTCAATATCTCAGCTTCAGCTCGGGTTAAGTTAGTGTTCCTTTATGTGTATATTTGTTATTAATGACATGTACCTAGGTTGAGTCAACCAATTATATGCTATTTTTGCTATTTTGGCTATTTTGGTACACTTCTACATCTAGGTGCTTGTTGGACCTTTTAAGTATCCGAATGTTGAATTTGGTCATCTAAGTTTGTCATTTATATGAATAGTTTTGCTTAATTGATAATTGCCCAATTATACCAACCAATCATGTACAAAATAGTGTGCTTTTAACTTATTTGCATGTGTTATGATGTGGTAATTATGTGTGCATTGATTTCGTATGTTAATGATATAGGTTAGGTGACTTTTGGAACTCATTTTCAAGCTTAAATCATTACATTTTGGACTATCTGGAATGCTAGTCTGGAGACACAATGGTCAACTCTCTAGATACTGTGAACAAAGTTGACCATTTTAAGTATTTATGGGTAATGGTCTCAAGAAACGTTGAACATGCCTCCAAAAATCAATTCTCAAGTCTCTTGACAAGTGCCGCTTGGTCTTGAAATAAGTGCACATCGAATGAACGGATCAAAACAGGGGAAACTTGTCTCAAAACACTTAGTTAAAGTTTGATAGATGGGTTTGGATTCGAGTTCTGACTTTATATTTAACCCCAGGTAACACCGATGCATGTTTAATAAGGTTGTGAAACACCTAGTATGCATGATTATGTTTGTAATAGAAAAAGGTTTTGAATTATACTATGATGATATGCTTAAATTATTTCGTAATTAGATCTGAATATTCTGAGTTGCATTAGTAACGTAACGTGATGCCACGCATTTAGATTCAAGAATCAGGTCGAGTGTAGGGTGTCACACTAATGGATATGATGGAAGTCCGATTAAAGCTTGAAAACAAGATTAGCTATCAAGGATTCTAAGCCATTTACGGGTAATCTAAGCTGATAATCTTCTCAAAAGGAAAGAAGATGAGACAATTGGTGATGGTGTTGATCAAATAAAGGACCGGATGGTGGTGCAACGTGTGACGGCTAGGGTGTTTCTAGTGAAGGAAATCAAAGAAAACGAAATGAAAAGAAAGATGGGAGAAGGAGAAGGGGTGTTTGAATGTGGTCATTACTGAAGATGACACTAAATGATGAGGGTAGCTTCTGTGGTGGAAAAATGAAAAAACTGCTTGGCTAGAATTTTAAAAAAAAAAAGGGGGACTTTGTTTATATATGAAGAAGGATATTATAAATGTAATAGCCCAAATTTGACCGGGCCTAGGATCAAAAAACCAAGAAATAAAATAAATAAATAAATGTTTATGTCAAATGTCCTTTCACAGCATAACCAGCCCAATGCCCGTGACTAAACTTAAATACTACCCAATTACAATAGCGGCCCAGAGGCCCAAAATACCCTACAGCCTACTGCTTACCCAAATACCCGATTACACTCAATTACCCAAGTACAATTTCGGCCCAAAACAGGAAAAGCACTACTCGTGTACCCTTAGACCCAAAAGGCCCAAACTCTAAAGTGACCGGTTAGGGTTTCTAACCCTAGCTTTATCCTTGCGCCGCAATTACCTCTGGAATATTCCTGAGCATCTGTCAATTTCCAGCTGGCCCTCATTAATACAGAGTCGTGCAGTTCCAGCTCCCGAAACAGGCGCTATCAATGTACTCGATGATTCAGCCTCGTCGAACGCTGTGATCTTTCAGATTCTGTGGCCCGACTAACGCACCAGGGCACCCTGGCTACCGATCCTATCTTGGACTATGGAGATCTTCACAAGATATCTGCAAAATAGGAAAGAAACACAACAGATACGGAAGAGCAAAAAAGGAAACCAAAAAGAGATTCGCAGCAAGAAAAGGAAACAAAATCACAGCAAATTTGTAACAAGAACTAAAGGATAGAAATCTTTGATTTCTTTCTAAGATTTGTAATCCAAAGGCTATAAAAGCCTTCTTTTAGTCATTGTAAAAAAGGACACACGAATACACAGATATATATACAAAAAAGACAGTTTATTTCACGGAGGTAATTTCTTTTCTTTATTATTCTATTACAGTCCAATCGCATGCAATATGCCAAATATTTTAAGCAAAATATTCTTTGAAAGAAGGGAAAGGAAAGAAAGTACCCGGAAAAGGGAGGGTTTTGAATCTTCCGATCGCTGCATACGGCAGCTCGTGGGTGCGTGGGCGGAAGCCCGATGACGGAGCCATGACGAGCCGATGGCCTGAGCTCTGAGGGCTACAGAGAGTTTCTTCGGTTTTTTTTTAAAACATTGTATTGAAATAATTTTTAGGGGTTAATTTAGGCTCATATAGCCTTATTAAAACGACATCGTTTCTCTTAATGAAATAAGCACTAAACGACGTCGTTTAGGAAAGTACGATCCGCGTGTTGACCCGACCCGACCGAAGGATCCGCGTGTTTTGGTTTAAAGGGCTAATTGCCTAAGTGGTCCTCCCGCATTTTTTATGTTTGTAAATTAATTTTTATTTTATTTTAATTTGACCCTAATATTTTATTTGCATTCCAATTTGGTCCTAACTGTTGTTTTAAGGCTTATTTCTGGAATGATGTCATTTTAGGATTAGGGCTAATTGCCCGATGAGTCCTTCAAAGTTCAGCGCGTGTTTCTGTTAAGCCCAAGTTCTTTTATTATTTTAAAATTAGCCCTATAGTTTTATTTAACTATAATTTTAATCCTTTTCATATAACATATTTATTTTTATATAAAAATTTATTATCTATTATTCTATTTTCACATATATAAATATTTTTTATCACTAATAATTATATATTATTTACCTTATATTTTATTATATTTTAAAGTGTATTATATAATTTTTTATGCGAATTATTTTATTATTTTATATATATATAATTGGATTATTCATTTTATTTTGAATTATTATTATCGTATATTTTTAAAATTTTCATTATTATTTAAAATTGTATATTACTTTTGTACATTATTGTTATTACTATTTTGTATATTCTACTATATTCTAAAATAGTTTATTATAAAATTTGGTTTATTATTTATTGTGTTATAGTATACTTTATATTATATACTTTATTATATATATATATTTATAATTTGTCAATTTGTAAATTTTCCGTCGAAATATCTAATTTGTATGCTATAAAAATTCTTACAAAGTTTTGCTCATCTTATATATATATTTTTTAACTTTTATTGATTGATCTTTTTAAAATACTATATTTTTTTACTCTTTTTAAATTTGATAATTATTTTTGGTATACATTTTTATTTATTTTATTCTCTTTATGTTATTTATTGCACGTATTTGCATGAAATTGATTATTTATGTTATTATTTCCATACCGTATGTTGCATGAAATATTGTTATATTATATTTGTATTAAAAGCACGCTTATAATTGTTTAAATTTTGCTATCTTGTAATAAATTTTCTTAATTGCATCATATTAAAATAAATATAAAAAACGTTTTAAAATAAAGGCAATGTTTTTTGTATTTAGGAACTTGGGAGATAGTGCCCTATCATGCTGGGTTGCGATTTCCTGTTTACCTAAATGCCTAAAATACCTTTCTAAGTGATTTTATAAAATACGAGATGATTTTAGTTACAAAAGTGTTAGAATATCGTGTCCTATCATGCTGGATGTGATATTCGTATTCTTTTGAACGAAGGAATCTCAGTTTTAAAATTCAAATTATTCTATATTCAAAAAGGGATCATATTTTTAAATATTTTCAAAATTTTAGCATTTAAGAGAAAAGTTATTCAATTTGGTACCAAGTTTTGGGCGTTACGAGGGTGCTAACCCTTCCTCGTACGTAACCGACTCCCGAATCCGTTTTCTTGATTTCGTAGACCAAAACAAATGATTTTCAAACAAAAATGGTTTGAAAGTGGTTCAATCACACTTAAACTGATTGGTGGCGACTCCCGTTTTCAATTTTAAAGTCGAGACCCCGTTTTTCCAAAACCTCCTAAAAAATGGTTTCGACAGCTTGGCGACTCCACTGGGGACGTTTGTAAGAGAGTCAAGCCAAAAATTGATAACTTTCTGTCTTAATGCTAAAAATTTGAAAGGATTTAGAGATAAGGATCCCTTTTTCATGTGTTTGTTGCATATGTTTGCTATTCTATCTGCACACATCGCATTTGCATGGCCGTCGGCCACACCCTTAAGTGGGAGTAAGAAACTAAGCTTTCGTGAGGTTTTCACCTTCGTATGAGTTAGTGGATTGCTTCCGGGAAACATATGTACCTATAGACTTTGTGAGATTTTCATCTCCGTATGGTCGTAGGGAAATGAATCCCCCTAAACCGAACTTGGTCCATATGAGCCTATAATGGGTGAGGATCGAGGAATCCGCTGGTTTAGGTACCTTTTACTTTAGAACCGAACCTCATATAGTGAGCTTTAAGTGCCTACCTTAGGTAGTATGGCGATGATCCCTAGTGCTTACCTTTTATATATGCTGGTTTATTACATCTTTTTATATGATACTAACCTGTTTTATTTTGTCATTATTGCATGTCATTCATCATTAAAAGGTATCGATTCAAGGCTCGATTTCTGAGTTAGGAAGTTTTGTAATGAGGAACGAATATCTTAATAAAGTAGAGGACAACTCTTTCGTCTGTACTTGGTCCGAGCAAACCCAGTTAGAAAAAGGAGATAGCCTTAGTGAGGGGTATGCGTCAGAGTTATGGGACTTTACTCGTATTAGTTCCACACAGTTCGATTTCCAAGAATTGAGGGGTGTTTGGACCCAGTTGGATGATGAGGTTAGGCAGCTTTTCTTTCGAACTCATGGAGATCTTCCTTATCTGCTAGACATCAAGGTAGATAGACACCTATTTCGCGCTTTGGTACAGTTCTGGAACCCTGCTTATAGTTGCTTTACGTTTGGTGATGTTGATCTTGTACCTACTTTGGAGGAGTATACGACTTTATTGCGTTGTTCGAAGATCCAGGATCATAAAGCTTATGTTAGGCCTGCTAGTCTTCCAACTTTTGTGAAAAAATTGATGATGATTACTGGGATAAGTGAGCAGTGGGTTGTGACGCGTGTTCAGCAAAAAGGTGATAGTAAGTGTGTTCTTTGGGCCGTTTTGAGAGATTTGATATCGACACATCCAGACCCGAAGAGAAAGGTCGACGTTTTGGCTTTGAGCATTTATGGCTTGGTGATTTTCCCAAAGGCATTGGGACATATAGATGAGGCGGTCGTAGATTTGTTTGATCGAGTTGGTAAGCAAAACACACCAGTGCCAGCCATCCTAGCAGAGACTTTTAGATCTTTGAGTGCGTGCCGAAGGGCCGGTGAGGGTAGGTTCATTGGATGCGCGCAGTTGCTACTAGTTTGGTTCCACAGCCATTTCTGGAAACTTAATAAACCACCGTGTCGAGTATTTTTTAAGGGTTATTCTCCTTTGAAGGAGGCGGCCTCTATGCCTAGGAGAGACGACATTTCAGAGGAAAGGTGGATAGACATTCTTCAGAATTTGCGGGAGGAGGATATTATGTGGAAGGCTCCTTGGTTAGTTCCTAATGAAGTCCTTTATCGTTGCGGCAGCTTTGATTGGGTACCTCTTCCTGGGATTTGGGGAGTTGTTGGATATGCGCCATTGCTTGCCCTAAGGCAATATCGGGCAGAATAGTTTATACCGGCTACACGGGGCTTAGCTCAGAGCGATTTTTCCTATAAGGGCGATCACTATAAGAAAAAGATGCGAGAGATCTCCGAGGCTTGGAAGAAGCCTTACAACATGAAGATTTTAGCCGAAGGTTCGACGTGCACCCTTGAGTATAAGAGATGGTTTGGTAGAAGAATTAATGATAATATCCCTAGGCCGATTTTGGGAGTGGCTCGATCGTTAGAGGAAAGCTTGCGGGTGATCCCAACAGAATTGGAACTTATAAAGCAAGAGTTTGAGAGGAAGAATTCGGAACTTGAGAAGAAAATTGAGAGGCTCGAGGAAGAGAAGATGCATCTGAACTTAGATATCGATGTCCAAAAGATGGAGACTGAAAAAGTAAGGAAAGAGAAGAGGAAAATAGAAGAGGATCGAAATGATTTAAAGGTGCATTACAAGAAGGCACAGTCATTATTAAAAAGGGCCGGATTGGGAAAGTCTACAGAGCAGTGGCAGCAAGAGATCCAAGATGAAAGGGCCAAAGTTGAACTTTGGGCAAAGAAGTTCCGAGAGGTGCATGCACAAAATCAAGCCTTAGAGGAGGAAAACCAAGGGCTAAAGACCAATGTCACTGAGTTGGGACGATCTCTTCATCTTCAACGGAATCGTAGTTCTATGGTCGAGTTAAAGGAATTAAGGAACAAAGTTGAGGGGTTAGAATCAGCTTTGCATAGTAGCGAACGCCGAATTGAGCAGCTTGAGGAACAAGAAGAACATTGGAAGGAAGAACTCCGTCAGTCTCAAGGACAAGTCAGGGATAGAGATTATGTCATGGGAGAAGCCATAGCCCAGATTCGAGAAGTTGCTGAACACTTGCAAGACTTGGCTGTACGGGCTAGTTCGTTAAGTATAATGTATGAGTCAATGTCGAATAAAGGACAAGAATTAGCATTGTTGTTAGACAGGGTTAAGACTTTAGGCCTACGGGCGAAAGCGTATTTGTAATCCATTTTATGAAAAGACTTTTGTTCCTTAAATAACGTTTTCTAAAATGAAATTGAATCAGAATCGATATTCTTTTATATTCATGCATTTGCATTTCATAGCATAATAATGCATCACATACATTCGAGGTTATAGAAAGGTCCTAATTAGTTAAAATTACTACAGAAAGTAGAGGAAAACTGGAAATCACACATCCTTATAGTACTCGCACCAAAACAAAGAATATGGATAAAAGATTTGAGCAACTTCAGAAGGAAATGCAGGATCAGTTGCAGGAGCAGTTGGCTAAGATGCAAAATAATATGAGGGAACAAATGATGGAGGCGCAAAGGAATATGATAGTAGAAATGGCTCAGCTGTTAAGAGCCACTGACAAAGGAAAGGCTCCCATGGCTATTACTGGTGATGAAGGCGAGGATCATCCTCCGGGCTTTACTCCACCTCATGGGCCAATACAAACTGAGGCACCACCCAGGAGGCCGTCTGTTACTGTAAGGCCTCAACAAGGGCCAATTGATACTGGGATTCCTGTGAATTTCCCGTCCGGGTCGGGATTCAATTTAGGAGATAACATTCCTGATTTGGATATGATAGAAAAGGAAAGAATGGCGACTGAATCTTCGAAACAGTTGGAGGATCGCTGCAAGTGGTTGGAGGAAAAGTTTAAGACTTTGGAAAATATCGGGAATCATCACGGGATAGATGCCAAGGATTTAAGTTTAGTCCCAGACTTGGTGCTTCCTCACAAATTTAAGATGCCAGAATTTGAGAAGTATAACGGGACCACTTGCCTAGAGGCACACATTACGATGTTCTGCAGAAGAATGACCGGGTATGTGAACAATGATCAGCTGTTGATTCATTGCTTTCAAGACAGCTTAGCGGGAGCGGCAGCCAAGTGGTACAACCAGTTGAGCCGTGCTAGAATTAGTTCTTGGAAAGATCTTGCGCAAGCCTTCATGCAACAGTATAACCATGTGACTGACATGGCACTTGACAGAATCACGCTACAAAACATGGAGAAAAAGCCCAATGAAAACTTTAGGCAATACGCTCAAAGGTGGAGAGAGGTGGCAATGCAAGTACAGCCGCCACTACTGGAAAAGGAGACCACCATGCTGTTCATTAACACATTGAAGGCTCCGTTCATTACTCATATGATCGGAAGCACCACAAAGAGTTTCGTAGATATAGTTATGGCAGGAGAGATGATTGAAAACGCTATAAAGGGTGGGAAAATCGAAGGAGAGACAGTTAAAAGATCTGCTCCAAGAAGGAAAGACAACAAAGTAAACAACACAAGTAATTCCAATTCAAGGATAATTACGGTTGGTCAACCTAAAACAGCCACGGTTGAGCAACAAAGCACTCAAAGACAAGAATCAGGCTCGGGACAAAAGTCGAAGAAGTTACAGTTTACACCTATCCCTGTGACATATCGGGAGCTCTTCCAAAGCTTATACGATGCACGTGCTATTGCCCCTTTTCACTTGAAACCGCTACAACCGCCATACCCCAAATGGTATGATGCCAATGCCAAGTGCGAATACCATGCAGGGATACCGGGGCACTCAATTGAAAACTACCTTGGATTCAAGAGGATTGTAGAGAGGCTTATCAAGATGGGGATAGTGAAATTTAATGGTACTCCAAATACTGAAAACCCGTTACCAGATCATGGCAACCAAGGAGTAAATGCTGTTGGTGAAACTGAGAGAGAAAGAATTAAAGAAGATGTCGTTGAGGTGAAGATACCTATGGAAATAATATGGGAAGAGATGGTGAGGAGAGGTATGTTGGCCTCCGAAAATGGTAGAGAAAAAATAGGGAATGGTTGTAAGTTCCATGGAGAGGAGGGACATGTGATCTAAAATTGCGTAGAATTCAAGGCCTTAGTACAAGGCTTTATGAACAACAAAGAACTACAGATTTTCGAAGGTAGTAAAGAACAAATATGTGCACTAGAAAATGAACGACAAGGAACCAGCCGACCGAGAATTATTATATCCATGCCAGGGAATAATGAAATAGTGGCACAAAGGGCGCCTAAAGTTATCATCTGTAAACCTGCTCCTTTTCCTTATAATGATGACAAGAGGGTGCCATGGAGTTACAACTGTAGTGTGATAGCGCCTAAAGATGGGAGCATAGCCAATGCGCCTAAAAGCGTGCAAGCTGAAGGTTCCCATACACGAAGTGGGAAACGCTATGATATGGGGGGCATTAGGGTGGAGTCTGCGAAAATAAAAGAGGTTGAAGATGAGAGGGCGAAAGGGGCTGAAGCGCCTATCAAGGAGCTGGTAAAGGAAGATGAGGCAAAGGAATTTCTGAAGTTCCTTAAGCATAGTGAATACAGTGTGGTCGAGCAGTTACGTAGGCAACTAGCCCGTATATCTATGTTGGCCTTGCTCCTAAGTTCTGAGGTGCATCGAGATGCGTTGTTAAAAGTGCTCAACGAAACATACGTTACTCATGACATATCTGTCAATAAGTTGGATCGATTAGTAAATAACATCAGTGCAGACAATTTCATTTACTTCAATGACGATGAAATCCCGCAAGGAGGCACGGGTTCGACTAAGGCTTTGCACATCACTACTCGGTGCAAGGGATATACACTTCCTAGCGTACTTATTGACAATGGATCGGCATTGAATGTCCTACAGTTGTCTACACTCAACAGGTTGCCTATTGACAGTTCGCACATGAAAACCTGTCACAACGTGGTGAGAGCCTTCGATGGGACGGAAAGGAAAGTTATGGGTCGAATTGATATCCCTTTGGAGATTGGACCAAATACGTACGAAGTTGATTTCTTAGTAATGGACATCAAGCCTTCCTACAATTGTTTGTTGGGGCGACCATGGATACACTCGACGGGGGCGGTACCCTCCTCATTACACCAAAAATTGAAGTTAGTGAATGATGGACGATTGATAACCATCAGCGCCGAGGAGGATATTATAGCGGCAGTAACTAGTAAAGCCCCTTATGTTGAAACGAGTGAAGAAGCTATTGAGTGTTCGTTCCGCTCTTTAGAGATCATTAATGCAACCTTCATTTTAGAAGGGAGTGAGGTGCCCACACCCCGGATGTCCAAAGCCACAAGGATGGCCCTACAGATGATGATAGGAAAGGGAGCATTGCTAGGAAAAGGATTAGGAAGACATTTGCAAGGAGGAATTCAAGTCCCAAAGGTGATCGAAAAGAAAGACCGCTTTGGTTTGGGCTTCAAACCCGACCATAAGCAAAAGGTGATGGAACTTGTAAAGTGCCAAGAAAGAAGAAGGGCGCGATTGAACGGAAGAGAAGTGGAGTGGGAACCAATGGCATTTCCTCCCATCTCCAAAACGTTCGTGTCAGGAGGGTTGCTTGTGAAGGAAAGTTATCAGATTAATGCAATACACAGTGAGAGACTAGAACAAGGAAGCCTCGAAGGCATTCGCCCCTACGAATCGGGAAGCTCTTTAGACAATTGGACTGCGGAGGAACTTCCTGTAGTTTTTAGGAATTTTTTAGAGTAATTCTCGAAACATGTCTGTTATTCTAAGCCTAGGAATAATGAACTTACATTTGTGAAATAGGCTTATGATCATCTATTATTATTTTAATAAAATATAACGTTGTTATTTTGAGCGAATATGGTTTTTTTTTTTTCCTTTTTTACCAACATTCTGTTAGATTTTTTGCAATCTTTCATTCATTGTACATAAACAATCATTCATTGTATATTCTTTCATACCCTCACAGGTTTCTAGATATCAATGACATGAGCACTGATACTACAAGTCCTGATTTCTCTTATGAACAAGACATGTGTTTAGAAGAATCACAGGACTTTGAAGATATCCAAGGTTGTGATGTTTCTCCTGATTTGTTAAGGATGGTAAGACAGGAGGAAAAGCGAATTATGCCGCATGAGAAGGAGGCTATAGAGGATGTAGTCTTAGAGGAAGGGAAGGAGGTGAAAATCGGAACCTTGATTGCTGAAGACACAAGGCATGCCCTAGTAGAGTTGCTTCATGAGTTCAAGGATATTTTTGCATGGTCATATCAGGATATGCCTAGGTTAAGTACTGATATTGTGGTGCATCGTCTCCCGATAAGGCAAGATTGCAAGCCAGTCCAGCAGAAATTGCGAAGAATGAGGCCGAATATTATCCTGAAAATAAAAGATGAAGTTAAGAGGCAGTTCGATGCAGGATTCTTGCAGGAGGTTAAGTATTCTGAATGGGTAGCTAATATTGTGCCTGTACCTAAGAAGGATGGGAAGGTACGGATGTGCGTTGATTACAGGGATTTAAACAAAGCTAGCCCAAAAGACAACTTTCCTTTGCCACATATCGATACTTTGGTGGACAACACAGCAGGGTATTCGTTATTTTCTTTCATGGATGGTTTCTCGGGGTACAATCAGATAAAGATGCATCCAGCAGACATGGATAAAACCACCTTCATAACCTTGTGGGGTACTTTCTGCTACAAAGTAATGCCATTTGGGTTGAAGAATGCGGGGGCAACATACCAGTGGGCCATGGTGAATTTATTCCACGACATGATGACATGATTGCCAAGTCTCGAACGGAGAAGGAGCATATTGAAGTCTTGAGCAGACTATTCTTGAGGTTAAGGAAATTTCAGCTAAAGCTTAACCCGGCAAAGTGTACTTTCGAAGCTAGATCGGGAAAATTATTGGGTTTCGTAGTTAGTGAAAAAGGGATAGAAGTTGACTCAGACAAAGTCAAAGCCATACGAGAATTGCCTTCCCCACAAACTCAGAAAGAAGTTCGAGGATTCTTAGGGAGGTTGAATTACATCGCTCGGTTTATTTCACAACTTACCGAGAAATGTGATCCGATCTTTCGCCTCTTTAAAAAGCATAACCAGGGTACTTGGGACAAGGAATGCCAAAGTGCTTTTGAAAAGGTCAAGCAGTATTTGTTGAATACTCTGGTATTGTCTCCACCTAACCCAGATAGGCCGTTAATACTATACTTGTCAGTGTTCAGCAATTCTATGGGGTGTGTGCTGGGTCAGCATGACGAGTCGGGAAGAAAAGAAAAGGCGATCTATTACCTCAGCAAGAAATTTACTGACTGTGAGATGAGATATTCGCCAATTGAAAGGTTGTGTTGTGCGCTGATTTGGACAACGCGGAGGCTAAGACAGTACATGTTATATCATACCACTTGGCTTATTTCAAAGCTAGATCCGTTAAAATATATGATGGAGTCGACAGCTTTAAATGGGAGAATGGCGAGATGGCAAATATTGCTTTCAGAATTTGACATAGTCTACGTAACTCAGAAGGCTATAAAAGGAAGTGCGATAGTAGACTTTTTAGCTAGTAGGGCTCTAGAAGACTATGAGCCATTGAACTTTGATTTTCTAAATGAGGAGTTAATGTGTATAGCAGCAACCGAAGATTCTCCTTGGAAGCTCAGTTTTGATGGGGCGTCTAATGCAACTGGAAATGGAATTGGGGCAGTCTTGGTATCCCCAAATGGCGAACATTACCCGTTCACATGCAAGCTGGATTTTGATTGCACAAACAATATGGCTGAGTATGAAGCATGTATCATGGGGCTTCGTGCGGCTATAGAACGGGGAATAAAAGCCTTAGAAGTATATGGAGACTCTGCTTTGGTAATATACCAACTTAGGGGTGAATGGGAGACAAGGGACTCAAAGTTGCTTAATTATCGGAAGATAATCTTGGGATTACTTGAAGAATTTGAAGATGTCACCTTCAATTACCTTCCACGAGACGAGAACCAAATGGCAGACGCTTTGGCCACTTTAGCCTCAATGATTAAGACAAACAAAGAGGAAGAAATGAGACCAATCCAAATGAGTATCTATGAAGCTCCAGCTCGGCGTTGTAATATTGAGGAAGAGGAAAGAGATGATAACCCATGGTATCAGGATATATTGCGGTATGTGAGAGATCGTAAATACCCTGAGCAAGCCAATGAAACTGATAAACGAACTTTGAGGAGGTTGGCATGTGACTACGTCTTGGACGGGGATATCTTGTACAAGAAAAGGAAAGACCAGGTACTTCTGAGGTGTGTCGATGCTGTCGAGGCTAAGCTAATTCTAGAAGAAGTCCATGAAGGTATATGTGGAACACACGCAAATGGCTTCACAATGGCAAGACAGATCATGAGATTCGGCTACTATTGGGCTACTATGGAGGGGGACTGTATTAACTATGCCAAGAAATGCCATAAGTGTCAGATTTATGGGGACAAGATTCACGTACCACCCTCGCCTTTGCATGTCATGACGTCTCCCTGGCCCTTTTCTATGTGGGGCATGGATGTCATTGGGCCAATATCACCGAAAGCTTCGAACGGGCATCGGTTTATCTTTGTTGTCATTGACTACTTCACTAAATGGGTAGAGGCCGCCTCTTATGCGAATGTTACTAAGTCAGCTGTAAGTCAGTTCTTGAAAAAGGAGATCATATGTCGATATGGAATGCCTGAGAAGATTATATCCGATAATGCCTTGAACTTGAACAACAAAACTATAGCAGAGGTTTGCGAACAGTTTAAGATCAAACACCATAATTCTTCTCCTTATCGCCCAAAAATGAATGGGGCAGTGGAGGCCGCCAACAAGAATATTAAGAAGATAGTAGGAAAGATGACTGAGACTTACCGAGATTGGCACGAGAAGTTACCGTTTGCACTCCTAGCCTATAGAACGTCCATCAGGACCTCTACTGGGGCAACTCCATTCTCATTAGTGTATGGGATGGAAGCAGTGTTACCTATTGAAGTAGAAGTGCCTTCTCTTTGAATCTTGACAGAAGTAAAACTAGATGAAGCGGAATGGATTCAATCTCAGTATGATCAGCTGAACTTGATTGAGGAAAAAAGGCTAAGAGCTATTCGACATGGTCAGATGTATCAAAAGCGAATGATGCGGGCTTATGATAAGAAAGTTCGACCAAGAGAGTTTCACGAAGGAGACCTTGTATTAAAGAAGATCCTTCCTATTCAAAAGGACTTTAGGGGGAAATGGATGCCGAATTGGGAAGGGCCGTATGTTGTGAAGAAAGCTTTCTCTGGCGGTGCATTGATCTCAGCGAAAATGGATGGGAAAAGTTTACCCAATCCAGTGAACTTAGACTCAGTTAAAACATACTTTGTCTAAAGGAGAATAGAATCCAAGGTGAAAACTCGCAAAGGGCGCCTTGAGGTTCCAAAAAAAAAAAAGGGAAAATGGAGAGGCCAAGGTGAAAACCCGCAAAGGGCATCTTGTGACCAAAGGGGTTTTGAGTCGAAAACCTGAAAGGGCGACTCAAATTTCGAAGCACCTGGTAATTTTGGCTCAGCAAAGAAAGAAATGCATGGCATACTGGGGCATCGACAGAGTACTTTGAATCTTCTAAACACATGTCTTCACGAAGTTGATGCACAAGTGCTCAAACGGCGATATCTAGGGCATATAACTTTTTGTTGGTTTGCTATCTTTGGATTCTTTTCTTCTCAAAGATAGACTATCAGATTAATTTCCTTTGTGTCTTTTTGATAATTCATTTGAATTCAATTGATCTTAAATATTTTCTTTTCATCTCACATTATTCTTCAAGTATGTTTCATTGAAATAATGATTGATGAACTAGATACTTTCGCAAATGAAGTTTTGTGCATTACTCTGGAATTTCTAGATAAATACAAGAAACTAAAACAGGACAATTATTTGAGAAATTTACGTAAGTTGGGGTTGGAAGAACTCGAGGAATTTCTTTTTTCCAGTCCAAAAGGATAAGTGGACAGAACCAACAAATCAATTTTAAGGAATGATTATCATACAACCATTCTCAGTCGGTCGTAGCATTTGAAGAATGGTGTGAGTTTACAGGCCGAGCAAGAACAACGCTTTAAGAAAGGATAAAATGAGTGGTGACATCTAAGATAGGGGTCATATTCATAACATTTTTGCATCATGACATGCCTAGTTAGGAACATTTGACTCACTTCGATCATGGCATCCTAATCATCAGGCATAATCGCATACATATTTTACAGGTTGTCAAAGATGACGGGCCTTAAAACCCCCTAAGTAGTAGGGTAATAGGCCACAGCATGGCAGATCTGGCATTCAGATGTTTATACTGGAGCAGATCCAAGATGGTTTAGCGTCCTTGTACTGGCGAGGAGCAAATCAAAGACATAGCTGATTTGACTTTCGCGTGTCTACGTTGAAGCAAATCTAAGATGATTTGGCGTCTCTGTACTGGCGGAAAGCAAATCGAAGTCTGGCATCTCCATATTCGAAGGAGGGCAGACACATAGCAGATCTGGCATTCAGATGTTTATACTAGAGCAGATCTAAGATGGTTTGGCGTCCTTGTACTGGCGAGGAGCAAATCAAAGACATAGCAGATTTGACTTTCGCGTGTCTACGTTGAAGCAAATCTAAGATGATTTGGCATCTCTGTACTGGTGGAGAGCAAATCGAAGTTTGGCATCTCCATATTCGGCGGAGAGCAGACACATAGCAGATCTGGCGTTCAGATGTTTATACTGAAGCAGGTCCAAGATGATTTGGCATTTCTGTGCTGGTGGAAAGCAGATCGAAGTTTGGCATCTCCATATTTCGGCGGAGAGCAGACACATAGATCTGGCGTTCAGATGTTTATACTGAATCAGGTCCAAGATGATTTGGCATTTCTGTACTGGCAGAGAGCAAATCGAAGTCTGGCATCTCCGTATTCGGCAGAGAGCAGACACATAGCAGATCTGGCGTTTATACTGAAGCAAGTCCAAGATAATTTGGCATCCCTAGAACGAATTGAAAAGATTTGGGCTTGTGAGCAGATTGAAGATACCAATGTAGGTTGAGGACTAGGAGTTGAGAAGACCGGTCAAATTTGGTCTTTTTATAAATCTTTGCTCAATTCCCGTTACACAGCAATGAGCAAAGAGGGGCCGCTGTAATAGCCCAAATTTGACCGGGCCTAGGATCAAAAAACCAAGAAATAAAATAAATAAATAAATGTTTATGTCAAATGTCCTTTCACAGCATAACCAGCCCAATGCCCGCGACTAAACTTAAATACTGCCCAATTACAATAGCGGCCCAGAGGCCCAAAATACCCTACAGCCTACTGCTTACCCAAATACCCGATTACACTCAATTACCCAAGTACAATTTCGGCCCAAAACAGGAAAAGCACTACTCGTGTACCCTTAGACCCAAAAGGCCCAAACTCTAAAGTGACCGGTTAGGATTTCTAAACCTAGCTTTATCCTTGCGCCGCAATTACCTCTGGAATATTCCTGAGCATCTGTCAATTTCCAGCTGGCCCTCATTAATACAGAGCCGTGCCGTTCTAGCTCCCGAAACAGGCGCTATCAATGTACTCGATGATTCAGCCTCGTCGAACGCTGTGATCTTTCAGATTCTGTGGCCCGACTAACGTACCAGGGCACCCTGGCTACCGATCCTATCTTAGACTATTGAGATCTTCACAGGATATCTGCAAAATAGGAAAGAAACACAATAGATATGGAAGAGCAAAAAAGGAAACCAAAAAGAGATTCGCAGCAAGAAAAGGAAACAAAATCACAACAAATTTGTAACAAGAACTAAAGGATAGAAATCTTTGATTTATTTCTAAGATTTGTAATCCAAAGGCTATAAAAGCCTTCTTTTAGTCATTGTAAAAAAGGACACACGAATACACAGATATATATACAAAAAAGACAGTTTATTTCACGGAGGTAATTTCTTTTCTTTATTATTCTGTTACAGTCCAATCGCATGCAATATACCAAATATTTTAAGCAAAATATTCTTTGAAAGAAGGGAAAGGAAAGAAAGTACCCGGAAAAGGGAGGGTTTTGAATCTTCCAATCGCTACATACTGCAGCTCGTGGGTGCGTGGGCGGAAGCCCGATGACGGAGCCATGACGGGCCGATGGCCTGAGCTCTGAGGGCTACAGAGAGTTTCTTCGGTTTTTTTTTAAAACATTGTATTGAAATGATTTTTAGGGGTTAATTTAGGCTTATATAGCCTTATTAAAACGACATCGTTTCTGCTTAATGAAATAAGCACTAAACGGCGTCGTTTAGGAAAGTATGATCCGCGTGTTGACCCGACCCGACCAAAGGATCCGCGTGTTTTGGTTTAAAGGGCTAATTGCCTAAGTGGTCCTCCCGCATTTTTTATGTTTGTAAATTAATTTTTATTTTATTTTAATTTGACCCTAATATTTTATTTGCATTCCAATTTGGTCCTAACTGTTGTTTTAAGGCTTATTTCTGGAACGATGTCATTTTAGGATTAGGGCTAATTGCCCGATGAGTCCTTCAAAGTTCAGCGCGCGTTTCTGTTAAGCCCAAGTTCTTTTATTATTTTAAAATTAGCCCTATAGTTTTATTTAACTATAATTTTAATCCTTTTCATATAACATATTTATTTTTATATAAAAATTTATTATCTATTATTCTATTTTCACATATATAAATATTTTTTATCACTAATAATTATATATTATTTACCTTATATTTTATTATATTTTAAAGTGTATTATATAATTTTTTTTATGCGAATTATTTTATTATTTTATATATATAAAATTGGATTATTCATTTTATTTTGAATTATTATTATCGTATATTTTTAAAATTTTCATTATTATTTAAAATTATATATTACTTTTGTACATTATTGTTATTACTATTTTGTATATTCTACTATATTCTAAAATAGTTTATTATAAAATTTGGTTTATTATTTATTGTGTTATAGTATACTTTATATTATATACTTTATTATATATATATTTATAATTTGTCAATTTGTAAATTTTCCGTCGAAATATCTAATTTGTATGCTATAAAAATTCTTACAAAGTTTTGCTCATCTTATATATATATTTTTTAACTTTTATTGATTGATCTTTTCAAAATACTATATGTTTTTACTCTTTTTAAATTTGATAATTATTTTTAGTATACATTTTTATTTATTTTATTCTCTTTATGTTATTTATTGCACGTATTTGCATGAAATTGATTATTTATGTTATTATTTCCATACCGTATGTTGCATGAAATATTGTTATATTATATTTGTATTAAAAGCACGCTTATAATTGTTTAAATTTTGCTATCTTGTAATAAATTTTCTTAATTGCATCATATTAAAATAAATATAAAAAACGTTTTAAAATAAAGGCAATGTTTTTTGTATTTAGGAACTTGGGAGATAGTGCCCTATCATGTTGGGTTGCGATTTCCTGTTTACCTAAATGCCTAAAATACCCTTCTAAGTGATTTTATAAAATACGAGATGATTTTAGTTACAAAAGTGTTAGAATATCGTGTCCTATCATGCTGGATGTGATATTCGTATTCTTTTGAACGAAGGAATCTCAGTTTTAAAATTCAAATTATTCTATATTCAAAAAGGGATCATATTTTTAAATATTTTCAAAATTTTAGCATTTAAGAGAAAAGTTATTCAATTTGGTACCAAGTTTTGGGCGTTACGAGGGTGCTAACCCTTCCTCGTACGTAACCGACTCCCGAATCCGTTTTCTTGATTTCGTAGACCAAAACAAATGATTTTCAAACAAAAATGGTTTGAAAGTGGTTCAATCACACTTAAACTGATTGGTGGCGACTCCTGTTTTCAATTTTAAAGTCGAGACCCCGTTTTTCCAAAACCCCCTAAAAAATGGTTTCGACAATAAATAGAAAAAGATAATGTTTAAAATATCTTAAAAGGATCCAATTTAACTTACGAGGGTTCAACCCACCCATGTATTGATCCATTCCAACTGAACCTTGAAAAGCAAACCTGAAGCCCATTACAAAAGTAGACCTATTAGTCTTCTCAACGAATATTCATCGTTTCTTCATATTACGGTCCCACAAAAGTGATGGTTGGCTAGAGTTAGGTGCCATAAAGACTTTTTTTTTCTCAACATTGTTTATCTCTACAATTTTAATTTCAATTTAATTAAACTTTTAATTTTGTTTTCTTGTTTTTTTCCCAGGTAGGTAAGTTTTCTTGGACATGATTCTGTTCGGGATCTCATGGAACAAGACGTTATGCAAATCCAGTCCGTGAGGATTTGATCCTACTTCCCTTATACTATTCTTTTCATTATTTAATACTTTCCCTATACTATTCTTTTCATTATTTAATAGGGATAGGATATATTTAGTGCTCTTAATGACGCATCATCGGGCCCTGGTTTTAACATTTTTATCTAGGTTGAGCTTAGACAAAATTTTAAGCGGGCCTAAAATTTTGGTTGGGCCCAGTCCAAACCCGACTTGGCCCATGAGCACCTCTAGTAATAAACATATTCTTTTAAATTAATTTGATTATTGTATACTAAGTTAATAAATAATTTTGTTAAAATATTATAAGATAATAAGTGAATAATATGTTTTGATATTTTAATTGAGTAAAAAATATAAGATATTTAATTCACTGATATAAATTGAATTTTATTATTTTATTATTTTGTGATTAAATTTTCAATTATCTGCTACTGCCGCCGCCATTTCTGTTTTCATTTTGCTTACTTTCAAGATATGGGTAAGCTTCCTTCTTCTTTTATTCTTCGTTTAGTTCTTTCTAATTTCCACTCTTTTTCTTCTTCTTATAACACCATTGCTACACAAATCGAAGCCCTAAGTAAGAAACCCATGTCCATGTCTGTTAGAGGAAAGGGAAAAAGAGACGATCACTTTGATAATGTTGATCATGCTTTGGTTTTGTTCAATAAGATGATTGAAAAGTACCCAATGCCTTCAATTGTGGAATTCAATAAACTATTAGGAGCCATTGTTAAGATGAAACATTATCTTATTGTTGTTTCTAAGTATAGACGGATCGAATTACGGGAGTTTCCCATGATGTTTATTCTATAAGCATCTTGATTAATTGCTTTTGTCAATTAGGTCGAATTGATTTTGGGTTGTCTGTTTTGGGGAAAATGCTGAAGTTAGGTTTTGAACCTAGTGCTGTAACTTTTTCAACCTTGATTAATGGACTTTGTAATCAAAATAAGATTTCTGAGGCTGTTAGTATGTTCGATGGAATGACTGAAAGCGGGTATCAACCTAATTTGATTGTTTACAATATAATGCTTAAGGGGTTGTGTAAGACCGGTAATACTGGTAGAGCTGTTAGGTTTCTAAGGCTGATGGAAAGCAGAGGTTATGAACCCGATATTGTAGCATATAGTACCATCCTTGACTGTCTTTGTAAGACCGGTTTGTTACAGGAGGCTCTCAATCTCTTATCTGAAATGAAGGTTAAAGGCATTAGACCAAATGTCGTTACTTATAGTTGTTTAATTCATGGTATGTGTAATTCGGGCCAGCAGGAGGAGGCTACAAGGCTCTTGAATGAAATGGTGGATAATAATATTTCACTTGATATTGTCACATATAATATATTGATTGGTGCCTTTTGCAAGGAAGGAAAGGTTTCTAAAGCTGTAGAGACCGTTGACTTGATGAGAAAGCAAGGGATTGAGCCCGATGTTGTCAGGTATAATACATTGGTTGATGCGCTTTGCAAGGAAGGAATGGTCTCTGAAGCTGAGGGTTTTATTGACGCAATGATAAAGTGAGGCATTGAACCTAATTTTGTTACCCATAATGCATTAATCAACGGCCATTGCTTGCAGAACGAAATGGATAAAGCTAGAAGAGTTTTCAACTTGATGATTGAGAAGGGTTGTGCACCTGATATAGTTACTTATAATATATTGCTTGATGCACATTGCAAGCAAGGGATGGTCTCTGAAGGCAAGGATATTGTTGACTCAATGAGAAAGAGAGGCATTGAGCCTAATGTTGTTACCTATAGTGTGTTAGTTAATGGTCACTGCTTACAGAACGAAATGGATAAAGCTAGAAGGGTTTTCAACTTGATGATTGAGAAGGGTTGTGCACCTAATATAGTTACTTACAACACCATGATCAATGGATATTGCAAAGCGAAGAGGTTAGACGAAGCAATGGAACTCTTTCATGAAATATCTCAAAAGGGACCAATCCCGGACACTGTCACATACAACACTCTTTTGCAAAGTATGTTTTAGTTAGGGAAAGTTTCAACTGCTCGTGAGCTTTTTAGAAAGATGCTTGCTTCTGGACAAGTTCCAAATATGGTGACCTGTAACATTTTGCTAGATGGTTTATGTAAAACAGGTCATATCAAAGAGGCATTGGGAGTTTTTCAAGAGATGCGAAACAGTGGGTTGGAACTTGATATTGTCCCATATACTATCCTAATTAATGGGTTGTGCAAAGCTGGGCATATCGAAGTTGCAAAGGAATTATTTCATCAACTCTCAGACAATGGTTTAAAACCAAATGTTTACACATATTGTGTAATGATTAACGGACTGTGTAAAGAGGGATTGCCAGATGAAGCATACAGGTTGTTTGGGAGCATGGGAGATAATGACTGTTAGCCTAATAGCTGCTGTTAAAATTTAATGATTCGGGGGTTCCTTCACAACAGTTATACCTCAAAAGCAACGCAACTTGTTACGGAAATGGTTGGTAAGGGCTTTTCTGCAGATATATTCACTACCACCTTATTTTTGGATCTCATTGATTACTCTAATGAATCAATCTTACTCTGAAATGTTTCATAAATTGTGTAAAGATCATCACTCGTAATGTGAAACAGTTTGTGACCATTGTATAGTGATAAAAGATTCTGGAAACTTGAATGAGGTTTAGCGTCTATTTTCAAAGTTGTTGATTTTGTTTTGACTTGTAGTAAGTGAGAATCTTGTTGGTGATAATGACAATAGCATTGGTTTCTACCTGCTTAGAACTTTTAACTTCTTAAAAGCGTAGAATTCAATCAAATTTAGGGTCTATTTGATTAATTGAAAACACATTTTTCGAAAATTGATTTTTAGAAAATAATATGATATTTTGAAAAATGTAATATATTCTTTTGTTCTAAATGATTTTAGGTAAAACATTCTACATTATTTGATAATTTTTAGGTAAAAAAATTTAATTACAAAAATTATTGTAAAATAAACTATTCATTTTTAATCAAACTTAGTTAACTTAATTATTCTCGTAGAATTACAAAAGGCAACAAATTACAAAAGGCAATTGGAGGTTTGGGACAAATTTGATTGTGTTCATTCAGTAGAGTATATGTTGACTATCAATTTATGCAATACACTTTAATCCACTGATGCAACCATACAAACATACCAATATTTCCAAGGCCTAGATTTCTCATTGATACACCAAGTAAGCGTGACTATGGAGTCGGATTCAACCATAAGCTTTCAGTCTTTGATCCACTAGGAATCCAAGAAGAAAGGAAGAGCTAACTTAATCTCCATAATTTCAGTGAAATTAGAATCTGAGATACTTTAAGGGACCTGAAACATAGCAATGACATGATCCTTTGAATTTCTAAGAACCTCTCCACACCCTGTTGGACCAAGTTCACCTAATGCCAAACCATCATCGTTAAACTTTAACCAACCTCCATTTGAAGGTTCCCAATGCGCCACACGCTTGGTATGATGGCTACGGATACTCCCTTCACAATCTCACAGACTCTCCCACCTCTACAAAATTCACACCTTCCAGCAAGACTTTTATCCAATGCAAAGATCTGAATTTAACCAGAAAAAAGAATCTCCTCTAAATTAAAATCTTTTCATCCAAACATAGAACCGTTTCATGCACTCCAGAGGGTCCACAAGGTAGCCATAATAGACATCAACCACGAATTAAACAGAGGTTTAGACAACAACTTATCAAAGCATAACGAAAGAAAGGAAAAAATACCTCTAGAAAGCACCCAACAACAATATTCCACCATCCAGCAAATTCATATCAGAATTTGTTAACTCGGGCACATTTCAGCAAAATATGACCAACATCCTTAGATTTCACTTTGCATCAACGGTAGGAGTCCTTTCCAAAATCACCAACAATACAAAACATTGTCGCTTGGGCAGAATGTTCAGGCTCCATAATTTTTTTATAATTGAAGACAAAAGCTGCCATGAGACAGCAATAGATAATCTGAGTTTTTTTTTTTACTGAAAATTCACTATTTGTATCATGTTTCGAAGCAATTACATCCTTCTAATCACAATGAATAGGACGACACGAATTACTCAATGATTCCAACTCCCAAACAAAAATGACTTCTTTGAAAAAAGGATATGATAACTCACCTATAAAAAATAAATTTATTACATCTCTATGATCACTCGTAGAGACAATAAAAGATAAAATACTATATACAAAATCAAAACCAGCTACAAGTGTCGCTCAATACCATAGTTTTTCTTACATAGAGCTGATTTTGCTAACCAATCAATATAATCATTGAACACTATGTTTTTTTATATTATTTTGTTCTACTAGATACAAAATTACAACTATAGGTAGAACGAAAAAATATGTAACTACATAACATAGTTGCAAGCTCTATGGCTAGGACTAGAAGAAATTTAGGAGTGGTGTTGAGTCTCTTTGAAAGTTTGCCTAATGCTACTACTAGTCTTGCACAGATGGATAAAGGGTCGATTTCTAGATGTGTAGAAAACCACAGTAATTCTGGTGCTTAGATTCTTATGAGCGTCTTTGGCAACCAAAGAAAAACTTTAAGTTAATCTTAAACTAAACAATCAAAGCAAATGTTATGGCAAAAATATATCTATTTAATGAGAAATGGGTGGAGCCTAAGCGGTTCAAGCCTATGTTACCAATACTAGCATAACTCTTTCAACCTTACCAAGACAGTGGCATTGCTTGAATGATGATTCTAATGAGAATCAAATTGTGTTTTTAATGAGAATTTTTACCTTCGTTTATGATTATGTTGGCAATTTACTACTATTATCATATAACTACTTAATCAAGTTTCCTTTGTTTTTTTCTTTCTATATTCCTTAAAAAGAATTTCACAATTAACAGATTTCAAAATTATTTTGAGTAAGGTAGTTAGTATCGTATTGGTGGGTATACCATTTTTCTCTTTCTAATACCGACATATTTCAGTGTACCATTTATGTTTGATTAGCACTACGGCATGTATATTGGTGCGTTGATGGATTGATCTGCATATCCGTCATTAATGTGAGTCAATTAATAGGGGCCCGTAATAACTAAAAGAGTGCAAATTATATTGATATATGAATATGCTAAAAACATGGATATTGAGATTAATTTGTGTTATATGAGATGAGAGACTATTACCTGGGGTGCTTTGATATTTTGATAACCGATTGAGTGAAATGAATATCCTAAGAATGATTAATAGTTGACAATTTGAAAAACTATGTGATTTGTCGTGATGATAATGAAAGCTTTGTTAATTTGTAAAGTAGTAATTTAAGGAGTTTGTGGTTAAAAAGCATATGGAATGGAAATTTATTATTTTGGTCCTTTAGAAAATTTTAAAAATTTAAATTAGTAAAGGTAAAATTGCACCTTAGCCCCCTCTAAAATTATGAAAATTTAATTTAAACCTTTAAAAATTATAAGATATAGACTATTAAAAATTAAAATTTCTTTTCGGGCCTCTAAAAAAAATTTCTAGCTTCGCCCCTGATTGGTGCCCAATTATATATGGGCTTTGTTTCAATGTATAATTTGATACATAAAGTTTGATTTGGTTCAATTGCATACATAGAACTTTTATTCTGATTCAATTGTACACATTTAAAGAAATGAATATATATATTTTTAAAATCGACTAAGTATAATTATTTGTGTCACATTTTTTTTTGGTGTACTCAAGGTCAATATCTCAGCTTCAGCTCGGGTTAAGTTAGTGTTCCTTTATGTGTATATTTGTTATTAATGACATGTACCTAGGTTGAGTAAACCAATTATATGCTATTTTGGCTATTTTGGCTATTTTGGCTATTTTGGTACACTTCTACATCTAGGTGCTTGTTGGACCTTTTAAGTATCCGAAGGTTGAATTTGGTCATCTAAGTTTGTCATTTATATGAATGGTTTTGCTTAATTGATAATTGCCCAATTATACCAACCAATCATGTACAAAATAGTGTGCTTCTAACTTGTTTGCATGTGTTATGATGTGGTAATTATGTGTGCATTGATTTCGTATGTTAATGATATAGCTTAGGTGACTTTTGGAACTCATTTTCATGCTTAAATCATTACATTTTGGACTATCTGGAATGCTAGTCTCGAGATACAATGGTCAAGTCTCGAGATACTGTGAACAAAATTGGCCATTTTAAGTATTTATGGGTAATGGTCTGGAGAAACATTGAGCATGCCTCCAGAAATCAATTCTCAAGTCTCTTGACAAGTGCCACTTAGTCTTGAAATAAGTACACATCGAATGTAAGGATCAAAACAGGGGAAACTTGTCTCAAAACACTTAGTTAAATTTGATAGATGGGTTAGTTAAAGTTTGATAGATGGGTTTGGATTCGAGTCCCAACTCTATATTTAACCCCAACTAACACCGATGCATGTTTAATAAGATTGTGAAACACATAATATGCATGATTATGTAATAGAAAAAGGTTTTGAATTATATTATGATTATATGCTTAAATTATTTCGTAATTAAATCTGGATATTCTGAGTTGCATTAGTAATGTAACGTGATGCCACGTATTCAGATTCGAGAATCAGGTCGGGTGTAGGCTGTCACACTAATAGATACTGATGGAAGTCCGATTAAAGCTTGAAAACAAGATTAGCTATCAAGGATTCACACTAGTGGCATCGCTTGAATGATGATTCTAATGAGAACCAAATTGTGTTTTTAATGAGAATTTCTACCTTCGTTTATGATTATGTTGGTAATTTACAACTATTATCATATAACTACTTAATAAAGTTTCATTTTTTTTCTTTTTTATATTCCTTAAAAAGTACAATTAACAGATTTCAAAATTATTTTGAATAAGATAGTTAGTATCGTATTGGTGGGTATACTATTTTTCTCTTTGTAGTACCGACATATTTCAGTGTACCGTTTTTGTTTGATTAGTACTACGGCATGTATATTGGTGTGTTGATGGATTGATCTGCATATCCGTCATTAATCTGAGTCAATTAATAAGGGCCGTAATAACTAAAAGAGTGTAAATTATATTGATATATGAATATGCTAAAAACATAGATATTGAGATTAATTTGTGTTATATGAGATGAGAAGCTATTACCTGGTTGATATTTTGATAACCGATATAGTGAAATGAATATCCTAAGGATGATTAATAGTTGGACAATTTGAAATCTATGTGATTTGTGGTGATGATAATGTAAGGTTTGTTAATTTGTAAAGTAGTGATTCCCAACAATGCTAATTTAGTTTAATTTCGGTTTTTATATATTGATTTTAAATTATGTTAGCACCGCTAAATATTCAATAATTAACGTACAATTATGTTTTTTTTTGTGTACTCAAGGTCAGTATTTCAGCTTCAGCTCGGGTTAAGTTAGTGTTCCTTTATATGTATATTTGTTATTAACGACATGTGCCTAGGTTGAGTCAACCAATTATATGCTATTTTGGCTATTTTGGCTATTTTGGTACACTTCTACATCTAGGTGCTTGTTGGACCTTTTAAGTGTCCGAAGGTTGAATTTGGTCATCTAAGTTTGTCATTTATATGAATGGTTTTGCTTAATTGATAATTGCCCAATTATACCAACCAATCATGTACAAAATAGTGTGTTTCTAACTTGTTTGCATGTGTTATGATGTGGTAATTATGTGTGCATTGATTTCGTATGTTAATGATATAGGTTAGGTGACTTTTGGAACTCATTTTCATGCTTAATGTAACATCCTGATTTTTAGGGCTTAGTGATTTTGTGTAATGTTTGGAAAAAATTTCAAATATTGGTATGTGGTTGTGAAATTCATGTTTAGAGTGTGTAAATGGGCCTATGAAAGGTCCATGAGTTGGCCAAAACCTGGAAGAATTTTTGAATTTTGGACCTAAAGAATTAGGGGCTCTGGTTAGGAAATCTTATAAAAATATGTGGGTAAAGTGTATCACAAAAAGGTGCCTTGGTAGAGTGGCAAGTGACACCACTAGTCTCTTAAAAAGGTGGCGTGAAAATGAGGAGAGAGGGCCAAGGATCGATTCGCTGGGGGAACGAATGTGTGTTTATTTTTATGTCCTGTGTATGTGAGGGTTTGAAGTCAATTATAACTCTGTGTGAGAAGAGTTTGAATCGATCAAGTGCATGGATAGTGGAGAGATAAGGGGGAGCATATCTAGGAGAGATTTTAGGAGAATTTGAAAGTGGAGAAGAGGTGGCCGGCCAAGGGAGTGTGTAGTGCATATTCGGCTAGAGAGCTTAGTCTTTTGGGGTAATTTTTGCATTTCATTTTGTGCCGATTACTTTAGTCAAGCCTTCTTCCTCTTCTTTTCCATTTTTCTCTCTTCTCTACTATTCTTTCTCCCCTCTACTCTTGTGAAAGTCGAACCATAATTCCTTCCATACCTTTTTAGGCCGAATACTCTAAATAAGTCAAATCCCCAAAGCCAACCTGTGTCATTTCCTTCTAAGCCGAGCTTTTATATTTTCTTCACCTTTTGTGGCCGAATCTTACGACCTCTAAGTCATAAGTCCCCAACCGATTAAATCATTCCAAAATTACCACCCCAAAACACCTTCTTCTCCCTTGAATCAAAAGCCGAAAGCACATCACCCTTGTAAGACGTGTTGGCCGAATTCTAGGACCTCTGTGGAGCGAATTTTTGTTAGCCTTTGGGAGTTTGATCTGCTTCAAGTTTTGAGTGGTACGAAAAGGTAACTGTGCAAAGTGGACTACTTTGAAGGAGCTGCAGGGATTGGAGAATAGGTGGGGATAAACCTCGTATCGAATCATCGATCTTGAAAAGGGCAAGTACGTGGTAGAGTTGAGGAAAGCACTCGTAGTCAATCAGGTGTGTAACATACCTAGTAATAGCTTAGATTCATACGCCGAAATATTAAATTCTGTTGTGGTTATAACTTGTAAATACGAGATGGTATATGGATGAGTTCGGTTTCAATGAACGCGGTAAACTAAGATGTTGGAACAGGTAAGAGCACAATTTCGTGCAAATTGGTAAGTGGGCCTCAATGGGCTAAGACTGGGCCCAATAGGCTTTCAGGCCCATTTGAGCAAATTTGATAGAAAATAAGACTCGGGCAAATTGCGTGGTAAGATTGTTGATACCGTCATGGAATCAGGCCAAATGGGCCTGGTTGGTTAATCAGCTACATAGGGCCCATTAGGGGTTTTGGGCCCAATAACTCGATGTTACTAAAATAGGCTAAAATTGCTGTTTAAACAATTGGAATTGATGAATAAGCATGGGAAACCCTAGTAATGGATAAAATTACGTAATTACCCTTATAACACGAAAATGACTATTTTGCCTCTAGGTGAAAATGACTATTATACCCCTAGGGTTTTATTATGAATATGATAATTGTGATGTTGTTATTTTACATGATATGACATGATATGCACATGATATGCACATAATATGCCATGATACGTATTCGATATGCCATGTTATATTCATACATGCATGGGTTGGGTTTATGTGATTGGAGGAAGTGAAAAGGGCTTTTGCCCCAGTATACCGAAAAGGGCTTTTGCCCCAATTTACCGAAAAGGGCTTTGCCCCAGTTATTAAAAGAGGCTAGGCCTCCAGTTATATGATTAAGCAGCTATGCTGCCAGTGGTGTGTTGGTTGGGTGGGTTGAGTTATTCCCCACATGGTGTGTTGGATGGTACGGGTGGAGAGTAGCGGTTGGTGGGTTGAGTAGTCTCCCCAAATGGGTTTCCTGCATATATGTATGTTCTTGACATTCATGATATTGAAATGGGCCTAAGGGCCATACCGGTTACAGAAAAAGGCTTCGGCCCAGTGATATGATTCATGAAAGGCTTCAGCCCAGAAATTGTTATTGTAAAGGCTTCGGCCCAGTATATGTTGAAAAATTGAGATTGTGCACGTATGGATTTGGGCTCTGAAAGGGCTTGTTGCGCACTGAGTTTTCCCAAACTCACCTCTATTCTAAACCTTGCAGGTGAGCCCTGATGTGGAGACTTGGAGTCGGTGGGAATTCAGAGTGGCCATGGTGTTCATTTGAACTTCCTTTAAATGGGCTTTTATTTATTTTTAATGTCTGATTCTGGGTTGTAATAAGGCCATTTTAACTACTTTCTTTCTGGGATTGGTTGGTTTTAAATTTTATATTTCACGTTATTATTAATATCTTAAAATGAACTAGACTTAGGTTACGTTTTAAAAATAATAACTCATGGTTTCCGGACTTTACGAAGATGGGATAAAAACGTTTTAACTAAAACTAAAACAACCTTTTTAAACCAACTCCATCACAAGATATTTTCAAAACAACCCTAGCATTGATCCATAGTGTGGCAATGGTTGTGAGCATGTCGAGGATTGGATCCAATCAAGAGCTTGGTACTTAAGCAGCCTACATGGCTCACCTCCTCTGTTTCGGATACCTACCTGGTGCTCAGCTTCCATTCACTATAGCGGCAAAGACATTCTTTTAAAGTTCTCTTTAATTCATATAGAAGAGTTTTAAGATCTAAACATGGTTTTCGGAAATATTCCAATGTGACACGTCGGATCCGGCCATAACGTCTGGGCTGGGTTTGGGGTGTTACACGTAAATCATTACATTTTGGACTATCTAGAATGCTAGTCTCGAGATACAATGGTCAAGTCTCGAGATACTGTGAACAAAATTGGCCATTTTAAGTATTTATGGGTAATGGTCTCGAGAAACATTGAGCATACCTCCAGAAATCAATTCTCAAGTCTCTTGACAAGTGCCACTTGGTCTTGAAATAAGTACACATCGAATGTAGGGATCAAAACAGGGGAAACTTGTCTCAAAACACTTAGTTAAAGTTTGATAGATGGGTTAGTTAAAGTTTGATAGATGGGTTTGGATTCGAGTCCCAACTCTATATTTAACCCCAACAAACACCGATGCATGTTTAATAAGGTTGTGAAACACCTAGTATACATGATTATGTAATAGAAAAAGGTTTTGAATTATATTATGATTATATGCTTAAATTATTTCGTAATTAAATTTGGATATTCTGAGTTGCATCAGTAATGTAACGTGATGCCACGCATTTAGATTCGAGAATCAGGTCGGGTGTGGGCTGTCACACTAATGGATACTGATGGAAGTCCGATTAAAGCTTGAAAACAAGATTAGCTATCAAGGATTCTAAGCCATTTATGGGTAATCTAAGCTGATAATCTTCTTAAAGGAAAGAAGATGAGACAATTGGTGATGGTGTTGATTAAATAAAGGACCAGATGGTAGTGCCACGTGTGGCGGCTAGGGTGTTTCTAGCGAAGGAAAACAAAGAAAACGAAATGAAAAGAAAGATGGGAGAAGGAGAAGGGGTGTTTGAATGTGGTCACTACTGAAGATGACACTAAATGGTAAGGGTAGCTTCTGTGGTAGAAAAATGGAAAAAATGCTTGGCTAGAATTAAAAAAAAAGGGGGGACTTTGTTTGTATACGAAGAAGGAGATAATAAATAGAAAAAGATAATGTTTAAAAGATCTTAAAAGGATCCAATTTAACTTACGAGGGTTCAACCCACCCATGTATTGATCCATTCCAACTGAACCTTGAAAAGCAAACCTGAAGCCCATTACAAAAGTAGACCTATTAGTCTATCATTGGCTGTAGGTAGATCTGTCCATAAGTAGCTTGGACCAAAGGTCAGTGTAAAAAGTGATAGGGTTTGAGCAAAATATATGTTCAAAAAATAAGCTTGAGCAAAAAAAAAAAAAAGGCTTGTTCTCAGGTAAAGTTTTTTGTCCAAGGCCCAACCCGAATTTGAAAAAAAAAATTGTTGTTTCCCCCACTGTTTTACTACCATTCACTATGATATTACTATTATTTTTTTCTTATTGCTTGGATATTGTATAGCTCTTATTTTATTGTTATTTTTGCTACTATTTTAGAGGCATTTACCTGTTAAGTTGCATATATTTTAGTGTTATTTTAATATAAATATTTTTTAATTATTTTCAATTTGTTGGTAAACATTTATTTTAATGTTATTAGTGTTTTTGATTTATTATATATTTTTAATTTTTTATATAAAAATGTTAATACGGGCGGACTGGATCGGACCTGAGTTTTAATATTTTTATTCGGGCCGGGCTTGAGCAAAATTTTAGAAGTATTTTTCAGGCCAGGCCGAGCTAAAATCTATGAATCGGACCTAAAATTTTGTTGTTTTAAATGGCAGGTTTTGATGTTCCAACACAATTAACAAGGACGATATCACGGAGAAAGGTGCAATATTTTGTTGAAGATGCATCATTTCTCCAATTAATCAGAATGCCCTTTTTCAGGCTTTGCTTTTTTAAAAATTTGGTGTTTAGATCTTAGGTGAACAAAATTTGGACTCCATTATTCTTAATCGTTTTAGAGAGGTCTAGTCGTGTAGAGGCAAGGCAATGTCTTGGGCACAAAGGTAATTAGTTGATTAGGTCATCTCTGATGAGATGAGATTAATAGTCAACTATGTATACAAGTAACAAACGAGGAGATCAGATCAGTTTTCCAAAATTTTTATCATCATTTAGGGGACATCATTGGTGTCGTAAAAAGTTATTTTGAAAGCAGTCATGTGTTAAGGGAGATGAAACATAATAATGTTTCTTGATGTTAGATATGCAATGGCTGTTTAAATCATGAATCATGATTGATGAAAATGAGACGAATAACTGATGTCTTTCTTGATGTTCGGGTTCGATTAGGAGCTGAAGAAAGAAGTGGCTATTAAGGTTATCGATTTAGAGGAATCGCAAGTTGATGGCTTTGTTACTTTTGTTTAATTTATTCGAGTTTTAAAGGCAGGTGGTTGCTGTGTGCAAGATAGTCTTGTTTATGATCTTCCATTTGTTTAAATATTAACTTGCTCTCTTTCCCTCATCTCCCTCTTACTCAGGGTCTCTATGTAGACTTGTGGGTTTTTCAGGTGAGAAAACCATGCACTTTTTCTTGGTAAATAAGCATCAGTAGTTTGTGTGAGTTCAGCAAAACAAATTTATCTTCCCATTCATCCTGTTGGAGCTATCGAGCAAGAGGGCAGATGGTTTTGCGTTGGCTTGGAAAGCAAGCCTCGATGCTTGCTGAGCAAACAAGCTAAGATTGGGAGAGAAAATTGAAAAAGGAGAGGAATGTAACAGAAAGTTGAGAGGTTTGAAGCAAAAAACTCAATGTATATTACATTCACAAGTCATTACATATATTAGAACATTGAGAACAACAAAGTCAAACTAAATTACACCTAATACTTACCTAATCCCACTAAGTTACTTTGAAACTCTTAAAACATAACTTGTAAGCATAGATAAGCTGAGTTATCAGCTCAATCACTATCAAAGTTACATGTAACATTAAGTTAACATAGTTGGAAATGAACTATGTTTCATTACATCAACTTGATTACAAAATAAACAAAATGACAAAAGATTTCCACATGAAATCGTGGCTTGAAAGTCTTGGAACCTTTCCTGCTGCTTTGCTGCTGCATGGGCTGCATGGATGACCATCTTCTAACACTCCTCCTTGGTCTTCATGCTGCTAACTCCTAACTTCTCCCTTAACTCGGCAAACTTATTTACATTGAGAGCCTTGGTGAAAATATCAGCAATCTGATCTTCAGAATTGCAATGAACTAGTTCAATTTCACGAGCTTGTTCCATCTCCCTCACAACATGCAGCTTAATGCTGAAATGCTTAGTTCTACCATGGAAAACAGGGTTCTTAGCAATTGCAACTGCAGACTTATTGTCACAAAAGATCTCGGTTGCTGCTCCTTGTTGCAAATTTAGATCATTTAGAATTTTTCTTAGCCAAACACATTGATTCACAGCATTTGCAGTAGCAACATACTCAGCTTCTGCAGTTGATTGTGCCACCATCGATTGCTTCTTTGAACACCAGCAAAACATGGCTGAACCAAGTGTAAATGCATAACCAGAGGTGCTCTTCATGTCATCCTTTGAACCAGCCCAGTCACTGTCAGTGAAACCTACTAACTTCAAACTTTCAGCTTTGCTAAACTTCAAACCATAGTTCAAGGTGCCTTTGATGTATCTCAGCACTCTTTTTGCTGCTTGTTGGTGCTGTTTGTTGCAACAGTGCATAAACCTTGATAACACACTTGTGGCAAACATGATATCGGGTCTGGTTGCTGTCAAATACAATAAGCATCCAACTAGGCTTCTATAATCTGATTCACTGACCTGTTCATAATCTCCTTGACTCGAGAGCTTCATTCCAACAGCCATAGGTGTGCTTGTTGGCTTGCAATTCTCCATAGAGAATTTGCTTAAGATCTTTGTAGCAAATGATCTTTGTCCTAAGAAGATTTCACTTTGTTTTTGCACCACTTCCATTCCAAGGAAGTATGTCATTTGTCCTAGGTCAGACATTTCAAACGTGTCTCTCATCTTTGCCTTGAAATCAGTCAACATTTTTTGATTTCCTCCTGTGACCAAGAGATCATCAACATACAGGGACACAATGAGGTGTGTTTCAGCATTTTCCCTCTTCACATAGAGTGTTGGCTCGCTAACACTTCTTTCAAATCCCAAATTGATTAAATAGCCATCAATTCGAGCATACCAGGCTCGAGGAGCCTGTTTTAGGCCATAAAGAGCCTTTTTGAGCTTATACACCATATGCTCTTTGCCTGACACCAAGAACCCTTGGGGCTGTTCAATGTAGATTTCTTCATCAAGGAAACCATTGAGGAAGGCAGACTTTACATCAAGTTGATGAATCTTCCACTCCTTTTGAGCAGCTAAGGCAATTAACAGCCTAATTGTGTCTAGCCTGGCTACTGGAGCAAATGTTTCTAGATAGTCCAGGCCATATCTTTGGCTAAAGCCCTTCACAACCAGTCTGGCCTTGAGTTTGTTTAAACTCCCATCTGCATTCTGTTTAGCTCGATAGACCCATTTCACCCCAATAACCTTTCTGTTGCTTGGCTTTTCAACTAATTCCCATGTCTTGTTTTTCTCAATCATGGCAATTTCTTCAGCCATTGCTTGCTTCCATCCCTTGTCTGCCTCAGCATCTTCAAAACAGCTTGGCTCGACTTGTGCAATAATTGCTCTCTCATAAATCTCAGCCAGGGTCCTTGTTCCTCTGACTGGTGTGTCATCTATGTCCATTTCAGGATCATCTTGATTTGCCTCTGTTTGTTCAGCTATAAGTTCTTCAGAAATAACTTCAGGCTCACTTCTTTCCCAATTCCAAGTTGCTTTCTCATTGAACACAACATCCCTGCTTGCAAACACCTTGTTTGTTGAAGGATCCAAGATCCTATACCCCTTTTTCACTGAGCTATAGCCTACCAAGATGCCTGCTTGAGCTCTTTTATCAAGCTTGCTCCTTTTGACAATTGGGACTTGTGAATAGCATATGCAACCAAAGACTCTCAAGTGACCCAGTGAAGGTTTGAATCCAAACCAGGCCTCAAATGGAGTCTTATGCTCTAAGGCTTTGGTTGGGAGCCTATTTTGAACATAGACAGCAGTGTTAACTGCCTCAGCCCATAGGTTTTTGGGCAAATTTTTCTCAAACATCATGCATCTGGCCATATCTAGTAAGCTTCTATTCTTTCTTTCACTTACCCCATTTTGTTGAGGTGTGTAGACATTTGTAAGTTGATGTTTGATGCCAGCTTTTGCACAAATGGCTTGAAACTGTGTTGAGGTGTATTCAGCCCCATTATCTGATCTTATAGACTTAAGTTTGCAACCAGTTTCTGTCTCAGCTGCTGTTTTGAACTTCAAGAAAGCTTGAACTACTTCAAACTTGTTCTTTAGGAAGTAAATCCAGCAATATCTGGTACTATCATCAATAAAAAGTATGAAGTACCTATTGCCATTGAGCGATTCGGTCTTCATAGGGCCACATACATCACTATGCACTAACTGAAGCTTCTCTGATGCTTTCCATGCTGTATTTTTAGGAAATGGAAGCCTGGCTTGCTTTCCCATTTGACAAACCTCACATACATCCTCCTTTTGAACAGATTTGGTGAAGTTTTCAACCATATCCTTGCTGATCATTCGAGCCATTGACTTGAAGTTGGTATGACCAAGCCTTTGATGCCACAGCTTGGACTCCTCTACAGAAGCAACATAGGCCCTATTCATACCTTTAGTCCAGTCCACAACAAAACTTTTATTTGCCATGGCTACTGTCATGAGTACAGATCCTGTTGGATCACTAATTTGGCACTCATTGCCTTTGAAGACCACAGTGTACCCTTTCTCAAGCAACTGAGCTATGCTCAATAAGTTTCTATCGATTTCAGGTACAAATAATACATTTGGAATGAATTTGTTACCTGATGGAGTGTAAATCATCACACTACCTTTGCCCTCTGATTGAATAAAGTGCCCATTTCCTATTCTGACTTTGGTCTTGCAACTTCTGTCTAAGGACTTGAAGATGGATGCATCTGGTGACATGTGGTTAGTGCAACCACTGTCAAGGAGCCATCCTTGGTTAACCTTTACTTTTTCAGCTGGACATGAGACTGCAAACACCTGTTCTTCAGTGTCACTGCCCTGTTCAGCCATCCGAGCCTCAGCCTTCGGTTGGTGCTGTTGATCTTGTCTTGGTTTGTCTTTACAAACCTTTTCCACATGGCCCCTTTTCTTGCATTGTTGACACAAAGCATCTGGTCTGAACCAGCACTTGGTCTCTGGATGACCAGGCCTCTTGCAGTGCCTGCATATTTGGTTTGCTCTGCCAGCAGCATCATGTTTAGGCCTATTTTTCCAAGTCTTCTTGCCTTTGTAGGTAGAAGCATTCGAGCTAGACTTGGTTTTGGCTTGAAAAGCACCTTCTTGGTGCTCCTCCATCCTGCTGGCTCTTCTTTGCTCTTGTGCATAAAGAGCATTGATGAGTTCAGTCAGGGAGATCCTTGACAGATCCCTCGAGTCCTCTAAAGAGGATATCTTTGCTTCATATCTCTCTGGCAGAGTGGAAAGAACCTTCTCAACCATCCTTGCCTCTTCAAATTGCTCACCAAGGAGCCTTATGCTGTTTACAACAGCCATTATCCTGTCAGAATATTGCTTAACAGTTTCCTCTTCTTTCATTTTTAGATTCTCAAAATCCCTTCTCAGGTTCAAGAGCTGCTGCTGTCTGGTTCTCTCAGTGCCTTGGAACTCCTCCTTAAGCTTGTCCCAAGCCTGCTTTGGAGTCTCACATGTCATGATCCTGGTGAAAATCACATCAGAAACACAGTTCTGAATGCAGGACATGGCCTTGTGCCTCTTAGTTCTCTCATCTGCATGCTGTCGAATCTGAGCTACAGTGGGGTTGGCCCTTAAAGGAGCTGGCTCAGCATCAGAGTTCACCACTTCCCACAGATCGAATGCCTGAAGGTATGTTTTCATCTTAACCAGCCAGATATGAAAGCCTTCTCCATTGAAGACTGGTGGAGCTGCAGGAGAAAAACTTGAAGAAGCCATTTGAGTTATGGTTTACACACAACAGGTCCCCTAAGACAAAGTGCTCTAGATACCAATTGTTGGAGCTATCGAGCAAGAGGGCAGATGGTTTTGCGTTGGCTTGGAAAGCAAGCCTCGATGCTTGCTGAGCAAACAAGCTAAGATTGGGAGAGAAAATTGAAAAAGGAGAGGAATGTAACAGAAAGTTGAGAGGTTTGAAGCAAAAAACTCAATGTATATTACATTCACAAGTCATTACATATATTAGAACATTGAGAACAACAAAGTCAAACTAAATTACACCTAATACTTACCTAATCCCACTAAGTTACTTTGAAACTCTTAAAACATAACTTGTAAGCATAGATAAGCTGAGTTATCAGCTCAATCACTATCAAAGTTACATGTAACATTAAGTTAACATAGTTGGAAATGAACTATGTTTCATTACATCAACTTGATTACAAAATAAACAAAATGACAAAAGATTTCCACATGAAATCGTGGCTTGAAAGTCTTGGAACCTTTCCTGCTGCTTTGCTGCTGCATGGGCTGCATGGATGACCATCTTCTAACACATCCATAGAAGTCCCATTATATATATCTTCGACTTGTATGGGAGTTTGCTGATGCATTTGTTTACTGCAAGTAGACTTGGAATGTAACAACTTCCCATTGCTTACTGCATATTTCATCTCTTTCTTATGCATGCTTTATTTTTATTTTATTTGTTCATGTTGCAGTGAGGATGATTCCCATACTTTCTTACGAGCTACCATCTTTCTAGGGTTTTCATATGTGTTCTTTTGTCTCCAGGAAATCTCTGTTCTGTCACAATGCTGTTTATTTGTTATGCAGCTACAGTCAGGTCCTCCATAGGTGGAATGTCAATTGCATGTATTTCATGGGATTTGCTGCATAATGAAGGAAAGATTCATAGAGATATCAGAGGTGGTTTTCTTAACAATAAACAAAGATAAGGAGAAAATTTTACAACTTTTGGTTTTAGACTATAGGCATATTTCCAGATAAATTTGTGATTTGGTGAAAATAATTATTGGAAAATTTTTTAAATATTTTCAAAGTATTCCAATACTTGTAAAATTACTCCAAAACATGTTTTAATTTGTCTAAATGTTTTTGAGTCAATCCAAAATATTTTTAAGTGTTTTAAACTCATTTTATACAAGTATCGGAAGGTGTATTGATACTTGGGTGAAGTTCTACTAATAAAAGTAAGTCAACAATGCCTATACCAATTGCGCTAAGATTTAATCGGCTAATATTAGTCAATTTTAAAATAATTGTGTTTGCTCCCACCTTCATATGTTATTGCCATTCATACTTATAAAATTTAACGAGTGTTTTTTTTTATCCCGTGCGATGTTAATTCCTTAAAACTTTGGTATAAAATTTATAACATTTCAAAATGTATCTGGAAATGTAAAAATAAAATAGTATAAATATTTAATTTTTACAATTTTTTTTCGAATATTAACCAATTAGTAATATTTTTATATTATTTTAATGATGTTTTTGTATTAAAGTTTGTTATGTGTTTTTAATGTTTATATATAAATATATAGAGTTAGTATCATAATTTATAAAAATATATTTTATTCAAAATTTCCTAAATTACCAAATATGTGAATTATGTTTGATATTATTGAATATGTTAGCAATTAATTCGATTTTGAGAATTATTCATAGTACAAATTAAAAACATGAAAATTTAATAAAATAAAATAAATTATTAATATTCATTAAAATAAAAAAATTTAGAATTAAAATATGGATAGTTCAATGTGATTATCAACGCCTGACCCTGAGATGTGGATCATCCAATGCACATTAGCATGGCGTACTTCTCCTGTTCAAACTGGGAAAAAAATTCCCCATTGGTAGCAAATGCTTATCCATTAAGCAAGGAAAATCCTATTTAAAAAGCAAAAAGATTATGCTTCGACTCTTGCAAAGAACAGACAAACAGGGTTCATTCCTTCATTTAATTGGTAATTTGTACAGTTCACATTTTTCGGCTCTACTCATAAATTTTCCAATAATAGACCTTTTACAACGAGATCTATCTTATACAGTAATGGTATGTAAGGATGAGGATTAATTAGGCAACTAACACTATTAATCCATTCTTTACAAGAGTCGAAGCATATATAATCTTTTTATAAATCTTAAGTTCTATTAAAATTATTTAATTTAATTTAAATTTATTTAATATATGTAACCAATCTACTCCTTTCAATAGTTGTCCACAATAATTAAAAACTGCATACACAAACATGTTTAGCTTTCAACATTAAATAAATTAATGTCCCAAAAGTTTTTCTTTTCGTTTAAAACATTAACAAATGTGGAAAAACTACAGAAAGTTAATACCCTTGCAGCCTATCGCCAACAGTCCCTGTACTGTCCTTGCAAAGAATGCTCCTCAGTGCAGCCGGTGGATTCAGCAGCCTGCTTAGGCCAAATGGCTTCCCAGAGAATGTGGCGTATCTTGACCTTCCTTTGCAGATCCTAAAGAGCTAGAATTGTGCGTACTAGCGATATACTATGCTTAGCAGTAGACTCATCCGATATGATGCAGACAGCAGCAGCACTCTCGCTCTCAATCTCTACACACCTAAAGCCTTGCGTCCAAAGAAGATTGAAACCGTCCAAAATTGGCCACAATTCAGCTTCATGCAGCGAGCAACATCCCAGATTTCCAGTAAATTCCCACAACCATGATCTATTCCTATCACGCACCACTCCATTGGCAGATGCAGCATGCGTATCTGTGATAATACTCTAAAAAGACGTGTTTTTATATATTAATCATGTGTTTATTTTGAGCTTGAGCCTACTAATTTGAGCTATTTATGTCTTTTTATCTTTTAGGGACTAAATTGGAGGCAAAAAGTAAATTCAAGGGAAAAAGCGTCAATTTGGAGATTAAATGGGCCAATATGCAATGTGGGACAAATATGGTGCCAAAAGTGCGAACATGGAAGGCACAAGGACTTAAAAGCAAATAGAAGAGATTTTATTTTGGAAGACTGTATTTTATTTTATTTTATTTTATTAGGATAATTATTGTTAGGATAATTATTAGGATTTTATTTTAGGATTTTATTTTAATTATTTTTATTTAAATGTATTTATCTTTTAGGAATTTAAGTTAAATTAGACTTTCTTTCTAGCACTATAAATAGGGGGTGAAGTGACTTTAATTTGGTGAATCTTTTTCTGTAAATACTCTCCCCCTAAGTCTTTTGTTCTTCTATATTTCCTTTCAATAAATTTTCTTTTTCCATATTTTTATTTTCTTTCCCATAATTACCATGAGCCACTAAAACCCTTCTAGCCGAAAGTTATCAATATTTCCCCAAAAGGTTCCTGAGGCTTAGAACCCATACTTAACCCATTTTCTACCAAGTATTCATCGTTTCTCCGCACTACGGACTGACGCTTCCGTCCATGGCCCTTAAGAAGTAAACCTTTCAACGTATGCAAAGGCGGCCGCTTTGTGTGTTTTGGAGGGGTTGCACCTTCGGTTCATCAACTTACTGCGTCAGAGGTTGGCGAGCCAAAGAGACAAAATGGCGTGGGATTCGCCATTGAGAAGCATTGATCTAGCATGGAATTTTTGGCTAGAGTCAGGTTCCCCAAAAATTGTAAGTCAAATCTTTGGAGCTGGTGGTCGTAGGCGTCCTCTTCACTATAACTGGCTTACTTGAGTCGAGAAGGATCATCAAAAAGTCGAGGATTGAGCCCAAGGCGGAATGAAACAACCGGAGGCTGGAACTTTCCCATAAGAATTCATTTTCTCTTAAAACTCTCTTTATTATTTTTATTATTTTCGTAATCATAATTTCAGTAAACTTTAAATTCTGTTTTTATTTTATTTTCACTTCCAAAATCAATTCTTAAATTCTATTTTTTTATTTTTTCAGGAACGCAGGTTTTCTTGGGCACGATTCTGCCCAGAATTTCGAGAAACAAGCATTCGTATAATCCGGTCCTTGAGGATTCGACCCTACTTCCCCTTTACTATTCTTTTTCGTTATTTTACAGGGAATAGGATATTTTTGGTGCTTTCAACGACCGCATCAATCTGACTTCCATGCCCCAGTCTTATTAAGCTTCATAAAGTTATCTGCAGGGACTCCCAAGCAGGGTAGTAATTTAAGGTATGTAGAATTTAGCCTTTTTCCTATTATGGAAAATTAACATAATTGAAATCCACGTGGCAGTATATTATAGTGCAAAATTTTAAAACTTGAACTTATACAATAATTAAAAGGGATATTAAATGTGCATCCTAACTCATCCTTAGTTTTATTGGCATGGTCATTATTGTCAATACAGGAGGACGTGAGTTCGAGTGTGCTAAAGTGCATTATCCTCTTATTTATGAGTTGAAGAAGGGCTATGGGTAATTCTAAACATTAGATATATATAATTATAACTTATAATGAGATTGTTCAAAAAATAATCAATTAAGATAAATTTAATCAACCAATTAAGACAAAACTTCCTATTAATCTCATGTGGCTAAAAAAGATTCCACTTTGCTTCCAATCACTCACACCACCCCCAACATATTAAAATGTTATGATTTTCTTTCTAAAATGACCAATTGGTAATGTATGAATTTATGTGTTTCATGGATGAAAATTTAAAATTCAATATATTTTTTCTATAAAAAATAATATATATTTTTAAAAAATTCAACAATATTTAAACTAGTCATTGGAATTCATATTTAATAAATAGTAACATTTTATATAAATTTAATTATAAAATAAAATATTTTTTACTATTATTTTAAATAATAAATTAAATTTTGGGTAAATTACACCAATAGTCACCCAACTTTGGCGTAACTGACAAAACAGTCATCTAGGTTTCATTTCAGTCACTCAACTTTCAAAAAGTAACAAAACAGTCCTTTTTGCCGTTTTCCGTCACAGATGTCACGGCAAAGTGACGTGGCATGTGACGGCATCCTTGCTGTCAACCTTAAGTCCGGCTGGCCGGTTACTCGCACTTTAACAATTGTAGCAGCACTATTTTAGGGTTAGAGAAAAAGAAAAAAAAAAGAAGAAGAGGAGGAGAAGAGGAAAAATAGAGATGCCTAAAGTGATTCCGATGTGCTATTGTGGAAACCCAGCAGAAGTAAACATGTCTTGGTCCAATGACAACCCAGTAGGAAGTTTTTGGGTGTAAGAAATTCGGCAGTGGATTTCGAAATCCATGTCAGTTTTTCAGCTGGTTTGATCTGCCATTGACGCCCCGTTCAAAATTTGTGGTGTTGGGTCTTCTGAAAAAAGTGAGGACATTAGAGGATGCAAGGAAGAGGGAGAGAAGAACATGGTTATTGCTGCTTGTAATTGTAACTGTTTTGTTGTTTTTAAAAGCTTAAAAATCATATTATGTTCATTGAAAACCAGCTTATGTTTTGTAATTTTGTTGCTGGTAAATTTTTGCTTATGTTGGTATACATGGCTACTGATATATTGTTATTTAACATATCTTATACATGGTTGCTGGTATACATGGCTAACCAGCTCATGTTTTTTATAAACACTTGAGAAAGACTTGAAATGAGATATTTTTGTTGATTACAAATTGTGTTGGAATATTTTTGTTGCTTAACATATGTTATACATGGCTGCTGGTATACATGGCTAACCAGCTGATGTTGTTGTTTACAAATTGCTTAACAGTTGGTATACATGACTGCTGGCTAAAAGAGATAATAGTTGGTATACAAATTGCTTAACAGTTAGTATACAAATTGCTTAACAGTTGCTTAACTCATATATCAGAAAATGGAAAAAAAAAACCAATGCATTTCTCATATATTAAGGCCAAAATGCCAAACTATTTACAAAAGGAATGAGTGGCAAAATATTGCCAACTTTTCCTACAATTCACCACAATTGAACAGATGTGAATTGTAGGGAAATTTACAAAAAATTTCATTGACTATATGCCTAAGTTTATCAATAGTAGCAATCATAGTCAAATTTACAAAAAAATCTGTCGAAACCATTTTTAATTTTAAAAACGGGGTTGACTAGTTTTTAAAGATGAAAATGGGAGTCGCCACCAATCTTTTTAGGTGTGATTGGATAACCTTATAAAACATTTTAGTCTAAAAATTTAAGAGAAATAGGTTCGAGAGTCGGTTACTACGAGGAAGGATTAGCACCCTCGTAACGCCCAAAATTGGTACCAAATTGATTATTTTCTATCCTAACATCGAAAATTCGAAAAGATTTTAAAACATGATCTTTTTTAAAACCTAAACAATTTGGGTTGAAATTCGAGATTCTCTTGTTCCGAAAGAATACAAACATCACATCCAATACGTTAGGACACGATGTTTTTAAATTCTCGTAACTAAACTTATCTCGTGATTTACGAAGTTTATTAAAAAGGGTATTTTAGGTATTTAGACAAACGTGAAATCGCAACCCAGTACGTTAGGGCACTATTTCTCGAATTTCTAAATACAAAAAATATTGCCTTATTTTTAAGAAAAGCTTTCGTTTGAAATTCTTTTAAAACAATGATGCAAATAATATATTACAAGATATCAAAATTTAAGCAATACAAACTACATAACACATACTAACATTTCATGCAAACATAATCGATTTAAAAAACAACTACATCATAAAATAATGAACTGTAATAACTACGTTAAAGCACAAAATCCACAAATACAAAGCTTAAATAGATAAGGGAAATATAATAGAAAAAGAAATAAACTAAACCATAAAGTTTTTTAAAAAAAAAAAATATGACAACTTAAAGAAGAACTATATAAAAAGAGCATAAAAAACATATCTAATAGTATAATATAGTATGTAAAAATATATATTTTTTTCATTATATAATTTAGAAACTACACAAAATATTGATTTTACAATAATATACAACACAACAAATCAATTCATATTTTTATAAATAAAAGCATATTTAAAAAGTAATTAATAAAAAATTTTACATTTAGAAAAGGAATTATTTTAAAATATTGTACAATATATAAAATAAAAAAAAGTACATATCTTTTAATAATAATATACCAATTTTAAAAACGTTATATAATATTTAATAATAATGCAAATTCTAAAACAATATATATAACAATATACAATAATACATAATAAATAATATATATGAAAATAATAATATATAATAAAAATGATTTTATATAATAAATAATATATGAAAATGATTATAAAAAATGTATAATAAAAAAATAATTTTATAAAAGTTTAGAATGAAGTAAATAATATACAAAAAAAAAAAATAGATAAATGATAATCCAAAAATTAAGTAAAAAAAAGAAAACTAAATTTAGAATTTAATGAAAATCTGGGGAGAAATTTAAAAAAATAAAATTAGATTCGGGCCTTAATTGAATTGCGGGTTAAAGAAGAGGGAATCTCTGGGAAATTAAACCCTAATCCCAAAACGACGCCGCTCCAGCTTCGTATTTAAACGGCTTAACGGCCAAATTGAAGCAAATATGAACCTTTGTGGCCAAATTAAAAAAAACCGAAAAATTTAAATCTGATGAAATTAAATAAATCCAAAATTGCGGAAGGACCAATGTGGAAATTAGCCCATTAACAAAAAACACGCGGATCCTTTGGCCGGGTTGGGTCAACACGCGGATCCTTCCCCTAAACGAGGCCGTTTAATGCTTATTGAATTAAGCCAAAACGATGCCATTTTAGTAAGGCTATATAAGCCAAAATTTACCCCAAAAATTCATTTTACCATCCCTTAAAAAAACACAATTGAGAGCCTTCAAATGCTCTCCCCTAGGCTCGAATCCGGCCTGGACTCCGGTAAAGGGCCCGTTGCACTCGCCGTTGCACGCGCCACCGTTCACGGTGGCCGGAAGGTCAAAGTCCTTCCTTTTTCCAACAAATCGAAGGTAAAACCTCTCCTTCTTTATTTTTTAAGTAGTATTTCATAAAAAACAAATAACAAACATTTTACAGTGTCTATTTCGTACGAATGAAAAGAAAACAAAGAAATAAAACGTAGATTTAAAAATAATAGTAAATCACATCTGTTACGATTTCAAAAATTTGTTTTTTATTGTATGTTTTTGAAGTGTATCCGTCTATTTTACAAATTGCTTTCGGGTTTTTATAACCCAAAATAAATCGAAATTCCATAAATACACATATTCTAGATTGCTATGTTTGCTGCTTCTGCTATGCTTTCTTTCCTTTTGCAGGTGGACATGCGAGGATCACGGTGGCAATAACGGCGTGATTCGCGCGCCGATTGCGGTGCGACCAAAGGGCAGTGTCCGGGTGCTTGGGCGCGAGACCCTACTAGGGTTTCCAGTGGCTAAACATGTGTTAGGCTAATTGAGCCGATCGGGTTTGGGTTAGGTCTTAGTGGTTTTTGGGTTAGTTTAGGTCGGGTAGCATCTTTAGGGTTTGTGCAATCGGGTAGTGTTTGGGCTTTGGCGTTAGTGGGTTTAGGTTGGTATTTAGGCTGAAAGGTTTTAATTTTGTAAAATAGACTTTGTAAAAAGGGACATTTATTCTAATTTTGGTTTTTTAATACTGCTATGGGCCCGGGCAAAAATGGGGTATTACAGCTGCCCCTCTATGCTCATTGCCGTGTAATGGGAATAGAGCAAAGACTATAAAAGGACCAATTTTGCCCAGGCTCGCTGAGTCTTGAGTTCTTGGTCCTTTATCTTCTTTAAATGGCCTCTAACCCATCTGCAACTCTAGGGGTATTGGACTATAGGTATGATGGCTTTCAATTTGCTTTACTGCAACTTCAGGAAGGCAATATCTGCTGTCTTCAACCTGCTCCCTGCAAACTTAGGATGTCATACTGAAATCTTCAACCTGCTCCCTGCAACCTCAAGGACGCCATTCTTATATCTTCGATCTGCATCGCTGCAAACTCAGGAATACCAGATCTGTTGTCTTTAACCTGCTCCCAGCAAACTCAGGGACGCCATGCTAAAATCTTCGATCTACTTCGCTAAAAACTCAGGAATGCCAAATCTGCTGTCTTCAACTTGCTCCCTGTAAACTCAGGGACGCCATGCTAAAATCTTCAACCTGCTCCCTGCAAACTCAGGGACGCCATGCTAAAATCTTCGATCTGCTTCGTTGCAAACTCAGGAATGCCAGATCTGCTGTCTTCAACCTGCTCCCTACAAACTTAGGGACGCCATGCTGAAATCTTCAATCTGCTCTCTGCAAACTCAGAGACGCCATGCTGATATCCTCGATCTGCTTCGCTACAAATCCAGGAAGTCAAGATCTGCTTTGTTCAAACTGCTCCCTGCAAACTCAGGGATGCCATGCTGATATCTTCGATCTACTTCACTGCAAACTCAGGAAGTCAAGATCTTCTTTCTTCAACCTGCTCCTTGCAAACTCAAGGACGCCATGCTGATATCTTCGATCTGCTTCGCTTAGGAAGGCAAGATCCGCTTTATTCAACCTGCTCCTTGCAAACTCAAGGACGCAATACTGATATCTTCAATCCACTTAGCTTAGGAAGGAAAGATCCTCTTTCTTCATCCTGCTCCTTGCAAACTCAAGGACGCCACGCTGATATCTTCAATCTGCTTCACTCGGGAAGGCAAGATCTGATTCTTTAATATACATTGCCCCCTAGGGAACATAACCTGTAGAATGGGTATATGCTTATGCTTATTGATTAGGATGCCATGATCGAATCAGTCAAATGCTCCCTAATCAACATACTATGATGCAAAAATGCTATGAAAATGATTCCTTTTTCAAGTATTATCTCTCATTCGTTTATTGTAGTTTCGTCTTCCTTTTTCTCGACGTATCAATCATACTCTGCTCGTATGCTTTGAATCAATTTGGCCCGTTGTACCATTCCTCGAATATTACGACCCACTGGAGATGTTTTCGATATGATCCTCACTTAAGATGGATACTGCTTAATTTGTCCAATCACTATTTGGACATAAAAGGTAATATCAATTTTTTCAAGTACCTTTGATCCTTACACATGAGAATTTTAAACAACTGTCCTGTTTCAATTATTATCCAGAAATTTCCAGAGTAATATATAAAACTCCTTTTGTGAAAATATTATCAGTCCATTAATTGTTATTTCAATATAAAATGCTTGAAAAAGGTCACAATAGTGGACAAGAAGGAAATTAATTAAGAGCATAGCTCGAAGTAATTAATCAAAGATAGCCAATAAATTAATTAAGGCGTATCTTGAAAAGAATAAGGAAATCAAAGTTAGTAACTTCAAAATTGGGTAAAATGAAAATTAAGTACCCCAAATATCGCAGCCTGAGCTTTGCTGTACCAACTTCTTGAGGACCATTTTGAGTTCAATATGTGTTTAAAGGATCCGGAGTACTTTGTCGATGCCCCAAGACGTAGCATACTTCTTCATCGTCAATCTAGGTATAGCAAGACTATCATTTCCCACTTTAATCAAAATTTGAGCTACCCTTTTCGGGTTTTCAACTCAAAACCCCTTTGGTCTCAAAGCGCCCTTTGCGTGTTTTCGCCTTGGCCTCTCCATTTTCTTTTTCTTTCTTTTTCTTTTTCTTTTTCTTTTTTCTCTTTTTTATGAAGGTCACAAAGTACCTTTTGTGGGTTTTCACCTTGGCCTCTCCTCTTCTAAGTATCTCTGAACTGAATCTGAATTTATAGGATTTTATCTCAGTCAAAATCAGTGCTCTTTTGGGAAAAGCCTTCTTTACCACATAAGGTCTTTCCTTGTTTTGACATTCACTTCCATTGGAAATCATCGAAAGGATCTTCCTCAATATCAGGTCCCCATCATGAAATTCCCTTAGGTGAACTTTTTCGTCATAAATCAGCCTTATCCGTTTCTAACTATGACAACTTCTAAGTCCTTTCCTTCCAATTCCTGACTCAATCAAAGTTTAGAGAAAAAAATCTCGATGGGTAGAACCACCTCTATTCCATAGACTGATGGGAAAAGCGTTGCCAGTGCGAAAATCTTGGTCGCCATTTGATGAGCATAAAGAGTAAATGGTAGCTTCTTATGCCAATTCTGACAAGTCTCGGTCACCTTCCATAATTTTTTTTATTTTTTCCTTCTCTTTGTACTTTTTCTTTAGTAGCTTTTACTACACTGTGATACGTCGACTGATCTTTGAACAGACTGTAAATTTTTGAAATTGTTCAGTTGTGCACTATAATTAATCCTTTTTCTTTTTTTTTTTTTGGTTTTCTCTTCTTTTCTCTTTTTTTGGGAAATTTGATGACTGTCGATTTGGCAATATTGGCATATAAAGCAACATTCACCCTCTTGATGATTCAATGTCAACTGGGAGCTTTTGACGAGACTGGCCCCATAACTTCCATGCCTCACATATGAAAAATCTTATGAAGAAATGGAGGTGTCATATAAACCTTGACTTCTTTAATTTGGAATCTGCAGTATAACTGATCTTTTCCTCTTTATCTCCTCCTAAATTCGCAATATTCATTAGTCCTTAGTAAAGTAGGATCTTATTTATCATCTTAACAAGTTCAGAAATAAGGTTACAATCTCTGTCATCTTCAAAATTCTGTAATCCTTGAAAACACATATCCCACTTAAAAAGGAGATTTTGAGTCAATAGCAACATCACTCATGTCGTTGATATCTGGGAACTTGGTGAGAGCTCGAAGGAATATTCCGAAGAATAAATGATTCAAAGAATAATTATTATTGGTATGAACATGAAAACATCTGAAAGCAAGTCAAAAGAACAAAAGAATCTATACATAGAAAGAATAGAAGAATATTGTATTTGAGAAACGCACTTTATTGAAATAAAAATTTCGGACACAAGCCTACTTCACAAAAGGATTCTTATTGCCTCTAGGCTTAAGGCAACAAGCGTGTTTTGAATATTACTCAGATTAGTCCTAAAAAATACAAGGATTATTTCCACAGTCTCGTTGTTCAAAACACTCTCAAATATGCAATGACGAATGCTCAACAGATTTCTTTGTTTATTTCATCTTCAATAGTGTTCTTATTTTTATAATATCCCCCTTGATTCTTCTCGCAATACTTTAATCAATTGCATTTAACCCCTTATCGCCATGGTTTAGCAATGGGTTTTTTACACCAGGGGTATCATCAAACTTCACAATCCCCATCTTGATGAGTCTTTCAACTGTCTTCTTGAAAGCAGTGTAATTTTCTATCAAATGCCCCGGTACTCCCGCATGGTAATCACATTGAGCATTTGAATCATACCATTTTGTGTATGAGGGCTGCAATGGTTCTATATAAAATAGGGACACCACGTGTACGTCAAATAAACTTTGATATAGCTCCTTATACGACATTGGAATTGGCATAAATTGGAACTTTTTAGAGTTTTGCCTTATGCCCGATTCTTGCCTTGTCGAACCTTGTTGCCCCATAGTGGTTACTCTTGGTTGGCTGACAGTAATGGCTTTTGAGTACCTTTTGTTATATATGGTCATATTATTCACTTCATTTTCTTTTCTCTTTGGAATTGGCCTCTTGGTAGTTTTCTCTGCTTCAATCTTGCCACCCCTTATGGCATTTTCAATCATTTCACCTGCCATTACTATGTCTACGAAGCTTTTAGTGGTATTCCTATCATATGGGTAATGAATGGGGCCTTCAAAGTGTTGATGAAGAGCATTGTAGTCTCCTTTTCTAGGAGCAGTGGCTGAACTTGCATAGCAACCTTCCTCCATCATTGCGCGTATTGCCTAAAGCTTTCATTTGGCTTTTCTCCATGTTTTACAGGGTGATTCTATCAGGCGTCATATCCGTCACATGACTGTATTGCTGCATGAGGGCCTGCGCTAGGTCTCTCCAAGAACCAATCCTAGCACGACTCAATTGATTGTACCATCTGGACGCTGCTCCCACCAAACTACCTTGAAAGCAGTGTATCAGCAATTGATCATTATTTATATGTCCCGTCATGCATCTACAGAACATAGTAATCTGGGCCTCAGGGCAACTAGTCCCATTATACTTCTCAAATTCAGGCATCTTGAACTTATGAGGAAGCACCAAATTTAGGACCAAGCTCAAGTCCTTAGCATCAATTCCATGATGACTTTCAGCATTCTCTAAGGCCTTGAATTTTTCTTCTAACCATCTGCAGCGATCATCTAGTTGCCTTGAGGCTTCCGTTCTCATCCCTTCCCTCTCGGCCATGTCCAGGTCAGGGAGAATGGGATTAGCTAGGTTTTCTCCTGGATTAGACCCCGATCTAGCTTGGAAATTCATAGGTACTTCAATATCGACTTGAGCTCCTTGAGGCCTAATTGTGACAGGTGGCCTTCGAGGATGTGTCTCAGTTTGTGTTTGTTCATGAGGTGGGGTAAAACCTGGAGGATAATCCTCATCATCCTCATCTATATGAGTCATAGGGCCCTTTCCTTTGTTCATTGCACCACTTAGCAACTGGGTCATTTGAGCCATCATGTTTTGTTGAGCCTCCAACATCTGTTCTCTCATCTCTTGTTGGAGCTTTGCTAACTACTCCTGCATCTGATCTTGCATATCCTTCTGAAGCTGTACAAGTCTCTGATCCATATTCTTAGTTTTTGCGCGTGTACAGTACCGATGTGTAGTTTCCAGATTTTTTCTCTCTTCTCTCACTGTAATAACATTCACTAATTAGGGTCTTTCTATGGATTTAAATACATATGATGTAATGTAACGCAAATGCATGAATGCAAAAAGATATTGATTCTGATTCACTTTCATTTAGAAAACTTTATTTAGAAAATAAAAATCTTTACACAAAACGGATTACAAATACGCCTTTGCCCTATGGCCCAAAGCTTTAACCCCCCTAAACAACAAGGCTAATTCCTAACCACAATCTGGCTGTAGCTCATATCTTGTGCCTAATATGTCAGCCTGTACCGCCAAGGTTTGTAAATGGTCAGCTACCTCTCGAATTTGAGCTACGGCTTCACCCATGAGGTAATCCCTACAGCCAAGGACACCTCCTCCAATGTCTGTGAAGTTGTTCTGATTATCTTGAAAGAAAGATTGGCGAACCAGTAGGCCTCCTCATTTCATAACATGCTGCTTCAAAATAATATCCAGCACCCTCAGTACTTCTTGAGAATTTTCAGATTCTTGCCCACGTAGAGCATTTTGAATTTCTTGCATGGATATCTTCGCACTACAACTAATCTTCACTTTAAAGGTCTTCGAATGATACAGTTTTTTAATCTCTTTCTTTCACACCCATTTGGGCTGTCCAGGCCATCAGGGCTTTCATTTCTATTGTTTCTGATAGGTGTAACATCCTCAAGTACAACAGTAAACTTAAAATTGTTGTTTAGTAACAGACCTATAGTAAATAAGCTCTTATCAACATCATAGCCGAAATTCTTTCCATCCAATTCATTTTGGAGGTCTCATGCACTCTGTTAATCACTTTCCTTCTAACTCCCTTATCATCCATAGAGCGACCATCTTCATATGAAAGAGAAATGCTGTAATGGTAGAAGTGTCCATTAGTACTCCCACGCTCACTTTGAAGTGACTGGTGAGTATATTTACCTTCTGCCCTTTAGTTCCAAACACCACACCTTGCCATAGGGTGTCGAACAATCCTTTTCACATCTGATTCTGCTTTAATCGGAACAACATCAGGAGGCACATGTGGCGGAGGAGGTAAGGATTCGAATGCTGCCCCATTTCCCTCTTGCTCAAATGAATCCATACCTTAAAATCTGGAAAGAACAAAACAGCAAAATCCTATGACATTCTTTCTCTTCTTTTTTAGCTTGCTCCCTCTCTATGATGTCCATCAATTTCCTCTAACTCATGAAAATTATTTTGCGTCATACTATTGCGAGTGTAATCCCATAATTCTAATGTATATCCCTTAATGACACCATCTCCTTTATCTAATTGGGTATTTTTGGACCACGCACAGATGGTAGCGTTGTCCTCCACTTTATTAAGATATTCATTCTCCATAACAAAACTTCCTAATTTAGAAATCGAACCGTGAATCAATACTTTTTAAAATATGAGATGACATGCACCAAAAATAAAACACAACAAGTTAGTATCACGGATTAAAACATAAAGCAAATAGAATAAAAAAAAACCTATCAGGGTGATCATTAAAGTTTAACATAGTTCTACCTCGGGTGAGCTCCTAGGGTTCACTATATGTGTTTTTGGTTCTAAAGGAAAGGGTAGCTGAACCAGAAAATTCCTCGATCCTCACCCACTATAGGCTCATACGGACCGAGTTCAGTTCAGGGGAATCCATTTCCTTATGGCTGCACGGAGGTGAAAACCTCACAAAGACATAGGTGTGGATGTATCCCGGAAGCGATCCACTATCCTATGCGGAGGTGAAAACCTCACGAAGGCATAGCTTCTCACTCCCACTTAAGGGTGTGACCACAACGGTCATGCAATGCAATGTGTGCAAGAAAAATAACAATCATAAACACATGCAAAAAGATCATAATTTCCAAATCGAATTTTCAAATTTCGACAAAAGGTCAGAAAATAATCAAATGTACGACTTGACTCTCTTATTATCCCCAGTGGAGTTGCCAAGCTGTCGAAACCATTTTTAATTTTAAAAACAGGGTTAACTATTTTTTAAAGATGAAAATGGAAGTCGCCACCAATCTTTTTAAGTGTGATTGGATCACCTTATAAAACATTTTAATCTAAAAATTTAAGAGAAATAGGTTCGGGAGTCGGTTATGTACGAGGAAGGATTAGCACCCTCGTAACGCCCAAAATTGGTACCAAACTGATTATTTTCTGTCCTAATGTCGAAAATTCGAAAAGATTTTAAAACATGATCTTTTTTAAAACCTGAACAATTTGGTTTGAAATTCGAGATTCTCTTATTCCGAAAGAATACAAACATCACATCCAGTACGTTAGGACACGATGTTTTTAAATTCTCGTAACTAAAATTATCTCGTGATTTACGAAGTTTATTAAAAAGGGTATTTTAGGTATTTAGACAAACGTAAAATTGCAACCCAGTACGTTAGGGCACTATTTCCCGAATTTCTAAATACAAAAAATATTGCCTTATTTTTAAGAAAAGCTTTCGTTTGAAATTCTTTTAAAACAATGATGCAAATAATATATTACAAGATATCAAAATTTAAGCAGTACAAACTACATAACACATACTAACATTTCATGCAAACATAATCGATTTAAAAAAGCACTACATCATAAAATAATGAATTGTAATAACTACGTTAAAGCACAAAATCCACAAATACAAAGCTTAAATAGATAAGGGAAATATAATAGAAAAAGAAATAAACTAAACCATAAAGTTTTTTTAAAAAAAAAAAAAATATGACAACTTAAAGAAGAACTATATAAAAAGAGCATAAAAAACATATCTAATAGTATAATATAGTATGTAAAAATATATATTTTTTTCATTATATAATTTAGAAACTACACAAAATATTGATTTTACAATAATATACAACACAACAAATCAATTCATATTTTTATAAATAAAAGCATATTTAAAAAGTAATTAATAAAAAATTTTACATTTAGAAAAGGAATTATTTTAAAATATTATACAATATATAAAATAAAAAAAAGTACATATCTTTTAATAATAATATACCAATTTTAAAAACGTTATATAATATTTAATAATAATGCAAATTCTAAAACAATATATATAACAATATACAATAATACATAATAAATAATATATATGAAAATAATAATATATAATAAAAATGATTTTATATAATAAATAATATATGAAAATGATTATAAAAAATGTATAATAAAAAAATAATTTTATAAAAGTTTAGAATGAAGTAGATAATATACAAAAAAATAAATAAATAAATGATAATCCGAAAATCAAGTAAAAAAGAAAAACTAAATTTAGAATTTAATGAAAATCTGGGGAGAAATTTAAAAAAAAAAATTGGATTCGGGCCTTAATTGAATTGCGGGTTAAAGAAGAGGGACTCTCTGGGAAATTAAACCCTAATCCCAAAACGACGCCGCTCCAGCTTCGTATTTAAACGGCTTAAGGGCCAAATTGAAGCAAATATGAACCTTTGTGGCCAAATTAAAAAAACAGAAAAATTTAAATCTGAAGAAATTAAATAAATCCAAAATTGCGGAAGGACCAGTGTGGAAATTAGCCCATTAACAGAAAACACGCGGATCCTTTGGCTGGGTCGGGTCAACATGCGGATCCTTCCCCTAAACGAGGCCGTTCAATGCTTATTGAATTAAGCAAAAACGACGCCATTTTAGTAAGGCTATATAAGCCAAAATTTACCCCAAAAATTCATTTTACCATCTCAGGCTATATAAGCCAAAATTTACCCCAAAAATTCATTTTACCATCCCCTTAAAAAACCACAATTGAGATCCTTCAAATGCTCTCCCCTAGGCTCGAAACCGGCCTGGACTCCAGTAAAGGGCTCATCGCACGCGCCATTGCACGCGTCACCGTTCGTGGTGGCCAGAAGGTCAAAGTCCTGCCTTTTTCCAGCAAATCGAAGGTAAAACCTCTCCCTCTTTATTTTTTAAGTAGTATTTCGTAAAAAAACAAATAACAAATGTTTTACAGTGTCTATTTCATACGAATGAAAAGAAAACAAAGAAATAAAATGTATATTTAAAAATAATAGTAAATCACCTCTGTTACGATTTCAAAAATTTGTTTTTTATTGTATGTTTTTGAAGTGTATCCGTCCATTTTACAAATTGCTTTGGGGTTTTTATTACCCAAAATAAATCGAAATCCCATAAATACACAGATTCTAGATTGTTATGTTTGCTGCTTTTGCTATGCTTTCTTTCTTTTGTAGGTGGACATGCGATTATCACGGTGGCAATAACGGTGTGATTCGCGTGCCGATTACAGCATAACCAAAGGGCAGTGTCCGGGTGCTTGCGGCGCGAGACCCTACTAGGGTTTCTAGTGGCTGAACATACGTTGGGCTCATTGGGCCGATCGGGTTTGGGTTAGGTCTTAGTGGTTTTTGGGTTAGTTTAGGTCAGGTAACATCTTTAGGGTCTGTGCAATCGGGTAGTGTTTGGGCTTTGAGGTTAGTGTGTTTAGGTTGGTACTTGGGCTAAAAGGTTTTAATTTTGTAAAATAGACTTTATAAAAAGAGGACATTAATTCTAATTTTGGTTTTTTAATACTGCTATGGGCCCGGGCAAAAATAGGGTATTACAAAATCATCTGCCTAAGTTAATAAATCAGTAGCAGGAAAATTTACACATTTTCAAAAAGTTAACAAAATACAGTCTGTTCACATCATCACCAATGGTCTGTCATGGATGACTCTTGAGTAGAAGGCATCCATCTAACAGTGGTTGGTTTTCTCTTAGATGGGAGTTTTTGTCTTAGGGCAGCTTGTTGATGAGTTGGGGGAGTAGGTAACTGAATTGGGGCGGCCTGTTGAGTTGGGGTACCCTTTTGCTGATTTGGGGTAACCTATTGCTGAGTTGGGACACCAACTTTATGTGTGTAATCATCAGTGCTTGGTATTAGGCCCAATAGAATAGGATACTACCACTTTTTACCTATCTCAAAGTCAAAAGACTTCAATTCTACAGTTCACTGCAACTGTTAAACATCGAATAAACAAGAGTAATAACACTACATATAAATGCAGGCCAATCTCGTCCTTGTAAATCCTGACCAGTGCTTAATAAACTATGGTGATTTACTATACAAGGCTGTTTCAAGTCTTAACAATAATCATATGTGAAGTGATATGTGGATCTTAAAACAGATTTGACTAAATCCAAGCTTTGTATTCAACAGCTACAAAACACTTCAGTAACTTTTGAGACCACATATATTATTGTAGTGCTAATCAAAATATCAAAATGACACTCAACATCTAGTAATTCAATTCAAAACCACTTATGATTAAATATCCTTGTTTCAAACCTATATCAGATTGCAAATTTCAGTAAAATAGAATGTCTTGGGGCAAATAGTTTCTCGAAATTTTTCAAGGCAGGTTCAGTTTTAAATGATCTCAAGAAAATACTGTTCTAGAAGCAGATGTTAGGGGCATAAATAATGGCAAACCCCCATCAATGCATAGACAATTTTGGAACATTGTTGCTGGGCAAAGAGCAAGATACCTGCAAAGATGTTTTGTATCAAGTTCTCATAACTTCATAGCAAGCGTTTCAATGCTGAACTATGCCTTAACCAATTACCCAGGAATGAAGGAAGATGTAATGACTGCATTGATCAAATCTTCTTTAGAATCAAATTGATCTACCAGTAAACACTGGCAGATATGCACAATAACACACCATTTTTGTCATGCACATGGCAGAAAATAACATCCAATAACCAGTACAATATAGTAGCTTGGACACAAACAATGGCACACATACACAATAAACATCAGTTTGACAATGGCATTTATACAATGGCAGATATACATAATAAACATCAATTTGATAATGGCATTCATACCATGGCAGATACAAACAATAAACATCATACAAACAAATAAAACCAAAATCAAAATAACCCTAAATCGAAATCCAAATTGAAATCAAAATCAAATTCTAAATCAAAATCGAGATCAAAATTGAAATCAAAATCAAAATCAGTGAGTGTTTCAGAATTGAAATCAAAGTTGAAATAGAAATCAAAATCAAAATCAGAAAATTTGGTGTTTACTTAAAAAAAAAAAAAAAGAAAAGGAAAACTTGTTTTATTAAATTTTATTTGAAGGAACTGGTGGGCACATTGAGGTAAAAGGGGTCACTCATTTCGTAGTCAATGTATTTACAGGGTTTTCAAAATTTTATCAAAATAATTGGATGAAAAATTAATCAATGTATTAATCTTATAAAGGAGCCGACTAATTAACCTATAAATCAATTAAACCAACGATAAAGTCAAATTAAAAATTGATTGAACCAAAAATTGAACGGTTATCTATTTTTTAAATAATTTTTATATGCTAACAATTTGTTTTACTTATATTTTAACATATTTTTGTATATGTATTATTTCCACGTTGTATATAACAAAAATGTTTTTAACGACTAAGTTTTTCATGTTCTGTTCACAACTCTAATACAAACACATAAATAATTAATACGAGAAACACTATTACATGCATATGCATGTGAAAACCATAAATTTAGATAACACATATACATTTAAAAATAACATACAAAAACAACGAAATATAAGATTTGAATCTAATTAGTCATAATAACATATGAAATATGTACGATATTACAAATGAAGAAAATAATAAATTATGCATATTAAAATAAAAATGTACAAAATATATTAAAATGAACCTTTGGATAAGTAGTAAATTTAAGATTTATCAATTTAATTGATATGGAATCAAATCCCACCATATGCATATTTTTATTAATTTTTATTAAAACAAAAAGACTAAAATACCTTCGAATAATATACCTTCAAATGATACATCGGAAGAATCTTTTGGGTCTTCCAATATCAATAGGTTGATTGTTTCGCTCTTGTATCTTCCAAAAGGAAAAAAGAACTTTGAGAGTTGTTTCCTAAATCCAAAAGAGAGTAATTGGGTTATCCCAATAACTAAAACGTGTATCATGCCTGAATCTAAACGGGGTTCACTGTGGTGGAGGAACTAAATCAGAAAAAGAGGGATTCTAGTTTGTATGATATCTAATGAAACTATTGCTGGAATTGAGATTTCATTCAAACAAAAAGATACCAAATATTTGGAGTTTCTTTTTGTATATTATATGGATGATTCGATCCGCAAGGACCATCATTGGGAATTGTTTGATCGTCTTTCTTCGAGTAAGAGGCGAAACATAATCAACTTGAACTGAAGACAACTATTCGAAATCTTAGTGACAGACTAGATTTGTTATCTTGTTAAAAAATAGCAATTGAAGTGGAGGTTTCTTTTAACTGTGTTGGTGCCAAATTAAACTAATAATAATATAGATATATATATATATATATATATCACTATTTTCACTTGACACAAATAAGCTAATCATTCTAAGAATGTCTTTTGGACTAATTAATCAAAACCCCCAAAAAAGTGATGACTGGAATTCAAATATAAAAAAATTATCACTAAGACCCCTTTATTTTCATATCAATCAACTATGTGATATCTAATTGAGTATAAAAAAAATGTTGATTTAACCAAGAGCTAGGTTTGGGCTGCTATCCGAACCAATCACCGAACCTAAAAATGTTAATTTTTGATCCATGCCTAATCAACTCGAATTATTGTTTATTCAATTATGAATATAGGTGAAGTGATAATAAATTTACATTTTAATACTATTCGGTGCGTGTTTAATTCTTAGATTTGTAATTTATAATTATTTCTATTTGAAGATGATATAAAATTATGAAAAGATAAAAGTATCGTCATAGTAATATCAATTATAATTGTAAAAAATAGGTATGATATGTAGTTTCATAATTGAGTTGATATATAAATATTAGATTGGATAAAGTTTTATTTTAAAAAATAAAATAATCTTACAGGTCAATCCGAACAAAACCCGAATCTGATTAAAGTTAAAAATAAACATTTTTATTGATAAAACCAATCTCACTCTTTTCTGATTTTGTCAAATTAAACAAAATCATATGATGACGTGAGTTGATGCATTAAGATGACAAAATTGGGAATCTTATAAAGCTGTTTCAATGTTAAAAAATATATAATAAAAACAATAATGGATGAATTTTTTAAACTAATTTATTGGGAATATAAATAAAAACAATTTAATTCTCATTTAATTCTACTAATTTTAAAATATTATTCAACGAATATGCAATGGAATTTCGATCAGATCCATACATAGTTGAAGAACCAAAAAGTGAAATAAACAAAGTAAAATAATATAATAATATTTGCGGCCTTCTAAGGTGTATGTTTACGTGGTCACTTCAAGTCCCTACAAAGTTGCTTAAAGATATCAATGTATATATACATAAATATATATCCGTTTGTTTCATTGAAAATGACTTCTGGAAAATAATTTCTGGAAAATGATTTACTTTTTGAAAAAAGCTAATATTTTTTGGTGTTTGGATGAATCTGCGTAAAATATTTTTTTGTTGTTTGGTAGATTTGTTAAAAATATTTCACAAAAGTTGTTTTCAATTAAACAAACATATATTTGAGATTTTCTTATTTTTTCATTGTTTAATTAAATTTATTTTTATCTATAATTTTATATTTTACATTTTTTTGCATATATTAAAAATATTATTTTAAATTCAGATTTATTACAACGTCATTTTTTTAATTACATGACTACTAAGTGAGTATTTTTTATTTAAAAAAGTGACATCAACAAAATTGACAAAAAAATTGACAATGTTAACAATTAGACTTAATTTTCAAATTTGAAAAGTAAAGGGACTAAATTCTTGAAAATAAAAGTACAAAGACTAAATTACAAATATGTAAAGTGTAAATAGACTTATGACATATTTTAACCTTTATACTACAAAACATTTATTATTAATATATTTATAATTGTAATAAATATTTATTATTAAAATATTAATATTGATTATTTTCAATAATATGTGAATAATATTATTTAAAATTATTAATTATTAAAATAATAAATTATTTTTATTATATTAATAAATTTATTATATGACTAAATATAAATAATTAAATATGTATGTTTAATAATATTGAAAAAATAATATTTTAAATATTTTAAAAATAAAAATAAAATTCATTATCAATATAATATTATTAAGCTTGATTTAAGTTAATTTTTATATAAAAATAAAATTATCTATAGATGAGCTCTTTTTCGGAAAATGACTTACACATTTCAAAAGGGTAAGTCATTTTACAAGAAAAATGGCTTATTTTACCTTGACCTATAAGTTATTTTCTATTGACCAAACTATTTTTGTGAAACAAACATAGGAAAATGTAGAAAATACTTTCCATAAAACCTTTTACGTGTAAACAAACGGACCCTAAATTATTACACACTTTTGGGTGAATTTTTTTTATATATAAAATATATTTATAAAAAAATAATTTAAAAAAAATCAAATGTGAGTATGATAGAAATCTTTAAAGTAAAGCTTTAATGTTTATGGTTATGTTCAAATCATATTATATGTAGTTAAGGATAAATATCGAAATTATATATGGACTTTGTTTCAAAGTGTAATTTGATACATGAAGTTTGATTTGGTTCAAATGTATACATAAAAATTTTACTTTGATTCAATTGTATACATTTAAAGAAATGAATATATATATATATATATTTTAAATCGAATAAGTATAATTATTTGTGTCACATTTTCTCTTGCATCCTAATGACTTGGTATTGAAAGTAAAAGGGTTATTGGTGAGAGGCTTGATCCACTGTGATGATGGTACTAGCCACCTTGGAAGGTGGAAGGAAGAGACAGGAGAAGAGAGCATGCCATAGGTATTGCAAGAGGAGTTCCTTAATATTAGAGAAAGAGACACCAAGGGTTGGTTGAAGCTAAGGTGGCATAAATAATCTAGGACTATGGGTTGACAGTTGAAGGAGTGATGCAGGCAACTACAAGAGTGCTGGAAGATTCTAAGAGAGTGATGCAACAGACTGGGGGAGAGATAGAAAAGGTTAAAAAAATGGTGCAAGAGGTCGAGAGAACAACACTGAGGGTTGGAAGAGAGGTACAATAGGTGGAAGCAGACAACTGGGTTAGAGTTTGGCTTGAAGGAAGCTCAAGGGCGATAGGGTTAATGGGGGTCATTAGAGCTGTTAAGTTTACTGAGTTAGTGAAGGTGGATAAGTTTGTTGGGTTGAAAGAAGCATTAGTGTGAGAGGAAGTCATGGCTCAACCCATACTCACTATACCAATTGTTGATATAAGTTTTCAACAAGGAAGAGAAAATGATGATGCTAAGGAGGGCCGATTCACTTAAGTTGGCAGAGAGCTGAAGAGGAAGATAAGTCGGGGAAGAGTAGGGGAGAAAGGGAGACTTAATGACTAATCATATAGGGCATGCTGCAATAAGTATAGCATGTCGTTTGCTCCTTTTGTAGGATTAAATCACCATTGCCAATCAATTTTATTTAGGATGTTCACTATCGATAGAAATGACTAATCACATAAAACATGCTGCAATAAGTTAGATTTCCAGGACAAGTTTTACTGAGACATGAATATTCAATGAACCAAAAGTTTGGTAACAAAAGTTTTGTAACTAAAATCGTCTCGTAATTTATAAAATCATTTAGAAGGGTATTTTAGGCATTTGGAAAAATGGGAAATTGCAACCCAGCATGTTAGGGCTCTATTTCCCGAATATCTAAATACAAAAACATTGCCTTTGTTTTAAAACATTTTTGTTTATATTTTAATATGATGCAATTAAGATATCTCATTTTAAAATATCACAATTAAACTATATAATTCACACTAATATTTCATATGAAAGTAATATGGCAAATAATAAAATACAACATAAATGTTTACATACTACAGTTGATCATAAAAATAATAAACGTAAAACATACATTAAAAGGCATATACAACATTATTTCAAACAGGTGTAACCTAAAATAATAACATAGATCTTCAATATACATGCAAATGAGTAAAACAATAAATGGCATAAAGATAAATATAAGTCAATATACTAAAATAATACTAAGTAAATGCAAAATGAATTAACAAATCATGAATATACATAAAAATGAAGATAAAAAAAAATAGATTCAATTGATGATAAATAAAGTATTAAAGAAAATTTAAATAATACATAAATAATAAAGGAGAAATAAAAAAACTAGTATAATTAATTAAATAAAAATATACTATAACATAATAACCTAATATATATACATAAATGTAAAATAATACATAAATTTTGATAAAAATTAAATTTAAAATAATATATGATAATAATATACAAATTTTAAAATAATACTTATAATACATAAAATAATATATGAAAATAATAATATATATAAAAAACAATTTTTATATTTATAAAATATTTAGAATAAAATAAATAATATATAAGAAAAATACTAAATGAAGCAATATTATTCCAATAATTTAATATATAAAAAGGGTTTAAGATAAAATATATATATACATATAATATGATATAAAAAGAATCTTTAAAAAAACCATCTAAATATTATATAAAATATAGATTTTAAAATAAAGTATAATATAACAAATCAATATATATATTTATAAGAACATATTTAAAAAGTAATTAATGAAGGGAAAAAAAAATCTATATTAAAAAATTTAAGATGCCATATAATATAAAATGTACATAATAATATACAATTTTAAATTTATACGTGATATAATAGATAATGTATAAAAATATAATATAATATGTAAAAAAATAATATATAATAATATAATATAATAAGTAATATATAATGAAAATAATATAATAATAATAATAAAAATTTACGTAATATAATGATACCTAATATAATAAATAATATAAAATAACAAATAACATAATAAATAATTTAGTAAAATATAATAATAAAATATAAATAATATAAGATAAAACTAATATATAATAATAAAAAATAGATTTTTGAAAATAAATAGCAAAAATAAAGAAAAAGGACCGAATTAGAACTAAAACAGAACCTTTGGGGGAAAATTTGAAAATAATTTAAAAAAAGGGGGGCCATATTACAATGCACACAAACAAACAGGGGTTTAAAATGAAATATCCCCTCCCTCTGAAAGCAGCGTTTTGAGCGTGGACCAAATTGCAACAATGCAGAAGTCCCAGGGAGAAATTTAAAGAAAAACCAAATATGCAATGGGTCCAATTGCATGACGACACAACAAGGGGGACCAAGGGCGCAATTAACCCATTTAGGGAAAAAACACGCGGGTCCCAATATGAATCGGGTCAGGCGTACAGGTTAGGCACCAAATGGTGCCGTTTTGAACCCGTTTATAATTCCCTTTTCCCTGTTTCTAAACCAAATAGAACCATTCTCTTAAAACAACTAACCTAGCCTCCCTTAAATCCCTAATCGGCCGAGCCTAAGGCGTCTATTCTTCAACCGCCGCACCACCATGGAAAACGGTGACCGATGGTGAGCAACGAAGGCCTATTTTGGTGCCGTTTGTAACCATTTAAGAGGGCCTAACCTTCTAATCCCGAAAACGAACCGAAAAATAGAGCTTTAGATCCATACGGGCTTCGAATCCGGCGAAGGGGACAAGGCTCCAATGTCACAACCCAAAAACGATTCGGGTGAGTCCCGTTTTTCCTTTTCTTTGCTCGTTTTTGATTTTTTAATTAAAACAAACTTGCAATAATTTTTAAAATAACCAAAAAAAATAAAAATAAGAACTAAAACACGAAATTTGACTCAGAAGAAAATAAACCTTCGAAATCTACTTTTATTGCTTGTATTCTCACTGTTTTCTTTGGTTGTATTCGTGCAATCATGTGTATGTGGTAAAAATCGTGGGTCCTCCCCCCTTTTACACAGTTTAGGCTCTCTTTTAGCCTTTTTACAAAAATGGAAAGTACATCACTTGATTTTCTTTCTATCTTTTGTTATTTGACTACTGTTGTTTTCCTTCTCTTTTTTGTAGGTTAATTCCGAGAGTTCAAGGGTAATAGGTGCACTGATTTTCCCGTTGATTGCAGCCTGATGCGGGGAGGTGCTGGCGGTTCATCTGCTGCTTGCGGCGCAAAGGTTCTGGAAACTCTAGGGTTTCCCGATCTTGCTAACTGATCGGGCCTTTTGGGCCCCGTGTAGTTTTGGGTTATGGTGGGTTATGGTTTAGGTTTAGGTGTAAATAGATAGCAGGGTCTTTGTAATGTGAGTCACGGGTAAGTAAGTGGGCTGTAGGGTATTTAGGTCTAGGGTAATCACTTTGTATTTTGGGCCTGGTAAATTGGATTGTACAAGAACTGTTAAAAATAATTTAATTTATTTATTTTTGGTTTTGTATGGGCTTCCAACGGGCCCGGGTAGAATTAGGTGATTACAGCTGCCCCTCTTTGCTCATTGCTATGTAACAAGAATAGAGCAAAGACTATAAAAGAGCTAATTTTTCCTGGGCTCACCGAGTCTTGAGTTCTTCGATCTGCTCCCCGTCAAATAGAAGGACGCCAAATCATCTTGGATCTGCTTTGATGAAAGTCAGATCTGCTATGTCTTCGATTTGCTCCCTGTCTATTACAGAGGCGTCAAATTATCTTGGATCTGTTTTGATGAAAGCCAGATCTACCATGTCTTCGATTTGCTCCCTATCCATTACAAAGATGCCAAATCATCTTGGATTTGCTCTCTGTCCAATACAGAGAAATAAGATCTACTATATCTTCGATTTGCTCCCCGTCTATTACAGAGATGCCAAATCATCTTGGACCTACTTTGATGAAAGTCAAATCTGCTATGTCTTCGATTTACTCCTTGTCCATTACAGAGATGCCAAATGATCTTGGATCTGCTCTCCGCCCAATACAGAGAAATAAGATCTGCTATATTTTCGATTTGCTCCCCGTCTATTACAGAGATGCCAAATCATCTTGGATCTGCTCTCTGTCCAATACAAAGAGATAAGATCTGCCATCTTGGATCTGCTCCCCGTCCATTACAGAGAGATAAGATCTGCCATCTTGGATCTGCTCCCCGTCCATTATAGAGAGATAAGATCTGCCATCTTGGATCTGCTCCTCCTCCATTACAGAGAGATAATATCTGCCATCTTGGATCTGCCCCCCATCCATTACAGAGAGATAAGATCTGCCATCTTGGATCTGCTCCCCGTCCATTATAGAGAGATAAGATCTGCTAAGTTTTGTAGTTTCAAATTTTGCTACATTGTCCACTAGGGAATCCATCTGTAGAATTTGATTTCCTAAAATTTATGCTAATGCCAAGTAATTAAGATGCCATGATCGAAATGAGTCAAATGCTTCTTAATTAATCATACTATGATGTAAAAATGTTATGAGAATGATTCCTATTTCAGGTGTTATCTGTCATTCATTCATCTGAATTTCATCTTCATTGTTCTCAATGTATCAATCACACTTTGCTCGTATGCTCTGAATCTTCTCCATCAATTTGATCCACTGTACCATTCCTCGAATGTTACGACCCACTAGAGATGTTTGTGAAATGATCTTATCTTGGGATTGAATCGTTTGAATTGTCCAATCATCATTTGGATCGAAGAAATTCTCTCAAGGACCTCCGATCCTTACTCAATGGGAATTCCTTAAACAATTGTCATGTTTCAGTTTCTTGTATTATCCAACAATTTCCAGAGTAATATGTAAAACTTCGTTTGTGAAAATATTCTAGTTCATCGACCATTATTTCAATGCAACATGCTTTATGAATAATGGACAACAAATAAATTGATCTTGAGGAAAATTAGAGTTCAAATGATTTACCAAAAATAATACAAAGGAGATTAATCTAGGAATCTATCTTTGAGAAGAAAGAGAAACCAAAGATAGTAAACAAGACAAAAAATCAGACGCCCTAGATATCGCAACTTGGGCTTCCATATACAAATTCCATGAAGACTGCTTTGAGTTTAACATGTGTTTAGAAGACCCAAAGTACTTTGTTGATGCCCCGGTATGTAACATACTTCACTTCTTGTCGAATCCGGTATAGCAAGGTTATTGCATGCCTTTCTAAATTTGAGCTGCCCTTTCGGGTTTTCAACTCAAAACCCCTTTGGTCTCAAGGCGCCCTTTGCTGGTTTTCACATTGGCCTCTCCATTTTCTTTTTCTTTTTTTTTTCTTTTTTTCTCTTTTCTTTTCTTTTCTTATTTTTTCCTTTTTTCTCTTTTTCTTTTTTTTTTTGAAATAGAAGTCTCAAAGCGCCCTTTGCGGGTTTTCACCTTGGCTTCCATGAGAAATTCTTGTGGACGAACCCTCCTCGTCTGTGTCATCTATTAAGATGAATATTTTCCAATTAAGCTCACTAGAAGTATTCAATCCTTGACTCCATCGAAGCTTGGAGGAAAAAAAAATCTCAATTCATAAACCCATGAGAAAGGGATTGCCTCAGCAGCAGTCCTGGCTATCACATAGCTCGATGATGTCTCTGAAGCATCCACAAACTTCATAAATTGCCTCAGTTGTAAAGCTGCCAAATGAATGTAGCAAATAGAGGCTACAACAGATATGGTTGTGGTACTTCTTTGATACACGTAGGATAGAGAGTGAACAAGCTCCTGCAGATCATTAGCTGAAAACCCAATCTAGTCTAAAAGAACATGATAGTGGGTCAGCCTTGCGGTTCCTAGGAACACAAAGGTAAAAATCATTGTTCTTCGGATGGTATACTTTGTTGTCAATGACAGTACCAGGTAGCACTTTGTCAGGAGATCCCTGCTGGAAAAACTTGGTATGATGGTTTTTTGTGCAACAATAACCACAAACTTAGGGTTTCAATTCTCGTCAAGGAGCTTGCAAGCCTCAATAACTTGATCAAGTCCTTTGTACATCATTTGACTAAACTGAGACTCGCTATCTCCATTCTTGGAGATAGTGACCTGATCAGGCTTCCTCTTCCCTGAACTTGTATAAAAATCTAAGAGAGCTTCCTTCATAATACCCTCATCCATTTTATCAGAAACTGGTTTGAAGAGAGAATCTATCATTTCCAGCTTCAGAGACTGTGTACGGCCTGATGCGTTATAGCTGGAAATCAATGGCCATTGCCTGAAGCTATCCACCGCAGCTATTGACGGCACATCAGACTACTCAGGAGAGCCAAATAATGCATCCATTCCAAGGATGATAGTTAGAACCCTTGAAATATCAGGGATTGAAAGTGTTTGCTCCAATGTAAACATAGAGAGTAAGTGATAGTTTCTTATGCCAATCTTTACCAATCTCGATCATCTTTTATTTTTCTTCTTTCCTTTTCTTTTGGCAACCTTTGTTGTATTGTGATCTGGTGCCTTATTTGAACAGACTACAAACTTTTGACATTGTACAGTTGGATATGATTTTTTTTTGAAATATATGACTATTGACTTTGTAATATTGACATATGAAGCTATCTCAGCCCTCTTAATGGAACGGTCGACAACCACAAAGGTGAATCATTGTCAGCTTAAAACTTTTAACGAGCACGGGCCTATAACATACTTGCCCCATATAAAGTTTGTGAAGAAAAGAAAGAGGCACATAAGTCTTAACTCCTCCTATTCAGCATTTATGGTATAACTGATGCAGTCCCCTTCCATGGTAGACCAACAGTACCCAAACCTCATACTCGTCCTGGCCACTATGAATCCTCCTGCATGCGTTCTTCTGTCATTCCTTTAGACCTCTTTTAACCTTGACAATGTCCTTGAATTCCCATAATAGCCTCCACAAGGTCTCGTTTTGGCTCCCTGGCTATGTGTGCCCTAATTTCACAACCTTTCCTTCTTTTAAGGCTATACTCTCTTCTTCATGGGGTAAAATTTATTTCTTTTCTTACTTTACCATTTTCAACAAATTCAAAAACAAGTTGCAATCTCTGTCACCCTCAAAGTACTGAGATTCCTCTAAACACATGTCGTGCTAAAAAAGAACTCTAAATCTGTAGTATCATTACCCCTGTCATTGATATCTAGAGATCTAAGATAGGCACAAAAGAATGTACAAGGAATGAATGAATTCAAAAATGACTATTTACATGAGAAAAAAAAAGAATGAGGGAACATTTATCCGAATTAATCATGAAAAATATGTTTTATTGAAACAACAATGTTTGAACATGAGCCTATTTCACAAATGAAATCTTGTTACTCCTAAGCTTTAGAGTAACAAGAGTGTTCTGCAGACTACTCTGTATAATTTCTAAAGACTACAAGAAGTTCTTCCACAGTCCAGTTATTTAAGGACTTTCCCGGTTCGTAAGGACGAATGCCCTCCAGATTTCTTTAATCAGTCCCTTCTTCGTTGATGGAACGATTTCCATTTCCAAACACCCCATCTCTGGGTAAGCTCTCCCTCCTAATACAAAAGTCTAGGATATGTAAGGGAGCGTCTTCTTTTTTACTCAGCCGTGACCCTCTTCTCTCTCTCTGTCTTTCTTTTTCTTTTTACCCTTAACTAATTAAGGTCTTTTTATGGATTTAAATGCATGTGACGTGATGCAATGCAAATACATGAATGCAAAAGAAAAGGAGATGTTGATCATGAATTCAATTCCATTAGAATAACTTTTCTAGAAAACAGATTTCTTTACATGAAAATAGATTACATATGCGGTCCTGCCCTTCATAGTTCAAGTAAACGCTGATCTTTTCTTCATGGTCGAATCCTGTAAATTCTCTAAAAGATGCCTTTGCTAGCTCCTTGCTGCTTGATCTGAGCCTCGATCTCTTGTGCGCTTATCTCCATGATATTCACCAAAAAGTGCCAGCTCTTGGATAATCTTTGTTGGCTTGGCAATTAAATCAAGTCATGTATTCCTTTGTGGACTTCCAGCTTTCTCTCGTCATGCTCTTGGATAACCTTCGTTGGCTTAAATCTCTGGCAATTAAATCATGTATTCCTCCGTGGACTACCAGCTTTCTCTCATCATGTTTACTTAAACTATATTTAGACGATCGCACTATAATCTACTTTATCAAGAAATTCGTTTCCTTATGACAAACTATTCTATTTAGGAATCGAATTTTGAATCAACACCTTCTTTTCTTTGATGTAATGCAATGCAAATGCATGAATGCAAAAAGATATCGATTCTGATTTAGTTTTAATTTAGAAAACGTTATTTAAGGAACAAAATTCTTTTCATAAAACGAATTAGAAATGAGCTTTCGCTTGTAGGCCCAGAGTCTTAACCCTATCTAATAACAAGGCTCACTCTCAACCTCTATCTGATACTAGCTCATATTTTACACTAAATACATTAGCTTGCACTGCTAATTCTTGTAGGTGATCAGCAACCTCTTGAATCTGAACTATGACTTCACCCATGAGGTAATCCCTACAGCCAAGGACACCTCCTCCAATGCCTGTGAAGTTGTTCTGATTATCTTGAAAGAAAGATTGACGAACAAGTAGGCATTCCTGTTTCACAGCATGCTGCCTTCAAATGATATCCAACATCCTTAATGTTTCTTGAGTGTCTTCAGATTTCTGCCCCTGCAGAGCATAGCTAATCTCCACTTTAAAGGTCTTTGAATGATGCGGTCTTCTTTAACCTCTTCGTTCACGCCCATTTGTCCAAATCTTGTACTTCCATTGTTTCTGCAACATCCTAGTAAACTCAAGCTTGTCGTTTGGTAACGGTCCTATAGTAAATAACCTTTTTACCATCATAGGCAAAATTCTTTCCATCCAATTCAAATTTGTAGGTCTTATGCATTCTGTCAATCACCTTTCCTCCAATACCCTTACCATCCACGGGGCGACCATCTTCATATGAAAGGGAAATTCTATAATGGTAGAAGTGTCCATCAATACTTTCATGCTTCACTTTGAATTATCCATCTATCTTCCCGTCAAGCAAATACTTCAAGTCCTCATAGTTGAACAACTAATTGGCTTCATTATCCCAATGGGCCTAAATGTCCTTCAACTCCTTCCACTCAATCTGTGTCGAACTGATACGAGTGAAGTCCCACAACTCTAATGTATATCCCTCGGTGACACTATCTCCTTTCTCTAACTGGGTTTTCTCTGACCATGCACAGACGAAAGAGTTGTCCCCCACTTTATTAAGATATTCGCCCCCCATTACAAAACTTTCTAACTCAAAAATCGAACCTTGAATCGATACTTTTTAATGATGAATGATATGCAATAACAACAAAAATAAGAAGAATACGTCAGTGCCATATATAAAAATATAATAAACAAATACTTTAAAAGGGTAAGTACTAAAAGTTATCACCCTACTACCTAAGGCAAGCACTTAAAGCCTACTACATGAAGTTCGGTTCTAAAGTAAAGGGTACCCAAACCAATAGATTCCTCGATCCTCACCCATTATAGGCTCATATGGACCAAGTTCGGTTTAGGAGGATTCATTTTCCTACGACCATACGAAGATGAAAATCTCACGAAGTCTATAGGTACAGATGTTTCCTGGAAGCAATCCACAAACTTATACGAAGGTGAAAACCTCACGAAAGCTTAGTTTCTTACTCCCACTTAAAGGTCTGACCAACGGTCATGCAAATGCAATGTGTGCAGATAAAATAACAAACATATGCAACAAACACATGAAAAGGGATCTTTTTTATTACATTTTTTCAAATTTTAGCATTAAGACAGAAAGTAATCAATTTTTGGCTTGACTCTCTTATTGGTCCCCAGTGGAGTCGCCAAGCTGTCGAAACCATTTTTTAAAGATGGTTTTAGAAAACGAGGTCTTGACTTTAAAATTGAAAACGGGAGTCGCCGCCAATCAGTTTGAGTGTGATTGAACCACTTTCAAACCATTTTGTTTGAAATCATTTGTTTTGGTCTACGAAATCAAAAAAACGGGTTCGGGAGTCGGTTACGTACGAGGAAGGGTTAGCACCCTCGTAACGCCCAAAATTGGTACCAAATTGAATAATTTTCTGTCTTTTAATGCTAAAATTTGAAAATATGATCCCTTTTGAAATTAGAATGGTTCGAGTTTAAAACTGAGATTCCTTCGTTCAAAAGAGTATGAATATCACATCCAGCATGATAGGACATGACATTCGAAAACTTTTGAAACTAAAATCGTCTCGTAATTTATAAAATCATTTAGAATGGTATTTTAGGCATTTGGACAAATGGGAAATTGCAACCCAGCATATTAGGGCACTATTTCCCGAATATCTAAATATAAAAACATTGCCTTTGTTTTAAAACATTTTTGTTTATATTTTAATATGATGCAATTAAGATATCTCATTTTAAAATATCACAAGTAAACTATATAATTCACACTAATATTTCATATGAAAGTAATATGGCAAATAATAAAATACAACATACATGTTTACATACTACAGTTGATCATAAAAATAATAAACGTAAAACATACATTAAAAGGCATATACAACATTATTTCAAACAGGTGTAACCTAAAATAATAACATAGATCTTCAATATACATGCAAATGAGTAAAACAATAAATGGCATAAAGATAAATATAAGTCAATATACTAAAATAATACTAAGTAAATGCAAAATGAATTAACAAATCATGAATATACATAAAAATGAAGATAAAAAAAATAGATTTAATTGATGATAAATAAAGTGTTAAAGAAAATTTAAATAATACGTAAATAATAAAGGAGAAATAAAAAAAACTAGTATAATTAATTAAATAAAAATATACTATAACATAATAACCTAATATATATACATAAATGTAAAATAATACATAAATTTTAATAAAAATTAAATTTAAAATAATATATGATAATAATATACAAATTTTAAAATAATACTTATAATACATAAGATAATATATGAAAATAATAATATATATAAAAAAATTTTATATTTATAAAATATTTAGAATAAAATAAATAATATATACGAAAAATACTAAATGAAGCAATATTATTCCAATAATTTAATATATAAAAAGGGTTTAAGATAAAATATATATACATATAATATGATATAAAAAGAATCTTTAAAAAAACCATCTAAATATTATATAAAATATAGATTTTAAAATAAAGTATAATATAACAAATCAATATATATATTTATAAGAACATATTTAAAAAGTAATTAATGAAGGAAAAAAAAATCTATATTAAAAAATTTAAGATGCCATATAATATAAAATGTACATAATAATATACAATTTTAAATTTATACGTGATATAATAGATAATGTATAAAAATATAATATAATATGTAAAAAAAAATATAATAAGATAATATAATAAGTAATATATAATGAAAATAATATAATAATAATAAAAATTTACGTTATATAATGATACCTAATATAATAAATAATATAAAATGACAAATAACATAATAAATAATTTAGTAAAATATAATAATAAAATATAAATAATATAAGATAAAACTAATATATAATAATAAAAAATAGATTTTTGAAAATAAATAGCAAAAATAATGGAAAAGGACCGAATTAGAACTAAAACAGAACCTTTGGGGCAAAATTTAAAAATAATTTAAAAAAGGGGGGCCATATTACAATGCACACAAACAAACAGGGGTTCAAAATGAAAATATCCCCTCCCTCTGAACGCAGCGTTTTGAGCGTGGACCAAATTGCAACAATGCAGAAGTCCCAGGGAGAAATTTAAAGAAAAACCAAATATGCAATAGGTCCAATTGCATGACGACACAACAAGGGGGACCAAGGGCGCAATTAACCCATTTAGGGAAAAAACACGCGGGTCCCAATATGAATCGGGTCAGGCGTACGGGTTGGGCACCAAACAGTGCCGTTTTGAACCCGTTTATAATTTCGTTTTCCCTGCTTCTAAACCAAATAGAACCATTCTCTTAAAACAACTAACCTAGCCTCCCTCAAATCCCTAATCGGCCGAGCCTAAGGCGTCCATTCTTCAACCGCCGCACCACCATGGAAAATGGTAACCGGTGGTGAGCAACGAAGGCCTATTTTGGTGCCGCTTGCAACCGTTTAAGAGGGCCTAACCTTGCAATCCCGAAAACGAACCGAAAAACGGAGTTTTAGATCCGTACGGGCTTCGAATCCGGCGAAAGGGACAAGGCTCCGATGTCACAACCCAAAAACAATTCAGGTGAGTCCCGTTTTTCCTTTTCTTTGCTAGTTTTCGCTTTTTTAATTAAAACAAACTTGCAATAATTTTTAAAATAACCAAAAATAAAATAAAAATAAGAACTAAAACACGAAATTTGACTCAGAAGAAAATAAACCTTCGAAATCTGCTTTTATTGCTTGTATTCTCACTGTTTTCTTTGGTTGTATTCGTGCAATCGTGTGTATGTGGTAAAAATCGTGGGTCCTCCCCCCTTTTACACAGTTTAGGCTCTCTTTTATAGCCTTTTTACAAAAATGGAAAGTACATCACTTGATTTTCTTTCTATCTTTTGTGATTTCACTACTGCTGTTTTCCTTCTCTTTTTTGCAGGTTAATCCCGAGAGTTCAAGGGTAATAGGCGCACTGATTTGCTCATTGATCGCGGCCTGATGCGGGGAGGTGCTGGCGGTTCATCTGCTGCTTGAGGCGCAAAGGTTTTAGAAACTCTAGGGTTTCCCGATCTTGCTAACTGATCGAGCCTTTTGGGCCCCGTGTAGTTTTGGGTTATGGTGGGTTATGATTTAGGTTTGGGTGTAAATGGATAGCCGGGTCTTTGTAATGTGAGTCACGGGTAAGTGGGCTGTAGGGTATTTAGGTCTTGGGTAATCACTTTGTATTTTGGGCCTAGTAAATTGGATTGTACAAGAACTGTTAAAAACAATTTAATTTATTTATTTTTGGTTTTGTATGGGCTTCCAACGGGCCCGGGCAGAATTAGGTGATTACAACGTTGTTTTGATAAATGTTTACCTATTAAGTTAAAAGGCAAAAATATTATATTGTTTATGTAGTTAAATAATCTTGTACTTCGTCTACTAGTTAAATAATCGATCCATGTAAACGCAACATTGAGTATAAAAAATAGGATTTGTTAACTTGACTCGAAAATTTTTGACTTGATTCGATTCGAAAAAAAATCAAATTGAATTCGGTTGCTAAAATAGGATTCGTTAACTTGACTAACTCAAATTTTTTTAACTCAATTCGACTCGATTCAATCGAATACTCACCAGTCACCCCTACATATCAATATTAAGCTTCAAGTTATCCGCAGAAGGCTGCCAAGCAAGGTAAAGTTTGGGGCTAAAAAAAAATATATAGGATTTTTTATTATTATAGAAATTTATATAATTGAAATCCACGTGGCAGTGCATTATAGTACCAAATGTCAAAACTTGAATTTATACAATAAAATTTATTTTCCAAAAAAGGCAAGTATATCTTCCTGTGAATTAATTAAAATATCTCAAAAATATTTTTTAAATTGAGGTGGTTTACTTAAATTTTTATAAAAAAAATACAAAAACATAAAATATATTTTATTAGTTTGGATATATAATATTAAAATGATTTTAAAAATTAATTTACAAATTAGTATGTTCATAAAAAAATTCAAAAGTATTATTGCAACATGAAAAAATAAAAATAAAAAATGACAATTTAACTAAACAAATGTAATGTTATCTTTATTCATAAATTCATAAATTTGATTGATTGAATTAATTAAATTAAATTAAATATTTATTTTATTTCAATTATTAATTAATATAATTTATTATTAAAATTAATTCAAAAAATGGGATTCACTTTAAATATAATTTAAAAAATTTCATATGTATTTTCGTTATTTCTTTTTTATTTTGTGTATATATATTAAAAGTGAGACTCATTTAATCATATTTAAAACTTAATTATAAAAATAAGTCCCACATTAAATATAATTAAAAAACAAAACATTATTTTATAATATATATATATATATATATGATTTCTTTATAAATAATATTATATTCGTCATTCACATGATTGATAGTCTTTGTATTATGTTTAGATTTTGAATTTAGTTCATGTATTTAAATTTGCCTAATTTTAATTTTATATTTTTTAATTTTTAAAATTTTAGTTTTAAAGTAAACTGTAACAGTTGAATTTGACAGATAAAATTTTATTATTAATCTTGTACTATGTGTACAATTGGATCATTGTTAGTCCTTATATTTTACAAATTTAGTCTCATGATAACTGTTAAATCCTTTAAATAAAATAAATGATCTATTACGAGTATTATACGAAAATAGTAAGCTAACATGGTATTTAACATGTGATAATATGCTTGTTGCACAAGATTTTGGAAGTAATAGAATTGAAATTAACGAACTTAACTGTTACTATTAAAAATTAGTCCTTAAAATGACTAAATTAGAATATAGAGACTAAATTTGTAATTTATGCATAAGATAAGGACTAATAAACTAATTTGAACCTTCTCCACCTTCAAAGCCGACACCGGAGCTGAGGATTTCTGATGCCAAACCTCCCGGTCATTCAGCACCACCTTCATCACCGAATCAGGAACTCCATTCACCCACAGACCACAAAGTTGCCTTCTTCTCCCTTCCAACGCCAAAGTATGAGCCGCTCCATTTGCAACCCGAGGCACAAACAGGTAAGATATATCATCGAACTGTACCCCCAAATTGAAAATATTTTGTGTGATTGGCCTGATTACCGATTTGTCTTCCCCCTTCTTCTTGATGCTCTTAATCACAGTCAGGGAGTCCCTTCCACAATCAACGCCTAAAACCCATCATACTCACAAAGATTAAAGCTCTTTCACAAGCCCTGGCCTCTACAACGAATGCATCCACCACATCCTCAAAGAGGTAAGTTTCTGCCCCTATGATAGTACCTGTAAAATCCCTAGCTAAAACGGCTGTAGTAGCAGTTCTAATTTCTTTCTGGTAAGTCGCGTCAAAATTTATCTTGATAACACCCTGATCTGGTGGTCGCTAGAATTCTTTCACCGTAAGTCTAAGAAAAGGGTTAAGAACCTCTTGGTTTAGGTTAAGCTCTTGTACGTATCCTTGGATAAACCCCACCACCTCCTGCAAAGAAGCTTTTACCCCTTCATTTATTAACTTGTTCCTTCTAAACCGTAGACCCTATGTTGAAATGGCAATGATTCTTTTTTGTTGTTCATCTGCCGCAGAGAAAGTAAAAGCAAAGCGACTCTCACAAACACAGTGATGCTTCGAAGTTCGGTATCTTAATTTGAAGAGTAGCCCACACACGCTTTAGCATATCACACTCCCACATCAAGTGCCCTGAATCTTCCGCTTCTGCCTTGCATAATGGCCATACAACTTGCACACGCAAAATTCTACGAGCCAAGTTACCAAAATGGGGCAGCAGATTGTTGAACAGCCTCCAATTGTGTATTTTAATTTTTGCTTGGATAGCTAGTGACTATAACCCTTTGTAAAAATTATTGTAATCACCATCATTAGAGGTAGTGAACATAGGCTCTTGCATATGTGCTGAGTTTAGGACCCGATATCCACTCTTTACAGTGTAATCCCCAAATCCTTCATGCTTCCAAACCCGCATGTCCTCCAAGCTACTACTAGAAATGGGAATAGATAATATGCGAACAGCTGTGTCCTTATCAATAAGATTATAAACCAACTCCCTACTCTAGGTACTTGTCCCCCATTCAATTAGCTGATTTACAGTCGTCCAATTGGGCGTAATCTTCTGAGCTGAAACTCGGTTATTCTCTCTTCCAGGTATCCAGGCATCATTCCATATGTTGATGCGATCACGAGTGCCAACCTTCCGCAATTAGCTCACGAGCACTACAAATGCTTCTCCAGGTAAAAGAAGGGTAAGAACCCACTTTCGCTGATAAAATGTCTGTCAAAGTAAAGTAACGAGCTTTTAAAACTCTGGCTAAAAGACAATGAGGCTGGGATAAAATTCCCCAAACCTGTTTTGCTAACAAGGCCTTGTTAAGCAGAAACAAGTTTTTAAAACCCATCCCACCAAAACACTTAGGTTTACATAAAAAATCCCAGCTACTCCAATGTATGCCTTTCAAAGTCTTATTATTACTCCACCAGAACCTATTCATAATACCTTCGAGTTTCCGACATAAAGACATTGGCAAGAGAAAGCATTGCATGATATAAAGTGGCGCTGCCTATAATACCGATTTAATGAAAACCTCCTTACCTTCCATAGACAAATAGTGCAAACTCCACCCTTAACACGCTTATGAAACAGATCAGCAAAATTACCTCCTGTTACCTTTAATTCAGTGTACCAGGTAGTTATATGGTTTACTACATAGTGCACCGCACATATTCCGCCTGGGATTAAATGTATGCACTGACCATCCAAAATCTGCAATCTTTAGTTCACTCTGACAAGGAATCCAAATTGACTAGATAAGCACAATGAGGCTTTCATTGAATAACCAAACGAGTACCAGCCATGGGTTAGAAATCACCTGTGCAACAATTAACAGGTTTGATATCTCTCTGTATGACATGCTTTCCATGACATTTAAGTGCTCAAGCTAAAAAAGCAACATACTGCAACAAATAACATAAGCATACAACATATAAATCCATCGAACACAGTACCAAGAAGAAACTCACAGTAGCAGCGCGTCTTTCGCTAAAGCATTTACATTTTTGCAGTTATGTGAACAGTTAACCTTTGGCTGCATATTCCAGAATCAGATAAACACGTTTCTGCAAAAAGGTAGGATTCAGAAAACCAAATGTTAATTCGTAATTCGTATATAACATTTTCAATTACATGCATACATTGTTGAATTATCAATATGGGCATATACCTGATCATAGAAATATCCATAAAGCCTCAATATATTGGGATGACGTAGTTGATGTCCAACTTGAGATTGTTGTAGTTGGCTTTTAAAAAGAAATTAGAGGGCCACAATATGATTGCTCTACTGGAAAAATACACTAGGATCTTGCCACAAATAGTCAAGTGGTAGTTAATTGCATACATATAACACTTCCAGTTTCTTTTTTGGAATGTAGGCAACAATCTTGAATTTCAATTATGGTTTAGAATATCTCGGAGTTTTGTGAAACCAACTAAAGCTATAGGAACTATCGTTGTCATTTCTCATATGGTCTATATCCAAATCGTAGTAGCTATTTTTTTTTTTTTTTTTTTACATCAATGTGTATTTGGGAATGCCATATGCCATCCTTTTGTTACACTTTTTCTTTTTTCTTTTTTTTGAAAAAGATATCAGGCTGGACATTTTATTTATACTAACAAAACAGGCAAAAACATACATGGTCCTAAAGAGCTGAGCGGTCCAATTCGGCAGTATCTACATGAGATTATGTTTATTCCACATTTCCACTTTTATAGGTCACTCCCTAAAAACATTGTATACACCCAATTTTGCCCAGGCCCGCTAAAACCCAATACAAATACCCAAACAAAAACCCTAACCCAGATCCTAACCCACTAAACCTAAACTTTTCAGCCAACCCTAGCTTCTCAAACTCAGCCGCCGCACACCAAGGTCGGCCACCCATGTTTGCCTTAGCGCGCACGTCGCTCGAGGCCCTATCAGCCGAATCTGCCCTGTCCCACCACCTCCATTGACCTTCTAAACCTGCAAAGAACACCGAAGCAGCAACAGAGGAGCAGAAACACGCAAGAAACAATGGCAAACAATAGATAACAGTAGCATTTTTTATATATTTCATTCGGCTATAAAGAGCCATTTATTTTCCAATGTAAAGGGGGGATTTTCAAATAAAAAAGATAAAAATTAGAGAATAGAAACAAATCTTTTGAGAAGGTGTTTTCTTATTTCTTTGTTTCATTTTTTATTTTGATTTTTTATTACATTTTATTTGCATTTTATTATTTGAAAGTAATAAAAGAGAAAGAAAAGAAGGGCCTACCTGACTCGTCTCACGGCTCTGTTGTCGGAGGCCTTTCGCCCGGCGTCTGAAATCGGACCAAAAAGGGACGGGGGGACCTTTTCCCTCAACTTTTGGGGATCAAGAAGGCTCGGCCTTTATGCCTATCTGAAAACGGAGGCCAAAGAATAGCCGTCTTTGCGCCTCCGACCACCATACTATGGTGGATCGGTACGACGTGGTAATGGGGTTTAAAACCCTGGCCAAACATGGAACAGAAGAAAGGGGGTGTTTTGAGAAAAGAAGAAGCGGGGCTGGGGTTTTCTAAAAGATGCTAGGGCAGAGATAAGATGAAAAAAGAATGGTTTTTTAAGCATCCAACGAACGGCGCCGTTTTGGTCAGGGGTGGCCTGCGCATATTCCCTTTAAAGGGATATTTGCACGAATGGCCCCCCCTTCGTGGCTCCATTCAAATAGGCCTTTTTTTTGTTTTGTTTTTGTTTTAAATCTGGCCATTCGATTTCACTTGGCTTCTAGATTGGTCCTTCGGGTAGCCAGTTCAGAGGGCGTGCAAGGAACCTAGGGGTATTTACCCATATGGTCCCTACGAGCTTCCGTGTGTTGCATTTTGACCCTCGACTAGCTTTTTTTTATTTTACAATTTTACCCCTTTTTTACTCTGATTTCAATTCAACCCTTAACCCCTTTTATTTCAAACTGTTTTATTAGTTATTAATATTTTATTTCATTTATTATCTTCTTTAATTTTTGTGCATATATGTTATCTAGTTAAAACTGTTTTATATTATGTTGTTAAATATTTTATGTGCTATTTATTTAAATTATTTTTGTATGTTATTTACATTAACTTGTTTTATGTATCGTTTTAACTTGTTTTATGTATCGTTTTTTATTAAATTTTTTATGAATTTTAAATAGCTTTATACATCTTTTTATTTTAAATTATTTTATATATATCATTATTTTGAAGTCTTTGCACATTATATATATTGATTATTACATACTTATATATATATACATCATTCTTTCAAAACTATTTTACATTTTATGTATTAAATTTTTTTTTACATATTAATTATTTTAAACTTCTATTAGTTATCTATTTTAGATCTTATGTATTATGTAATTCAAACCATTTTATATGTTATTTTACAATTTGTCATATTCTATTATTTATTTCAAGTTTTTATATCATTCATTTTAAAATGTATATATATATATATATATATCATCTTATTATTATTATTATTATTATTATTATTATTATTATTTATCATTTGTTGTTGAACTGTTTTGCTTATAAACTCCTATTTTACGTAGCATATTTTAAACTTTATATAACTTACTTTTTTTTGAATTACTCATCTTGGGTTACTTAATTTTAAGGTGTATTGTGTCGATTACTTTAAATTATTTTATATTTGCTCTTTATAGTATTTATTTTAAACTTGTTTTTGTGTATTGTTTATTAAAAATTGCATTATTCATTTATTTTACATTGCAATAGATTGTTATTCTTCTTTGACTATCAATATTGATTTTTAAATAGTGTATGTTGTGTGATTATTGTCATTGTATGTATCTTAATTCGTACTTTCATATCATCGTCGTTCACTTGCATAATATTGTACTCATGTATATTTGTTTTATGCTCAATACTATACTTTTATGACTTCATATCGTGAATCAAGCTTCAACATTTATTCAAAAACGATTTTTAAATAAGGCAATATTTTGCATTTTAGGATATCGAGAAATTGTACCCTAACTTACTGGGATTAGATTCATCTCGGTTAACCTAAATAACCGAATATCCCTTTAAAATTAAAATACACGAGTTTTGAAAATTAAAAGATAAGCTTATTCTCGAAATTTTGAAATGTCGCGTCCTAACTTACTGGATGTGACGTTTTATTGTTTTGAGACTAGATCATTTTTAACATTCGTTTTGGTTTAATTCAATCATTTTAAAATTGATATTAATAAAAAAGGGTTCGTATTTTCAAAATTTGTTTAAATTTTTAATTTTCGACAATAAGACCTTACTTAATCAACTAGGTACCAATTTTGGGCGCATCGAGGGTGCTAATCCTTCCTCGTGCGTAACCGACTCCCGAACTCGTTTTCTGGATTTTGTAGACCAAAGTTATTGTTTTGATAAATCAAACTATTTATTAAAAGCAATCGCTTTTCGAGGTGACCCAATCACACCTCAATAAAAAAGGGATTGGTGGTGACTCCCCAATTTTCATTTTCGTTTTCAAAACCCAGGTAGATTTCCTTATTTTCAAAAAAATGGTCTCGACCGCTTAACAACTCCACTGGGGACCTAAAAAGAGAGTCAAGCCACGAGTTGATTAATTTTTGTCTTTTTGTCGAAAATTGAAATTTTGATTTTAATATACGATCCCTCTTTTGCATTTCATCCATTTTGAATTGCGATCTTCATTATTTTGTTCCTATTTTCTTTATATGTATCAAGTTTTTTCTGTATACTTGTTGTAATACCCATATTCTGCCCGGGCCATAAATAGAATATATAAATAATTAAAGTCCAATAAATGTCCTTTTTTACAGTCCAAAATTGAGCCCAAAATTAACTTGATTAACCACTACCCAAACACTCAAACCCATTATACCTGGCAGACCCAACTACCTATTAACATCCTTAGCCCAAATTAACGTAACCAATTACCCAACAGCCTAAACCCATTTCATCAACCCAACTCAAAACAGACTAAGCCTACCCCCAACCCAATGAACAGTGGCCCAAGAGGCCCAAAAATTTTAAAACTTTCGGCTAGGGTTGGAAACCCTAGCCCTTTCCTCACGCCGCTGCCGAAAGACACCCAACAGTGGCCTCCTCATCACGCCGTAATCAACGCCTGATTGCAGTCGAAGATCTCGCCACGAACCTGCAAAAGGAAAAGAAAAGGGACAGTACCAGTAGTATATGGCAAGAAATCGAGCAAATAACGGCATACCAAAATTTGCATTGTAACAGAGCCTATAAAGGCCGAATACCATCAGTGTAAAAGGGAGGATACCCACATACACACATATACGAATACAACAAGAAAAAACAGTAAAAACTCAAGCAATAAAACTTCGAAGGTTTTTTTAGTTTCTCTGTTTCATTTCTCTATTTTTTAGTTTCGTTCTTTTATTTATTTTCGTTATACATGCAATAATAGAAGGTTTAAAAGAATGGGAGTTTAGCCATAGATTTTCCTTTGTTATCTCTTCTTATTTATCCCAAAATGGTTTTAAAATAAAACGAAAACAAATAGAAGGAAGAAGGGATGCTTACCTGAGCCTTCTCGTTGTCGGAAGGACCCGTTTCTTCGTATCCTCAGCCACTGTTCTCGGTGAGGCACGGTGGGTTGCTGTGTTGAGGCCGACTGTTTAAGGGAGAGGGTGAGAGGAGAATCCTTACGGCTAGGGTTTTCTTTGAAGAGGAAAAGGGGTAAAATGTGTGTAAAAAAGGGGTTCTAAATAGCCCAAAGAAAACGGTGCCGTTCGAAAAGGGGGGATCCGCGTGTTGACCCGTTTGGGGACCCGGATCCACGTTTTAATTTTGAAAGGTCAAATTCGTTTCTGGTCCCCCCGGTTTCGCGGTCATTCGATTAAACCTGTTTGAATCTCTTTAGTTCTTTTAAAATCTTTCTCTGAGATTTACACATTGTTGCAGTTTGGTCCACGTTCAAAACGCGGTGTTTAGGGGTGGGGATATTTTCATTTTAAACCCCCGTTGGTTTGTGCGCGTTGTAATATGGTCCTTTCTCTTAAATTATTTTTTAAAATTTGCCCCAAAGGTTCTCTAATTCGGTCCTTTTCCATTATTTTGCTATTTGTTTTCAAAAATTTATTTTTATTGTATATTAGTTTCATATTATATTTTCTATATATTATTTTTTATTATATTTTACTATATTATTTATTATGTTTTTTTATATATTATTTATTATATTGTTTATATTTCATTGTGTATAATTTGCTACTTATATTTCATTATTTATTATCAATATTTTATATTATATCCTTTTATTATAAAGTATTTATTATATCATATTGTTTTATCTTATTTTTTTATATATTATTTTATATTTTAAAATTTATAAATTACTTTTAGATATCTAAATTTCATTTACCATTGTATTATTTATTGTTACATTACTTTATACTTTATATTATATTATATTATTTTACATTTCATCATCTATTTATATTTTATTATTAATCAAATATTATATTAGTACGTATGTTGCATTTTTTATACAAATGTGTTAAGTATATTATGTTTAGTCATTTCAAATTTTCTTTTATCAATTATTGTCACCAAATGTGCAATTTTCTTAGTTTTTTTTATATTTTTGATTATTCCCTATTGTTTTTATATATTTATGACAACTTTTTTCTAAATATGTACTTTCATTGCATGAGGTATTTGTTATTATTAATTTTATGTTTACATGAAATTTATTTATTTATGTCTAGTTATATTTGCATGATTTGTAAAAGTATGTGTTATGGTTTACATCATTTTGTATGAACCTTTCGTGACATATCAAATGCATCATCGTTTTAACTTATTTTTAACCTAAAAGAGCTTTAAAAACAAAGGCAATGTTTTTGCATTGGGAAATTCGAAAAATAGTGCCCTAACATGTTGGATTACAATTTTCCGTCTTTCTAAATGCCTAAAATACCCTTCTAAATGATTTTATAAATTACGAGACGATTTTAGTTACAAAAGTTTTAGAATGTCATGTCCTATCATGCTGGATGTGACATTCATACTCTTTTGAACGAAAGAATCTCGGTTTTTCAACTCAAACCATTCTAATTTCAAAAAGGATCATATTTTCAAATATTTTCAAATTTTAACATTAAAGACAGAAAGTTATTCAATTTGGTACCAATTTTGGGCGTTACGAGGGTGCTAACCCTTCCTCGTACGTAACCGACTCCCGAACCCGTTTTCTTGATTTCGTAGACCAAAACCAATGATTTTCAAACAAAATGGTTTGAAAGTGGTTCAATCACACTTAAACTGATTGGTGGCGACTCCCGTTTTCAATTTTAAAGTTGATTCCCGTTTCTTCAAAACCCCTTTTAAAAAATGGTTTCGACAGCTTGGCGACTCCAATGGGGATCAATAAGAGAGTCAAGCCAAAAATTGATAACTTTCTGTCTTAATGCCAAAAATTTGAAAGGATTTAAAAATAAAGATCCCTTTACACGTGTTTGTTGCATATGTTTGTTATTTTTTCTCATACACATTGCATTTGCATGACCGTTGGTCACACCTTTAAGTGGGAGTAAGAAACTAAGCTTTCGTGAGGTTTTCACCTCTGCATAAGTTAGTGGATTGCTTCCGGGAAACATCTGTACCTATAGGCTTCGTGAGATTTTCATCTCCGCATAGTCATAGGGAAATGAATCCCCCTAAACCGAACTTAGTCCATATGAGCCTATAATGGGTGAGGATCGAGGAATCTGCTGGTTTGGGTACCCTTTACTTTAGAACCAAACTAAATATAGTGAACTTTAAGTACTTACCCTAGGTAGTATGGTGATAACTTTTAGTACCTACCCTTTTAAAGCATTTGTTTATTATATTCTTATATATGGCACTGACATATTCTTCTTATTTTTTTTTGTTGTCATTGCATATCATTTATCATTAAAAGGTATCGATTCAAGGTTCAATTTCTGAGTTAGAAAGTTTTGTAATGAGGGACGAATATCTTAATAAAGTGGGGGACAACTCTTTCGTCTGTGCATGGTCTGAGAAAACCTAATTAGAGAAAAGGGATAATAACACCGAGGGACATATTGAGTAGAAAGAATTGAAGGACATTTAGGCCCATTGGGATAATGAAGCCAAACAGTTGTTCAGCTATGAGGACTTATAGTATTTTCGTGATGGGAAGATAGATGGACAATTCAAGGTGTGCATGATGGATACTTCTACCATTACAACATTTCTCTGAAGATGGTCGTCCTATGGATGGTACGAGTGTTGGAAGGAAATGCATGAGATTTGCAAAAATAAGTTAGACGGAAAATTTTTCCTATGATGGTAAGAAGTGGGCTTATTTACTATAGGATTGCTACCAAACAACAAGCTTGAGTTTATTGTCGTACTTTAGGATGTTATACCTATCAGAAATAATGCAAACTTTGATGGCCGAGATAGCTCAGATGGGCGTGAAAGACAAAGGATAAAGAGGACCATATCATTCAAGGACCTTTAAAGTGGAGATTAGCCATGCTGCGGAGATACCCATGTAAGCAATCAAAATGCTTTACAAGGGTAGAAATCTGAAGATTCTCAAGAGGCATTGAAGACGTTGAATATCATTGTAAGGTAGCATGCTGCGAAGTAGGAATGCCTACTTGCTCACCAATCTTTCTTTCAAGATAATCAGAACAACTTCACAAGACATTGAGGGAGGTGTCCTAAATTATAGAAATCACTCATGGGTGAAGCCATAGCTCAAATTCATGAGGTAGTTGACCATTTGCAAACCTTGGCGGTACAAGCAGACATATTAGACATAAGATAGGAGCTTCAGTCAGATTGTGGTTAGGAATAGGCTTTATTATTTAGGGAGGTTAAAACTCCGGGCCTACGGGCGAAAGCGTATTTGTAATCCGTTTTATGAAAAGATTTTTGTTCCTTAAATAACGTTTTCTAAAATGCAACTGGACCGGAATCGATATCCTTTTGCATTCATGCATTTGCATCTCATAACATCTCATTACATCATATGCATTTGAGGTTATAGAAAGGCCCTAATTAGTTAAAGTTATTACAGAGAGAAAGAGAAAGGGTGAGAGTAAAAGAAGTTTAACCTGGAATCTACACATCCTTACGGTACCCGTACCAAAACCAAGAATATGGATCAAAGGTTTGAGCAACTTCAGAATGAAATGCAAGACCAGTTGCAAGAGCAGTTGGTGAAAATGCAGAACGACATGAGAGAACAGATGCTAGAGTCCCAAAAGAATATGATGGCTGAAATGGCCCGCTGCTAAGGGCCACTGATAAAGGAAAAGCTCCTATGGCCATTACTGGTGAGGATAATGAGGACTATCCTCCAGGTTTTACACCTCCTCATGACCAAGCACAAACTGAGGCACCCCCAAGGAGGCCATCTGTCACTGTAAGGCCTCAACATGGGTTGGTCGATACTGGAATCCCAATGAATTTTCCAACTGGCTCGGGATTTAATTTGGGTGATAACTCTACTAATCCTATCACTCCTGACCTTGATGTAGTTGAGAAGGAAAGAATGGCAATGGAATCTTCAAAGCAGTTGGAGGATCGTTGCAAGTGGCTAGAGGAAAAATTCAGAGCCTTGGAAAATGCTGATGGACATCATGGAGTTGATGCCAAAGACTTGAGTGTGGTCCCAGATCTGGTCCTCCCTCACAAGTTCAAGATGCCATAATTTGAAAAGTACAATGGGACTACTTGCCCTGAGGCCCATATCACCATGTTCTGTAGGCGAATGACCGGCTATGTAAATAATGATCAATTGTTGATTCATTGTTTTCAAGATAGTTTGGTTGGGGCAGCGGCTAGGTGGTACAATCAGTTGAGCCGTACTCAAATCAGTTCATGGAGAGATCTTGTGCAGGCCTTTATGCAGTAATATAACCATGTGACCGACATGACGCCGGATAGGATCACGCTGCAGAACATGGAGAAGAAGCCTAATAAGAATTTTAGGCAATATGCCCAAAGATGGAGGGAGGTGGCCATGCAAGTCCAACCACCGCTTTTGGAAAAGGAGACCACTATGTTGTTCATCAACACTTTAAAGGCTCCATTCATCACTCACATGATTGGAAGCACTACCAAAAGTTTTGCTGATATTGTTATGGCCGGAGAAATGATTGAGAATGCCATAAGAGGTGGCAAAATTGAGGGAGAGGCTGTCAAGAGATTGGCCCCGAGAAGAAAGGATAATGAGGTAAACAGCGCGAGTAGTTACAATTCAAAGGCAATTACAGTTGGACAGCCAAAAACAACTGCGGTTGGGCAACAAAGTACCCAGAAGCAAGAATCTAGCACGAGGCAGTTTACGCCCATCCCCGTGACTTACCGCGAGCTTTATCAAAACTTATATAATGCGCATGCCATAGCTCCTTTCCACGTGAAACCTATAGAGCCTCCATACCCCAAGTGGTATGATGAAAATGCCAAATGCGAATATCATGCAGGAATATCGGGGCATTCGATAGAAAATTGCACTGGTTTCAAGAAGGCGGTAGAAAGGCTTATTTAAGCGGGGGTTGTAAACTTTGACAATACTCCTAATACAGATAATCCGGGAAAGTTGATGCAATAAGGATCAAAGAAAATATTACTGAGGTGAGGATGCCGATGAAGGAAATTTGGAGGGAATTGCTAGAAAGAGGAATGGTGATTTCCAAAGGAAGAAGGGAAGGAACAAAGAATTACTGTGAGTTCCATGGAGGAGAGGATCATGAGATTCATGATTGTGTTGAGTTCAGGGCCTTAGTACAGGGCTTTATAGACAACAAGGAGCTACAAATTTTTGAGGATAGCTTTCATGAAGGACAAAGGTGTATGTTGGAGAAGTTCCATACACGAGAAAGGGACTGAATGAAGAAGCTCGTGAGACATTAGACCTTACGAACTGGGAAATATTTTGAGCAATTGGTCTGTAGAGGAACTTCTTGCATTTTCTAGAAATTAGGCAGAATAATGTTCAAAACACCCTTGTTACTCTACAGCCTAGGAGTAACAAGATTTCATTTGTGAAGTAGGCTCATATTCATCCACCCTTGTTCTAATAAAACATATCTATTCTGATTAATTCTAGCCAATATTTCTTCATTCTTTATTCTTTGATTTATTCATAACGCGTAAATAGTCGTTTTTGAATTCATTCATTCCTTGTATATTCTTTTGTGCCTATCATAGATCCCTAGATATCAAGGACAGGGGCAACGATATTAAAGATTCAGATTTCCATTATTGAGCACGACATGTGTTTAAAAGAACCTCAGTACTTTGAAGATTTGACAGAAAGTGTAACCTGTTTCTAAATTTGTTGGAAATGGTAAAGCAATAAGAGGAATGGATTTTACCCAATATAGCCTTGCGAAATTGCAATGCACATAGCGGAGAAGACAAAACAAGAGATTGTTGAGACTATTACACATGAGGTTTTGGGGTACTATTGTTCCATCATGGAAAGAGATCGCATCAGTTACACCATAAATACCGAATTCAAGGAATCAAGACTTATAGGGCATGGGCCCGTGTTCGGTTTCGAGCTGACAATGGATCATCTTTATAGCTGTTGACTGCTCCATTAAGAGGGAGAGAGTAGCTTCACATGCCAATAGTACAAAGTCAATAGTCATTGATTCAAAAAGAAACAAAAAAACAAAGACAAAAGAAAAAGAAAAAGTAAAAAATAAAAAGAAAAAGATCCTTTTCAACTGCAATGTCAAAAGTTCGCAGTTTGTTCAAATAAGGAGCCATGTCATAGTACATCAAAGGTGGCCAAAACAGAAAAATCAACAAAAGTACAAAAGATGATCGAGACTTGGTAAAAATTGGCATAAAAAGCTGCTACTTCCTCTTATGCTGGAGCAAACGCCTTCAATTCCAGTTGTTTCAAAGGCTCCAACCATCATCCCTGGTATAGACAGGACTTATGGCTCTCCTGAGCAGCACGGTATTCCATTAACTACGGCGTTAGTTTACTTTAGGCAATGGCTTTTGATTTCCCGCTATAGGGCATCAGTTCGTACACAGTCTCCAAAGCTTGAAATGATAGATTCTCTTTTCAAACCAGTTTCTGACGAAAGTGGATAAGTAGATCATGAGAGAAGCTCTCTTGGATTTCTATACAAGTTCAAGGAAGAGGAAGCCTGATCAGATAATTATTTTCAGGGATGCGGTTAGCAAGTCTCAGTTCAATCAAGTTTTGAACAAAGAGCTTGATCAAGTTATTGAGGCTTGCAGGTTCCTTGATGAGGATTGGAACTCTAAGTTTGTGGTTATTGTTGCACAAAAGAACCATCATACCAAGTTTTTCCAGCAAGGATCTTCTGACAATGTGCTACCTAGTACTGTCATTGATAACAAAGTACGCTATCCAAAGAACAATGATTGTTACCTTTGTACTCATGCTGGACCACAAGGCCGATCCACTATCATGTTCTCTTAGACCAGGTTGGGCTTTCAGCTGATGATCTACATGAACTTGTTCATTCTCTATCCTATGTGTATCAAAGAAGCACCACAGCCTTGTCTGTTGTGGCCCCAATTTGCTACGCTCATTTGGCCGCCTTACAACTGAGGCAATTTATGAAGTTTATGGATACATCAGAAACATCATCAAGCCATGTGCTTGTCAAACGACAGCCAAAACTGCTTCTGAGGCAGTCCGATATTTTCCTCTAAGCCTCAATGGAGTCAAGGATTGAATAGCTCTAAGTGAACTTGAAAGTATTCATCCTAATGTACTAAGAATGGATGGCACAGATTCACCCATAAGAACTTCTCGTGGAAGCCAAGGTGAAAACCCGCAAAGGGCGCTTTGAGACTTCCATTTCAAAAAAAAACGAAAAAAAAAAGAAAAAGAAAACAAGGAAAAAGAAAAAGAAAAAAAGGAAAAGAAAAAGAAAAAGAAAAAGAGAAAAGAAAAAAGAAGAATGGAGAGGCCGAGGTGAAAACCCACAAAGGGCGCCTTGAGACCAAAGGGGTTTTGAGTTGAAAACCCGAAAGGGCGGCTCAAATTTTGAAAGGCATGCAGTAACCTTGCTGTACCTGATTCGACAAGAAGTGAAGAATGTTACACACTGGGGCATCAACAGAGTACTTTGGATCTTCTAAACACATGTTAAACTCAAAGCAGTTTTCATAGAGCTTGTATATAGAAGCCCAAGCTGCGATATCTAGGGCATCTGTTTTTTGTCTTATTCACTATCTTTGGATTCTTTTTCTTCTCAAAGATAGATTCCTAAATTAATCTCCTCTGCCTTATTTTTGATAAATCATTCGAACTCTAATTTTCCTCAAGAATCAATTCATTTGTTGTCCATTATTCATGAAGAATGTTGCATGGAAACAATGATTGATGAACTAAAATATTTTCACAAATGAAGTTTTGCATATTATTCTAGAAATCTCTAGGTAATGCAAGAAACTGAAACAAGATATTTGTTTAAGGAATTCCCATTGAGTAAGGATCGGAGGTCCTCGAGAGAATTTCTTCTTCAGTCCAAATGATGGTTGGACCATACAAACGATTCGATTCTAAGAGAGGATCATTTCACAAACATCTCCAGTGGGTCGTGATATGTGGAAATGATACGATCGACCAAATTAATTGAGAAAATTTGAAACATACGAACAGAGTGTGATAAATGAATGAGAGATAACACCTAAAATAGGAGTCATTCTCATAACATTTTGCATTATAATTAGGAAGCATTTGACTCATTTTTGATCATGGCATCTTAATTACTTGGCATTGGCATAAATTTCAGTTCTACAGATAGAATCTCTAGTGGACAATATAGCAAAATTTGAAACTACAAAGTTAGCAAATCTTATCTCTCTGTAATGGACGGGGAGCAGATCCAAGATGACAGATCTTATTTCTCTGTATGGACGGGGAACAGATCAAAGATAGCAGATCTTATCTCTCTATAATAGACGGGGAGCAGATCCAAGATGACAGATCTTATTTCTCTGTATGGACGGGGAACAGATCAAAGATAGTAGATCTTATCTCTCTGTAATGGACGGGGAGCAGATCGAAGATAGCAGATCTTATTTCTCTGTATGGACGGGGAACAGATAGAAGATAGCAGATCTTATCTCTCTGTAATGGACGGGGAGCAGATCCAAGATGACAGATCTTATTTCTCTGTATGGACGGGGAACAGATCGAAGATAGCAGATCTTATCTCTCTGTAATGGACGGGGAGCAGATCCAAGATGACAGATCTTATTGGACGGGGAACAGATCAAAGATAGCAGATCTTATCTCTCTGTAATGGACGGGGAGCAGATCTAAGATAACAGATCTTATTTCTCTGTATGGACGGGGAACAGATCGAAGATAGCAGATCTTATCTCTCTGTAAGAGACGGGGAGCAGATCGAAGATAGCAGATCTTATTTCTCTGTATGGACGGGGAACAGATCGAAGATAGCAGATCTTATCTCTCTGTAATGGACGGGGAGCAGATCCAAGATGACAGATCTTATTTCTCTGTATGGACGGGGAACAGATCGAAGATAGCAGATCTTATCTCTCTGTAATGGACGGGGAGCAGATCCAAGATGACAGATCTTATTTCTCTGTATGGACGGGGAACAGATCAAAGATAGCAGATCTTATCTCTCTGTAATGGACGGGGAGCAGATCTAAGATAACAGATCTTATTTCTCTGTATGGACGGGGAACAGATCGAAGATAGCAGATCTTATCTCTCTGTAATGGACGAGGGGCAGATCCAAGATAGCAGATCTTATTTCTCTGTATGGACGGGGAACAGATCGAAGATAGCAGATCATATCTCTCTGTATTCGACGAGGAGCAGATCAAAGACATAATAGATTTGACCTTCATTAGGGCAGATCCAAGATGATTTGGGGCATCTCTGTATTCGACGGAGAGCAGATCAAAGAACTCAGGACTCGGTAAGCCCGGGCAAAATTGGGTCTTTTCTAGTCTTTGCTTTATTCCTGTTACACAGCAATGAGCAAAGAGGGGCAGCTGTAATACCCATATTCTGCCCGGGCCATAAATAGAATATATAAATAATTAAAGTCCAATAAATGTCCTTTTTTACAGTCTAAAATTGAGCCCAAAATTAACTTGATTAACCACTACCCAAACACTCAAACCTATTATACCCGGCAGACCCAAATACCCATTAACATCCTTAGCCCAAATTAACGTAACCAATTACCCAACAGCCTAAACCCATTTCATCAACCCAACTCAAAACAGACTAAGCCTACCCCCAACCTAATGAACAGTGGCCCAAGAGGCCCAAAAATTTTAAAACTTTCGGCTAGGGTTGGAAACCCTAGCCCTTTCCTCGTGCCGCTGCCAAAAGACACCCAACAGTGGCCTCCTCATCACGCCGTAATCAACGCCCGATTGCAGTCGAAAATCTCGCCACGAACCTGCAAAAGGAAAAGAAAAGGGACAGTACCAGTAATATACGGCAAGAAATCGAGCAAATAACGGCATACCAAAATTTGCATTGTAACAGAGCCTATAAAGGCCGAATACCATCAGTGTAAAAGGGAGGATACCCACATACACACATATACGAATACAACAAGAAAAAACAGTAAAAACTCAAGCAATAAAACTTCGGAGGTTTTTTTAGTTTCTCTGTTTCATTTCTCTATTTTTTAGTTTCGTTCTTTTATTTATTTTCGTTATACATGCAATAATAGAAGGTTTAAAAGAATGGGAGTTTAGCCATAGATTTTCCTTTGTTATCTCTTCTTATTTATCCCAAAATGGTTTTAAAATAAAACGAAAACAAATAGAAGGAAGAAGGGATGCTTACCTAAGCCTTCTCGTTGTCGGAAGGACCCGTTTCTTCATATCCTCAGCCACTGTTCTCGGTGAGGCGCGGTGGGTTGCTGTGTTGAGGCCGACTGTTTAAGGGAGAGGGTGAGAGGAGAATCCTTACGGCTAGGGTTTTCTTTGAAGAGGAAAAGGGGTAAAATGTGTGTAAAAAAGGGGTTCTAAATAGCCCAAAGAAAACGGTGCCGTTCGAAAAGGGGGGGATCCGCGTGTTGACCCGTTTGGGGACCCGGATCCGCGTTTTAATTTTGAAAGGTCAAATTCGTTTCTGGTCCCCCCGGTTTCGCGGTCATTCGATTAAACCTGTTTGAATCTCTTTAGTTCTTTTAAAATCTTTCTCTGAGATTTACACATTGTTGCAGTTTGGTCCACGTTCAAAACGCGGTGTTTAGGGGTGGGGATATTTTCATTTTAAACCCCCGTTGGTTTGTGCGCGTTGTAATATGGTCCTTTCTCTTAAATTATTTTTTAAAATTTGCCCCAAAGGTTCTCTAATTCGGTTCTTTTCCATTATTTTGCTATTTGTTTTCAAAAATTTATTTTTATTGTATATTAGTTTCATATTATATTTTCTATATATTATTTTTTATTATATTTTACTATATTATTTATTATGTTTTTTTATATATTATTTATTATATTGTTTATATTTCATTGTGTATAATTTGCTACTTATATTTCATTATTTATTATCAATATTTTATATTATATCCTTTTATTATAAAGTATTTATTATATCATATTGTTTTATCTTATTTTTTTATATATTATTTTATATTTTAAAATTTATAAATTACTTTTAGATATCTAAATTTCATTTACCATTGTATTATTTATTGTTACATTACTTTATACTTTATATTATATTATATTATTTTACATTTCATCATCTATTTATATTTTATTATTAATCAAATATTATATTAGTACGTATGTTGCATTTTTTATACAAATGTGTTAAGTATATTATGTTTAGTCATTTCAAATTTTCTTTTATCAATTATTGTCACCAAATGTGCAATTTTCTTAGTTTTTTTATATTTTTGATTATTCCCTATTGTTTTTATATATTTATGACAACTTTTTTCTAAATATGTACTTTCATTGCATGAGGTATTTGTTATTATTAATTTTATGTTTACATGAAATTTATTTATTTATGTCTAGTTATATTTGCATGATTTGTAAAAGTATGTGTTATGGTTTACATCATTTTGTATGAACCTTTCGTGACATATCAAATGCATCATCGTTTTAACTTATTTTTAACCTAAAAGAGCTTTAAAAACAAAGGCAATGTTTTTGCATTGGGAAATTCGGAAAATAGTGCCCTAACATGCTGGGTTGCAATTTCCCGTCTTTCTAAATGCCTAAAATACCCTTCTAAATGATTTTATAAATTACGAGACGATTTTAGTTACAAAAATTTTAGAATGTCATGTCCTATCATGTTGGATGTGACATTCATACTCTTTTGAACGAAAGAATCTCGGTTTTTCAACTCAAACCATTCTAATTTCAAAAAGGATCATATTTTCAAATATTTTCAAATTTTAACATTAAAGACAGAAAGTTATTCAATTTGGTACCAATTTTGGGCGTTACGAGGGTGCTAACCCTTCCTCGTACGTAACCGACTCCCGAACCCGTTTTCTTGATTTCGTAGACCAAAACCAATGATTTTCAAACAAAATGGTTTGAAAGTGGTTCAATCACACTTAAACTGATTGGTGGCGACTCCCGTTTTCAATTTTAAAGTTGATTCCCGTTTCTTCAAAACCCCTTTTAAAAAATGGTTTCGACACTTGTGCATTGCATTGCATGACCGCCGAGTCACACCTTTTAAGTGGGAGCGCGAAGCTACTCCTTCGTGAGGTTTTCACCTCCGTGCAGGATAGTAAACCACTTCCGGAATACATTCGTACCTATGTGCTTCGTGAGATTTTCATCTCCATGCAGCCATAGGGAAATGTATTCCTCTGAACTGAACTCGATCCATATGAGCCTATAATGGGTGAGGATTGAGGAATCTGCTGGTTCAGGTACCCCAACTCTAGAACCAAACCTCATGTAACAAACTTTAGGAGCCCACCCTAGGTAGAGCCACGCCGAACCCCAGTGGTCACCCAATTAGGTGCTTTATTTTGTTATTTATTTCTCATATGTTAACGTGCTTTTCGTTGTTTTGATTGCATTACATTGCATCGTATCATCATAAAAAGAAGGTGTTGATTCATATTCGATTGCTAAATAGGGGAGTTTGTCATGAGAAAACGAATTTCTTGATAAAGTGGATTATAATGCGGTCGTCCTGATATGGCCCAAGTAAGCACAATGAAAGAAGGTTGATAGTTCGCAGAGGAATGCAAGATTTTACCCGAAAGATTTAAAATTGGAGACCATGCAAGAGCCGTCACAACTCGACTTTCTTAAAGGAGCTAGCATCGCGAGGAAGAGTAAGCAATGAGCCGTGGCCTAGACTAAGCAAAAAGGCATTGATAAAGACACTTTTGGCAAGTTTACAATAGTCGACCATAGTATACGAACATGAAGAGAAGGATTGACGTCTTCGCTTGGACTATGAGGGCAAGACCGCATATGTGATCCGTTTTATGTAAAGAAATCTGTTTTCTAGAAAAGTTCTTCTAATAGAACTGAATATAAGGTTAACGCCTTTTTTTCTTGCATTCATTTCATACATTTGCATTGCATTATTTATATTGTATCATTTACATCAGATTTTTACAAAACGACCCTAATTATTTAAAATTATTTCAGTTAACCTAAAAGCCATGGAACGAAGGTTAGAGAGAATAGAGCACAAGCAGATACAGATACAAGAGCAATTATCCAGAATTCAACAGGATATACAGAGCCAAATGTTAGGACTCCAAAGAAATATGATTAGCCAGCTAAGACAGTTATTAGCCGAAGGGCTCGAAAGGAGGAAAGACCTAGTGGACAACAGCGAGGATGATAATAAAGACATCGTTTATTCCCCAAGTTTCACTCCAATAAGCATTCAGACTAAACCAGATGCACCTTCGCGAGGGGTACTCGTTACCACCAGACCCTAACAGTATCAGGCCAGTATGTCAGCACCAGTAAACTCCTTAGTAGGCTCAGATCCCAATCCGGGAGGCAATCCAGCCAATCTTATTGTCATTGAAGAAACAAAGAGGGCCAGTATGAAGTATCCAAGACAGTGCGAAACTTTTAAAAAGTGAGAGTGGAGCTCTCGGGATAATACTTCAAGGGCAATAAAGAAAAATAAGATGAAACCGATTACCATAGGCCAACCAAGAATGACAACTACTAGCCATCAGGTTCCTCAAAAGCAAGAATCCAATCCAAGACCGAGTACTGAAAAGCTCATATTTACGCCAATCCCAATGTCGTATAAGGAGCTATATCAAAGTTTATTTGATGCACACGTAGTGTCCCCATTTTATATAAAACCGTTGCAGCCCCCATACCCTAAGTTGTATGATTCGAACGCTCAATGTGAATACCATGCAGGAAACACAGGACATTCAATCGAGAACTGCATCGTTTTCAAAAAGATAATCGAAAGATTTATCAAAATTGGAGTTATAAAATTCGATGATCCCTCTAATGAAGAGAATCCATTACCCGACCATTCTGTTCAAGGGATGAATATTGTGAGTACCATGATGAATAGGGGCATGGGATTCAATAGTACATTGAGTTCGGGGCTCTAGAGCAAGACGTGATATTGGGGAATTTGAACATTAACGCGCATCTATAAGGGGAACCAAGGACTTAAAGGTTGCCAAACCCTTATGTACTGGGAAATGTTTTAAACAATGGGACTGAGGAAGAAGTCCCTGTATTTTTAGAGCTAACTTAGAGTAATATTCAGAACATGTTTATTGCTTTAAGCCTAGAGGTAGTAAGAATCCTTTTGTGAAAATAGGCTCGTGTTTAAAATTTTTATTTCAATAAGAATGCATGTTTTTCCGTAAATTTTCATTTATTCTCATTTCATACTATACAGCGATTATTCTTAGATTCTCTTATTCTTTTATTTATGACCATGCCGCATAATTGTTCTTAGATCTTTTTGTTATTTGGACTCTTTTTCAAATATTCTTTTACTCGTTCTTCATGATCATGCCACATAAATAATCATTCTTAGATCTATTTATTCTTTGAAATCTTTCTCTGTACCTGAAAAAGGTCTCCAGATATCAATAACATGAGCGACACTGTTACTAAACTAGAATCTCCTTTTGAGCGAAATGTATGCTTAAGGGAATCTCAGGACTTTGAAGACGACAAAGATTGTGACCTATCGTCTGATTTGTCAATGATGGTAGAACAAGATGAAAATGAATCCCACATTACAAAAGGTCAGTAGATATTGTGAGCAGACAAAGATCGAAGCCCAGCTCACTACTAAAAAGGTGAGACATCATTGAGTTATTTCAAAAAATCCAAACATGTCATCGCACAACCATATCAAGACATGCCTAGGCTACCGAGACATGAGCATACTGAAATATTAAAAGAGGTCTATAAGAATATCTGAAGGACACATGCTAATAACTTTACGATGGCCAAGTTAATCATGAGGTTTAAGTACTGTCGGCCCATCGAGGAAGGATATTGCATTAGTATGGCGCAAATACCAAATTGAGGCAGATAGGACTTAAACGCTTCATCTGTTTCTTTAAAGATTTCCTATGTGTCGGGGCACGGATGTTACAGAGCCAGCTTCAGCGACTTCGATTCATCTTTATGGTGGTCAATTACTACACCAAAAGGGTAAGGTCGCTTCACATGCCAAAGTTACTAAGTAAACAGACATCAAATACAAATCTAAATCCAAATCCAAATCCGAATTTAAACCCAAATTCAAATTCAAAATTCAAATCCAAATTCAGGTTCAAATTCAAATTCGAATGAAAAAAGAAAAGAAAGTGGCGAAAAAAAAAGTACTAGAAAAGAACCTGTCTAACACAACTGCAAAATGTCAAACGTTTACAGTCTATTCAAAGATCAGACACCATATCAATGCAGCAAAGACAACCAAAAAAACCATTCAAAAGATTTTGAAGGATGACTGAGACTTGTAAGGGTTGGCATGAAGAAGTTGCCATTTACCCTCCGTACTTATCAAATGTTGGCCAGGACATTCGCCGGGGCAGCATATTTTTCATTGATCTTGCCTACGGAAGTTAAGATTCTTTCTTCCAAGTTTTACCAGGACTGAAGCTGGATGAGGTAGAATGGGTCTAATCTTAATATGATCAATCAAATCTGAAGAGAAGTTAATCCGTTACAGTCTGATGATGCGGGTTTATGACAAAGAGGTTCATCTTAGAGAATTTCAAAAGGGTGACCTCATATTGAAGAAGATCCTTCATATGTCAAAGTACTTAAGAGAAGATAAAATTGAGAAAGACCTTACACAATGAAGAAAGCTCATTTTAGAAGCACTAATCAAGATAAATGGCAAGGAAATGCCTAATTCGATGAATTCAGTTAAGAGGTATTTCACCTATATGCCTAATCCGGTGAATTCAGTCAAGAGGTATTTCACCAACATGCCAATCTAGTGAATTTAGTCAGGAGCTAATTTGCCTAAAAGGAGAAGCCAAGGTGAAAACCCGCAAAGGGCGCCTCGAGACCTTCTAAAAAAGTCGATCAAAAAAGAAGAAGAAAAAGAAAAAATCAAGAAGAAGGAAAAAAAAATCAATCAAAAGGAAGAAAGAAAAAGGAGAGGCCAAGGCGAAAACCCGCAAAGGGCGCCTTGAGACCAAAAGGGTTTGAGTTGAAAACCCGAAAAGGGCGTCTCAAATTTGGATAAAAAATGGGACATGTGGTAGTCTTGCTATGCCCGAATTAACAAAGAGGAAGTGTGCTATATCTTGGGGCATCGACAAAGTACTCAGGATCCCCTAAACGTATATTGAGCTTAAAATGGTCCTCAAGAAGATTTAACAGAGAAGCTCAAGCTGCGATATCTGGGGCACCTAGTTTCCCTTTTACCCATTTTGAATTTGTTATCTTTGATTACCTAATTCTTTTCAAATATATTCCCAATAAACTTTCTTCTTAATTTCGTTTGCTATCTTTGATTAACTTGTTTGTTTTGGGCTATGCTCTCAATTAATTTCCTTCTTAATCATTGGCATGATCTTTTTTAAGCATTTCGTATTGAAATAATGATCAATGGACTTTCATAAAAGGAGTTTCGCATTATTATTCTGAAAGTTTCTAAATAGTACAGGAACCTGAAACAGGACTATTGTTTAGAACTTACCAAGCTTAAGGGTTGGAAATATTTAAGTCCAAATTGAGATATCATGTCGGTTATACAATCTCGATGAAAACTAGCAATGTTAACCCAAGTATGAAAGGGGATTATTCTTGAGAAATAAATGGTATTATGCATTCATGCAAATATCAAGTATACACATCTGACCATGACACCCAGAGAATGGTAACAGATAAATTGGAAGAAGATACAGATCCTTTGCCCCTGAGTTGCAGTGAGGTGTCCCCGAGGTATAATGGAATAGACCCTAAGGTTACAATGAGGTAAACTAGCTGAACAAAATGTGATTGTTTCTTCAGGTTTTGGTTAAAACGCCAACCAAGCAAGAGGGTATTGTACTTCGTCAATGAGTGATGACGCCCTATTTATTAAGGATCACTCTCATGACATTTTACATTCATACATGTATTATTCATAACACATTCAGTTAGGAGCAGTTGATTCATTCCGATCAGAGCATCCTAATCATTTACATAGGCATAAGCACATAAAACTGGTTATACAGGACAGGTTCCTCAGAGAACAATATAGCAACACCGATAAATTCACAGCCCTATCTTCCTGAGCAACAGTGGAATAGGCTGAAAAGTTTAGATTCTGTCTGATTGAGATGGTAGTGGGGCAGACTGAAGATTGAAGTCTTCTTGAAATAACAAGGAAGCAGATTGCAAATTTCAGATTTTGTCCCCTCGAGATAGTAGTGGAGCAAATCGAAAACAGTGAAGTTATTTCTTTGAAGCTTCAACAGAGAAGATTAAAGTTATGAATCTTTTCTCCCTAAATTCTTTCTCCTCGAGGTTTCAGTGGAGTAGGTTGAGGCTACAAATCCCTCCTCCCTGAGTTTACAATGAGGATCAATCCTTATTTCTTTGAAGTTTCAGTAGAGAAGATTAAAGTTATGAATCTCTTCTCCCTGAATCCTTTCTCCTCGAAGTTCCAGTGGAGTAGGTTGAGGCTACAAATCCCTCCTCCCTGAGTTTACATTGAGGATCAATCCTTGTTCAGCAGAGAAGATTAAGGCTACGAATCTTTTCTCCCTGAATTCTCATCACCTTAAAGTTCCAGTGGAGTAGGTTGAGGCTACAAATCCCTCCTCCCTGAGTTTACATTAAGGATCAATCCTTACTTCTTTGAAGTTTCAGCAGAGAAGATTGAAGTTACGAATCTCTTCTCACTGAATTCCTATCTCCCTGAGCAGCAGTGGAATAGGCTGAAGATTGTAGATCTTGTCATCCTAAGCAGTAGTGGGGCAAGATCGAAGGTAAATCTTGTCTCTTTAAGCAGTAGTGGAGCAGATTTAAGCTACCGTCCTATCTCTCTAACTAGCAGTGGAATAGGCTAAAAATTACAGATCTTATTTCACTAAGTAGTAGTGAAACTGATCGAAGACGACAGATCTTATCTCCCTAAAGCAGTAGTGGAGTAGATCAAAGACACCAGTCTTATCTCCCTAAAGTTATAACGAAGCAGACTGAAGATATCAAATCTTATTTTCCTGAAGTTACAGTGAAACAGATCGAAGACAACGAACCCTATCTCTTTAAAGTTGCAGTGGAGCAGGTTGAAATTACGAGTCTTATCTCCCTGAAATTACAGTAGAGCAGACTAAAGATAAGGGATCTTATCCCATTGAAGTTGTAGTGGGGCAGATTAAAGTTACCATAGCAAGTCTTATCTCCCTGAAGTTACAGCGGAGCAGACCAAAGATATCAGATCTTATTTCCTTGAAGTTGCAGTGAAGCAGATCGAAGACAACGAACCCTATCTCTCTGAAGTCGCAGTGGAGCAGGTTGAAGTTACAAGTCTTATCTCTTTGAAATTACAGTGGAGCAGACTAAAGATAACAGATCTTATCCCATTGAAGTTGCAGTGGGGCAGATTGAAGTTACCATGCTATAGTAGAACAGTCGCAACGGAGCAGATTGAAGCTACAAATCCTATCTCTCTTAAGTAGCAATAGAGTAGTCAAAGCAACAAGATGTGGTGGGTTGGAACAAGACTACTTGAAGAAGAGGAGCGCCAAAGAAGTCGAGACTCGATGAGGCCGGGCAAAATTGGTCATTCTTAAAGGTCTTTGCTCTGTTCTTGTTACACAACAACGAGCAAAGAGAGGCAACTGTATACACCCAATTTTGCCAGGGCCCACTAAAACCCAATATAAATACCCAAATAAAAACTCTAGCCCAGATCCTAGCCCACTAAACCTAAATTTTTCAGCCAACCCTAGCTTCTCAAACTCAGCCGCCGCACACCTAGGCCGGCCACCCATGTGCGCCTTAGCGTGCACGTTGCTGGAGGCCCTATCAGTCGAACCTGCCCCGTCCCATCACCTCCATTGACCTCCTAAACTTGTAAAGAACACCAAAGCAGCAACAGAGGAGCAGAAACACGCAAGAAACAATGGCAAACAATAAATAACAGTAGCATTTTTTATGTATTTCATTCGGCTATAAAGAGCCATTTATTTTCCAATGTAAAGGGGGATTTTCAAATAAAAAAGATAAAAATCAGAGAATAGAAACAAATCTTTTGAGAAGGTGTTTTCTTATTTCTTTGTTTCATTTTTTACTTTAATTTTTTATTACATTTTATTTGCATTTTATTATTTGAAAGTAATAAAAGAGAAAGAAAAGAAGGGCCTACCTGACTCGTCTCACGGCTCTGTCGTCGGATGCCTTTCGCCCAGCGTCTGAAATCGGACTAAAAAGGGACAGGGGGACCTTTTCTCTCGACTTTTGGGGATCAAGAAGGCTCGGCCTTCATGCCTATCTAGAAACGGAGGCCAAAGAAGGGTCGTCTTTGTGCCTCCGACCACCATACGATGGTGGATCGGTGAGGCATGGAAATGAGGTTTAAAACACTGGCTGAACATGGAACAGAAGAAAGGGGGTGTTTTGAGAGAAGAAGAAGCGGGGTTGGGGTTTTCTAAAAGATGTTAGGGCAGAGATAAGATGAAAAAAGAATGGTTTTTTAAGCATCCAACAAACGGCGCCAAGGCCTGCGCATATTCCCTGTAAAGGGATATTTGCACGAATGGCCCCCTTTTTTGTGGCTCTATTCAAATAGGCATTTTTTTTTTGTTTTGTTTTTGTTTTAAATCTGGCCATTCAATTTCACTTGGCTTCCAGATTGGTCCTTCGGGTAACCAGTTCAGAGGGCGTGCAAGGAACCTAGAGATATTTACCCATCTGGTCCCTACGAGCTTCTGTGTGTTGCATTTTGACCCTCGACTAGCTTTTTTTTTTATTTTACAATTTTTACCCCTTTTTTACTCTGATTTCAATTCAACCTTTAACCCCTTTTATTTCAAACTGTTTTATTAGTTATTAATATTTTATTTCATTTATTATCTTCTCTAATTTTTGTGCATATATGTTATCTAGTTAAAACTGTTTTATATTATGTTGTTAAATATTTTATGTGCTATTTATTTAAATTATTTTTGTATGTTATTTACATTAACTTGTTTTATGTATCGTTTTAACTTGTTTTATGTATCGTTTTTTATTAAATTTTTTATGAATTTTAAATAGCTTTATACATCTTTTTATTTTAAATTATTTTATATATATCATTATTTTGAAGTCTTTGCACATTATATATATTGATTATTACATACTTATATATATATATATATATATACGTCATTCTTTCAAAACTATTTTACATTTTACGTATTTAAATTTTTTTTACATATAAATTATTTTAAACTTTTATTAGTTATCTATTTTAGATCTTATCTATTATGTTAAACCATTTTATATGTTATTTTACAATTTGTCATATTCTATTATTTATTTCAAGTTTTTATATCATTCATTTTAAAATGTATATATATATCATCTTATTATTATTATTATTATTATTATTATTATTATTATTATTATTATTATTATTATTATTTATCATTTGTTGTTGAACTGTTTTGCTTATAAACTCCTATTTCATAGCATATTTTAAACTTTATATAAATTACTTTTTTTTGAATTACTCATCTTGGGTTAATTAATTTTAAGGTGTTTTGTGTCAATTACTTTAAATTATTTTATATTGCTCTTTATAGTATTTATTTTAAACTTGTTTTTATGTATTGCTTATTAAAAATTGCATTATTCATTTATTTTACATTGCAATAGATTATTATTCTTCTTTGACTATCAGTATTGATTTTTAAATAGTGTATGTTGTGTGATTATTGTCATTGTATGTATTTTAATTTGTACTTTCATATCATCGTCGTTCACTTGCATAATATTGTACTCATGTATATTTGTTTCATGCTCATTACTATACTTTTATGACTTCATATCGTGAATCAAGCTTCGACATTTATTCAAAAACGTTTTTTAAATAAGGCAATATTTCACGTTTTAGGATATCGAGAAATTGTACCCTAACTTACTAGGATTCGATTCATCTCGTTTAACCTAAATAACCGAAAAACCTTTTAAAATTAAAATACACGAGTTTTGAAAATTAAAAGATAAGCTTATTCTCGAAATTTTGAAATGTCATGTCCTAACTTACTGGATGTGACGTTTTATTGTTTTGAGACTAGATTATTTTAACATTCGTTTTGGTTTAATTCAGTCGTTTTAAGATTGATATTAATAAAAAAGGGTTCGTATTTTCAAAATTTGTTTAAATTTTCAATTTTCGACAATAAGACCTTAATTAATCAACTAGGTACCAATTTTGGGCGCATCGAGGGTGCTAATCCTTCCTCGCGCATAACCGACTCCCGAACTCATTTTTTGGATTTCGTAGAACAAAGTTGTTGTTTTGATAAATCAAACTATTTATTAAAAGCAATCACTTTTCGAGGTGCCCCAATCACACCTCAGTAAAAAAGGGATTGGTGGCAACTTCCCAATTTTCATTTTCGTTTTCAAAGCCCAGGTCGATTCCCTTATTTTCAAAAAAATGGTCTCGACACACATGGTCAATAGTCTTTGAACCCTCTCCACATTTGGGGCATGCTTTGTTTACTCCGATTCTTACTTCTGTTATGGAGATTAACTAGTGTAAGAAAAAAAATCCAAGAAATTTTCTAAGTTGAAATTTTCTATTTTGTAGTTAATCTTAAATTCCACAATTTCCTCCAAAAGCCCTTATGGCATTCTGAAGATCAGTAAATTGATTATCACAACAACCATCAATGAGCAGCTTATAAGTACTCCTCACTGAGAAAACGCTTGAAGGTTCGCCTCTCTATACTAACATATCTTCTTGCTCTAACCTGGCTAAAAAGATTCTTATAATTTTGTTAGCAACACCCTGGTCAGAGGTATTTCTTATCAAACCCACATTTTATTTCCTATGAGAGTGGTCAATTAAGTCATATACCTTTTCTATGTTACTGTCAGTGATATTTCCATAAACTCAGTAATTTTTAGGCCCTACAAACCAAGCATCCTCTCGAATAGAAATTTGGTCCTCTTTGTTAACTAAAGAAAAGAAAACGAACTTAAGAGAGAATACAACAATCAGGAAGAGAACATCATTGATCTTATCATTTCTTGAATACTGAGTACATGCGATATTAATAGACTAAGTCAGTAAGCAACTAACAGCCAACTTATTATTAACAGACTAACCCTCCAGCCAAGACCATCCTGTAGTAGTTCCTTTATTGCCTAGATGCTTTGTTAGGTATAAGAAGGTAGACTTCCTAACTTTGCTTCCAAAAAATCACATTGTGGATAGTACTTAAATTTTAACACCCAACTTAATAAAGAATTCGGGTTACTAATGAGATGCCAACCCTATTTGTCTAACAATGTGACATTGAAATCAAACAACCAAAGCCTAAGCCACCATTCTCCTTTAGCTCACACAATCTTGACTATCGAAACCATTTTTAATTTAAAAAAATGGGGGGAATCGACTTTGGATTTTGAAAATGAAAATAAACTGGAGTCGCCACAAATCCTCTTTTTGCTAAGGTGTGAGCAGGTCACCTCGAAAAGTGGTTATTTTTAATAAACAGTTTGATTTATTAAAAACAATGATTTTGGTCTACAAAAATCAAGAAAACGGGTTTGGGAGTTGATTACGCACGAGGAAGGATTAGCACCCTCGATACGCCTAAAATTGGTACCTAGTTGATTAATCAGTGTCTTAGTGTCGAAAATTGAGAATTTGAAAGAATTTAAAATACGATCCCTCTTTGTATCGATGTTAATTTACTAAAAAAACCAAATCATTTGGGTAAGTTAAAACGTATGGCAAAGGCCGTCTTATCCCTGGTAAAATCTCACATCCAATACGTTAGGACATAACACTTTAGCCCCTAAGGCTAGACTTGCCATTTTATTCAAAACTCATGTATTTAATTTTGAAAGGATATTTGAATACTTAGAGTAAACGAGAGAAGTTGAAACTCAATGCGTTAGAGCACGATCTCTCGAATTTCTAAGTACAGAACATTGCCTTGATTTAGAGAATCTCATCTCAGGATAACAAAACGTCACATCCAATACGTTAGGACATGACATTTTGAATTCTCGAGAATAAGTTTTTTTTAATCTAAAATTTATGTATTTATTTAAAAAAAAAGGATATTCAGTTATTTAGATTAAACGAGAAAAATCAAAACCCAATACGTCAGGGCATGGTTTCTGGGATTTCTAAATACCGAATATTGCCTTTGCAAAAGAATCATTTTTCTGTCGAATAAAGGTTAATATAACATGAATTTGTAATAAACTGAAAAAACAGACTGCGATGATGATATGTGCAAATAAAATAAATGCATTAATAGAAAATTATATAAGAGACAAGCAAAAAGGAATTAGCAAGCACACGAACTAATTATAGATCAATGATAACGAAAAATAAAATAAAGAAGTAAATAAAAAATTACATAAATAAATGACTTATATAAGAATAAATAATGAAAATAATTATACGAATAATGAAAAATATTAAAATATAATATTAGAATATTAAAATAATAATAATAACATTTACAATAAAAAAGAAAATAATAAAAATAATGTACTAATAATATAATAGTAATAATAATAGTAATAATAAAATATAATAGTTAATATAATATTAAAGTAATACTAAATATAATATGATAATAATAATAATTATAATGAAGTACAAAAAGTAAATAGAATAGATTAATAATATTAAAAAGTAGCAAATAATAAGTATAATAATAATATGAGAAAACAATAACAATACCGACGGTAATAACCCTAATAATAATAAAAATAATATTAAATATGATATAATAATTATATTAATATTAAAAATAATTAATTTAATGATAAAGGCATAAAACTGAACAAAAAAAGGACTAAAATCGAAACAAAAACATAGTTCTGGGGCCAATTCAAAAATAAAAGTAAGAGGAGGGACCCATTTGAAGTGCGCAAATGACATGGGGGACTAAAAAGGAAATTTCCCTTCCCTCCAAAACGTTGCGCTTTACAAGGGACCAAAATGAAAACGAAACAAAATCAAAGGGCAAATTTAAAAAGCATAACAAACTTAATTGTAAAATGATAAAAAAGCGGAGGGACTGCGCGCGTAAATTTCCCATTTCAATAAAACAAGTGGATCCTAGCTTAATTGGGTCGGGTCGGGTCGCGGGCCGGACGCATTAAAACGGTGTCATTTTGGCACTGAGGTTTAAGTCCAAAATGACGTCGTTTTGGCCCCTATATAAATACTAATTTTCTATAATAAAAAAAACAGCATTCTTCTTCCATTTTTTCAAAAAAACTCAGCCCTTTAAAAAAATTCTCTCCCCCTAACGATTTCTGATAGGGCTTCGGTGCATTCCTCCTCCGCACATTGCCATCACCGGCCACCGTGTAAATTTCAAAAAGGTATTTTTTCTTTTTTTTAAAAATATTTTTAAATTAATAGATATATACGTGTGTGTGTGTGTGTGTGTGTGTGGGTGTGTGTGTGTGTGTGTGTGTGTGTGTGTGTGTTAATATGTAGACAAAGGAAAGAAAACAGAAGAAAAAAAAGAAGAAAAGATTCGAAACTAAAGAAACTTAAATCACCTTTTTATTTCATATTTTGATTTTCTCTTTGAGGGTCTGTTCTTGTGTTCTTTTGATTTAGGAGAGCTTGAACCACCTTTTTTATTGAAAACAAAAAACCCTCCTCTACAATGGATTTGAAAGGCTTTATATAGCCGAAAATAAAGATTACATTTGATTTTGATTTTTCTTTCTTATTTCTACTATTTGGATTGCTGTCTTGTCTCCATTAATGTGTGCAGATGGAGCAAGTGGCTCAGCAACGGTGGCGGTGACAGAGGGTTAGGTACGGCGCCGTATGCTAGGGGACTAAGGTTTGAAAAATCTTTGTTTTTTCTGATTTATGGGTCTTAGATTTAGTTTAGGTTGGGTTTGGGTTGGTGTTTGGTTTTTAGGGATATTGGGTTGGCTGATGGGTTTAGCTAATGTGGGTTTGGATCTTGTTTTGGGTTAGTGGGTTTATTTAGGTGGGTTAGGTTTAGGCTAAATGTTGTAAAATGGGCTGGGCGAAAATGGGTTTGTACATTGACCATTGGCACCAATGAATGTCTTGTTTTCCATGATTTTTTTGCCAACAAAATCTAGCTATTATACTTTCCGGTTCATGACATAACGACTTAGACAATAAAAAAACATGACATTGAATAATTTAGAATAGCTTGTAGAATAGCTTTAATGAATACCTCATTTCCTCATTGCGACAAAAACTTTGTGCTCCAATTGTCAATTTTCTATTTAACCCGATCTTTTAAGGTTTGAAAAGCTACCTTCTTCCTATGTCCCACTATATTCAGAAACCCCAAATACTTTTCTACCTTATTTGATTGTTAAACCCCCAATAGGCCTGACACCCAATCTGATCCCTTTTAGAGGTAATCGGACTATAACATTGTGGATCTGTCATAATTAATGCACTGACTTGAACACAATTCATACTTCTTCAAGATCTGTTTCATTGTGTTTTCCCTTTTTTTAGTAGCTTCACTAAAATGTACGCAATCGTTCACAAATAATAGGTGCGTTATTTTCAGATCCCTCCTGCTAGCCTTGGCACCTTTAATTGTCACCATTGTCTCTTCTTAATGATTAATATGATCATTGTCAATAAATGGCTGTAACAAATTATTCATTAGAGAATAAGCAACCGAACTAGCTCGGGATGCCGGTGGTTGCGACAGTGGCATTCTGGTGGCTGACAAATGGTCGACGTTGATGGGTCTTCGGTGGTTGAGCAATGGAAGAATTACACTCCTACGGAGACTCAATTAGAGAATATGATTTCAAATTAGCTACTCCAATTAATAGAATTAATATTAAATTTAATTTAATACTTATCTTAATAGTATTTTTATAATTTTAATATTAAAGTAATTATCTTAATATTTAATTTAATTTAATTTTTATCTTGTAGATAAAATTCTTATTAATTTAATAAGACTTAATATTAACTTTAACCTAATATTTATCTTGATATGTATTTTATTGATTTAATATTAAAATGATTAAGTTTAATCATAGTTGACTCTCTAAACTCTCCCTATATAAAGAGAGTCTTGGTTCATTATTTTTTACACACTTGAATTTAAGGGAAAATTGTAGAGAAAAAAATTCTCTAAATAAATTATTTTAGAAAATTTCTATAATTTTTGGAGATATTTTTCTTATTTATAACTTGGCTCGAAAGTTTAGAGAAATTATGAAATTACCCCACTAGTAATTTTTGTAAAAAACTTTCTTATTAGAAACGAGCCCACACTCGACATATGTAAGCTTAAGGATAGTAGAGAAGACTACTCGGTTGAAGTGTTAATCCTAAACGAATCGAAAATCTACAATTTTGATTAAGTATTTGTTATTTAAGATATCACAACTAAGTTCTAATTTTGGAAAATTTTTAAAACTTTGGTTTTCCCCTAACTTTATTTTCCGCTACATTTTTCAAACTCGATTTTTCAATAATTTATATCAGATTCAGGTTGTGCTCTATCTATAAGTATAAATAAATAATCAAAATAAATTTCTCTTATTCTTGAATGATTTGATTACATAAAAAGTAACATTTTTTAAAATTTTATAAATGTTTTGAGTTATATAAGAATGGATGTGATATTATATATTTGTTATATACTTATTTTTTTGCCAAGATTATGGTTCTTAGAAAATAGACATTGGACTATCATCTACACGTAAGACATTATTTTTTAATTCATAGAATTCTTGTGAGCCTAGAACAAACATAGGATTTAAATGTATTTTTTTCTAAGGAGCCCATGATGAGGAGAAGATGAAACGGTAGCAGTTGAAGGCCCAAGCAATGTCTTGTGGCAAAAAACTATGTAATTTTATTTTTTTCATTTATTTTTCTAGAAATATAACCATGGAAACTTTTATTGACAATTTTATTTTAATTATCTATCTCCTTATATATCTTATTTATAATTGTTTATAATATTTATATTATGTAATGTTATAATTGTGATATACATATATATATATATATATAAGATGATCCACAGTTGCTCAATTAAAATATAAGAAGTATGGTAATGAGAAAATACATATGCTGATTATTCTATTAATTTATTTAGATTATTCGATTATTGTGAGAAGTGTGGTAATTAGAAAGTGTGTGAGAAAAAAAATATATTTATATATATAAGATTTAGATCCCATAATTTTTATTTTAGAAAATTTTAAAATTTCTTTATATATTTTTTAGAATATTTTTAAAAATTTTATAATTTTTTAAAAATATAAAATTTGAAATTTTATAAATATTTAAAAATTTAAAAATTATTTTGAATTTCTGAATTTTATTTGTTATTTTTGTTGATAGAGAGACCAATTTATTTATTTTCAAAATTGATATGGACCAAAAGATTATCTACACCAGTATGCTATTTGAATTATTCAAGTTATTTGAATTGTAAAATTCGAATCAACTTAAATTCGAAACTCGAATTCCTTATTCTAGTTGACTCAAAAAAATTGAATAACTCGATTCAATTAACTCGAAATTTAATTTTTTTATTTTTATTTTTTAATTTTATTTTTTAATCAAGTTAGTCTAAAATTTTAATTTTAAATTTAATAAATTACGCTCCCAACCCTTTCCCCAAACACAAATTTGCACTTCTCCTGCTACTGCCACTGCCACTGCTACTGCCGCCGCCATTTCTGCTTTCATTTTGCTTACTTTCAAGATATGGGTAAGCTTCCTTCTTCTTTTATTGTTCACTTGGTTGTTAATGGTGGAAGCCATCTTTCTAATTTCCACTCTTTTTCTTCTTCTAACACCATTGCTACCCACATCGAAGCCGTAAGTAAGAAACCCATGTACATGCCTGTTAGAGGAAAGGGAAAAAGAGACCACCGCTTCGATAATGTTGATCATGCTTTGATTTTGTTCAATAAGATGATTGAAAAGTACCCAAAGCCTTCAATTGTGGAATTCAATAAATTATTAGAAGCCATTGTTAAGATGAAACATTATGCCATTGTTGTTTCTAAGTATAGACAAATGGAATTATTGGGAGTTTCCCACGATGTTTATTCTTTGAACATCTTGATTAATTGCTTTTGTCAATTAGGTCAAATTGATTTTAGTTTTTCTGTTTTGGGGAAAATGTTGAAGTTTAGGTGTTGAACCTAGTGTTGTAACTTTTTCAACTTTGATTAATGGACTTTGTAATCAAAATAAGATTTTTGAGTCTGTTAGTATGTTCGATGAAATGACTGAAAGAGGGTATCAACCTGATTTGATTGTTTACAGTACAATACTTAAGGGGTTGTGTAAGACCGGTAATACTGATAGAGCTATTAGGTTTCTAAGGCTGATAGAAGACAGAGGTTTTGAACCCGATATTGTTGCATATAGTACCATCCTTGACCTTCTTTGTAAGAAGGGCCTATTAAAGGAGGCTCTGAAACTCTTTACCGAATTGAAGGTTAAAGGCATTAGACCAAATGTCGTTGCTTACAGTTGCTTAATTCATGGTATGTGTAATTCGGGCCAGCAGGATGAGGCAACAAGGCTCTTGAATGAAATGGTGGATAACAATATTTCACTTGATATTGTCACATATAATTTATTGATTGATGCTCTTTGCAAGGAAGGAACGATTTCTAAAGTTGCAGAGACCATTGACATGATGAGAAAGCAAGGAATTGAGCCTAATGTTGTCACATATAATACATTGGTTGATGCACATTGCAGGGACGGGATGGTCTCTGAAGCTGAGGATATTGTTGATGCAATGATAAAGCGAGGCATTGAGCCTAATGTTGTTACCCATAATGCATTAATCAATGGCCATTACTTGCAGAACGAAATGGATAAAGCTAAAAGAGTTTTCAACTTGATGATTGAGAAGGGTTGTGCACCTAATATAGTTACTTACAACACCATGATCAATGGATATTGCAAAGCGAAGAGGTTAGACGAAACAATGGAACTCTTTCATAAAATATCTCAAAAGGGACCAATCCCGAATACTGTCACATACAACACTCTTGTGCAAAGTATGTTTCAGTTAGGGAAAGTTTCAACTGCTTGGGAAATTTTTAGAAAGATGCTTGCTTCTGGACAAGCTCCAAATATAGTGACCTGTAACATTTTGCTAGATGGTTTAGGCAAAACAGGTCATATCGAAGAGGCATTGGAACTTTTTCAAGTGATGCAAAACAGTGGGTTGGGACTTGATATTGTCCCATATAATATCCTAATTGATGGGTTGTGCAAAGCTGGGCATATCGAAGTTGCCAAGGAATTGTTTCATCAACTCTCAGACAATGGTTTAAAACCGGACGTTTACACATATTGTATAATGGTTAATGGACTGTGTAAAGAGGGATTGCCACATGAAGCATATAGGTTGTTTGGGAGCATGAGTGATAATGACTGTTCGCCTGATAGCTGCTATTATAATGTAATGATTCAGGGGTTCCTTTGTAACGGATATACCTCAAAGGCAACGCAACTTCTTACAAAAATGGTTGGTAAAGGTATTTCTGCTGATATATTCACTGCCATCTTATTTATGGATCTCATCGTACACTCTAGTAAATCAATCTTGCTCTGAAATGTTCACAAATTGTGTAAATATCTTCACTTGCAAATGTGAATTAGTTTATACATAACCATTGTACAGTGATAAAAGATTGTGGAAACTAGAATGAGTTTTAGTGACTGTTTCCAATATTGTTGATTTTGTTCTGACTTGTGTAGTAAGTGAGAATCTTGTTAGTGGTAATATTAAGAAATTAGAGGAAAACCAATATGGCTTGTGGATTTCTTTTTTTTGCAGTATAAAATTAAAAAATTTAAAGTTGGGCCATTGTGTGAACAACTAAACATGAGAATAAAAGGAATTGAAATAAATATTAATAAAGGGTTGAATGCTTATATAAAGGAGGGGAGTCTTTTTGTTTCTTTGGTAGAATAATGAGGGGAAAAACTACAGAAAGTTAAAACCCTTGCAGCCTATCACCAACAGTCCCTGTACTGTCCTTGCAAAGAATGCTTCTCAGTGCAGCCGGTGGATTCAGCAGCCTGCTTAGGCCAAATGGCTTTCCAGACAATGTGGCGTATCTTGACCTTCCTTTGCGGATCCTAAAGAGCTCGATTTGTGCGTACTAGCGATATATTCTGCTTAGCAGCAGACTCATCCAATATGATGCAGACAGCAGCAGCACTTTAGCTCTCAATCTCCACACACCTAAAGCCTTGCATTCAAAGAAGATTCAAACTGTCCAAAATTGGCCACAATTCATCTTCAAGCAGCGAGCAACGTCCCAGATTTCTAGTAAATTCCTACAATCCATTCCTGTCACGCACCACTCCACTGGCCGATGCAGCATGCGTATTTGACTTCCATGCCCCATTCTTATTAAGCTTCATAGAGTTATCTGCAGGGACTCCCAAGCAGGGTAGTAATTTGAGGATTTTATGGTTAAAAAGTGTCGAAACCATTTTTATTTTGAAAAACGTGGATCAACTTTAAAAACATAGATGGAGTCGCCACCAATCCTTTTTAAGGTGTAATTGGGCCACCTTATAAAGCATTTTGGTCTACGAATTTTAAGAAAACGGGTTCGGGAGTCAGTTACGTACGAGGAAGGATTAGCACCCTCGTAACGCCCAAAATTGGTACCAAATTGATTAACAAATGTCCTTATTGTCGAAAATTTAAAGGGATTTTAAAATATGATTCTTTTAGAAAATATTTGAACGGTTCATTTTGGGATATTAGGGCTTATCTGTTCCAAAAGGATAAAATGCCACACCCAGCACGTTAGGATGCAACATTTCAACCCCCAAAACTAAAATTGTACCCTGATTTCCCAAAACCTGAAATTAGAAGGATATTTGGACATTTGAACGACCGAAAAAACCACACCCAGCACGTTAGGGCACAACTCTTTCGGTCTTCCAAACACGAAACATTGCCTCATTTTGGAAACAAAATTTTATGGGTCTATTGAAGGTCAATGTAGTTAAAACCTTGGTGCTAGGATGCATAACAGAATGATATTGCAGGCAATAATACAGATGGCAATTGTGCGAGTGAAAAAAAAATGATAAAATAAATAATAAAATAAACCATGCAAGCATACACGTAAAAAAAATGATAAACAGACAAACAAACAAAAGCTAATTTAAAGTATAATACTGAACAAACAAACGAATAAAATTGGGTGAAAAAACAATGGTAATAGCAATAAAAATATGAAAACAATTATAATATATAAAACAATTTAAGAAATGATTATATAAAATAATAGAAATATCATGCTAATTTTAAAATAAAGGGGATGATTAAAAGAAAATTTAAAATAAAGTAAATATATGACAAAACCATTAAAATGCATACAATTAAGGAGAAACCATTTGTTTCAACATTAATAATAGTAATAATAAAAAAAGAGTACTAAATATCATAATAGTAAAATATAATAAATGAAAATGTCGAAAACAGTAAAAAATGTCTAATCGCAACGAGTAAAACGAAATGATCAAATTTGATGAAATATATGTAAAAAAAATAATTTAAAATAGGTTATGCAAAAAACATTAGTACACTACACCAAAAGTGACTTTTAGCGGCGTTTTTAGTGGCGTTTTCATTAAAAACGCCGCAAATATTATACATTAGCGGCGTTTTACAAAAAACGCCGCTAAAAACAGAGAAATAGCGGCGTTTTATTCAAAACGCCGCCAAAAATCAGAGAAATAGCGGCGTTTTTTGGTAAAACGCTGGCAAAAACATAGAAATAGTGGCGTTTTTTAAAAAGCGCCGCTAAAAGTAGGAACAATAGCGGCGTTTTCAGAAAAACGCCGCTAAAGGTCAGAGTAATACCGGCGTTTTCGTAAAAACGCCGCTAAATGTTTGATTAATAGCGGCGTTTTCAGATAAACACCGCTAAATGTTTGAGTAATAGCGGCGTTTTCAGATAAACGCCACTAAATATCTGAGTAATAGTGGCATTTTCCGAAAAACACCGCTAAATGTCTGTATAATAGCGGCATTTTTTGGAAAACGCCGCTAAATGTCTGAGTAATAGCGGCGTTTTTCGAAAAACGCCGCTAAATGTCTGAGTAATAGCGGCGTTTTCCGAAAAACGCCGCTAAAACTGAGCTATAGTTTTTAAATGTTTTCATTTAAGTTACGTACCAAGCTATTAAAATTGATGCCGTATGGCATTGTCTCAACCTTAAATTCTAAAAACATAAACCCTAAAATTATAAACCCCAAAAAATTTCGTGTGGATGGTGATGTGTAACTTAATATATATTAATGTAGAAGCTTATGTGTAATAAACTCTGTGGAAGTAGTACTTAATATTGATTAAATTTATTTTTAAGTTTAGGGTTTATTATTTAATTAAGGTTTAAGGCTTATGCTTTAGGGTTTAATGTTTATGGATTTAATGTTTAGTGTATTAATTATATGGTTTAGGGCTTATTAATTAGGGTTTAGGGTTTCTATATATGTTTTAAAGTTTATTAATTATTTAAGGTTATGTGTTTAGGGTTTAAAATCTTAGTATTTAATTAGTGGTAGTAAGGTTTAAGGGTTAATGGTTTAGTGATTAGGAGTTTAGGGGTTTAGGCCAGGTAAAGGGTTTATGATTTGTGCATGGTTTGTGGTTTAGGGATTAAGGTCTAGAATTTAGGGTTCGAGTTTTATGGTGTAGAATTTTTAGTTTGGGATGGTTTGGGGTTTAAGGTATGGTTTTGGGGTTAATTTGGGATTTTTAATATATTTAGAATATCAACGTCTCTAAAGTTACTAAGCTGTTTAAATTAACACCATATGACTTTTTCTAAAGTACCCCTAAAACTTAAACCCTAAATTCTAAAAACATAAATCCTAGACACTAATTCTTAAACCTTAAAACCTTAAACCCGATGTTGATGTGCATATAAATAGATATTAATGTAAAATTAACTTATGTTTATAATAAATTATGGAAGCAATACTTAATATTGATTAAATTTATTTTTAGGTTTAGGGTTTAATACTTAAGGTTTAAGATCTATAATTTAAGCTAGCTATTATAGTTTAGGGTTTAATACCATAGTATATGTTAAGTTTACATATGGTTTAGGGTTTGTTGTTTTAGATTTGGGGTTTAGTGTTGAAGTTTTTTGTTCGGGGTTTAATTTAGTGTTTTAAAAGTAATTTGTTGTTTGGGGTTAGCGATAAGGGGTAAGGGTCTTAGTTTTTATGACTATAAGGGTTAGGGATTTTAATAAAAATGGAAAAAATAAATTTATTTTAGGGTTTAAATAAGCACAAAAATTATTGTTTAATAAATTGTATGGCTTGAAATATATATATTTAGGGTTTACGGTTGGGGTTTAAGTTTCAGGGATTTAGGGTTTGGTTTCATTTTTTAAAATTAATTTCATACACAATTATAAAATTTTACTTATTGGATATTTGGTTTGAAACAAAACAAACATAATTTAAAAGGAACTTAAGAAATTATTAAACAATTAAAATTTATTATTATGAAAGGAATTAGTGGCGTTTTTGTCCACAAACGCCACTAATTCCATGGAATAATATACCAAAACGTCGTCGTTTTTGTTTCAGTCTTTTTATCCCCCAACAAAACCCGAAACCCCTTATTTTTTCCCAAATGAATCCTGCACATAAACCCTAAATTGTCTACAGAAATTTACCATCTCTTTTGAACTAATCTGTTTTGAATTAATCGAAGACTGATTTGAGGTATGAATCTTTACTTAGGTTTTTATATGTTGCTATACATGCACAAATTCAACCTAAAATGTTAGAAGAAGAACCCCCATTTGTTTGATAAAATTCGAGAGATGTTTCTTTTTTTCGTCCCCCTTCCTTGTTTTTTATTGGATTTTATTTTAATTTCTAGGCTTCTTTTACTCGTCTGTTTTATGTAACTATTTTTTTTGGTCCTTATGTTTACTATGACATCGACTGGTTTTAGTCCGATAAGAAAGGTTTCGTTGCTCTATAATGTTTTTGTTTTGTTTTCTGTTTTTGATTCAACATTCATTTCTTTCTTTGAAATTTTTTAGTTTCAGGTTTTGACAGATACATTCCTATTTAATTTAGTGAGGTGTACAATACATTCCTATTTCTTTGAAATATTGCAGGACATATACTCCGGAAGGCCTCTGCGGCAAAGGCGCACCAGTAGTGGTACCTCAAACAATAGGGTACTAAATTTTTTCTTTTTCCATTTTTATTTTGGGATGTTGGTTCTTGTGTTGATAATTGTTGCCTATCATCTGGGATTGTTTTGGTGTCAGATTGTAAGGAGTTGTTTTAGTTCCATTTTATTACTACTACTACTGTGAAACATTAGATACATATCTAATCATCATCCATATAAAATAAGTAACCACACATTCAGATTCAATACATCAACATTCTTTATTATGTTAATTTTTACTTTGTGATGAGCAGTGCTATTATCTGTCATGTTTAAAGTCTGAACTAGACTTGCCATATGCATCTTCTATTATATTATATTGGCACTTGTTTTGTTTACGGTCAAATATGCTGCCGGTCCTGTTACTATTGTAATGTTTGATATTTTGCCCCTTTGCATTAAAATTTTTAAAATTTAATCTTCTTAGTATTTTAATTTAAAAATTCTTTATGAAATCATGGACATCGTTTCATTTAGTTCATAATGATTTACCTCTGAAGTCAGTGTCATTACATGAGTATATATTGATCGTAAATTTTGATGGAAATACTAATGGTGTTTGAATTAACTAGTTTATTGCAAATGATTTTAAAAAATACATAACCATTACACAGAATATTAAGCTTATAAAAGGGAGACTTATAAGCAGGGACGATGTGGTTAATAATTAAAATTTTAGATGGTTCAAAAATGAAACATTCTTTCTGTTGGCTAAAGCTAAAAAATGATTAAAATGAATTCTTTGTACTTAAAGGCGATCTTTGTACTTAAAGGCTATTAAAAGTAAAGAATTTGAACTAAGGTTTTAGTTCAGTTAATAGGGAGTATCTAAATTGAACTTGATATGATTCATGTTTCTCAGGACATTGATGTAGGTGTCGAACATGGGCATTTTTAACTTTTTTCTATGTACATGGAGGATCCTTTGGAATGTCATACCTACTTGTATCCAAATATGCATCCTATACCTGCACAATTTATATATGTTAATCACTTAGATGTTAATCATTTAGTATCTGCACAATTAAAGTACAAAACTGAAAACTTGCTTATTATACAACCAAATTAGATGTTAAGTAAATTCATCTTGGATTAAAAGTGTGCAAAAGTAGAGTGATTAAAATAGAGAAGTCTAGGTATATGTAATTAAAATAGCACAATTTAATAACCATTTTTTAGCTTTTTAAAGTTCTTACAGCGAGTTAGTTTACCCGAAAAAGAAAAATGGATGTAGTTTATAGTTAAATGGTGATTTAATCCTTTCAATTCAACCTCAAAGTAGCTATTTTTTTCCATTTCCAAATCTGATTTATTGTTTTTCTTAATATAGAGGAGGAAGGATCTGCTGCCTGAGCAAGAGGACGATTTGCAAAACTTGTAAAAAGCTGTGGAACAGCTCATCGGTGAGCTTGACTTCTCTCATCAATTAAAGGGAAAAATAAACTGACCCATACATATATTGTTCTTCATCAGTTGAATGTTTGTCCACCTTTAAGACAACCACGTCTTAAAGAATAATTGGAACCACCATTAATCTGTATCGAAAAGGAATGATGTTTATGATAAGTGTTTAATGTTTTAGTAATGGTTAATGATTTTGATTGAATTTAAGGTTGATATGGCTATGTATACAAGGTTTACTCAGTTGTTATTTGTTATTTGTTATAAGTTAGGGCTTAAGATTTACTCAGTTGGTCAATGCAATAGGTTTCTTCTTTGCATTTTTAATAGAAATTTTGATAGAATTTAGAATTGTTAGTGATTATTCAGTTTTCTTTTAATTAAATTTTTGGTTTTCTTTTGCCTGGTGAGGTATAAATATATACCTCACCATTTCACGTATTGCTTTTTCTTCTAAATCACATTTCATTACATTCTTTGGGTCAGTTCGTAGAAGTTTTAGTGAACTAATGTTATTTGTATTTCAGTTTCTGCTTCCTGGTCCTGTTGCAACTGAAGGCTGCCATTCGATGTTGGAATTAATATTTGGTACTGATATTGATAATTTTTTTTGATTTCCTTCAACTAAATAAATATGTAATTTGCTTAATTTAAATTGCACATAATATAATCCAAGTTACAATCATATATTCCTTACTAATTTTACTGTATTGGGTTTTATTTTTGAGAAATTGTTCTGAGGAAGGAACGCTAAAATTTCGGATCAACTCTGCTGTATCTCAATCGGTAGACCTCTGCTACTTGTCCAGGAGGTTGCCATTCACTCTTCTGTTATACTGCACTCATATTGTAAGTTACTTGTTAATTTGTTTTTCAATATGTTTTGTTGTACATAACTGCTTGTTTATTGAGTTAACTGCTGTTGACGTTTTCTTCCGCATCATGCATACTTAGGTTCTAAATTATTCATTATGTTCAAAAAAAAAATTTTATTCATTAGTTTTAAATTAATTACGGTTATGTCTTTAACATTAGGTTCTTTTCTTTTCCTCGATATATTCAATACGGTTTTATGTTCGAGATGATTTCTGGTTTTTTAAAATTCAATTTAAAAATTAAAGGTTTTAATGAGATGTAAGTCAAAGCTTAAAGTACATAATGAAAATGTACGAAATAATATGATCAGAAGTTATAATGAGATTGTTAAAAGAAAAGAGTTACAAAGATTTATTTAAATATTACAAAAATTCAGTAACTAATTTAAATAAAGTGACAAAGTTTAAGAAATTATTTAAACTTAGTACGATATACCAAAAATTTATGTTAAAATCATATTTATAAAAAGTTAAAAGTAAAATATTTATGAAAATTTTAATATTTATAAAACTTTTGAGTCCCAAATTTAACTCTCATCATGTTTAGGTGTTGATGCCTGATTAGCTCTTACCACCAATTTAATAAATCGAAAGTTTTATCCATAAGCTTTGGTTCTATGAGATTTGGAAATGATTTTCCTATCATATGAGTGCAGTACAAAGATTCAAAGTATATAGGCTGGAAACCTGCCGGGTTGCCTTATATCTCACTGTAAGATATAATGGATCCTCTCTAGGTGTAACAACGCCACGTATGATGAATCTTAAAAAATTCAAAAAGATTTTAAGTAAGTTATATCGAGCTTATAAATAATTCTATTGAGCTTCAAAAAAGATTTAAAAATTTCAACGATCTAAGTTTAATCTAATAAATTATGTAACTTACATAAATCACATAACTTACATAATTTACATAACAACTTACATAACTCACATAACGTACATAACTTAAGTAATACATGTAGTGTAATCTAATAATTTCCTTAAAAGCAAGCATATAGTTTAAAGTTCAAATTTCATAACTTACATAATGTGCATAACTTACATAAAACATAAATATATGTCATATCAAAACTTACATAATAAACAACTTACCCGTGTAACTTATTGCCAACTTTAGACTTCAACAACTACGAAATGGATAGGACTTGGATGAATTTGTCAAGGGCAAGCAACGAGTACCGAAATAGAGTGCAAACTTTTTTAGATATTGCATTTCACAATTCAAGCCAAGAGAATATGATTCTTTGCCCGTGTAAGAAGTGTGGCAATATCTATTGGCATTATCGTGAAGTTGTCTATGAACATCTAATTGTTGATTGCTTCATTCGGGGGTATAAAAAATGGATTTTCCATGGTGAGTGTACACCTAGTGGAGCCTCTTCGACGATTAATTCGGGTTATCCTTGTAGTGGTTACCGTCAGTATGTTAGAGAAGATGACATGGAAGGTATGCTGCGGGATGCATTTAATATGCGGAGTGAAGGGTTCCAATCATTTCCACCAAACAATGTTGCATCCGATGATTATAATATCGGTAGGAATACTTTTATGGAAACGGAAAGAAGTGTACCGGATGAACAGCCGAATGAAGAAGCGGCGAAGTTCTACACGTTACTTGATGAAATGAATGAAGAACTTTATGAGGGATCAAAATTTTCAAAAATGTCATTTTGTATTCGCCTTTTTCACTTAAAATGTTTGGGAGGGTGGACCGGAAACTCTTTGACAATGCTGTTAGAGTTTTTGAGAGAAATGTTCCCGTTTGCAAAAATCCCTCAATCATGCAAAGACATGAAGAAAGTGATAAAAGATTTGGGCCTTGGGTACAACAAAATTCATAGTTGCCCAAATGACTGCATGTTGTATTGGGGTGATAAGAGAAATCAACAGTCTTGTCATGTTTGCGGTAAATCTCGTTGGATGAATGCAGATGCAGAAGATGTTAATGAGGATGAATATAAGCCACAATCAAGAAGGAAGCCGAGCAAGATTTTACGATATTTTCCGCTAATTCCAAGGCTTCAAAGGCTATTCATGTCGTCAAAGACAGCCGAGGTCATGACGTGGCATCATGATCAATGAACGGATGATGGATTACTAAGGCATCCTGCAGATTCTTTAGCGTGGAAATCATTTAACAATAAGTTTTCAAGCTTTGCAAGTGATCCTCGGAGTGTGAGGCTCGGCCTAACATCGGACGGATTTAATCCTTTTAAGATCATGAGCACCTCATACAGTACTTGGCCTGTGGTGCTTGTTCCTTATAATTTGCCTCCATGGCTCTGCATGAAACAATCTTCTTTGATTTTATCTATGATTATCCCCGGAGAGAAAGGTCCCGGAAATGATATTGACATATATTTGTAGCCACTTATTGATGAGTTAAAACAATTATGGGCGGGCATTGAGACGTATGATGTTGAGAAAAAGGAGAACTTTTACTTACGTGCGGCTTTGATGTGGACAATTAATGATTTTCCCGCATATGCAAATTTATCTGGTTGGAGTACCAGAGGACGTTATGCTTGTCCTTGTTGTGCTGCGCAAACGTCTTCACAGTGGTTGTATAATGGGAAGAAGTTCTGCTATATGGGGCATCGACGGTGGTTAGATGCAGATCATAGATTTAGATTTCAGAAGGCTTTATTTGACGGTACTGAAGAGTTCAGAGAAGCTCCTAGGCAGACCGTTGGATCTGAAATATTGTTCATGTTAAAAGATATTGAATTCAGTTACGGAAAGCTCAATCAACCGTCCTACAGACAAACAAATAGACGATCGAGGGATGAATCTGATGATGAATCTAATTTGGAGGATGACCCTAATGAGGCAGACTTGTGGAAAAAAAGAAGTATTTTTTTTTAGTTGCCTTATTGGGAGCATCACATATTACGTCACAATCTTGATGTGATGCATATTGAGAAGAATGTCTGCGAGAACATTATCGCGACAATTTTGAACGTCGATGGTAAATCCAAAGATAATCTTCAGAGTCGACTTGATTTAGTTGACATGGGAATTCGACGTGATCTTCATCCCCAAGTACTTCCGAATGGAAGATATCGGTTGCCTCCTCTAATTTTTTCAATGTCGAAGGAAGAGAAAGAAATGTTATGCACAGTGTTGAAGGATATAAAGGTCCCAGATGCATATGCATCAAATATATCTCGATGTGTAAGTCTTAAAGATCGAAGACTGTATTCATTAAAATCACATGACTATCACATCTTGATGCAAGATCTACTTCCAGTTGCTTTACGGTGTTGTATGTCAAAGAAGGTAACGTCTTGTATAATTGAACTGTCGAATATAATGAAAGCAATTTGTGGCAAAGTTCTAAACGTTGAAGAACTTGAAAAAATACAAAATCGAGCCGCTTTGACATTATGCAATTTGGAAAAGATCTTTCCATCTTCCTTCTTCACTATTATGGTGCACTTGGTAATTCATCTCCCTCGTGAAGCAATAATTGGTGGACCGGTGTTCTATCGTTGGATGTATCCCATAGAAAGGTGCTAATTTATTTCAAGCTCTTTCATTCATTCAACTATATACCTATAGTTACAACCTTTGATAATGTAGTATATCATGTTTAGGTTCCTGAGCAAATTGAAGTCTTATTGCCGTAATAAGCGTTATCCAGAAGGATCAATTACTGAAGGCTACTTGGCAGAGGAATGTATGACATTCTGTTCTAGATATTTAGAAGATGTTGAAACGAGATTGAATAGACCAAGTAGAAATGCTGGGCTCAATGATCTTAACTTGGCCGAAACTTATTTGTTTCAAAGTTATAGAGAACCAATCGGCAAAGTTGAAGTTGTGGAAATAGATGACCGATCTTGGATACAAGCACATAGATATGTTCTTTTCCACCACGATGCAATTCAACCATTATGCAAGTAAGTTCTAGAATATGATACATATGATAAAAATTCATCTTATTGATTTATTTATTTTCTAACCAACTAAACCTGTTTTCAACATAGTGAGTACAAACAAATATTGAGATCTCGTTCACGCTCATGAAGATTACCACATTGAGAGATTAATAAGTTATTCATTGAATCTTTTCATGAATGGTTAAGCCAAACGGTATGCAACGTGTTCTTTTATTATTACTCAAATCATATTCCGATTCAAATCATAATGTTTTCTCGTAACATTTATAATTATTACTCAAATCATATTTTGATTCAATAGGTTTGGAGTGGGAAGGCCGTTAGTGACGAAGTTAAATGGCTTTCCCAGGGTCCGAATCGATTAGTGAAAAGATACAGTGGCTTCATCATCAATGGATTCAGATTTCATACCAAATATCGGGAGAGATTGAGGAGAACCCAAAATTGCGGACTAGTTGTTAATTCTTCTATTACGAGTTATGCTAGTGCTAGGGATAGTAATTCTGTCGAGGGAAATATGGATTTTTACGGACTTCTTACGGACATTATTGAATTGGATTACTATGGAAAATGGAAAGTTGTCTTATTTCGAGGTGATTGGGCTGATGTGAATACTGCTCGTGGTATTAAAAACGATCAATTCGGGTTTACAATGGTGAATTTCTCTCGATTGATTCACACCGGAGAACAATTAATAGACGAGCCGTACGTATTTTCTTCTCAAGTGAAACAAGTTTTTTACTCCAAAGATCCAATTGATGAGGGTTGGTATGTTGTACTCCGAAACAGCCCTAGAGACTTGTTTGACATGGGCAATGAAAGTAGAGATGATATCATTGAAAGATCAGAAACTTTGTCTTTTCCATAACAAAACTTAAATGAAAATATCCCTAGTACTAGTACACAATTTCAATGGGTTCGTCGGGATGTGGATGAAGATATTTACGAATTATAATGTAGTAAGAATTTACAATTTTTTTACTTATATGTAATGTTATTATTTTAATCTTGCTCATGTTATATAATTTAACTATTTTATGTGTACTACTGTTGTTCTAATTTGTTATTAAAATTTACACCGTTTTATGTTTATTGCAGGAAAAATGCGTAGAAGAAAGTTACGACATTTAAATATTGTTCAGAATAATCAAAATTCAGAAGAAGGCAATAGTGAACAACAAACAGTTGTTGGATCTTCAAGTGTGCCGGAGACAGTTCACGATACTGCAGAAGTTCAGGGTAATATTTAGTTTGTTTTACATGCGTGTTCGCTTTTATTATTAATTTATTTTTTATTTTTAATATAATAATATGTCATTTTTTAGTTGAGAGTGCCGGGACGTGCAGAGGTCGAGGTCGTACGCTACTTACAGATTTGTACGACTTAGCTCCTACCGAGCGTGTCAAAGTTCGTAGAAATAATCATGGTCAGCCTGTCGGAACTGAAGCTCAAGTTTTAGCTGGCTATTTGGGCATTCTTGCACGAAATTCAAATATGTTGCCCATCAACTACGAATCATGGCATCACATGCCTGACAGCAACAAAAATCAAGCTCTCGACAATATTAAGGTAAGAAAACGTGAAATTAATCTATAATGCTTTGGTTTAAGTTTAATTTTTATTTACTTTTTGACCTTGTGTTTTTTTAGGAGATTTATTTTAGAGGTCTCTGATGACTATATCAAGAAGACCTTGGGCAAAAAATGGAGAGATAATAAAAGTACTTTAAAAAAGAAATATTTTAAAAAAGACATAAGCCTTGAGGAAAAATTGTGCAATGTTCCGCCGGGAATGCTGAGGTACCAGTGGGAAGATACAGTTAGATTTTGGAATTCAAAAAAAGGAGAGGTATTACGTACTTTCAAACTCTTCTAAATTGTTCGATTTCTAGTATTTACTATATACATAATAATAATTACTCAATGTAGGACCGTGAGCGTGTTGGAACAAGTAGTAGACAGAAACAAAAATTCACGCACACGGCAGGGTCGAGAAGTTTTGCTCGCGTAGCTGAGGCCGAGGTATTATAAATTTATTAATTTTATCAATTTACGATGAGTCTCTACTATTAAATAATATTTTTATTACTATATTGTAGGAAGTATCGTCTGGTCAAAAAATTGGACGCCTTCAGCTTTTTGACATTACGCATAGGAAGAAAGATGGATCCCCAATGACATCCGAAGCCGGAGAAATTATGGTATATTAACTTAATAAAATTTGATTTGTTCTAAATTATGTTGCATTCTTTTTTAAATAATGTTATGTTATTTTCTATTCTTTTTCATTATATATTCCGTTTCTAACTCTTTCATTTATTTTTTAAGAGAGACTAAAGGAAAAGAAGGCGGAGTACGAAGCGACTGCTTCGACTGATAGTTCTGTTAATCATGAGGACATTGATAACAGAATTATTAATGAAGTTTTGGGTCCTGAGAGGTATGGTCGGGTTCGATTTCAAGGATCTGGTATTACCCCGACCCAATATTTTGGATCCAGCTCCCAGCAATACATGCCTTCCGGAAGTCAAGCTCAAGCTGAAGTTCAGAGGTTAAGAGATCAGCTAGCTCAGATGCAAGCGAGTACAGTTGAGCAAATTGCAGAGGTTCAAAGAAAATATGAAGAACTCCAGCAACAACTTCTAGCCGATGCAGCAGAGAGGGAGGCAGCGGCAGTAGCGAGGGAGGCAGCGGCAGTAGCGAGAGAGGCGGAGCAGAGCAGAAAGTATGATGAGCTGCAGCTACAGCTTCAGCAAATGATGAAGATGTTTCAGCAGTCGCAGCAGCCGCCGCCTTAGATATTTATTTGACTGTTCTGACGATATTCTGAACATTTTTACATTGAATATTATTGTAACAATATACTTAGTTATACTTTATTTATTAATGTAAATCATATATCTTTCATTAAATTTGAAGTATTATTTAGTTTTAATGTTATTGGTTGGATTTGTATGTCATATTTGCTGTTATTGGTTGAATTTGTAATGCAGGAGGGTTCGATATTGGTTAAAACGAACTGTATTGAATTTGTAAATTTAGCGGCGTTTGTGGAAAAAGCACCGCTATAGGTCTGTACTTTTAGCGGCGTTTGTAGCAAAAGCGCCCCTAAAGGTCTAAGCTTTTAGTGGCGCTTAGCCAAAAAACGCCGCTAGAGGTCAACACTTTTGGCAGCGTTTTTGTGTAAAACGCCGCTAAAGGTCTGTACTTTTAGTGGCGCGTTGACAAAAACGCCGCTAAAGGTCTGTACTTTTAGAGGCGCTTTGACAAAAAACGCCGCTAAATGTCAACACTTTTGGCGGCGTTTATGGGTAAAACGCCGCTAAAGGTTTGTACTTTTAGCGGCGCTTTACAAAAAACACCACTAAAGGTCATCACTTTTGGCGGCGTTTGTGGGCAAAACGCCGCTAAAGGTCTACACCTTTTGTGGCGTTTGTGGGTAAAACGCCGTTAAAAGTTGAGACCTTTAGCGGCGTTTGTGTTGAAAGCGCCGCTAAAAGGGACGACTTTTAGTGGCGTTTTTTTCATATAAACGCCACAAAAATTTGCGGCGCCGCTTATAGCGGCGTTTTTTGCGGCGCTTCTAAAAGCGCCGCTAAATGTATTAGCGGCGCTTAAAAGCAAAAAAAAACGCCGCTAAAAGTCTGTTTTGGTGTAGTGGTAAAACAAAATGATATATACATAATTTAAATAACAAATAATAAAAAATAGTACTGGAAATAAATAATAGAATATAATAAAAATAATGTGATAAGAAATAATAATGTTGTATATGGAAATAATTGATTTATGATAACAATGTCTGAAATAATTAAAATAGGGCTTAATTGCATTAAAAACGAAATTTTGGGGCGAAACCATAAATAAAAGAGGAAGGAAGGACCAAATTGGACGCGCGCGCAAAACAAAAGGGACTCACTGGGCAAAAAAACCCTTGTCCCAAAACTCACCGCATAAGCATGGGTCGAAATGTAATTGAACTTGAACCGCAGGGCCAATTTAAAAAGGAAAAAAACTCAATTTAAATAATATAAAATGCGGAGGGGCTAAAAGTGCAATTAGCCCCTCCAAGGCAAAACACATAGATCCTCCCCTTTGGGTCGGGTCACTGCGCGGGTCAAGGGCCAAAACGACGCCGTTTTGGTCCCCTGACCCAATACCCTAAACGGCGCAATTTATGGGCACTATAAAAGCCCAAAATTTTTTGAAAACTTCATTTCTTCCCAGCCTTCTCAAAAATCCCCTTCCCCTTTTCTGTTTTTTTCTCTCAGCAGGTCCCAAGCGCCGGTGAGAGCTCCAGTCAGCCACCGCCGCCGTCATCGCCACGCGCCGCCTGCACGGTGGCCGGAAAAATTTAAAAAGGTAATTTAAAAAAAAAACAAATATGTGTTAAACTAAAAACTAAAAAGATAAAACAATAACTAAATAAATTAAAATCATAAAACGGGAAAAAACCTTAGAAATTTGGCTAACTTGTTTACTTGAACTCCTTTGGTTGTTTAGATTCCGAGGTTGATCTCGAATAAATGCTTTTGTGTTTGCAATATATCCTTTTTCCAAAAAACCAAAAAACCCCCTTTTACATTGTTTTTGAAGGCTTTATATAGCCTCTGTTTACAATTGTTTCTCACTGTTTTCAGATGCGAACGTAATGGAATGGGGCTCTTCACAGAGGCGTAGTGGACGTGGGCACTTGAAGTGGTGTGGGAGATCAGCGCATGAGGCGAGGGAGCCGAAACGTGCGGTGGTTGGGGTTTGGGTGGTTGCGGCTGCTGTTTAGGGTTCCCTAGGTCTAAGTTTAGGGTAGCTAATTTGGGCTTTGAGGGTATTGGGCTAGGTCTCCTAATTTGGGGTTTGGGTTTGTAATTGTTAAATGGGCCCCGGGCTAAATTTAGGCCCTACAAAATGTATATAGAATTTAGGCTTTTTTCTTATTATAGAAAATTAAATTAATTGAAATCCACGTGGCAGTACATTTTAGTGCAAAATTTTAAAACTTGAACTTATACAATAATTAAAAGAGATATTTAATGTGCATCACTTAGTTTATTTTTGTTTTCAACCCGGCTTAACCTGAATTTCAATTAAATATGTTTTAAATAATTTTATTTAAATTTAATTATAAAAATAAATTGATAATAATATAAAAGTATATATTTTATTATTTTAATATTGTAAATTATTAAAAATGAAATAGAGAACAAATTCTATTTTTACCAAATGTTGCATCATTATTTTCTTCATAACGAATATGAAGTAAGACACATTGTAAGGAGAAATGAAAGTTCGAACTTTGGACACAATATTATTAAAAGGGTCAGCTAATATTTACTTTATTGCATTTATTAATCAATATAATTTATTATTAAAAATTAATTTCTCAACAATGTAGCACGGCAAGTCAAATTTATGGGAAACAAGTCATATTAGTTCTATTTTATTTTTCTTGAAAATTCTCATTAATCTCACATTTATTTAAAATTTTAATCAAACCCCGAATTCTTTTAAAAGATTATCATTAAATTCTTAAAGTTTTTAAAAATTATAATTAAACCCCCTAAAATTTAGTCCCAAAATCCATCATTGGATTTTTTTTAATGAGATTTATATGAATTTAGACTCATTATTACAATGGTAAAATTATATTTTTAATCCTATGCCACTTTCTGTCTTTCTTGTACCCCAATAATTGATTGTAACATTTAACCCTAATAGATATTTAATTGGTAACTTGTACAGTTTACACTCTTTAGCTCTACTCGTAAATTTTCTAGTAATAGATGTTTCACAACAAGATCTATCTTATACAATAATAGTATGTAAGGATGAGGATTAATTGGGCAACTAACATTGTTAGTTCGTTCTTTACAAGAGTCGAAGCATAATCTTTTTGTAAAACTCAATTTCTATTAAAATTATTTAATTTATATTAAATTTATTCAATATATGTAACCAATCTACTAAAGTCAATGTTTCCTTTCAATAATTGTCCATATTAACCTTTTTAACAATCAATATATATAATTTAAATAAAATTTAAGAATTAAAAAATACATATACAAACATATTTAGCTTTCAACATTAAATGCAATTAATGTCCCAAAAGCTTTTCATTTTCATTTAAAACATGAACAAATTTGACATTCAGTATCATAAGATACGATCTTATTTCATACGCGTACCATATCATTCAGTATCATAAGATTTAGTTAAAATTATTTAATAGGCAATCTACTCAAGTGCCAAAATTAAAGCATAATGTTCCTTCCACGTATTAATCAAAGAAAGGTTGCTTTAATTTATTTTAAAAGCGCAAATCTTTTTGCTGGAAAGCTTAGGCTCCCCTAAACATCACTTCGCAACCCAAAATTTACACTTCTTCTGCTGCTGCCGCTGCCATTTCTGCTTTCATTTTCAACCTCACCTCTCTTTGCTTACTTTCAAGATATGGGTATGCTTCCTTCTTCTTTTATTCTTCGTTCTGTTGTTAATGGTGGAAGCCATCTTTCTTATTCTTCTTCTTCTAATACCATTGCTACCCACATCGAAGCCCTAAGTAAGAAACCCATGCCTGTTAGAGGAAAGGGAAAAAGAGACCACCGCTTCGATAATGTTGATGATGCTCTGATTTCGTTCAATAAGATGATTGAAAAGCACCCAAAGACTTCAATTGTGGAATTCACTAAATTATTAGGAGCCATTGGTAGGATGAAACATTATGCCGTTGTTGTTTCTATGTATAGACGGATCGAATTATTGGGAGTTTCCCACGATGCTTATTCTTTGAACATCTTGATTAATTGCTTTTGTCAATTAGGTCGAATTGATTTTGGATTTTCTGTTTTGGGGAAAATGCTGAAGTTAGGTGTTGAACCTGATGTTGTAACTTTTTCGACGTTGATTAATGGATTTTGTAATCAAAATAAGATTTTTGAGGCTGTTAGTATATTCGATGAAATGACTGAAAGAGGGTATCAACCTGATTTGATTGTTTACAGTACAATACTTAAGGGATTGTGTAAGACCGGTAATTCTGGTAGAGCTGTTAGGTTTCTAAGGCTGATGGAAAGCAGAGGTTTTGAACCTAATATTGTAGCATATAATAACATCCTTGACTGTCTTTATAAGAACGGGTTGTTACAGGAGGCTCTCAATCTCTTATCTGAAATGAAGGTTAAGGGCATTAGACCAAATATCATTACTTACAATTGCTTAATTCATGGTATGTGTAATTCGGGCCAGCAGGAGGGAGCTACAAGGCTTTTGAATGAAATGGTGGATAACAATATGTTACTTGATATTTTCACATATAATATATTGATTGATGCACTTTGCAAGGAAGGAACGATTTCTAAAGCTGTAGAGATCGTTGACGTGATGAGAAAGCAAGGTATTGAGCCCAACGTTTTCACGTATAATACATTGGTTGATGCGCATTGCAAGGAAGGGATGGTCTTTGAAGCTGAGGATATTGTTGACGCAATGATAAAGCGAGGCATTGAGCCTGATGTTGTTACCTATAGTGCATTAGTTAATGGTCATTGCTTGCAGAACGAAATGGATAAAGCTAGAAGAGTTTTGCAGTTGATGATTGAGAAGGGTTGTGCACCTAATATAGTTACTTACAACACCATGATCAATGGATATTGCAAAGCGAAGAGGTTAGACGAAGCAATAGAACTCTTTCATGAAATATCTCAAGAGGGACCAATCCCGGGTACTGTCACATACAACACTCTTGTGCAAAGTATGTTTCAGTTAGGGAAAGTTTCAACTGCTCGTGAACTTTTTAGAACGATGCTTGCTTCTGGACAAGTTCCAAATATAGTGACCTGTAACATTTTGCTAGATGGTTTATGTAAAACAGGTCATATCAAAGAGGCATTGGAACTCTTTCAAGTGATGCGAAGCAGTGGGTTGGGACTTGATATTGTCCCATATACTATCCTAATTGATGGGTTGTGCAAAGCTGAGCAAATCGAAGTAGCAAAGGAATTATTTCATCAACTCTCAGACAATGGTTTAAAGCCAAATGTTTACACATATTGTGTAATGATTAATGGACTGTGTAAAGAGGGATTGCCAGATGAAGCATACAAGTGGTTTGGGAGCATGAGAGATAATGACTGTTTGCCTAATAGCTGCTGTTATAATGTAATGATTCGGGGGTTCCTTCGCAACAGTTATACCTCAAAAGCAAAGCAACTTCTTACGGAAATGGTTGGTAAGGGCTTTTCTGCAGATATATTCACTGCCACCTTATTTATGGATCTCATTGTACACTCTAATAAATCAATCTTGCTCTGAAATGTTTCATAAATTGTGTAAAGATCATCACTTGCATTGTGAAACAGTTTGTGACCATTGTACGGTGATAAAAGATTCTGGAAACTTGAATGAGGATTAGTGTCTATTTTCAAATTTGTTGAATTTTGTTTTGAGTTGTGTAGTAAGTGAGAATCTTGTTGGTGATAATGTTGAGAAATTAGGGGAAAACCAATATCTATTTGATTAATTGAAAACACATTTTGTGAAAATTGATTTTTGGAAAATAATATGATTTTTGAAAATGTAATATATTCTTTTGTTCTAATGATTTTAGGTAAAACATTTTACATTATTTGATAATTTTTTTCTGAACTTATTTTCTGAAAATTGTTTTAATGTTTTCATTATTTTATCACAAAAACTGTTGTAAAATGAAGTATTCATTTTCAATCAAACTTAGAACTTAATTATTTTTTAGTCCTTTAAATTTAATGCCTATCAATATAATTATTTTTTATGAGTCAAAAAAAAAAAAAAGCATCTTGAGTTCAAATCTTATTGAAAACATTTTTGTAACCAATAGGTTCAGATTGAATATTAATGAATATCTCTACAATTGTAGTAATGCGGATTTAGATAATAGATGTCTAATGATGTCTATCCACATCTACTAGCAACTAGTAATTTTAATATCAAAATTGTCGTCACTAATCATAACTTTCCTATCATCCAAAAAAAACTATCACCCATTTTTGAGTTTGGAATTATCGTTGAATGCTAAAGTTGACGATTGACTCAAAAATACTTAATTTGTGCACGGAAAAGAAAATTGTATATTGAGTATAACTTAATGGTATTTCTATAAACCAATCATTGAAACATAATATAAATCCTTTTAAATGCATAAGTTAAAAATGAAAGGAAATGCAATTATCATGTCATCTATACCTGTTTTCATATTCTTTGTTCATTTGGCATCTGAATCTCCAATTTCATGTATTCATTGACCATATTTATGATTGTTCCAACTCATTTCACAAATAGTCATTCTATTTCACATTTTTCTTTCATTGAGCATCTATTTGCCATCTCAATAACAATCATCGCACCTCAAATCTCATCAATTTTTATCATGATTTCATTTATCAAACACATGGCAGCATCAACCATCTATATATATATATATATATATTCAATTTCATCCTTATATAAACATACACATTTTTCACATCATTCATTTTAGTCTTCATGAACACCAATAAATTGAAATCATTTCCAAAACATCTCATTATCATAAAGGGTCTCACCTTATGTTTCTTACCATATACAACAAGTCAATATACAACAATTTACAAAGTAGTTCAGATTATAAACTACAAATCATAACCTCCAACGATTTGTCGACGACTTTGTCTTTTCCTTAGTGCATCAAAATACACTATTGTTCCATCATAAACAATTTAGTCCTTCATCGCAACAACCAACATTACACTAATTTCCACTCAAGTTCATAGTATTTATTTCATACCATTAATCTATTGCCACATGGTCAATATCTAATTTACATATAGATACTTCATATTTCTCGATTTAATCCTTTTGATGTCAAAACAATATATAATAACAATTTGACTATAAAACAAAACAATATAACAAAAATATATCTTTAATCAATAAAGTAAGTCCCAGATGAACTTATCAGGGCTAAACAACAAAGATGGCAATATCAACAGTTAATTAGAAATTTTCTCTTTTCCATAATTATCTACCGATTCTTGATCTATACTGTAATTTTATTTCAAATATCAATTTCTATTACATAACCACATCTAATTTGATGCAAATGACCTTTCATAATTTCCCCCAAAATTTGCATTTTATTCAATTTAGTCCCTAAAATTGAAACAAGCTTATTTTTCATAATTAAGCCCAAACTGTTATTTCGAATTCATTATCATCCTAAAACAACCCTCAAGTCATGAGATTTACAAGAAATTCATGCCATTTTCAACAATTTAACAATTTAGTCCTTAAACTCAAAATGAATCAAAAATCGCTTTACAAGTCATATTTCAACACGAAGCTTCAAACTCAACCATTAACATCTAAAAAGCTTCAAGAACTTTGATGGTAAGTTTTCAAAACTTTGACCGTATTTCAAAATAGTCCTTAGGCTAACTAGATTAAATTACAATGATCTCAAAAATATAAAATTTACGAAAAACGAACTTAGAAACCACTTACATGCAAAAGACCGGACTTGGAGCTTCAAAAATGACAATTCCTTATTTAATTTTTGATGTTGGACGTTTGGGGAAGACAAAGGAATAAAGATGATAGCCTTAGGTTTATGTTTTTATCATTATTTTAACTTAAAATAATACAAGCTAAACATAATCATCAAAAAAATAAAGTCCACCAACCGGCCATTAAAATAACTACGATTAAACTGCCATATAAAACAATCTGTCACATATAAATTAATATTGATTAACTTTTACAATTTTCATCCAAACATTAAAATTATTAGACCAAATTTTAATACACTAAGTAACTTCGTAAATATTTAATAAAATTATTTATAGGCTCGTTTTACAGAAACGAAATTTTGATATCTCATTTTTCAAAAATACTTGACTTTAGAGATAAACAACTTGTTCAATTAGCAAAAATTATTAGATCAAAATTCAATACAATACTATATATTGGCTTGTAAATATTAAATAATAATGTTTATGGACTTACTCTTCAGATTTGTGGTCTCAAAATTACTATTTCTGAAACCACTGAAAAACGGGTCATTCCACTTACCACACCCATTGTTGATATAAGTGTTCAACAAGGAGGAGAAGATGGTGGTGCTAAGGAGGGTCGATTCACTTAAGTTGGCCGAGAGCTGGAAAGGAAGATAAATCGAGGAGGAATAGGGGAGAAAGGGAGATTGAGTGACTAATCACATAGGGCATGCTGCAATAAGTATAGCATGTCGTTTTCTCCTTTTGTAGGATTAAATCACTATTTCCGATCAATTTTATTTAGAATGTCCATTGTTGGCAAAAGTGACTAATCACATAAGACATGTTGCAATAAGCTAGACTACGGGGACAAGCTTCATTGAAACATGAATATTCAATGAACCAAAAGTTGATCAAATTGCACATTTTATATATTGCAAATTAGATTACTTTCAAACACATAATGGGCTAAATAATATAGAAGACTTCAAAATGCAATTAAATTAAGGGTTCGTTTGTTTATATGTAAAATGTTTTACAGAAAATATTTTCTGTATTTTTCTGTGTTTGTTTTACAGAAAACAATTTGGTCAACGGAAAATGACTTACAGGTCAATGGAAAATAAGTCTCTTTTCTTATAAAATTACTTACCCTTTTGAAAAGTGTAAGTTATTTTCCAAAAAAGAGCTCATCTATAAGTAATTTTATTTTTATGTAAAAATTAACTTAAATCAAGCTTAATATTATTATATTGATAATAAATTTTATTTTTATTTTTAAAAATATTTAAAGTTATTAACATATTAATATAAAATATTATATTTTTCAATATTATTAAACATAAGTATTTAATTATTTATATTTAGTCATATAATAAATTATTAATACAATTAATATAATTTATTAAAATAATAATTTATTTAATATTTTACTAATAAATATTTATAAAAATTATAAATATATCAATAACAAATATTTTACAGTATATAGGTTAAAATGTTTCATAAATTTATGTACTCTTCACAAATTTGCAATTTAGTCTTTGTACTTTTATTTTCAAGAATTTAGGCCTTCTACTTTTCAGATTTGAAAATCACGTCCAATTGTTGACAATATTTTCTTTTTCAAATTTGTTGATGTCACATCTTTTAATAAAAATACTCGGTAATCAAGCAACTAAAAAATGACGTTGTAATGAAATATTTTTACAGAGAATATTTTACAGAGATTCAACTAAACACTAGAAAATATTATCTTTTCCAATAAAGTAAGTTATTTTCCAAAAATCATTTTCCAAAAGTTATTATTAGTGAAATAAACATACCCTAGTACCACTCTTTCATCACCTAATTTGTTCTGATTTATATCACTGGAATGGAATAAAAACCGTAGCAACATTTAAGTTACGACCTCTTCCACACCACGCAGTTGGAGCATCTACTTAAATTGAATTAAGCTTCACCAAGTTATCCGCAGACGTCTCCCAAGCAGGGTAATGATTTAAGGAAATTGGGATAAAAAAGTATGGAATTTAACATGTGATAATATGAAAATAGTTAAACTTTTATGATAGTTGTTAAATCCGTTAAATAAAATAAGATGATCTTTTATGAGTATTATATGAAAATAGTAAGCTGACATGACATTTAACATGTGATAATATGCTTGTTGCATAAGATTTTGGAAGTAATAGAATTGAAGTTAACGAACTTAAGATAAGGACTAATAAATTAATTTCAATTTATTTAAATTAAAATTAACCAAAATTTAAGTTACCTAAATTGCACTCATAAGCCCATGTCTGTAAATCTGTTTAAAGGATAAAAATGATTTTTCTTTTTTGGGAAGATCAGGGCCCTTGCCTACCCCTCTTGTTACATTTGATTGAGTATAGATTTTGAATCAACTTGCGACATAAGTGTAGATTTTGAATCAACTTGCGACATATAAACAAACATTTAAATGAGTCATTTAAAATTAAAATTATTTATATAAATTTATTTTCTAAGGTGGGTTTGGATGGACGATTGGGTGCGGTGCGGTGCGTAGGGGTGAGCATTCGATCGAATCGAATAAAAAATTTTCGAGTTAATCGAATTTTCAAATCGTATTTTATCATCCTAAATTAATTTGAAATTTTTTCGAATCGAGTCGAGTGAGATGAAATTCAAATCGAATCGAATCGAATATATTTGTTTGAGTTAAATTTAAAAAAAATGACTTTAGTGTTGTTTATTTTTATGTAATTTTTCAAAAAATAATTTTCTTTAAAGTTTTTAAACATGATCATACAACAAAAAAATGAAGTAAATAAGTGGATAAATAAAAGTAACACAACATCAACCTAAATAAACAATATGAGTCCAAATAAATAACAAAAACAATACAACAAGATTATAATAAAAAACATAAGTAAAAGTCCAAGTAAACAACATGAGTTGAAGTAAACAACAACATTATAATAAAAAAACATAAGTAAAAGTCCAAAATGTAATAGAAACCTACACCAATTCAAAAAAAAAAAAAAAAAAAGAACACAACAAAAGTCCAATTAACCAACAACAATGACAAACTAAACCAAACTAATAACAATAACACATGTAATAGCCCAAATTTGACTGGGCTTTAAAGAACCAAAAACAGAAAATAAATAAATATTTATTTATTTTAAAAAGTCCAATAAAAAGTCCTTTTACAAGTTTTTGTTCACTATCCAGCAGACCCAAACACCAAACCTGATTGTCCCATTTACAAACAGACCAAATACCGACCAATTAACCCTTAGCCCAAACTGATCCTAACCCATATCAGACCCATTTGTAATTTAACCTACCCAGACCCAACAAACGAAGGCCTAAAAGGCCCAAAAGCTTAAATCCTTCAGCTAGGGTTTGAAACCTAGCTCTCTGATCGCGCCGCAGCCAACAGAATACCGAGCATCACGCCCTTACGCCGCAAGCACCCTAGCATGGATCTGGAACAACACCGCAGTCAGCGCACAGACAACACTCCTTTACCGCCTGATTTCTCGCTAATTAGACCTGCAAAATAAGGAAAAGCGACAAAAGAGAAACAGATATGGCAAGAAATCAAGTAATAACAGCATACCAAAAACTTTGTATATTTACAGTGCCTATAAAAGGTTGAAGACAATTATTGTATAGGGGGCCTTTTTTCGGAACAAATACAATACGCATACAAGGTTGTACAAAAAGTTTGAATAGAGAAATAAAAACAGTTTCTAAGAGGTGATTGAAAATCTTTTTCCTTATTTCTTTCGATTTTAACCTTCTTTTCCTTTTCTTTTCATTGTTATATGCAAAATACCAAAATAAGTAAAGGTATAAACACTTACCTGTGGGGAGGACCCTGGGGATCCTTGTTTGCTTCGTTGGAGTCGAAACGTTGATGGGGATTAAGGGGGCCGATTTGATAAAACTAAAGCTAAACGGCAGTTGAAGGATTCCTTAGGTTCAGCCGAATACGGATTTGAAGGTGGCTAGGGTTGGTTGTTTTCGGGAAATAGTTCAAAATGGTTTTGCAGCAGAGAAAAAAGATGTTTTAAACATGTTCAAAACGGCACCGTTTGGTGCTTAACCCGCTGTGCACGACTCGATCCATAATCAGATCCGCGTAATTTTACCCTAAATGGGTAAATTGCGCATTTAATCCCCCTTTGTTGCGTGGCCCTCCAATTGGGCCCTTTTGGACCCCTTTTGTTTTCTTTAAAATTCTCCCTAGGACTTTTGCACTGTTGCAGTTAGGTCCACCCTCAAAATGCTGCGTTCACGGGATGGGGATATTTTTATTTTAAACCCGTACTCATTTGTGCGCATTTCAATATGACCCTTTCTCTTAAATTTACTTCCAAATTCGCCCCAAAGGTTACTTTTTAACTCAACTTGGTCCTTTTTTCATTTTAATCCTCTTTCTTAAGATATTTTTAGCTTCATTAATTTTCTTTTATTTTTTTATTATATATTTTTATACAAAATTTTTTTATTTTTCATATATATATTATTTACATTAATTTTTTATTACTTATAATAAAATTGTTTTCTTTAATATTTTGTATATATTTTATATTTTTATTCTAATCCTTTTCCATCTTTTATATATTTTCATTTTTTTTATATAATTTATCTATTTCAAATGTATTTATATTTTTATTATATTATATTATTTTATGTTTTATTATATATTATTTTATAATATTATCACATATTATTTATTATACATTTTATACATTATTTACATATGTTATTATATTACATATTATATTCCTTTTATTAATTATTCATTTATATATTATATATATACTTTTATATTGTATGTTATAAAATTATTTTATACCATTATTTTTATATGTCATTGTATATCATTTATTTTGAAATCATCATTAAATATTATATTTTAATTTATATTATGTATTTATTTTGTCACTAATTACTTATTTTATGATTTTTTTATTATATTCCTTTTGTATATCTTTTTATATTACTTATGAACTTCATGTTAATTTATAATTATTTATTAAGTGTTGTATTTTTAGAATCAACACTTATGTTGATATTACATTGTTTTTTTTATATACATTAATGTCTTATTATTTTTGCATATATGTTTATGTATTAAATTGCATATCATGCATCATTTTTGTTTATAAATTTATATGTTAAATCACTGCCCTGCATGTTCATTAGTTGAATGTTTTGCTTATTCATTTTTTTTGATGCATGTTATATATCCTTGTGTGTATGTTTTTAGATATTTGAGATTTTCCACGATTATTATTTCTTCCATGTATGTTATTACATTGCCTATATTTATGTTTCATTTGTCTATTATTTCATATACTATCTCGTATGTTGTATTTCATAATGTTCGTATATTATCCTCATGCATCAATAAAAATAAGATTCAAAGTTTTCAAAAGTAAAAGGGCAATGCTTGGTATTTGAAAACTTCGAGAAAGGTAGCGCCCTAACTTACTGGGTTGCAACCTTTCTCGTTGCGTTCAAATAGTCAAGCACCCTTCTAAGCTTTTTAAGGTTTTCAAAACACGAGCAACTGTCTTGGAATTTCAAGGCGTTATGTCCTAACTTACTGAATATGGTGTTTTGTCGTTTCGAGATAGAGATTTTCAAAAACAGGCTAGTTCAGTTTCGAATGTCTTAAAAATATTACGTCCAAACTTACTGAATGTGATATTTTGATTCATTTGATACAAATGAACCCTATAGTTTTCAAAAGTCAAAATATTTTAAAGAGGATTGCGTCTTATAATTCTTAAATTTTCGACATTAGAGACGTTTTGATAATCAATTAGGTACTAATTTTTTGGGCGTTACGAGGGTGCTAACCCTTCCTTGTATGTAACCGACTCCCGAACTCGTTTTCTGATTTCGTAGACCAAAACTAATGATTTTAAAACAAAATGTTTTAAAAGGTGGTCCAATCGCACCTAAGCAGATTGGTGGCGACTCCCGTTTTAGTTTTTAAAGTCGAACCCCGTTTGTCGAAACCATTTTTTAAGGGTTTTGAAAAAACGGGAATCGACTTTAAAAATGAAAATGGGGAGTTGCCACCAATCTTTTTAGGTGTGATTGGATCACCTTATAAAACGTTTTGGTCTACGAAAATTTAAGAAAACAGGTTCGGGAGTCTGTTACATACGAGGAAGGATTAGCACCCTCGTAACGCCCAAAATTGGTACCAAATTGAATAATTTTCTGTCTTTAATACTAAATTTTGAAAATATGGTCCCTTTTGAAATTAGAATGGTTCGCGTTTAAAAACCGAGATTCCTTCGTTCAAAAGGGTATGAATATCACATCCAGGATCATAGGACATGATATTCTTAAAACTTTTGTAACTAAAATCGTCTCGTAATTTATAAAATCATTTAGAAGGGTATTTTTGGCATTTAGGCAAACGGGAAATTGCAACCCAGCATATTAGGGCACTATTTCCCGAATTCCTAAATACGCAAAACATTGCCTTTATTTAAAAACATTCTTTTATTTATGTTTTTACAATGATGCAATCGAGATAGTATATTGCAAGATAATAAAATTTAAACAATTATTGCTCATGCTTCAATACAAATATAATATAACAACATTTCATGCATTAATATTTCATGCAACATATAATATAGAAAATAAAGCATACAATTATACTAATTTACATTTCATATCACAATTATAAAACATAAAGAATTCACATAATAACTCATAAAAATATATTTTAAAGCTATCACATAATAATCAATATACAAGAAAAATAAAATAAAATTTTGAAGTGTATGCATAAAAACAAATCTTGAATATATAAAGAGAAATAAAAAGATATAAAAAAATAAAAAAAAATATTTGAAATATTACAAGGAATTTAAAAAAAAAATATCTTGAAAGGGCGAAATTAATATAAAATTAGTTAATACTATATTATAATATAATATCTTAATACATATGAAATATAATATTAAATAACAATTACAAAATTACAAATTATACATAATGTTATAAATATAAATAATATACATAATAAAATATATAATATAAAGCATAAAATAATATAACAATTTATAAAATGAAGGTTTATCATACACAAAAACATTTAATAATAATTTGTGGATTTTAAGATTATACATAATAATACAAAATAATATATTTTAATAGAGTATAAGTGATATAATAATTAAAATAATAGGATATTAGAATAAAACAAAATATTTATTTATATATGAAAATAATAAAAATAAAATAAATTTTAATATAATACTTTGTAATAATAGAATAAAATAGAATAAATAATAAATATTATAGAATAATGAATGTTATATAATAATATAAAAAAATAATAATATTAATAATAATATAAATGACTTTATAAAATATTTTAATTTAATAAATAATAAAATAAAAAATGCAAAAGGACTAATATTAAATTTAAATTAGAATTACAAGGATAATTTTAAAATAATAAAATGAACTCGGGCTAAATTGAAACACGAACCAAACTCCCAGGGACTCATCGGGTAAATTTCCCTAATCCCAAAATGGTATCGTTCCTCAACATAAGCCTTCACGGAACTTTAAGGACTAAAGTAAAATTAAAATAAAAGTTTAGGGCCAAATAAAAATAAAGTAAACCTAATTTTAAAAAAAAAAGAAATATGGAGGGACTAAAGGGATAAATATCCAAATAGTTAAAAACACGCGGATCCTCCCCGGGTTTTCGGGTCAACACGCAGATCTTTTAGGGCTCGAGTCAGGCAACCGGGTTCTATATAAGTTAAAAAACAGAAAAAAATCATTTTTTGCTCAGTTTTTTTAAAAAAACTCAAAAAACCCTCTGTAGGTCCTCCGGGCTCCGGCCATCGGCCGTTCTAGCCTCGGTCATTGGACCTCGCCCGTACCGCCACACGCACCACGATCGATGGTGGCCAGAAGTTGAAAAACTTCAAATCCACGGTATTTTCTTCTCCTCTTTCTCTTTCTTGTATTATTTTTTTTAAGAAAAATATGACTTTGGTGTATTAACAGGTAAAACAGAAATGAAATATATTAAAAAAAACTCACCTTTTCGAAAGAAACTGAAAGTTTCTCTTTTCGTTCTTATTTCTCTTTAATCTGTGTATTATTGTTTGTATTGTGTAAAAAATCACAAGGGAAAAAGTAGTCCCGTTTACATCGAGTATTCAGGCTTTTATAGCTTCTGTTCTATATTACAAAATAGGTAAGAAAACTAATTTGTTGCCGTATTTGCTCCTTTTCTACTGTTTTGTTTCCTTTTCTGTCCTTTTTTCTTTCTGTTTTTGCAGGTACCAGCGAGAAATTCGGCGGTGATGGTTCACTGGTGAGGTGAACCAGTGGTGGCTCGTGGGATGGCCAGTGGCCGAATCCCCGAGCGTTGATGACGCCTCAATGGGAGCCTCAGTCTTCGGGAGCTGGTTAGACGCTCCTCGAATCTTTTAGAAGCAGTTGCGGCGCGAGGGAATGCAGAAACCCTAGGGTTTCTGCTACTGAGTTTAGTCCTTTGGGCCTTTTGGGCCCCGTGCATTTGGGTTAGGAATTGGGTAGGAGGTTGGGTTTAGGATTAATCGGGTCTGAGGGTGTAATGGGCAACGGGTTAAGTTATTTGGGCTGTATGTATTTGGGCTATCGGGATTTGGGTTTTAATACTTGTAAAAGGACTTTTAAAAGGACTTTATTTTTCCAATTTCTTCCTTTATTCCAATGGCTTCCAACGGGCCGGGCAAAATTAGGGTCTTACTCCATTTTCTCAAACCCGTAAAAAATGGTTTCGACAACACATCAGTTCAAAAACCATTATAGAATAGTTTAGTTTCTTCTTGTGCTTCAAACACTGTTGGCATTGATAATCTTGAAACATCTAGTAAAAGTATTGAATGAGTTACTTCAATGATAAAAAATATTAGCAAAAATAAATTAAATAAACATTTAACTTTATAAACTAATGCTAAGTATATTACCTTCTTGATCCTCGGGTATTTTTGACAAGTCTAGCAAATTTAAAAACAAAAGTGTTAGTTGAATTATGCTTACTAATATAAATAACACAAAAGCTTATTTTATAAATTAAAATTTATATATTACCATCTTCCATGGTTTGAAGTTCATCAACATAATCTTTAAGATTGATGGCATCATTAGATTTCCGAAGCCAATCTTGTGTGCAAACCAAAGCCTAAACCATGAGAGGAGTTAGAGAACTTCTAAAACTATCGAGAACACGTCCACCCGTGCTAAATGCACTTTCTGAGGCAACCATTGAAATGGGAGTAGCAAGAATATCTCGAGCCATTTGTGAAAGAATAGGAAATCTAGGACTGTTCATTTTCCACCACAACAGTAAATCAAATGAACTTGAATTGTTTACTTCTTCATCCTCACCCAAAAATCTATCCAACTCAGATTTGCTTTCTAATCCAACTTGTTTCTTCTTCTTAAGGTATTTTTGTTTGGCCAAGCCCGTTTTCATTTCTGACTGATCTATTTCTATTGAATTACAAAGGTTTATCGAAGAACTAGATCTACCTTCAAACAATTGAATTCTCCCGGCATTAGAAGAATACTTGTCGAACAAGCAATGCAATTCTTTATCAATCATTTTCATAATGTCATTAGCAACATTAGGAAAAAGCAAGTTGACCCCAAAGTCCAAAAAACTCATTTTACATCGTGGATCAAAGATGACTGCCAAGTAAACTAGCATGTTGGTATTGTTTCCTTCACCCCAATACTTATTATATTTATCTCTCATTTTGGATGTCATAGAAATTATGTCTAGATCTCCACAATTTTGCCACCCATCAAAAAGACACTGCACATCCGTCAATACTTCAAAAAATGAATGAGAGGTAACATGTAAAGATCCGGACACCTTCAGTGTAAGATGATAAAAAGGCTCTAATACTTTTATAACTCTTCAAATAATTTCCCAATCATCAAATGTAGGAACTCCATCTCCAGCAGTAAGGTCAAGAAAAAAATTATGGTCATCACGTACATATGATCCAAATGCATGCTCATATTTTTCGGCCACCTTTAACATCATATATGTTGAGTTCCATCTAGTAGGCACATCTAAACACAATTGAGCCTTACTATTTATCATTTTTTCTTTTACCCGTTGATTGAATTTTGTTAACCTCGATGGTGATGCTCTTATATACCTCACAGCACCTCTAACTCGATCCACAGACACAGAAACATCCTTAATACCGTATTGCACAATGAGATTAAAAATGTGTGCAACATCTCATATGAATTTTCCATTTGTAACAGAAGCATTTCGATGATTCAATTTCTTTCTCAAAAATTCAATGGCAACACTATTGGCGAATGCATTATCAACCGTAATAGTGAAGACCCTCTCAATCCCCCAATCTCAAAGACATTTTTCAATGGCTTGACCTATGCTTTCACCTCTATGAGCGGATATTAGGCAAAAATTTGTAATTCTTTTTTGCAACCTCCACTCATCATCCACCCAATGTGTTGTTAAAACCATGTAAGATATCCTTTGCAATGAAGTCCAAGTGTCTGTCGTCAAACAAACTCTACTTATATCTTTTTCAAAACAATTCTTCATCACACTCTTCATGGAGTTAAATAAATCAAGACAATCCCTTCTAATTGTCCAACGAGATGGAAGACTAAATCGTGGACATGCTATAGAAAGAAAGTATTTAAAACTCTCTGCCTCTACAATTTTAAAAGGTAGTTCATCCACAATTATCGTACGAACCAATGCTTTTCTAATAGCATCTTTATCAAACACCCAAGTTGATAAATTTCGTTGTTTCTTGGCTAACATTCACAAATGCTAATTCTAATTGCAACAAATCGGAAGAGAACACTCAGTCGAAGGAACAGCAACTCGATTTAGAGGTAAAGATTTTGATTTGAATGTTTAAAATTTGAATGAACTAGAACTAATAATTATTTAAGAAGAAGAAGAAGGAAGAAGGTATTTTAGGGTTTGAATTTTGAAATGGAAATGGAGACAGGAAAGTGTAAAGAAGAGAACAAAGAAAAAAAATGAGTTTGGGGTTTGGACTTGGAGTTGGACGATGGAATATTAGAATTTGGGGATTGGGAGTTTAATTTGGATTTTGGGGGAGGTTTGGGATTTGGGGAATTAAATTTTTGGGCCGGTGGGCTTGGGGGAATGGCAAATGGGATAAAATAGAAGGTTTGGGCTTGGGGGAAATTGGGTTAAAATAATTAAGTAAAAGGTTAAAATTTAAAAAATAAAAAAATATAGTTTATATTCAGTTTATTCGAATTATTCGAGTTATTCGAATTCAAAAATTCAACTTGACTCGAACTCAAAATTCGAAACTCAAAATTTGAGTTGATTCGATTAACTTGATTCGAATAATTCGAAATTCGAATTTTTTTCGATTTTTTCAAATCGAATCGAGTTTTGCTCACCCCTACTTGGGGGAATGGCGAATGGGATAAAATAGAAGGTTTGGGCTTGGGGGAAATTGGGTTAAAATAATTAAGTAAAAGGTTAAAATAAAAAAATAAAAAAATATAGTTTATATTCCGTTTATTCGAATTATTCAAGTTATTCGAATTCGAAAATTCAACTCTGTCGAAACCATTTTTTTGGAAAATATGTGGAATCGACAGCTTGGCGACTCCGCTGGGGAACCAAGTTTGTGAGTCAAGCCTCAAGTTGATTGACTTTTGTCTTTTGTCGAAAATTGAAATTTTGATTTTAATATACGATCCCTCTTTTGCAATTCATCCGATTTGAAATTTTGTGATCATTATTTTGTTCATATTTCCTTTCTATGTTTCGATATTCTTGTATACTTGTGCATTGCATTGTATGATCGCCGGGTCACACCTTTTAAGTGGGAGCAAGAAGCTACTCCTTCGTGAGGTTTTCACCTCCGTGTAGGATAGTGAACCGCTTCCGGAATACGTCCGTACCTATGTGCTTCGTGAGATTTTCATCTCCGTGCAGCCTTAGGGAAACGTGTTCCCCTGAACCGAACTCGATCTAAATGAGCCTATAATGGGTGAAGACCAAGGAATCTGCTGGTTCAGGTACCCTACTCTAGATCCAAACCCCATATAGAAGACCTTTAGGAGCCCACCCTAGGTAGAACTATGCCGAACCCTAGTGGTTACCCTAATAGGTCCTTGATTATTCTTTGCTTCTATGTATGCTTTGAATCTTATTATATATTGTACTGACACTTTGTGTTTTGCTTTTCACTGACATTTTGTGTTTCTGCTTTCCGCATATCGCATTGAAAAGGTATCGATTTGGGTTTGATTGCTAAAATAGGGAGCTCGACCATGGAAAACGAACGTCTTGATAAAGTAAAAGGCAATGCGACAATCCAGAACTGGTCAGAAACCACACAATTGGATAAAGGGGATAGCCTAGCTGTGGGATATGTATCGGAGTTATGGGATTATACCCGCATCATTGTTACGCAAAATAGCCTTCAGGAATTGAGAGAAATTTGGTGTCAGTGGGATGATGAAACTAAAGGGATGTTCTACAACAAGTATGGAGATCTGCCGTATCTGTTAGATGTTAAGGTGGACGAGAACTTGTTTCGGGCCCTCGTACAGTTTTGGAACCCAGCATATAGTTGCTTCAGCTTCGGAGGAGTAGATTTGGTGCCTACCATAGAAGAATATACTGCTCTACTGAATTGTCCGAGAGTGCAGGTCGATAAAATTTATTCACGAGCTGCCTATGTCCCAGTTTTTTGGAAAAAGTTGATGAGTATTACGGGGATGGGTGAGCAATGGATTACGGCTAAGATTAAGAAGAAAGGAGAATACAAGTGCATCCCATGGAAAAACCTAAGAGATCTAATTCTAGGTCACCCTGATACTACAAAGAGGGTTGATGTTTTAGCACTTAGCATTTATGGATTAATGTTGTTCCCTAAGGCTTTGGGATATGTGGACGAGGCAGTCACCGACCTCTTCGATCGACTTGACAAGGGGATCACACCAGTGCCTGCAATCTTAGTGGAAACTTTCAGGTCATTAAGCGCATGCAGAAGAGCCAGAGAAGGCAGGTTCATTGGATGTGCACAACTGCTGTTAGTTTGGTTTCATGGCCATTTTTGGAAGGTGAGCAAGCCTTCCTATCGAGTCTTCTTGAACGATTATTCTCCGTTGAGAGAAATGGTCGCCACACCAAGAAGAGATGATGTGTCGGAGGAAAACTGGATCGCACTTCTCCAAAATCTGCAAGATGGGGACTTCGAATGGAGGGCTCCTTGGTTTGTACCCGGGGAAATTCTATACCGATGTGGGGATTTTGATTGGGTCCCATTACTTGGAATTTGGGGAGCCACTGGCTACGCTCCCTTAATGGTATTAAGGCAGTATTGGTCAAAGCAGTTTATACCAACAACGCATGGGTTGGCAGAATGTGAATTCTCATACAAAGGGGAGAGTTATAAGAAAAAGATCAAAGAGGTTTCTATGGCCTGGAATCAAACTCGCCGAATGAAAAATCAAAATGTGGGATCGGTAACTCCCGAGTATAAGAGCTGGTTTAATAGAAGAGTCAACGATAATGTTCCAAGACCAAATTTAGGAGATGTTAGGCCGCTAGAAGAGTATCTACAGGTAGTTCCCTCTGAACTAGAAATTATCAGACAAGACTTTGAAAAACAAAGTTCAGAAATGGGAAAACAGATAAAGCGGTTGGAGCAAGAAAAGATGTATCTAAGCATGGACGTCGACATCCAAAAAGCGGAAGCCGAAAGACTAAAAAAGGGAAAAAGCAAAGTGGAAGAAGACTTAGATAGCCTAAAGACCGATTATAAGAGAGTGTGTTCGTCTTTAAGGAATGCTGGTCTAGGGAAAACCCCGGAAGAATGGAAACAAGAAGTCCAGGGAGAAAGACTGAAGGCCACACGTTGGGAAGCAAGATACAAAGAGGCCCAAGCACGAAATGAAGCCTTAGAAAGAGGAGTGATAGAAAACCAGAAAGGGAAAGATGAGTTGATAGCTAGAGTGGCGGAGTTAGAGGAATCCCTTCGACGACATCGGAATCGCAACTTTGTAACAGAGCTAAGAGCCAGCTTAGCTAAGATTGAAGAAATGAAGAAGAAAATCGAAGAATTGGAAATAACTTTGCAAAACTGTCAAAGCCGTGTTAGGTTTTTGGAAGAGAACGAGGAACGATGGAAAGAGGAATGTTACCACTCTCAAGATCAGATTCAAAGAAGAGATTACATTATGGAAGGGGCCATAACACAAATTCGAGAGGTGGCGGAACACTTGCAGTCTCTGGCAGCTCAAGCGGACATCCTTAGCATGAAGTATGGGTCTAGAGAACAAGAATTAGTTTCTTTATTGGAAAAGATAAAGACCTTAGGCATAAAGGCAAAGCCGTATCTGTAATTTACTTTATGTAAAGAACTTTGTGTTCTAAAAAAGTTTCCTATATGGAATTGAACTTGAATCGATACTCTTTTTACATTCATGCATCTGCATTGCATCACATCATTATATGCATTAAATTTCGTAAAAAGACTCTAATAAAGGGAAATTATTTCAGAAGATTAACCTGGAATCTACCAATAACCCACCTACCCAGCACCGTTACGGCACTCGTTTTAAATAAAAAAGTATGGATCAAAGAATGGAGAGATTGGAGCAGCTCCAAAAAGAAATGCAGGACCATATACAAGAACAGATGGTTAAAATGCAACAAGATATGATGGATAGAATGCTGGAATCGCAAAAGAGCATGATGGATCAACTAACTCAGCTATTGGCCAGAGGACTAGACAAAGGAAAGGGGCCAGCACCGAGTTCTGACACTGCGGAGCCACAGCTTAGAGTCAATCCCGACCAGGACCCACTTTATCCTCCGGGATTCACTCCACCGTACGCCCACGCAACACAAAGGAGGCATATTCAAGAGGAGTCTTTGGCCCCAGAGCAGCAGCCTATGCCAACGGCCCATCTAGGGCAAGGAATATTTGTGACAAACCCTGGAGCCACATCTGCCAACCCTACAGTTCCCGATTTAGATGACCCGGTAGAAATAGCTAGGCTGAAAGTAAATGATTATGAGGCTCAAGAAAAATACAAGTGCTTGGAAGAAAGACTTAAATCGATAGAAGGCACTGAGATCTTCTCCGCCCTAAGCGCCAAAGAGCTTAGTTTAGTGCCCGATCTAGTTCTGCCGCCCAAGTTCAAAACCCCTGATTTTGAGAAGTATGATGGGACAAGATGCCCGAAGGCACACTTGGTTATGTTTTGCCGAAAGATGACAGGCTATGTGAACGAAGATAAATTGCTCATACACTGTTTCCAAGACAGCCTCATTGGATCAGCTCTTCGCTGGTATAATCAGCTCAGCAGAGAGAAGATCCGAACATGGAAGGACCTAGCGTCAGCTTTTTGTGAGCAATACAAGCATGCGTCAGACATGGTACCCGACCGCATGACGTTACAGATGATGGAGAAAAAACCATCGGAAACTTTTTGACAATATGCGCAGAGATGGAGAGATATCTCGGCTCAAGTGGAACCTCCACTAACAAAAACAGAGATAACCGTCCTCTTCATAAATACGTTAAAAGCACCATTTTACGATAAACTGGTGGGAAGTGCCACAAAAGACTTTGCAGATATTGTCATATCTGGCGAGCTTATTGAAAATGCTGTCAAGAGTGTAGAATGGAGGGGCAGGAAAGTTCTAGACGAGCAGCGCCCATGAAGAAAAAGGACCCTGAGACTCACATGGTGGGAACAGGAAACCGCTACGCCCCCAACCCATATCCGAGCCAACCTCGACCACGGAATTACCCACCTCCGAATTTCTATTATCCGCATCAAACCCCTTATTATCAAGCACCACCTCCATACCCTTCTTACCCTGTTTGCGCCACCGTTAACCCGAGACCAACTGCCACTTTCCCACAAAATACAACACCCGTCCAAACCCAACCTAAAGATGAACCAAGGCCTGCAAGACCCAACCCAGAGAGACAACAATTCACCCCTGTTCCCGTGCCGTATGGAGAGTTATATCAAAAACTCTTGGAAAAACAGTTAATATCTCCACATTACATGGCACCCTTGAAGCCTCCGTACCCGAAATGGTACGATTCGAACGCCAGCTGTGCTTATCATGCTGGAAATCAGGGTCATTCTACAGAAAACTGCCTCGCCTTCAAAAGAAGAGTTCAAGGACTCATTGATGCCGGTATCTTGAGATTTGATGGTTCGGGCGGTATAACCGGGAACCCATTCCCAAACCACGCTGAAGGGAATGTGAGCGTAGTAGAAGAAGAAAACAAACGGCAAGTTAGGAAGTGGGTCTCCGAAATAAAGATACCTCTGCAGAAAATCTGGGAGGCATTGGCCAAAAATGGGTTACTCGTTCGTCCTAGCGGAGTATTGGAAGGAAAAGGTGAAAGTGGCAAGGTCTTTGCAATTTCCATGGTAGTAAAGAGCACGATATCCAGTCTTGCGAAGAATTTAGGGAAGTACTCCAAGGCATGATGGATAGTAAAAGGATTGAGATCTTCCAAAAAGGGGAAGAAGCAGATGAAAGAGAAGTGTGCGCCTCCGACGATCAATCACCAGGTTGCCCTTACAGCGCCAATCGACCATTGGTAATCTATTATGATGCCAAGAAGGAAATGCTGAAACCAAAAATGATAATCGAGGTGCCATCTCCTTTCCCCTATAAGGATGATAAAGCCGTGCCGTGGAAATATGACATTAACATTGTTACGCCAAAGGGAGAGAAGGCGGAGGTCCCAACCAGAAGCGTTGGAGAAGTGGGTCATTTTACCCGCAGTGGGAGATGCTACTCCAAGGAGGTGGAACCGGCAAAGAAGGTCAACGACTCGAAACAGAAAGGAAAAGCGCCAATGCATGAAATTGAAAATGAGCATGAAATCGTGCCCGAACAGGAAATTAAAAAGCCCGTGGATGAAGAAGAGGCGCAAGAATTTTTGAAGTTTATCAAGCACAGCGAGTACAACGTGGTGGAACAATTAAGCAGGCAGCCGGCAAAAATTTCAGTACTATCCCTATTACTAAATTCGGAGCCACACCGGAACACATTGTTAAAAGTATTAAACCAAGCTTACGTGGCGAAAACATATCTGTGGAAAAGCTTGACAAGTGGGTGAACAATCTAAATACGGTCAATTTCATATCCTTCAGCGATGATGAAATACCGCCTAATGGTAGGGGCTCAGTGAAAGCGCTGCATATTACAACCCGCTGCAAGGGTTACATCATACCTAATGTGCTCATTGATAATGGATCAGCACTCAATGTCATGCCATTGGCTACACTCTCCAGAATTCCAATGGACCTGTCCTATCTAAGGCCCTGTCATTCCACGGTGAGAGCCTTTGATGGAACAAGGCGGGACGTTATGGGAAAAATTGAGATCCCTCTGGAAGTGGGCCCTTACGTATACGACGTCGAGTTTCAGGTCATGGACATCACGCCATCATATAACTGCCTGTTGGGAAGACCTTGGATCCATTCCGCAGGAGCTGTCCCATCGTCACTCCACCAAAAAATGAAGCTTATCATGGATGGTTGTCTAGTTACTATTGAAGGCGAGGAAGATATCGTCGCCTCCGTCTCTGCTGATGCACCTTATGTCGAGGTAAGCCAAGATGCAATTGAATGCTCCTTCCGGTCCCTAGAGTTCGTCAACGCTACATTTGTCGCGGAGGGAAGCAGGATCCCCGTGCCCAAGTTATCAAGGAACACAAAGATGGGGATTAAGTTGACTGTAGGGAGAGGAGCCCGAGCGAGAAGAGGTCTGGGGAAATATCAACAAGGAATAGTTAGGGCTCTGAAACCGGTACCCCACAAAGCTCGGTATGGCCTAGGTTTTCAACCAAATGCACGTCAACTAAGAGAGCAATAGAAGAAAGACCAAGAAAGAAGGGTTGCAAGAACCTTGGGCCGAGAAGTGGAATGGGAGCCCATAGAGTACCCTCCCTTGTCGAAAACGTTCACATCAGCGGGAACGATATACCCCGAAGAAGAGAACCCTAGAAGTACGCTGGTGTTAATCGAAAAGGGTTTTCAAAATATCAGCATAAGTGCTATCGATGAAGGAGCTGATGCGAGTAAGGATGTTTCAAGGATACGCCCCTGCCCTCCTGGTTTTAAACTGAACAATTGGACTGCTGAGGACCTCCTTGTAGTTTCTAAGTTTCCCTCAGAGTAATGCTCGATGCTAACTCTTTTGTGTCCCTAAATATAATGGGATCTTGTTGTAAGAGCTTGTAATTCGCTCTTTATCTTTCAAATGAATGACAATGAGGATGCATTTTGTCACGACCTTTTTACATTCCTACAATTATTCTTCCATTTCATGACCTATTTTTACACTTACTTCATACCATCCCATAGCATTTTGCTTATTGTTTTCAAATACTTCAACGCCCTTCTATAGTTTTCTTTTCCATTTAATTTTCAGGTGCTCGGATATCAATAACATGAACAAACCCGTTACGAATCTTGAAATTGATTTTGAGAGGGCTATTTGCTTAGGAGAGTTCGAAGCTGAGGAAAATGCCGAAGACTATGGTTCGTCTCCTGATTTGCTAAGAATGGTGGAACAAGAGGATAGGCAAATCCTACCCCATCAAGAATCCGCTGAAGCAATAAACTTGGGAACTGATGAAAAGAGACAAGAAGTAAAGATTGGAACCTCCGTCTCAGAGAACACCAGACATAATTTAATCAACCTGCTCCATGAGTATAAAGACGTATTCGCATGGTCGTATCAGGACATGCCGGGATTGGATGAGGATATAGTGGTCCATAGGCTTCCAATGAAACCAGAATACAAACCCATCCAACAGAAACTAAGACGGATGAGACCTGAAATGCTGTTGAAGATAAAGGAAGAGGTCAAGAAACAATTCGATGCTGGTTTCTTACAAGCATCCAAATATCCCGAATGGGTGGCGAACATTGTTCCGGTACCGAAGAAAGATGGCAAAGTACGGATGTGCGTGGACTATCGCGACCTAAATCGGGCGAGTCCCAAAGATAACTTTCCTCTACCACACATTGATACATTGGTGGATAATACGGCAAAACATTCGTTATTCTCCTTCATGGACGGATTCTCGGGGTACAATCAGATCAAGATGGCTCCTGAAGATATGGAGAAAACCACCTTTACAACGATGTGGGGAACTTTCTGCTACAAGGTGATGCCATTTGGATTAAAGAACGCTGGGGCAACATATCAAAGGGCCATGGTGACGTTGTTCCATGATATGATGCATAAAGAAATAGAGGTCTATGTCGACGATATGATTGCTAAGTCCCGAGGAGAAGAAAAGCATGTGGTAAACCTCAGAAAGTTATTCGAAAGACTGAGGAAGTTTCAGCTAAAGCTTAACCCAGCTAAGTGTACATTTGGGGTCACCTCGGGGAAGCTGCTAGGCTTCATTGTCAGTGAAAGGGGTATCGAGGTCGACCCAGACAAAATAAAAGCCATTCAAGAGTTACCATCTCCGTGCACACAAAAAGAAGTCAGAGGATTTTTGGGGAGATTGAACTATATCGCCCGATTCATCGCTCAACTCACCAATCAATGCGATCTAATTTTTCGGCTTCTTCGAAAACATAACCCTGGAGAGTGGAACGAAGAGTGTCAGGTGGCCTTTGATAAAATAAAACAGTATTTGTCAAGTCCCCCTGTGCTAGTACCGCCAACCCCAGGAAGACCGCTGATTTTGTATTTGACCGTGTTTGAAAATTCAATGGGCTGTGTACTGGGGCAACACGACGAGTCAGGAAAGAAAGAAAAGGCGATTTACTACCTCAGCAAAAAGTTCACAGAATGTGAGGCGAAGTATTCGCCTATTGAAAAATATTGTTGTGCTTTAGTCTGGACAGCTCGGAGACTCAGACAATATATGCTATATCATACAACATGGCTAATCTCAAAGTTGGATCCAATTAAATACATGATGGAATCGCCTGCGCTCTCAGGAAGAATGGCACGATGGCAGATCCTCCTATCGGAATACGACATTGCCTATGTGAGTCAGAAGTCGATAAAAGGGAGCGCGATAGCTGATTTTTTAGCAACTCGGACGACAGAGGAATATGAACCCCTGAAATTCGACTTCCCAGACGAGGACTTAATGTGCATCACGGAGAAGGAATCCGAACCATCGAAGGAGAAGCCATGGAAGATGAATTTTGACGGTGCATCGAACGCATTGGGGCATGGAATTGGAGGAATCCTAGTATCACCAGAAGGAAATCATTATCCGTTCACTGCAAGACTGAATTTCTTTTGTACCAACAACATAGCAGAATATGAGGCCTGTATCATGGGACTTCATGCAGCCATCGAGCGAAATATTGAAACCCTAGAAGTGTACGGGGACTCGGCCCTAGTGGTCTACCAAATCCGCGGAGATTGGGAAGTGAGAGATCCAAAATTGATCAAATACAGTGATCTAGTGGCTGAATTGATCAAAGAATTCAAAGAAATAACTTTTCATTACTTCCCACGAGAAGAAAACCAACTGGCTGATGCCCTGGCCACTTTGGCTTCAATGTTCAAAGCAAATAGAGAAACAGAAATAATGCCCCTAAAAATGAGCATATACGAGGCCCCTGCACACTGTTGTAGCATTGAAAAAGAAACAGATGGACGACCATGGTTCTACGATATCTTAGAATATGTCAAGAATCAAAGATATCCTGAACAAGCAAATGAGAACGACAAAAGAACAATTAGAAGAATATCAGCAGGATTTGTTCTTGACGGGGATATTTTGTACAAAAGAGGGAAAGATCAAGTACTCTTGAGATGTGTGGATGCTGTTGAAGCCAAGAAAATACTCGAAGAAGTCTATGAAGGAATCTGTGCAACACATGCCAACGGTTTCACTATGGCCAAGAAGATCATGAGGCTCGGTTATTACTGGTCAACGATGGAAAGTGATTGTATCAGTTATGCGAGAAAATGCCACAAATGTCAAATTTACAGGATAAGATTCATGTAGCTCCTTCGCCACTTCATGTTATGACTTCTCCGTGGCCTTTCTCCATGTGGGGCATGGATGTTATAGGACCAATTTCTCCAAAAGCTTCTAATGGGCATCGATTCATTTTTGTGGTAATAGATTACTTCACAAAATGGATAGAGGTAGCTTCATTCGCTAATGTGACGAAAACGGCAGTCTGTAAGTTTTTGAAAAAAGAAATCATTTGCCAATATGGACTGCCTGAGAGAATCATTTCAGATAATGCTTTGAATTTGAACAACAAAATGATGAAAGAAGTGTGTGAGCAATTCCAGATAAAGCATCATAATTCCTCACCCTATCGCCCGAAAATGAATGGAGCTGTTGAAGCGGCCAACAAGAATATCAAGAGAATCATTGGGAAAATGACTGAGACATATAAAGACTGGCATGAAAAACTACCATTCGCCTTGTTTGCATACCGTACATCTGTGAGAACATCTACGGGGGCAACTCCTTTCTCCTTGGTCTATGGAATGGAGGCTGTGCTACCTATCGAGGTTGAGATTCCCTCTCTACGAGTCTTAATGGAATCAAAACTAGAGGAAGCAGAATGGGTTCAAGCTCGATTCGACCAGCTGAATCTCATCGAAGAAAAGCGCTTAAAGGCAATTTGTCATGGGCAGATGTACCAGAAAAGAATGATCGCAGCTCGTGATAAGAAAGTACGGCCAATAGAGTTTCACGAAGGAGAACTTGTGTTGAGGAAGATCCTCCCAATCGTAAAGGACTTGCGAGGGAAATGGGCGCCAAATTGGGAAGGGCCATACGTTGTAAAGAAAGCCTTCTCAGGCGGAGCTTTGATTCTCGGCGAGATGGATGGGAAAGAGTTACCGAACCCTGTAAACTCCGATGCCGTGAAGAAGTACTATGCTTAAAAAAAAAGAAAAAAAAAGAAAAAAAGAGAAAAAGAAGAAGAAGAAGAAGAAAGAGATTAGGATGAAAACCCGAAAAGGGCGTCCTGATAAACCAAAAGATTAGGATGAAAACCCGAAAGGGCGTTCTAATGAAGGAGATTCAAAGCCCAAGGGGACAAGACCATTTGAACAATAAATTAGACAGCAAGACTACAGTATCTGAAGTACTTCCGAAAATGCGAAATCCTCTATGCAAAAGTCCAATCTCGGAAAGATTCTTGATTAAGAAACGTGAAAGAGTTCATGTGTTGAATATCCAGAACCTTTGTATCCACTAAACGCAATCCTTTTTTCTTGCTTCATAATCCTTTAATTTTCTTGATCAACTTTCTTTGTTTGTTACCTTTGAAGTGATAATAAATGTGGGGCATCTCTTTTTGCACCTATTTCGACTATTTTCAGGCATCTCATTGTGTAGTTTATTTGGACGATAAATAGTGGAATGACGTACTCTAAACGAAAGTAACGTTGAGCATTACTCGGATGAAAATTTGGTAAATACAAAAGTCTCCAAGGCAAAGACAAAGCTCGACAGGGACAAAAGGGTGATATCTGAGAAACATAGATAGCTCGTGAAGTTTAAAACAAAGCATGATAAGAGAGTCAAGAGTCGAGACCAAGAACGCCGATCATCATAAAATTCGTGACGAATAAATTAAAAGTACACAGCATAATCATGTAGGCATAAAAGCATTTAAGACTAACATGTGCATATCATGATCACATCAGGCATAATTCAGGTATCCCGGCAGAGCGAAAGGCTTTACCTGCATTGAATCAAAGGAAAAACACCAGAATTTCACCAGAGGATATGTTTGGTACTATTTTTAAATTTCATTTTCAAAATCAATTCATATTGCGAGAAGTGAATTGAGCCTCAGGTCACATGCTGAGGTACCTTAAATTTCTGTTTATGTATCAAAGTTCAATTCATATTGCGAGAAGTGAATTGAGCCTCAGGTCACATGCTGAGGTACCTTAAATTTCTGTTTATGTATCAAAGTTCAATTCATATTGCGAGAAGTAAATTGAGCCTCAGGTCACATGCTGAGGTACCTTAAATTTCTGTTTATGTATCAAAGTTCAATTCATATTGCGAGAAGTGAATTGAGCCTCAGGTCACACGCTAAGGCATTTTCAATTTCTATTCAAAATTCAATTCATATTGCGAGAAGTGAATTGAACCTCAGGTCACGTGCTGAGGTACTTTAAATTTTTGTTTATGTATCAAATTTCAATTCATATTGCGAGAAGTGAATTGAGCCTCAGGTCACACGCTGAGGTATTATCTATTTCTGTTCAAAATTCAATTCATATTGCGAGAAGTGAATTGAGCCTCAGGCCACACGCTAAGGTATTTTCAATTTCTATTCAAAATTCAATTCATATTGCGAGAAGTGAATTGAGCCTCAGGTCACGTGCTGAGGTACTTTAAATTTCTGTTTATGTATCAAAGTTCAATTCATATTGCAAGAAGTGAATTGAGCCTCAGGTCACACGCTGAGGTATTTTCTATTTTTATTGAGAAGTGAATTGAGCCTCAGGCCACACGCTAAGTGAGTTGAGCCTCAGATCACACGTTGAAATTGAAGAATAAAGACTGGAGTCGATCGAAGAGAAAGATTCTGCCTCTCAGATGGTGCATTGGAACAAGTCAGAGTCACAAGCTTATCACTTTGAAGTTGCAGAAAGAAGGATCACAAGCCTTATCCTACTGGAGCAAATGATCAAGGCAACAGGATATAATGGATCAGAGAGAGACTACCTGAATAAAGAGCACCAAAGAAGTCAAGATTTGGCAAGATCGAGCAAAAATTGGCCTTTCTTAATGTCTTTGCTCTATTCCCGTTACACGACAATGAGCAAAGAGGGGCAGCTGTATAAGCCCAATTTTGCCCAGGGCATTTTAAGCTAAACAAACCAAAAACAAGTAAATAAACCAAAAAAGAATATAAAAGAAAACCAGAATACATTAAGAGTCCAATTTACAAAATATCCACTGTCCATTTACAAGCCCAAATCGGGCATGACCCAAATCGACCCCCAAACACTAGCCCTAAACTGTGCTGGCCCATTAAGGCCCCAAACACTTAGGTTAGGTCTCGGTTGGCCGAAACCCTAAAAGAGGTAGCGCCGCATCCCCCCTGAACGGTCACGTGCCTCCCTGGCTTTCCCAACACCCGAGGTTCGGCTACAGCAGCCCCTTTAGCACCGAAATGGAAGGAACACCCCGTTGACCTCCCCCGTATCTGCAAACATGCCAAAACAAGAACAAGAACCACAACAGCAAGCAAAGGCAGAGAACAGAGAAAAACGACAGAGAACACAGAATAAAAGTTGTATTTTTATTTTTTTAATTATTCTCGGCTATAAAAAGAGCCGAATGACCCTTTGTAGAGGAGGTTTTTTTCAAAGAACAAAAAGAACATTTTGAAATACAAAAAAAGAAGGTATTTTAGTCTATTCTCACTGTAAATATACCATATGCATGCATAGAAATAAAAGGATCGAAGCTTTTTTTTTACCTTTGTGTTCATCGCGGCCTAAATATGTGACATTTCCTTCGGTCTCTTGCGATTCTAGACCGATCTTGAGTGTTCTGGAGGGCAAATAACAATCGAAACCAAAAATACGAAAAATGGGGGGATTTAGCTTTTCAAATCGGGTTCTCCGATTTCGGGTTTGCCCCTTTGTTTTGTTTGTTTTTTTCTCCCTTTGGTATTCCTATTATTTGTTCATAAAGTAAAACAGATATATAGAGGGAGAAACTTACCTGGGAACCGCTACCAAATCTCCATCTCCTCCGTTGACCATCAGGGCTTGGGATGGAATTTCACAGCGAAAGTGATGAAGCCTTCGGATAGGCTCACAAGTCAGGCCATAGTCGGCCTTTGGGCACTACCGACCGCCGATTCAAATGGCGTCTTGGTAGCCGAGACAGGAGCCCTCACCTTGCGGCCAGTTGAGAAGAAAAAGGAGGGTCTGTTATGATTAGGGTTTTCCTTAGTTTTTTTAGGTTTCATTTTATGTCATTTGGGTTATAGATGGAACGGCACCGTATAGGCCATGGAGCATCCGAGACCCGACCCGATGGAGACCACAACCCGCGTGTTTTCACGCCTAAAGGGTTATTTACAAGTTTGGTCCTCCCCTAGTTGGGTCCACTTCGATCGGGTCTTTTATGCTTTTTCTTTTCTTTGATTTTGGTTTCTAAATTCTGTTTTTATTGCATTTTGAACCTGGGCTAAGTGACGCGTTTCAAGAGGAAGGAAAATTTGTTCCTTTAGTCCCCCTTCGTTACCGCGCATCACAATGAGGCCCCTTTCTATTCTTTTATTCGCGATTTGACCCCAGCACTCCATTAATGCTTCGATTTTAGTCCGTTTTTATTCATTTTCGAATTTATATTTAATTTTCATGTTATTTTTTGCCATTTCCTTTATCATTAAATGTTATTCATATTATTTCTTTTAACATTATTATTTTCACCATGTATACCCGTTTTTATATCATATTATTTATATACATATGTATTTCCACTTACTATCTTATGAATATTTTTAAACACTCTATTATGTTTATATTTCTTATATATTAATTGTATATTTTTAAGGCCACTATGTACATATCTTTTTAACATCACACTTTTCAACATTACGGATATTATCTTTTCTACTCTACTACATATGTTTTAAATACAGTGCATTCACCTATTTTAAAATTGTATTTTGTACACTATACCCATATATATTTTTTATATTTTGTATATACATCTTCATATTATTTTGTACGTGTATTTTAATACTATTATATTTTGCATATTGCACCTATTTTAAAATTATGTTTTATATATCACGTATATTATATTCTCACATATTATATGCATATTTTTCACTTTGATAGTTATATACATTTTTATGTATTATTTCATGCATACGTATTCCTAAAATCCTTTTTCTTATCTTCATTATTATTTATACATATATATTTTCATACATTGTGTTAATAATTATTTTTGTATGTCATTTTTTATCATACTATTCATATTTTTATTATCTCATGTATATATTTTAATATTGTTATGTATAAGTATTTTCATCTATTACATATGTATATTTAAATATTGTTCTTCATATATTAAGTATGTTATGTTCTTGTATTATATATATATTTGTCATTATTTTACCTACTTTTTAGGTTAATACATATATCAAATAATGCATTGTTTATTTAAAATTTTCATTCGAATTCTTAGGGCTTTAAACCTTTTTCATGATTATTCATCCATATTTGTTAAAAACTTGTCACATTTCATTTGTTCTAATTTGCTTTAAATTTCTTCTAAATTTGTTCTAGTTTTTAAACGTTAATATTATTTTTGTATATGATAATGTGTTGTATAATTATTGCTATATGTGCATTATTTTGTATTTATTGGTTATTGATGCATCGATGCAATATGCTGTTTATGATTTTCTTTCTTTGGTTTGTATCTTATAATTCTGTACCCGTATTTACAAAGATCATACCTCACTCCTTTTGTTAAAAAGTTTCCTTCAAAAGTTTTCAAAAGAATTACTCGTGTTTGGGGTACTTCAAGGAAATCGAGCCTTAACTCACTAGGTTCTGATTTTCCTCATCAAACCCGAATTATCGAGTTTCATTCTCAAAACCAAAGCGCGTGAGTTTTCAAATAAAATTTCATTCTCGAGACTTTGAAATACTGCGTTCTAACTCACTGAATGTGATATTTATTATCTCGAGATAAGAATTTTAAAACCAAGGCAATATTCTATGTTTTGAGGCTTTGGAAGATCGAGCCCTAACTTACTGGGTTCTGATCTCTCATTCGACTCAAAATAATTACATATCCTTTTGATATAAATGCACAAACTTTTTAAGCAAATAGGCGAGCTTAATTTTAAGAAATTGAGGTGTCGCATCCTAACTTACTGGGTTCGGTATTCTCATTCCTCTGAAATAATCAAGTCTCGACTTTTACTTCGACATATTCGAAGGTTTTAATAAAAGGATCGTATTTTAAATTCTTCCAAATTTTCCAACATTCGACACTAAGACACTAATTAACCAACCAGGTACCAATTTTGGGGTGTATCGAGGGTGCTAATCCTTCCTCGTGCGTAACCGACTCCCGAACCCGATTTCTCAAAATTTCGTAGACCAAAACCATCGTTTTAATAAATCAAAGCATTTTAGTAAAATGATCAATTTTTACGAGGTGATCCGATACACCTCAAAATAAAAATCGGTGGCGACTCCATTTTCAAATCTTAAAGTCGATTCCACATATTTTCCAAAAAAATGGTTTCGACAAACTCGACTCGAAATTTGAAACTCAAAATTCGAGTTGATTCAATTAACTCGATTCAAATAATTTGAAATTCAATTTTTTTCGATTTTTTCGAATCGAATCGAGTTTTACTCACCCCTAGCGCTGAGTTTAGCTTACTTTTTTGTTACATGATACAGTATTACTACAGTATCTAATCTCACCGCCATTGCTATTTTTACACTAACTGCAGGTAAATGCACTACCCATCCAAACCTACCCTAAACCCTTTTTCCTTAACCAGTTGAATGCGGACATTAAATCAACCATAAGTTAACATGTGAATAACCCATTTGCCCATATGATTTTTTTTTTTTTTTTTTACTTTTGCAAGTGTATATCAATAAACCCATTATACTTTTGGGTTTGTAGTAAATAGACCTGCTCATGAGTCGAGTCACCCGAAAAGTGAAATGGTTTGGGTAAAAATATAAGCCCAAAAATAGGCTTGAGCCAAAAATAAGGCCCATTTAGGAAATGAGCTTGGCCTCGAGTAAGGCTTTTTCGGGCTGACCTGAATATGTTAAAAAAAAAAAACTAAAGTCTTTTTTTTTTGCTATTTTCTTGTTGTTTTTCATTATTTTTCTATCATTTTATTATTATGTTGCTACTATTTTGTTGTTATTGTATACCTCTTATTTTATTGATAATTTTATTACTATTTTAGAGACATTTGTTGATTAAGTTGCAACTATATTAGTGTTATTTAAATATATATATAATTTTTTAAATTTATTTTCAATTTATTGAGAAATATTTATTTTAGTATTTTTAGTATTTTTGATATATTATATATCTTTTAAAAATTTATATAAAAATAATATAAAAATTTAATACAAGTTGAGCCCTGATTTTAATATTTTTATCCAGGTCGGGTTTTGATAAAATTTTAGACCCAAAAAATGGGCCTAAAATTTTAGTTGGGCCCAATCCAAACCTGACCTGACCTAAGAATACCTCTAGTAATAAACATATTCTTTTAATTAATTTTATTATTGTATACTAAATTAATAAATAATTTTGTTAAAATATTATAAGATAATAAGTGAATAATATATTGATATTTTAATTGAGTAAAAAATATAAGATTTTAATATTGGAATTTTATAAGTTTAATTCATTGATATTAATTGAATTTTATTATTTTCGTTACACATATAGATGCATTATTTTGTGATTAAATTTTCAATTAACTGCTACTGCCGCCGCCATTTCTGCTTCCATTTGGCTTACTTTCAAGATATGGGTAAGCTTCCTTCTTTTATTCTCCGCTCGGTTGTTAATGGTGGAAGCCGTCTTTCTAATTTCCACTCTTTTTCTTCTTCTTCTAACACCATTGCTACCCACATCGAAGCCCTAAGTAAGAAACCCATGTCCATGCCTGTTAGAGGAAAGGGAAAAAGAGACCACCGCTTCGATAATGTTGATCATGCTTTGATTTTGTTCAATAAGATGATTGAAAAGTACCCAAAGCCTTCAATTGTGGAATTTAATAAATTATTAGGAGCCATTGTTAGGATGAAACATTATGCCGTTGTTGTTTCTATGTATAGGCGGATCGAATTATTGGGAGTTTCCCACGATGGTTATTCTTTGAGCATCTTGATTAATTGCTTTTGTCAATTAGGTCGAATTGATTTTGGGTTTTCCGTTTTGGGGAAATTGCTGAAGTTAGGTGTTGAACCTCATGTTGTAACTTTTTCAACTTTGATTAATGGACTTTGTAATCAAAATAAGATTTTTGAGGCTGTTAGTATGTTCGATGAAATGACTGAAAGAGGGTATCAACCTAATTTGATTGTTTACAGTACAATGCTTAAGGGGTTGTGTAAGACCGGCAATACTGATAGAGCTGTTAGGTTTCTAAGACTGATGGAAGGCAGAGGTTATGAACCCGATATTGTAGCATATAGTACCATCCTTGACTGTCTTTGTAAGAACGGTTTGTTACAGGAGGCTCTCAATCTCTTATCTGAAATGAAGGTTAAAGGCATTAGACCAGATATCGTTACTTATAGTTGTTTAATTAATGGTATGTGTAATTCGGGCCAGCAGGAGGGGGCTACAAGGCTTTTGAAGGAAATGGTGGATAACAATATTTCACTTGATATTGTGACATATACTTTATTGATTGATGCTCGTTGCAAGGAAGGATCGATTTCTAAAGCTGTAGACACCGTTGACATGATGAGAAAGCAAGGCATTGAGCCTAATGTTGTCACGTATAATACATTGGTTGATGCGCATTGTAAGGAAGGGATGGTCTCTAAAGCTGAGGATTTTGTTGACGCAATGATAAAGCGAGGCATTGAGCCTGATGTTGTTACCTATAATACATTAGTTAATGGTCATTGCTTGCAGAACGAAATGGATAAAGCTAGAAGAGTTTTCAACTTGATGATTGAGAAGGGTTGTGCACCTGATATAGTTACTTACAGCACCATGATCAATGGATATTGCAAAGCGAAGAGGTTAGACGAAGCAATGGAACTCTTTCATGAAATATCTCAAAAGGGACCAATCCCGAATACTGTCACATACAGCACTCTTGTGCAAAGTATGTTTCAGTTAGGGAAAGCTTCAACTGCTTATGAACTTTCTAGAAAAATGCTTGCTTCTGGACAAGTTCCAGATATAGTGACCTGTAACATTTTTTTAGATGGTTTATGTAAAACAGGTCATATCAAAGAGGCAATGAAACTTTTTCAAGCGATGCGAAACAGTGGGTTGGGACTTGATATTGTCCCATATACTATCCTAATTGATGGGTTGTGCAAAGCTGAGCAAATCGAAGTTGCAAAGGAATTATTTCATCAACTCTCAGACAATGGTTTCAAACCAAATGTTTACACATATTGTGTAATGATTAATGGACTGTGTAAAGAGGAATTGCCAGATGAAGCATACATGTTGTTTGGGAGCATGAGAGATAATGACTGTTTGCCTGATAGCTGCTGTTATAATGTAATGATTCGGGGGTTCCTTTGCAACAGCTATACCTCAAAGGCAACGCAACTTCTTACGGAAATGGTTTGTAAGGGCTTTTCTGCAGATATATTCACTGCCACCTTATTTCTGGATCTCATTGTACACTCTAATAAACCAATCTTGCTCTGAAATGTTTCATAAATTGTGTAAAGATCATCACTTGCAATGTGAAACAGTTTGTGACCATTGTACAGTGGTCAAAGATTCTGGAAACTTGAATGAGGTTTAGTGTCTATTTTCAAATTTGTTGATTTTGTTTTGACTTGTGTAGTAAGTGAGAATCTTGTTGGTGATTATGTTGAGAAATTAGGGGAAAACCAATATCTATTTCAATGACAATAGCATCGGTTTCTAGCTGCTCAGAACTTTTAACTTCTTAAAAGTGCAGAATTCAATCAAATTTATATCTTTTTGATTAATTGAAAACACATTTTCCGGAAATAATATGATATTTTGAAAAATGTAATATATTCTTTTGCTCTAATAATTTTAGGTAAAACATTTTACATTATTGGATAATTTCGTTCTCAACTTATTTTCCGAAAATTATTTTAATGTTTTCATTATTTTATCAAAAATATTTAGTTTGTGCACGGAAAACAAAACTGTATGTTGAGTGTAACTTAGTGGAATTTTTTAAAACCAGTCATTGAAACATAATATAAATCGTTTTAAATGCATAAGTTAAAAATGAAATGAAATGCAATTATCATGTCATCTATACCTGTTTTCATATTCTTTGTTCATTAACACATCTTACTATATAATACCTATAATTTGGTATCTCAATCTCCAATTTCATGTATTCATTGAGCATATTTATCATCGTTTAACTTATTTCACATTTTTATTTCATTGAGCATCCATTTGCCATCTCAATAACAATCAGCGCACCTCAAATCTTATCAATTTTTATCATGATTTCATTTACCAAACACATGGCAGCATCAACCATCTATATATATATATATATATATATATTCAATTTCATCCTTATATAAACATACACATTTTTCACAGCATTCAATTTAGCCTTCATGAACATCAATAAATTGAAATAATTTCCAAAACATCTCATTATCACGAAGGGTCTCACCTTATGTTTCTTACCATTAATCTAATTTACATATAGATACTTCATATTTCTCGATTTAATCCTTTTGATGTCAAAACAATATATAATAACAATTTGACTATAAAACAAAACAATATAACAAAAATATATCTTCAATTAATAAAGTAAGTCCCAGATGAACTTACTAGGGCTAAACAACAAAGATGGCAATATTAGAAGTTAATTAGAAATTTTCTCTTTTTCACAATTATCTACCGATTCTTGATCTATACAATAATTTTATTTCAAACATCAAGTTCAATTACATGACCACATCTAATTTGATGCAAATGACATTTCATAATTTCCCTAAAAAATTTACATTTTATTCAATTTAGCCCCTAAAACTGAGACAAGCTTATTTTTCATAATTAAGCCCAAACTATTATGTCAAATTCATTATCATCCTAAAACAACCCTCAAGTCACGAAATTTATAAGAAATTTATGTCATTTTCAACAATTTAACAATTTAGTCCTTAAACTCAAAATGAATCAAAATCACTTTACAAAATAGTCTTATTTCAACACCAAGCTTCAAACTCAACCGTTAACATCTAAAAAGCTTCAAGAACGTCGATGGTAAGTTTTCAAAACTTTGACAGTATTTCAAAATAGTCCCTGGGCTAACTAGATTAAATTACAACGATCTCAAAAATATAAAATTTACGAAAAACAAACTTAAAAACCACTTACATGCAAAAGACCGGACTTGGAGCTTCAAAAATGACTATTCCTTATTTAGTTTTTGATGTTGGACGTTTGGGGAAGACAAAGGAATAAAAATGATAGCCTTAGGTTTATTTTTTATCATTATTTTAACTCAAAATAATACAATCTAAACATAATCACCAAAAAAATAAAATTCACCAACCGGCCATTAAAATAACTATGATTAAACTGCCATATAAAACCATTAAGCTTTTAAACTCAACTATCGCATATAAATTAATAGCGATTAACTGTTATAATTTTTATGATTTAGTTTTTTTTCTTTAATTAACTAGCCGAACATTAAAATTATTAGATCAAATTTCAATACACTAAGTAACTTTGTAAATATTTAATAAAACTATTTACAGGCTCATTTTACAGAAACGAGGTCTCGATATCTCATTTTCAAAACTACTTGACTTTAGGGATAAACCACTTTTACTTAAATATTTGTTCAATCAGCAAAAATTATCAAATCAATTAGCAAATAATAATATTTATAGACTCATGCGTTGGATTTGTGATCCCAAAATCACTAATTCCGAAACCACTAAAAAACGGATCATTACACTCACCACAACAATTGTTGATATAAGTGTCGAAACCATTTTTTTTAAAAAGGGTCGACTTTTATTTAAAAACGAAAATGGGAGTCACCACCAATCATTTTTTTATATATGAGGTGTGATCGGGTCACCTCGTGATTTGATTGTTTTAATAAAATATTTTGATTTACTAAAATGACGATTTTGGTCTACGAAATACGAGAAAACGGATTCAGAAGTCGATTACGTGCGAGGAAAGATTAGCACCCTCGTCACGCCCAAAATTGGTACCTTGTTGATTAATTAACGTCTTAATGTCAAAAGTCAAAAATTTGAAAATATTTTAAAATTCAATTCCTTTAAAGGAATGTTTGGATAACTCGAATTGGATATTGAGATTCTTTTGTTTTGAAGGAATAAAATATCATATCTAGCATGTTTGGATACGACATTTCAAACCCTCGATACCATGATCATCTTATGATTTTCAAAACTTATGCATTGAAATTTTAAAAGGATATTTGGTTATTTGGTCAAACGGTAAATCAAAATCCAGCACGTTAAGGCACGATTTCTCGAATTTCTAAACACGAAATATTGTCTTTTTTTAAATAATTCTTACCTCGGGACAACAAAATATTACATCCAGTAAGTTAGGATGCAACATCTCGAATTCCCGAGAATAAGTCTTTATTTGAAACTCATGTGTTTTAATTTTAAAAGGGTATTCGTTTATTTAGGCTCAATGAGAAAACCGAGACCCAGTAAGTTAGGGCACGATTTTCTTTAAGCTCCCAAATACTGAATATTGCCTTATTTTGAAAACTTTTGAACAATAATGAATACAACACTTATTAGTGTGTTTATTTTGTTTAGAGCAAAATAACGATCTAAGTTGGATAAACATATTTGGGTTTAATTTGCAATCCAATGTACATGAAATAGCTAAAAAATAATGCGAGAAATGGATGAATAATATGCAAATGCTAATGCGTGATGATAATACGAAAATACAACTAAATGAATTATACATACACAATGACAATAATCACAATACATATATTATTTAAGTATTAACATTAATAAATAAGAAAAATGAAATGAATAATATAAAACAACTTAAAATAATCAATAAAACCATTTTAGATTAATAATACATGAAAAATAAGTTTAAAACAGGTACTATGAAGAACAATCTAAAGTTAATAGTGAAATAATTTAAAATAATTAACGTACAAAGTAATTTTAAAATAAAATAATTTAAAGCGATTTAAAATAAATAATTTATGAAATAATTTAAAATAACATATAAGAAGTTTAAAATAAATAGTATATAAATTTTTATATATAATTGTTTAAAATAAAAATATATATAAATAATTTCAAAATAAATATAGTATAATAGTTTGAAATAAATAATATATGTAAAATATTTAAATTTAGAATAGTTTAAAATACATAATACGTAAAAGAGAGTAATGATAAAATGAGTTAAAATAAATAATATAAAAACTTAAAAAAATAATAATAACGGTTTTTTTAAATGAATAAATCAATAAATAAATCAAACAGACTAAGGACTAGGCTGAAATTGAATTAAAATTTAAGGTAAAAATTGTAAATAATGAAAAGAAGGTAATCAAGGACCGAAATGAATCGTGTTGAAACAATGAGGGACTGATTAGGAAATATTCCCAACCCTTATGCACATCGTTTCAGCATGGACCCAAATGTAATAAAAAATAACTTATGTGGTCAGATTTATAAAAATAAATAAAGTAAATGAAAGGGCCAAATTGTAGTGCACACAAAGGTGGAGGGGCCAAGGGGATAAATATCCCATTTAGCAGAAACACGCGGACCCTCTTGAGTGGGCCGGGTCGTACTCAATCTCTCACTCATTCTCTCCCCTTATCCGACCGAGTCTGGTCATCAGACCGCCGCTGGTCTGCCGCAGTACACGGCAGCCTGAGGCCCAAAAGGGGCTTTTTTTGGTCGTTTCAACCCCTACAACACCGATCTAACACCGAAATACCCAAAAGAGCCTTCAAAGATTAAAAAAAGGACCGAAAACCTTTCAACTTCCTCACTTCTAGCCACCAGCAAGGTAAAAGTTTCTTCTCTTTTTATGTATATGCCTATTTGTATATCGTTTTAAGTTAAACACACACAAGAAGGAAGAAAATAATACCTACGCTAAAAGAGAATGAAAAGGGTTCCTTAACTTCCAAATCTCTTGTTTTTATCTTTGTATTTTATTCCAATCCTCCGTGTCATTACATTGATTTTATCTGGCTTTATAGCCAAACTATTACACTATTTTGTCACTGTTCGCTACTGCTCTCTGTTGTACATTGTTTGTGTGTTACGTTGTTTCTGTTTTTGTTTATGCTCCTGTCTATTTTTTACAGGTCATGCGAGGTAGTCAACGAAAGCAGGTTTGCCTATTCTGGTGCTAGGCCGCGGGCAATACGCTCGAGGCATGTGGGGAAGCTGCGACGTTGGAGAGGAGGAGAACCCTTCCAAAAATGTTTAGTGTTTCGGGCTGGGCTTAGGGTTTTAGTTTGGGCCATGTACTTGGGCTTATATTTGGGTTTTGATTTAGGTTTGTAATGGGTTTCATGTATTCTTTTATTTTTGGGCCTGGGGTCTATTGTGGTTTATTGAGCCTAGGTAAAAATGGGTCACTATAGCTGCCCCTCTTTGCTTGCTGTCATGTAACAAGAATGGAGCAAAGACTCCAAAGAAAGACCAATTTTGTCCTATCTTGCCGAGTTTTAACTTCGCTTAGCACTTCTTTTCTTCAAGTAGCTTCATTCCAGGCCACTACACCTTCAGGGGCATAGGAATTGTTGTTTCGATCCGCTCCTATGTAATTTCAAGGAGAAAAGATTTGTAGCTTTGATCTGCTCTGTTGGAACTTTAAAGAGATAAAATCTAATAATTTCAAGCTGCTCCACTGCAACTTCAGGGAGATAAGGTTTGTGGCTTTGAGCCGCTCCAATGTAATTTCAGGGAGAAGAGATTTGTAGCTTCGATTTAATCAGCTGGAACTTCAAGGAGATAAGAATTGTGGCTTCAACATAATTTCAGAGAGAAGGGATTTGTAGCTTCAACCTACTCTGCTGGAACTTCAAGGAGATAAGAATTAATCCTCAGTGTAATTTCAGGGAGAAAGGGATTTGTAGCTTCGATATACTCCACTAGAACTTCAAGGGGATAAGACTTCAGGGAGAAGAGATTTGTAGCTTTGATCTTCTCTACTGAAACTTCAAGGAAACAAGGATTGATCCTCAATGTAATTTCAGGGAGAAGGGATTTGTAGCTTCAACCATTTGTACTGGAACTTTGACGAGGTAAGAATTTAGAGAGAAAAGATTTGTAGCGTCGATCTTCTCTACTGAAACTTCAAGGAGATAAGGATTGATAACTTCAACCTACTACACTGCAACTTCAGAGAGATAAGGTTTGTGTATTTGATCCTACTCCACTGCAACTGCAAGGAGATAAGGATCATGGCTTTAATCTGTTCCTTTACTACCTCAGGAAGATAAGATTCGCCATTTTTGATCTGCTCCACTACTGCTTAGGGAGACAAGATCCACAATCTTCAGCCTACTCCACTGCTGCTCAGGGAGATAGGATCTGCTTCCCTACTACCTCAGGAAGATAAGATTCGTCGTCTTCGATCTGCTCCACTACTGCTTAGGGAGACAAGATCTACAATCTTCAGCCTACTCCACTACTGCTCAGGGAGATAAGACTAGTGTCTTCGATTTGCTCCACTACTGCTTAGGGAGACAAGATCTGTAATCTTCAACCTATTTTGCTGCAAACTCAAGGAGGCAAGGCTGGTGTCTTCAATCTACTCCACTACTGCTTAAGGAGACAAGATCTGTAGTCTTCAACTTGCTTCGCTGCAAACTCAGGAAGGCAAGGATGGTATCTTCGATCTACTTCACTGTAACTTCAGGAAGGCAAGATCTGTTGTCTTCAGTCTGCTCCACTGCAAACTCAAGGAGGCAAAGCTGGTATCACATTGTTATTTTTTTTTCAAATTTGTTGATGTCACATCTTTTAATAAAAATACTCACTTGGTAATCATGCAATTAAAAAAAGGCGTTGTAATGAATTTGAATTTAACAAAATGTGTTTAATATATGCAAAAAAAATGTAAAATATAAATTTATAGATATAAAATAAACTCAATTAAACAATGAAAAAGTAAGAAAATCTCAAATATATGTTTGTTTAATTGAAAACAAATTTTATGAAATATTTTTAAGAAATTTGTCAAACAACAGAAAATATTTTACAGAGATTCAACTAAACACTAGAAAGTATTATCTTTTCCAAGAAAGTAAGTTATTTTCCAAAAATCATTTTCCAAAAGTTATTATTAGTGAAACAAACATACCATAATACCACACTCTTTTATGACCTAATTTGTTTGGATCTATATCACTAGAATGGAATAAAAACCATAGCAACATTTAAGTTACAACCTCTTCCACACCATGCAGTTGGAGCATCTGCTTAAATTGAATTAAGCTTCACCAAGTTATCCGCAGAAGGCTCCTAAACAGGGTAGTGATTTAAGTAGTTTGGGGTTAAAAAAGTATGGAATTTAACTTCTGATAATATGAAAACAGTTAAACTTTTATGATAGTCGTTAAATCCGTTAAGTACAATAAGATGATCTTTTATGAGTATTATATGAAAATAGTAAGCTGACATGGTATTTAACATGTGATAATATGTTTGTTACATAAAATTTTGGAAGTAATAGAATTGAACTTAATAAACTTAACTACTACTATTAAAAACTAGTCCTTAAAATGACTAAATTAAAATATAGAGACTAAATCTGTAATTTACGGATAAGATAAGGACTAATAAATTAATTTAAATCTATTTAAATTAAAATTAACCAAAATTTAAGTTACCCAATTTGCACTCATAAGCCCATGTCTGTAAATCTGTTTAAATGATAAAAATGATTTTTCTCTTTTGAGAAGGTCAGGGCCTTTGCCTACCTCTCCTGTTACATTTGATTGAGTGTAGATTTTGAATTAACTTGTGACATATAAACAAACATTTAAATGAGCCATTTAAAATTAAAATTATTTATATAAATTTATTTTCTAAGGGTGGGTTTGGATGGGCGATTGGGTGCTGTGCGGTGCATTTAGCTTACTTTTTGTCTCATGCTACAGTATCACTACAGTATCTAATCTCACTGCCATCGCTATTTTTATACTAACTGCAGGTAAATGCACTACCCATCCAAACCCACCTGAAACTCTTTTTCCTTAACCAGTTGAATGCAAATCTTAATTCAATCATAAGTTAACATGTGAATAACCCTTTTGCCCATATTCTTTTTTACTTTTGCATGTATATATCAATAAACCATTATTCTTTTGGGGTTGTAGTAAATAGACCTGCTCATGAGTTAGGCCACCCGAAAAGTGAGAGGGTTTGGGTAAAAATATAGGCCCAAAAATAGGCTTGGGCAAAAAATAAGGCCCATTTAGGAAATAGGCTAGGCCTCGAGTAAGACTTTTTCGGCCCGACCTAAATATGTAAAAAAAATTGCAATTTTTTTTTACTATTTTCTTGTTGTTTTTCACTATTTTACTATCATTTCATTATTATGTTGCTATTATTTTATTATTATTATATAACTCTTATTTTATTGGTAGTTTTATTACTATTTTAGAGACATTTGTTGATTAATTTGCAACTATGTTAGTGTTATTTAAGTATATATAATTTTTAAAATTTATTTTCAATTTGTTGGCAAATATTTATTTTAATATTTTTAGTATTTTTGATATATAAAAACAATATAAAAATTTAATACAAGTTAGACCCTGGTTTTTGACATTTTTATTCAAATCGGGTTTGGGTAAAATTTTAGACCTAAAAAATAGGCGTAAAATTTTAGTTGGGTCCAATCCAAACTCCACCCAGCCCATGAGCACCTCTAGTAATAAAAATATTCTTTTAATTAATTTTATTACCCAGCCCATGAGCACCTCTAGTAATAAAAATATTCTTTTAATTAATTTTATTATTGTATACTAAATTAATAAATAATTTTGTAAAAATATTATAAGATAATAAGTGAATAATATATATTGATATTTTAATTGAGTAAAAAATATACGATATTTAATATTGGAATTTTATAACTTTATTTCAAATATTATAAATTGAATTTTATTATTTTCGTTACACATTGAATGTCGATGCATTATTTTCTGATTAAATCTTCAATTATCTGCTACTGCTGCCGCCATTTCTGCTTTCATTTTGCTTACTTTCAAGATATGGGTAAGCTTCCTTCTTCTTTTATTCTTCGTTCAGTTGTTAATGGTAGACGCCATCTTTCTAGTTTCCACTCTTTTTCTTCTTCTTCTAACACCATTGCTACCCACATCGAAGCCCTGAGTAGGAAACCCATGTCCATGCCTGTTAGAGGAAAGGGAAAAAGAGACCACCGCTTCGATAATGTTGATCATGCTTTGATTTTGCTCAATAAGATGATTGAAAAGTACCCAAAGCCTTCAATTGTGGAGTTCACTAAATTGTTAGGAGCCATTGTTATAGACAGATCGAATTATTTGGAGTTTCCCACAATGTTTATTCTTTAAGCATCTTGATTAATTGCTTTTGTCAATTAGGTCGGATTGATTTTGGGTTTTCTGTTTTGGGGAAAATGCTGAAGTTAGGTGTTGGACCTGATGTTGTAACTTTTTCCACTTTGATTAACGGATTTTGTAATCAAAATAAGATTTTTGAGGCTGTTAGCATATTCGATGAAATGACTGAAAGAGGGTATCAACCTAATTTGATTGTTTATAATATAATACTTAAGGGGATGTGTAAGAGTGGCAATACAGATAGAGCTGTTAGGTTTCTAAGACTGATGGAAGGCAGAGGTTATGAACCCGATATTGTAGCATATAATACCATCCTTGACTGTCTTTGTAAGAACAGTTTGTTACAGGAGGCTCTCAATCTCTTATCTGAAATGAAGGTTAAAGGCATTAGACCAGATATCGTTACTTACAATTGCTTAATTCATGGTATGTGTAATTTGATTGCAAAGCGAAGAGGTTAGATGAAGCAATGGAACTCTTTCATGAAATATCTCAAAAGGGACCAATCCCGAATACTGTCACATACAGCACTCTTGTGCAAAGTATGTTTCCGTTAGGGAAAGTTTCAACTGCTTGTGAACTTTTTAGAAAGATGTTTGCTTCTAGACAAGTTCCAGATATAGTGACCTGTACCATTTTGCTAGATGGTTTATGTAAAACAGGTCATATTGAAGAGGTATTGGAACTTTTTCAAGCGATGCGAAACAGTGGGTTGGGACTTGATATTGTCCCATATACTATCCTAATTGATGGGTTGTGCAAAGCTGGGCGTATCGAAGTTGCAAAGGAATTATTTCATCAACTCTAGCTCAGACAATGGTTTAAAACCAGATGTTTACACATATTGTGTAATGATTAATGGACTGTGTAAAGAGGGATTGCCAGATGAAGCATAAAGGTTGTTTGGGAGCATGGAAGATAATGATTGTTTGCCTGATAGCTACATTTATAATGTAATGATTCGGGGGTTCCTTTGCAACAGCTATACCTCAAAGGCAACACAACTTCTTACGGAAATGGTTGGTAAGGGCTTTTCTGCAGATATATTCACTGCCACCTTGTTTTTGGATCTTATTGTACACTCTAATAAATCAATATTGCTCTAAAATGTTTCATAAATTGTGTAAAGATCATCACTTGCAATGTGAAACAGTTTGTGACCATTGTACAGTGATAAAAGATTCTGGAAACTTGAATGAGTTTTAGTGTCTATGTTCGAAGTTGTTGATTTTGTTTTGACTTGTGTATTAAATGAGAATCTTGTTGGTGATAATGTTGAGAAATTAGGGGAAAACCAATATCTGTTGCAATGACAATAGTATCGGTTTCTAACTGCTCAGAACTTTTCACTTCTTAAAAGTGTTGAACTCAATAGAATTTAGGCCCTGTTTTACTGAAAATATTTTTCGAAAAATGTAATCTTTTCCCATGTTTGAATGATTTTAATTAAAACATTTACATTGTTTGATAAATTGTCCTTAACTCATTTTAAGTGAAAAAATATAAGAAGAAAAAAATTTAATTACAAATATTATTGTAAAATAAACTATTCATTTTTAATCAAACTCAGTCAACTTAATTATTTTTGTAGAATTATTTGTTATAAATTACGTTTTTACATATAAAAACATCTTTACTAAAACTTAATTAAAATATCTAATAAAAGTAAGCAACAAATTACAAAAGGCAATTGGAGGTTTGGGACAAATTTGATTATGTACATTCAATAGCCTATATGTTGACTATCAATTTATGCAATACACTTTAATCCACTGAAGCAACCATACAAACAAACTTGCCTGCAACTGTGTTAACAATGGTTACTTGATGGCTAAATCTTCTTAAGAACAATTGGATATACAACCACCTAACTTAAAACAGCAGCACTGACATTCAAATAGGCACAAAATACTACTGCTTGACGGTCCAAGAACCGCTGCAAATGATTCGGTGAATCTTCTTTGATGAAACAACAATGAAACGATCATCTTAATTAAACTCAACGATGATCTGCCACCCCAATATAAAGCCTTCAACAACAGCTATCAATCACCATTCTGCAAAAAAGCATTTGAGATCGAAAGCACCTTGACTTTGCCTACGAATCTGCCATTCCATTAGCATCTCTCCCAATTTTTCTAAACAGTACCTCACGGGTGGACATCTTAATCTCATCAATGCCTGCTCAAATGTACCATTATTTCCAAGGCCTAGATTTCTCATTGATACACCAAGTAAGCGCGACTATGGAGTCGGATTCAACCATAAGCTTTCAGTCTTTAATCCACGTCTAGGAATCCAAGAAGAAATGAAGAGCTAACTTAATCGCCATAATTTCAGTGAAATTAGAATCTAGGACACTTAAGGGACCTGAAACATAGCAATGACATGATTCTTCGAATTTCTAAGAACCTTTCCACACCCTGTTGGACCAAGTTTACCTAATGCCAAATCATCATCGTTAAACTTTAACCAACCTCCATTTGAAGGTTCCCAACGCGCCACACTCTTGGTATGATGGCTACGGATACTCCCTTCACAATCTCACAGACACTCCCACCACATTGACTCAACAAAATTCACACCTTCCAGCAATACTTTTATCCAATGCAAAGATCTGAATTTAACCCGAAAAAAGAATCTCCTCTAAATTAAAATCTTTTCAGCTAAACATAGAATCGTTTCATGCACTCCAGAGGTTCCACAAGGCAGCCATAATAGACATCAACCACGAATTAAACAAAGGTTAAGACAACAACTTATCAAAGCATAACGAAAGAAAGGAAAAAATACCTCTAGGAAGCACCCAACAACATTCCACCATCCAGCAAATTCATATCAGAATTTGTTAGCTCGGGCACTTTTCATCAAAATGTGACCAACATCCTTAGATTCCACTTTGCACCAACTGTAGGAGTCCTTTCCAAAATCACCAATCATACAAAACATTGTCGCTTTGGCAGAATGTTCAGGCTCCATAATTTTTTTATGAAGGACAAAAGCTGCCTTGAGACAGCAGCTAGATAATCTGAATTTTTTTTTTCTGAAAATTCACTATTTATATCATGTTCCCAAGCAATTACACCCTTCTAATCACAATGAATAGGACGACACAAAAACGACTCCTTCGAAAAAAGGAGCTCCAAAACTGATGATCAAAGCAGCCATTTTTGAATAATCCTTCGCATTGGCTACTTTGTCCATATCTGTTGGTGCTTGGGTGAGCTTAACAAAGAGTCGAGCAGAAGCCTTACACGGCAAGTCTCGTGGCTTGCGGAAGAAACAAAGCAGAGGCAATAGTTCTAGGAGAATACCAGTTGAAAACAAGAAAAGTAAAGCATGAAAATGATGAAGAACTGAACTTTAATTCATCATAACATAAAAGTTTTACAAAACAAATACGTATAAGAGGAGATTACTTGTGATTACAAGTCAAAGTCTACCTAAAACTTCACCTAACACCACTTAAACTTTGAAATAAGAAGACATAACTTGTACATTTAACTAAAGCTACATCAATCACAAGTTTTCATCAAATATCAGTCACCAATGTTCAAATTGAACAAAAACTTCATTACATTAACAAAATTGACAAGAAACAGTTGAAATGGAACTAAATTCATGCGGCTGCTTCATGTATTGTTGCTGCTACATGGTGCATCGTGCATGGCCTTGCATGGCCACCTTTGCTACTGCATGGAGGCTACATTCAACAATATCCAAAGCAAAAAGCCTAGGATAATGATCTTTAAGAGCTCCACAATCACACCAACGATTAGAATCCTTCCAAATCATTTGAACAATCTCATCTTCCACCTTTGCTAGTTTTGTTTCAAGTAATATAATAAGATCAATTTTCGAATTAATCACTAATTTCTTCACCAAACCTCATTTGATACTCGACCCCACAGCACGTACATTCCAGCAAACCAACTTCAGTTAATTGCACTTTGCACAAAAGGAATACCTCAACAAGAATAAAAAATAAGAGAGAAGCCGCACCTCAAGCCCGCTAACTTTTCCATGACTAAATCATCATCCACTTCCGCTGTCATCCCAATTAATCCACTTACTCTCCGAGTTTCCTCAGCCTCTTTAATGACCCTTGAATCCAACTTAATGACCCTTGAATCCAACTTAGCCTTCTTAACGTCGTCTTTTAACTATCTGCCCTCCTTTCCTTTTTTTTCTCTTTTGCGAATCCCTTTGTCGTCTCTTAAATTTATCTCGATAGATTTTCTAAATGTGATTATTTAAATATCCAACATGCACTACGTAATATTTACCTACAATAACGATATGATAACTCACTCATAACAGATAAATTTATTAATCAAATAATGACTTTAATTAAACTTAAATTGAACTTAAATGATAACCCACTCATAAAAGATAAATTTATTAAATCTCTATGATAACTCGTAGAGACAAGAAAAGATAAAATACTATATACAAAATCAAAACCAGGTACAAGTGCCGCACAATACCATAGTTTTTCTTACATAGAGCTGATTTTGCTAACCAATCAATATGATCATTGAACACCATGTTTTTTTATATTATTTTGTTCTACTAGATACAAAATTACAACTATAGGTAGAACCAAAAAACATATAAACACTGCTGTAATAACCATATTTTGCCCGAGCCTTAAAGTAAATAAACAAAAATAATACAAAGTCCTTAACAATCCATTTTACAGTAGCCCACTTACACCCAAACTTGCTTGCTATACCTGATTAGCCTAATAGCCCGTACCAGGCCTAAACCGAATTACCCAATTACCCAAATTAAACCCCTAACTACCCTTGACCCGTATACACTAGTGGCCCAAGACACAAGCTAGCCCAATTGACCCATCGTGGTTTCCAGAGAAGGGTTCGCGCCGCAAGCATGCCTCTTCGTCTCCTGCTACAGTCAACACTCGTCCTCAAATCACGTTGCAACCAACGCGTGAATCATGGCCGCCACCATCAATCTCGCACCATTCACCTGCAAAAGGAGGGAAACAGCAAGCAAATAAAAGGAATCTGGCAACAAATCAAGCAAATACCAAATTTGCGTACAAAAACAGTGGCTATAAAGCCCGAATTCAAACAATGTAAAAGGGGGGACTTTTCACCACGAAATATACAAAGATTCATACACATATACAGAGAAAGAAACAAAGAGATTCGTGTACAAAATACGGAAAGAGAAATAAAAACAAGTTTTGATTCCAACAAAAGGTGGTTTTTTTAGTTTTATTATTTCATTTTTTTTTCTGATTCGAATATACAGGTTTTTTAGTACATGAAATACCTTTTAAAACAAAGAAGAAAAAGATTACCCGCGTTTCGGCTTCGAAAATGGAGGTTTCTGGCCTCTGGCTACCGGGTGCGGCGGCGCGTACGGTGGCGCGTGTGGCGGTCGACCGCCGGAGCCCTCGCCGGATTCTGGGCTGAGGAAAGGGGAGTTGAGAGCATTTGGTTTTTTTTTTTTTCCTTAAAATGGTTTTCAAATGTTTTAAAACTGTTTTTTTTTTCTTTTATAATATTTAAAAAACGGCATCGTTTAAGCTGGGGAGGATCCGCGCGTTGACCCAACCCGATCCCAGGATCCGCGCGTTTTGTGAAGTTGGGCTAATTTCCTTTTCGGCCCTTCCGCATTTTTATATTTTAAAATTAAGTTTATTTAATCTTTTAATTTTGCCCAATTGTCCTGTTTTGATTTCAATTTGGCCCTTGAGCCATTTAAACACATTGAACGGTGTCGTTTCAGGACAAGGGTCAAACTTTTCAATGAGTCCCTCGATCTTAATGCGTGTTTCAGTTGAGTCCAAAATTTAATTTTTTTTATTTTAAAATTAACCCTATAGTTTTATTTAATTCTAATTTTAATCCTTTTTACATTTTTAATTCAAAATATTTTGTTCTTTATATTATTATAAACACTATTATATATGTTTTTTTCTTATATCATGCTGTTATTTTTTATATTTATATTAGTTTTATATTATATTATTTATCATATTATTTTACTATATTATTTATTATACTATTTTTCCATTTTATATTATTTATTATATTTGATACTATTATATTATGTAAATTGTTATTACTATACCATTTTTATTATATATTACTCATCGTATTATTTATCATATTATATACGTTGTTATTATTTTGTATTATTATATTTATATATTATTTTTATTTAATGTTATATTTTTAACTCGTACTATATACTTATTTTATTAACTATTCATTTATATATGTATTACTTTATTTTAACCTACATACTTTTATATCATATATTATCTATTTTACATATATTATTATTACATATGATTTATTATAAACTACCTTTTTTTATTATATTATAGTTCTACATTATTATTTATATATATTATTGTTAAATATTATATTTTTAACTTGTATCATACACTCATTTCATTAATCATTTATAAATATTATACATACTATTTTATTTTCAACCTATATACTTTTACATTATATGTTGTATAATTACTATCTATTATATATTATTTCATATACTATTATCAATATACATCTTGAAATTATTATAAAATATTATGTTAATCTGTATCATTATTTATTTATTTTTATGTATCATTTTATTCTAAATATTTTACTAATTCTTTTATGATTTTCATATACTAAGTGCTAATTTAAAATTATTGGGTGTTGTATTTTTATTTTAAATTCAATATGTATATTATTATATTACTATTTTTTGTATTAATATATTATTATTATTTGTATGTTTATTTTTACATTAAATTACATCATTTTTTGTTTATAATTTATTTAAATATATGTTAAATTACTACTTTGCATGATCATTATTTAAATGTTTTGTTTATTCATTTTTAAAGGCATATTATATATCCTTATGTGTATGTTTTTAGATATTTGAGATTTGCCATAATCATTATTTTTTCCATGTTTGTTAACTAATATTTGACATATATATTATTCTTATTGTTTATATTCATGCTTTTATTTACTTATTATTTTATATGTTATCTAGTATATTGTATTTTATAATGTTCATATTGTAGCGACGTAAAAAATTTTAGCTTCGGTAGCCTTGGTCGCTAATTGTGGCGATTCATTTGAAACTTTGAACACCAAGGTTCGATTTTTATAACAAAAAGGGAGTCACCACCGATCCTTTTTTCTAGGTGTGATCGGACACCTAATAAAACCTCTTTTAACAAAATTTATTTTCGGGTAAAAGAAGGCCAAGTTAGGTCCGCGTCGAAATTTAGAGAGAAATAGGGTCCGAGAGTCTGTTACGCACGAGGAAGGTATTAGCACCCTCGTAACGCCCAAAATTGGCATCTTTTTAAACACGTGTTGTCTTAATTTTCGAAAATATGAGTTCAATCTAAAATTTAATCGTGATCCGGGCGAAATATGAGAAATCACAAGTTTTGGGATTTTAAATATTCACCCAACATAGCGATGAAATTGACGGCTTAATGTTAAATCGGCACATTGCCTTATTTTTGAAATTAATTGAAAGTGAGAAACATTTAAAACGATGAAAAATTTAAAACAATGTTAAAATTAAATGCAATTTGGACATATATAATTTAGAATCATGCAAACAATAGAAATATGAGTATACGGCAAATAATAAATACAGTAATTGTAAAATGATGACAAGTACATACGGTATTAGACAATATGATAAGAGTATATAAAAAAAAAATACATGCAATGGGGAATATATACACAATAGACAAAACATACATATAATGTAGTAAAGAAGTTTATAAATATGATAATATAGGACATATATATATGATTTAAAAAAAAAAATAGTATCAAAGAGGTATATAGAAAGTATGATAATGATGTTAAAAACAAATTATTAATAAAACTATACAAACGTATACACATATATACTGATATATACACATATGTTTTAGAAATATATATACTCTATAATGATATTAAAAGTATACATGTAAAACATGTATTAAGAAAAATACTGATAATGTTTAAAAGTGCATCCATAATATGTAAAGTGTAAAATATAATAAATAAAAATATATCATATATAAGCATTAAATAGGAAATAATACTAATATTAATGACAGCCAAAATACTACTACTAATAAATATAAAAAATTAAATATTAAAGGTAATTAAGTAGTGAAAATAAACAATGGGATGAGATTAAAAAACGGAGCAAAGTTCTCGGGCCAATCTAAAATAAATAAAAGAAAAAATCAAAACAAAAGGGCCTAATCAAATATGCGCGTGAAGAATAAGGGTTAGAAGGGAAATTTTCCCTACACACTCAAAGCGACGTCGTTCGTGTACAGAGCCTTCAGCAGGTCGGGACTAAATTGCAACGAAGGCAAAAGGACAGGTTAAATTAGAAATAAGACATAGGATTATAATGAAACACACTGTGAAACAGAAGGACGTATGGTGAAAATTTCCCTCAAGAACCCAAAACACGAGGATCTAACCGCCCATGGGTCGGGTCATCGGGTATACGCCTATACGGCGTCGTTTTGCAGCGCAGAAAGAAACCCTAAAGTGTAATGTTTAGCCATTCTTAGATTGAAGCACGAAACAACACTTCTTCTCTCTCATTCGACTACACGAAGGGCTTCTTTCAACTGCTGTTTGGCCTACATACCATCACCATAACCGGTAGATGGTGGCGTACCAAGGCATTCCATTGCTTTCGGTTTAGAACCAGGCCTTGAAGGTAATTGATTTCAGCCCCCCACAGTCCTATCTCAGACTCCGATTTTGACGAAGGAGACGATGACTTCGATGGCTAGTTTATGCGAATGTAATCCTTTCCCCTTTTGTTTGTTTTTATTTTACACACAAATAAATAAAAAAAAAAGGTAAAAGAAACAATCCAAATAGCGTTTGAAACCAAAAGGTCCGATTTGAAAATTTTAAAGATCACATTCTTTTCTTTGCTGTTTGATCTTGGTATTGTGGTTATCTGCTTTAGTATGGTTATCCTCAATGTCTAAAATCTGTCTTTGATATCTGGGAAATTCTTTGTTATTCAAAAATGGCCGAATCCCCTTCATATTTTCCTTTTGGTCCTTTTTATAACCGAATAGAATACAATAGAAAAAAATAAAACATCCCTGTTTGATTGCTATTTCACTGTTTCTATCTCTGTTTGCTGCTCCCGTTTTGAACTTGCAGGTGTCAATGTCAATAAATGCGGTGGGACGTCCTCAAACGGCGGTGGCAGTCCCGTGATGGTGGTGTCAGAAGGCCCTAGGGGCGCCGCACCTAGGGTTTGAAATTTGTTCCTCGGGTTTGGGGCATTGGGGCAGCCGATTTGGGGTATGGGGTTAGGCTTAGGGTTTTGGGTTACTGTTTTTAGAGTATTGGGCCAGGTGGGTAGTAGGTTTTATGTAAATAGGTTGCCGGGTTACTTGGAATTTGATTGTAATTGGGATTAATTTGTAAATGGGTTTGAGGTTGGTTTGGTTTTGTAATTTAAATGGGTCTGGGGTATTAATTGGGCTTGTCTGATGTGGGCTTGTTGAAAATTGGTATGGGTTAAATTTAATAGACCAAAATTGGCCTATGACAGCTGCCCCTCTTTACTCATTGTCGTGTAACGGGATTAGAGCAAAGACATAAAGAAAATGCCAATTTTGCCTGGTCTCGCCAAATCTTGACTTCTTTGGTGCTCTTCTTGTTCGAGTAGTCATTTTCAAGTCCATCGTGTCTTGTGGCTTTGGTTCAATCCATCGCGACTTCTGAGCTTCGACTTGTAGCCTCGATCCACTCGCATCTTCCGGGGTACGAGATTCGCCGTGATCTGCTCTTCTGCAACTTCAGAGAGATGAGATCTGGTATCTTAAACCTGCTTTATCGCGACCTCATGGAGGCAGAATCTGATTCTTCGATCAGCTCTAACCTTTATTCTTTACTGAAAAACAAACATCAAAACTAGCCCAGCCTGCGAACTCTCACAATATAGGTTAATTCTTTTGGATCACAAATCGAAAGTATCTCTCAGTGGGTGACTTGAGACTCAACTCACCTCTCGCGATATAAGCTGGTCTATCGAAAAACAGAAATTAAAACAGAAATAAAACTGACTCAACTCATCTTTATGATATGAGTTGATCTTTGAAACAGAAATTTAAAACAAGAATTGAAAAAGCTCGACTCACCTCCGTAATATGAGTTGACTTTGGGACACAAAACGGAAATTAAAAACAGAAATTGGAAAAGCTCAACTCATCTCTGTAATATGAGTTGAGTTTTTGAAACATAAATTAAAAAACTAAAATTGAAAATATCTCAACAGGTCTTGAGACTCAACTTACCTCTCGCAACATGAGTTGATTTTTGAAAATATAAATTAAAAATATGGAAATTGAAAGTGTCTCAGCGTGTGACCTGAGGTTCAACTCGTTTCTCGCAATACGAGTTGACTTTTAAAAAGTATGAATTGAAAATACAGAAATCGAAAGTACCTCAGTGTGTGACATGAGGCTTCAGCTCACTTCCTGCAGTATGAGCTGATTTTGAGAACATGATTTGAAAATTAAAAATACCTCATCGTCTCTCAAGGCTCAAATCACCTCTCGCAATATGAGTTGATTTTTGAAACATAAATTGAAAATACCTCAGCGTAAGAGCCAAGGATCAACTCACTTCTCGCATTATGAGTTGATTTTTAAAACAGAAATTGAAAAGCAAAAATTGAAAATACCTTAGCGTGTGAGCCAAGGCTCAACTCACTTCTGTAATATGAGTTGATTTTTTTTTGAAAAAGAAATTGAAAATACCTCAACGTGCCTTGAGGCTCAACTCATCTCTGTAATATGAGTTGATTTTTGAAAAAGAAATTGGAAAGGAATTGAAAATACCTCAACGTGTCTTGAGGCTCAACTCACCTCTGTAATATGAGTTGATTTTTGAACAACAACATAGAAATACCAAAACATGTCATTTGGAGGACCTTGGCGTCTTTTCCTTGATTTGGTAAAACCATCATCAACCTCTTGCTCTGCTGGAGTACCTGTGTATGTCATGTATGATGTTATCCTGTTATGCCCATGTTTGTCTTAGATGCATGTATGTCTATATGATTATGCTATGCACTCTGAGCTTGTTGTCTTGTCACGGTTTCTGTGATGACTTGCATTCATTGCGTCGATCATTGGCCTTCCCTTCGAGCTTTGTACCCGTCCTCAAGATTTACGAGTAGTCTACGTTTCTCAGATATTACTCTTTTGCCCCTGTTTGAACTTTGTCTTTGCTTTGAGGTTCTTGTACTTTTCAAATTTTCATCCAGATAATGCTTAACATTTCTTTTGTTCAGAGTATGCCATTCTACTATTTATTATCTAAATGAAACACACAATGAGGTGCATGGAAATGGTTAGAATGGGTGCGAAAGAGATGCCCCAAATTTATTCATTTTAACGGTGTCAAACAAAAAAAGTTGACCAAAAAAAGAGTTGATAGAGTCATAAAGCAAGAAAATGAAACTGTTTTTAGTGGATACAAAGGTTCTAGATATTCGATGCATGAACTCTTCCGTGTTTCTTAATCGAGAATCTTTTCGAGCATGACTTCTTGTATAGAGGATTTCGAGCTTTCAGAAATGCTTCAAACATTACAGCCTTGTCACTTGACCCACTGTCCAAAACACCTTGCTTTTTAAACCCAGGTTTGCTTCATTGGAACACCCTTTCAGGTTTTCATTCATATCTCGTGCTAATCAAGACGCCCTTTTGGGTTTTCATCCTGATCTCATTTTCATTTTTATTTTTCATTTTTTTTCAGGCATAGTACTTCTTCACGGCATCAGAGTTTATTGGATTTGGTAACTCCTTTCCATCCATCTCAGTGAGGATCAGAGCTCCGCCCGAGAAGGCTTTCTTTACAACGTATGGCCCTTCCCAATTTGGTGCCCATTTTCCTCGTAAGTCTTTTTGTATTGGGAGAATCTTTCTCAGCACCAGCTCTCCTTCGTGGAATTCTCTTGGCCGTACCTTCTTATCATGGGCTGCGATCATCCTTTTCTGGTACATCTGTCCATGACAAATTACCTTCAAGCGTTTTTCTTCAATGAGATTTAGCTGGTCATATCGAGCTTGGACCCATTCCGCTTCCTCTAGTTTCGACTTCATTAAGACCCGTAGAGAGGGGATCTCAACTTTGATAGGTAGCACAACTTCCATTCTATAGACTAGCGAAAAAGGAGTCGCTCCCGTAGATGTTCGCACGGATGTGCGATATGCAAACAGAGCAAATGGTAGCTTCTCGTGCCAGTCTTTATAGGTTTCAGTCATTTTCCCGATAATCTTCTTAATATTCTTGTTGGCCGCTTCAACAGCTCCATTCATCTTTGGGCGATAGGGTAAGGAATTATGATGCTTTATCTGAAATTGCTCGCACACTTCCTTCATCATCTTGTTGTTTAGATTCAATGCATTATCTGAAATGATTCTCTCAGGCAAACCATATCGACAAATGATTTCCTTTTTCAAGAATCTACAGACTACAGTTTTCGTCACATTGGCAAACGAGGCGGCTTCTATCCATTTCGTGAAGTAATCTATCACCACAAAAATGAATCGGTGCCCGTTAGAAGCTTTCGGGGAAATCAGCCCTAAAACGTCCATGCCCCACATAGAAAAGGGCCACGGAGAAGTCATGACATGAAGTGGCGAAGGAGCTACATGAATTTTATCACCGTAAATTTGGCATTTGTGGCATTTTCTAGCATAGCTAATGCAATCGCTCTCCATGGTCGACCAGTAGTAGCCGAGTCTCATGATCTTCTTGGCCATAATGAAACCATTAGCATGCGTCCCACAGATTCCTTCATGGACCTCTTCGAGTATCCACGCATCTTAACAGTATTTGATCTTTCCCTCTTTTGTACAAGATGTCCCCATCAAGAATAAATCCTGCTGACATTCTTTTGATTGTTCTTTTGTCGTTCCATTTGCTTGTTTAGGATATTTTTTATTCTTGACATACTCTAAGATATCATGGAACCACGGCCGTCCATCTGTCTCTTTCTCAATACTACAACAGTGTGCAAGGGCTTCATATATGCTCATTTTTAGGGGCATTATTTCTGCTTCTTTATTTGCTTTGAACATTGAAGCCAAAGTGGCTAAGGCATCAGCCAATTGATTTTTTTCTCGTGAGAAGTAATTAAAAGTTATTTCTTTGAACTCTTTAATCAATTTGACCACTAGATCGCTGTACTTAATCAACTTTGAATCCCTTACTTCCCAATCTCCGCGGATTTGGTAGATCACCAAGGCCGAGTCACCGTACACTTCTAGGGTTTCGATGTTTCGTTCAATAGCCGCACGAAGTCCGATGATACAAGCCTCATATTCTACTATGTTGTTGGTACAGAAGATATTCAGTCTCGCAGTGAACGGATAATGATTCCCTTCTGGTGATACCAAGATTGCTCTGATTCCATGCCCCAAAGCATTCGACGCACCGTCAAAATTCATCTTCCATGGCGTCTTTTTCAATGACTCGGATTCTTTTTCTGTAATACACATTAAGTCCTCATCTGGGAAATCGAATCTCAAGGACTCATATTCTTCTGTGGTCCGAGCTGCTAAGAAGTCGGCTATTGCGCTCTCTTTTATCGACTTTTGACTTACATAAGCAATGTCGTATTTCGATAGGAGGATCTGCCATCGTGCTATTCTTCCTGAGAGTGCAGGCGATTCCATCATATACTTAATTGGATCCAGATTTGAGATTAGCCATGTCGTATGATATAGCATATATTGCCTGAGTCTTCGAGCTGTCCAAACCAAAGCGCAACAGTACTTTTCAATGGACGAATACTTTGCTTCACATTCTGTGAACTTTTTGCTGAGGTAGTAAATCACCTTTTCTTTCTTTCCTGACTCGTCGTGTTGCCCCAGTACGCAACCCATTGAATTTTCGAACACAGTCAAATACAAAATCAATGGTCTTCCTGGAGCTGGCGGTACTAGCACCGGAGGACTTGACAAATACTGTTTTATCTTATCAAAGGCCACCTGACATTCCTCATCCCACTCTTCCGGACTATGTTTTCGAAGAAGTCGAAAGATTAGGTCGTATTGGTTGGTAAGTTGAGCGATGAATCGGGCGATATAATTTAACCTTCCTAAAAATCCTCTAACTTCTTTTTGCGTACGCGGAGGTGGTAACTCTTGAATGGCTTTTATTTTGTCTGGGTCGACCTCGATACCTCTTTCACTGACAGCGAAGCCTAGTAATTTCCCCGAGGTAACCCCAAATGTACACTTGGCTGGGTTAAGCTTTAACTGAAGCTTCCTCAGCCTTTCGAATAACTTTTTGAGGTTTACTACATGCTCTTCCTCTCCTCGGGACTTAGCAATCATGTCGTCGACATAGACCTCTATTTCTTTATGCATCATATCATGGAACAACATCACCATGGCCCTCTGATATGTTGCCCCAGCATTCTTTAATCCAAATGGCATCACCTTGTAGCAGAATGTTCCCCACATCGTTGTGAAGGTGGTCTTCTCCATATCATCAGGAGCCATCTTGATCTGATTATACCCCGAGAATCCGTCCATGAAAGAAAATAACGAATGCTTTGCCGTGTTATCCACCAATGTATCAATGTGCGGTAAGGGGAAATTATCTTTAGGACTTGCTCGATTCAGGTCACGATAATCCACGCACATTCGTACTTTGCCGTCTTTCTTTGGTACCGGGACAATGTTTGCCACCCATTCAGGATATTTGGAAGCTTGTAAGAAACCTGCATCGAATTGTTTCTTGACCTCTTCTTTTATCTTCAACAGCATTTCAGATCTCATCCGTCTTAGTTTCTGTTGGATGGGTTTGCATTCTGGTTTCAATGGGAGCTTATGAACCACTATATCCTCATCCAATCCTGGCATGTCTTGATACGACCATGCGAATACGTCCTTATACTCACGGAGCAAGGCAATCAAATTATGTCTGGTGTTCTCTGAGATGGAGGTCCCAATCTTTACTTCTTGTCTCTTTTCATCGGTTCCCAGATTTATTGTTTCAACAGATTCTTGATGAGGTAAGATCTGTTTATCCTCTTGTTCCACCATTCTTAGCAAATCAGGAGACGAGACATAGTCTTCGGCATTTTCCTCAGCCTAAAATTCTCCTACGCAAACAGCCCTCTCAAAATTGATTTCAAGATTCGTAACGGGTTCGTTCATGTCATTGATATCTGAACACCTGAAAGTAGAATGGAAAAGGAAACTATAGAAGGGTATCGAAATATTGGAAACAGCAAGCAAAATGTTATGGTATGGTATGAGGTAAATGTAAGGATAGGCCATGAAATGAAAGAAATAATTATGAAACTAGTAAGAATGCAAAAGATCATGACAAAATGCATCTTCATTGTCATTCATTTGAGAGATAAAGAGTGAATTACAAGCTCTTACAACAAAATCCCATTATAATTAGGGACACAAACGAGTTAACATCGAGCATTACTCTGAGGGAGACTTAGAAACTACAAGAAGGTCCTCAGCAGTCCAATTGTTCAATCTGAAACCAGGAGGGCAAGGGCGTATCCTCAAAACGTCTTTACTCTTATCAGCTCCTTCGTCGATGGCACTTATGCTGATATTTTGAAAACCCCTTTCGATTAATACCAGCGTACTCCTAGAGTTATCTTTCCCGGGGTATATCATTCCCGCTGATGTGAACGTTTTCAACAAGGGAGGGTACTCTATAGGCTCCCAGTCCAATTCTTGGCCCAAGGTTCTTGCAACCCTTCTTTCTTGGTCTTTCCTCCATTGTTTTTTTAGTTGACGCGCATTTGGTTAAAAACCTAGACCATACCGAGCCTTGTGGGGTACCGATTTTAAAGCTCTGACTATTCCTTCCAGATATTTCCCTAGACCTCTTCTCGCTCGGGCTCCTCTTCCTACGGTCAGCTTAATCCCCATCTTTGTGTTCCTTGATAACTTAGGTACGGGGATCCTGTTTCTCTCCGCAACGAACGTGGCATTGATGAACTCGAGGGATTGGAAGGAGCACTCTAATGCATCTTGACTTACTTCGACGTAAGGTGGTCAGCAGAGACGGATGCGACGATGTCTTCTTCGCCCTCTATAGTAACCAGACAACCATCCATGATAAGCTTCATTTTTTGATAGAGAGATGATGGGACAGCTCCCGCAGAATGGATCCAAGGTCTTCCCAACAGGCAGTTATATGATGACGTAATGTCTATGACCTGGAACTCAACGTCGTATACGTAAGGGCCCACTTCCAGAGGGATCTCAATCTTTCCCATAACGTCCCTCCTTATTCCATCAAAGGCCCTTACCGTGGAATGACAGGGCCTTAAGTAGGACAGGTCCCTCCTTAATTTTCGAAAATATGAGTTCAATCTAAAATTTAATCGTGATCCGGGCGAAATATGAGAAATCACAAGTTTTGGGATTTTAAATATTCACCCAACATAGCGATGAAATTGACGGCTTAATGTTAAATCGGCACATTGCCTTATTTTTTAAATTAATTGAAAGTAAGAAACATTTAAAACGATGAAAAATTTAAAACAATGTTAAAATTAAATGCAATTTGGACATATATAATTTAGAATCATGCAAACAATAGAAATATGAGTATACGGCAAATAATAAATACAGTAATTGTAAAATGATGACAAGTACATACGGTATTAGACAATATGATAAGAGTATATAAAAAAAAATACATGCAATGGGGAATATATACACAATAGACAAAACATACATATAATGTAGTAAAGAAGTTTATAAATATGATAATATAGGACATATATATATGATTTAAAAAAAAAAATAGTATCAAAGAGGTATATAGAAAGTATGATAATGATGTTAAAAACAAATTATTAATAAAACTATACAGATGTATACACATATATACTGATATATACACATATGTTTTAGAAATATATATACTCTATAATGATACTAAAAGTATACATGTAAAACATGTATTAAGAAAAATACTGATAATGTTTAAAAGTGCATCCATAATACGTAAAGTGTAAAATATAATAAATAAAAATCTATCATATATAAGCATTAAATAGGAAATAATACTAACATTAATGATAGCCAAAATACTACTACTAATAAGTATAAAAAAATAAATATTAAGGATAATTAAGTAGTGAAAATAAACAATGGGATGAGATTAAAAAACGGAGCAAAGTTCTCGGGCCAATCTAAAATAAATAAAAGAAAAAATTCAAAACAAAAGGGCCTAATCAAATATGCGCGTGAAGAATAAGGGTTAGAAGGGAAATTTTCCCTACACACTCAAAGCGACGTCGTTCGCGTACAGAACCTTCAGCAGGTCGGGACTAAATTGCAACGAAGGCAAAAGGACAGGTTAAATTAGAAATAAGACATAGGATTATAATGAAACACACTGTGAAACAGAAGGACGTATGGTGAAAATTTCCCTCAAGAACCCAAAACACGCGGATCTAACCGCCCATGGGTCGGGTCATCGGGTAAACGCCTATACGGCATCGTTTTGCAGCGCAGAAAGAAACCCTAAAATGCAATGTTTAGCCATTCTTAGATTGAAGCACGAAACAACACTTCTCCTCTCTCATTCGGCTACACGAAGGGCTTCTTTCAACTGCTGTTTGGCCTACATACCATCACCATAAGATGGTGGCGTACCAAGGCATTCCATTGCCTTCGGTTTAGAACCAGGCCTTGAAGATAATTGATTTCAGCCCCCCACAGTCCTATCTCAGACTCCGATTTTGACGAAGGAGACGATGACTTCGATGGCTAGTTTATGCGAATGTAATCCTTTCCCCTTTTGTTTGTTTTTATTTTACACACAAATAGGTAAAAAAAAAAAAGGTAAAAGAAACAATCCAAATAGCGTTTGAAACCAAAAGGTCCGATTTGAAAATATTAAAGATCACCTTCTTTTCTTTGCTGTTTGATCTTGGTATTGTGGTTATCTGCTTTAATATGGTTATCCTCGATGTCTAAAATCTATCTTTGATATCTGGGAAATTCTTTGTTATTCAAAAATGGCTGAATCCCCTTCATATTTTCCTTTCGGTCCTTTTTATAACCGAATAGAATATAATAGAAAAAAAAGAAAACATCCCTGTTTGGTTGCTATTTCACTGTTTCTATCTCTTTTTGCTGCTTCCGTTTTGAACTTGCAGGTGTCAATGTCAATAAATGCGGTGGGACGTCCTCAAACGGCGGTGGCAGTCCCGTGATGGTGGTGTCAGAAGGCCCTAGGTGCGCCGTACCTAGGGTTTGAAATTTGTTCCTCGGGTTTGGGGCATTGGGGCAGCCGATTTGGGGTATGGGGTTAGGCTTAGGGTTTTGGGTTGCTGTTTTTAGAGTATTGGGCCAGGTGGGTAGTAGGTTTTATGTAAATGGGTTGCCGGGTTACTTGGAATTTGATTGTAAATGGGATTAATTTGTAAATGGGTTTGAGGTTAGTTTGGTTTTGTAATTTAAATGGGTCTGGGGTATTAATTGGGCTTGTCTGATGTAGGCTTGTTAAAAATTAGTATGGGTTAAATTTAATAGACCAAAATTGGCCTATGACGCATATATTATCCTCATACATTGATTAAAACGATATTCCAAAGTTTTCAAAAATAAAGGCAATGCTTAATGTTTGGAAACTTCGAGAAGAGTAGTGCCCTAACTTACTGGGTTGCAACTTTTCTCGTTAAGTTCGAATAGTCAAGCACCCTTCTAAGTCTTTAAGGTTTTCAAAATGCGAACAGCTGTCTTGAAATTTCAAAGCGTCGTGTCCTAACTTACTGGATATGATGTTTTGTCGTTTTAAGATAGGTTTTTTAAAAAAATGGTCAGCTTAATCTCAAATATTGTATCCTAACTTATTGGATGCAACATTTTAATTCATTTGATACAAGCGAACCTTAATTTTCAATCAAAATATTTTAAAGAGGATTGCATCTTAAAATTTTTAAATTTCCGACATAAAAGACATTTGATAATCAATTAGGTACTAATTTTTGGGCGTTACGAGGGTGCTAACCCTTCCTCGTACGTAATCGACTCCCGAACCCATTTTCTGATTTCGTAGACCAAAACTAATGATTTTAAAACAAAATGTTTTAAAGGTGATCCAATCACACCTAAAAAGATTAGTGGCGACTCCCATTTTAGTTTTCAAAGTCGAACCCCATTTTTTCCAAAACCTTGTTAAAAATGGTTTCGACAACTGCTATGCTTACCAAACACTGCAACTGGAGCTGTGTTTCAGTTCAATTTTTTTTACCCTTTAAATCTCACCTCACTGAAGCAAATTGGTGATCCAAAGGGGCCCTTAGCCTTCTTAACGTCCTCTTTTAACAATCTACCCTTCTTTCCTTTTTTTCTCTTTTGCGAATCCCTTTGTCGTCTCTTAAATTTATCTCGATAGATTTCATAAATGTGATTATTTGAAAATCTAACATGCACTACGTAATATTTACCTACAATAACAATATGATAACTCACTCATAAAAGATAAATTTATTAATCAAATAATGACTTTAATTAAACTTAAATTAAACTTAAATGATAACCCACTTATAAAACATAAATTTATTAAATCTCTATGATAACTCATAGAGACAAGAAAAGATAAAATACTATATACAAAATCAAAACCAGGTACAAGTGCCGCACAATACCATAGTTTTTCTTACATAGAGCAGATTTTGCTAACCAATCAGTATGATCATTGAACACCATGTAATTTTTTATATTGTTTTGTTCTACTAGATACAAAATTGCACTACATAACATAGTTGCAAGCTCTATGGCTAGGATTGGAAGAAATTTAGGAATGGTGTTGAGTCTCTTTGAAAATTTGCCTAATGCTACTGCTAGTCTTGCGCAGATGGATAAAGGGTCAATTTCTAGATGTGTAGAGAACTACAGTGACTCTGGTACTTAGATGGATAAAGGATCGATTTCTAGATGTGTAGAGAACTACAATGATTCTGGTACTTACATTCTTATGAGTGTCTTTGGCAACCAAAGAAAAACTTTAAGTTAACCTTAAACTAAATAATCAAAGCAAATGTTGTGGCAAAAAAATATATGTTTGTTTAATGAGAAATGAGTGGAGCCTAAGCGGCTCAAGCCTATGTGACCAATACTAGCATAACTCTTTCAACCACTATAGCAAATTAAGCTTTTAGTGAGGTTTTTAGTCGCGTTTGGATTGAAAACACCTCAAAGGACGAAATGTTAACGACGATTGTATTGAAAAACGCCACAAATATATACCATTAATGGCGCTAACAGAAAAACGCCATAATAAGTCGTCATATTGTGGCGTTTGTGGAAATAGCGCCACAAAGGTACACTGAATAGAAGTAGCGTTAGCGGTATTTTTCTCATAAACGCCGCAAAAGGTTAACCTTACCAAGATACTGGCATCGCTTGAATGATGATTCTAATGAGAACCAAATTGTGTTTTTAATGAGAATTTCTACCTTCGTTTATGATTATGTTGGTAATTTACAACTATTATCATATTACTACTTAATCAAGTTTCCTTTTTTTTTTTCTTTTTATAATCCTTAAAAAGAATATTACAATTAACAGATTTCAAAATTTAAAAGAAAGTTTAATTTTTGCCTAAATTAGCTCCCAACCCTTTCCCTAAACACCACTTCGCAACCCAAAATTTACACTTCTTCTGCTACTGCCGCCGCCATTTCTGCTTTCATTTTCAACCTCCCATTCTGCTTAGTTTCAAGATATGGGTAAACTTCCTTCTTTTATTCTACGTTCACTTGTTAATGGTGGAAGCGATCTCTCTAATTTCCACTCTTTTTCTTTTTCTTTTTCTTCTTCTTCTAACACCATTGCTACACAAATCGAAGCCCTAAGTAAGAAACCCATGTCCATGTCTGTTAGAGGAAAGGGAAAAAGAGACGATCAATTCGATAATGTTGATCATGCTTTGATTTTGTTCAATAAGATGATTGAAAAGTACCCAATGCCTTCAATTGTGGAATTCAATAAATTATTAGGAGCCATTGTTAAGATGAAACATTATCTCATTGTTGTTTCTAAGTATAGACGGATCGAATTACTGGGAGTTTCCCATGATGTTTATTCTATGAGCATCTTGATTAATTGCTTTTGTCAATTAGGTCGAATTGATTTTGGGTTGTCTGTTTTGGGGAAAATGCTGAAGTTAGGTTTTGAACCTAGTGCTGTAACTTTTTCAACCTTGATTAATGGACTTTGTAATCAAAATAAGATTTCTGAGGCTGTTAGTATGTTCGATGGAATGACTGAAAGCGGGTACCAACCTAATTTGATTGTTTACAATACAATGCTTAAGGGGTTGTGTAAGACCGGTAATATTGGTAGAGCTGTTAGGTTTCTAAGGCTGATGGAAAGCAGAGGTTATGAACCCGATATTGTAGCATATAGTACCATCCTTGACTGTCTTTGTAAGAACGGTTTGTTACAGGAGGCTCTCAATCTCTTATCTGAAATGAAGGTTAAAGGCATTAGACCAAATGTCGTTACTTATAGTTGTTTAATTCATGGTATGTGTAATTCGGGCCAGCAGGAGGAGGCTACAAGGCTCTTGAATGAAATGGTGGATAATAATATTTCACTTAATATTGTCACATATAATATATTGATTGGTGCCTTTTGCAAGGAAGGAAAGGTCTCTCTAAAGCTGTAGAGACCGTTGACTTGATGAGAAAGCAAGGGATTGAGCCCGATGTTGTCAGGTATAATGCATTGGTTGATGCGCTTTGCAAGGAAGGGATGGTCTCTGAAGCTGAGGGTTTTGTTGACGCAATGATAAAGCGAGGCATTGAGCCTAATGTTGTTACCCATACTGCATTAATCAAAGGCCATTGCTTGCAGAACGAGATGGATAAAGCTAGAAGAGTTTTCAACTTGATGATTGAGAAGAGTTGTGCACCTGATATAGTTACTTATAATATATTGGTTGATGCACATTGCAAGCAAGGGATGGTCTCTGAAGGCAAGGATATTGTTGACTCAATGAGAAAGAGAGGCATTGAGCCTAATGTTGTTACCTATAGTGTGTTAGTTAATGGTCACTGCTTACAGAATGAAATGGATAAAGCTAGAAGGGTTTTCAACTTGATGATTGAGAAGGGTTGTGCACCTAATATAGTTACTTACAACACCATGATCAATGGATATTGCAAAGCGAAGAGGTTAGACGAAGCAATGGAACTCTTTCATGAAATATCTCAAAAGGGACCAATCCCGGATACTGTCACATACAACACTCTTTTGCAAAGTATGTTTCAGTTAGGGAAAGTTTCAACTGCTCATGAACTTTTTAGAAAGATGCTTGCTTCTGGACAAGTTCCAAATATAGTGACCTGTAACATTTTGCTAGATGGTTTATGTAAAACAGGTCATATCAAAGAGGCATTGGGAGTTTTTCAAGCGATGCGAAACAGTGGGTTGGAACTTGATATTGTCCCATATACTATCCTAAGGTTGTGCAAAGCTGGGCATATCGAAGTTGCAAAGGAATTATTTCATCAACTCTCAGACAATGGTTTAAAACCAAATGTTTACACATTGTGTAATGATTAACGGACTGTGTAAAGAGGGATTGCCAGATGAAGCATACAGGTTGTTTGGGAGCATGGGAGATAATGACTGTTTGCCTAATAGCTGCTGTTACAATGTAATGATTCGGGGGTTCCTTCACAACAGTTATACCTCAAAAGCAACGCAACTTGTTACGGAAATGGTTGGTAAGGGCTTTTCTGCAGATATATTCACTACCACCTTATTTTTGGATCTCATTGATTACTCTAATGAATCAATCTTGCTCTGAAATGTTTCATAAATTGTGTAAAGATCATCACTCGCAATGCTAAACAGTTTGTGACCATTGTACAGTGATAAAAGATTCTGGAAAACACATTACAAAAAGCGTAGAATTCAATTAAATTTAGGGTCTTTTTGATTAATGGAAAACACATTTTTCGAAAACTGATTTTTAGAAAATAATATGATATTTTGAAAAATGTAATATATTCTTTTGTTCTAATGATTTTAGGTAAAACATTCTACATTATTTGATAATTTTTAGGTAAAAAAATTTAATTACAAAAATTATTGTAAAATAAACTATTCATTTTTAATCAAACTTAATTAGTCTTGTAGAATTATTTGTTATAAATTACGTTTTTCATATAAAAACATCTTTACTAAAACTTAAAATATCTAATACAAGTAGGCAACAAATTACAAAAGGCAATTGGAGGTTTGGGACAAATTTGATTGTGTTCATTCAGTGGACTATATGTTGACTATCAATTTATGCAATACACTTTAATCCACTGAAGCAACCATACAAACAAACTTGCCTACAACTGTAACAGTGGTTACTTGAAATACATGTTACAATAAAATAAGGTTGTGAAACACCTAGTATGCATGATGATGTTTGTAATAGAAAAAGGTTTTGAATTATACTATGATTATATGCTTAAATTATTTCTTAATTAAATCTGGATATTCTGAGTTGCATCAGTAACGTAACGTGATGCCACGCATTCAGAGTACGAGAATCAGGTCGGGTGTGGGCTGTCACACTAATGGATACTGATGGAAGTCCGATTAAAGCTTGAAAACAAGATTAGCTATCAAGGATTCACACTAATGGCATCGCTTGAATGATGATTCTAATGAGATCCAAATTGTGTTTTTAATGAGAATTTCTACCTTCGTTTATGATTATGTTGGTAATTTACAACTATTATCATATAACTACTTAATCAAGTTTCCTTTTTTTTTTTCTTTTTTATATTCCTTAAAAAGTACAATTAACAGATTTCAAAATTATTTTGAATAAGGTAGTTAGTATCATATTGGTGGGTATACCATTTTTCTCTTTGTAGTACCGACATATTTCAGTGTACCGTTTTTGTTTGGTTAGCACTACGGCGTGTATATTGGTGTGTTGATGGATTGATCCGCATATCCGTCATTAATCTGAGTCAATTAATAGGGGCCGTAATAACTAAAAGAGTGTAAATTATATTGATATATGAATATGCTAAAAACATGGATATTGAGATTAATTTGTGTTATATGAGATGAGAGGCTATTACCTGGTTGATATTTTGATAACCGATATAGGGAAATGAATATCCTAAGGATGATTAATAGTTGGAAAATTTGAAATCTATTTGATTTGTGGTGATGATAATGTAAGGTTTGTTAATTTGTAAAGTAGTGATTCCCAACAATGCTAATTTAGTTTAATTTCGGTTTTTATATATTGATTTTAAATTATGTTAGCACCGCTAAATATTCAATAATTAACGTACAATAATGTTTTTTTTTTTTTGTGTACTCAAGGTCAGTATCTCAGCTTCAGCTCGGGTTAAGTTAGTGTTCCTTTATATGTATATTTGTTATTAATGACATGTGCCTAGGTTGAGTCAACCAATTATATGCTATTTTGGCTATTTTGGCTATTTTGGTACACTTCTACATCTAGGTGCTTCTTGGACCTTTTAAGTGTCCGAAGGTTGAATTTGGTTATCTAAGTTTGTCATTTATATGAATGGTTTTGCTTAATTGATAATTGCCCAATTATACCAACCAATCATGTACAAAATAGTGTGCTTCTAACTTGTTTGCATGTGTTATGATGTGGTAATCATGTGTGCATTGATTTCGTATGTTAATGATATAGCTTAGGTGACTTTTGGAACCCATTTTCATGCTTAAATCATTACATTTTGGACTATCTAGAATGCTAGTCTCGAGATACAATGGTCAAGTCTCGAGATACTGTGAACAAAATTGGCCATTTTAAGTATTTATGGGTAATGGTCTCGAGAAACGTTGAGCATGCCTCCAGAAATCAATTCTCAAGTCTCTTGACAAGTGCCACTTGGTCTTGAAATAAGTACACATCGAATGTAGGGATCAAAACAGGGGAAACTTGTCTCAAAACACTTAGTTAAAGTTTGATAGATGGGTTAGTTAAAGTTTGATAGATGGGTTTGGATTCGAGTCCCAACTCTATATTTAACCCCAACTAACACCGATGCATGTTTAATAAGGTTGTGAAACATCTAGTATGCCTCATTATGTTTGTAATAGAAAAAGGTTTTGAATTATATTATGATTATATGCTTAAATTATTTCGTAATTAAATCTGGATATTCTGAGTTGCATCAGTAATGTAACGTGATGCCACGCATTCAGATTCGAGAATTAGGTCGGGTGTAGGCTGTCACACTAATGGATACTGATGGAAGTCCGATTAATGCTTGAAAGCAAGATTAGTTATCAAGGATTCTAAGCCATTTATAGGTAATCTAAGCTGATAATCTTCTTAAAGGAAAGAAGATGAGACAATTGGTGATGGTGTTGATGAAATAAAGGACCGGATGGTGGTGCAACGTGTGGCGGCTAGGGTGTTTCTAGCGAAGGAAAACAAAGAAAACGAAATGAAAAGAAAGATGGGAGAAGGAGAAGGGGTGTTTGAATGCAGTCACTACTGAAGATGACACTAAATTGTAAGGGTAGCTTCTGTGGTAGAAAATTGGAAAAAATGCTTGGCTAGAATTAAAAAAAAGGGGGGGGACTTTGTTTGTATATGAAGAAGGAGATAATAAATAGAAAAAAGATAATGTTTAAAAGATCTTAAAAGGATCCAATTTAAATTACGAGGGTTCAACCCACCCATGTATTGATCCATTCCAACTGAACCTTGAAAAGCAAACCTGAAGCCCATTACAAAAGTAGACCTATTAGTCTATCATTGGCTGTAGGTAGATCTGTCCATAAGTAGCTTGGATCAAAGGTCAGTGTAAAAAGTGAGAGGGTTTGAGCAAAATATATGTTCAAAAAATAAGCTTGAGCAAAAAAAAAAAAAAAAAAGGCTTGTTCTTAGGTAAAGTTTTTTGTCCCAGGCCCAACCCGAATTTGAAAAAAAAATTGTTGTTTCCCCCACTGTTTTACTACCATTCACTATGATATTACTATTATTTTTTTTTATTACTTGGATATTGTATAGCTCTTATTTTATTGGTATTTTTGCTACTATTTTAGAGGCATTTGCCTGTTAAGTTGCATATATTTTAGTGTTATTTTAGTATAAATATTTTTAATTATTTTCAATTTGTTGGTAAACATTTATTTTAATGTTATTAGTGTTTTTGATTTATTATATATTTTTAATTTTTTATATAAAAATGTTAATACGGGCGGACTGGATCGGACCCGAGTTTTAATATTTTTATTCGGGCCGGGCTTGAGCAAAATTTTAGAAGTATTTTTCAGGCCGAGCCGAGCTCAAATCTATGAATCGGACCTAAAATTTTGTTGTTTTAAATGGCAGGTTTTGATGTTCCAACACAATTAACAAGGACGATATCACGGAGAAAGGTGCAATATTTTGTTGAAGATGCATCATTTCTCCAATTAACCAGAATGCCCTTTTTCAGGCTTTGCTTTTTTAAAAATTTGGTGTTTAGATCTTAGGTGAACAAAATTTGGACTCCATTATTCTTAATCGTTTTAGAGAGGTCTAGTCGTGTAGAGGCAAGGCAATGTCTTGGGCACAAAGGTAATTAGTTGATTAGGTCATCTCTGATGAGATGAGATTAATAGTCAACTATGTATACAAGTAACAAACGAGGAGATCAGATCAGTTTTCCAAAATTTTTATCATCATTTAGGGGACATCATTGGTGTCGTAAAAAGTTATTTTGAAAGCAGTCATGTGTTAAGGGAGATGAAACATAATAATGTTTCTTGATGTTATATATGCAATGGCTGTTTAAATCATGAATCATGATTGATGAAAATGAGACAAATAACTGATGTCTTTCTTGATGTTCGGGTTCGATTAGGAGCTGAAGAAAGAAGTGGCTATTAAGGTTATCGACTTAGAGGAATCGTAAGTTGATGGCTTTGTTACTTTTGTTTAATTTATTCCTCATATATTCGAGTTTTAAAGGCAGGTGGTTGCTGTGTGCAAGATAGTCTTGTTTATGATCTTCCATTTGTTTAAATATTAACTTGCTCTCTTTCCCTCATCTCCCTCTTACTCAGGGTCTCTATGTAGACTTGTGGGTTTTTCAGGTGAGAAAACCATGCACTTTTTCTTGGTAAATAAGCATCAGTAGTTTGTGTGAGTTCAGCAAAACAAATTTATCTTCCCATTCATCCATAGAAGTCCCATTATATATATCTTCGACTTGTATGGGAGTTTGCTGATGCATTTGTTTACAGCCAGTAGACTTGGAATGTAACAACTTCCCATTGCTTACTGCATATTTCATCTCTTTCTTATGCATGGTTTATTTTTATTTTATTTGTTCATGTTGCAGTGAGGATGAAATGGAGGACATCCAGAAGGTATTCCCTTACTTTCTTACAAGCTACCATCTGAAGTTTTAGGGTTTTCATATGTGTTCTTTTGTCTCCAGGAAATCTCTGTTCTGTCACAATGCTGTTTATTTGTTATGCAGCTACAGTCAGGTCCTCCATAGGTGGAATGTCAATTGCATGTATTTCATGGGATTTGCTGCATAATGAAGGAAAGATTCATAGAGATATCAGAGGTTGTTTTCTTAACAATAAACAAAGATAAGAAGAAAATTTTACAACTTTTGGTTTTAGACTATAGGCATATTTCCAGATAAATTTGTGATTTGGTGAAAATAATTATTGGAAATTTTTTTAAATATTTTCAAAGTATTCCAATACTTGTAAAATTACTCCAAAACATGTTTTAATTTGTCTAAATGTTTTTGAGTCAATCCAAAATATTTTTAAGTGTTTTAAACTCATTTTATACAAGTATCGGAAGGTGTATCGATACTTGGGTGAAGTTCTACTAATAAAAGTAAGTCAACAATGCCTATACCAATTGAGCTAAGATTTAATCGGCTAATATTAGTCAATTTTAAAATAATTGTGTTTGCTCCCACCTTCATATGTTATTGCCATTCATACTTATAAAATTTAACAAGTGTTTTTTTTTATCCCGTGCGATGTTAATTCCTTAAAACTTTGGTATAAAATTTATAACGTTTCAAAATGTATCTGGAAATGTAAAAATAAAATAGTATAAATATTTAATTTTTACAATTTTTTTTCGAATATTAACCAATTAGTAATATTTTTATATTATTTTAATGATGTTTTTGTATTAAAGTTTGTTATGTGTTTTTTAATGTTTATATATAAATATATAGAGTTAGTATCATAATTTATAAAAATATATTTTATTCAAAATTTCCTAAATTACCAAATATGTGAACTATGTTTGATATTATTGAATATGTTAGCAATTAATTCGATTTTAAGAATTATTCATAGTACAAATTAAAAACATGAAAATTTAATAAAATAAAATAAATTATTAATATTCATTAAAATAAAAAAAACTTAGAATTAAAAGATGGATAGTTCAATGTGATTATCAGCGCCTGACCCTGAGATGTGGATCATCCAATGCACATTAGCATGGCGTACTTCTCCTGTTCAAACTGGGAAAAAAATTCCCCATTGGTAGCAAATGCTTATCCATTAAGCAAGGAAAATTCTATTTAAAAAGCAAAAAGATTATGCTTCGATTCTTGCAAAGAACAGACTAACAGGGTTCATTCCTTCATTTAATTGGTAATTTGTACAGTTCACAGTCTTCGGCTCTACTCATAAATTTTCCAATAATAGATCTTTTACAACGAGATCTATCTTATGCAGTAACGATATGTAAGGATGAGGATTAATTAGGCAACTAACACTATTAATCTATTCTTTACAAGAGTCGAAGCATATATAATCTTTTTATAAATCTTAATTTCTATTAAAATTATTTAATTTAAAATAAATTTATTTAATATATGTAACCAATCTACTCCTTTCAATAGTTGTCCACAATAATTAAAAACTGCACACACAAACATGTTTAGCTTTCAACATTAAATAAATTAATGTCCCAAAAGTTTTTCTTTTCGTTTAAAACATTAACAAATGTGGAAAAACTACAGAAAGTTAATACCCTTGCAGCCTATCGCCAACAGTCCCTGTACTGTCCTTGCAAAGAATGCTCCATAGTGCAGCCGGTGGATTCAGCAGCCTGCTTAGGCCAAATGGCTTCCCAGAGAATGTGGCGTATCTTGACCTTCATCCTAAAGAGCTCGAATTGTGCGTACTAGCGATATACTATGCTTAGCAGCAGACTCATCCGATATGATGCAGATAGCAGCAGCACTCTCGCTCTCAATCTCCACACACCTAAAGCCTTGCATCCAAAGAAGATTCAAACCGTCCAAAATTGGCCACAATTCAGCTTATACAATAATTGAAATCCACGTGGAAAATTTTAAAACTTGAACTTATACAATAACTAAAAGGGATATTATATGTGCATCCTAACTCACCCTTAGTTCTATTGGCATGGTCATTATTGTCAATACAGGAGGACGTGAGTTCGAGTGTGCTAAAGTGCATTATCCTCTTATTTATGGGTTGAAGAAGGGCTATGGGTAATTCTAAACATTAGATATAATCATAACTTATAATGAGATTATTCAAAAAATAATCAATTAAGATAAATTTAATCAACCAATTAAGAAAAAACTTCCTATTAATCTCATGTGGCTAAAAAAGATTCCACTTTGCTTCCAATCACTCACACCACCCCCAAAATATTAAAATGTTATGATTTTCTTTCTAAAATGACCAATTCGTTTCATGGATGAAAATTTAAAATTCAATATATTTTTTCTATAAAAAATAAAATATATTTTTAAAAAATTCAACAATATTTAAACTAGTCATTGGAATTCATATTTAATAAATAGAAGCATTTTATATAAATTTAATTATAAAATAAAATAATTTTTTACTATTATTTAAATAATAAATTAAATTTTGGGTAAATTACACCAACAGTCACCCAACTTTAGGGTAACTGACAAAACAGTCACCTAGGTTTCATTTCAGTCACTCAACTTTCAAAAAGTAATAAAACAACCCTTTTTGCTGTTTTCCGTCACAGATGTCATGGCAAAGTGACGTTGCATGTGACGGCATCCTTGCTGTCAACCTTAAGTCCAACTGGCTGGTTACTCACATTTTAACAATTGTAGCAGCACCATTTTAGCGTTAGAGAAAAAGAAAAAAAAAAGAAGAAGAAGATAAGGAGGAGAAGAAGAAGGAGAAGAGGAAAAATAGAGATGCCTAAAGTGATTCCGGTGTGCTATTGTGGAAACCCAGCCAAATTAAACATGTCTTGGTCCAATGACAACCCAGGTAGGAGGCTGTAAGAAATTCGGCAATGGATTTCGAAATCAATGTCAGTTTTTCAGCTGGTTTGATCTGCCATTGACGCCCCGTTCAAAATTTGTAGTGTTGGGTCTTCTGAAAAAAGTGAGGACATTAGAGGATGCAAGGAAGAGGGAGAGAAGAACATGGTTATTGCTGCTTGTAATTGTAACTATTTTGTTGTTTTTAAAAGCTTAAAAATCATCTTATGTTCTTTGAAAACCAGCTTACGTTTTGTAATTTTGTTGCTGGTAAATTGCTACTTGTGTTGGTATACATGGTTGCTGGTATATTGTTATTTAACATATCTTATACATGGCTGCTGGTATACATGGCTAACCAGCTCATGTTGTTGTTTATAAACACTTGAGAAAGACTTGAAATGAGATATTTTTGTTGATTACAAATTGTGTTGGAATATTTTTGTTGCTTAACATATGTTATACATGGCTACTGGTATACATGGCTAACCAGCTGATGTTGTTGTTTACAAATTGCTTAACAGTTGGTATACATGACTGCTAGCTAGAAGAGATAATAGTTGGTATACAAATTGCTTAACAGTTAGTATACAAATTGCTTAACAGTTGCTTAACTCATATATCAGAAAATGGAAAAAAAAAAAAAACCTATGCATTTCTCATATGTTAAGGCCAAAATGCCAAACTGTTTACAAAAGGAATGAGTGGCAAAATATTGCCAACTTTTCCTACAATTCACAACAATTGAACAGATGTGAATTGTAGGGAAATTTACAAAAAATTTTAGTGACTATATGCCTAAGTTTATCAACAGTAGCAATCATAGGTAAATTTACAAAAAAATCATCTGCCTAAGTTAATAAATCAGTAGCAAGCAAATTTACACATTTTCAAAAAGTTAACAAAATGTAGTCTGTTCTCATCATCATCAATGGTCTGTCATGGATGACTCTTGAGTAGAAGGCATCCATCTAACAATGGTTGGTTTTCTCTTGGATGGGAGTTTTTGTCTTAGGGCAGCTTGTTGATGAGTTGGGGCAGTAGGTAACTGAGTTGGGGTGGCCTGTTGAGTTGAGGTACCTTCTTGCTGATTTGGGGTAGCCTATTGCTGAGTTGGGACACCAACTTTATGTGTGTAATCATCATTGCTTGGTATTAGGTCCAGTAGAATAGGATACTACCACTTTTTACCTATCTCAAAGTCAAAAGACTTCAATTCCACAGTTCACTGCAACCGTAAAACATCGAATAAACAAGAGTAATAACACTACATATAAAGCAGGCCAATCTCATCCTTGTAAATCTTAACCAGTGCTTAATAAACTATGGTGAATTACTATACAAGGCTATTTCAAGTCTTAACAATAATCACATGTAAAGTGATATGTGAATCTTAAAACAGATTTGACTAAATCCAAGCTTTGTATTCAACAGCTACAAAACACTTCAGTAACTTTTGAGACCACATATATTATTGTAGTGCTAATCAAAATATCAAAATGACACTCAACAACTAGCAATTCAATTGAAAACCACTTATGATTAAATATCCTTGTTTCAAACCTATATCATATTGCAAATTTTAGTAAAATAGAATGTCTTGTGACAAATAGTTTCCCGAAATTTTTGAAGGCAGTTTTAGTTTTAAACGATCTCAAGAAAATACCGTTTTAGAAGCAGATGTTAGGGGCATAAATAATGGCAAACCCCCATCAATGCATAGACAATTTTGGAACATTGTTGCTGGGCAAGGAGCAAGATACCTGCAAAGATGTTTTGTATCAGGTTCCCATAACTTCATAGCAAGCGTTTCAATGCTGAACTATGCCTTAACCAATTATCCAGGAATGAAGGAAGATGTAATGACTGCATTGATCAAATCTTCTTTAGAATCAAATTGATCTACCAGTAAACAATGGCAGATGTGCACAATAACACACCATTTTTGTCATGCACATGGCAGACAATAACAGCCAATAACCAGTACAATATAGTAGCTTGGATACAAACAATGGCAAATATACACAATAAACATCAGTTTGATTATGACATTTATACAATGGCAGATATACATAATAAACATTAATTTGATAATGGCATTCATACAATGGCAGATACAAACAATAAAAATCATACAAAAAAATAAAACCAAAATCGAAATAACCCTAAATCGAAATCCAAATCGAAATCAAAATTAAATTCTAAATCAAAATCGAGATCGAAATTGAAATCAAAATCAAAATCAGAATCAGTGAGTGTTTCAAAATTGAAATCAAAGTTTAAATAGAAATCAAAATCAAAATCAGAATCGAAATTATAATTGAAATCGAAATAACCCTAACTAACCCTAAATCAAAATAATAGCATTGAAATCCAAAAAATTTAAAACTAAATGCAACAACTTAACCGTTAAAGTGGATTTAACAACACTGGTAGCTTCTCTTCTATTGCCAATTGTCTCTTAAAATAATAAACACTGAATGGTTTCTGGTTTGTCTTCTTTTCTCCCCAACAAAATAGACAATCGTACCCTAAACCTTATACCCTGTCAATCAATTATTAAACTGATTTCTAACCCTAAACCCTTCTTAATCGATTCCCAATTTACTTTAAATCCTAAAAAACCCTAAATCAACAAGAGAAAACTTCCCAAATCGATTTCCCCTTTTTCCGCCAAATCCCCTTAATCTTAATCTGTTTCTAACACTAAAACATTAAGCATAACCCTTCAATTTTTATCCCTTAACCCTTCCCAAACCCTAAACCCATCAGTTATCACCAACGTGGCAAGTTAACTTGCCACATCAGCTGGTTAACTTGCCACGTCAGCAATCTCGTTAACAGCCTAACGGTAACTCGTTAATTAGTGACTATGTTGTCACTTTTTTTATAATGTTGGTGACTGTTTTGTTACGTTTTGAAAGTTGAGTAACTAAAATGAAACCTAGGTGACTGTTTTGTCAGTTAACCCAAAGTTGGGTGACTGTTGGTGTAATTTACCCTTAAATTTTCAATTTTATTCCTTCACTTAAAAAAAAATCTAGTTGTGATACAATCTTATTTGGCCAACATCTTTAAAGTCTGAAAAGGAAAGAGATTGATATATATATATATATATATATATATATATATACTATTATTAAATTTTTGGTTAAGTTGATATTGCTAATTAATTGAATATCGACTCAGTTAAGAAAAGACTAAAAAATATTTTTATTTAGAAGTAAAAAAGTGTTAATACGTTGTCTTTTTCGTTTTTATTTAAATTTATAATAAATTTATAAAAAAACTCACACATAGTTAGATTTGAATTAAAAATATTAAATCTAAAAACCTCAATTTCATCATTTCAACTAAAGACATACTTTTGTTTTATATATATATATGTAAAACATAAATTTTTTATCTAAGTTATGATTGTCATAATTTAATTTTTAATAGGCGAAGCCAGAAATTTATTTTAGGGGGGCCGAAATGAAATTTTAATTTTTAGTAGTCTATACCTTTATAATTTTTAAAGGATTAAATTAAATTTTCATAATTTTAGAGAGGCAAAGTTTAATTTTACCTTTACTAATTTAAAATTTTAAAATTTTCTAAAAGGCTAAAACAACAATTTTCCATTTTAGGGGGTCCAGGACCCCTGCTAGCCCCCCTAGATTCGCCTCTGATTAGAGATGTTCATAGGTTAGATTTGAACATTATATTAACACACATTATATTTACCCAAATTCGATTCGTATTTAAAAGATACTTTTTTTTTAAACTTATTTTGCTAACCTAATATTATTTTTAAATCCTCTTTTAAGTCTGGGTTAAAGTTTACAGCTTTTTTTAATTTTTCCAACCTAATTCCCAACTATAAAAAAAAAAAGTTGATTACTGTTGTAGTTGTTGTATTACGAGGATTTAGGTGCATGCACTTGAAAACCTTCTTCATTTGGAAATATATAAATACAAATAAATGTGTACGGATTTTCATATGTATTAATCATTTGGAGTTGTTTTTCTTTTTGAGAAATAATCATTTGAAGCAAAGGGCTTTTTAGTATTGAAATGAAATTTGATATTTTACTTTTACTTAAGTGGTATAAGTTGTTTATTTAACTCAATAAACATTGATTTCAATAAATGTTTATGATGTCTATAATATTTGTATTGGTTGAATGTATATATGGATATGAAACTCTGAATAAAAATGATAAATTCTTGTAATCATGGAATGTGTTGTGGTGATTGTTTACTTTTTATCTTAATTATAAAGTTGGAGTTCGATCTTGGTCCATAAGAATGGAGCACATTTCATAATTAGCCATTTAACTTGATAAAGAAATGAGTGTCGATGAATGCGGAAGAAGATCGTAAGTTTGTTCAGGTCGCAAATTTGGCTTAGGGCTCTAGACATTGAGAAATAAACTTGGATTTTAACATAAATCTAAAATGCGAACAAATTCAAGTTCGATAAAAAAAATATTAAAGAATAGTTAAGATAAAAAAAAATCAATTGAATAAATCAAAGATTTGAATAATTAAATAGGAACAAAATGGAATAAAGAAGATAGGTGGAAAAGATGAAACATAGTGTATAGAAGTCCTTGAAAACACGAAAAATCCACAACCCCCGTCAAGCAGCTCTAATTTACCCTCCAAGACAGAAAAATTGGCAAGAAAAAGTTTGATTATGATTCCCACACTCTGCAAATATTGTTAAAACTTTTCTAAAAGAAAACTCAAGAGAAAATCCTTGAACTCAAAAGAGAAGTTGAATAATAAAAAATAAATTTTTGTGTACGTACAATGTAAAAGCCTTTATACAGGCTAGCTAAATAGATTTAAATAAAAATCTTAATATACTAAAACTCTAATTAACCTAAATAAAAATTAGTTTTAAACTAAACTTTTTTTGTTGACATAAAACTCTTAAATAACTTAAAATATTTCATAATTATAAAAAATCGGAATAAAATAATAAAAAATAATAAGAATTGATAAATATAATAATGGGTTCATATATAATAAAAATTAAGACTAAAACCCGAACCCAATATGATTTAAACTTGAATTAAAAGTCCGAAACTAGTAATTCACGTCCTAATCTTGTCCAAAAATTTTGCTCGCACAGTCTTTATTAAAATAGTCATACCTTGAGTTCTCGAGCTCGAAATCGAGTGATTCAAAGTAGATTTTGAAGCTAAGAAATAGATCTTCGAACGTTATGAAGTATGTGATAATAAATAGAAAAAAATAATGTTTAAAAGATCTTAAAAGGATCCAATTTAACTTACGAGGGTTCAACCCACCCATGTATTGATCTATTCCAACTGAACCTTGAAAAGCAAACCTGAAGCCCATTACAAAAGTAGACCTATTAGGCTATCATTGGCTGTGGGTAGATCTATCCATAAGTAGCTTGGCCCAAAGGTTAGTGGAAAAAGTGAGAGGGTTTGAGCAAAATATATGTTCAAAAAATAAGCTTGAGAAAAAAAAAAAGGCTTGTTCTCAGGTAAAGTTTTTTGTTCCAGGCCCAACCTGAATTTGAAAAAAAAAATTGTTGTTCCCCCCACTGTTTTACTACCATTCACTATTATATTACTATTATTTTTTTGTTGTTGTTTGGATATTGTATCCTTTCACAACCAATCTAGCTTTGTGCTTGTTCAATGATCCATCTGCATTGTGCTTGGTCCTAAACACCCATTTTACACCTGTGACTTTTCTTTGCACTGGCCTATCAACCAACTCTCATGTATCATTCTTGTTAATCATTTCTATCTCTACATGCATTGCTTCTTTCCAACAATCTTAAGTTGAAAGGCTTATAATGGTCATATCACATCTTGGTAGATGTCTATTGTCGAAACCATTTTTTATGAGGTTTGAAAAACGGGGTCGACTTTAAGAAAAACGAAAATGGGAGTCGCCACCAATCTTTTTTTTAAGTGTGATTGGATCACTTTTAAAACCTTTTGTTTGAACTCACTGGTTTTGGTCTACGAAATAAAGAAAACGGGTTCGGGAGTCGGTTACGTACAAGGAAGGGTTAGCACCCTCATAACGCCCCAAAATTGGTACCTAATTGATTATCAAGTTCTTTAATGTCGGAAATTTAAAAGTTTTAAAATGCAATCCTCTTTTGAATTAAAGTATCTCGATTTTGTAAACTAAGATTCACTTATCTCAAACGAATCAAAACATCACCTCCAGTAAGTTAGGATGTAGTATTTCAAAACCTTCGAAGCTAAGTTCGTCTTTTGAAAATTTCTATTTCGAAACAACAAAACACCATAACCAGTAAGTTAGGACACAACGTTTTGAAATCTCAAAAATAGTTGTTTATATTTTAAAACTAGAAAACTTATAAGGGTATTTGGATGTTCGAATTTGACGAGAACGATTGCAACCTAGTAAGTTAGGGCACTACCTTCCTCGAAGCTTCCAAACATCAAATATTGCCTTTATTTTTATAAAACTTTTGAATATTGTTTTTAAATGACATTTTAGAATGACAGTTTGTATTAACATCACATGACATAGATATTAAAATAATATATATTGCAAAATATTATAACATTTCATACAAATGCAATCACTACATATAAAAGGCAAAATAAAATAATAAAAATAATCATGCTAAGCAAATAGGAATATACCTAAATAAAATAGTAAAAAGAATAAATGCAACGATTATATAACGATATATCACAAATAAAACATTAAACAATAAATATATAAAAAATAAGACATGGAAAATATTAATGTGGGTCATATGTATGGGTATAAATAGATGACATGCATAAAAATGGATAAGTAGAATTTTCATAAAATATACAACATACAATCCAATAATTTAATGTACATATGAATGGATGAAAATAATGAATATAATACAATATGTTAATATACACATATATAAAAATATGTATTTGAAAATAAATTATAAAAATCTAAAATATTGCATAATATGTAAAAATACATAACATAATAATAATGCATTAATTCTAAAATATAGTGAATAAAAATATAATAAAAAAACAATATTATATAACAGAAAACAGAAGTTTAAGAAAATAAAAATAAATGATTGATAATAAAATAGGCATATAATACAAATTAAAATATAATATTTAATAATAATTTTAAAGTAGTATTTAATATATAATATATGATGTATAATAATAAAAAAAATACAAAAGAATAATAATTAAAAAATAAAAAATATATGTTTATAATGAAATAACATAAATAATTAATTAATTAATAATGAAATAGGTATATAATATAAGTAAAAATATAATTTTTAATAATAATAATATATATAAATAATAATATAAAACATTAATAATATATATAATAAATAAAATAATATAATAAATACTATAAAATAAAATATATATAGGAAAATAATAAAACAATATATGATAAATAAAATTTTTATATAAATATATAAATAGTTTTTATAACTGAATATATAGTATTTAAAAAAATTAAAATAATAAAAAAGGGCTAAAATTAAATTTAAATAAAATTCTAGGGCTAATTTAAAAATAAAATATATTTAATTTAGAAACAATGAAAATGCGGAAGGACTAAATGAATAAAAATCCCTTTTGTCAAAAATGTGGATCCTTAAACTGGATCGGGTCGGGTCAACGGGTCGGCTACTAAACGGTGCCGTTTTGAGGCCATTGAAGTTGGCTTAAAACGACACCGTTTCTACTCCTTTAAAAGGGCTAAAACCTAGCCAAATTCGATTGAAACAAACCCTAGCCCCTTTTGCCTCCACCGACAGATCCTAAATCCCCCTTTTCAAATACCCAAATCGGCCGACCCCCAAGCTCCGTTCATCTCCGCCTTTGTAATCCACATTCGGTCAACAAAATGAACCCCTCCTAGAACCCGATCGAAACCGATCTCAAAGATTTCAACCCCTTCAACCTCGAAAACCCCCCTCTGTTTCAAGTTCCAAGAAAGAGCTAGGGTTTCGGCGATTTGTCCGCGAAGGTAAACTCACACCGTTTTACTCCCACATGAACAGGGGAAAAGAAAAAAACAAAGAAAGGAAAGAACTAACGAGATTTAAGAATCACCTCTGTATATCTGAAAATATTTGCAAACTGTTCGTATTTATCTCTCTTTTGATTTCAAAATAATGCTTTTCTGTTTATTTCTCTTGTTTATGTCTGGGTTTGTACAAAAGAAATCCCCCTTACAAAATTTGTGCTTGGGGTTTTATAGCCACTGTTCAAATTATAAACATGGTACATTTCGATTTCTTTACATATTCGCTCCTGTTTGTCTGTTGTGGTTTCTTTCCTTTCGCAGGTGCCCGAGGATCGCGGCAGTGATGAAGGCTCGATAATGACGTGGTTATGGCGCGCTGATGGAGGCGACAATCGGGCCTTGACTTGCTTGATTCCAGATCCGTGCAAGGGTGCTTGCGGCGCGACGAGCGTGGCGTTTGGTGTCTTTCGGCTGCGGCGCGAGGAAAGGGCTAGAGTTTCCAACCCTAGCCGAAAGTTTTAAAATTTTGGGCCTCTTGTGCCACTGCTTATTGGGTGTAACGGGTTATGGGGTAGCATTTGGGTAGTGTGATTTTAAATGTTGGGTCAGTAGTGTTTGGGCTCTGTAAATGGACTTTCAAATGGACTTTTAAAATAAATAAATATTTATTTATTTAATTTTTTGTTTTTGTTTCTTTAAGGCCCGGTCAAATTTGGGCTATTACATCTATGATAGACCTTGTACCCCTGACAGGAATATCATCAATTTCTTCCTCAATGAGAGCTTCATTTTCAATAGGTTGCAGATCATGATCTTGTTAGTCTTGCTCAGACAAGCTTGCAACAAGTTAAAGATACGAATGCATGTTCAACATGTTTACTATTTTAATTCTATATTTGCATGATATGTCACACTGCATGGGTTAGGTTAATATGGTAAGAAGGAAGTTCTGGCAGTTTAACGATATGCACTATCTGGTGGTTTAACCACATATATGTTATTGCAGCTTGACTTCAATATAGTGGCTTGACCACATATATCTGATCTAGCAGTTAACTGCAAACTGATAAGTCATCATTGTCGGGCAACCCGGGGTGGCGAGTCATCATTATTGAGCAAACTGAGATGACTTAATTAGTGTGTTTTTGGATGGACGAGTTTGGAGGAACTCTAATTTAGTGTGTAGCAGAATTGGGTAGGAAGTTTTCTAAAAAATCTACATTTCATTTTTCAAAAATATTGTATTGACATAACCATGCATGCACAGTTTTGCCCATTCAAGTTTGATGAAATTCACTATTTATATCATGTTCCCAAGCAATTACATCCTTCTAATCACAATGAATAGGACGACACAAATTACTCAATGATTCCAACTCCCAAACAAAAACGACTCCTTTGAAAAAAGGAGCTCCAAAACTGATGATCAAAGCGGCCATTTTGTGAATAATCCTTCGCATTGGCTACTTTGTCCTTATCCAAAGCAAAAAGTCTAGGATAATGATCTTTAAGAGCTCCACAATCACACCAACGATTAGAATCCTTCCAAATCATTTGAACAATCTCATCTTCCACCTTTTCTAGTTTTGTTTCAAGTAATATAATAAGATCAATTTTCGAATTAACCACTAATTTCTTCACCGAACCTCATTTGATACTCGACCCCATACCACGTATATTCCAGCAAACCATTTTCAGTTAATTGCACAAAAAGAACACCTCAACAAGAATAAAAAATAAGAGAGAAGCCGCACCTCAAGCCTGCTACTAAATCATCATCCACTTCCGTTGTCATTCCAATTAATCTACCTACTCTCCAAATTTCCTCAGCCTCTTTACGGATAAAATCCCTTCTCTTGATGAAATCGCTATAAAAAAAGTAAATCATTAATGACCCTTGAATCCAACGTAACCTTGTTAACGTCCTCTTTTAACTATTTACCCTTCTTTCCTTTTTTTTCTTTTGCGAATCTCTTTGTCATCTCTTAATTTATTTCGATAGATTTTTTCACTGCGATTATTTGAATATCCAACATCCACTACGTAATATTTACCTACAATAACGATATGATAACTCACTCGTAAAAAATAAATTCTTTACACCTCTATGATAACTCATGGAGACAATAAAAGATAAAATACTATATACAAATCAAAACCAGCTACAAGTGCCGCACAATACCAAGTTTTTCTTACATAGAGCTGATTTTACTAACCAATCAATATGATCATTGAACACCATGTAATTTTTTATATTATTTTGTTCTACTAGATACAAAGTTACAACTATAGGTAGAACGAAAAAACATGTAACTACATAACATAGTTGCAAGCTCTATGGCTAGGACTGGAATAAATTTAGGAGTGGTGTTGAGTCTCTTTGAAAATTTACTTAATGCTACTGCTAGTCTTGCGTAGATGGATAAAGGGTCGATTTCTAGATATGTAGAAAACTACAGTAAATTTGGTGCTTAGATTCTTATGAGCGTTTTTGGCAACCAAAGAAAAACTTTAAGTTAATCTTAAGCTAAACAATCAAAGCAAATGTTGTGGCATGTTAAAATGTGAGGTAACCTAAAGAAAAAAACGTAAAAAGATGATTGATCAAATTGGAAAAACTCTATTGTTGTATTGAATAGATAATCTCTCTGTACATTTCACCTCTGTATTTATAGAACCCTACTCATCACTCTTCAGCTAACACTACTGTTTTAACTGACTAACAACTCACAACAACTCATAACAAATTATTTATCTCCTTAACATTCACCCATCTTCTCCAAAGGCATGACCCGAAGAAATTGCTGAAAACAAGAAAAGTGAGACATAGACAATGGCTTGGTAAGAACGTCAGCAACTTGATCACATCAGGAACTTCACCAACTGTAAGACACCGCTAGCAACCTTCTCACGAACAAAGAACAAGTCAAGCTCAACGTGCTTAAATTTGGAGTGAAGAACAGGATTAGCAGCAACTGCAACAACACTAGAATTGTCATACCAAATAGTAGGAGTATCGACAGACGGAATTTGCAACTCTTGAAGTAACGACAATAACCAAATAACCTCACTAGTAGCTGCAGCAAGACTCCGATACTCAGCCTCAGCCGTAGAACGAGAAAAAACTGGCTGTTTCTTAGAACACCACGAAACAGGTGTGTGGCCAAAATAGATGCAATAGCCAGATGTAGAACGACGATCATCAAAATCCAGACCCCAGTTAGCATCGGTATAACCGACAAGAGACAAACGAGTAGACGGCTGAAAGACAATACCATAGTCAAGCGTACCACATAAATAGTGTAAGACTCGCTTCAAGGCAACCATGTGTACTAGTAGGACTATTCATAAACTGACAAAGATGATTGACTGTAACACCCTTTACCCGAAACCGTCGCCAGAATCGAGTAATGGGCGTTACTAGTCTTACCGGAGATCGGATTCATTTTTCAACCAAATCAATAAAATATTACTCTTCCCTAGGGTTTTCTATGGTAATACTAACCCTTCGGATGGTTAGAATTCGAATCCTATTGCATCAGAAGCTCAAAAAATTTTTCACTTTTAAAACAACGTCACACGCCCGTGTGACTCAAAGCACGGCCGTGTGATAAGGCCGTGTGGCCCTCACACGCCCATGTCTAGAGGCCGTGGAACATTCTAACTTACTCGACACGGCCACAAGAATATAGCACACGCCCGTGGGAACAGGCCGTGTACTTTCACACGCTCGTGGGATTGGCCCGTGGCTCGACCACGGCCTAGGCACGCCCGTGCCTCTACCCCGTGGAACATTCTGTCAATTCCTACACGGCCAAGACACACGTCCGTGTGCCCTGCCATGCAGGTGGTGTCAGGCTATTTACCAAGCCTTAACCTCCCTGAAACATTATCACACCAATATAACATTCAAATCAACCAATTCTAATGACAAATATTCAAAAACTACATTCATACATCATTTACACTATAAGTTACAACATTCATCCTTTTAACTTACTAAACAACATTTATACAAAACTAGCCAACTATACATGCCAATCTCAAATTATCAAACCAGGTAAACATACTCAATAGCAGCTTGATAGTGTGAGACAAGCCTCTTTTGATCCCTGAATTTCAAAATGCTCTTTGCTTGAGTATCTAAGGGAAAACGGAAAGAAAAGGGGAGTAAGCTACAAGTAGCTTAGTAAGGCATAAGCAAATCAATATCTAAATGCATATTAATGAAATAAAATGATCGTTCCAAAATAACATATTTGCAATATTGATACACTTACTCATGCACACTCTTACCAAATTATCCAAGCACAGACATATACAGTTATATTGTACTTAACTGATTTTCTTATTCTCAACCTGCACAATTACTTCACATATTCAAGTTAATTTCCCCGTTGAACATTCAGAACAGAGACGGATATACAGAGGTTAGCACCGAAGTGCCTCGCAGATATATGGCCGAAGCCAATCATAGATATATGGCCGAAGCCAACAGAGAATGTAGCCGAAGCTACCAGAATATGTAGCCAAAGCTACCACAGATCACAGATGCACAGACATATTCCACGGGTCTGCTTACATAAGCTGACAGGTGGCTGCAACACATGCTAGTACACCCAGCACCCGGGATACGGAATCAGATAGATACAGAGCCCTCGAGTGACATGTCACACATATCCGAAAACATTCTTACAGTTCAACCGGGGTTTATCAAAATAATCACAATTACACATTTACTTAATTCGATATCATATTCACATATTTTCACATCGGAATCATCAAATAATTAACAATGATGCAGATAAGCTACAATTTACTTATGACTTACCTCGATGGCAAATCGACTAACTCGTACTAATCTACTATCTTTTCCTTTCCTCGGTTTCGATCACCCTCTTTTCTTTCTTGATCTAAATAAATACAATTAACACATTTTATCAATATTCTATCTAATACATTCATAAATCGGACTTGTTGGGCAAATGACCATTTTACCCCTAGTCCCGGAATTTTAATTTCACTTCATTTTATTGCATTTTAAACTCAATTAACTTCTTTTATCAATCAAATCATCCAAAATTCAATCACATGCACATACTTATGAACAATTTTCCTCTTTTCTCATTTTAGTCCCTTAGGGACGTTTTTACCGAAAACCACTTGTAAAAATACATAAATAACACATCAATAACCCGATTCCTACCTAAATTTATCAATTAACACAATTTCTCAAAAATGGGTAATTCTCAAACCCTAATTTCTTTTCAAACAAATGACAAAATCATGAAATTCAAGCTTCAATGAAATCAAAAATACGAAAATAATCGAAAACGGAGTTGAATTGCACTTACAATTTGATTGACAAAGCTCAAAACCCCTTAGCTATGGAGAAAGAAAATTCGGCAGAACATGGAGAAGAAGATGAAGATTTTTCAATTTTTTTCTCATCTTTTATGACATATTTTACCAATTGGACAAAAATACCCTTGGCCTTATTTCTCAAAAATTTCTCTAGAATTGCCCTTTTATGTCTATCCTATTAACTTATGGTATAATTGCAACATAAACACTCCTATATTCATATCACAATTCAATCAAGTCCTAATTTCATCTAATTCTCATAATTTCCCCTATTTGCAATTTAGTCCATGTTTTCCAATTAATCACAAAAGTAACAAATTTTCTAAACAATTTTCTCACAAAACTTAATCAATAAATTGATGAAATCTAAAATTCACAAAATTTAACTAATTTATCTCGGATTTGTGGTTACGAAACCACTATTCCGATTAGGCCCTATTTCGGGCTGTCACAATCCTCCCCTCCTTTAGGGATTTTCGTCCCCGAAAATCTTACCAGTAAACAAATGCGGATATTGAGTCCTCATAGTCTCTTCCATTTCCCATGTTGCCTCTTCCATTCCATGACGTTGCCACAACACTTTTACTAACTTAATCTTCTTATTCCTTAACTGTTTTACTTCTCGTGCCAGAATCTTAACCGGTTCTTCATCATATGACATATCTGATCGAATTTCAATTTCTATAGGTGAAATCAGATGCGATGGATCTGACCGATATCGACGAAGCATAGAGACATGAAATACATTATGAATTCTTTCCAATTCCGGAGGCAAAGATAACCGATAGGCAACTGGGCCTATTCTTTTAATTACTTCATACGGACCAATATAGCGCGGACTTAACTTACCTTTACTACCAAACCTCAAAATTTTCTTCCACAGAGAGACTTTCAAAAACACTTTATCTCCTACTTGAAATTCGATTTCTTTCCTTTTCAAATCTGCATACTACTTTTGTCGATCGAATGCTGCTTTTAAACAATCCTGTATTACTTTCACTTTGTCCTCTGTCTCTTTTACCAAATCTGTCCCATGAATATGCCTTTCACGGAGTTCAATCCAATACAACGGAGTCTGACATTTTCGCCCATACAGAGCTTCATACGGTGCCATTTTAATACTCGACTGATAACTATTATTATATACAAATTCAATCAAGGACAGATACTTATCCTAACTACCTTCAAACTCTAAAACGCAACATCTCAACATATCTTCTAGTACTTGAATCACTCTTTCCGATTGTCCGTCTGTCTGAGGATGAAAGGCAGTACTGAAATTTAATTTAGTACCTAATGCCTCTTGTAATTTCTTCCAAAACCTCGAAGTAAAATGAGGATCTCTGTCGGAAATAATAGACACAGGCACACCATGCAATCTAACTATTTCAGAAACATACAACTCCGCTAATTTGTCCATAGAAAAGTCCATCTTCACCGGAATGAAATGAGCTGACTTAGTTAATCGATCTGTAACACCCCAAACCCAGCCTAGACGTTACGGCCAAGTTTGATGTGTCACATTGAAGTGTTTTTCGAAAACCATGTTTTCATTGAAAACCCTTCTTTAATGTTTAAAAACTCTTACCGTTAAACTTGTATAAAACCTTAGTTTGTGTTTATTTTTTTCCCAAAACGGGATTTATTGAAATAATCATGTAACACCCCCTACCCGTATTCGTCACCGAAATAAGGTAGGGGGTGTTACATTTGTTGGTATCAGAGCTACGGTTTAGCCGATTCTCGGACCAACATAGCAAATATGGTATTAGTTATACATGCCATTTAAATTATTGTTGATAGTGTGATATCTCCTGACCATTTAAATATGTTTTTCTTATAGTAAATGTCTGCCGACCGAGCTCAATCCGAGGAAGTCGGGAGTCATGCTCCGGGCCCGGATAGGGAACAAAGAGAAGTTGAAGCTGCTAGTAGTAGAAGGTCCGAGACAAGGGACCAAAGTGAAGAGGCTAAAATGGCCTTCTATCAAATGATGAGTGATTGGTTTACCCAGTATATAAGAACTAACCCTATAGTGCAGCAAACTCCAGCTCCTCCTCCTCCTCCACCGGTTCCCGAGACTACACAGGGTACAGGTACTGAATCTACCAGAAAAGGAAAAGCTCCTGTTGATAAAATTAGAAAGTATGGGGCTGAAGAATTTCGAGCTGCAGTTGATGATGATTCTGAAAGGGCTGAGTTTTGGTTAGAAAATACTATCCGGGTTTTAGAAGAATTATCATGTACACCAGAAGAATGTCTGAAATGTGCTATCTCACTGTTAAAAGACACGACTTATCATTGGTGGAAGACTAAAGCTTCAGTGGTTCCGAAAGAAGATATTACCTGGGAGTTCTCTCAGAATGAATTTAAAAAGAAATATATCAGCTAGAGATTTCTTGATCAGAAAAGAAAAGAATTTCTTGAGCTGAAACAAGGTAACAGATCGGTATCTGAGTATGAAAGAGAATTTGTTCGGTTGAGTAAATATGCTCGGGAATGGGTACAATCAGAAGCCGAAATGTGTAAACGATTTGAAGAGGGGCTAAATGAAGACATTAAATTGTTGATTGGAATTCTTGAAATCCGTGAGTTTGCTACACTGACAGAGTGAGCTTATAAAGCAGAAGAGCTGAGTAAAGAGAAGAAACAAGCTGAAAGGGAAGCTCGGATTGCTAGTAAGAGACCGGTGAGCAAATCACAGTTTTCTACTTCAAAGAAATTGAAAAAGTATCAAGATCGTTTCACTTCAGTCACTGGATATTCAAGTAGAGAACGAGGTTTTCAACGTTTTAATCCAAGACCATCTACTCCATCAGTGACCAGTGTGGGCAGTGTAGGTACTCTTAAGCCGAGATGCCAGTATTGTAATAAAGCTCATGTTGGAGAATGTCGATTGAGAAGTGGGGCTTGTTATCGATGTGGTTCATTTGATCATTTTCTCAGAGATTGTCCAGAAAGGGGTGAAAAAGAAGCTGAACAAATATCAAAGCCGAGTAATCCAATTTCGAGAGGCAGACCACCACGGCCATCTGGAAATGTCAGTGGTAGCCGAGGAGCCACGAAAGAATCTGCAGGCAGGTCTGAGGCACGAGCACCTGCTAGGGCATATGCCATCCGTGCCAAAGAAGATGCCTCAGCACCCGATGTTATTACTGGTACATTTTCTTTACTTGACACTGATATTACTGCATTAATTGATCCTGGTTCTACGCATTCATATATATGTATAAAGCTTGCATGTGTGAAAAATTTATCTGTTGAACCAACTGAATTTGTGCTTAAAGTCTCGAACCCCCTAGGCCAGTCTGTGTTGGTGGATAAAATTTGTAAAGATTGTCCACTAATGGTAAGAGGTTATTATTTCTCGGCTGATTTGATGTTACTTCCTTTTGATGAGTTCGATGTGATATTGGGCATGGATTGGCTAACCCAGCATGATGCGGTAGTAAATTGTAGACAGAAATATATTTTGTTAAAATGTCAGAACGGTGAATTACTTCGGGTTAAATCTGATCAGACAGAGGGGTTATCTGATGTCATTTCAGTTATTACTGCTCAAAGGTATATCAAAAAGGGGTATGATGCTTTTCTTGCTTATGTATTAGACACTAAGGTATCTGAGTCGAAGATTCAGGCAGTGCCAGTGGTATGTGAATTTTCTGATGTGTTTCCAGAGGAATTACCAGGGTTGCCACCAGAAAGAGAAGTGGAATTCTCTATAGATTTGGTTCCAGGAACTACTCCAATTTCTATAGCCCCGTATCGGATGGCTCCTACAGAATTAAAGGAGTTAAAGACACAGTTACAGGAACTTGTTGATAAGGGTTTTGTTCGACCGAGTCATTCACCTTGGGGTGCCCCGGTTTTGTTTTTAAAAAAGAAAGACGGATCTTTGAGACTGTGCATCGATTACCGACAGCTTAATAAGGTAACCATAAAGAATAAGTACCCGTTACCCCGGATTGATGATTTATTTGATCAGTTGAAAGGTGCCACAGTGTTTTCAAAGATTGATCTTCGATCGGGTTATTATCAGTTACGGGTAAAGGAATCAGATGTGCCAAAGACAGCTTTCAGAACCAGGTACGGGCATTATGAGTTTTTGGTTATGCCGTTTGGGCTAACTAATGCACCTGCAGTATTTATGGATCTGATGAACCGGATATTCAAACCGTATTTAGACAGATTTGTGGTAGTATTCATTGATGATATTTTAGTTTATTCCCGAGATGAAAATGAACATGCAGAACATTTGAGAACAGTGTTGCAAATTTTACGTGCAAAACAGCTTTATGCTAAATTCAGTAAATGTGAATTTTGGCTTCGAGAAGTGGGTTTTCTTGGACATATTGTATCTGCTGAAGGCATTAGGGTAGACCTGAATAAAATCTCAGCTATTGTAAATTGGAATCCACCGAAAAATGTATCTGAAGTTAGAAGTTTCTTGGGCTTAGCTGGGTATTATCGGAGATTTGTACAGGGGTTCTCTATGATAGCTTCTCCAATGACTCGTCTACTGCAGAAAGATGTAAAGTTTGAGTGGACCGATGAATGCCAGCAGAGTTTCGACCGATTGAAAGATTTGTTAACGAAAGCACCTGTACTAGTACAGCCTGAACCAGGTAAGGAATTTGTTATTTACAGTGATGCCTCATTAAATGGTTTAGGTTGTGTTTTGATGCAAGAAGGTAAAGTTATAGCCTATGCTTCAAGACAACTTAAACCTCATGAAAGAAATTACCCAGTACATGATCTTGAATTAGCTGCTATTGTATTTGCGTTAAAGATATGGCGGCATTACTTGTACGGTGAGAAATGTTATGTTTATACTGATCATAAAAGCTTGAAATATTTGATGACGCAAAAAGATTTGAATTTAAGACAACGCAGGTGGCTTGAACTGATAAAGGATTATGATTTGACTATTGATTACCATCCGGGTAAGGCTAATGTTGTAGCTGATGCTTTGAGCCGAAAATCTTTATTTACTTTGCGAGCTATGAATACCCGGTTATCATTATCTGGAGATGGTTCAATTATAGCTGAAATGAAAGCTAGACCAGTGTTTCTACAGCAGATCTGTGAGGCCCAGAAAAATGATGAAAAGTTACAAGCTAAACGGGCACAATGTGAGTCGAGTACTGATTCTGAATTTCAGGTTGGGATCGATGGTTGTTTGTTATTCAGAGACAGGGTATGTGTACCTCAGAATTCAGAGCTCATACAGAAAATTCTACACGAGGCTCACAGTAGTACTATGTCTATACATCCAGGGAGTAATAAAATGTATAATGATTTGAAAAAGTTGTACTGGTGGCCAGGTATGAAACGTGATATCTCTGAGTTTGTATCAAGGTGTTTGGTATGTCAGCAAGTTAAAGCTGAACATCAGGTACCTTCGGGGTTACTTCAGCCAATCACTATACCAGAATGGAAATGGGAAAGAATTACAATGGATTTTGTATCTGGATTACCGTTGTCTCCGAGAAAGAAAGATGCTATTTGGGTGATCATTGACCGATTGACGAAGTCAGCACACTTTATTCCAGTACGTATGGATTATTCTTTAGATAAATTGGCTGAATTGTATATATCTGAGATTGTCAGGCTACATGGAGTGCCTGTCTCTATTATATCAGATAGGGATCCTCGATTTACATCTCGTTTCTGGAACAAATTGCAAGAAGCTTTAGGTACTCAATTATATTTTAGCACTGCATTTCATCCTCAAACAGATGGTCAATCTGAACGTGTAATTCAGGTATTGGAAGATATGCTCCGATGTTGTATATTAGAGTTTGAAGGTAATTGGGAGAGGTATCTACCATTGATTGAATTTGCCTACAATAACAGTTATCAGTCCAGTATTAAAATGGCTCCATATGAAGCTTTGTATGGTAGAAAATGTAGAACACCATTATATTGGACAGAACTTAGTGAAAAGAAGATACATGGAGTTGATTTGATTCGAGAAACAGAAGAAAAAGTAAAGGTGATTCGGGATAGTCTAAAAGCAGCTTCCGATAGTCAAAAGTCATATGCTGACCTTAAACGAAAAGAGATTGAATTTCAGGTTGGTGACAAGGTATTCCTAAAAGTGTCTCCTTGGAAGAAAGTTCTCCGGTTCAGTCGAAAGGGTAAATTGAGTCCAAGATTTATCGGGCCATATGAAATCCTAGAAAGAATTGGACCGGTCGCTTATCGATTGGCATTACCACCGGAACTTGATAGAATCCATAACGTTTTTCATGTGTCTATGCTACGACGGTATCGGTCGGATCCTTCACATGTTATTTCTCCGACAGAAGTGGAGATTCAGCCAGATATGAGTTACAATGAAGAACCAATTAAGATTTTGGCACGAGAGACAAAGGAGCTCAGAAATAAAAAGATAAATTTGGTAAAAGTATTATGGCAGAAGCACGGGATTGAGGAAGCAACATGGGAACCGGAGGAGGCAATGAGGAAACAATACCCGAACCTCTTTACTGGTAAGATTTTCGAGGACAAAAATCCTTAAAGGGAGGGAGAGTTGTAATGGCCTAAACTCAAGGTTATCGGAACAGTGGTTTCGTAACCACAAATCCGATTTAAAGAGAAATTTATTTTAAAATTTTTGCATAAATATTGATATGATAGGAAAATTTGTATGAAAATATCGAAAAAAAAAAATACCGATTTAGTGGTTAGTTAAGAAAAAGAAATTATTGAAGAAATTAGGTAAAGACAAGTTATCGAGACCTCGATGTCGTAAAACCGAGTCAAAAATATTTTTATAAATATTTGTGAAATGTTAGTAATATTGTATTAAAATTTCGTTAGAAAATTTTAACGTTTGGGTAGTCAATTAAATAAAAAGGACTAAATTGGAAAAGGAGTAAAAGTTGTTAGGATGATTAAATAGCTTAAGTGTTTAATTAGAAAGGATTTAAAAAGCAAATAGACCCAAAATTTATTTGGGCTGGACGGCAAGGGCATAAAATTAGCAGAAAAGTGGATGAATTAAGGGTAAAATTGGAATATTGCATTATTAACTAAATAAAACTAGGACTAATATGGAAATATCTAGATTCCTTGAGATTTCTCTTCATTCTCATCAGCAAAAACGCCATAGGAGGGGTTCTATAAGCTGGTTTTTCATAATTTTTGCACCAAGTGAGTTAATCCTTGCCTTTTTCTTGTAATTTTTGTGTTTTTAAGACTTTTACAACTAGGTCCTACTATTAAATTCATTAGTTTTTGATTTTATGGATGAAATTGAAAGTCACCATGGTTGAGTGCTGTAAGTATATGAATATTTAGCATGGAATTTAAGCTTTAATCTTATTATATGATGATTTTATGGAATAAAATGTAAAGAAAATGGATATTTAGGACCTATTTGTAAAAGAGTGTGAAATTGAAGTTTAGTTCTGAAATTCTTATTCCCAAAGGTTATAAGGTAGTTTAAAATGATAGAATAAAGTATTAATTGAGAAAAATCAGCTCAATTGAGAGGTTAATTGAGTAGGGACGAAACTATCACTTATTAAAAGCTTGGGGGAAAAATGGTGATAAACCTCTTGCACTAAAACAGTTTCGGACAGCAGCAGTAGTCCAACTTTGAAAAATCACCATAAATTGTAGAAATCGAGTTAGAGGGTGAACAAAATATGGAATTAAAGCTTATTGAGTCTAGTTTCTCATAGAAGAAACAGAGTAAGCAATAGAATTGTAAATCTTGAGATATAATGCATTTTGTGAGACAAGGTCAGAATGATGTCGGGTTCCCCTGTTTTGACTTTGGAAAATCACCAAAAATTGTATAAAAATAATTAGGGACCTAAATTTATATATTTAAAATCCTTAATGAGTCTATTTTCAATAGAAATAAGCGGGAACATCATCCGAGTTCCGTATGAGGAGATAATTAATTTTTAGTGAAGAGAGGTCGGAACTGTCATATAACAGAACAGGGGTAACTTTAAAGAATAAACTGTACTAAATGGCTAAACCAAAAATTCTGAAAATGTTATGGTTAGAATATATGTGAGTCTATTTTCAGGGAAAATTTACGGATCTTAATTTGGAGTCCTGTAGCTCAAGATAAAAATAATTTAGTGACTACAACTCAAGTAGACAGCTTTGAATGAACTATAAATAATAGTAGAATGGTAGAGAATGATACATATGGACATGAAATGTTAAATTGATGATTAAATTTATTTATTTAGATCCGGAAGACTCAAACACGAAGCTAGATCGAGGAAAGGAAAAAGTTTGGGATTAGTAGATTTTTATATACAAACAAGTATCGAGGTAAGTTCGTGTAACTTGAATTATATTCTTAAATGCTTGAAATGTATGTTATGGATGTGAACATGAATTGAATGTCATTGTATGAAAATTTATGGAAAATTGATATATTTGGTGAAAAGTGGAAGAAATCCCGGTTGAATAGAAGGGAAATTCGATGGATCTCTGAAAAGGAATTGACGGTAAAAATGGATCTAGCCCGGACGGGTGATCCTATCCTGATATAGCCCTCCCGAAGAATATGTGGAAAATGGATTTAGCCCGGACGGGTAATCCAAATTAGGGTCTGAATTTAGCCTGGACTGGTAATTCAGATCCAAGCTCATTAGAGTAATTGTCGTTGCAGGGGATTTAGCCTGGACTGGTAATCCCGACAATACTCTATGAGTTTATATTACAGGGGATTTAGCCTGGACTGGTAATCCCACTGTAAGGATGAGGTTCGCGGGAGTGTGCTATCTAAAATGAAAATGTGCGCACATGAATATGAATTGACGGACCCAGATTTGTACACTAAAGTGTACCCCTGAAAATCCATCGAAATTTCGAGAAATTCAACGGGATAAATATGGGAAAATAATAATGGAATGGAAATCACGGTATTGATGAGCTCATCAATCTCAGTATATATTATTGATACCTTGAAATTATTGTACTAACTTGAATGTTGAGTTTGTGCATGTTAAGGTAACAATGCATTGAATGGATGTATAAATGTTCATTGTATTGCATTGAAAATATTAGGTAAGTATAATTCTTGTTACATGAGCTTACTAAGCACAATGTGCTTACCCTGTTTTCTTTTTCCCTGTTTTGTAGTATTAAGAGCTCGGAGGTCGGATTCGGTCGGGGATACATCACACTATCAACCTCAATATTTTGGTACATCTAGAAACTTTATTTTAGAAATCAATGGCATGTATAAGTTAATAAAGTAAATGTTAATGTGGAATGAATGTAAAGTTAGCCATTGGTGTGGCTAACAAAACTTGGTTTGGTATGTGATGAGGTTATCTTATAAATGTGCATGAATCTATTTTAAAAATGTGCTGGATTGGATTGGTTGATTTGGATTGGTCTCGGTTTGAGTTTTGCAGGGAAGGTTACATATTTATAAAGGGGCTATATTGAGTTTAAAAAAAAAAAAACTATTGTTCGGTAAACTTCGGTAATGCCTCGTACCCTATTTCGGTGACGAATACGGGTAGGGGGTGTTACAAATCATCCCTTTTCAATCATCGTTGAAACCTTTGTAAAAGTTTTATGAAAGCTTATGAACCCTTGTAGTTTGCAAAAACATGTTATTTTAAAAATAGATAAAATATCGAAAAATCTGATTTGTAACCTTTATAAAACATGTTATCTTGAAAACGATTTAAGTATCAAATAAATTCGACCTTTTTCGTTAAGACTTAAAGTGAATGGAAGCTGGGCACCAGGTAGGATTCCAGAAAAGAGGAGGTGAGTCGAATAGACTGCTTAAGTACCAAGCTCTTCTTGGATCCACTCCTAGACATGCGCACGACCATTGCCACACTTTAAGTAAGGAAGCTAATATTTATTTACGAGAACATTTAAAATTGGGAAAGCTTTGCTTGATTATCAAGTTATTTTGAAAACAAGTATTTTTATAAAAACCGCGTTTTAAAATCATTTACTTTCAACTCGATTTAAATAATATCCTACATAAGCTAAAACCAATTTAAATAAGTAAAGAATAAAAACCCAAAATAAAATAATTAAAGAGGCCCTTTTTACAACCCAAAACCAGAAATAAATAATTAAATCTAAATTCAAATAGGTAACTTAATTAGAAATCCAATAGTCCAGTCCATGTGGCCACTCTGAATCCCTCCCAGCTCCAAGTCCACCAATCTAAGGCTCACCTGCAAGGATGGAAGGAAAAAGGGTGAGTTTGGAAAACTCAGTGTGCAACAAGCCACTTATAGAGCCCAAATCAATATCAGCATACTACGCCTAAGCCCCAAATTAGTCTCAACATATAACTAGGCCGGAGCCCTTCCATTTAACAGTTACTGGGCCGAAGCCTTTCATAAATCATATCACGGGGCCGAAACCTTTTCTGTAAACGGTATGGCCCAAAGGCCCATTTTAACAACACATATAATATCAGTGTATGTGTGCAAAGCCCATTTCAATATCACATGTAATGTCAATGTATGTATGCAAAGCCCAGTTGGGGAGACTACTCAACCCACCATCCGCTACTCTCCACCCGTACCAACCAAGCTCTCCATGTGGGGAATAACTCAACCCACCCAACCAAACTCTCCACTGGCAGCATAGCTGCTTTATCATATAACTGGAGGCCTAGCCTCTTTTAATAACTGGGGCTGAAGCCCTTTCTGTAAACTGGGGCAAAGCCCTTTAACACTTCCTCCAACATATAAAACCCAACCCATGCATATAATGAATCAAATAGTGCATATCATGTTCATGTCATAGCATATCATGTGCATATCATGTGCATAACATGTCATATCATGTAACCATCAACATCACAGTCATCATAATCATAATACAACCCTAGGGGTAAAATAGTCATTTTATGTTACAAGGGTAATTTCGTAATTTTAATCACTTGCTAGGGTTTTCCATCAATTACAGGTGTCAAAACAGTAAATTTAGTACATTTTAGCAAAACCGAGTTATTGGGTCCAAAACCCCTAATGGGCCCAACGAGTGCTGATTTAGCCTTCTAAGTCCACTTAACCTAAATATTACTATCGTTCCATTCGTGTTAATCATACAATTATCCCAATTCTATTTTTAGCAATTTTTATTCCAAAAGGGCCCGTAGGCCCATTGGGCCTAATTTCAACCCATCGAGGCCCAACTTACTAATGTGCCCAAAATCGCATTCTTACCTGTTCCATCCATTTCGTTTACTGCGTCCATCGTAATCGAACTCATCCACATACCGTCTTGTTTTTACAAGTCACCACAACAACAAAATCCGATATTTCGGCTTTTAAGCAATATGAACCTAGGCTATTACGGGGTATGTTACACACCTGATTACGAAGAACGATGACGAGATCTGCTCCAACTCAATCCTACATTCGTTTAAATCACATTAATGTCTAAAAACAAAGTCGAATGCTCACTATTATCACAATATACATTTTCGGCCAACCTCCTTAAATGCCCTTAACCCACTTACCTTTGCCAAAACTGATGACTAAGTCTAAATCCGTCATCCAAGTGGTCCTCGCCTTCCAAAGCTCTTTTGATCGACAGCCTTTATTCCGCCTTCTCTTAATAGAATGATATAACACAAATAAAACCCTTTTAGTCTATAATGATAGCCTCCCTAAGTGATTAGGGGTTATTCAGCTTTTCTACAAACTCAAATAAAAATAAACGATTCTGAATACTTACCACAGGCTCTTTCAACCAAAACGATTCTTATCTCGATTCCAATGCAAATCTAGCCTCTAAATTCGAGCAAAGAGTGAACTTAAAGGATCTATAAATTCGGCTACCAAATCCCTATGAACACGATGTTTCCGGCTTTGGATGCGACGAAGAAGAAGATAAAATAAAAAGGAACGATCCCGATATGACTGAGTAAAAGAATGGGGTTTCGACCTTTTGGGAAAGAAAATCAAAAGGGGAAACAAAAGAACAAAAACAAGGGTAAAAGGTTTGTGAAAAGAAAAAAAATAGTAAAAAGAACACAAAACCGATTCCTACAAAGTCAAGAGAAGAGCAACCCCATAATGCCAAAATTTGAGAACTCTTTCGGTACTTTAATTGCCTAATGCCGATTGTATTTTGGCATAAAAATATATAACAGATTTCCTCTCAATTTCAAATACCATGCCTTGCTCCTTAATTTTCTACCTGCCGAATTTAAATTCAAAACTGATTTGAATTACTTTCAATCCCTTAATTTTAGCTAAATAAAACAAAAACAAAAGTTTGAATGGGATTCAAACTTTTCCACCGTTTGATAGCAGCCCCACCGCTTGAATCTGCTGCTTAGAAGCTCACTCCCGCACGGCTCGCTGCTACGGTCCTCCAGCCCAGCACGTCTCCTCTCGCGCGCGCACAGCAAAAAGGAGCATCCTCTCGCGCGCGCCCAAGCTCGAACCTGGGACCTCCAGGTTGCCCAGCACGCTGCTGGCCACTGGAACATGCGTTCCTCTTTGATAATTACGTTTAAATTTAAACCTTACTTGCTGCAGTTCCCGCTTCTTTAAAAAGAAATCAAAATTCCGTCAGCGCTTGGACTCGAACTTGCGCCCCCCTCGGTCCTTCTAACGCGCTGGTGCCACTGCGCCCAAGGCGCTCGCTGTGCTAGTCTCTGCTCGCAACTTTACTTAAACCTTATCTAGCCGCAACCCTGCTTACTAAATAAAAATAAAACCCACCTGTGCGCATGCTGGGAGTCGAACCTCTGCTCCCTTCCTACTCTTAACACGCCTAACCACTGGGCCAATCTCCTCTTTATGTCCTGTTTCAACCCAACTCTTTAACAACCCTTATGCCCAGATTCCTCTATTAAAAACAAAATTAAAACAATTTCTTTTTATTCTTATTATTTTAGTAGAGTTTAAACACCAAGTATTATACATATATTTTTTTAAATAAAACAAATAATAATAATATCAATAATAATAAATATATTTTTATCTAATAAAAATTTCAAATATTAATACCGTAAATAATAATAATAATTTTTTTTTCAAATACAGTAAAAATTTTATCTCATAATAATAATTATAATTTCCATAAATTAGTAAAAATAAATACAGTAAAAATGTTTAATAATTTAATTCAAACATTAAATTAACAACAATAATTATCTAATAAAAATAATAATAATAATTTATCATTTTCATAGAAATTTAAAAACATCAATAGATACAGTAAGAATTTAAAATATCAGTAATAATAAATTCAGTGAGAATTTTCTAATAGTAATTCAAAATTGATTTTTCTTGAACGATAATATTTAAAACTTCTGAATTACTCAGGTTTCCATTTATTCAACCCAGACTTCGAAACCCAATTCTTCTAGACCCAAATTCAGGGTGTTACACGATCAACTATTACCCAAATAGCATCTTTCTTTCTCGGAGTTAGAGGCAATCCAGAAACAAAATCCATCGTAACTCTTTCCCATTTCTACTCGGGAATCATAATTGGCTGTAATAACCCAGAAGGCAATTGATGTTCTGCTTTCACTCTCTGACACACTAAACATTTTAGCACATATTCAGAAATATCCCGCTTCATACCTGGCCACCAATACACTTTCTTCAAATCCTGATACATTTTCACGCTACCAGGGTGTATCGACCATCGATTATCATGAGCTTCATGTAGAATCTTCTGAATCAGTTCAGTATTTTTCGGCATACATATTCTATCACGAAACAACAAGCAAGCATCTGCATTTACTCGAAAATCAGAACTATTATCCTTTTCACACTGAGTCCTCTTTGCTAGCAAATCGCTGTCAGATTTTTGAATTTCACAAATTTCTTGCAAAAATAATGGCTTTGCCACTAATTCGGCTATCAACAAACCCTTATCAGCTAACAACAAATTTGCATTCAAAGCCCTCAAAGCAAACAGAGATTTTCTACTTAAAACATCCGCAACCACATTCGCTTTGCCCGGATGATAGTCTATTATGAGCTCATAGTCTTTCAGTAATTCTAACCATCTCCGTTGTCTTAAATTTAACTCTTTTTGAGTCATCACATACTTCAAACTCTTATGATCAGTATACACTCTACATTTTTCACCATACAAATAGTGTCGCCAAATCTTCAAAGCAAAAACTATAGCGGCCAGCTCTAAATCGTGAGTCGGATAATTCTTTTCATGTGACTTTAGTTGTCGAGATGCATAAGCTATTACCTTTCCTTCTTGCATCAAAACACAACCAAGCCCATTTAAAGACGCATCACTATAAACAATAAATTCCTTCCCTGACTCAGGTTGTATTAATATTGGTGCCTCTGTCAAACACTTTTTCAACTTTTCAAAACTTTGCTGACACTCATCCGTCCATATAAATTTGGCTTCTTTCTGTAACAGTCTCGTAATCGGTGAAGCTATTATTGAAAATCCCTCTACAAAACGACGATAATATCTGGCAAGGCCCAGAAAACTCCTAACTTCAGACACATTTTTCGGAGGCTTCCATTCTACAATTGCAGAAATTTTACTCGGGTCCACTTGAATACCATCTTTCGAAACTACATGTCCCAAAAATCCTACTTCACTGAGCCAAAACTCACTTTTACTGAATTTAGCGTAAAGCTTCTTTTCTCTCAAAATTTGCAGTACCGTTCTTAAATGCTCCGCGTGCTCTGTCTCGCTTTTAGAATAAATCAGAATGTCATCAATGAAGACTACCACAAATTTATCCAAATAAGGTCTGAAAATTCGGTTTATCAGATCCATAAAAATGGCTGGAGCGTTAGTCAATCCAAACGGCATTACCAGAAATTCGTAAGGGCCATACCGAGTCCGAAAAGCAGTCTTGGACACATCAGATTCCTTAACCTTTAATTGATAATATCCCGACCTTAAATCAATTTTTGAAAACACCGAAGCATCTTTAAGCTGATCAAACAAATCGTCAATTCTAGGCAATGGGTACTTGTTCTTCACTGTTACTTTATTAAGCTGACGATAATCAATACAAAGTCTCAGTGTTCTATCTTTCTTTTTGACAAATAAAACCGGAGCACCCCAAGGAGAATAACTTGGCCTCACGAAACCCTTGTCAAACAACTCTTGCAACTGTGTCTTCAACTCTTTTAATTCAGCTGGTGCCATTCTATATGGAGCAATCGATATCGGAGTAGTACCCAGAAGCAATTCAATACCAAACTCTACTTCTCTGTCCGGAGGTAATCCAGGCAATTCATCAGGAAATACATCCAGATATTCACATACTATCGGCACAGATTCAATTTCCTTTTTAGACACTTTAGTGTTCAACACATAGGCCAAATATGCATCACAACTATCTTTCAAATATTTATAAGCAGACATTGCAGAAATCATTGACGAAACACAATCTAATTTATCTGTTTCGATTCGGAGTATTTCACCATCACCACAATTCAATTCAAGAATCTTTCGTCTACAATCTATCTTAGCTCCATGCATGGTTAACCAATCCATCCCCAAAATGACATCAAATTCATCAAAAGGAAGCAACATCAAATCAACAGGGAAACAGTGACCACGAATCATCAGAGGACAGTTCTTACAAATTTGGTTTACTATCACATGTTTTCCTAACGGATTCGACACCTTAACCACAAATTCAGTGGACTCAATACACAAATTCTTGTCAGACACTATTTTCACACATATATATGAATGAGTTGATCCCGGATCAATTAATGCAAAAACAGAATCATCACAAAGAGAAAATGTACCAGTAATTACTTCAGGTGAGGAAGCTTCTTCACGAGCCTTTATAGCATATGCTCTTGCCGGAGCTCTTGGTTCAGATCTTACAGTAATATCTCTCTTTTCACTTTTGCTGCTATTTCTAGATCCCACATTCTTCGATGGTCTTCCTCTGCTCACATTGCTTGATTTCACATTTTGAGATCTTTCTAACTCATCTCTTTCGGGACAATCTTTAATGAAATGATTTTGAGACCCGTATCTAAAGCAAGCCCGATTATACAAATAACATTCACCCGCATGTCTCTTTCCACAATGCTGGCATTCGAGCCTGTCAGATCTTACACTACCAACACTTGTTGCCGAAGTGGTTTGCCCTTTTGGTTTGAAACGTTGTCTACCACGGTCTCTCTAAGAAAAATTTACTGAAGCATTCGATCGAGAACTCATCTCTTTCGATTTCTTCGACTGTGACTGAAATGATTGGCCCATCGACCTTTTTCTGAAATCTCTAACTTCATTCTCAGCCTTCTTTTTATCTTTGCTTAGGGCTTCGGCCTTAACGGCTGGTTCAACTAATACTGCCAACTCTTTAATGTCCAAGATTCCCACCAGCAGTCGGATGTCTTCATTCAGTCCATTTTCAAATCTCTTACAAAGATTTCTTCAGTAGTTACCAGCTCCTGGGCATACTTGCTCAGTCTAACAAATTCTCTTTCATATTCAGCTACTGACATACTTCCTTGTTTCAAGTCTAAAAATTCCTTCCGCTTCTAATCAATAAAGTACTGACTGATATACTTTTTACGAAATTCCGCAAGGAAGAAATCCCATGACACTCTTTCTTTAGGCACAACGGAAATTAAGGTCTTCCACCAATAATAAGCAGAATCTTTCAGCAGTGACACAGCACATTTCAAACTTTCTTCGGGAGTACAAGACAATTCTTCTAATACCCTGACTGTGTTCTCTAGCCAGAATTCAGCTTTCTCTGGATCATCATCCAGATTAGCCCGGAATTCTTCAGCCCCATATTTTCTGATTTTATCTATCGGAGGCTTAGATAATCTTACCATTTCTGGTTGTGGAGGAACCATGGGAATGGCTTGAGGAATATAAGGGGGCAGAGGAGGTTGTGCATTCGGATTTGCCCGAATAAACTCTGTATACCAATTACTCATTCTATGGAGAAAGGCTTCCCGAGCCTCATCTCCCTGACCCTGGGCCTCAGGTCTACTTTCATCAGGCACTGTCCTTTGCGCGGGAGCAGGCGCATTGCTCTGAGCATCATCAACAGTATCTCGATTGGGATCCATCTACTATAATAAAACATTTCAAAATCATTAGGAGTCGTCACACTATCAAGTCTAATAATTGGCATGTATAGACTGACTATTACACTGACTTTACTAATCTGAGAATCGGCTAAACCTGGCTCTGATACCAACTAAAAATGTAACACCCTTTACCCGAAACCGTCGCCAGAATCGAGTAATGGGCGTTACTAGACTTACCGGAGATCGGATTCATTTTTCAATCAAATCAATAAAATATTACTCTTTCCTAGTGTTTTCTATGGTAATACTAACCCTTCGGATGGTTAGAATTCGAACCCTATCGCATCGGAAGCTCGAAAAATTTTTCACTTTTAAAACAACGTCACACGCCCGTGTGACTCAAAGCACAGCCATGTGATAAGGCCGTGTGGCCCTCACACGCCCATGTCTAGAGGCCGTGGAACATTCTGACTTACTCGACACGGCCACAAGAATATAGCCCACGCCCGTGGGAACAGGCCGTGTACTTTCACACGCTCGTGGGATTGGCCCGTGGCTCGACCACGGCCTAGGCACGCCCGTGCCTCTACCCCGTGGAACATTCTGTCAATTCCTACACGGCCAAGACACACGTCCGTGTGCCCTGCCATGCAGGCGGTGTCAGGCTATTTACCAAGCCTTAACCTCCCTGAAACATTATCACACCAATATAACATTCAAATCAACCAATTCTAATGACAAATATTCAAAAACTACATTCATACATCATTTACACTATAAGTTACAACATTCATCCTTTTAACTTACTAAACAACATTTATACAAAACTAGCCAACTATACATGCCAATCTCAAATTATCAAACCAGGTAAACATACTCAATAGCAGCTTGATAGTGTGAGACGAGCCTCCTTTGATCCCTGAATTTCAAAATGCTCTTTGCTTGAGTATCTAAGGGAAAACGGAAAGAAAAGGGGAGGAAGCTACAAGTAGCTTAGTAAGGCATAAGCAAATCAATAGCTAAATGCATATTAATGAAATAAAATGATCGTTCCAAAATAACATATTTGCAATATTGATACACTTACTCATGCACACTCTTACCAAATTATCCAAGCACAGACATATACAGTTATATTGTACTTAACTGATTTTCTTATTCTCAACCTGCACAATTACTTCACATATTCAGGTTAATTTCCCCGTTGAACATTCAGAACGGAGACGGATATACAGAGGTTAGCACCGAAGTGCCTCGCAGATATATGGCCGAAGCCAATCACAGATATATGGCCGAAGCCAACAGAGAATGTAGCCGAAGCTACCAGAATATGTAGCCGAAGCTACCACAGATCACAGATGCACAGACGTATTCCACGGGTCTGCTCACATAAACTGACAGGTGGCTGCAACACATGCTAGTACACCCAGCACCCGGGATACGAAATCAGACAGATACAGAGCCCTCGAGTGACATGTCATACATATCCGAAAACATTCTTACAGTTCAACCGGGGTTTATCAAAATAATCACAATTACACATTTACTTAATTCGATATCATATTCACATATTTTCACATCGGAATCATCAAATAATTAACAATGATGCAGATAAGCTACAATTTACTTATGACTTACCTCGATAGCAAATCGACTAACTCGTACTAATCTATTATCTTTTCCTTTCCTCGGTTTCGATTACCCTCTTTTCTTTCTTAATCTAAATAAATACAATTAACACATTTTATCAATATTCTATCTAATACATTCATAAATCGGACTTGTTGGGCAAATGACCATTTTACCCCTAGTCCCGGAATTTCAATTTCACTTCATTTTATTGCATTTTAAACTCAATTAACTTCTTTTATCAATCAAATCATCCAAAATTCAATCACATGCACATACTTATGAACAATTTTCCTCTTTTCTCATTTTAGTCCCTTAGGGACGTTTTTACCGAAAACCACTTGTAAAAATACGTAAATAACACATCAATAACCCGATTCCTACCAAAATTCATCAATTAACACAATTTCTCAAAAATGGGTAATTCTCAAACCCTAATTTCTTTTCAAACAAATGACAAAATCATGAAATTCAAGCTTCAATGAAATCAAAAATACGAAAATAATCGAAAACAGAGTTGAATTGCACTTACAATTTGATTGACAAAGCTCAAAACCCCTTAGCTATGGAGAAGAGAAAATTCGGCAGAACATGGAGAAGAAGATGAAGATTTTTCAATTTTTTTTCATCTTTTATGACATATTTTACCAATTGGACAAAAATGCCCTTGGCCTTATTTCTCAAAAATTTCTCTAGAATTGCCCTTTTATGTCCATCCTATTAACTTATGGTATAATTGCAACATAAACACTTCTATATTCATATCACAATTCAATCAAGTCCTAATTTCATCTAATTCTCATAATTTCCCCTATTTGCAATTTAGTCCATGTTTTCCAATTAATCACAAAAGTAACAAATTTTCTAAACAATTTTCTCACAAAACTTAATCAATAAACTGATGGAATCTAAAATTCACAAAATTTAACTAATTTATCTCGGATTTGTGGTTACGAAACCACTATTTCGATTAGGCCCTATTTCAGGCTGTCACATTGACAGCATACGCAATGTCAGGATGAGTGAGAACAACATATTGTAGAGCCCCAGCAAGACTCCTATACTCAGTAGGGTCAGTCAACAGATTACCATCATCTTTAGACAAACTAGCTGAGCTAACCATAGGAGTATGAACCTTCTTGGCATGTAAAAGTGAGCTTCGAGCCAGAATATCACGAATATACTTCTTCTGACACAAGTGAAGACATCCGGTAGACGACCGTGAAACCTTGATACCGAGAAAGTAGTGAAGATCCCCCATATCTTTGAGGGAAAACTCAGCATTCAATTAATGAATAAAATCAGTAAGAACATCAGCAACATTACCAGTAACAATGACGTCATCCACGTAGACTAGCACATAAAGAGTAGAGCTAGATGTATCCCGAATAAATAGAGAGGCATCAGATTTAGACATAACAAATGCAACAGACACTAGAAACTGCTTCAGCTTGTTAAACCAGGCCCTGGAAGCCTGTCTGAGCCCATATAAAGCCTTCTTCAAACAACATACTAGCGGCTTGCCATCAGAACCGTACTGAACAAACCCCGGAGGTTGTTGTATATAAACTTCAGTATCAAGATCACCATTCAAAAATGCATTGTTAAATCAACTTGATGAATTGACCAGCCTTTTGAAACAAGAATAGATAAGATGATCCGAATTGTAGTTGGTTTGATAACTGGGCTAAAGGTCTCTTTAAAGTCACACCCAAGTACTTGAGAACAGCCCTTAGCAACTAACCTTGCCTTCCTCCGGTTAATTGATCCATCAGGATTTCGCTTAATCTTAAATAACCATTTGCACCCTATGGCCCTCCGATTGGAAGGTAAGGAAACGAGGTCCCAGGTTGAAATGGCCATTAAGGCGTCATACTCAGCATGTGCAGCTGACTTCCAGTTTCTGCAGTGCAAGCTTTAGGCTTGAAAACCCCTGCCTTGGACTGGGTAACCATCGCATGAGTGTTTCCCATAGACGATTGTCATTTCTGAAAAGAAGACCCTAAGTCGGTAGTTACTGGCGCTAGATCACACGTTGTAGGTGGACTATTATGGCTAGGTCGTATAGATGCAATACCTAAACCAGGTAATGGAGATAACGAAGGAACCACAGCAGGACGAGTAGGGGCCGTAGAAACAGGCGAGGAATCAGATATAACAATAGGAGCATAAGTAGACTTCTGTTCAGAATAGCAAGTATTAGGAACCACTGGTGCCAAGAACAAAAACCTACATTCGTCAAACACTACATGCCGAGAAACAATCACTTTCCTATCTGGAGTGAGACAATAATATCCTTTATGTTGTGAGCTATATCCTAAAAACGTACAAGGCTATGACCTAAACTCTAGTTTATGTTTCATAAACGGTCGCAAACACGGAAAACAGCAGTAACCAAACACTTGAAGATGATCATAACTAGGTTCACATGCATAAAGTCTCTGATAAGGTGACTGACCTCAAAGAACGGAAGTAGGCAATCGATTAATAAGATGCACTACACTACAGAACGCATATCCCCAATACCGCATAGGAAGATTAGCCTGTGCCAGTAGTGTGAGCCCAGTTTCGACAACATGTCTATGTTTGCGTTCAGCAACTCTATTATGTTTAGACTTATGAGGACAAGATAGACGATGAATAATACCCTGATTAGCGAGAACAGAAGAAAATGTTCGAAATTCATCGCCCCAATCACTTTGAAACTTCTTAATATTTTTACCAAACTGAGTAGCTACCATGTTCTGAAACTGATCAAAACAGTCTAAAGCTTGAGATTTTTTCTTAACCAGATACACCCATGTAAAACGACTATACATCTCCACAAATGAAACATAATATAAATTTCCTTCACAAGCAACCGAGGCTGGACCTCACAAGTCAGAAGCAACAAGTTCAAAAGGCTCCTTATATTCAGTGGTGGAATGAGCGAAAGGTAGTTTATGAGACTTACCTTGCAGACATGCAGTACAAATATTATGAAGAAACTTCTCATTAGAAACAATACCACATTTACGCAAAACATCAGTTAGAACCTTAGACGACGGATGCCCCAATCTATTATGCCATAAGGAAAAGTTATTAAAAACAGAAGTACTATCTTAGAATGCAACATTATTTATGTCACTAAATGTAGCAGTCGAATCAGCCACACTGGGCGATAATTGATAAAGACCATCACGAACTCAACCCCGCAGCAAGACCTCCCGCGTCTGGATGTCCTTAATAACATAGAAGGACGGGTAAAACTCAAGAAATACATTATTGTCACGGGCAAGCTGTGAAACAGACATGAGATTCTTGCGAATACTTGGAACACACAACACATTAGTTAAACGAAGTAACTTTGAGTTCGTAGGAATAACAGTATCCCCAATAGACAATATTTTTGTAGGAGCCCCATTTTCCATTAATAGTTCAGAAGTACATGAGTACGGAGTAGCAGCATGTAAATCAGCGGCACTCTATCAAATATGATTGGACGCTCCAGAATTAGGATACCAAGACGTGTTCCCAACTAGTGCCGGAACACTCGGTCCCGCAGCATCAAAATTAGAATCATACTGAGAGGCATCTGAATAGTCAGAAGGATGAAAATCAGGAATTCGAGGTAGGCTAACACACCGAGAATCATTCATATTAAAAATACGAGCACAAGGTTTAGTGCGCCAAGGAACATCAAGTGGAGTTGTCGGATCAGACGCTGCAACACCAACACAATTAGTAACAGGGGATCCAAGAGAATTTTGTAAAACATAAGGACCCGCATTTACTGGCCTAGCAGGCGGTCCACAATAGCCAGAAGGCCCAGAAAATAGGCCAGCACTATTCGCCTAGAGCAGGATTCATTTGACGTTGGCCCAAATTACGCCCAAATTCACACTGAAACTCCATCTTAGTTGGTCGGTTGTAGGGCCCATAAGTAGAACGAGACGCATGAAACCCATGGGGGTTCTCATTAGACTCAAACGGTTGCCTAGACCAGGGAGGGTTTGAATAGTCAACAAACGCATCCCGAGGCTCCATTGGACAATAAGCAGTTGGTGGACGCCAGTAATTCCACGAAACCCTTCGACCCGGAGTAGGACCAGCAAAGTGACCATTACCTCGTACATTCGGTGCAGTGGCCAACGGAGTTACGGAGGGACCCTCATAGTCCCAGTCAAAGAGGTAATAGCACCGCTGCGTAACCTGGCTAAAACGGTTACATATCTGGCATTGCACATGAGGCCTGAAACTCTGACCACCGCACGACCCTGACGATGAACGACCACCATGCGCACCACGCTGAGTGGGCATACCTGTGATTTCACCGGATGACTCAACCACATATGCAACCATCAGTGGATCACTCATCGCCCGCATCTGCTAGTTCTCAAACTCTAGTAAAATGTCCACAAGTTTCTGGAACGTCAATGTGTTCGGTGAAATAGACATCAACATAAACACGGAGTCATACTCAACAGATAGTCCAGCAATAAGAATCTCCGTCTTCTCAGCATCTGGAACGATAGAGCCTGATGCCGCAAGCAAGGCACAAAGATTTTGAATCTTCGAAACGTACTCTTGAACAGTAAAGCCACCTTTCTTTAACGAGTATAAGTCATGATGGATCCGGAAGGCTTTCGTGCCAGACGATGTGTAATAACCCAAATTTCAGTAATATCGGGAATTGTGGTTCGAGACCACCGAATTTGATAAATGAACCTGTATATAATATTATTTAATATTTATGAGCCAAATGTAGTTTTTAAAAGATTTTTGAAATAGTAAATTGTGTTTTATAAAGATTATTTGGTCAAGATATCGAGAAAAAGAGGTATCGAGATCTCGGTGTTATAGACCGAGCTATAAATATTTTTGTGAATATTTACGGAGTGCCAATAAGGTAACATTAAAATTTCGTTAGAAAATTTTGACGTTTGGGTGGTTAATTAAATAAAAAGGACTAAATTGAAAAATGTGTAAAAGTTGCTAGAAGGATTAAATAGCTCAATTGTCAAAAGCGGAAGGACCTAAAGTACAAATAATCCCAAAGGAGATATTTTGGGCGGCAATAGCTGAGAAAAATCAGGAAATGGGTGAAATAAGGGCAAAATTGAAAAATTGCCAAAAGTAGTTAAATAAAAATGGGACCAATTTGGAATATCTAGAATTCTCTTCATTTTTCTTCATTTTCATCAGCTGAGAAACAGCCATGGAAGAGGGTTCAAGCTGGTTTTTCATATTCTAGCTTCATGTAAGTTTAATTTTCTCTCTCTCCTTGAAATTTCTATGTTTTTGGACTTTTACAATTGGGTCCAACTTATTAATTCATTAGTTTTTGATTCCATGGCTAATTTTTAAAGTTGATGTGGATTAGTGTTGAAAGCATGTGATGAATAAATATTGAATTGAAGCTTTAATTTTGTTATATGATGATTTTATCAAGTGAAATTGACGGAAATTGGTTTTAGGACCTAATTGTGAAATAGTTGAAATCAAGGCTTAGTGTTAAAATCCTGATATTCAAAGGGTATGAAGTGGTTTAAAATGATAGAGAAAGATTTTAAATGAGAAAATTAGCTCAATGGAGGGGTTAATTAAGCAAGGACTGAATTGTATGAATTGTGGAAATTGGGACAAATTGGAATTAAGATGTCACACTAAAGCAGTATTTGACAGCAGCAATTGTCTAACTTTGAAAAATCACCAAAAATGGTAGGAATTTAATTAGAAGTTGAATAAGATATGTAATTAAAGCTTATTGAGTCTATTTTCATATAAAAGAAACAGAGGAAGCAAAGGAATTCTGTATCTTGAGATATTTACATTTTTGTGAGACTGGTTTAGATTGATTTCGTGATCCCCTGTTCTAATTTGTAAAAATCATTAAAAATCGTACAAAAATATTTATGGAACATGATTTATATGGCTGGAATCCTTATTGAGTCAATTTTTATAAGAAATAAACATGAACATCTTTTGAATCCGGAATAAAGAGAAATTGAAATTTTAGTGAAGAGAGGTCAGAGCTGTCGGATTGTGTAACAGGGGAGACTTTAATGAATAAACTGTACAAATTGGCCACACCAAAAATTCTGGAAAAATTATGATAAGAAGATATGTGAGTCTAGTTTTAAGGAAAATTTACGGATCTAGTTTTAAGGAAAATTTACGGATCTTAATTTGGAGTTCTGTAGCTGAAGATAAAAATAATTTAGTGACTACGATATGGATGGACAGCTTGAAAATGTACATAAGTAAATAGTAAAAATTATAGATAATGTTACTTACAAGTGTATTATTTATACTAAGGATGTGGAATGGAGTGGAGGAGGAGGAAAATATGTCTGAATATTCAACTAGCATGGCTAATTTGCATGTTTTAGGTTCAGGGACTAAATTGAATAAAAGTAGACCTTATTGGGCGATTTTGTAAAAATGTCAAAAATGATCAAATTGCATGTAATGGATTATTTTATTATTTAAATTACAAAATTGAATGAAAATATTAATTTAGATCAAGATCAGACGAAAACATGTTTTAGGTATTAAATTGAAAAGTGTTGAAATTATGGAAGATTCTGATATTTCATAAAATTCATGGGCTCTTATCAATATTTATAAGAATAATAGTTGTAAACAAGGATTAAATGACAATAATTTTATTTTTCTGAATCAAGGATGAAATTGTAATTAATTAAAAGTTTTAAGGGTAAAATGGAAATTTTGCATAGAGCAATAATTAAATGTATTATAATATGAAATGAATGAAAATGATAATTAAATTTATTTATAAAGATCCGTGCAACTAAAATACGAGACTTAAACGTGAAAAAAAAAGATATCGGATTAGTGAAATTATAAACATAAACAAGAAACGAGGTAAATTAGTTTAGCTTGAATTGTATTTTTAAATACATGAAATCTTGATATAATGAATTACTTGATTTAAGTTTATGAAAAAAAAATGGCAAGAAAATGATATTCATCTTGACATGTAAATATGTGATTATTTTTGATACGATGATACAAGAAAAAAAATTAAGCATACTGAGATGAGTAATAAAATTCAAGTAAAACATGTCGAGAAAAATAAGTACGTTTAGGGGACAATATGTTTGATTTTAATTGGTTCTAAATTAGTAACTCCGGTAATGCTCCATAACTCTATTCCGGTGACGGATTCGGGTTGGGGGCGTTACACGATGCTGCAAAAATATGACTAGCAGTACTCCAGATCTCAAAAGTAGTTTTAGCAGTAATAAACGAAGATAACAGGGATAAATCAATCATGGACAGAAGCCACGAAGCCAGTAATTTATCTTACTGAAGGAAGAGAGAAGCAGCCGGATTCAGCGTGAGATCACCATCGGACGAGACCACAAGTCTTGGTGGTGTCGACAAGGTACCATCCAAAAAACCTTATAAATAATAGCCCTCAACAATGAGCCTGATCTGATGCTGCCATTGAACAAAATTTGTGGCATCGAGTTGACTGTTTTATGGCGAGGAAAGCTCTGAATTAAGCGTAAGTTAGCAAACATAGAATTAGAAGGCTCACCAGATGACGAATCAACAACAGGATCCATGATCACGTGTAGAAGGAAGGAAGAAAACAACAATGATCGTGACACAATCTAGGCAACTGCGAAAGCAAGAACGCCGAGTAGGATCATGGCGACTGATACCATGTTAAAATGTGAGGTAACCTAAAAAGATGATTGATCAAATTGGAAAAACTCTTGTTGTATTGAGTGCATAATCTCTCTGTACATTTCACCTCTGTATTCATAGAACCCTACTAATCACTCTTCAGCTAACACTATTATTTTAACTGACTAACAACTTATAACAACTCATAACTAATTATTTATCTCCTTAACATGGCAAATATATATATGTTTAATGAGAAATGGGTGAAGCCTAAGCGGTTCAAGCCTATGTGACCAATACTAGCATAACTCTTTCAACCTTACCAAGATAGTGGCATCGCTTGAATGAGAAATAGGGGTCATTGAAGCTGTTGAGTTTCCTGAGTTAGTGAAGGTGGATAAGTTTGTTGGGTTGAGAGAAGCATTAGTGTGAGAGGAAGTCATGGCTCAGTCCATACTCATTGTACCGATTGTTAATATAAGTGTTCAAGAAGGAAGAGAAGATGGTGGTGCTAAGAAGGGCTGCCTCACTTAAGTTGGCTTAAAGCTGGAAAGGAAGATAAATCGAGGAGGAATAGGGAAGAAATGGAGACTGAATCACTAATCATATAAGTCTTAAAGCTGCAATAAGTATAGCATGCCGTTTGCTCCTTTTGTAGGATTAAATCACCACTGCCAATTAATTTTATTCAGGATGTCCACTGTCGGTAGAAGTGACTAATCACATAGGACATGTTGCAATAAGCTAGATTGCCAGGACTAAAAGTTGAACTAAAAGTTGATCAAATTGCACATTTATATATATTGCAAATTACGTGACTTTCAAACACATAATAGGCTAAACAATATACAAAACTTCAAAATCCAATTCAACTAATATGACACTCTTTCATCACCTAATTTGTTCGGATTTGTATCCCAACTAATGGAATGGAATAAAAACGATAGCAACATTTAAGTTCCAATCGCTATCACACCATGCAACTAGAGCATTTCCTTAAACTGAATTTGCCAAGATTGTGACCATAAAGTATCCATTAAGTAATTGAAGATCATTTTCTAAACAAATAATAAAATGGTTCGAAGTTGTACTTTAAAAAATGTTTTAATTAATACTTTAAAATTCTATAAATCAATAATAAATTTTACTTTTTTTATGAATAGTAAAAACTTATTTAATTTTTTTTTACAATGAGTATGTGCATCTAAACTCCATGCCCTGTTAATAGGGGTGACCAAAATCTGATTCGATTTGAAAAACTCGATAAAAATTCAATTTTGGAATTAAATAGTTCGAGTTATTCGGATCAAATCGAATAAAAAATCAAATTTTTTTGTTTAATTTGAATATGAATTACACAATCCGAATTATCCAAAAATTCGAATAAGAAAAGGCAAAACTACGTCGTTCTGATAAAATTGTTTAGATTTTCTAAAGTTAAAAGTCAAAACTATTAAGTTAAAAGGGAAAACTACGTTGTTTTGTTAAATGTTTACCTATTAAGTTAAAAGGCAAAACCATTATATTGTTTATGTAATTAAATAATCTTGTACTTCGTCTACTAGTTAAATAACTGATTCATATAAACGCAACATTGAGTATAAAAAATAGGATTTGTTAACTCGAATTTAAAATTTTTTACTTGATTCGATTCAAAAAAATCAAATTGAATTCATTGCTAAAATATGATTCGTCAACTGGACTAACTTAAATTTTCTTAACTCAATTCAACTCGACTCAATCAAATGCCCACCACTACCTATCAAAAGCTTCACTAAGTTATCCGTGGGAGGCTCCCAAGTAGGGTAGTGATTTAAAGAGTTTGGGGCTAAAAAAGTTTGGAATATAGGCCTTTTTTTATTATAGAAATTTATATAATTGAAATCTACTTGGCAATGCATTATAGTGCCAAATGTCAAAACAAATGCAAGTATACCTTCCTGTGAATTAATTAAAATATCTTAAAAGTATTTTTTAAATTGAGATGGTTTACTTAAAATTTTATAAAAAAAATAAAACCATAAAATATTTTTTATTAGTTTAGATATATAATAGTAAAATTATTATATAAATTAGTATGTTCATAAAAAATATTCAAAAATATTATTGCAACATGAAAAAAATAAAAAAAATATAATTTAAATAAACAAATGTAATATTATCTTTATTCCATAAATTCATAAATTTGATTGATTAAATTAATTAAATTAAATTAAATATTTATTTTATTGCAATTATTAATTAATATAATTTATTATTAAAATTAATTCAAAAAAATTCCATACGTATTTTCGTTATTTCTTTTATATTTTGTGTATATATATTAAAAGTGAGACTCATTTAATCATATTTAAAACTTAATTATAAAAAACAACATTATTTCATAATATATATGAGTTCTTTATAAAAAACGTTATCTTCATCATTCACATTATTGATAAATCTTTGTATTATGTTTAGATTGTGAATTTAGTTCATGTATTTAAATTCGTTTAATTTTAATTATATATTTTTAAATTTTTAAAATTTTAGTGTTAACGTAAACTGTAACAGCTGAATTTGATAGATAAAATTTTATTATTAATCTTGTACCATGTGCACAATTTAATCATTGTTAGTCCTTATACTTTACAAATTTAGTCTCATGATAATTGTTAAATCCTTTAAATAAAATAAGATGATCTTTTATGGGTATTATAAGAAAATAGTAAGCTGACATTGTATTTAACATGTGATAATATGCTTGCTGCATAAGATTTTGGAAGTAATAGAATTGAACTTAACGAACTTAATTGCTACTATTAAAAACTAGTCCTTAAAATGACTAACTTATAATATAGAGACTAAATTTGTAATATACGCATAAGATAAGGACTAATAAATTAATTTGAATCTATTTAAATTAAAATTAACCAAAATTTAAGTCACACTTACTTGTTCTCACAAGCCCATGTCTGCATATCTGTTTAAAAGGTAAAAAATATTTTTTCTTTTTTGAGAAGGTTAGGGCTCTTGCGTACCCCTCATGTTACCTTTGATTGAGTGTAGATTTTGAATCGACATATAAACAAACATTTAAATGAGTCATTTAAAATTAAAATTATTTATATAAAATTATTTTCTAAATCCTTTTCCCTAAACCGGTTGAATGCAGATCTTAAATCAACTATAATTTAACATGTGAAGAACCCTTTTGCCCATATTCATTTTTACTTTTGCAAGTGTATATCAATAAACCCATTATACTTTTGGGTTTATAGTAAATAGACTTGCGAGTCAAGCCACCCAAAAAGTGAGAGGGTTTGGGTAAAAATATAGGCCCCAAAAATGGGCTTGGGCAAAAAATAAAGACCATTTAAGAAATAGGATGGGCCTCGAGTAAGGTTTTTCGGCCCAACCTGAATATGTAAAAGAAACTACATTTTTTTTGCTATTTTCTTATTGTTTTCTTCACTATTTTGCTACCATTTTACTATTATGTTGCTACTATTTTGTTGTTACTCAAAATTATCTTGAGTAAGGTAGTTAGAATCGTATTGGTGGGTATATCGTTTTTCTTTTTGTAGTACCGACATATTTCAGTGTACCGTTTATGTTTGATTAGCACTACGGCGTGTATATTGGTGTGTTGATGGATTGATCTGCATACCGTCATTAATCTGAGTCAATTAATAGGGCCTGTAATAACTAAAAGAGTGTAAATTATATTGATATATGAATATGCTAAAAACATAGATATTGAGATTAATTTGTGTTATATGAGATGAGAGGCTATTACCTGGTCCATATTTTGATAACCGATAGAGTGAAATGAATATCCTAAGGATGATTAATAGTTGGACAATTTGAAATCTATGTGATTTGTGGTGATGATAATGTAAGGTTTGTTAATTTGTAAAATAGTGATTCCCAACAATGCTAATTTAGTTTAATTTCAGTTTTTATATATTGATTTTAAATTATGTTAGCACCACTAAATATTCAATACTCAACGTACGATTATGTTTTTTTTTTGGTGTACTCAAGGTCAGTATCTCAGCTTCAGCTCGGGTTAAGTTAGTGTTCCTTTATGTGTATATTTGTTATTAATGACATGTACCTAGGTTGAGTCAACCAATTATATGCTATTTTGGCTATTTTGGTACACTTCTACATCTAGGTGCTTGTTGGACCTTTTAAGTATCCGAATGTTGAATTTGGTCATCTAAGTTTGTCATTTATATGAATGGTTTTGCTTAATTGATAATTGCCCAATTATACCAACCAATCATGTACAAAATAGTGTGCTTCTAACTTGTTTGCATGTGTTATGATGTGGTAATTATGTGTGCATTGATTTCGTATGTTAATGATATAGGTTAGGTGACTTTTGGAACTCATTTTCATGCTTAAATCATTACATTTTGGACTATCTGGAATGCTAGTCTGGAGACACAATAGTCAAGTCTCTAGATACTGTGAACAAAATTGACCATTTTAAGTATTTATGGGTAATGGTCTCGAGAAACGTTGAACATACCTCCAGAAATCAATTCTTAAGTCTCTTGACAAGTGCCGCTTGGTCTTGAAATAAGTGCACATCTAATGTAGGGATCAAAACAGGGGAAACTTGTCTCGAAACACTTAGTTAAAGTTTGATAGATGGGTTTGGATTCGAGTTCCGACTCTATATTTAACCCCAAGTAACACCGATGCATGTTTAATAAGGTTGTGAAACACCTAGTATGCATGATTATGTTTCTAATAGAAAAAGGTTTTGAATTATAATATGATTATATGCTAAAATTATTTCATAATTAGATCTGAATATTCTGAGTTGCATTAGTAACGTAACGTGATGCCACGCATTCAGATTCGAGAATCAGGTCGAGTGTGGGGTGTCGCACTAATGGATATGATGGAAGTCCGATTAAAGCTTGAAAACAAGATTAGCTATCAAGGATTCTAAGCCATTTACGGGTAATCTAAGCTGATAATCTTCTCAAAAGGAAAGAAGATGAGACAATTGGTGATGGTGTTGATCAAATAAAGGACCGGATGGTGGTGCAACGTGTGGCGGCTAGGGTGTTTCTAGCGAAGGAAAACAAAGAAAACGAAATGAAAAGAAAGATGGGAGAGGGAGAAGGAGAAGGGGTGTTTGAATGTGGTCATTGCTGAAGATGACACTAAATGATGAGGGTAGCATCTGTGGTGGAAAAATGGAAAAAAATGCTTGGCTAGAATTAAAAAAAAAAAAAGGGAGGGGGGATTTTGTTTGTATATGAAGAAGGATATAATAAATAGAAAAAGATAATGTTTAAAATATCTTAAAAGGATCCAATTTAACTTACGAGGGTTCAACCCACCCCTGTATTGATCCATTCCAACTGAACCTTGAAAAACAAACCTGAAGCCCATTACAAAAGTAGACCTATTAGTCTTCTCAACGAATATTCATCGTTTCTTCATATTACGGTCCCACAAAAGTGATGGTTGGCTAGAGTTAGGTGCCATAAAGACTCTTTTTTTCTTAACATTGTTTATCTCTACAATTTTAATTTCAATTTAATTAAACTTTTAATTTTGTTTTCTTGTTTTTTTCCCAGGTAGGTAAGTTTTCTTGGGCATGATTCTGTTCGGGATCTCATGGAACAAGACGTTATGTAAATCCAGTCCGTGAGGATTTGATCCTACTTCCCTTATACTATTCTTTTCATTATTTAATACTTCCCCTATACTATTCTTTTCATTATTTAATAGGGATAGGATATATTTGGTGCTCTTAATGACGCATCATCGGGCCCTGGTTTTAACATTTTTATCTAGGCCGAGCTTAGACAAAATTTTAGGCCGGCCTAAAATTTTGGTTGGACCCAATCCAAACCCGACTTGGCCCATGAGCACCTCTAGTAATAAACATATTCTTTTAAATTAATTTTATTATTGTATACTAAGTTAATAAATAATTTTGTTAAAATATTATAAGATAATAAGTGAATAATATGTTTTGATATTTTAATTGAGTAAAAAATATAAGATATTTAATTCACTGATATAAATTGAATTTTATTATTTTATTATTTTGTGATTAAATTTTCAATTATCTGCTACTACCGCCGCCATTTCTGTTTTCATTTTGCTTACTTTCAAGATATGGGTAAGCTTCCTTCTTCTTTTATTCTTCATTCGGTTCTTTCTAATTTCCACTCTTTTTCTTCTTCTTCTAACACCATTGCTACACAAATCGAAGCCCTAAGTAAGAAACCCATGTCCATGTCTGTTAGAGGAAAGGGAAAAAGAGACGATCGCTTCGATAATGTTGATCATGCTTTGGTTTTGTTCAATAAGATGATTGAAAAGTACCCAATGCCTTCAATTGTGGAATTCAATAAACTATTAGGAGCCATTGTTAAGATGAAACATTATCTCATTGTTGTTTCTAAGTATAGACGGATCGAATTACTGGGAGCTTCCCATGATGTTTATTCTATGAGCATCTTGATTAATTGCTTTTGTCAATTAGGTCGAATTGATTTTGGGTTGTCTGTTTTGGGGAAAATGCTGAAGTTAGGTTTTGAACCTAGTGCTGTAACTTTTTCAACCTTGATTAATGGACTTTGTAATCAAAATAAGATTTCTGAGGCTGTTAGTATGTTCGATGGAATGACTGAAAGCGGGTATCAACCTAATTTGATTGTTTATAATATAATGCTTAAGGGGTTGTGTAAGACCGGTAATACTGGTAGAGCTGTTAGGTTTCTAAGGCTGATGGAAAGCAGAGGTGATGAACCCGATATTGTAGCATATAGTACCATCCTTGACTGTCTTTGTAAGACCGGTTTGTTATAGGAGGCTCTCAATCTCTTATCTGAAATGAAGTTAAAGGCATTAGACCAAATGTCGTTACTTATAGTTGTTTAATTCATGGTATGTGTAATTCGGGCCAGCAGGAGGAGGCTACAAGGCTCTTGAATGAAATGGTGGATAATAATATTTCACTTGATATTGTCACATATAATATATTGATTGGTGCCTTTTGCAAGGAAGGAAAGGTTTCTAAAGCTGTAGAGACCGTTGACTTGATGAGAAAGCAAGGGATTGAGCCCGATGTTGTCAGGTATAATGCATTGGTTGATGCACTTTGCAAGGAAGGAATGGTCTCTGAAGCTGAGGGTTTTATTGACGCAATGATAAAGTGAGGCATTGAACCTAATGTTGTTACCCATAATGCATTAATCAACGGCCATTGCTTGCAGAACGAAATGGATAAAGCTAGAAGAGTTTTCAACTTGATAATTGAGAAAGGTTGTGCACCTGATATAGTTACTTATAATATTTGCTTGATGCACATTGCAAGCAAGGGATGGTCTCTGAAGGCAAGGATATTGTTGACTCAATGAGAAAGAGAGGCATTGAGCCTAATGTTGTTACCTATAGTGTGTTAGTTAATGGTCACTGCTTACAGAATGAAATGGATAAAGCTAGAAGGGTTTTCAACTTGATGATTGAGAAGGGTTGTGCACCTAATATAGTTACTTACAACACCATGATCAATGGATATTGCAAAGCGAAGAGGTTAGACGAAGCAATGGAACTCTTTCATGAAATATCTCAAAAGGGACCAATCCCGGACACTGTCATGTACAACACTCTTTTGCAAAGTATGTTTCAGTTAGGGAAAGTTTCAACTGCTCGTGGGCTTTTTAGAAAGATGCTTGCTTCTGGACAAGTTCCAAATATAGTGACATGTAACATTTTGCTAGATGGATTATGTAAAACAGGTCATATCAAAGAGGCATTGGGAGTTTTTCAAGAGATGCGAAACAGTGGGTTGGAACTGTTGGGGTTGGAAGCATGTACTACCTATGGAGGTAATCTTTGTTTTAACAGCAGGCTTGTACTGGAATGAACCTTGGTGAAGCGGAAGCTAATTACCTATGATGGTAATGCTAGTATTGGACAGCAAACCTTAGAACAGCCAAGAGGCAAACGGGCAAGAATGTGAAAAAGAAAGAAAGAAAAGCAAAGGAAGTTTGAGAAGTATTGAAGAAATTCAATATGATTTCATTCAACAAGAACATTGGCATTCAGCCATTACATATATATCAAAATAAAACAAAGTTTACAAGTCAACAAACTTTTACCTAAACATATACCTACTACCACTTAACATAGGAAATAAGTTAACTTAACTTGTACATAAAAACAAAGCTGGTTAACAGCTCTATCAACATCAAATTACATCAATCATAAAATTCAAAAACAACTAGAATTCAAAAGCAACTAGATCAAGTTAGAATTTAAAGCTTCATGGTTCCTAGTTGCAGCCACAACAAAATGGTTCACGTGCATGAGCTTTCCACAGCCACCTTTGCTGCTGCATGGAAGCTAATCTCAACACTCCTCCTTAGCTTTCATGCTGCAAACACCTAATTTATTTCTTAAATGAAGAAATTGAGTCACACTAAGAGGTTTTGTGAAAATGTCAGCAAGTTGCTCCTCTGAACTGCAATGAATCAGTTTCACTTCATGTGCTTCTTCCATTTCTCTTACAACATGAAGTTTAATACTGAAATGTTTTGTTCTACCATGAAAAACTGGATTCTTTGCAATTGCAACAGCAGATTGATTGTCACAATAAATCACTGTTGCTCCCTCTTGGTGTAAATTTAAATCTATTAAGATTTTCCTTAGCCATATGGCTTGATTCACAGCCCCAGTAGCTGCTACATATTCTGCTTCAGCAGTCGATTGTGCTACCAAGGTCTGTTTCTTTGAGCTCCAGCAGAAAATACCTGAGCCAAGGGTAAAAGCATACCCTGAAGTGCTCTTCATGTCATCCTTCGATCCTGCCCAATCACTATCGGTAAACCCAACTAGCCTTAGTTTCTCAGCCTTGCTATACAACAAGCCATAACTCAAGGTACCTTTAATGGACCTGAGTACCCTTTTTGCTGCTCGAAAGTGCTCCTTACTACAGCAGTGCATGAATCTTGAGAGTAATCCCACAGCAAACATAATATCAGGTCTAGTTGCTGTCAAATACAATAAACAACCAACTAGACTTCTATATATAGGCTCATTGACTTGTTCATGAACCTCTTGGCTTGATAGCTTCATTCCAACAGCAATAGGAGTACTTGTTGGCTTACAATTCTCCATTGAGAATTTGGATAAAACCTTCAAGGCAAATGTTTTCTGTCCTAAGAAGATTTTTCCTTCTGCTTGGTGCACCTCCATTCCTAAAAAGTATGTCATTAGCCCCAAGTCAGACATTTCAAACATGTCCTTCATTTTGACTTTAAAATCAGCCAACATGTTTTGATCTCTTCCAGTCACCAAAAGGTCATCGACATAGAGGGATACAATAAGCTGAGTTTCAGCTTCATTCCTTTTGATATATAGTGTTGGCTCACTAACACTTCTGTTAAATCCCAAACTGACCAAGTAGCTGTCAATTCGAGCATACCAAGCTCTAGGAGCTTGTTTGAGGCCATACAAAGCCTTTTTGAGCCTATACACCATGTGTTCCTTGCCAGGCACAATGAACCCTTGAGGCTGGTCCACATAAATTTCTTCTTCAAGAAAACCATTGAGAAATGCTGATTTCACATCTAACTGATGAATGACCCATTGCTTTTGTGCAGCTAAAGCAACTAGCAGTCTGATGGTGTCAAGTCTGGCTACTGGTGCATAAGTCTCCATGTAGTCCAGGCCATATCTTTGACTGAAGCCTTTGACAACAAGTCTGGCTTTCAGCTTATTTAAACTGCCATCAGCATTTTGTTTGGCTCGATAGACCCATTTGACACCAATGGTCTTTCTGTTGGTAGGCCTTTCAACCAGCTCCCATGTCTGATTCTTTTGGATCATCTTGATTTCTTCAACCATAGCCTGTTTCCATCCTTCATCAGCTTCAGCTTCTTCAAAACTGCTTGGCTCCACTATGGCAGCTTGTGCTCTTTCATAAACTTTAGCCAAGGATCTAGTGCCTCTGACTGGCATGTCATCAATGTCCATTTCAGAACTAACTTGATCAGGTTCAGCATGATCAACCATCAGCTCCTCAGAAACAGCCTCTGGCTCATTCTTCTCCCAGTTCCAGCATCCTTTTTCATCAAAGATTACATCTCTACTGACTTGAATTTTGTTTGTTAAAGGATCCAGAATTCTGTACCCCTTCTTAACTGAACTGTACCCTACCAGAATACCTACTTGTGCTCTTTTGTCCAGCTTGCTTCTCTTAACAGCTGGAACTTGTGAATAACACAAGCAACCAAACACCCTCAAGTGAGCCACAGATGGCTTGAATCCAAACCAGGCCTCGAAAGGAGTCTTGTGCTCTAAAGCCTTGGTTGGAAGCCTGTTTTGAAGGTACACAGCAGTGTTAACTGCTTCAGCCCACAAGGTTTTGGGCAGATTTTTCTCAAACAAAAGGCATCTAGCCATATCTAGTAGACTTCGATTTTTTCTTTCACTTACCCCGTTTTGTTGAGGTGTATACACATTAGTGAGCTGATGCTTAATGCCTGTATCATTGCAGAGGGCTTGAAACTGAGCTGATGTATATTCAGCTCCATTATCTGACCTGACGGTTTTCAATTTACAGTCTGTTTCGATTTCAGCTGCAGCTTTGAACTTTGCAAACACATGAGCTGCTTCTGACTTGTTTTTCAAAAAATAAATCCAGCAATATCTGGAATGATCATCAATAAAGAGAATGAAGTACTTACTTCCATTCAAGGATTCTATTTTCATTGGACCACAAATATCTGTGTGCACAAGTTGCAGCCTTTCAGAGGCTCTCCAAGAGTTGTTTGAAGGAAATGGCAATCTGGCCTGCTTTCCTAGCTGACACACTTCACATACTTCATCACTTTGTACTGGACCAGTGAAGTTTTCAACAAGGTCCTTGCTAGCTAACTGAGTCATCGATTTGAAGTTAGCATGTCCAAGTCTTTGGTGCCAAAGCTTGGAGTCTTCTGTGGAAGCAGAGTAGACCTTATTTAGGCCTTTGTCCCAATCCACAACAAAGCTCTTGTCAGTCATGGCTACTATCATAAACATGGATCCTCTTGGATCAAAAATTTGACATTCTCTGCCTTTGAACTCGACTGAGTACCCTCTCTCAAGCAGCTGACCAATGCTCAAAAGGTTCCTGTCTATTTCTGGAACCAGTAGCACATTTGAAATAATTTTGTTGCCTGCAGGAGTATGTATCAAAACATTTCCTATTCCTTCAGCCCTTATAAATTGGCCATTACCAATTTTTACTTTGGATTTGCAGCTCCTATCCAAAGTCTTGAAGATGGTTGGGTCTGAAGTCATATGATTGGTACATCCACTGTCCAAAAGCCATCCTTTTGAGCCTTCTTTCTGACTCGTTGAACATGTTACAGCAAAGACCTGTTCTTCACTGTCATTGCTGTCTTTAGCCACTCGAGCTTGAGCTTGCTGTTGCTGTTAGTTTTGGCCAGGTCTGCCTTTTTCTTTGCAGACTCTTTCAACATGGCCTCTCTTCTTGCAATGCTGACATGTAGCATCTGGCCTGAACCAGCATCTATTTTCAGGATGACCTGGTCTCTTGCAATGCCTGCAAGGTTTGTCTCCTTTTCTTGTAGCATCAAACTTGGGTCTGTTTTTCCAGGCCTTTTTACCTTTATAGGTAAATGAGCTTGTGGCAGGCTTGGCATTGGCTTGTAATGCACCCTCCTGGTGTTCCTCTTGTCTGTTGGCCCTCCTTTGCTCTTGAGCATATAGGGCATTGATAAGCTCTGTCAAGGTGATGCTTGACAGGTCTCTTGAATCCTCTAGGGAGGATATCTTGGCTTCATATCTCTCTGGTAAAGTAGAGAGAACCTTCTCAACTATCCTTGCTTCATCAAATTGCTCACCAAGGAGCCTTATGCTGTTTACAACAGCCATTATCCTGTCAGAGTATTGTTTGACAGTTTCATCTTCTTTCATTTTCAGATTCTCGAAATCCCTTCTAAGGTTAAGAAGCTGCTGCTGCCTCGTCCTTTCAGAGCCTTGAAACTCCTCCTTCAATTTATCCCAGGCCTGCTTTGGTGTCTCACAGGCCATGATCCTTGTAAAGATCACATCTGAGACACTATTCTCAATACAGGACATGGCTTTATGCCTTTTAGTCCTTTCATCAGCATGTTGTCTGATTTGTGCCACCGTGGGGTTGGCTCTAAGTGGAGCTGGCTCAGTATCGGTGTTGACAACCTCCCATAAATCATAAGCTTGTAGGTAGGTTCTCATTTTAACTGCCCATATGTGGAAGCCTTCACCATTGAAGACCGGTGGTGCTGTTGGAGAAAAGCCTGATGAAGCCATTCAATCTACTACAACAGGTCCTCTAAGATGATAGCTCTAGATACCAATTGTTGGGGTTGGAAGCATGTATTACCTATGGAGGTAATCTTTGTTTTAACAGCAGGCTTGTACTGGAATGAACCTTGGTGAAGCGGAAGCTAATTACCTATGATGGTAATGCTAGTATTGGACAGCAAACCTTAAAACAGCCAAGAGGCAAACGGGCAAGAATGTGAAAAAGAAAGAAAGAAAAGCAAAGGAAGTTTGAGAAGTATTGAAGAAATTCAATATGATTTCATTCAACAAGAACATTGGCATTCAGCCATTACATATATATCAAAATAAAACAAAGTTTACAAGTCAACAAACTTTTACCTAAACATATACCTACTACCACTTAACATAGGAAATAAGTTAACTTAACTTGTACATAAAAACAAAGCTGGTTAACAGCTCTATCAACATCAAATTACATCAATCATAAAATTCAAAAACAACTAGAATTCAAAAGCAACTAGATCAAGTTAGAATTTAAAGCTTCATGGTTCCTAGTTGCAGCCACAACAAAATGGTTCACGTGCATGAGCTTTTCACAGCCACCTTTGCTGCTGCATGGAAGCTAATCTCAACAGGAACTTGATATTGTCCCATATACTATCCTAATTAATGGGTTGTGCAAAGCTGGGCATATCGAAGTTGCAAAGGAATTATTTCATCAACTCTCAGACAATGGTTTAAAACCAAATGTTTACACATATTGTGTAATGATTAACGGACTGTGTAAAGAGGGATTGCCAGATAAAGCATACAGGTTGTTTGGGAGCATGGGAGATAATGACTGTTTGCCTAATAGCTGCTGTTACAATGTAATGATTCGGGGGTTCCTTCACAACAGTTATACCTCAAAAGCAACGCAACTTGTTACGGAAATGGTTGGTAAGGGCTTTTCTGCAGATATATTCACTACCACCTTATTTTTGGATCTCATTGATTACTCTAATGAATCAATCTTGCTCTGAAATGTTTCATAAATTGTGTAAAGATCATCACTCGCAATGTGAAACAGTTTGTGACCATTGTACAGTGATAAAAGATTCTGGAAACCTGAATGAGGTTTAGCGTCTATTTTCAAAGTTGTTGATTTTGTTTTGACTTGTAGTAAGTGAGAATCTTGTTGGTGATAATGACAATAGCATTGGTTTCTGCCTGCTCAGAACTTTTAACTTCTTAAAAGCGTAGAATTCAATCAAATTTAGGGTCTATTTGATTAATTGAAAACACATTTTTCGAAAATTGATTTTTAGAAAATAATATGATATTTTGAAAAATGTAATATATTCTTTTGTTCTAATGATTTTAGGTAAAACATTCTATATTATTTGATAATTTTTAGGTAAAAAAATTTAATTACAAAAATTATTGTAAAATAAACTATTCATTTTTAATCAAACTTAGTTAACTTAATTATTCTCGTAGAATTACAAAAGGCAACAAATTACAAAAGGCAATTGGAGGTTTGGGACAAATTTGATTGTGTGGGACAAATTTGATTGTGTTCATTCAGTAGACTATATGTTGACTATCAATTTATGCAATACACTTTAATCCACTGATGCAACCATACAAACATACCAATATTTCCAAGGCCTAGATTTCTCATTGATACACCAAGTACGGGCGACTATGGAGTCGGATTCAACCATAAGCTTTCAGTCTTTGATCCACTAGGAATCCAAGAAGAAATGAAGAGCTAACTTAATCTCCATAATTTCAGTGAAATTAGAATCTGAGACACTTTAAAGGACCTGAAACATAGCAATGGCATGATCCTTCGAATTTCTAAGAACCTCTCCACACCCTGTTGGACCAAGTTTACCTAATGCCAAACCATCATCGTTAAACTTTAACCAACCTCCATTTGAAGGTTCCCAACGCGCCACACGCTTGGTATGATGGCTATGGATACTCCCTTCACAATCTCACAGACTCTCCCACCACATTGACTCTACAAAATTCACACCTTCTAGCAAGACTTTTATCCAATGCAAAGATCTGAATTTAACCAGAAAAAAGAATCTCCTCTAAATTAAAATCTTTTCATCCAAACGTAGAACCGTTTCATGCACTCCAGAGGGTCCACAAGGCAGCCATAATAGACATCAACCACGAATTAAACAGAGGTTTAGAGAACAACTTATCAAAGCATAACGAAAGAAAGGAAAAAAATACCTGTAGGAAGCACCCAACAACATTCCACCATCCAGCAAATTCATATCAGAATTTGTTAAATCGGGCACATTTAAGAAAAATGTGACCAACATCCTTAGATTCCACTTTGCATCAACGGTAGGAGTCCTTTCCAAAATCACCAACCATACAAAACATTGTCGCTTGGGCAGAATGTTCAGGCTCCATAATTTTTTTATAATTGAAGGACAAAAGCTGCCATGAGACAGCAATAGATAATCTGAGTTTTTTTTTTTTAACTGAAAATTCACTATTTATATCATGATCCCAAGCAATTACATCCTTCTAATCACAATGAATAGGACGACACGAATTACTCAATGATTCCAACTCCCAAACAAAAACGACTCCGTTGAAAAAAGGATATGATAACTCACCCATAAAAAATAAATTTATTACATCTCTATGATCACTCGTAGAGACAATAAAAGATAAAATACTATATACAAAATCAAAACCAGCTACAAGTGCCGCTCAATACCATAGTTTTTCTTACATAGAGCTGATTTTGCTAACCAATCAATATGATCATTGAACACCATGTTTTTTTATATTATTTTGTTCTACTAGATACAAAATTACAACTATAGGTAGAACGAAAAAACATGTAACTACAAAACATAGTTGCAAGCTCTATGGCCAGGACTGGAAGAAATTTAGGAGTGGTGTTGAGTCTCTTTGAAAGTTTGCCTAATGCTACTGCTAGTCTTGCGCAGATGGATAAAGGGTCGATTTCTAGATGTGTAGAAAACCACAGTAATTCTGGTGCTTAGATTCTTATGAGCGTCTTTGGCAACCAAAGAAAAACATTAAGTTAATCTTAAACTAAACAATCAAAGCAAATGTTATGGCAAAAATATATATGTTTAATGAGAAATGGGTGGAGCCTAAGCGGTTCAAGCCTATGTGACCAATACTAGCATAACTCTTTCAACCTTACCAAGACAGTGGCATTGCTTGAATGATGATTCTAATGAGAATCAAATTGTGTTTTTAATGAGAATTTTTACCTTCGTTTATGATTATGTTGGCAATTTACTACTATTATCATATAACTACTTAATCAAGTTTCCTTTGTTTTTTTCTTTCTATATTCCTTCAAAAGAATTTCACAATTAACAGATTTCAAAATTATTTTGAGTAAGGTAGTTAGTATCGTATTGGTGGGTATACCGTTTTTCTCTTTGTAATACTGACATATTTCAGTGTACCATTTATGTTTGATTAGCACTACGGCGTGTATATTGGTGCGTTGATGGATTGATCTGCATATCCGTCATTAATGTGAGTCAATTAATAGGGGCCCGTAATAACTAAAAGAGTGCAAATTATATTGATATATGAATATGCTAAAAACATGGATATTGAGATTAATTTGTGTTATATGAGATGAGAGACTATTACCTGGGGTGCTTTGATATTTTGATAACCGATAGAGTGAAATGAATATCCTAAGAATGATTAATAGTTGACAATTTGAAAAACTATGTGATTTGTCGTGATGATAATGAAAGGTTTGTTAATTTGTAAAGTAGTAATTTAAGGAGTTTGTGGTTAAAAAGCATATGGAATGGAAATTTATTATTTTGGTCCTTTAGAAAATTTTAAAAATTTAAATTAGTAAAGGTAAAATTGCACCTTAGCCCCCTCTAAAATTATGAAAATTTAATTTAAACCTTTAAAAATTATAAGATATAGACTATTAAAAATTAAAATTTCTTTTCGGGCCTCTAAAAAAAATTTCTAGCTTCGCCCCTGATTGGTGCCCAATTATATATGGGCTTTGTTTCAATGTATAATTTGATACACTAAAGTTTGATTTGGTTCAAATGTATACATAGAAATTTTATTCTGATTCAATTGTACACATTTAAAGAAATGAATATATATATTTTTAAAATCGAATAAGTATAATTATTTGTGTCACATTTTCTCTTGCATCCTAATGACTTGGTGTTGAGAGTAAGAGGGTTGTTGGTGAGAGGCTTGATCCACTGGGATGATGGTAGTAGCCACCTTGGAAGGTGGCGTGAAGAGACAGGAGGTATTCCAATAGGAGTTCCTTAGTGTAGAGGAAGAGACACCAGGGGTTGGTTGAAGCTGAGGTGGCACAAACAGGCTAAGACTATGGTTGTCAATTGAGGGAGTGATGCAAGCAACTAGAAGAGTGGTGGAAGATGCTAAGAGAGTGATGCAACAGAATGGGGGAGAGATAGAAAAGGTTAAGAAAATGGTGCAAGAGGCCGAGAGAGCAGTAGTGAGGGTTGGAAGAGAGGTACAATAGGTAGAAGCAAACAACTAGGTTAGAGTTTGGCTTGAAGGAAGCTCAAGGGCGATGGGGGTTAATAGGGGTCATTGGAGCTGTTGAGTTTGCTGGTTAGTGAAGGTGGATAAGTTTGTTGGGTTGAGAGAAGCATTAGTGTGAGAGGAAGTCATGGCTCAGTCCATACTCATTGTACCAATTGTTGATATAAGTGTTCAAGAAGGAAGAGAAGGTGGTGGTGCTAAGGAGGGCTGCCTCACTTAAGTTGGCTTAAAGCTGGAAAGGAAGATGAGTCGGGGAGGAATAGGGAAGAAATGGAGACTGAATCACGAATCATAATAGCACGTCGTTTGCTCCTTTTGTAGGATTAAATCACCATTGCCAATTAATTTTATTCAGGATGTCTACTGTCGATAGAAGTGACTAATCACATAGGACATGTTGCAATAAGCTAGATTGCCAGGACAACCTTCACTGAAATATGAATATTCAATGAACTAAAAGTTGATCAAATTGCACATTTATATATATCGCAAATTGCGTGACTTTCAAACACGTAATAGACTAAACAGTATACAAAACTTCAAAATCCAATTCAACTAATATGACACTCTTTCATCACCTAATTTGTTCAGATTTGTATCCCAACTAATGGAATGGAATAAAAACCATAGCAACATTTAAGTTCCAACCGCTATCACACCACGCAACTAGAGCATTTCCTTAAACTGAATTTGCCAAGATTGTGACCACAAAGTATCCATTAAGTAATTGAAGATCATTTTCTAAACAAATAATAAAATGGTTCAAAGTTGTACTTTAAAAAATGTTTTAATTAATACTTTAAACTTCTATAGATCAATAATAAAATTTACTTTTTTTTATCGAATAGTAAAAACTCCTTTAATTTTTTTTACGATGAGTATGTGCATCTAAACTCCATGCCCTGTTAATGGGGGTGAACAAAATCTGATTCGATTTGAAAAACTCGATAATTTTTTTTTGGAATTAAATAGTTCGAGTTATTTGGATCAAATCGAATAAAAAATCAAGTTTTTTTGTTTAATTTGAATATGAATTACACAGTCTGAATTATCCGAAAATTCGAATAAAAAAAGGCAAAACTACGTCGTTCTGATAAATGTTTAGATTTTCTAAAGTTAAAAGTCAAAACCATTAAGTTAAAAGGAAAAACTATGTTGTTTTGTTAAATGTTTACCTATTAAGTTAAAAGGCAAAACCATTATATTGTTTATGTAATTAAATAATCTTGTACTTCGTCTACTAGTTAAATAATTGATTCATGTAAACGCAACATTGAGTATAAAAAATAGGATTTGTTAACTCGAATTTAAAATTTTTTACTTGATTCGATTCAAAATAATCAAATTGAATTCGATTGCTAAAAAATGATTCGTCAACTGGACTAACTCAAAATTTTTTTAACTCGATTCAACTCAACTCAATCAAATGCCCACCACTACCTATCAAAAGCTTCACTAAGTTATCCGTGGGAGGCTCCCAAGCAGGGTAGTGATTTAAAGAGTTTGGGGCTAAAAAAGTTTGGAATATAGGCTTTTTTTTATAGAAATTTATATAATTGAAATCCACGTGGCAATGCATTATAGTGCCAAATGTCAAAACTTGAAATTATATAATAAAATTTATTTTCTAAAAAACGCAAATATACCTTCCACTGAATTAATTAAAATATCTTAAAAGTATTTTTTAAATTGAGATGGTTTACTTAAAATTTTATAAAAAAATAAAACCATAAATTATTTTTTATTAGTTTAGATATATAATACTAAAATTATTATATAAATTATTATGTTCATAAAAAAATTTCAAAAATATTATTGCAACATGAAAAAATAAAAAAATAATTTAAATAAAAAAATGTAATATTATCTTTATTCCAAAAATTCATAAATTTGATTGATTAAATTAATTAAATTAAATTAAATATTTATTATTTGATTGATATATAAGGTTTTTCGGCCCAACCTGAATATGTAAAAGAAACTACATTTTTTTTGCTATTTTCTTATTGTTTTCTTCACTATTTTGCTACCATTTTACTATTATGTCGCTACGATTTTTTTGTTATTCAAAATTATCTTGAGTAAGGTGGTTAGAATCGTATTGGTGGGTATACCATTTTTCTTTTTGTAGTACCGACATATTTCAGTGTACCGTTTATGTTTGATTAGCACTACGGCGTGTATATTGGTGTGTTGATGGATTGATCCGCATACCGTCATTAATCTGAGTCAATTAATAGAGGCCCGTAATAACTAAAAGAGTGTAAATTATATTGATATATGAATATGCTAAAAACATAGATATTGAGATTAATTTGTGTTATATGAGATGAGAGGCTATTACCTGGTCCATATTTTGATAACCGATAGAGTGAAATGAATATCCTAAGGATGATTAATAGTTGGACAATTTGAAATCTATGTGATTTGTGGTGATGATAATGTAAGGTTTGTTAATTTGTAAAATAGTGATTCCCAACAATGCTAATTTAGTTTAATTTCAGTTTTAATATATTGATTTTAAATTATGTTAGCACCACTAAATATTCAATACTCAACGTACGATTATGTTTTTTTTTTTGGTGTACTCAAGGTCAGTATCTCAGCTTCAGCTCGGGTTAAGTTAGTGTTCCTTTATGTGTACATTTGTTATTAATGACATGTACCTAGGTTGAGTCAACCAATTATATGCTATTTTGGCTATTTTGGTACACTTCTACATCTAGGTGCTTGTTGGACCTTTTAAGTATCCGAATGTTGAATTTGGTCATCTAAGTTTGTCATTTATATGAATGGTTTTGCTTAATTGATAATTGCCCAATATACCAACCAATCATGTACAAAATAGTGTGCTTCTAACTTGTTTGCATGTGTTATGATGTGGTAATTATGTGTGCATTGATTTCGTATGTTAATGATATAGGTTAGGTGACTTTTGGAACTCATTTTCATGCTTAAATCATTACATTTTGGACTATCTGGAATGCTAGTCTGGAGACACAATGGTCAAGTCTCTAGATTGACCATTTTAAGTATTTATGGGTAATGGTCTCGAGAAACGTTGAACATGCCTCCAGAAATCAATTCTCAAGTCTCTTGACAAGTGCCGCTTGGTCTTGAAATAAGTGCACATCTAATGTAAGGATCAAAACAGGGGAAACTTGTCTCGAAACACTTAGTTAAAGTTTGATAGATGGGTTTGGATTCGAGTTCCGACTCTATATTTAACCCCAAGTAACACCGATGCATGTTTAATAAGGTTGTGAAACACCTAGTATGCATGATTATGTTTGTAATAGAAAAAGGTTTTGAATTATACTATGATTATATGCTTAAATTATTTCGTAATTAGATCTGAATATTCTGAGTTGCATTAGTAACGTAACGTGAGGCCACGCATTCAGATTCGAGAATCAGGTCGAGTGTGGGGTGTCACACCAATGGATATGATGGAAGTCCGATTAAAGCTTGAAAACAAGATTAGCTATCAAGGATTCTAAGCCATTTACGGGTAATCTAAGCTGATAATCTTCTCAAAAGGAAAGAAGATGAGACAATTGGTGATGGTGTTGATCAAATAAAGGACCGGATGGTGGTGCATCGTGTGGCGGCTAGGGTGTTTCTAGCGAAGGAAAACAAAGAAAACGAAATGAAAAGAAAGATGGGAGAAGGAGAAGGGGTGTTTGAATGTGGTCATTGCTGAAGATGACACTAAATGATGAGGGTAGCTTCTGTGGTGGAAAAATGGAAAAAAATGATTGGCTAGAATTAAAAAAAAAAGGGGGGGGACTTTGTTTGTATATGAAAAAGGATATAATAAATAGAAAAAGATAATGTTTAAAATATCTTAAAAGGATCCAATTTAACTTACGAGGGTTCAACCCACCCATGTATTGATCCATTCCAACTGAACCTTGAAAAGCAAACCTGAAGCCCATTACAAAAGTAGACCTATTAGTCTTCTCAACGAATATTCATCGTTTCTTCGTATTACGGTCCCACAAAAGTGATGGTTGGCTAGAGTTAGGTGCCATAAAGACTCTTTTTTTCTCAACATTGTTTACCTCTACAATTTTAATTTCAATTTAATTAAACTTTTAATTTTGTTTTCTTGTTTTTTCCCAGGTAGGTAAGTTTTCTTGGGCATGATTCTGTTCGGGATCTCATGGAACAAGACGTTATGTAAATCCAGTCCGTGAGGATTTGATCCTACTTCCCTTATACTATTCTTTTCATTATTTAATACTTCCCCTATACTATTCTTTTCATTATTTAATAGGGATAGGATATATTTGGTGCTCTTAATGACGCATCATCGGGCCCTGGTTTTAACATTTTTATCTAGGCCGAGCTTAGACAAAATTTTAGGCCGGCCTAAAATTTTGGTTGGACCCAATCCAAACCCGACTTGGCCCATGAGCACCTCTAGTAATAAACATATTCTTTTAAATTAATTTTATTATTGTATACTAAGTTAATAAATAATTTTGTTAAAATATTATAAGATAATAAGTGAATAATATGTTTTGATATTTTAATTGAGTAAAAAATATAAGATATTTAATTCACTGATATAAATTGAATTTTATTATTTTATTATTTTGTGATTAAATTTTCAATTATCTGCTACTGCCGCCGCCATTTCTGTTTTCATTTTGCTTACTTTCAAGATATGGGTAAGCTTCCTTCTTCTTTTATTCTTCGTTCGGTTCTTTCTAATTTCCACTCTTTTTCTTCTTCTTCTAACACCATTGCTACACAAATCGAAGCCCTAAGTAAGAAACCCATGTCCATGTCTGTTAGAGGAAAGGGAAAAAGAGACGATCGCTTCGATAATGTTGATCATGCTTTGGTTTTGTTCAATAAGATGATTGAAAAGTACCCAATGCCTTCAATTGTGGAATTCAATAAACTATTAGGAGCCATTGTTAAGATGAAACATTATCTCATTGTTGTTTCTAAGTATAGACGGATCGAATTACTGGGAGTTTCCCATGATGTTTATTCTATGAGCATCTTGATTAATTGCTTTTGTCAATTAGGTCGAATTGATTTTGGGTTGTCTGTTTTGGGGAAAATGCTGAAGTTAGGTTTTGAACCTAGTGCTGTAACTTTTTCAACCTTGATTAATGGATTTTGTAATCAAAATAAGATTTCTGAGGCTGTTAGTATGTTCGATGGAATGACTGAAAGCGGGTATCAACCTAATTTGATTGTTTACAATATAATGCTTAAGGGGTTGTGTAAGACCGGTAATACTGGTAGAGCTGTTAGGTTTCTAAGGCTGATGGAAAGCAGAGGTTATGAACCCGATATTGTAGCATATAGTACCATCCTTGACTGTCTTTGTAAGACCGGTTTGTTACAGGAGGCTCTCAATCTCTTATCTGAAATGAAGGTTAAAGGCATTAGACCAAATGTCGTTACTTATAGTTGTTTAATTCATGGTATGTGTAATTCGGGCCAGCAGCAGGAGGCTACAAGGCTCTTGAATGAAATGGTGGATAATAATATTTCACTTGATATTGTCACATATAATATATTGATTGGTGCCTTTTGCAAGGAAGGAAAGGTTTCTAAAGCTGTAGAGACCGTTGACTTGATGAGAAAGCAAGGGATTGAGCCCGATGTTGTCAGGTATAATGCATTGGTTGATGCGCTTTGCAAGGAAGGAATGGTCTCTGAAGCTGAGGGTTTTATTGACGCAATGATAAAGCGAGGCATTGAACCTAATGTTGTTACCCATAATGCATTAATCAACGGCCATTGCTTGCAGAACGAAATGGATAAAGCTAGAAGAGTTTTCAACTTGATGATTGAGAAGGGTTGTGCACCTGATATAGTTACTTATAATATATTGCTTGATGCACATTGCAAGCAAGGGATGGTCTCTGAAGGCAAGGATATTGTTGACTCAAGGAGAAAGAGAGGCATTGAGCCTAATGTTGTTACCTATAGTGTGTTAGTTAATGGTCACTGCTTACAGAATGAAATGGATAAAGCTAGAAGGGTTTTCAACTTGATGATTGAGAAGGGTTGTGCACCTAATATAGTCACTTACAACACCATGATCAATGGATATTGCAAAGCGAAGAGGTTAGACGAAGCAATGGAACTCTTTCATGAAATATCTCAAAAGGGACCAATCCCGGACACTGTCACGTACAACACTCTTTTGCAAAGTATGTTTCAGTTAGGGAAAGTTTCAACTGCTCGTGGGCTTTTTAGAAAGATGCTTGCTTCTGGACAAGTTCCAAATACAGTGACCTGTAACATTTTGCTAGATGGTTTATGTAAAACAGGTCATATCAAAGAGGCATTGGGAGTTTTTCAAGAGATGCGAAACAGTGGGTTGGAACTTGATATTGTCCCATATACTATCCTAATTAATGGGTTGTGCAAAGCTGGGCATATCGAAGTTGCAAAGGAATTATTTCATCAACTCTCAGACAATGGTTTAAAACCAAATGTTTACACATATTGTGTAATGATTAACGGACTGTGTAAAGAGGGATTGCCAGATGAAGCATACAGGTTGTTTGGGAGCATGGGAGATAATGACTGTTTGCCTAATAGCTGCTGTTACAATGTAATGATTCGGGGGTTCCTTCACAACAGTTATACCTCAAAAGCAACGCAACTTGTTACGGAAATGGTTGGTAAGGGCTTTTCTGCAGATATATTCACTACCACCTTATTTTTGGATCTCATTGATTACTCTAATGAATCAATCTTGCTCTGAAATGTTTCATAAATTGTGTAAAGATCATCACTCGCAATGTGAAACAGTTTGTGACCATTGTACAGTGATAAAAGATTCTGGAAACTTGAATGAGGTTTAGCGTCTATTTTCAAAGTTGTTGATTTTGTTTTGACTTGTAGTAAGTGAGAATCTTGTTGGTGATAATGACAATAGCATTGGTTTCTGCCTGCTCAGAACTTTTAACTTCTTAAAAGCGTAGAATTCAATCAAATTTAGGGTCTATTTGATTAATTGAAAACACATTTTTCGAAAATTGATTTTTAGAAAATAATATGATATTTTGAAAAATGTAATATATTTTTTTGTTCTAATGATTTTAGGTAAAACATTCTATATTATTTGATAATTTTTAGGTAAAAAAATTTAATTACAAAAATTATTGTAAAATAAACTATTCATTTTTAATCAAACTTAGTTAACTTAATTATTCTCGTAGAATTACAAAAGGCAACAAATTACAAAAGGCAATTGGAGGTTTGGGACAAATTTGATTGTGTGGGACAAATTTGATTGTGTTCATTCAGTAGACTATATGTTGACTATCAATTTATGCAATACACTTTAATCCACTGATGCAACCATACAAACATACCAATATTTCCAAGGCCTAGATTTCTCATTGATACACCAAGTACGGGCGACTATGGAGTCGGATTCAACCATAAGCTTTCAGTCTTTGATCCACTAGGAATCCAAGAAGAAATGAAGAGCTAACTTAATCTCCATAATTTCAGTGAAATTAGAATCTGAGACACTTTAAAGGACCTGAAACATAGCAATGGCATGATCCTTCGAATTTCTAAGAACCTCTCCACACCCTGTTGGACCAAGTTTACCTAATGCCAAACCATCATCGTTAAACTTTAACCAACCTCCATTTGAAGGTTCCCAACGCGCCACACGCTTGGTATGATGGCTACGGATACTCCCTTCACAATCTCACAGACTCTCCCACCACATTGACTCTACAAAATTCACACCTTCCAGCAAGACTTTTATCCAATGCAAAGATCTGAATTTAACCAGAAAAAAGAATCTCCTCTAAATTAAAATCTTTTCATCCAAACGTAGAACCGTTTCATGCACTCCAGAGGGTCCACAAGGCAGCCATAATAGACATCAACCACGAATTAAACAGAGGTTTAGAGAACAACTTATCAAAGCATAACGAAAGAAAGGAAAAAAATACCTGTAGGAAGCACCCAACAACATTCCACCATCCAGCAAATTCATATCAGAATTTGTTAACTCGGGCACATTTCAGAAAAATGTGACCAACATCCTTAGATTCCACTTTGCATCAACGGTAGGAGTCCTTTCCAAAATCACCAACCATACAAAACATTGTCGCTTGGGCAGAATGTTCAGGCTCCATAATTTTTTTATAATTGAAGGATAAAAGCTGCCATGAGACAGCAATAGATAATCTGAGTTTTTTTTTTTTTTTAACTGAAAATTCACTATTTATATCATGATCCCAAGCAATTACATCCTTCTAATCACAATGAATAGGACGACACGAATTACTCAATGATTTCAACTCCCAAACAAAAACGACTCCGTTGAAAAAAGGATATGATAACTCACCCATAAAAAATAAATTTATTACATCTCTATGATCACTCGTAGAGACAATAAAAGATAAAATACTATATACAAAATCAAAACCAGCTACAAGTGCCGCTCAATACCATAGTTTTTCTTACATAGAGCTGATTTTGCTAACCAATCAATATGATCATTGAACACCATGTTTTTTTATATTATTTTGTTCTACTAGATACAAAATTACAACTATAGGTAGAACGAAAAAACATGTAACTACATAACATAGTTGCAAGCTCTATGGCCAGGACTGGAAGAAATTTAGGAGTGGTGTTGAGTCTCTTTGAAAGTTTGCCTAATGCTACTGCTAGTCTTGCGCAGATGGATGAAGGGTCGATTTCTAGATGTGTAGAAAACCACAGTAATTCTGGTGCTTAGATTCTTATGAGCGTCTTTGGCAACCAAAGAAAAACATTAAGTTAATCTTAAACTAAACAATCAAAGCAAATGTTATGGCAAAAATATATATGTTTAATGAGAAATGGGTGGAGCCTAAGCGGTTCAAGCCTATGTGACCAATACTAGCATAACTCTTTCAACCTTACCAAGACAGTGGCATTGCTTGAATGATGATTCTAATGAGAATCAAATTGTGTTTTTAATGAGAATTTTTACCTTCGTTTATGATTATGTTGGCAATTTACTACTATTATCATATAACTACTTAATCAAGTTTCCTTTGTTTTTTTCTTTCTATATTCCTTCAAAAGAATTTCACAATTAACAGATTTCAAAATTATTTTGAGTAAGGTAGTTAGTATCGTATTGGTGGGTATACCGTTTTTCTCTTTGTAATACCGACATATTTCAGTGTACCATTTATGTTTGATTAGCACTACGGCGTGTATATTGGTGCGTTGATGGATTGATCTGCATATCCGTCATTAATGTGAGTCAATTAATAGGGGCCCGTAATAACTAAAAGAGTGCAAATTATATTGATATATGAATATGCTAAAAACATGGATATTGAGATTAATTTGTGTTATATGATATGAGAGACTATTACCTGGGGTGCTTTGATATTTTGATAACCGATAGAGTGAAATGAATATCCTAAGAATGATTAATAGTTGACAATTTGAAAAACTATGTGACTTGTCGTGATGATAATGAAAGGTTTGTTAATTTGTAAAGTAGTAATTTAAGGAGTTTGTGGTTAAAAAGCATATGGAATGGAAATTTATTATTTTGGTCCTTTAGAAAATTTTAAAAATTTAAATTAGTAAAGGTAAAATTGCACCTTAGCCCCCTCTAAAATTATGAAAATTTAATTTAAACCTTTAAAAATTATAAGATATAGACTATTAAAAATTAAAATTTCTTTTCGGGCCTCTAAAAAAAATTTCTAGCTTCGCCCCTGATTGGTGCCCAATTATATATGGGCTTTGTTTCAATGTATAATTTGATACACTAAAGTTTGATTTGGTTCAAATGTATACATAGAACTTTTATTCTGATTCAATTGTACACATTTAAAGAAATGAATATATATATTTTTAAAATCGAATAAGTATAATTATTTGTGTCACATTTTCTCTTGCATCCTAATGACTTGGTGTTGAGAGTAAGAGGGTTGTTGGTGAGAGGCTTGATCCACTAGGATGATGGTAGTAGCCACCTTGGAAGGTGGCGTGAAGAGACAGGAGGTATTCCAATAGGAGTTCCTTAGTGTAGAGTGTTAAGAAATACAACAACAATCAAAGAAGAATTTCATCATATTATTTTCTGAGATAAGGTGGGGGTATTTAATACAAATACTGCTGCTAACTAACTAACTGTATTATCTGTTTAACTAACATAACTGCTAATACTAAACTATTCACAACATGCCCCGAGCTTTGTCAACTTCCTTTGTTTTTTTTTTTTAACCATCATCAGATACCACACGTAGCTGTCTTCTGAACTTGCTAAACAAACCTATTGAGAGAGGTTTGGTTAAAATATCAGCCACTTGATCTTGACTAGATACATGCCCCACTTGTAAAGATCCCTCAGCAACCTTCTCTCTTACAAAGAAAAGATCCAACTCGACATGCTTAAATTTTGAGTGCATGATAGGATTACCGGCAACAGCAACAGCAGCCGAACTATAGCACCAAACTAAAGCCTTGACCTTGACTGGAGCAGAAAGCTCAGACAGCAAAGACTGAATCCAAATCATTTCAGCTGTGACATGCGCTAGACTCCTGTATTCGGCCTCTGCAGTTGACCTGGATACCACCTGCTGTTTTCGAGAGCTCCAGGAAATGAGATTACTACCAAGGAAAACACAAAATCCCGAAGTGGATCGTCGATCATCCAAGTCAGATCCCCAACTGGCATCGGAGTAGCCTTCGAGTAAAAACTTGGTAGACCTAGTGAACTGCAACCCATGACTCAATGTCCCTTGTAAGTAACGTAGGATCCTTTTTACAGCCTTAAAATGAGAATCCAAAGGCTTGTTCATAAATTGTGTAAAGATCATCACTCGCAATGCTAAACAGTTTGTGACCATTGTACAGTGATAAAAGATTCTGGAAAACACATTACAAAAAGCGTAGAATTCAATTAAATTTAGGGTCTTTTTGATTAATGGAAAACACATTTTTCGAAAACTGATTTTTAGAAAATAATATGATATTTTGAAAAATGTAATATATTCTTTTGTTCTAATGATTTTAGGTAAAACATTCTACATTATTTGATAATTTTTAGGTAAAAAAATTTAATTACAAAAATTATTGTAAAATAAACTATTCATTTTTAATCAAACTTAATTAGTCTTGTAGAATTATTTGTTATAAATTACGTTTTTCATATAAAAACATCTTTACTAAAACTTAAAATATCTAATACAAGTAGGCAACAAATTACAAAAGGCAATTGGAGGTTTGGGACAAATTTGATTGTGTTCATTCAGTGGACTATATGTTGACTATCAATTTATGCAATACACTTTAATCCACTGAAGCAACCATACAAACAAACTTGCCTACAACTGTAACAGTGGTTACTTGAAATACATGTTACAATAAAATAAGGTTGTGAAACACCTAGTATGCATGATGATGTTTGTAATAGAAAAAGGTTTTGAATTATACTATGATTATATGCTTAAATTATTTCTTAATTAAATCTGGATATTCTGAGTTGCATCAGTAACGTAACGTGATGCCACGCATTCAGAGTACGAGAATCAGGTCGGGTGTGGGCTGTCACACTAATGGATACTGATGGAAGTCCGATTAAAGCTTGAAAACAAGATTAGCTATCAAGGATTCACACTAATGGCATCGCTTGAATGATGATTCTAACGAGATCCAAATTGTGTTTTTAATGAGAATTTCTACCTTCGTTTATGATTATGTTGGTAATTTACAACTATTATCATATAACTACTTAATCAAGTTTCCTTTTTTTTTTCTTTTTTATATTCCTTAAAAAGTACAATTAACAGATTTCAAAATTATTTTGAATAAGGTAGTTAGTATCGTATTGGTGGGTATACCATTTTTCTCTTTGTAGTACCGACATATTTGTACCGTTTTTGTTTGGTTAGCACTACGGCGTGTATATTGGTGTGTTGATGGATTGATCCGCATATCCGTCATTAATCTGAGTCAATTAATAGGGGCCGTAATAACTAAAAGAGTGTAAATTATATTGATATATGAATATGCTAAAAACATGGATATTGAGATTAATTTGTGTTATATGAGATGAGAGGCTATTACCTGGTTGATATTTTGATAACCGATATAGTGAAATGAATATCCTAAGGATGATTAATAGTTGGAAAATTTGAAATCTATGTGATTTGTGGTGATGATAATGTAAGGTTTGTTAATTTGTAAAGTAGTGATTCCCAACAATGCTAATTTAGTTTAATTTCGGTTTTTATATATTGATTTTAAATTATGTTAGCACCGCTAAATATTCAATAATTAACGTACAATAATGTTTTTTTTTTTTTGTGTACTCAAGGTCAGTATCTCAGCTTCAGCTCGGGTTAAGTTAGTGTTCCTTTATATGTATATTTGTTATTAATGACATGTGCCTAGGTTGAGTCAACCAATTATATGCTATTTTGGCTATTTTGGCTATTTTGGTACACTTCTACATCTAGGTGCTTCTTGGACCTTTTAAGTGTCCGAAGGTTGAATTTGGTTATCTAAGTTTGTCATTTATATGAATGGTTTTGCTTAATTGATAATTGCCCAATTATACCAACCAATCATGTACAAAATAGTGTGCTTCTAACTTGTTTGCATGTGTTATGATGTGGTAATCATGTGTGCATTGATTTCGTATGTTAATGATATAGCTTAGGTGACTTTTGGAACCCATTTTCATGCTTAAATCATTACATTTTGGACTATCTAGAATGCTAGTCTCGAGATACAATGGTCAAGTCTCGAGATACTGTGAACAAAATTGGCCATTTTAAGTATTTATGGGTAATGGTCTCGAGAAACGTTGAGCATGCCTCCAGAAATCAATTCTCAAGTCTCTTGACAAGTGCCACTTGGTCTTGAAATAAGTACACATCGAATGTAGGGATCAAAACAGGGGAAACTTGTCTCAAAACACTTAGTTAAAGTTTGATAGATGGGTTAGTTAAAGTTTGATAGATGGGTTTGGATTCGAGTCCCAACTCTATATTTAACCCCAACTAACACCGATGCATGTTTAATAAGGTTGTGAAACATCTAGTATGCCTCATTATGTTTGTAATAGAAAAAGGTTTTGAATTATATTATGATTATATGCTTAAATTATTTCGTAATTAAATCTGGATATTCTGAGTTGCATCAGTAATGTAACGTGATGCCACGCATTCAGATTCGAGAATTAGGTCGGGTGTAGGCTGTCACACTAATGGATACTGATGGAAGTCCGATTAATGCTTGAAAGCAAGATTAGTTATCAAGGATTCTAAGCCATTTATAGGTAATCTAAGCTGATAATCTTCTTAAAGGAAAGAAGATGAGACAATTGGTGATGGTGTTGATGAAATAAAGGACCGGATGGTGGTGCAACGTGTGGCGGCTAGGGTGTTTCTAGCGAAGGAAAACAAAGAAAACGAAATGAAAAGAAAGATGGGAGAAGGAGAAGGGGTGTTTGAATGCAGTCACTACTGAAGATGACACTAAATTGTAAGGGTAGCTTCTGTGGTAGAAAATTGGAAAAAATGCTTGGCTAGAATTAAAAAAAAGGGGGGGGACTTTGTTTGTATATGAAGAAGGAGATAATAAATAGAAAAAAGATAATGTTTAAAAGATCTTAAAAGGATCCAATTTAAATTACGAGGGTTCAACCCACCCATGTATTGATCCATTCCAACTGAACCTTGAAAAGCAAACCTGAAGCCCATTACAAAAGTAGACCTATTAGTCTATCATTGGCTGTAGGTAGATCTGTCCATAAGTAGCTTGGATCAAAGGTCAGTGTAAAAAGTGAGAGGGTTTGAGCAAAATATATGTTCAAAAAATAAGCTTGAGCAAAAAAAAAAAAAAAAAGGCTTGTTCTTAGGTAAAGTTTTTTGTCCCAGGCCCAACCCGAATTTGAAAAAAAAATTGTTGTTTCCCCCACTGTTTTACTACCATTCACTATGATATTACTATTATTTTTTTTTATTACTTGGATATTGTATAGCTCTTATTTTATTGGTATTTTTGCTACTATTTTAGAGGCATTTGCCTGTTAAGTTGCATATATTTTAGTGTTATTTTAGTATAAATATTTTTAATTATTTTCAATTTGTTGGTAAACATTTATTTTAATGTTATTAGTGTTTTTGATTTATTATATATTTTTAATTTTTTATATAAAAATGTTAATACGGGCGGACTGGATCGGACCCGAGTTTTAATATTTTTATTCGGGCCGGGCTTGAGCAAAATTTTAGAAGTATTTTTCAGGCCGAGCCGAGCTCAAATCTATGAATCGGACCTAAAATTTTGTTGTTTTAAATGGCAGGTTTTGATGTTCCAACACAATTAACAAGGACGATATCACGGAGAAAGGTGCAATATTTTGTTGAAGATGCATCATTTCTCCAATTAACCAGAATGCCCTTTTTCAGGCTTTGCTTTTTTAAAAATTTGGTGTTTAGATCTTAGGTGAACAAAATTTGGACTCCATTATTCTTAATCGTTTTAGAGAGGTCTAGTCGTGTAGAGGCAAGGCAATGTCTTGGGCACAAAGGTAATTAGTTGATTAGGTCATCTCTGATGAGATGAGATTAATAGTCAACTATGTATACAAGTAACAAACGAGGAGATCAGATCAGTTTTCCAAAATTTTTATCATCATTTAGGGGACATCATTGGTGTCGTAAAAAGTTATTTTGAAAGCAGTCATGTGTTAAGGGAGATGAAACATAATAATGTTTCTTGATGTTATATATGCAATGGCTGTTTAAATCATGAATCATGATTGATGAAAATGAGACAAATAACTGATGTCTTTCTTGATGTTCGGGTTCGATTAGGAGCTGAAGAAAGAAGTGGCTATTAAGGTTATCGACTTAGAGGAATCGTAAGTTGATGGCTTTGTTACTTTTGTTTAATTTATTCCTCATATATTCGAGTTTTAAAGGCAGGTGGTTGCTGTGTGCAAGATAGTCTTGTTTATGATCTTCCATTTGTTTAAATATTAACTTGCTCTCTTTCCCTCATCTCCCTCTTACTCAGGGTCTCTATGTAGACTTGTGGGTTTTTCAGGTGAGAAAACCATGCACTTTTTCTTGGTAAATAAGCATCAGTAGTTTGTGTGAGTTCAGCAAAACAAATTTATCTTCCCATTCATCCATAGAAGTCCCATTATATATATCTTCGACTTGTATGGGAGTTTGCTGATGCATTTGTTTACAGCCAGTAGACTTGGAATGTAACAACTTCCCATTGCTTACTGCATATTTCATCTCTTTCTTATGCATGGTTTATTTTTATTTTATTTGTTCATGTTGCAGTGAGGATGAAATGGAGGACATCCAGAAGGTATTCCCTTACTTTCTTACAAGCTACCATCTGAAGTTTTAGGGTTTTCATATGTGTTCTTTTGTCTCCAGGAAATCTCTGTTCTGTCACAATGCTGTTTATTTGTTATGCAGCTACAGTCAGGTCCTCCATAGGTGGAATGTCAATTGCATGTATTTCATGGGATTTGCTGCATAATGAAGGAAAGATTCATAGAGATATCAGAGGTTGTTTTCTTAACAATAAACAAAGATAAGAAGAAAATTTTACAACTTTTGGTTTTAGACTATAGGCATATTTCCAGATAAATTTGTGATTTGGTGAAAATAATTATTGGAAATTTTTTTAAATATTTTCAAAGTATTCCAATACTTGTAAAATTACTCCAAAACATGTTTTAATTTGTCTAAATGTTTTTGAGTCAATCCAAAATATTTTTAAGTGTTTTAAACTCATTTTATACAAGTATCGGAAGGTGTATCGATACTTGGGTGAAGTTCTACTAATAAAAGTAAGTCAACAATGCCTATACCAATTGAGCTAAGATTTAATCGGCTAATATTAGTCAATTTTAAAATAATTGTGTTTGCTCCCACCTTCATATGTTATTGCCATTCATACTTATAAAATTTAACAAGTGTTTTTTTTTATCCCGTGCGATGTTAATTCCTTAAAACTTTGGTATAAAATTTATAACGTTTCAAAATGTATCTGGAAATGTAAAAATAAAATAGTATAAATATTTAATTTTTACAATTTTTTTTCGAATATTAACCAATTAGTAATATTTTTATATTATTTTAATGATGTTTTTGTATTAAAGTTTGTTATGTGTTTTTTAATGTTTATATATAAATATATAGAGTTAGTATCATAATTTATAAAAATATATTTTATTCAAAATTTCCTAAATTACCAAATATGTGAACTATGTTTGATATTATTGAATATGTTAGCAATTAATTCGATTTTAAGAATTATTCATAGTACAAATTAAAAACATGAAAATTTAATAAAATAAAATAAATTATTAATATTCATTAAAATAAAAAAAACTTAGAATTAAAAGATGGATAGTTCAATGTGATTATCAGCGCCTGACCCTGAGATGTGGATCATCCAATGCACATTAGCATGGCGTACTTCTCCTGTTCAAACTGGGAAAAAAATTCCCCATTGGTAGCAAATGCTTATCCATTAAGCAAGGAAAATTCTATTTAAAAAGCAAAAAGATTATGCTTCGATTCTTGCAAAGAACAGACTAACAGGGTTCATTCCTTCATTTAATTGGTAATTTGTACAGTTCACAGTCTTCGGCTCTACTCATAAATTTTCCAATAATAGATCTTTTACAACGAGATCTATCTTATACAGTAACGATATGTAAGGATGAGGATTAATTAGGCAACTAACACTATTAATCTATTCTTTACAAGAGTCGAAGCATATATAATCTTTTTATAAATCTTAATTTCTATTAAAATTATTTAATTTAAAATAAATTTATTTAATATATGTAACCAATCTACTCCTTTCAATAGTTGTCCACAATAATTAAAAACTGCACACACAAACATGTTTAGCTTTCAACATTAAATAAATTAATGTCCCAAAAGTTTTTCTTTTCGTTTAAAACATTAACAAATGTGGAAAAACTACAGAAAGTTAATACCCTTGCAGCCTATCGCCAACAGTCCCTGTACTGTCCTTGCAAAGAATGCTCCTCAGTGCAGCCGGTGGATTCAGCAGCGTGCTTAGGCCAAATGGCTTCCCAGAGAATGTGGCGTATCTTGACCTTCATCCTAAAGAGCTCGAATTGTGCGTACTAGCGATATACTATGCTTAGCAGCAGACTCATCCGATATGATGCAGATAGCAGCAGCACTCTCGCTCTCAATCTCCACACACCTAAAGCCTTGCATCCAAAGAAGATTCAAACCGTCCAAAATTGGCCACAATTCAGCTTATACAATAATTGAAATCCACGTGGAAAATTTTAAAACTTGAACTTATACAATAACTAAAAGGGATATTAAATGTGCATCCTAACTCACCCTTAGTTCTATTGGCATGGTCATTATTGTCAATACAGGAGGACGTGAGTTCGAGTGTGCTAAAGTGCATTATCCTCTTATTTATGGGTTGAAGAAGGGCTATGGGTAATTCTAAACATTAGATATAATCATAACTTATAATGAGATTATTCAAAAAATAATCAATTAAGATAAATTTAATCAACCAATTAAGAAAAAACTTCCTATTAATCTCATGTGGCTAAAAAAGATTCCACTTTGCTTCCAATCACTCACACCACCCCCAAAATATTAAAATGTTATGATTTTCTTTCTAAAATGACCAATTCGTTTCATGGATGAAAATTTAAAATTCAATATATTTTTTCTATAAAAAATAAAATATATTTTTAAAAAATTCAACAATATTTAAACTAGTCATTGGAATTCATATTTAATAAATAGAAGCATTTTATATAAATTTAATTATAAAATAAAATAATTTTTTACTATTATTTAAATAATAAATTAAATTTTGGGTAAATTACACCAACAGTCACCCAACTTTAGGGTAACTGACAAAACAGTCACCTAGGTTTCATTTCAGTCACTCAACTTTCAAAAAGTAATAAAACAACCCTTTTTGCTGTTTTCCGTCACAGATGTCATGGGAAAGTGACGTTGCATGTGACGGCATCCTTGCTGTCAACCTTAAGTCCAGCTGGCCGGTTACTCACATTTTAACAATTGTAGCAGCACCATTTTAGCGTTAGATAAAAAGAAAAAAAAAAAGAAGAAGAAGATGAGGAGGAGAAGAAGAAGGAGAAGAAGGAGAAGAGATGCCTAAAGTGATTCCGGTGTGCTATTGTGGAAACCCAGCCAAATTAACATGTCTTGGTCCAATGACAACCCAGGTAGGAGGCTGTAAGAAATTCGGCAATGGATTTCGAAATCAATGTCAGTTTTTCAGCTGGTTTGATCTGCCATTGACGCCCCGTTCAAAATTTGTAGGGTTGGGTCTTCTGAAAAAAGTGAGGACATTAGAGGATGCAAGGAAGAGGGAGAGAAGAACATGGTTATTGCTGCTTGTAATTGTAACTGTTTTGTTGTTTTTAAAAGCTTAAAAATCATCTTATGTTCATTGAAAACCAGCTTACGTTTTGTAATTTTGTTGCTGGTAAATTGCTGCTTATGTTGGTATACATGGTTGCTGGTATATTGTTATTTAACATATCTTATACATGGCTGCTGGTATACATGGCTAACCAGCTCATGTTGTTGTTTATAAACACTTGAGAAAGACTTGAAATGAGATATTTTTGTTGATTACAAATTGTGTTGGAATATTTTTGTTGCTTAACATATGTTATACATGGCTACTGGTATACATGGCTAACCAGCTGATGTTGTTGTTTACAAATTGCTTAACAGTTGGTATACATGACTGCTAGCTAGAAGAGATAATAGTTGGTATACAAATTGCTTAACAGTTAGTATACAAATTGCTTAACAGTTGCTTAACTCATATATCAGAAAATGGAAAAAAAAAAAAAAACCTATGCATTTCTCATATATTAAGGCCAAAATGCCAAACTGTTTACAAAAGGAATGAGTGGCAAAATATTGCCAACTTTTCCTACAATTCACAACAATTGAACAGATGTGAATTGTAGGGAAATTTACAAAAAATTTTAGTGACTATATGCCTAAGTTTATCAACAGTAGCAATCATAGGTAAATTTACAAAAAAATCATCTGCCTAAGTTAATAAATCTGTAGCAAGCAAATTTACACATTTTCAAAAAGTTAACAAAATGTAGTCTGTTCTCATCATCATCAATGGTCTGTCATGGATGACTCTTGAGTAGAAGGCATCCATCTAACAATGGTTGGTTTTCTCTTGGATGGGAGTTTTTGTCTTAGGGCAGCTTGTTGATGAGTTGGGGCAGTAGGTAACTGAGTTGGGGTGGCCTGTTGAGTTGAGGTACCTTCTTGCTGATTTGGGGTAGCCTATTGCTGAGTTGGGACACCAACTTTATGTGTGTAATCATCATTGCTTGGTATTAGGTCCAGTAGAATAGGATACTACTACTTTTTACCTATCTCAAAGTCAAAAGACTTCAATTCCACAGTTCACTGCAACTGTAAAACATCGAATAAACAAGAGTAATAACACTACATATAAATGCAGGCCAATCTCATCCTTGTAAATCTTAACCAGTGCTTAATAAACTATGGTGAATTACTATACAAGGCTATTTCAAGTCTTAACAATAATCACATGTAAAGTGATATGTGGATCTTAAAACAGATTTGACTAAATCCAAGCTTTGTATTCAACAGCTACAAAACACTTCAGTAACTTTTGAGACCACATATATTATTGTATTGCTAATCAAAATATCAAAATGACACTCAACAACTAGCAATTCAATTGAAAACCACTTATGATTAAATATCCTTGTTTCAAACCTATATCATATTGCAAATTTTAGTAAAATAGAATGTCTTGTGACAAATAGTTTCCCGAAATTTTTGAAGGCAGGTTTAGTTTTAAACGATCTCAAGAAAATACCGTTTTAGAAGCAGATGTTAGGGGCATAAATAATGGCAAACCCCCATCAATGCATAGACAATTTTGGAACATTGTTGCTGGGCAAGGAGCAAGATACCTGCAAAGATGTTTTGTATCAGGTTCCCATAACTTCATAGCAAGCGTTTCAATGCTGAACTATGCCTTAACCAATTATCCAGGAATGAAGGAAGATGTAATGACTGCATTGATCAAATCTTCTTTAGAATCAAATTGATCTACCAGTAAACAATGGCAGATGTGCACAATAACACACCATTTTTGTCATGCACATGGCAGACAATAACAGCCAATAACCAGTACAATATAGTAGCTTGGATACAAACAATGGCAAATATACACAATAAACATCAGTTTGATTATGACATTTATACAATGGCAGATATACATAATAAACATCAATTTGATAATGGCATTCATACAATGGCAGATACAAACAATAAAAATCATACAAAAAAATAAAACCAAAATCGAAATAACCCTAAATCGAAATCCAAATCGAAATCAAAATTAAATTCTAAATCAAAATCGAGATCAAAATTGAAATCAAAATCAAAATCAGAATCAGTGAGTGTTTCAAAATTGAAATCAAAGTTTAAATAGAAATCAAAATCAAAATCAGAATCGAAATTATAATTGAAATCGAAATAACCCTAACTAACCCTAAATCAAAATAATAGCATTGAAATCCAAAAAATTTAAAACTAAATGCAACAACTTAACCGTTAAAGTGGATTTAACAACACTGGTAGCTTCTCTTCTATTGCCAATTGTCTCTTAAAATAATAAACACTGAATGGTTTCTGGTTTGTCTTCTTTTCTCCCCAACAAAATAGACAATCGTACCCTAAACCTTATACCCTGTCAATCAATTATTAAACTGATTTCTAACCCTAAACCCTTCTTAATCGATTCCCAATTTACTTTAAATCCTAAAAAACCCTAAATCAACAAGAGAAAACTTCCCAAATCGATTTCCCCTTTTTCCGCCAAATCCCCTTAATCTTAATCTGTTTCTAACACTAAAACATTAAGCATAACCCTTCAATTTTTATCCCTTAACCCTTCCCAAACCCTAAACCCATCAGTTATCACCAACGTGGCAAGTTAACTTGCCACATCAGCTGGTTAACTTGCCACGTCAGCAATCTCGTTAACAGCCTAACGGTAACTCGTTAATTAGTGACTATGTTGTCACTTTTTTTATAATGTTGGTGACTGTTTTGTTACGTTTTGAAAGTTGAGTAACTAAAATGAAACCTAGGTGACTGTTTTGTCAGTTAACCCAAAGTTGGGTGACTGTTGGTGTAATTTACCCTTAAATTTTCAATTTTATTCCTTCACTTAAAAAAAAATCTAGTTGTGATACAATCTTATTTGGCCAACATCTTTAAAGTCTGAAAAGGAAAGAGATTGATATATATATATATATATATATATATATATACTATTATTAAATTTTTGGTTAAGTTGATATTGCTAATTAATTGAATATCGACTCAGTTAAGAAAAGACTAAAAAATATTTTTATTTAGAAGTAAAAAAGTGTTAATACGTTGTCTTTTTCGTTTTTATTTAAATTTATAATAAATTTATAAAAAAACTCACACATAGTTAGATTTGAATTAAAAATATTAAATCTAAAAACCTCAATTTCATCATTTCAACTAAAGACATACTTTTGTTTTATATATATATATGTAAAACATAAATTTTTTTATCTAAGTTATGATTGTCATAATTTAATTTTTAATAGGCGAAGCCAGAAATTTATTTTAGGGGGGCCGAAATGAAATTTTAATTTTTAGTAGTCTATACCTTTATAATTTTTAAAGGATTAAATTAAATTTTCATAATTTTAGAGAGGCAAAGTTTAATTTTACCTTTACTAATTTAAAATTTTAAAATTTTCTAAAAGGCTAAAACAACAATTTTCCATTTTAGGGGGTCCAGGACCCCTGCTAGCCCCCCTAGATTCGCCTCTGATTAGAGATGTTCATAGGTTAGATTTGAACATTATATTAACACACATTATATTTACCCAAATTCGATTCGTATTTAAAAGATACTTTTTTTTTAAACTTATTTTGCTAACCTAATATTATTTTTAAATCCTCTTTTAAGTCTGGGTTAAAGTTTACAGCTTTTTTTAATTTTTCCAACCTAATTCCCAACTATAAAAAAAAAAAGTTGATTACTGTTGTAGTTGTTGTATTACGAGGATTTAGGTGCATGCACTTGAAAACCTTCTTCATTTGGAAATATATAAATACAAATAAATGTGTACGGATTTTCATATGTATTAATCATTTGGAGTTGTTTTTCTTTTTGAGAAATAATCATTTGAAGCAAAGGGCTTTTTAGTATTGAAATGAAATTTGATATTTTACTTTTACTTAAGTGGTATAAGTTGTTTATTTAACTCAATAAACATTGATTTCAATAAATGTTTATGATGTCTATAATATTTGTATTGGTTGAATGTATATATGGATATGAAACTCTGAATAAAAATGATAAATTCTTGTAATCATGGAATGTGTTGTGGTGATTGTTTACTTTTTATCTTAATTATAAAGTTGGAGTTCGATCTTGGTCCATAAGAATGGAGCACATTTCATAATTAGCCATTTAACTTGATAAAGAAATGAGTGTCGATGAATGCGGAAGAAGATCGTAAGTTTGTTCAGGTCGCAAATTTGGCTTAGGGCTCTAGACATTGAGAAATAAACTTGGATTTTAACATAAATCTAAAATGCGAACAAATTCAAGTTCGATAAAAAAAATATTAAAGAATAGTTAAGATAAAAAAAAATCAATTGAATAAATCAAAGATTTGAATAATTAAATAGGAACAAAATGGAATAAAGAAGATAGGTGGAAAAGATGAAACATAGTGTATAGAAGTCCTTGAAAACACGAAAAATCCACAACCCCCGTCAAGCAGCTCTAATTTACCCTCCAAGACAGAAAAATTGGCAAGAAAAAGTTTGATTATGATTCCCACACTCTGCAAATATTGTTAAAACTTTTCTAAAAGAAAACTCAAGAGAAAATCCTTGAACTCAAAAGAGAAGTTGAATAATAAAAAATAAATTTTTGTGTACGTACAATGTAAAAGCCTTTATACAGGCTAGCTAAATAGATTTAAATAAAAATCTTAATATACTAAAACTCTAATTAACCTAAATAAAAATTAGTTTTAAACTAAACTTTTTTTGTTGACATAAAACTCTTAAATAACTTAAAATATTTCATAATTATAAAAAATCGGAATAAAATAATAAAAAATAATAAGAATTGATAAATATAATAATGGGTTCATATATAATAAAAATTAAGACTAAAACCCGAACCCAATATGATTTAAACTTGAATTAAAAGTCCGAAACTAGTAATTCACGTCTTAATCTTGTCCAAAAATTTTGCTCGCACAGTCTTTATTAAAATAGTCATACCTTGAGTTCTCGAGCTCGAAATCGAGTGATTCAAAGTAGATTTTGAAGCTAAGAGATAGATCTTCGAACATTATGAAGTATGAGATAATAAATAGAAAAAAATAATGTTTAAAAGATCTTAAAAGGATCCAATTTAACTTACGAGGGTTCAACCCACCCATGTATTGATCTATTCCAACTGAACCTTGAAAAGCAAACCTGAAGCCCATTACAAAAGTAGACCTATTAGTCTATCATTGGCTGTGGGTAGATCTATCCATAAGTAGCTTGGCCCAAAGGTTAGTGGAAAAAGTGAGAGGGTTTGAGCAAAATATATGTTCAAAAAATAAGCTTGAGAAAAAAAAAAGACTTGTTCTCAGGTAAAGTTTTTTGTCCCAGGCCCAACCCAAATTTGAAAAAAAAAAAAATTGTTGTTTCCCCCACTGTTTTACTACCATTCACTATTATATTACTATTATTTTTTTCTTATTGTTTGGATATTGTATCCCTTCACAACCAATCTAGCTTTGTGCTTGTTCAATGATCCATCTACATTGTGCTTGGTCCTAAACACCTATTTTACACCTGTGACTTTTCTTTGCACTAGCCTATCAACCAACTCTCATGTATCGTTCTTGTTAATCATTTCCATCTCTACATGCATTGCTTCTGTCGAAACCATTTTTAACGAGTTTTGGAAAAAAAGGGTTCGGCCTTAAAAACGAAAACGGGAGTCGCCACCAATCTTTTTAGGTGTGATTGGATCACCTTTAAACCGTTTTGTTTTAAAATCATTAGTTTTGGTCTACGAAATCAGAAAACGGGTTCGGGAGCCGGTTACGTACGAGGAAGGATTAGCACCCTCGTAACGCCCAAAAATTGGTACCAAATTGATTATCAAATGTCTTTAATGTCGGAAATTTAAAACTTTTAAGATGCAATCCTTTTTAAAAATATTTTGATTTTGAAAATTAGGGCTCACTTGTATCGAATGTATCAAAATATTACATCCAATGAGTTAGGATGCGATATTTTTAAGACATCCTAGGCTAAGCTCACCATTTTTGAATATCCCTATCTCGAGATGACAAAACGCCATATCCAATAAGTTAGGACACAACGCTTTGAAATTTCAAGACAGTTGTTGTATTTTGAACACCCTAAAAACTTAGAAGGGTGCTTAACTATTCGAATTCATCGAGAAAAGTTGCAACCAAGTGAGTTAGGGCACTACTTTTCTCGAAATTTCCAAACCCCAAGCATTGCCTTTACTTTTGAAAACTTGAGAATATCGTTTAAATCAATGTAGGAGGATAATAGTTGAACATTATAAAATACAACGTACTAGATAACATATAAAATAATAAGTAAATAAAAGCATGAATATAACAATAAGAATAATATATATATCAAAAATTAGTTAACAAACATGGAAGAAATAGTAATTGTAGCAAATCTCAAATATCTATATACATTCACACAAGGATATATAACATGCATAAAAAATGAATCAACAAAACATTTAAATAATGAACATGCAAAGTAGTAATTTAACATATATTTAAATAAATTATAAAAAAAATGATGTAATTTAATATAAAAATAAACGTACAAATAATAATAATAATGTATTAATACAAAAAATAATAATAATATAATATATATATATATCAAATTTAAAATAAAAATACAACCTAATAATTTTAAATTAGCATTTAGTATATAATAATTATAAAAGAATTAGTAAAATATTTAGAATAAAATGATACATAAAAAAAAGGTAAATAATGATACAGATTAACATAATATTTAATAATAATTTTAAAGTAGCATTTATAATGTATATTGTATAATAAAAATATATAAAATAATAATAATTATATATAAAATAAAAAATAGGTTTAGGAAAAAAAGAAAAAATATATAATAAAAAATATAAAAGATTTATTAAAATAATTATAGCATATAAGTTAAAAATATAATTTTTATATATAAATAATAATATGAAACAATAATAACATATATATACATATATAATGAAATAAAAATAATATAACAACAAAGCATAATATAATCATATATAAAAAAAAGGATAAATAAATATTGTGAAAATGATAAATAATATAATATAAAACTAATATTAATATATATGAAAATAATAGAATAATATAAGGTAAAATAAGAAATATACATATGTAATGTTTATAGTAAAATAACTAATGAAGTATTTTAGACTAAAAATGTAAAAAGGATTAGAATTAGAATTAAATAAAAATACAGGGTTAATCTTAAAATAAATAAAAAATAAATTTTGGACTCAATTGAAACACGCATTAAGATCGAGGGATTCATTGGGAAATTAAACCCTGATCCCAAAACGGCACCGTCCTACCAGATACTACTTTAAAAACCGTTTAGGACTGGATTGAAACAAATATAAATCGTTAGGGCTAAATTAAAATGAAAATAAAGTAAAATTATAACTAATTAAAGGTGGAAGGACCAATTGGGAATTAGCCCATTAACAGAGAACACGGGGATCCTTTGGCCGGGTCGGGTCAACACGCGGGTCGCAGCACCAAACAGTGCCGTTTTACTAATGCTATTTAAAGCATCTTTTAACCCAAAAAGCCATTTTAAAAGTTCAAAACAAAAGAGAGGCCCGGATGCTCTCTCCTTTCACTGGCCTGAACCCCGGTGACCACCGTTGGCCGCTTCTGCACGCGCCACCATTCGCGGTGGTCGGAGGTTCAAAACCTCTCCTTTTTCAACCGATCTGAAGGTAAATCCTCCCCTTTTCCTTATTTCAATATTATTTTCCAGAAAAATAATGTTTTGTATATGTGTTTTTTTTTAAAAAACAAAAATGAAAAAAAGAATATCAGCTTTCTGTTTTTTTTGAAAAAAAAGCCTCTGTTCGTATTTATCTCTCTGTGTTGATTCAAAAAGATGCTTTTATTTCTCTTGTATTTGTCTGGGTTTGTACAAAAGAAAATTCCCCCCTTTACACTGTTTGTTTAAAGGCTTTTTATAGCCGGTTACAAAAAAAGAAATGGAAACAAATCTTGTGGATTTCTTTTGCCATTCTTGCTGCCTTTGCCTACTGTGGTTTATTTCCTTTCGCAGGTGTCCGAGGATCCCGGGGATGAGCGCGCGTTCAGCGCTGATGGTGGCGTAGTATCTGGTCGAGGTGTCACGGCACGCTGATAGTAGCAACAATCGGGCCACTGAATTTGCGCGAGATCGCATCGCTTGGAGTGCCTGAAGCTTCCAGAATTTCCTTGCGGCACTGAGTTTCCAAGGAAACCCTAAGGTTTCCAAGTATGTTAGCTGATTGGGCCTTTTGGGCCCCGAGTTGTTTGGGTCTAATATTTAATTTGGGTTAAGTGGGTTCAGTCTGTTTAGGTTAGGGGTGGTAATGGGCTTGTAAAAGGACTGTTTAATAAATAAATATTTATTTATCTATTTATTTTCTTTTGGTTTTAAGGCCCGGTCAAATTTGGGCTATTACAGCTGCCCCTCTTTGCTCATTACTGTGTAACGGGAATCGAGCAAAGACTTATAGAAAGACCAAATTTGATCGGTCTTATCAAATCATAGTCCTCAATACGATCCTTGCAAACTTATGACTATCGTGTTAATATCTTCGATCTGCTCTCCGCCGAACACAGAGATGCCAAATCTGCTTTTTTCGATTTGTTCTCTGACAATACAGAGATGCCAAATCATCTTAGATTTGCTTCGATGTAAGCACGTGAAAGCCAAATTAGCTATGTCTTCGATTTGTTTCTTGTAAGCACAAGGATGCCAAACCATCTTGGATCTGCTTCAGTATAAACATCTGAATGCCAGATCTGCTATGTGTCTGCTCTCCGTCGAATATGGAGACGCTTAACTTCGATTTCTCTCTACCAATACAAAGATGCCAAATCATCTTAGATTTGCTTCAGCGTAAGCACGCGAAAGCCAAATCAGCTATGTCTTTGATTTACTCCTCGCCAGTACAAGGATGCCAAACCATCTTGGATCTGCTTCAGTATAAACATCTGAATGCCAGATCTGCTATGTGTTTGCCCTCCGTCGAATATGGAGATGCCAGACTTCGATTTGCTCTCCGCCAGTACAGAGACGCCAAATCATCTTAGATTTGCTTCAACGTAAACACGCGAAAGCCAAATCAGCTATGTCTTCGATTTGCTCCTTGCCAGTACAAGGATGCCAAACCATCTTGGATCTGCTTCAGTATAAACATCTGAATGCCAGATCTACTGTATGTCTGCCCTCCGTCGAATATGGAGATGCCAGATTCCGATTTGCTCTCCGCCAGTACAGAGACGCCAAATCATCTTAGATTTGCTTCAACGTAAACACGCAAAAGCCAAATCAGCTATGTCTTCGATTTGCTCCTTGCCAGTACAAGGATGCCAAACCATCTTGGATCTGCTTCAGTATAAACATCTGAATGCCAGATCTGCTGTGTGTCTGCCCTCCGTCGAATATGGAGATGCCAGACTCCAATTTGCTCTCCGCCAATATAGAGACGCCAAATCATCTTAGATTTGCTTCAACGTAAACCCGCGAAAGCCAAATCAGCTATGTCTTTGATTTGCTCCTCGCCAGTACAAGGATGCCAAACCATCTTGGATCTGCTTCAGTATAAACATCTGAATGCCAGATCTGCTGTGTCTTCGATCTGTCCCCTGTAAGCACAGGGATGCCAAATCTACTATCTTCAACCTGTTCCCTATAAGCACAGGGATGCTATGTTGAAATCCTCGATCTGCTTCGCTGTAAGCGTAGGAATGTCAGATCTGCTATGTCTTTGATTTGTTCCCTGTAAGCACAGGGATGCCAAATCTACTATCTTCAACCTGTTTCCTATAAGCACAGGGATGCCATGTTGAAATTTTCAATCTACATTGTCCTCTAGAGGACATAACCTGTAGAATGTGAATATGTTTTGTGCTTGATGATTAGGATGTCATGATCGAAGTGAGTCAAATGCTTCCTAATTTAAACATACTATGATGCAAAAAAAAATGTTATGATTCCTATTTCAAGTGTTATCATTCATTCATTCATCGAAATTTCATCTTCGCTCTTCTCGACGTATCAATCATACTCTACTCGTATGCTTTGAATCAATTTGATCTTATTGTTCCCTCCCCGAATGTTTGACCCGCTGGAGATGTTTGTGAAATGATCCTCTCTTAGGATTGAATCGTTTGAACTGTCCAATCACCATTTGGACTGAAGAAATTCCCTCAAGGACTTTCGATCATTACTCAATGGGAATTCCTTAAACAATTGTCATGTTTCAGTTTCTTGTATTATCTAGAAATCTCCAGAGTAATATGTAAAACTTCATTTGTGAAAATATTTTAGTTCATCGACCATTATTTCAATGCAACATGCTTTATGAATAACGAACGACAAGTGAATTGATCTTGAGGATAATTAGAGTTTGAATGATTTATTAAAAATAATACAAAGAAGATTAATCTAGGAATTTATCTTTGAGAAGAAAGAGAATCCATAGATAGTAAACAGGACAAAAAATCAGATGCCCTAGATATCGCAGCTTGGGCCTCTATATACAAATTCTATGAAGACTGCTTTGAGTTTAACACGTGTTTAGAAGACCCAAAGTACTTTGTTGATGCCCCGGTATGTAACATACTTCACTTCTTGTCGAATCTGGTATAGTAAGGTTACTGCATGCCTTTCCTAATTTGAGCTGCCCTTTCGGGTTTTCAACTCAAAACCCCTTTTGTCTCAAGGCGCCCTTTGCGGGTTTACACCTTGGCCTCTCCATTTTTTCTCTTTTTTCTTTTTCTTTTTCTTTTCTCTTTTTTCTTTTCTCTTCTTTTTTCTTTTCTTTTCTTTTCTTTTTTCTTTTCTTTTATTTTCTTTTTTCTTTTTTTTTTGAAATAGAAGTCTCAAAGCACCCTTTGCGGGTTTTCACCTTGGCTTCAGTGAGAAATTCTTGTGGACGAACCCTCCTTGCCTTTGTCATCCATTTGATTAGGATGAATATTTTCCAATTAAGCTCACTAGAAGTATTCAATCCTTAACTCCATCGAAGCTTGGAGGAAAAAATCATGATTCATATACCCACGAGAAAAGTGTTGCCCAGCCAAAATTCTTGGCTGACGTTTGACAAGCATAGAGAGCATATGGTGGCTGAAATCCAAAAAGCTCTATACAAAAAGATGGTTCAATAATTCTCAGTAGATGAAAATGGAGCTGTTGACATTATTCTTCAACCCTGGAGGTTGAGGTACAGAAATTTCTCCCGAAGTTGTCACTCCATAGTAGCTGGATGATGTCTCTGAAGTACCCTCAAAACTTCATAAATTGCCCTAACTGTGAAGTTGCCAAATGAGCATAACAAATAGGGGCCACAACGAATATGGCTATGGTGTTCGTGGGATAGAGAATGAGCAAGCTCGCAGATCATCAGTTGAAAACCCAACTTGGTCTAAAAGAACATGATAGTGGGTCGGCCTTGTGGTTCCTGCTGGAAAAACCTGGTATGATGGTTTTGTGCAACAATAACCACAAACTTAGGGTTCCAATTCTCGTCAAGGAACTTGCACGCCTCAATAACTTGATCAAGTCCTTTGTACATCATTTGACTGAACTGAGACTCGCTATCTCTATCCTTGGAGATAATGATTTGATCAGGCTTCCTCTTCCCAGAACTTGCATAGAAGTCTAAGAAAGCTTCATTCATGATACCTCATCCACTTTGTCGGAAACTGGTTTGAAAAGAGAATCTATCATTTCAAGCTTTGGAGACTGTGTACGGATTGATGCCCTATAGCGAGAAATCAAAAGCCATTGCCTAGAGCAAACCCACACTGCGATTGATGGAATATCGAGCTGCTTAAAGAGAGACATGGGCCACATCTATGCCAAGGATGATGGTTGGAACCTTTGAAGCAACTGGAATTGAAGGTGTTTGCTCAGTATAGAGAGCAAGTAGTAGTTTCTTATGCCAATTTTACCAGTCTCGGTCATCTTCTGATTTACTTTTTTCTCTTTTTCTTTTTTCTTTTTCTTTTGGCAACCTTTGATGTACTGTGATAAGGTGCCTAATCTTTGAACAAACTGCAAACCTTTGCAGTTGAAAATGATCTTTTCATGACCTCTTTTTCTTTTTCCTTTTTTCTTTTTTTCTTTTTTCTTTTTCTTCTTTTTCGAATCGATGACTATTGACTTTGTAATATTGGCATATGAATCTATATCCACCCTCTTAATGGAGCAGTCGGCAACCACAAAGATGAACCATTGTTATACTGAAATTTTTGACGAGCTCGGGCTCATAATATGTATGCCCTATACATAGAAAGCTTGCGAAGAAAAGAAAGAGGCACATAAGTTTCAACTCCTTCAATTCGGCATTTATGGTAAAACTGCTGCGGTTCCCTTCCATGGTAGACTAACAGTACCCAAACCTCATGCTCATCTTGGCCATTTGTAAATCCTCCTGCATGCGTCTTTGGACCACATTTTTGAATTCCCATAATAATCTTAACAATGTCTTCTTTTGTCTCCTCAGCTATGTGCATTCTAATTTTGCAACCTTTCCTTCCTCTAAGGCTATACTCTTTATCTCTTCTCAAAGGGTAAAATCTGTTTCTCTTATTGCTTTACCCTTTCCGAAAAATTTAAAAACAAGTTACAATTTTTTGTCAAATCTTCAAAGTACTGAAGTTTCTTTAAACACATGTCGCGCTCAAAAGGAACTCTGAATCTGTAGTATCGTTGCCCACATCATTGATATCTAGGATCTATGATGGGCATAAAAGAATGTACAAGAAATGAATTCAAGAATGATTATTTACAAATTATGAATGAAGAAATCAAAGAATAAAGAATGAAGGAACATTTGTTCGAGTTAATCGTGAAAGATATGTTTTATTAAAACAATAATGTCTGAACATGAGCCTAGTTCACAAATGAGATCTTGTTACTCCTAGGCTTTAAAGTAACAAGAGTGTTCTGTAAATTATTCTGTATAATTTCTACAACTACAAGAAGTTCTTCCACAATCCAGCTGTTTAAGGATTTTCTTGATTCGTAAGTACGAATACCCTCCAGATTTCTTTAATCAGTCCTTTATATATGGCATTGATGGAATGATTTTCATTTCCAAACACCCCCTTCTCTGGGTAAACTACCCCTCCTGATACAAAAGTCTGGGATATGTAAAGGAACGTCTTCTTTTCATTTAGCCGTGACCCTCTTCACTCTTTTTTCTTTCTTTCTCTTTGTAACCTTAACTAATTAGGGTCTTTTTATGGATTTAAATGCATGTGATGTAATGCAATGCAAATGCATGAATGCAAAAGAAAAAGAGATGTTGATCATGAATTCAATTCTATTAGAATAACTTTTCTAGAAAACAAATTTCTTTACATGAAAATAGATTACATATGCAGTCTTTCCCTTCATAGTCCCAGTAAACGCTGATCTTTTCTTCATGGGCAAATCATGTAAATTCTCTAAAAGATGCCTTTGCTAGCTCCTTGCTGCCTGATCTGAGCCTCGATCTCTTGCTTGCTTGTCTCCATGATACTTATCAAAAGTTTCGGCTCTTGGACAATCTTCGTTGGCTTGAACCTTTGGTAATTAAATCATGTATTGCTCCGTGGACTACCAGCTTTCTCTCGTCGTATTTATTTGGACTATATTCAGATGACCGCACTATAATCTACTTTATCAAGAAATTTGTTTCCTTATGACAAACTATTCTATTTAGGAATCGAATTTCGAATCAACACCTTCTTTTCTTTGATGTAATGTAAATGTAAATGCATGAATGCAAAAAGGTATCGATCTCGATTCAATTTCATTTAGAAAACTTTATTTAGAAAAAGAATATCTTTACATATGAATGAATTACAAATATGCCTTCGCCATATGGCCCAAAGCTTTAACTCTCCTAAACGACAAAGCTAACTCTTGACCACGATCTGACTGTAGCTCGTATTTCGCACTCGATGTATTAGCTTGTACCTTCAAGGTCCATAAATGATCTACTACTATCCCGAATTTGAGCTATGGCTTCACCCATGAGATAATCCCTACAGCCATAGACACCTCCTCTAATGTCTGTGAAGTTGTGCTGATTATCTTGAAAGAAAGATTGGCGAACAAAGAGGCATTCCTGTTTCACAGCATGCTGCCTTAAAATGATATCCAGCACCTTCAGGGCTTTCAGATTCCTATTCACGCAAAGCATTTTGAAATGCCTTCATGTGTATCTTCACAGCATAGCTAATCTCCACTTTAAAGGTCTTTAAATGATATGGTCTTCCTTAATCTCTTTCTTTTGCGTCCATTTGAGTTGTCTAAGCCATCGGGGCTTGCATTTCCATTGTTTCTGATAGGTGCAACGTCCTAAAGTACAACAGTAAACTCAAACTTGTCATTTGGTAGCAATCTTATAGTCTTTTACTATCATAGGCTAAAATTCTTTCCATCCAAATCACTTTTGTAGGTCTCATACATTCTGTCAATCATTTTCATTCCAACACTCTTACCATCGATCATCTTCATATGAAAGAGAAACGCTGTAATAGTGCCCATCAATTCCCCTCTTGTTCACCTTGAAGTGATCATTGAGTACATTATCCTCTGCCCCTTAGCATGCCTTGCCATAGGGTGTTGACCAATCTACCTCGTATCCAATTCTGCTTTGATTGGAACAACATTAGGAAGTACCAGTGGCGGAAGAGGCAAGAATTCCAACGCTGCCCCATTTCCCTCTTGCTCTTTTCTTTTTAGCTCACTCTTTTTCCCTATGAAATTCTCAATTTCCTCACAAAAGTTGGAATACAGTCAGCCCTTGAGTAAACTTTATCAACTTGAATCTCAAGACAACGCCACAAAACCGAATATTCCTCCACCACAGGTACCATATTGGTTTTTCCAAACGTAAAGCAACTGTATACAAGATTTCAAAACTGAGTGATGGCCCGAAACAAATTCTCGTATATTTTCAAGTCAAGTAAGTACTGTAAGTCCCCATAGTTGTTGTAGAACAATTGCTTGGCTTCGCTACTTCATTGATCCCATATTTCCTTTAACTCATGGTGATTATTGTGTGACGCTGATACGAGTGTAGTCTGACAGCTCTAACACATATCCCACAGCTAGACTATCTCCCTTTACTAACTGAGTTTGACCATATATGGACGTTAGCGTTGCCTTCCACTCTATCAAGAAGTCCGTTCTCCATAATAAAACTCTCTAACTTAGAAACTGACCGTGAATCGATACCTTTTAAAATATGAGATGATATGCAATAAAACACAACAAGTTAGTGTCACAAAATAGATCATAAGGCAAATAAAATAAGCAAACACCTATCAGGGCGATTACCTAGGGTGGATACCTATGTCTTCTATATGTGGTTTAGCTCTAAAGTTGAGGTACCTGAACCAGCAAATTCCTCGATTCTCGCCCATTATAGGCTTATTTGAAACGAGTTCGGTTCAGGGGAATACATTTCCCTATGGTTGCACGGAGATGAAAATCTCATGAAGACATAGGTACGGATGTATTCCGGAAGCGATCCACTATCCTGCACGGAGGTGAAAACCTCACGAAGGCATAGTTTCTCACTCCCACTTAAGGGTATGACCACAACGGTCATGCAAGAATGCAATGCATATCAAAATATAGCAACACATGCAATATTCAAACACATGTAATGCAAAGAGAATTGAATTTTAAAACTTTTTAAATTTCTGACATTAAGACAAAAGGTAATCAATTATACGGCTTGACTCTCTTAAAAGGTCCCCAGTGGAGTCGCCAATCTGTCAAAACCATTTTTAACGAGTTTTGGAAAAAACGGGGTTCGGCCTTAAAAACGAAAACGGGAGTCGCCGCCAATCTTTTTAGGTGTGATTGGATCACCTTTAAAACATTTTGTTTTAAAATCATTAGTTTTGGTCTACGAAATTAGAAAACGGGTTCGGGAGCCGGTTACGTACGAGGAAGGATTAGCACCCTCGTAACGCCCAAAAATTGGTACCAAATTGATTATCAAATGTCTTTAATGTCGGAAATTTAAAACTTTTAAGATGCAATCCTCTTTAAAAATATTTTGATTTTGAAAATTAGGGCTCACTTGTATCGAATGTATCAAAATATTACATCCAATGAGTTAGGATGCGATATTTTTAAGACATCCTAGGCTAAGCTCACCATTTTTGAAAATCCCTATCTCGAGATGACAAAACGCCATATCCAATAAGTTAGGACACAACGCTTTGAAATTTCAAGACAGTTGTTGTATTTTGAAAACCCTAAAAACTTAGAAGGGTGCTTAACTATTCGAATTTATCGAGAAAAGTTGCAACCAAGTAAGTTAGGGCACTACTTTTCTCGAAATTTCTAAACCCTAAGCATTGCCTTTACTTTTGAAAACTTGAGAATATCGTTTAAATCAATGTAGGAGGATAATAGTTGAACATTATAAAATACAACGTACTAGATAACATATAAAATAATAAGTAAATAAAAGCATGAATATAACAATAAGAATAATATATATATCAAATATTAGTTATCAAACATGGAAGAAATAGTAATCGTAGCAAATCTCAAATATCTAAATACATTCACACAAGGATATATAACATGCATAAAAAATGAATCAACAAAACATTTAAATAATGAACATGCAAAGTAGTAATTTAACATATATTTAAATAAATTATAAAAAAATGATGTAATTTAATATAAAAATAAACGTACAAATAATAATAATGTATTAATACAAAAAATAATAATAATATAATATATATATATATCAAATTTAAAATAAAAATACAACCTAATAATTTTAAATTAGCATTTAGTATATAATAATTATAAAAGAATTAGTAAAATATTTAGAATAAAATGATACATAAAAAAAAAGGTAAATAATGATACAGATTAACATAATATTTAATAATAATTTTAAAGTAGCATTTATAATGTATATTGTATAATAAAAATATATAAAATAATAATAATTATATATAAAATAAAAAATAGGTTTAGGAAAAAAAGAAAAAATATATTGTAACACCCCAAACCCGGCCCAAACGTTATGGCCAAATCTGACGTGTCACATTGAAACAAAAACACGAGTTCTGATCTTAAACCTTCCTTAAAGAATTCAATGATAATTTTTAAGAAACTAAAGTGAATGGAAGCTGTGCACCAGGTAGGTATCCGAAACAGAGGAGGTGAGCCATGAAGGCTGCTTAAGTACCAAGCTCTTGATTGGATCCAATCCTCGACATGCCCACAACCATTGCCACACTTTAGGTTATCGGAAATTTTGAAAATGTCTCGAGATGGTGTTTGTTCAAAGTGATGCCTTAGTTAAAATGTTATATTTTATCTTTGTAAGATTTGAACAGTGAGAGTTGTTTAAAAACGTAACCTAGATCTAGCCCATTTTAAGATATAAATAATAACGCAGAATTCAAAGTTCAAAACCAACCAAATCCAGAAAGAAATTAGTTAAAATGGCCTTATTACAACCCCATAAATAAATAATAAAATTTATTTAAAACTTTTAAAAGAAAGTCCAACTGCACATCATGGCCACTCTGAATTCCCACCGGCTCCAAGTCTCCACATCAAGGCTCACCTGTAAGGTTGAAGAAAGGGGGTGAGTTGAAAACTCAGTGTGCAACAAGCCCTTTCAGAGCCCAAATCCACACTTGCACAAATTTTAATTTTTTCATCATATACTGGGCCGTAGCCTTTCGGTTTACTGTTACTGGGCCGAAGCCTTTCAATTTCATATCTCTAGGCCAAAGCCTTTCTGTACACGGTATGGCCCTTAGGCCCATCCCAATATCACATATGACAAAACATGTATGTATGCAAAACCCGTTGGGGAGACTACTCGACCCACCATCCTCTACTCTCCACCCGTACCAACCAAACTCTCCATGTGGGGAATAACTCAACCCACCCAGCCAAACTCTCCACTGGCAGCATAGCTGCTTAATCATATAACTGGAGGCCAAGCCTCTTTTAATAACTGGGGCAAAAGCCCTTTCGGTAAACTGGGGCAAAAGCCCTTTCGGTAAACTGGGGCAAAAGCCCTTTAACACTTCCTCCATCGAATAATCCCAACCCATGTATGTAATGAGTAAAAACATGGCATATCGTGCATGTGTCATAGCATATCATGTGCATATCATGTCATAACATGTAAAATAACAATGTCACAATCATCATATTCAGAATGAAACCCTAAGGGTAAAATAGACATTTTCATATAGGGGCAAAATAGTCATTTCCTATGCTTAGGGGTAATTTCGTAATTTTACTAACTATTATGGTTTTCCCACGTTTAGTCATCAATTCCAAGTGTTTAAACGACCGTTTTTAGCCTATTATAGTGCATTCAAGTTATTGGGCCCAAAACCCCTAATGGGCCCTTCGTAGCCGATTTAGTCATTTAGGCCCTTTTTAGCCCAAGTTACGTAACGGTAATAAAAAATTTAACATGCAATTCAATCAGATTCCATTTTTTTACCAATTTTTACCCAAATGGGCCCACAAGCCCATTGGGCCCTATTTTAGCCCATCGAGGCCCAACGTACCAAACTGCACGAAACCGTGCTCTTACCTGGTCCATCACTCTCGTTTACTGTTTTCATCGCAATTGAACTCATCCACACATCGTCTCGTATTTACAGGTTACATCAACAACATAATCCGATGTTTCGGCTTTTATGCAAGTTGAACCTAGGCTATTACGGGGTATGTTACACACTTGTTAAATGACGGTCGATTCCTCAAAGTCGTCCACGCTCTCGTCCTATATTCATTTACTTGATGTATTAGAACCTTAAAATCTAAAAGAATAATCACTATTTATTAACACCATTCGGCCACTATGCCTATAACCGTAGATAGCTTACCTTCGCAATGTCGATTATTGATCCAAACTTATTCAACACCGCTTCACCAACCTATTGCTCCCTCAAAGTTTGTTTGCTTCGCTACAAGAGACCATAAAACGAAAGAATAAGGCTTAATATAGCCTAGACTACAAATCGGCAATCTCCCAAAACTTTAGGAGATTTCGGCTTTTCTTAACATCCATAACATCAAAATATAACTAAGGTTTCGACCTCTTACCGAGGGTTCACTTACACCAATGGTTCAATCCTGTATTGGCTCAGATTCGACACAACTCCAAGCTCCTAAACACCAGTAGAAGTCGCCCCAAAAAGATCCTAAGATTCGGCCACCAAGACTCCACAAGTGCTGCGCTTTCGGCTTTTAATCTAAGAGAGAAGAAGTTGTTTTGGGATGGAACTTTTATGATGATTTAATCGGTATGGGTTGAAGGCTCAGAGGTTGAAAGATTCGGCTACAAGAGATGAAAAGATCGTGAAGAGTTTAGCTTACAAGAAATCGGCACAAGGTGATTTATTTCGGAATTTGGCTTGTTTTAGAGTGTTCGACTAACAAGAAGGAGTAGGGAGGGGATATGGTTCGGCTTTTACCAAAAATCAATGGAAGAAAGAAATAAGAGGAAGAAAGTTTGTGGGAGAAAGAAATGGAAGAAAAAACGAAAAAGTTTGGCTTATGGGCAATCGGTACAAGTGAAAGAGAAAGAAAATGAGTCAATCAACACCTAACCGCCGAATTAACACTCAAACTCTCCCTTGGCCGGCCACACTCTTTTCCCAATTCAAAAACTCCTAAAATCCATCCTAGATATGCTCCCCCTTATCTCTCCACTATCCATGCACTTGACCGATTCAAACCTTTAACCAATAGAGTTCCATTCAGCTTCAAATTCTTGCATACACAAAACATAAAAATAACTATGCAATTGTCCACCCAGAGAATCGATCCTTGGCCCTCTCTCCTCATTTACACGCCACCTTTTTAGGAGACTAGTGGCGTTACTTAGCCACTTTACCAATGCTCCGTTTGTGATACATTTTATCCTCATATTTTAATAAGCCCTTCTAACCAGAGCCCCTAATTCTTTAAGTCCAAAAATTCAAAAATTCTACCGGGTCTTGGCCAACTCATGGGCCTTCCATAGGCCCACTTATACACTCTAAACATGAATTCCACAACCACATCTCAACATTTTAAAAATTTTACAAAACATCACACAAAATTACTAAGCCCCAAAAATTAGGATGTTACAACTCTACCCTCCTTAAAGAAATTTCGGCCTCGAAATTTACCTTATTAAAATAGTTGAGGATACTATTGACGCATCGCCTCCTCGGGCTCCCAAGTAGCCTCCTCTTTACCATGGTTCCTCCAAAGTACCTTTACCAATGGGACTGATTTTCTTCTCAATACCTTAACGTCACGATCAAGTATTTGCACTGGTTCTTCTTCGAAGGTTAAATCTGCTTGTACCTCAATGTCTGCAACTGGCACGATATGAGTAGGATCAGAACGATATCGCCTTAGCATTGAAACATGAAAGACATCGTGAATACGATCCAACTCCGGAGGTAATTCTAGCTGATAAGCAACCGGTCCTATTCGCTTCACAATTCGATAAGGCCCAATGAATCGCGGACTCAACTTGCCCTTTCTACCAAATCTCAATATCTTCTTCCAAGGTGAAACTTTAAGAAAGACCATGTCTCCTACTGTATACTCAATATCCTTACGCTTTAGATCTGCATAGGACTTCTGTCGATCTGCTGCCTCCTTCAAACGGTCCCTGATTACTCTAACTTTGTCTTCAGTATCAGCCACTAATTCAGGTCCAAATACTCGTCTCTCCACTGATCAAATTTGGGCTATTACAGCTTCTTTCCAACAATCTTAAGTTGAAAGGCTTATAATGGTTATATCATATCTTGGTAGATGTCTATTGTCGAAACCATTTTTTATGAGGTTTGAAAAACGGGGTCGACTTTAAGAAAAACGAAAATAGGAATCGCCACCAATCTTTTTTTTAAGTGTGATTGGATCACTTTTACAACCTTTTGTTTGAACTCACTGATTTTGGTCTACGAAATAAAGAAAACGGGTTCGGGAGTCGGTTACATACGAGGAAGGGTTAGCACCCTCGTAACGCCCCAAAATTGGTACCTAATTGATTATCAAGTGTCTTTAATGTCGGAAATTTAAAAGTTTTAAAATGCAATCCTCTTTTGAATTAAAGTATCTCGATTTTGAAAACTAAGATTCACTTATCTCAAACGAATCAAAACATCACCTCCAGTAAGTTAGGATGTAGTATTTCCAAACCTTCGAAGCTAAGTTCCTCTTTTGAAAATTTCTATTTCGAAACAACAAAACGTCATATCCAGTAAGTTAGGACATAATGTTTTGAAATCTCAAAAATAGTTGTTTATATTTTAAAACTAGAAAACTTAGAAGGGTATTTGGATGTTCGAATTTGACGAGAACGATTGCAACCCAGTAAGTTAGGGCACTACCTTCCTCGAAGCTTCCAAACATCAAATATTGCCTTTATTTTTATAAAACTTTTGGATATTGTTTTTAAATGACATTTTAGAATGACAGTTTGTATTAACATCACATGACATAGATATTAAAATAATATATATTGCAAAATATTATAACATTTCATACAAATGCAATCACTACATATAAAAGGCAAAATAAAATAATAAAAATAATCATGCTAAGCAAATAGGAATATACCTAAATAAAATAGTAAAAAGAATAAATGCAACGATTATATAACGATATATCACAAATAAACCATTAAACAATAAATATATAAAAAATAAGACATGGCAAATATTAATGTGGGTCATATGTATGGGTATAAATAGATGACATGCATAAAAATGGATAAGTAGAATTTTCATAAAATATACAACATACAATCCAATAATTTAATGTACATATGAATGGATGAAAATAATGAATATAATACAATATGTTAATATACACATATATAAAAATATTTATTTGAAAATAAATTATAAAAATCTAAAATATTGCATAATATGTAAAAATACATAACATAATAATAATAAATTAATTCTAAAATATAGTGAATAACAATATAATAAAAAAACAATATTATATAATAGAAAACAGAAGTTTAAGAAAATAAAAATAAATGATTGATAATAAAATAGGCATATAATACAAATTAAAATATAATATTTAATAATAATTTTAAAGTAGTATTTAATATATAATATATGATGTATAATAATAAAAAAATATACAAAAGAATAATAATTAAAAAATAAAAAAAATATAGGTTTATAATGAAATAACATAAATAATTAATTAATTAATAATGAAATAGGTATACAATATAAGTAAAAATATAATTTTTAATAATAATAATCTATATAAATAATAATATAAAACAATAATAATATATATAATAAATAAAATAATATAATAAATACTATATAATAAAATATATATAGGAAAATAATAAAACAATATATGATAAATAAAATTTTTATATAAATATATAAATAGTTTTTATAATTGAATATATAGTATTTAAAAAAATTAAAATAATAAAAAAGGGCTAAAATTAAATTTAAATAAAATTCTAGGGCTAATTTAAAAATAAAATATATTTAATTTAGAAACAATGAAAATGCGGAAGGACTAAATGAATAAAAATCCCTTTTGTCAAAAATGCGAATCCTTAAACTGGATCGGGTCGGGTCAACGGGTCGGCTACTAAACGGTGCCGTTTTGAGGCCATTGAAGTTGGCTTAAAACGACAAGGGCTAAAACCTAGCCAAATTCGATTGAAACAAACTCTAGCCCCTTTTGCCTCTACCGACAGATCCTAAACCCCCCTTTTCAAATACCCAAATCGGCCGACCCCCAAGCTCCGTTCATCTCCGCCTTTGTAATCCACGTTCGGTCAATAAAATGAACCCCTCCTAGAACCCGATCGAAACCGATCTCAAAAATTTCAACCCCTTCAACCTCGAAAACCCCCCTCTGTTTCAAGTTCCACGAAGGAGCTAGGGTTTCGGCGATTTGTCCGCGAAGGTAAACTCACTCCGTTTTACTCCCACATGAACAGGGGAAAAGAAAAAAAAAAGAAAGGAAAGAACTAACGAGATTTAAGAATCACCTCTGTATATCTAAAAATATTTGCACACTGTTCGTATTTATCTCTCTCTTTTGATTTCAAAATAATGCTTTTCTGTTTATTTCTCTTGTATATGTCTGGGTTTGTACAAAAGAAATCCCCCTTACAAAATTTGTGCTTGGGGTTTTATAGCCACTGTTCGAAGTATAAATATGGTACATTTCGATTTCTTTCCATATTCGCTCATGTTTGTCTGTTGTGGTTTCTTTCCTTTCGCAGCTGCCCGAGGATCGCGGCAGTGATGAAGGCTCGATAATGGCGTGGTTATGGCGCGCTGATGGAGGCGACAATCGGGCGTTGACTTGCTTGATTCCAGATCCATGCTAGGGTGTTTGCGGCGCGAAGAGCGTGGCGTTTGGTGTCTTTCGGCTGTGGCGCGAGGAAAGGGCTAGGGTTTCCAACCCTAGCTGAAATTTTTAAAATTTTGGGCCTCTTGGGCCACTGCTTATTGGGTGTAATGGGTTATGGGGTAGCATTTGGGTAGTGTGATTTTAAATGTTGGGTCAATAGTGTTTGGGCTCTGTAAATGGACTTTCAAATGGACTTTTAAAATAAATAAATATTTATTTATTTAATTTTCTGTTTTTGGTTCTTTAAGGCCCGGTCAAATTTGGGCTATTACATTTATGATAGACCTTGTGCCCTTGACAGGAATATCATCAATTTCTTCCTCAATGAGAGCTTCATTTTCAATAGGTTGCAGATCATGATCTTGTTAGTCTTGCTCAGACAAGCTTGCAACAAGTTAAATATACGAATGCATGTTCAACATGTTTACTATTTTAATTCTATATTTGCATGATATGTCACACTGCATGGGTTAGGTTAATATGGTAAGAAGGAAGTTCTGGCAATTTAATGATATGCACTATCTGGTGGTTTAACCACATATATGTTATGGCAGCTTGACTTCAATATAGTGGCTTGACCACATATATCTGATCTAGCAGTTAACTGCAAACTGATAAGTCATCATTGTCGGGCAACCCGGGGTGGCGAGTCATCATTATTGAGCAAACCGAGATGACTTAATTGGTGTGTTTTTAGATGTACGAGTTCGGAGGAACTCTAATTTAGTGTGTAGCGGAATTGGGTAGGAAGTTTTCTAAAAAATCTACATTTCGTTTTTCAAAAATATTGTATTGACATAACCATGCATGCACAGTTTTGCCCATTCAAGTTTGATGAAATTCTCTATTTATATCATGTTCCCAAGCAATTACATCCTTCTAATCACAATGAATAGGACGACACAAATTACTCAATGATTCCAACTCCCAAACAAAAACGACTCCTTTGAAAAAAGGAGCTCCAAAACTGATGATCAAAGTGGCCATTTTGTGAATAATCCTTTGCATTGGCTACTTTGTCCTTATCCAAAGCAAAAAGTCTAGGATAATGATCTTTAAGAGCTCCACAATCATACTAATGATTAGAATCCTTCCAAATCATTTGCACAATCTCATCTTCCACCTTTTCTAGTTTTGTTTCAAGTAATATAATAAGATCAATTTTCGTATTAACCACTAATTTCTTCACCGAACCTCATTTGATACTCGACCCCATACCACGTATATTCTAACAAACCATTTTCAGTTAATTGCACAAAAAGAACACCTCAACAAGAATAAAAAAATAAGAGAGAAGCCGCACCTCAAGCCTACTATTAAATCATCATCCACTTCCATTGTCATTCCAATTAATCTACCTACTCTCCAAGTTTCCTCAGCCTCTTTACGGCTAAAATCCCTTCTCTTGATGAAATCGCTATAAAAAAAGTGAATCATTAATGACCCTTGAATCCAACGTAACTTTCTTAACGTCCTCTTTTAACTATTTGCCCTTCTTTCTTTCTTTTTCTTTTGCAAATCTCTTTGTCATCTCTTAATTTATTTCGATAGATTTTTTCAATGCGATTATTTCAATATCCAACATCCACTACTTAATATTTACCTACAATAACGATATGATAACTCACTCGTAAAAAATAAATTCTTTACATATCTATGATAACTCATAGAGACAATAAAAGATAAAATACTATATACAAATCAAAACCAGCTACAAGTACCGAACAATACCAAGTTTTTCTTACATAGAGCTGATTTTACTAACCAATCAATATGATCATTGAACACCATGTAATTTTTTATATTATTTTGTTCTACTAGATACAAAGTTACAACTATAGGTAGAACGAAAAAAAATGTAACTACATAACATAGTTGCAAGCTCTATGGCTAGGACTGGAATAAATTTAGGAGTGGTGTTGAGTCTCTTTGAAAATTTGCTTATTGCTACTGCTAGTCTTGTGTAGATGGATAAAGGGTCGATTTCTAGATGTGTAGAAAACTACAGTAAATCTGGTGCTTAGATTCTTATGAGCATCTTTGGCAACCAAAGAAAAACTTTAAGTTAATCTTAAGCTAAACAATCAAAGCAAATGTTGCGGCATGTTAAAATGTGAGGTAACCTAAAGAAAAAACGTAAAAAGATGATTGATCAAATTGGAAAAACTCTATTGTTGTATTGAATAGATAATCTCTCTGTACATTTCACCTCTGTATTTATAGAACCCTACTAATCACGCTTTAGCTAACAATACTGTTTTAACTGACTAACAACTCATAACAACTCATAACTAATTATTTATCTCCTTAACATTCACCCATCTTCTCTAAAGGCATGACCCGAAGAAATTGTCGAAAACGAGAAAAGTGAGACATAGACAGTGGCCTGGTAAGAACGTCAGCAACTTGATCACATCAGGAACTTCACCAACTGTAAGACACCGCTAGCAACCTTCTCACGAACAAAGAACAAGTCAAGCTCAACGTGCTTAAATTTGGAGTGAAGAACAGGATTAGCAGCAACTGCAATAGCACTAAAATTGTCATACCAAATAGTAGGAGTATCGACAGATGGAATTTGCAACTCTTGAAGTAACGACAATAACCAAATAACCTCACTAGTAGTTGCAGCAAGACTCCGATACTCAGCATCAGCCGTAGAACGAGAAACAACTGGCTGTTTCTTAAAACACCACGAAACAGGTGTGTGGCCAAAATAGATGCAATAGCCAGACGTAGAACGACGGTCATCAAAATCCAGACCCCAGTTAGCATCGACATAACTGACAAGAGATAAACGAGTAGACGGCCGAAAGACAATACCATAGTCAAGCGTACCACATAAATAGCGTAAGACTCACTTCAAGGCAACCATGTGTGTAGTAGTAGGACTATTCATAAACTGAAAAAGACGATTGACAGCATACGCAATGTCAGGATGAGTGAGAACAATATATTGTAGAGCCCTAGCAAGACTCCTATACTCAGTAGGGTCAGTCAACAGATTACCATCATCTTTAGACAAACTAGCTGAGCTAACCATGGGAGTATGAACCTTCTTGGCATGTAAAAGTGAGCTTCGAGCTAGAATATCACGAATATACTTCTTTTGACACAAGTGAAGACATCCGGTAGAAGACCGTGATACCTCGATACTGAGAAAGTAGTGAAGATCCCCCATATCTTTGAGGGAAAACTCAGCATTCAATTAATGAATAAAATTAGTAAGAACGTCAACAACATTACCAGTAACAATGACGTCATCCACATAGACTAGCACATAAAGAGTAGAGCCAGATGTATCCCGAATAAATAGAGAGGCATCAGATTTAGACATAACAAATCCAACAGACACCAGAAACTGCTTCAGCTTGTTAAACCAGGCCCTGGGAGCCTGTCTGAGCCCATATAAAGCCTTCTTCAAACGACATACTAGCGGCTTGACATCAGAACCGTATTGAACAAACCCTGGAGGTTGTTACATATAAACTTCAGTATCAAGATCACATTCAAAAATGCATTATTGACATCAACTTGATGAATTGACTAGCCTTTTGAAACAAGAATAGATAAGATGATCCGAATTGTAGCTGGTTTGATAACCGGGCTAAAGGTCTCTTTAAAGTCACACCCAAGTACTTGAGAATAGCCCTTAGCAACTAACCTTGCCTTCCTCCGATTAACTGATCCATCAGGATTTCGCTTAATCTTAAACAACCATTTGCACCCTATGGCCCTCCGATCGGAAGGTAAGGAAATGAGGTCCCAGGTTGAAATGGCCATTAAGGCGTCATACTCAGCATGTGCAGCTGACTTCCAGCTTCTGCAGTCCAAGCTTTAGGCTTGAATACTGCTGCCTTGGACCGGGTAACCATCGCATGAGTGTTTCCCATAGATGATTGTCATTCCTGAAAAAAAGACCCTAAGTCGGTAGTTACTGGCGCCAGATCACACGTTGCAGGTGGACTATTATGGCTAGGTCACACAGATGCAATACCTAAACCAGGTAATGGAGATAACGAAGGAACCATAGCAGGACGAGTAGGGGCCGTAGAAACAGACGAGCAATCAGATGTAACAATAGGAACATAAGTAGACTTCTATTCAGAATAGCAAATATCAGGAACCACTGGTGCCAAGAGCAAAAACCTACATTCGTCAAACACTACATGCCAAGAAACAATCACTTTCCTATCTGGAGTGAGACAATAATATCCTTTATGTTGTGAGCTATATCCTAAAAACATACAAGGCTATGACCTAAACTCTAGTTTATGTTTCATAAACAGTCGCAAACACGGAAAACAGTAGCAACCAAACACCTGAAGATGATCATAACTAAGTTCACATGCATAAAGTCTCTGATAAGGTGACTGACCTTAAATAACCGAAATAGGCAATCGGTTAATGAGATGCACTGCAGTATAAAACGCATATCCCCAATACCGCATAGGAAGATTAGCCTGTGCCAGCAGTGTGAGCCCAGTTTCGACAACATGTCTATGTTTGCGTTCAACAACTCCATTCTGTTCAGACGTATGAGGACAAGAGAGACGATAAATAATACCCTGATTAGCGAGAACAGAAGAAAACGTTCGAAATTCACCGCCCCAATCACTTTGAAACTTCTTAATATTTTTACCAAACTGAGTAGCTACCATGTTCTGAAACTGATCAAAACAGTCTAAAGCTTGAGATTTTTTCTTAATCAGATACACCCACGTAAAATGACTATACATATCCACAAATGAAACATAATATAAATTTCCTTCACAAGCAACCGAGGCTGGACCCCACAAGTCAGAAGCAACAAGTTCAAAAGGCTCCTTATATTCAGTGGTGGAATGAGGGAAAGGTAGTTTATGAGACTTACCTTGCTGACATGTAGTACAAATATTATGGAGAAACTTCTTATTAGAAACAATACCACATTTACGTAAAACATCAGTTACAACCTTAGACGACGGATGCCCCAATCTATTATGCCATAAGGAAAACTTATTAAAAACAGACGTACTATATTAGAATGCAACATTATTTATATCACTAAATGTAGCAGTCGAATCAGCCACTCTGGGCGAGAATTGATAAAGACCATCACGAACTCAGCCCCGCAGCAAGACCTCCCGCGTCTGGATGTCCTTAATAACACAGAAGGACGGGTGAAACTCAAGAAATACATTATTGTCACGGGCAAGCTGTGAAACAGACATGAGATTCTTGCAAATACTTGGAACACACAACACATTAGTTAAACGAAGTAACTTTGAGTTCGTAGGAATAACAGTATCCCCAATAGACAATATTTTCATAGGAGCCCCATTTTCCATTAATAGTTCAGAAGTACCTGAGTACGGAGTAGCAGCATGTAAATCAGCGGCACTCTGACAAACATGATTGGACGCTCCAGAATCAGGATACCAAGATATGTTCCCAACTGGTGCCGGAACACCCGGTCCCGCAGCATCAAAATTAGAATCATACTGAGAGGCATCTGAATAGTTAGAAGGATGAAAATCAGGAATTCGAGGTCGGCCAACACACCGAGAATCATTCATATTAAAAACACGAGCACAAGGTTTAGTGCGCCAAGGAACATCAAGTGGAGTTGTCGGATTAGACCTTGCAACACCAACACAATTAGCAACAGGGGATCCAGGAGAATTTTGTAAAACATAAGGACCCGCATTTACTGGCCCAGCAGGTGGTCCACAATAGCCAGAAGGCCCAAAAAATATGCCAGCACTATTCGGCCGAATAGTGCCTCGAGTAGGATCCATTTGACGTTGGCCCAAATTATGCCCAAATTCACACCGAAACTCCATCTTAGTTGGTCAGTTGTAGGGCTCATAAGTAGAACGAGACGCATGAAACCCATGGGGGTTCTCATTAGACTCAAATGGTTGCCTAGACCAGGGAGGGTTTGAATAGTCAACAAACGCATCCAGAGGCTCCATTGGACAGTAAGCAGTCGGTGGACGCCAGTAATTCCACGAAACCCTTCGATCCGGAGTAGGACCAGCAAAGTGACCATCACCTAGCATATTCGGCGCAGTGGCTGAGGGAGTCACGGAGGGACCCTCATAGTCCCGGTTAAAGCGGTAATAGCACCGCTACGCAACCTGGCCAAAATGGTTACATATCTGGCATTGCACATGAGGCCTGAAACTGTGACCACCGCGCGACCCTGACGATGAACGACCACCATGCGCCCCACGCTGAGTGGGCATACCTGTAATTTCACCGGATGACTCAACCACATGCGCAACCATCAGTGGCTCACTTATTGCCCACAGCTGCCGGTTCTCAAACTCTAGTAAAATGTCCACAAGTTTCTAGAACGTCAGTGTGTCCGGTGAAATAGACATCAACATAAACACGGAGTTATACTCAACAGGTAGTCCAACAATAAGAATCTTCGTCTTCTCAGCATCCGGAACGATAGAGCCCGATGCTGCAAGCAAGGCACAAAGATTTTGAATCTTCGAAACGTAATCTTGAACAGTAGAGCCACCTTTCTTTAATGAGTACAAGTCATGATAGATCCGAAAGGCTTTCGTGCGAGACGATGCTGCAAAAATACGACTAGCAGTACTCCAGATCTCAAAAGCAGTTTTAGCAGTAATAAACGAAGATAACAGGGATGAATCAATCGTGGACAGAAGCCACGAAGCCAGTAATTTATCTTACTGAAGGAATAGAGAAGCAGCTGGATTTGGCGTGAGATCACCATCGGACGAGACCACAAGTCTCGGTGGTGTCGACAAGGTACCATCCAAAAAACCTTATAAATAATAGCCTTCAACAATGAGCCTGATCTGATGCTGCCATTGAACAAAATTCGTGGCATTGAGTTTGACTGTTTTATAGCGAGGAAAGCTCTGAATTAAGCGTAAGTTAGTAAACATAGAATTAGAAGGCTCACCAGATGACGAATCAACGACAGGATCCATGATCACGTGTAGAAAGAAGGAAGAAAACAACAACGATCGTGACACAATCTAGGCAACTGCGGAAGCAAGAACGCCGAGCAGGATCATGGCGACTGATACTAAGTTAAAATGTAAGGTAACCTAAAAAGATGATTGATCAAATTGGAAAAACTCTATTGTTGTATTGAATGGATAATCTCTCTGTACATTTCAACTATGTATTTATAGAACCCTACTAATCACTTTTCAGCTAACACTACTGTTTTAACTGACTAACAGCTCATAACAACTCATAACTAATTATTTATCTCATTAACATGGCAAATATATATATGTTTAATGAGAAATGGGTGAAGCCTAAGCGGTTCAAGCCTATGTAACCAATACTAGCATAACTCTTTCAACCTTACCAAGATAGTGGCATCGCTTGAATGAGAAATGTGGGTCATTGGAGCTGTTGAGTTTGTTGAGTTAGTGAAGCTGGATAAGTTTGTTGGGTTGAGAGAAGTATTAGTGTGAGAGGAAGTCATGGCTCAGTCCATACTCATTGTACCAATTGTTGATATAAGTGTTCAAGAAGGAAGAGAAGGTGGTGGTGCTAAGAAGGGCTGCCTCACTTAAGTTGGCTTAAAGCTGGAAAGGAAGATAAATCGAGGAGGAATAGGGAAGAAATGGAGACTGAATCACTAATCATATAAGGCTTAAAGCTGCAATAAGTATAGCATGCTGTTTGCTCCTTTTGTAGGATTAAATCACCATTGCCAATTAATTTTATTCAGGATGTCCACTGTCGGTAGAAGTGACTAATCACATAGGACATGTTGCAATAAGCTAGACTGCTAGGACTAAAAGTTGAACTAAAAGTTGATCAAATTGCACATTTATTTATATCGCAAATTGCGTGACTTTCAAACACGTAATAGACTAAACAATATATAAAACTTCAAAATCCAATTCAACTAATATGACAATCTTTCATCACCTAATTTTTTCGGATTTGTATCCCAACTAATGGAATGGAATAAAAACCATAGCAACATTTAAGTTCCAACCGCTATTACACCATGCAACTAGAGCATTTTCTTAAACTGAATTTGCCAAGATTGTGACCATAAAGTATCCATTAAGTAATTGAATATCATTTTCTAAACAAATAATAAAATGGTTCGAAGTTGTACTTTAAAAAATGTTTTAATTAATACTTTAAAATTCTATAAATCAATAATAAATTTTACTTTTTTTATCGAATAGTAAAAACTTCTTTAATTTTTTTTTACAATGAGTATGTGCATCTAAACTCCATGCCCTGTTAATGGGGGTGAACAAAATCTGATTCGATTTGAAAAACTCGATAAAAATTTAATTTTGGAATTAAATAGTTTGAGTTATTCGGATCAAATCGAATAAAAAATCAAGTTTTTTTGTTTAATTTTAATATGAATTACACAATCCGAATTATCCGAAAATTCGAATAAGAAAAGGCAAAACTACATCGTTCTGATAAAATTGTTTAGATTTTCTAAAGTTAAAAGTCAAAACTATTAAGTTAAAAGGGAAAACTACGTTATTTTGATAAATGTTTACCTATTAAGTTAAAAGGCAAAACCATTATATTGTTTATGTAATTAAATAATCTTGTACTTTGTCTACTAGTTAAATAATTGATTCATGTAAACGCAAAATTGAGTATAAAAAATAGGATTTGTTAACTCGAATTTAAAATTTCTTACTTGATTCGATTCAAAAAAATCAAATTGAATTCGATTGCTAAAATATAATTCGTCAACTGAACTAACTCAAATTTTCTTAACTCAATTCAACTCGACTCAATCAAATGCCCACCACTACCTATCAAAAGCTTCACTAAATTATCCGTGGGAGGCTCCCAAGTAGGGTAGTGACTTAAAGAGTTTGGGGCTAAAAAAGTTTGGAATATAGGCTTTTTTTTATAGAAATTTATATAATTGAAATCCACGTGGCAATGCATTATAGTGCCAAATGTCAAAACAAACGCAAGTATACCTTCCTGTGAATTAATTAAACTATCTTAAAAATATTTTTTAAATTGAGATGGTTTACTTAAAATTTTATAAAAAAATAAAACCATAAAATATTTTTTATTAGTTTAGATATATAATAGTAAAATTATTATATAAATTAGTATGTTCATAAAAAAAATTCAAAAATATTATTGCAACATGAAAAAAATAAAAAAATATAATTTAAATAAACAAATGTAATATTATCTTTATTCCATAAATTCATAAATTTGATTGATTAAATTAATTAAATTAAATTAAATATTTATTTTATTGCAATTATTAATTAATATAATTTATTACTAAAATTAATTCAAAAAATGGGATTCACTTTAAATATAATTAAAAAAAATTCCATATGTATTTTCGTTATTTCTTTTATATTTTGTGTATATATATTAAAAGTGAGACTCATTTAATCATATTTAAAACTTAATTATAAAAATAAGTCCCACTTTAAATATAATTAAAAAAACAACATTATTTCATAATATATATGAGTTCTTTATAAAAAACGTTATCTTCGTCATTCACATTATTGATAAATCTTTGTATTATGTTTAGATTGTGAATTTAGTTCATGTATTTAAATTTGTTTAATTTTAATTATATATTTTTAAAATTTTAAAATTTTAGTGTTAACGTAAACTGTAACAGTTGAATTTGATAGATAAAATTTTATTATTAATCTTGTACTATGTGTACAACTTAATCATTGTTAGTCCTTATACTTTACAAATTTAGTCTCATGATAATTTTTAAATCCTTTAAATAAAATAACATGATCTTTTATGAGTATTATAAGAATATAGTAAGCTAACATTGCATAAGATTTTAGAAGTAATAGAATTGAACTTAACGAACTTAACTGCTACTATAAAAAACTAGTCCTTAAAATGACTAAATTAGAATATAGAGACTAAATTTGTAATTTACGCATAAAATAAGGACTAATAAATTAATTTGAATCTATTTAAATTAAAATTAACCAAAATTTAAGTTACCCAAATTGTTCTCACAAGCCCATGTCTGCATATCTGTTTAAAAGGTAAAAAATAATTTTTCTTTTTTTAGCAGGTCAGAGCTCTTGCTTGCCCCTCATGTTACCTTTTATTGAGTGTAGATTTTGAATCGACAAATAAACAAATATTTAAATGAGTAATTTAAAATTAAAATTATTTATATAAAATTATTTTCTAAACCCTTTTCCCTTAACCGGTTGAATGCATATTTTAAATCAACCATAAGTTAACATGTGAGTAACCCTTTTGCCCATATTCATTTTTACTTTTGCAAGTGTATATCAATAAATCCATTATGCTTTTGGGTTTATAGTAAATAGACTTGTGAGTCAGGCCACCCGAAAAGTGAGAGGGTTTGGGAAAAAATATAGGCCCCCCAAAAATGGACTTGGGAAAAAAATAAGTGTAACACCCCCTAACCCCAAATCGTCGTCGGAATAAGGTTACAAAGTATTACCGGACCTATCGGACAATTTACATAAAATACCTATGTTCAGCCCATCTAAACACATTTAAATATGCTCAAACTTGTTAAATCTAGACATTTAATATATTATCCAATACTCAATTCCAATCACTTATCATATATTATCAATATGATTCAAATTCATACTAAATTAGTCAGGTCCTATTATAAACAATTACCAAACTTAATTCTACTTATTTCATCAATCCAAAACGACACATACATAAAACATCCTAGCTAGGTCCTATTATTCAGTACCTTTATTTACCCTTATTAACATGACTCGGACTCGGACAGATACATGGATCCAACCCACACACCAGAATAGCACATAGTGCTCATCGGGCCGAGACAACATTAGCTACGGAAATTAAAACAATTCATATTTGTTAATTCACTACTAATTTATATCTAATTAAAACAATTTCTATTCAATTTCTACTTTAATTTTAATTTAATCTAAACTAAATTCACTTACTTTTTCTATCTCAATTCATACTTCATTTCCATTCAAATTTTGTCCAAACTCATACTTAACTATTAAATTTCCAGCATATTTTCCTAATTTTGAAATTTTATCAATTTAGTCCCTACAACATAGAACTTATGAATTACTTTACAATTCAATCTTATTTCATTTCTAACTTGAATTCCTATCAATCTAACCCCTAATTCATCTTTTTATTCAACATGAACAATATTTAGAAATCTAATAACTTTCAAAATATTAATTTAATTTTATCAAAACTTTGTTCTAAAGCTTTTAAAACATCAAAATTAAATGAAAAGAGTTATATTGACTTACTAATTAAACTTTAAAACTTCAAACCTTGAATTTTCCCTTTTCTTTCTTTCCTTTCTTTTTCTCCTTCTTTCTCCCCTGTTTCACGTTTGTCTATTCTGTTTCTTTCCTTTTTATTTCTTTCATTTACTTTGTTTTGTTTTATTTATATATACATACATATATATATATATATATATATATATATATAATAAGTTAATAAATATCTATTTAATAATTGATATTTATTTTACATTTGTATACATTTTTATTATTACACATGTCACAAATTTTACCATACATTTATCATAATTTAATATATTTATTATATAAAAATCTCATAATATAATTATTTAATTAATAAATATCTTTTACTAAATAATAAATATCTTATTTAATATCAAATACTAATATTATAATTGTACACACTTATATTTTCACATTTGTACCAATAAATTTATTACAATTGTCATTTTAATTTATTTATCAAACAAAAATCTCATTATTTAATTATTTAATTAATAATATCTTTTATTCTAAAATTAAGTAAATATACAATTATATTCCAAGTGTTCAAATACATATATTACATCTGTAAAATTTTATCATCATACAATTGTCTTTATTTCAATTTATTTAATAATAATAATAATTATTATTATTATTATTATTATTATTAAAAACTAATATATAAACCGTAATAATAATTATAATATATTTATATATTACTTAAGAAAAATCTTATATTTTAATTACATGTATGCCACCTCATCTATTGTCAATGGCTTAATTCCCATTTTAATCCTTTTTACTTTCTTTTAATATACAATTCAACTTTCATCCTTTATTCAATTTAGTCATTTTTCCTAATTTCTCTTAATTAAGCTAAATTCACTTAATTAAAGCCTAGTTAATCACTCAATTAACTTCGTAATTATTTTTAATAAATATTTTCTAATCTATTTTCAGAAACGGAGACCCAAAAATACGCTTTTCCTATAACCTTAAAGTTTGGGTTGTTACAATAAGGCCCATTTAAGAAATGGGATGGGCCTCGAGTAAGGGTTTTCGGCCCAACCTGAATATGTAAAAGAAACTGCATTTTTTTTCTATTTTCTTATTTTTTTTCACATTTTGCTACCATTTTACTATTATGTTGCTATTATTTTATTGTTATTGTATAACTCTTATTTTATTGTTAATTTTATTACTGTTTTAGAGGCATTTGCTAGTTAAGTTGCATTTATCTTAGTGTTATTTAAGAATATATAATTTTTTAAAATTTATTTTCAATTTTTTGGAAAACATTGATTTTAATATTTTTAGTATTTTTTGATATATTATATATATTTTTAAATTTATACAAAAATAATATAAAAAATTAATACAGGCCGAGTTATAATACTCTGAAATAATATGTTTTTATGTATCAATTACATATTTATTTTGAGTATGATCCTACTAATTTGAGTCATTTATGGTTTTTTATATTGTAGGGACTAAATTGAAGCCAAAAGGAAATTTAGGTGCAAAAAGCGTTAAATTGAAGATAAAATGGGCCAGCATGCGAAATAGGAAAATAAGTGGTGCCGAAAGTACAAGTGTGGAAGACACGAGGGCAAAAGTGGAAAGAAGAGATTTTATAAATACAAGACTCTATTTAAATTTTAATTATATTAGGATAATTGTTAAAGATTATTATTTAGATTTAATTTTAGCTTTGATCTTTATTTATATTTATTTATCTTTTCGAATTTAATTAGGAATAGACTAGGTTTTCTAAATACTATAAATAGGAGATGGAGTGACACAAATTTCATCTTTATCTTTTTTGTAAACACTTCCTCTCCCAAAAAGCTTAACTTTAGTTCCTTTCATATTATTCAATAAAAAATTCATTTTCATTACGTTTATTTCTTTTTCCCCAAAAAGCATGAGCCACTAAATTTATTTAGTTGGCAGTCGTAAGAGTCCTATTCCATTATAACTGGCTTATTTTGTTTGAGAAAAAGACTCTTTTTTTCTCAACACTTTTTATCTTTATAATTTTAATTTTAATTTATGTAATTTTAATTTAATCAAATTTTTAATTCTATTTGTTTTTTTTTTTCTCAGGTAGCAGATTTTTTTGGGTATGATTCTGTCCGCGATCTCGTGGAAGAAGATGTTGTGCAAATCCAGTCTATGAGGATTTAACTTTACTTCCCTTATACTATTCTTTTCATAGGGATAGAATATATTTAGTGCTCTCAACGACGCATCACCGGATTCTGGTTTTAACATTTTTATTCGGGTCGGGTTTGAACAAAAATTTAAGCCCATTTTTTAAACTAGGCCTAAAATTTTAGTTGAGCCCAATCTAAATCTGATCCGGCCCATGAACACCTCTAATAATAAACATACTCTTTTAATTAATTTTATTATTTTATACTAAATTAATAAATAAATTTGTTAAAATATTATAAGATAAAAAGTGAATAATATATCTTGATATTTTAATTGAGTAAAAAATATAAGATATTTAATATTGGAATTTTATAACTTTATTTCAAATATTATAAATTGAATTTTATTATTTTCGTTACACATATCTATGCATTATTTTGTGATTAAATTTTCAACTATCTGCTACTGCCGCCGCCATTTCTGCTTTCATTTTCAATCTGCTTAGTTTCAAGATATGGGTAAGCTTCCTTCTTCTTTTATTCTTCCTTCACTTGTTAATGGTGGAAGCCATCTTTCTAATTTCCACTATTTTTCTTCTTCTTCTAACACCATTGCTACCCACATCGAAGCCCTAAGTAAGAAACCCATGCCTGTTAGAGGAAAGGGAAAAAGAGACCACCGCTTTGGTAATGTTGATGATGCTTTCATTTTGTTCAATAAGATGATTGAAAAGTACCCAAAGCCTTCAATTGTGGAGTTTAATAAATTATTAGGAGCCATTGTTAGGATGAAACATTATGCCATTGTTGTTTCTATGTATAGACGGATCGAATTATTGGGAGTTTCCCACGATGTTTATTCTTTGAACATCTTGATTAATTGCTGTTGTCAATTAGGTCGAATTGATTTTGGGTTTTCTGTTTTGGGGAAAATGTTGAAGTTAGGTGTTGAACCTGATGTTGTAACTTTTTCGACGTTGATTAATGGATTTTGTAATCAGAATAAGATTTTTGAGGCTGTTAGTATATTCGATGAAATGACTGAAAGAGGGTATCAACCTCATTTGATTACTTACAGTACAATACTTAAGGGGTTGTGTAAGACCGGCAATACTGATAGAGCTATTAGGTTTCTAAGACTGATGGAAAGCAGAGGTTTTGAACCTAATATTGTAGCATATAATACCGTCCTTGACTGTCTTTGTAAGAACGGGTTGTTAAAGGAAACTCTCGATCTCTTGTCCGAAGTGAAGGTTAAGGGCATTAGACCAGATATCTTTACTTACAATTGCCTAATTCATGGTATGTGTAATTCGGGCCAACTGGAGGAGGCAACATGGCTTTTGAATGAAATGGTGGATAACAATATTTCACTTGATATTGTCACATATAATATATTGATTGATGCACTTTGCAAGGAAGGAACGATTTCTAAAGCTGTTGAGACCGTTGACATAATGAGAAAGCAAGGTATTGAGCCCGACGTTGTCACGCATAATACATTGGTTGATGCACATTGCAAGGAAGGGATGGTGTTTGAAGCTGAGGATATCGTTGACGCAATGATAAAACGAGGCATTGAGCCTAATGTTGTTACCCATAATGCATTAATCAACAGCCATTGCTTGCAGAACGAAATGGATAAAGCTAAAAGAGTTTTTAACTTGATGATTGAGAAGGGTTGTGCACCTGATATAGTTACTTACAGCACCATGATCAATGGATATTGCAAAGCGAAGAGGTTAGACGAAGGAATGGAACTCTTTCATGAAATATCTCAAAAGGGACCAATCCCGAATACCGTGACATACAACACTCTTGTGAAAAGAATGTTTCAGTTAGGGAAAGTTTCAACTGTTTGTGAACTTTTTAGAAAGATGCTTGCTTCTGGACAAGTTCCAGATATAGTAACGTTTTTGATTTTGCTAGATGGCTTATGCAAAACAGGTAATCTCAAAGAGGCATTGAAACTTTTTCAAGCGATGCAAAACAGTGGGTTGGAACTTGATATTGTCCCATATACTATCCTAATTAATGGGTTGTGCAAAGCTGGGCATATCGAAGTTGCAAAGGAATTATTTCATCAACTCTCAGACCATGGTTTAAAACCGGATGTTTACACATATTGTACAATGATTAATGGACTGTGTAAAGAGGGATTGCCATATGAAGCATACAGGTTGTTTGGGAGCATGGGAGATAATGACTGTTTGCCTAATAGCTGCTGTTATAATGTAATGATTCGGGGGTTCCTTTGCAACAATTATACCTCAAAAGCAACGCAATTTCTTACGGAAATGGTTGGTAAGGGCTTTTCTGCAGATATATTCACTGCCACCTTATTTATAGATCTCATTGTACACTCTAGTAAATCAATCTTGCTCTGAAATGTTTCATAAATTGTGTAAAGATCATCACTTGCAATGTGAAACAGTTGTACATAAGCATTGTACAGTGATAAAAGATTGTGGAAAGTAGAATGAGGTTTAGTGTCTATTTTCAATATTGTTGATTTTGTTCTTGTGTAGTAAGTGAGAATCTTGATGGTGATAATGTTGAGAAATTAGGGGAAAACCAATATCTATTGCAATGACAATTGCATCGGTTTCAACTGCTCAGAACTTTTAACTTCTTGAAAGTGTAGAATTCAATAGGATTTAGAGTCTGTTTGACTGAAAATATTTTTTGAAAAATATAATATTTTTCAGTGTTTGAATGATTTTAATTAAAACATTTTACATTGTTTGATAAATTATCCTTAACTTATTTTAAGTGAAGAAATACAAGAAGAAGAAAAAAATTAATTACAAAAATTATTGTAAAATAAACTATTCATTTTTAATCAAACTCAGTTAACTTAATTATTCTTGTAGAATTATTTGTTATAAATTATGTTTTTTCATATAAAAACATATTTACTAAAAACTTAAGTAAGATATCTAATACAAATAAGCTACAAATTACAAAAGGCAATTGGAGGTTTGGGATAAATTTGATTGTGTACATTCAATAGCCTATATGTTGACTATCAATTTATGCAATACACTTTAATCCACTGAACCAACCATACAAACAAACTTGCCTGCAACTGTGTTAACAATGGTTTCTTGAAAATACATGTTACAATATGGCTAAATCTTCTTAAGCACACTAGGATATACAACCACCTAACTTAAAACAGCAGCACTGACACTCAAATAGGCACAAAATACTACTGCTTGACAGTCCTATAACTGCTCCAAAGGATTCGGTGAACCTTCTTTGATGAAACAACAATGAAACCATCATCTTAATTGAACTCAACGATGATCTGCCACCCCAATATAAAGCCTTCAACAACAGCTATCAATCACCATTCTGTAAAAAAACATTTGAGATCGAAAGCACCTTGACTTTGCCTACGAATCTGCCATATCATTAGCATCTCTCTCAATTTTTCTAAACAGTACCTCACGAGTGGACATCTTAATCTCATCAATGATTGCTCAAATGTATCAATATTTCCAAGGCCTAGGTTTCTCACAATGAATAGGACGACACAAATTACTCAATGACATCAACTCCCAAACAAAAACGATTCTTCAAAAAAAAAAAAAAAAAAAGAGCTCCAACAACCGATGATCAAAGCTGCCATCGTCTGAATAACCCTTAGCTTTGGCTACTTTGTCCATAGCCAAAGCAAAAAGTCTAGGATAATGATATTTAAGAGCTCCACAATCACACCAACGATTAGAATCCTTCCAAATCATTTGAACAATCCCATCTTCCACCTTTGCTAGTTTTGTTTCTGAGTAATATAATAAGATCAATTTCCGAATTAACAACTAATTTCTTCACCAAACCTCATTTGGTACTCGACTCCATACCAGCAAACCGACTTCAGTTAATTGCACATAAAGAACACCTCAACAAGAATAAAAAGTAAGAGAGAAGCCGCACCTCAAGCCTGCTAACTTTTCCATGACTAAATCATCATCCACTTCCGCTGTCATCCCAATTAATCCACTTACTCTCCAAGTTTCCTCAGCCTCTTTAATGACCCTTGAATCCAACTTAGCCTTCTTAACGTCCTCTTTTAACTATCTGCCCTTCTTTCCTTTTTTTCTCTTTTGCGAATCCCTTTGTCGTCTCTTAAATTTATATAGATAGATTTTCTAGATGTGATTATTTGAATATCCAACATGCACTACGTAATATTTACCTACGATAACTATATGATAACTCACTCATAAAAGATAAATTTATTAATCAAATAATGACTTTAATTAAACTTAAATTGAATTTAAATGATAACTCACTCATAAAAGATAAATTTATTAAATCTCTATGATAACTCGCAGAGACTATAAAAAGTAAAATACTATATACAAAATCAAAAACAGCTACAAGTGTCGCACAATATCATAGTTTTTCTTACATAGAGCTGATTTTGCTAACCAATCAATATGATCATTGAACACCATGTAATTTTTATATTATTTTGTTCTACTAGATACAAAATTACAACTATAGGTAGAACAAAAAAACATATACACATAGTTGCGAGCTCTATGGCTAGGATTTGAAGAAATTTAGGAATGGTGTTGAGTTTCTTTGAAAATTTGCCTAATGCTACTGCTAGTCTTGCGCAGATGGATAAAGGGTCGATTTCTAGATATGTAGATAACTACAGTGATTCTGGTACTTAGATTCTTATGAGCGTCTTTGGCAACCAAACAAAAACTTTAAGTTAACCTTAAACTAAATAATCAAAGCAGATTTTGTGGCAAAAAAAAATATGTATGTTTAATGAGAAATGAGTGGAGCCTAAGCGGTTTAAGCCTATGTGACCAATTATGCCTGGCAATCATGTAAAAATAGTTTGCTTCTAACTTGTTTGCATGTGTTATGATGTGGTAATTATGTTTGATTGATTTAGTATGTTAATGATATATATGTTAGGTGACTTTTGGAATTTATTCTCATGCTTAAATCATTACATTTTGGACTATTTAGAATGTTTGTCTCCAAACACAATGGTTAAGTCTCGAGACACTGTGAACAAAATTGACCATTTTAAGTATTTATGTGTAATGGTCTTGAGAAATGTTGAAAATGTCTCGAGAAATCAATTCTCAAGTCTCTTGACAAGTGCCACTTGGTCTTGAGATAAGTACACATCGAATGTAGGGATCAAAACAGGGGAAACTTGTCTCGAAACGCTTAGTTAAATTTTGATAGTTAGGTTTGGATTCGAGTCCCGATTCTATATTTAACCCCAAGACTGATTCATGTTTAATAAGGCTGTGAAACACCTAGTATGCATGATTATGTTTGTAATAGAAAAATGTTTTGAATTATACTATGATTATATCAATCGGACCTAAAATTTCGAGTCGAATCGGACCTAAAATTTCGTTGTTTTAAATTGCAGGTTTTGGTATTTCAACACAATTAACAAGGACAATATCATGAAGAAAGGTACAATATTTTGTTTAAGAGGCATCATTTCTCCAATTAGCCAGAATGCCCCTTTTCAGGCTTTACTGCTGCTTTTTTTAAAAATTTGTGTTTGAATTTTTGATGAATAAAATTTGGACTCCATGATTCGCCAACTCGATTAACTCGAAATTTTTTCAGTCGATTCGATTCGATTCGATTCGATTCGATTCGAAAACTTGCATGGGAGTTTGCTGATGCATTTGATTACTGCAAGTAGACTTGGAATGTAACAACTTCCCATTGCTTACTGTTTATTTTGCACTTCATATTTCATCTCTTTCTTATGCATGCTTTATTATTATTTTATTTGTTCATGTTGCAGTGAGGATGAAATGGAGGACATCCAGTAGGTATTCCCTTACTTTCTTACGAGCTAGTATCTGAAGTTTTTAAGAAATAGGTTACTAGGGTTTTCATATGTGTTCTTTTGGTTCCAGGAAATCTCTGTTCTGTCACAATATTGCTGTTTATTTGTTATGGAATGCTTATGGTGATTCTCTATATGCAGCTCCAGTCAGGCCCTCCATAGATGGAATGTCAATTGCATGTATTTCATGAGATTTGCTGCATAATGAAGGAAAGGTTGTTTTCTTAACAATAAACAAAGATAAGAAGAAAAATTTACAACTTTTGGCATTAGACTATAGGTATATTTCCATATAAATTTGTGATTGGGTGAAAATAATTATTGGAAATTTTTCCAATGACTTGTAAAATTAATCAAAAACATGTTTTTGAGTCAATCCAAAATACTTTTAAGTGTTTTAAACTCATTTTGTACAAGTATTGAAAGTTGTATCGATACTTGGGTGAAGTTTTACTAGTAGAAATAAGTCAATAATGCCTATACCAATCGAGCTAAGACTTAATCGGCTAATATTATTCCATTTTAAAATAATTGTAATTGCTGTCACCTTCATATGTTATTGTCCTTCATATACCTATAAAATTTAACTAGTTTTTTTTATCCTGTGCCATATTATTCCTTAAAATTTTGTTATAAAATTTATAACGTTTCAAAAACACTTTTATCTGAAAATGTAAAAATAAAATAGTATAAATATTTAATTTTTATTCAAATATTAACCAATTAGTAATATTTTTATATTATTTTAATGATGTTTTTGTATTAAAGTTTGTTATGTGTTTTTTAATGTTGATCCATTAAGTAAGAAAAATTCTAGTTAAAAAGCAACAAGATTATGCTTCAACTTGCAAAGAACAAACTAACAGGGTTCATTCCTTCATTTAATTGGTAATTTATACAATTCACACTCTTCTCTACTCATAAATTTTCCAATAAGAGATCTTTCACAAAGAGATCTATCTTATATAGTAATGGTATGTAAGGATGAGAATTAATTGAGCAGCTAACACTGTTAATCCGTTCTTTACAAGGGTGGAAGCATAACCTTTCTGTAAATCTTAATTTCTATTAAAATTATTTAATTTAAATTAAATTTATTCAATATATGTAACCAATCTACTATAGTCAATGTTTCCTTTCAATAGTTGTCCACATTAACTAAAAATTGCATACACAAACATGTTTAGCTTTCAACATTAAATGCAATTAATGTCCCAAAAGTTTTTCCTTTTCGTTTAAAACATTAACAAATTTGACCTCGTGTGTTGACAAGATAGTTAGGGCGTTCACCGTTTTATGTGTGACTTGAATTTGAGTCGTACTAGTTAGAACATTACTCTCCTCTTATAATTCATCAAAAAGAAAAAAACAAACCAATAAATTTAGGAACGCATTTGTAGAATATTTATAAAAATAGAATGTTTTGTAAATTGGCCTAAAAGTGAATGTTGCCAAATATGTTTGAAGATCTTGCTATAATATATACACCAGTTTTTTTACTTGTGCGATGCAATTAAGGTGAGTGTTTGATCGAATCAAGTGAAAAAAATTTATGTTAATCGAGTTGACGAATAATATTTTATCATCCTAATTCTATTTAAATTTTTCGAATAGAATCGAGTGAAATAAAAATCAAGTTGAGTCGAATTGAGTGAAATTGTTCAAGTTAAATTAAAATTTTAAACATGTCAAATTAAAATCTTATTACAAATTAGCACATAAATTTAAAACAATATATATTTGAAAACTTTTTCAAAGCAAAATAAGAAAAAAAAATATTTTAATATGATAAACTTGAATCATTAATTTTTTTATTTTAGAAAATTTTAAAATTTTAATCTTTCTTTATATACTCTTTAGAATTTTTTTTAATTTTTATAATTTTTTAAAAAATATAAATTTTTGAATTTTAAAAATCATTTTGGATTTTATTTGTAACTTTTGTTAAAAGAGAGACCAATTTACTTATTTTTAAAATTGACAGGAATCAAATGATTATTTATATTAATCTGTTATTCGAATTATTTGAATAGTAAATTTAACTCGACTTGAACTCGAAACCTGAATTACTTATTCAAGTTGACTCAAAAAAATTGAATAACTTAATTTGATTAACTCGAAGTTTGACTATTTTTTTAATTAAATTGAATTTTTCTTCCCCTAGATGTACCACCATAATATAATTTATAAAAATAGAGTATTTTATTAATTATATTGTAGTGTTCGTATATTTATGATAAGGTTTAATTTTATTAAAGTCATTTCAAATTTTTTTTTTAAAGTTAAGATGATTGCAAATTTTATTAAATTTAAAAGGAAGATTTATAATAATAATAATAATAATAATAATAATAATAATTGAAGATTGCATTTAAAAATAAAGTTTAATTTTTGCCCAAATTACGCTCCCAACCCTTTCCCTAAACACCACTTCGCAACCCAAAATTTACACTTCTTCTGCTACTGCCGCCGCCATTTCTGCTTTCATTTTCAACCTCCCATTCTGCTTAGTTTCAATATATGGGTAAACTTCCTTCTTTTATTCTTCCTTCACTTGTTAATGGTGGAAGCCATCTTTCTAATTTCCACTCTTTTTCTTCTTCTTCTACTAACAACATTGCTACCCACATCGAAGCCTTAAGTAAAAAACCCATGCCTGTTAGAGGAAAAGGAGAAAGAGACGATCGCTTCGATAATGTTGATGATGCTTTGATTTTGTTCAATAAGATGATTGAAAAGTACCCAAAGCCTTCAATTGTGGAATTCACTAAATTATTAGCACCCATTGTTAGAATGAAACATTATGCCATTGTTGTTTCTATGTGTAGCCAGATGGAATTATTGGGAGTTTCCCACGATGTTTATTCTTTGAGCATCTTGATTAATTGCTTTTGTCAATTAGGTCGAATTGATTTTGGGTTTTCTGTTTTGGGGAAAATGCTGAAGTTAGGTGTTGAACCTAGTCTCTGTAACTTTTTCAACTTTGATAAATGGGCTTTGTAATCAAAGCAAGATTTCTGAGGCTGTTAGAATATTTGATGAAATGGCTGAAAGAGGGTATCAACCTAATTCGATTGTTTACAGTACAATGCTTAAGGGGTTGTGTAAGACCGGCAATACTGATAGAGCTGTTAGGTTTCTAAGACTGATGGAAGGCAGAGGTTATGAACCCAATATTGTAGCATACAGTACCATCCTTGACTGTCTTTGTAAGAACGGTTTGTTACAGGAGGCTCTCAATCTCTTATCTGAAATGAAGGTTAAAGGCATTAGACCAAATATCGTTACTTTTAGTTGTTTAGTTCATGGTGTGTGTAATTCGGGCCAGCAGGAGGGGGCTACAAGGTTTTTGAATGAAATGGTGGATAACAATATTTCACTTGATATTGTCACATATAATATATTGATTGATGCACTTTGTAAGGAGGGGTTGATTTCTAAAGCTGTAGAAACTATTGGCATAATGAGAAAGCAAGGCATTGAGCCTGATGTTGTCATGTATAATACATTGGTTGATGCACATTGCAAGGAAGGGATGGTCTCTGAAGCTGAGGATTTTGTTGACGCAATGATAAAGCGAGAAATGGAGCCTGATGTTGTTACCTATAGTGCATTAGTTAATGGTCATCGCTTGCAGAATGAAATGGATAAAGTTAGAAGAGTTTTCAACTTTATGATTGAGAAGGGTTGTGCACCTGATATAGTTACTTACAACACCATGATAAATGGATATTGCAAAGCAAAGAGGTTAGACAAAGCGATGGAACTCTTTCGTGAAATATCTCAAAAGGGACCAATCCCGAATACTGTCACATACAGCACTCTTGTGCAAAGTATGTTTCAGTTAGGGAAAGTTTCAACTGCTTGTGAACTTTTTAGAAAGATGCTTGCTTCTGGACAAGTTCCAGATATAGTGACCTGTACCATTTTGATAGATGGTTTATGTAAAACAGGTCATATCGAAGAGGCATTGGAACTTTTTCAAGCGATGCGAAACAGTGGGTTGGGACTTGATATTGTCCCATATAATATCCTAATTGATGGGTTGTGCAAAGCTGGACATATCGAAGTTGCCAAGGAATTATTTCATCAACTCTCAGACAATGATTTAAAACCGGATGTTTACACATCTTGTATAATGATTAATGGACTGTGTAAAGAGGGATTGCCAGATGAAGCATACAGGTTGTTTGGGAGCATGAGAGATAATGACCGTTCGCCTGATAGCTGCTGTTATAATGTAATGATTCGGGGGTTCCTTCGGAACAGCTATACCTCAAAGGCAACGCAACTTCTTATGGAAATGGTTGGTAAGGGTATTTCTGCTGATATATTCACTGCCTACTTATTTATGGATCTTATCGTACACTCTAATAAATCAATCTTGCTCTGAAATGTTCACAAATTGTGTAAATATCTTCACTTGCAAATGTGAATCAGTTTTTACATAACCATTGTACAGTGATAAAAGATTGTGGAAGCTAGAATGAGTTTTAGTGACTGTTTTCAATATTGTTGATTTTGTTCTGACTTGTGTAGTAAGTGAGAATCTTGTTAGTGGTAATGTTAAGAAATTAGGGGAAAACCAATATGGATTGTGGATTTCTTTTTTTTTGCAGTATAAAATTAAAAAAATTTAAAGTTGGGCCATTGTATGAACAACTAAGCATGAGTTGAGAATAAAAGGAATTGAAATAAATATTAATAAAGGGTTGAATGCTTATATAAAGGAGGGGAGTATTTTTGTTTCTTTGGTAGAATAATGAAGGGAAAAACTACAGAAAGTTAACACCCTTGCAGCCAATCACCAACAGTCCTGTACCGTCCTTGCAAAGAATGCTCCTCAGTGCAGCCAGTGGATTCAGCAGCCTGCTTAGGCCAAATGGCTTCCCAGAGGAGGTGGCGTATCTTGACTTGTAAAATTTTGTTAAACATTTTCAAAGCATTTTAATGACTTGTAAAATTACTTAAAAACATGTTTTAAATATGTTTTAATTTATCTAAATATTTTTGAGTCAATCAAAAATACTTTTAAGTGTTTTAAACTCATTTTATACAAGTGTTAGGAAGTTGTATTGATACTTGGGTGAAGTTTTACTAGTAGAAGTAGGTCAACAATGTCTATACCAATCGAGTTAAGACTTAATCGGCTAATATTAGTCCATTTTACAATAATTGTGATTGCTTCCACCTTCACATGTTATTGCCATTCATACTTATAAAATTTAACTAGCTTTTTTTTTCTTTTTTAATCTCGTGCGATGTTATTTCCTAAAACTTTGTTCTAAAATTTATAATGTTTCAAAAACACTTTTATCTGAAAATGTAAAAATAAAATAGTATAAATATTTAATTTTTACAATTTTTATTTCAAATATTAACCAATTTGTAATATTTTTATATTATTTTAATGATGTTTTTGTATTAAAGTTTGTTATGTGTTTTTTAATGTTTATATATAAATATATAGAGTTAGTATCATAATTTATGAAAATATATTTTATTCAAAATTTCCTAAATTACCAAAAATGGGAATTATGTTTGATATTATTGAATATGTTAGCAATTAATTCGATTTTAAGAATTATTCATAATACAAATTAAAAACATGAAAACTTAATAAAATAAAATAAATTATTAACATTCATCAAATTAAAAAAAAAATAGAATTAAAAGATGATAGTTCAATGTGATTATCAGCGTTTGACCCTGAGATGTAAATCATCTAAGGCACATTAGCATGGTGTACTTCATCTGTTCGAACTGGGAAAAAAATTTCTCCATTGGTAGCAAATGCTTATCCATTAAGTGAAAAAAATCTTATTTAAAAAGTAAAAAGATTATGCTTTGACTCTTGCAAAGAACAGACTAACAAGGTTTATTCCTTAATTTAATTGGTAACTTATACAGTTCACACTCTTTAGCTCTACTCATAAATTTTGTACTAACAGATATTTCACAATAAGATCTATCTTATACAGTTATAGTATGTAAGGATGAGGATTAATTGGACAGCTAACTTTGTTAGTCCATTCTTTACAAGAGTCGAAGCATAATCTTTTTGTAAAACTCAATTTCTATTAAAATTATTTAATTTAAATTAAATTTATTGAATATATGTAACAAATATACTAAAATCAATGTTTTCTTTCAATAGTTGTCCACATTAATTAAAAACTGCATACACAAACATGTTTAGCTTTATAACATTAAATGCAATTAATGTCTCAAAAGCTTTTCCTTTTCGTTTAAAACATGAATAATTTTGACCTTGTGTGTTGACATTATAGTTAGAGTATTCACCATTTTATGTGTGATTTAAGTTTGAGTCGTACTAGTTAGAGCATTACCCTTCTCTTATAACTCATCAAAAAGAAAAAAACACCAATAAATTTAGGAACACGTTTGTAGAATATTTATAAAAATAGAATGTTTTGTAAATTGGCCTAAACGTGAATGTTGCCGAATATGTTTGAAAATCTTGCTATAATATATACACCAGCTTTTTTACTCGTGCAATGCATTTAAGGTGAGTATTTGATCTAATCAAGTAAAAAATTTGTATTAATCAAGTTGATTAATCATATTTTATCATCCTAATTCGATTTAATTTTTTTTTTAAATCAAGTTGAGTGAAATAAAATTCAAGTCGAGTCAAATTGAGTGAAATTGTTCAAGTTAACATGTCAAATTAAAATCTTATTACAAATTAAGTTCATGTTAGAACACATAAATTTGAAATAATATATATTTTGAAAACTTTTTCAAAACAAAATAAGAAAAAAAATACTTTAATATGATAAACTTGAATCATTAATTTTTTATTTTAGAAAAATTTAAAATTTTAATCTTTCTTTATATATTCTTTAGAGTTTTTTTTGAAATTTTTATAATTTCCTAAAAAATATAAAATTTTGAATTTTAAAAATTATTTTAGATTTCATTTGTAATTTTTGTTAAAAGAGAGACAAATTTACTCATTTTTAAAATTGACTAGAATTAAAAGGTTAATTTATTATTTGAATTATTATAATAATAAAATTTAATTCGACTTAAACTCAAAACTTAAATTACTTATTTAATTTGATTAACACAAAATTTGACTTTTTTTTAATCAAATTAAGTTTTGCTTGTATGCACCAACATAATATAATTCCGTTTAAAAGTAAATAGCAATTTTATTAAGGGTAAATTACACCAACAGTCACTCAACTTTGGGGTAACTAACAAAACAGTCACCTGGTTTTCATTTTAGTCCCTCAACTTTCAAAAAGCAACAAAACGGTCATTTTAACCATTTATCGTTACGGACGTAGCGGAAAAGTGACGTGGCAGTTTACCGACCACCACGTTATTTTCAATCCAAAAAATATATAAGGGTAAATTACAAAATAGTCACTCAACTTTAATCTCAATGACAAAACAATCACTCAACTTTCAATTCAGTTACTCAACTTTTAAAAAATAACAAATCAGTCCTACTCATTTGGCAATTGAGCTATTTAATCCTTTTAGCAACATTTACACTTTTTTCAATTTAGTCTTTTTTATTTAATTAACCACCCAAACGTCAAAATTCTTTCACAAAATTTTAATATTACCTTATTGACACTCCATAAATATTTATAAAAATATTTACGGCTCGATTTATAACATCGAGGTCTTGATACCTCTTTTCCTCAATTTCTTGACTTAATAAATCTTTATAAAACAAAAATTACTAATTCAAAAAAAATCTCTCAAAAATCACATTTGGCTCGTAATTATTAAATAAATAAATTTATGAGCTTATTTTCTGAATTTAGTAGTCTCGAACCACTATTTCCGACATCATTGAAAGCCGGCTATTACAAAGAAAGCAGAGAACCATGGCTTCCTCATTGTCATTAACCCAAAATACCATTTTCGATATCCTTTCTAGATTACCCCTTAGGTCTGTGACTCGATTCAAATCCCTTTCCAATGACTGGGCTTACCTCACCTTGACCCCAACTTTCATTGCCAACCATCTCCACCGCTCTTCTTCTAATCCATCTTTCATCATTAAATCGCTTGAATGTTGCTTTGGATGATTTTCACCTCACCGGTTTGGTTGTGGGTATTGATAGTTTGACCCAAAATTGTCTTCAATCCCGTTTCGATCTAGATCTTTCAGAGTTAATGGCTTTGGGCAACAGAAAAAGATAGTCGGATTCCAACTGTGTGGCTCCTCTATTGGGGGTTTGAAAAAGAAAAAAAAGATAGGGTGGTGGTTTGGAGGTCAACGATGGTGATGCTAAAGATGGCTGTAACTGAGATAGTGACGGCGAGATTGTTGGGATGGAGAAGAAGAAGTATAAACATATTGGGTCATTTACGCAAAAAGTAAAAATATTATGCTATTTATGAAAAAACGAAAAAGGAAGGACGAAAAAAATAGTCACTCAGCTTTTCCTCATCTAACGTGTCAAGTTAATTAACCACATTAGCTAATTTACTGGCCACGTCACCTGTCTCGTTAGGCATGTAACGAAAAATGTTAATGGGTGACTGATTTGTCACTTTTTAATAACTTTAGTGATTGATTTGTCACTTTTCGATAACGTTAGTGACTGATTTGTTATTTTTTAAAAGTTGAGTGACTAAATTGAAACTTTGCCTCATCCAACGTGGCAAGTTAACTGGCCACGTCACCTATTCTGTTAGGCCTGTAACAGAAAACGTTAATGGATGACTGATTTGTAACTTTTTGATAACGTTAGTGACTGTTTTGTTATTTTTTGAAAGTTGGGTGACTGAAATGAAAACCAGGTGACTGTTTTGTCAGCTACCTCAAAGTTGAGTGACTGTTGGTGTAATTTACCCTTTTATTAAATTACACCACTTCTTCCGCTACCGCCGCTGCCATTTCCGCTTTCATTTTGTTCACTTTCAAGATATGGGTAAGCTTCCTTCTTCTTTTATTCTTCGCATGGTTGTTAATGGTGGAAGCCATCTTTCTAATTTCCACTCTTTTTCTTCTTCTTCTAACACCATTGCTACCTACATCGAAGGCCTAAGTAAGAAACCCATGTCCATGCCTGTTAGAGGAAAGGGAAAAAGAGACCACCGCTTCGATAATGTTGATCATGCTTTGATTTTGTTCAACAAGATGATTGAAAAGTACCCAAAGCCTTCAATTTTGGAATTCACAAAATTATTAGCACCCATTGTTAGAATGAAACATTATGCCATTGTTGTTTCTATGTATAGACAGATCGAATTATTGGGAGTTTCCCACAATTTTTATTCTATGAGCATCTTGATTAATTGCTTTTGCCAATTAGGTCGAATTGATTTTGGGTTTTCTGTTTTGGGGAAAATGTTGAAGTTAGGCGTTGAACCTGATGTTGTAACTTTTTCGACTTTGATAAATGGGCTTTGTAATCAAAGTAAGATTTCTGAGGCCGTTTGTATGTTTGATGAAATGACTGAAAGAGGGTATCAACCTGATTTGATTGTTTACAATACAGTTCTTAAGGGGTTGTGTAAGACCGGCAATACTGATAGAGCTGTAAGGTTTCTAAGGTTGATGGGAAACAGAGGTTACGAACCCAATATTGTAGCATATAATACCATCCTTGACTGTCTTTGTAAGAACGATTTATTACAGGAGGCTCTCAATCTCTTATCTGAAATGAAGGTTAAAGGCATTAGACCAAATATCGTTACTTATAATTGTTTAATTCATGGTATGTGTAATTTGGGCCAGCAGGAGGAGGCTACAAGGCTTTTGACTGAAATGGTGGATAACAATATTTCACTTGATATTGTCACATATACTTTATTGACTGATGCTCTTTGCAAGGAAGGAGCGATTTCCAAAGCTGTAGAGACCGTTGACATGATGAGAAAGCGAGGTATTGAGCCCGATGTTGCCACGTATACTACATTAATCAACGGCCATTGCTTGCAGAACGAAATGGATAAAGCTAAAAGAGTTTTCAACTTGATGATTGAGAAGGGTTTTGCACCTGATATAGTTACTTACAACACCATGATCAATGGATATTGCAAAGCGAAGAGGTTAGACGAAGCAATGGAACTCTTTCATGAAATATCTCAAAAGGGACCAATTCCGAATACTGTCACATACAACACTCTTGTGCAAAGTATGTTTCAGTTAGGGAAAGTTTCAACTGCTTGTGAACTTTTTAGAAAGATGCTTGCTTCTGGACAAGTTCCAGATATAGTGACCTGTTTCATTTTGCTAGATGGTTTATGTAAAACAGGTCATATTGAAGAGGCATTGGAATTTTTTCAAGCGATGCGAAACAGTGGGTTGGGACTTGATATTGTCCCATATACTATCCTAATTGATGGGTTGTGCAAAGCTGAGCAAATCGAAGTTGCAAAGGAATTATTTCATCAACTCTCAGATAATGGTTTAAAACCAAATGTTTACACATTTTGTGTAATGATTAATGGACTGTGTAAAGAGGGATTGCCAGATGAAGCATACAGGTTGTTTGGGAGCATGGGAGATAATGACTGTTTGCCTAATAGCTGCTGTTATAATGTAATGATTCGGGGGTTCCTTCGCAACAGTTATACCTCAAAAGCAACGCAACTTCTTACGGAAATGGTTGGTAAGGGCTTTTCTGCAGATATATTCACTGCCACCTTATTTATGGATCTCATTGTACACTCTAATAAATCAATCTTGCTCTGAAATGTTTCATAAATTATGTAAAGATCACCACTTGCAATGTGAAATAGTTTGTGACCATTGTACAGTGATAAAAGATTCTGGAAACTTGAATGAGGTTTAGTGTCTATTTTCAAATTTGTTGATTTTGTTTTGACTTGTGTAGTAAGTGAGAATCTTGTTGGTGATAATGTTGAGAAATTAGGGGAAAACCAATATCTGTTGCAATGACAATAGCATGGTTTCTAACTGTTTAGAACTTTTAACTTCTTAAAAGTGTAGAATTCAATAGAATTTCGGCCCGTTTGATTGAAAATATTTTTCAAAAAATGTAATATTTTTCCGTGTTTGAATGATTTTAATTAAAACATTTTACATTGTTTGATAAATTGTCCTTAACGCATTTTAAGTGAAAAAATACAAGAAAAGAAAATTAATTATAAAAATTATTGTAAAATAAACTATTCATTTTTAATCAAACTCAGTTAACTTGATTATTCTTGTAGAATTATTTGTCATAAATTAGGTTTTTTCATATAAAAACATCTTTACTAAAAGTTAATTAAAATATCTAATACAAGTAAGCAACAAATTACAAAAGGCAATTGGAGGTTTGGGACAAATTTTATTGTGTTCATTCAATAGCCTATATGTTGACTATTAATTTATGCAATACACTTTAATCCACTGATGCAACCATACAAACAAACTTGCCTGCAACTGTGTTAACAATGGTTACTTGATGGCTAAATCTTCTTAAGCACACTTGGATATACAAACACCTAACTTAAAACAGCAGCACTGGCATTCAAATAGGCACAAAATACTACTGCTTGACAGTCCAAGAACCGCTCCAAATGATTCGGTGAATCTTCTTTGATGAAACAACAATGAAACCATCATCTTAATTGAACTCAACGATGATCTGCCACCCCAATTTAAAGCCTTCAACAACAACTATCAATGATCAATCACCATTCTGTAAAAAACATTTGAGATCGAAAGCACCTTGACTTTGCCTACGAATCTGCCATACCATTAGCATCTCTCCCAATTTTTCTAAACAGTACCCCACGAGTGGACATCTTAATCTCATCAATGCCTGCTCAAATGTACCAATATTTCCAAGGCCTAGATTTCTCATTGATACACCAAGTAAGCACGACTATGGAGTCGGATTCAACCATAAGCTTTCAGTCTTTAATCCACGAGGAATCCAAGAAGAAATGAAGAGCTAACTTAATCGCCATAATTTCAGTGAAATTAGAATCTGGGACACTTTAAGGGACCTAAAATATAGCAATGACATGATCTTTCAAATTTCTAAGAACCTCTACACACCCTGTTGGACCAAGTTTACCTAATGAAGGTTCCCAATGGGCCACACTCTTGGTATGATGGCTACGGATACTCCCTTCACAATCTCGCAGTGAATAGGACGACACAAATTACTCAATGACTCCAACTCTGAACAAAAACGATTCTTCAAAAAAAAAAAAAAAGGAGCTCCACAACTGATGATCAGAGCTGTCATTATGTGAATAACCCTTAGCTTTGGCTACTTTGTCTATAGCCAAAGCAAAAAGTCTAGGATAATGATCTTTAAGAGCTCCACAATCACACCAACGATTAGAATCCTTCCAAATCATTTGAACAATCCCATCTTCCACCTTTGCTAGTTTTGTTTCTGAGTAATATAATAAGATCATTTTTCGAATTAACCACTAATTTCTTCACCAAACCTCATTTGGTACTCGACTCCATACCAGCAAACCGACTTCAGTTAATTGCACAAAAAGAACACCTCAACACGAATAAAAAATAAGAGAGAAGCCGCACCTCAAGCCTGCTAACTTTTCCATGACTAAATCATCATCCACTTCCGCTGTCATCCCAATTAATCTACTTACTCTCTAAGTTTCCTCAGCCTCTTTAATGATCCTTGAATCCAACTTAGCCTTCTTAACGTCCTCCTTTAACTATTTGCGCTTCTTTCCTCTTTTTTTCTTTTGCGAATCTCATGCACTACGTAATATTTACCAACAATAACGATATGATAACTCACTCATAAAAGATAAAATTATTAATCAAATAATTAAACTTAAATTGAATTTAAATGATAATTCACTCATAAAAGATAAATTTATTGAATCTCTATGATAACTCGTAGAGACAATGAAAGATAAAATACTATATACAAAATCAAAAACAGCTACAAGTGTCGCACAATACCATAGTTTTTCTTACATAGAGCTGATTTTGCTAACCAATCAATATGATAATTGAACACCATGTAATTACAACTATAGGTAGAACAAAAAAACATATAAACATATTTTCAAGCTCTATGGCTAGGATTGGAAGAAATTTAGGAATGGTGTTGAGTCTCTTTGAAAATTTGCCTAATGCTACAGTTAGTCTTGCGCAGATGGATAAAGGGTCGATTTCTAGATATGTAGAGATCTACAGTGATTTTGGTACTTAGATAGATAAAGGGTCGATTTCTAGATGTGTAGAGAACTCAGTGATTCTGGTACTTAGATTCTTATGAGCGTCTTTGGCAACCAAAGAAAAACTTTAAGTTAACCTTAAACTAAATAATCAAAGCAAATGTTGCGGCAAAAAAATATATCTATGTTTAATGAGAAATGAGTGTAGCCTAAGCGGTTGAAGCCTATGTGACCAATACTAGCATAACTCTTTCAACCACTACAGCAAATTAAGCTTTTAGCAGCGTTTTTAGTGGCGTATAGATCGAAAATGCCACAAAGGTCAAAATGATAATGGCAGTTATATTTAAAAACGCCACAATACATACCATTAGTGGCGCTAACCGAAAAATGCCCCAATAAGTAGTTATATTATGGCGTTTGTGAAAATAATGCTACAAATAGTACATATTTAGCGGCGTTTTATGCTATGCGCCGCAAAGGTACACTGAATTGGAGTAAAATTAGCGGTATTTTTCCTATAAACGCCACAAAAGGTTAACTTTACCAAGATAGTGACATCGCTTGAATGATGATTCTAATGAGAACCAAATTGTGTTTTTAATGAGAATTTCTACCTTCGTTTATGATGATGTTGGTAATTTACAACTATTATCATATTAATACTTAACCAAGTTTCCTTTTTTTTTCTTTTTATATTCCTTAAAAAGAATATTACTATTAACAGATTTCAGAATTATTTTGAATAAGGTAGTTAGTATCTTATCGGTGGGTATATCATTTTTCTCTTCGTAGTACTTACATATTTCGGTGTACCGTTTATGTCTGATTAGTACTACGGTGCATATATATTGGTTTGTTGGTGAATTGATTTGCATATCCATCATTAATCCGAGTCAATTAATAAGGGCCTGTAATAACTAAAAGAGTGTAAATTATATTGATATATGAATATGCTAAAAACATGGATATTGAGATTTATTTGTGTTATAAAAGATGATAGGCTATTTACCTAGGGTGCGTCGATATTTTGATAACCGATAGAGTGAAATGAATATCCTAAGGATTATTAATAGTGGACAATTTGAAATCTATGTGATTTGTGGTGATGATAATGTAAGGTTTGTTAATTTGTAAAGTAGTGATTCCCAGCAATGCTAATTTAGTTTAAATTCAGTTTATATATATTGATTTTAAATTACGTTAGCACCACTAAATATTCAATACTCAACGTACGATTATGGTTTTTTTTGTGTATTTAAGGTTAGTATCTCACCTTTAGGTCGGGTTAAGTTTGTGTTCTGTTATATGTATATTTGTTATTAATGACTTGTACCTAGGTTGAGTCAACCAATTATGTGCTATTTTTTCCATTTTGGTTCCCTTCTACATGTAGGTGCTTGTTGTACCTTTTAATTATCCTAAGGTTGGATTTGGTCATCTAAGTTTGTCGTTTATATGAATGGTTTTGCTTAATTGATAATTGCCCAATTATACTAGGCAATCTTGTACAAAATAGTCCGTTTATATGAATGGTTTTGCTTAATTGATAATTGCCCAATTATACCAGGCAATCATTTAAGTGTGCTTCTAACTTGTTTGCATGTGTTAAGATGTGGTAATTGTGTGTACATTGATTTAGCATGTTAATGATATAGGTTTGGTGACTTTTGGAACTCCTTGCTTAAATCATTGCATTTTGGACTATTTGGAATGCTAGTCTCGAGACACAATGGTCAAGTCTTGAGACACTATGGAAAAAATTGACCATTTTAAGTATTTATGGGTAATGGTCTCGAGAAATGTTGAAAATGTCTCAAGAAATCAATTCTCAAGTCTCTTGACAAGTGCCACTTGGTCTTGAGATAAGTACACATCGAATGCAGGGATCAAAATAGAGGAAACTTATCTCGAAACACTTAGTTAAATTTTGATAGTTGGGTTTGGATTCGAGTCCCGACTCTGGATTTAACCCCAAGTAACACTGATGCATGTTTAATAAGGTTGTGAAACACCTAGCATGCATGATTATATGCTTAAATTATTTCGTAATTAAATCCGGATATTCTGAGTTGCACCTGTAACGTAACGTGATGTCACGCATTTATATTTGACAATTAGGTTGGGTATGGGGTGTCACACTAATGGTTACCAATGGATGTCTGACTAAAGCTTGAAAACGAGATTAGCTATCAAGGAATCAGAGCCATTTATAGGTAATCTAAGATGATAATCTTCTTAAAGGGAAGAAGATGAGACAATTGTGATGGTGTTGATCAAATAAAGGACCGGATGGTTGTGTAAGGTGTGGTGGCTAAGGTGTTTCTAGCGAAGGAAAACAAAGAAAAATAAATGAAACGAAAGATGGGAGAAGGAGAAGGGGTGTTTGATCGTGGTCACTGTTGAAAATGCCGCTAAATGGTGAGTGTAGCTACTGTGGTGGAAAAAGGGGGAAAATGTTTGGCTAGAATTAAAAAAAAGGAGACTTTGATTATATATGAAGAAGGAGATAATAAATAGAAGAAATTAATGTTTAAAAGATCTTAAAAGGATCCAATTTAATTTACGAGGGTTCAACCACCCATGTATTGACCCATTCCAACTAAACCTTAAAAAGCAAACTTGAAGCCCATTACAAAAGTAGACGTATTAGTCTATCATTGGTTGTGGGTAGATCTGTCCATGAGTGGCTTGGCTCAAAGGCTAGTGCAAAAAGTGGGAGGGTTTGAGCATAAATATATGTTCGAAAAATAAGCTTTGATAAAAAAAAAAATAAGGCTTGTTCTCAGGTAAAGTTTTATCCCGGACCTAACTCAAATTTGCAAAAAAAAAATTGTTGTTTCCCTACTATTTTACTACCAGTCACTATTATGTTACAACAAGGACTATATCACGGACTGAATCAGGCTCGAGTTTTAGTATTTTTATCCGAGCTGGGCTTGAACAAAATTTTAGACCCATTTTTTAGGCCGAGCCGAGTTCAAGTTTATTAATCGGACCTAAAATTTTGTTGTTTTAGATGGCAAGTTTTGGTGTTTTAACATAATTAACAAGGACGATATCACGGAGAATAGTGCAATATTTTGTTTAAGATGCATCATTTCTCCAATTAGCCAGATTGCCTTTTTCAGGCTTTACTGCTGCTTTTTTAAAAATATTGGTGTTTGGATCTTAGTTGAACAAAATTTGGAGTCCATTATTCTTAATCATTTTAGAGAGGTGTAGAGGCAAGGCAATGTCTTGGGCACTAAGGGAATTAGTTGATTAGGTCATCTCTGATGAGATGAGATTAATAGTCAACTATGTACAAAAGTGACAAACGAAGAGATCAGATGACTTTTTCAAAATTAAACGAAGAGATTAGATGACTTTTTCAAAATTTTTATCATCATTTAGGGGACATCATTCGTGTTGATGTATTTGGCATGGTAAAAAGTTTCTATGAAAGCAGTCATGTGTTAAGGGAGATGAAACATAATAATGTTTTTTAATGTTAGATATGCAATGGCTGTTTAAATCATGAATCATGATTGATGAAAATGAGATGAATAACTGATGTCTTTCTTGATGTTCGGGTACGATAAGGTCATAAGGAACTGAAGAAAGAAGTTGCTATTAAGGTTATTGATTTAGAGGAATCGTAAGTTGAAGCTTTGTTACTTTTGTTTAATTTATTCCTCAGGTGGTTGCTGTGTTGAAGATAGTCTTGTTTACGATCTTCCATTTGTTTAAAAATTAACTTGCTCTCTTTCCCTCATCTCCCTCTTACTCAGGGTCTCTATGTAGATTTGTGGGTTTTTCTGGTGAGAAAACTACTTTTTCTTGGTAATTAATGTTACAGGCCAATTTTGACCCAAATACAACAATTACCCACCCAACTAAACCTCAACCAAAACCAACCCAATTGAAACCCAAACCCAAAACAGCCCAATACCCATTACACAAAAAAATAAAAAAACTGAAACCCTAGCCACCTAGGGTCTGCCCACTTGCACTGACAGCCGCAACCACCGCTGGCCACCACCTACTCCCCCACTTGCCTCTGCCGAAGTCACGTCCACCAACTCCAGCAACTTGCACCTGCAAAAATAAAGAAGAAAAGACAGCAAAAAGAATAGAAAAATAGCATGTAAAAGGGTTATAAAAACCCAAATCAAATCTTTTGTAACGGGGGGGGGGATTCGGCAAATTTTTGGAGAAATAAAAACATCATATTCTAAAATACAAATAGTAGATCTAAAAACACAAAGAACCACAGCAAAGGCAGAGATTAAGCAATCAAGAGGTGGTGATTTCTTCCTTTTCATTTCTTTTTTTTAAAAAAAATTTTTCTTTCGAATCTCTGTAATTCTTCCTTTTTTTCATTTTTAGTATAAAATACATATAATATATGTTATAAAATCAAAAGATAAAAAAAAATTACTTTTAGAATTCCGGCCACCGTGCAGTGGCAGACCGACGGTGGTTCGAGGAGGCGACGGCGACTGGATTCCAGTAAATCTCCCCGACCAGAGACAAAAGGGGAGCTCTCTCTCAGTTTTTTTTTTTTAAAACACAAGTTAAAAATGAATTTTTTTGAAGGTTTAGTGGCTTTTATAGGGTTCCAAAATGACGTAGTTTTGGGGTGACCTTAAACCCTCCAAAACGACATCGTTTTGCCCCCTTGCCCATGCACCGACCCGACCCGACCCGCTCCAGTCGTTTTGCCCCCTTGCCCATGCACCGACCCGACCCGAGCCGACCCGCTCCAGGCCAGGATTCATGTGTTTTTGTGCGGAAAGGCAATTTGCGCGTTTGGCCCTTCCGCTTTTTTAAGGTTACCCAATTAATTTTTTTAATTTTTAATTTGGCCCTATAATTTGTTGTGCTTTTCATTTTAGTCCCAGGCCCAGCACTGCATTTTGAGGGGAAGGAAAAATTTCCTTTTTGGTCCTCCTCTGTTTTGGCGCATTGCATTAAGGCCCTCTCTTCCCATTTTATTTTTAATTTTTCCCCGAATCTTCTATTTTATTTTCAATTTAATCTTTTTAGTTTTGTTGTTATTTTCTTCATTAATTTCATTAATATTATTATAGTATTTATTATTATTATTATATTTATTGTCATTATTGTATTTATTTTTATTACCATTATATTAATTATTAGTATTAGTATTATTATTACTACTATTATTATTATTATTTGTATCATTATTATATTACAGTTAGTATATTACATTTAGTTTTTTTTTAATATTTATTTCTACTATTATATTTATTATTCTTAATATTCACTATTATTAGTTATCAATCGATTTTAATATTATTATTTCATCATACTTGTTTTTCTGTATTTTATTATTATTATTATTATATTTAATATTATTGTTATTATTGTTAGTATTTGTATTTACTTTTATTATATACGTATACATATATTTTTGTAGTATTAATGATTATTTTCAAAATTATTTTTACCAACTTCTATATTTTATTTTTATTTTCCTCACTATTATTCTATATATATTATTACAGTATATTATATTTGATTTCGTATTTTTAATCTCATTTATTATTATTATATTAGCACTCTCATTGTTTTTACATACATATTTTTATTTTGTATTGTTGTTGTAAACATTTTTCCTTATTATATTATTATGTACATTTTTTTATATTTTCTTTTATTGTAATATTATTATTATTATTACTATTAGTACATATTTTTATAACATGTGTATGTAGATATATATTTTTTTATTTTATGTACATATTATTATTTTATATTATTCATACCAATTATATTATTTTTCTTATTTTATATTAGTACATTATTTTTGTTTTTATTTTCCCTTTTTGTAAATATCATTATTTGCATTTGCATTTTTTTTACAATAAGCTTATTAGTTTTTTATCATTTCAAAAAATATATATTCCATGTTAATATTATTCATTAATTACATCATCGTTTGCATTGTTTATCCGTTTATGATTTATTATTTTAAAAAATCTTTATTCATGTTTTCTAATCAATTTCAAAAATAAGGCAATGTACCGATTTCAACATTAAGTCTGTGATTTCATCGCTATGTTGGGTGAATCACATTGGCTTGTGTTAAAAACGGGACATCCTTCAAAAAAACCAAAAACTTGAAATTTCTCATGTTTTGATCGAATCACGATTAAATATTAAATTAAACTCGTATTTTTGAAAATTAAGACAACGCGTGTTTAATAAGATACCAATTTTGGGCGTCACGAGGGTGCTAATACATTCCTCGTGCGTAACCGACTCCCGAACCCTACTTTGCTCTGGAATTTTGACCTAGACCTACACCCGGCCTTCTTTTTATCCAAAAATGAATTTTTTCTGTTAAAAAGAGGTTTTATTAGGTGTCCGATCACACCTAGAAAAAAAGATCAGTGGCCACTCCCCTTTTTAAATAAAATCGAATTTCGATTTTCGAATTTTTAATAAATCACCTCAATTAGCGACCAAAGCAAATTTTACGTCGCTACAATTAATAAGCATCAGCAGTTTGTGTGTGTTCAGCAAAACAAATTTATCTTCATCTTCCCAGTCATCTATAGAAGTCCCATTATATATATCTCCGACTTGCATGGGATGGGAGCTTGCTGATGCATTTGATTACTGCAAGTAGACTTGGAATGTAACAACTTCCCATTGCTTACTGTTTATTTTGCACTTCATATTTCATCTCTTTCTTATGCATGCTTTATTTTTATTTTATTTGTTCATGTTGCAGTGAGGATGAAATGGAGGACATCTAGTAGGTATTCCCTTACTTTCTTACGAGCTAGTATTTGAAGTTTTTAACAAATAGGTTACTAGGGTTTTCATATGTGTTCTTTTGGCTCCAGGAAATCTTTGTTCTGTCACAATGCTGTTTATTTGTTATGGAATGCTTATGCTGATTCTCTGTATGCTGCTCCACTCAGGTCCTCCATAGGTGGAATGTCAATTGCATGTATTTCATGGGTTTACTGCATAATGAAGGAAAGATTCATAGAGATCAAAGGTTGTTTTCTTAACAATAAACAAAGATAAGAAGAAAAATTTAGAACTTTTCGCTTTAGACTATACACATATTTCAAGATAAATTTGTGATTTGGTGAAAATAATTATTGGAAATTTTGTTAAACATTTTCAAAGTCTTTCAATGACTTGTAAAATTACTCAAAAACATATTTTAAATGTGTTTTAATTTATCTAAATGTTTTTGAGTTAATACTTTTAGGTGTTTTAAACTCATTTTATATAAGTATGAGAAGTTGTATCGATACTTGGGTGAAGATCTACCAGTAGAAGTAAGTCAACAATACCTATACCAATCGAGTTAAGACTTAATCGACTAGCATTAGTCCATTTTAAAATAATTGTAATTTCTCCCACCTTCACATGTTATTGTCATTCATACTTATAAAATTTAACTAGTTTTTTTTTTTATCTCGTGCGATGTTATTCATTAAAACTTTGTTATAAAATTTATAACGTTTCAAAAACACTTTTATCTGGAAACAGGGGCGAAGCAAGAACTACTTTTAAGGGGGGCCGAATAAATTTTTAATTTTTTGTAGTCTATGTCTTTATAATTTTTAAAAGATTAAATCAAAATTTTATAATTTTAGGGGGGGCAAAGTGCAATTTTACCTTTACTAACTTAAAATTTTAAAAATTTTTAAAGGGTTAAACAATAAATTTTCAATTTAGGGGGGCCGGGGCCACTGCCTGCCCCCTAGCTACGCCTCTATCTAGAAATGTAAAAATAAAATAGTATAAATATTTAATTTTTACAATTTTTATTTCAAATATATATTAAGCAATTAATAATATTTTTATATTATTTTAATGATGTTTTTGTATTAAAGTTTGTTATATGTTTTTTAATGTTTATATATAAATATATAGAGTTAGTATCATAATTTATAAAAATATATTTTATTCAAGATTTCCTAAATTACGAAATATGTGAATTATGTTTGATATTATTGAATATGTTAGCAATTAATTCGATTTTAAGAGTTAATCATAATACAAATTAAAAACATGAAAATTTAATAAAATAAAATAAATTATTAATATTCATCAAAATAAAAAAAATTAGAATTAAAAGATGGATAGTTCAATGTGATCATCAGTGCCTGACCCTGAGATGTGGATCATCAAAGGCACATTAGCATGGCGTGCTTCTTCTGTTCGAACCGGGAAAAAATTCTTCATTGGTAGCAAAAGCAAATGCTTATCCATTAAGTGGGGAAAATCCTATTTAAAAGGCAAAAAGATTATGCTTCAACTCTTGCAAAGAATGGACTAACAAGGTTCATTCCTTAATTTAATTGGTAGCTTGTACAATTCATACTCTTCAGCTCTACTCATAAATTTTTTAGTAACAGATCTTTCACAATGAAATCTATCTTATACAATAATCTTTACAGGAGTCAAGCATAATCTTTTTATAAAACTCAATTTCTATTAAAATTATTTAATTTAAATAAAATTTATTCAATATATGTAACCAATCTACAAAAGTCAATATTTCCTTTCAATAGTTGTCCACATTGACCTTTTTAACAATCAATATATATGATTTATATAAAATTTAAGAATTAAAAACTACACAAAATTAAATGCAATTAATGTCCCAAAAGCTTTTCCTTTTCGTTTAAAACTGTTAGGATTCGACCCGATTAAGCAACGAACAAGTAAAATTAGCAGAAGAAATTGAGAAATTGAACACACAAATTTAATGCGGAAAAACCCCTCCAAAGAGAATAAAAAACCACGGGCAAAGATAATTTTACTATAATGGCAAAAGAACGAAGAGTACAAAAGATGGAGATAATAACTAAACCCTAAAAACTCGAAAACAAAGAACCTTTATGACGTAAACACAAAAAATTCTCTAAATGTGTTATGAGTTCTAATCTCTAATGGGTGTTAATTTCTAATGTTGTAAAAGAGCCTATTTATAGGCTAAATGTAAAGGTCAAATAATAATAAAATAATCTAAACTAATCAGTGTTTGATTGAAACAAATAAACAGAGTTTAACTAGAAGATTATTTCTCAAATTTGACTAAAAATAGGAGTCATATTTAACAAATCTTCACCTTGACTCATATTTCCACAACGCCATCTTTGCCAAAGCTTGTCACGAGCCTCTCTTGAACTATGCAGGGAATTAACTGAGTCGAATCTATGCTTAGAAACTAGAAGACTTCTGGCCTTCGACTTGTACATTGCCAAATCAAAATTAACCGGGTATGATTTTTACGAACACAGTGCCCTAACTTTTCAAAACCTGTATCCAAAAGAGAACCTCTCTTCAACGAAACGGTCATACATTTTTCCCTCCTATAACCAAGTTGCCTCCGCTCCAAACGAGTTCACTTCGACTCTGTAACGGACGAGGGACGTCCGATTTCACCAGTCACTATAGAACCTTCTAGAATATAAAGACTGTCAGTTCTTTTACCTTTTAACAAAACGAGAGATCCATGAGATACTTTAATGCCACTCGACTCGATGTTGATTTTGCATCCTTTCAAGTCTAAAATACTCAAGGAGATGAGATTCTTTCGTAAATCAGGTACATACCTGACATCTGAGAGTGTCCTAATCGTCCCATCGTGTATCCTAATTTTAACAGTACCAATACCAATTACCTTACCAAATAAATCGTTTCCCATGTGCACAACTCCACCTTCAATCGAACTATATGTGGAGAACCATTCTCTATTGGGGCACAAATGGAAAGAACATCCAGAATCTAGGATCCACTTGGACCTAAGCTTGGAGTTATCGCTCGTTGACACTAGCAAGAAATTATCACCACTTTCATCAGCCAAATTAGCACCAGCTACATCTTCCTTGTTACTCTCAGCAGCTTTTTTATTTCGCAGTTTATAACAATCTGCTTTGATGTGACCTAACTTTTTACAATAGCGACACCTTTTGTCTCGTTTCTTTGATGCTACCAAAACAGAAGCTTGCTTATCTGCCTTGCTATCTAAATGAAGCTCATTGTCGAGTTTGTCTTTACTCAACAAATGACCTTTCACATCTTCGAACGAGAGTTTGTCTCTGCCATAAATCAGGGTCTCCTTGAAAGACTTGTATGAAAGGGGTAAAGAGCATAATAATAGCATAGCTTGATCTTCATCATCAATATGAACCTCAACATTCTTTAATTCATTTAAAAGAGTGATAAATTGATTGATATGATATTTAAGAAGCTCACATTCATTCATATGAAACGTAGATAAACGTTGTTTCAACATTAAACGGTTAGCCAGAGACTTAGTCGCATAAAGAGTTTCAGACCTTTTCCATAAGGCGAATGAGGTCTTCTCCATCAATACCTACTGTAATACCGTATTCGCGAGGCACAACTGGATTGCAGACAAAGCCTTTTCATCTAACTCTTCCCATTCTATATTATTTAGATTCTCAGGCTTTTTCCTGGTAACAACCTTTTTCAAACCGGATTGAACTAGAATTTCCATCATCCGAACTTGCCACAGATTGAAATTTGTCTCACCATCGAACTTCTCAATTTCAAACCTTGTTGCTAACATATCTGAATGGGTTGATCTATGAAAATTAAACTAGCTCTAATACCACTTGTTAGGATTCGACCTGATTAAGCAACGAACAAGTAAAATTAGCAGAAGAAATTGAGAAATTGAACAGACAAATTTAATGTGAAAAAAGCCCTCCAAAGAGGATAAAAAACCACGGGCAAAGATAATTTTACTATAATAGCAAAAGAACGAAGAGTACAAAAGATGGAGATAATAACTAAACCCCGAAAACCCGAAAACAAAGAACCCTCAAGACGTAAACACAAAAAATTCTCTAAATGTGTTATGAGTTCTAGTCTCTAATGGGTGTTAATTTCTAATGTTGTGAAAGAGCCTATTTATAGGCAAAATTTAAAGGTTAAATAATAATAAAATAATCTAAACTAATCAGTGTTTGATTGAAACAAATAAACAAAGTTTAACTAGAAGATTATTTCTCAAATTTGACTAAAAATAGGAGTCTTATTTAACAAAAACATTAATAAATTTAACCTTGTGTGTTGACATGATAGTAAGGGTGTTCACCATTCTATGTGTGATTTAGATTTGAGTCGTGCTAGTTACAACATTACTGTCCTCTTATAATTCATCAAAAAGAAAAAAACACCAATAAATTTAGAAACACCTTTGTAGAATATTTATAAAAATATAATGTTTTGTAAATTGGCCTAAAAAGTGAATGTTACCAAATATGTTTGAAAATCTTGTTATAATATATACAACAGTTTTTTTACTCGTGCAATGCACTTAAGGTGAGTGTTAGATCGAATCAAGTGAAAAAAAATTGTGTTAATCGAGTTGACGAATCATATTTTATAATCCTAATTCGATTTGAATTTTTTTCGAATTTAGTTGAGTGAAATAAAATTCAAGTTGAGTCGAATTGAGTGAAATTGTTCAAGTTAGATTACAATTTTAAACATATCAAATTAAAATATTATTACAAATTAACTTCATTTTAGAGCACATAAATTTGAAACAATATATATTTGAAAACTTTTTCAAAGCAAAATAAGAAAAAAAAATACTTTAATATGATAAACTTGAATCATTAATTTTTTATTTTAGAAAATTTTAAAATTTTAATCTTTCTTTATATATTCTTTAGAATTTTTTTTGAAATTTTTAAAATTTTTTAAAAAATATAATTTTTTAATTTTAAAAATTATTTTGAATTTTATGTATAATTTTTGTTAAAAGAGAGACAAATTTATTCATTTTCAAAATTGACAGGAATCAAAGGGTTATTTACATTAATCTGTTATTTGAATTATTCGAATGGTAAATTTAACTCGACTTGAACTCGAAACTAGAATTACTTTGACTCAAAAAAATTGAATAACTCAATTTTATTAACTCGAAATACTACTATTTTTTTTTTTTTGGAATCAAATTGAGTTTTGCTTCCCCTACATGTACCAACATAATATAATTTATAAAAATAGAATATTTTATAGATATAAATTTTAATTATATTGTAGTATTAGTATATTTATAATAAGGTTTAATTTTATTAAAGTTACTTCAATTTTTTTTTAAAGTTAAGATGATTGCAAATTTTATTAAATTTAAAAGGAAGATTTATTACAATAATAATAATTGAAGATTGCATTTAAAAATAAAGTTTAAACTTTTTTATTAAATATTATTCACATTAAAAAAAAAAAAAAAAACTTAATGGCCAATTGGTATTTAATGGCCAACTAACCCAAATTACGCTCCCAAACACAACTTCGCAACCCAAAATTTACACCACTTCTACTTTCATTTTCAACCTCCAATTCTGCTTAGTTTCAAGATATGGGTAAACTTCCTTCTTTTATTCTTCCTTCACTTGTTAATGGTGGAAGTCATCTTTCTAATTTCCACTCTTTTTCTTCTTCTTCTTCTAACACCATTGCTATCCACATCGAAGCCTTAAGTAAGAAACCCATGCCTGTTAGAGGAAAGGGAGAAAGAGACGATCGCTTTGTAATCAAAGCAAGATTTCTGAGGCTTTTAGTATATTTGATGAAATGGCTGAAAGAGGGTATCAACCTAATTTGATTGTTTACAGTACAATGCTTAAGGGGTTGTGTAAGACCGGCAATACTGATAGAGCTGTTAGGTTTCTAAGACTGATGGAAGGCAGCCATTACGAACCCAATATTGTAGCATATAGCACTGTAATTGACTGCCTTTGTAAGAACGGTTTGTTACAGGAGGCTCTCAATCTCTTATCTGAAATGAAGGTTAAGGGCATTAGACCAAATATCATTACTTACAGTTGCTTAATACATGGCATGTGTAATTCGGGCCAGCAGGAGGAGGCAACAAGGCTCTTGAATGAAATGGTGGATAACAATATCTCACTTGATATTGTCACATATAATTTATTGATTGATGCTCTTTGCAAGGAAGGAACGATTTCTAAAGCTGTAGAGACCATTGACATGATGAGAAAGCGAAGGCATTGAGCCTAATGTTGTCACCTATAGTACATTGGTTGATGCACATTGCAAGGAAGGGATGGTCTTTGAAGCTGAGGATTTTGTTGACGCAATGATAAAGCGAGGCATTGAGCTTGATGTTGTTACCCATAATGCATTAATCAACAGCCATTGCTTGCAGAACGAAATGGATAAAGCTAGAAGAGTTTTCAACTTGATGATTGAGAAGGGTTGTGCACCTGATATAGTTACTTACAACACCATGATCAATGGATATTGCAAAGCGAAGAGGTTAGACGAACCAATAGAACTCTTTCATGAAATATCTCAAAAGGGACCAATCCCGAATACTGTCACATACAGCACTCTTTTGCAAAGTAGGTTTCAGTTAGGGAAAGTTTCAACTGCTTGTGAACTTTTTAGAAAGATATTTGCTTCTGGACAAGTTCCAGATAGAGTGACCTGTAACATTTTGCTAGATGGTTTATGTAAAACAGGTCATATCGAATAGGCATTGGAACTTTTTCAAGCGATGCGAAACAGTGGGTTGGGACTTAATATTGTCCTATATACTATCCTAATTGATGGGTTGTACAAAGCTGAGCAAATCGAAGTTGCAAAAGGAATTATTTCATCAACTCTCAGACAATGGTTTAAAACCAAATGTTTATACATATTGTGTAATGATTAATGGACTGTGTAAAGAGGGATTGCCAGATGAAGTATACAGGTTGTTTGGGAGCATGGGAGATAATGATTGTTTGCCTGATAGCTTTTGTTATAATGAATGATTCGGGGGTTCCTTCGCAATAGTTATACCTCAAAAGCAATGCAACTTCTTACGGAAATGGTTGGTAAGGGCTTTTCTGCAGATATATTCACTGCCACCTTATTTATGGATCTCATTGTACTTAATAAATCAATCTTGCTCTGAAATGTTTAATAAATTGTGTAAAGATCATCACTTGCAGTTTGTGACCATTGTACAGTGATAAAAAGATTCTGGATAGGTTTAGTGTCTATTTTCAAAATTGTTGATTTTGTTTTGACTTGTGTAGTAAGTGAGAATCTTGTTGGTGATAATGCTGATAAATTAGGGGAAAACCAATATCTGTTGCACTGATAATAGCATCGGTTTCTAACTGCTCAGAACTTTTAACATCTTAAAAGTGCAGAATTCAATCAAATTTAAGGTCTATTTGATTAATTGAAAACACATTTTCCGAAAATAATATGATTTTTTGAAAAATGTAATATATTCTTTTGTTCTAATGATTTTAGGTATGATAATTTCTTTCTGAACTTATTTTCCGAAAACTATTTTAATGTTTTCAATATTTTACCAAAAACTGTTGTAAAATAAAGTAATCATTTTCAATCAAACTTAGAACTTAATTATTTTGTAGAACTTTAAATTTGAAACCTATCAATACAATTATTTTTTATGAGTCAAAAAAAAAAATCTTGAGTTAAAATTTTATTGAAAGCATTTTTGTAACCAGTAGATTCAGATTGAATATTAATGGATATTTCTATAATTGCTGTAATGCGGATTTGGATGATGGATCTCCAAGGATGTCTATCCACATCTACTAGTAAATAGTAATTTTAATATCAAAATTGACATCACTAATCATAACTTTCCTATTGTGTATATGTATTAAATTTCCTTTAAAAGTAAATATTTGTAAAAGGAAAAAAAAATAAAAATAAGATATCTAAATAATACAGATAACTTTGGACGTTCTTTGTGCAGTAAGACAGGCCAATGATACAAATATATGTTATTCCTACAAAGCTTGGAGACACCAGCAAAGTAAGGGATTCATGGGGTTTAAGTAACAGAATATTCTTTGCATTACCATATTCATCATGAAAAGAATATAGAGGAACAAATGTATCTTAAGCTTTATATATGCCAGATGGATCAGCATTCTGAACAATCCATGGATGGTCAAGAAGCTTATGTAGTGGGAGGCGCTGGAAGAATCTTTGACAAGCATCTGTAAATAATGTTGAAGTGTGTTCGGTATATGTCAATGATGGAGCATTGTCATTATATTTATATAATTGCAAGTAATAGAAGAAACTAATGATACCTGACTAATGAGGTCCTTGGCTGAAGATGAAACTATTGGTTTTGGAGAGAACTTCAAATCCACTTGCACAATCCTATGAATGGAGAAAAGAGTGAACAAGTTGTGAAAGGTATCCAAAAGAGGTACCCTAGTGAAAAAAGCTATGAAAAGGAAATTTAAGTTTCCATCATGTTCTCTTTGTTTTGGAGTGTTGGAGATTTGAAGCAAGTATTACCTATGGAGGTAATCTTTGTTTTGACAGCAAGTCTTTGCTGGTATGACTATTGGTGATGAGGAGGAGTATTATCTATGTAGGTAATTAGTTTTGTGCCTGAGAACACGTATTACCAACGTTGGTAATCTTTGTTTCAGAAAACAGCAAGGTTGAGTAGAAGGTCAGTGCAGCAAGTCTCTCGGCTTGAGAGGAAGCAAAAAATGGTACCCGATGATTCAAGGAGAAAAAACAAATCAGAACAAGAAAAGTAAAAACAAGAAAACTGAGGAAGAAAAAAGAGTTGATATTCATCATCATAAAAGTTTTACAAAACAAAATACATATAAGAGGAGATTACTTGTGATTACAAGTCAAAGTCTACCTAGACTTCACCTAACACCACTTAGACTTTGAAAATAAGAAGACATAGCTTGTACACTTAGCTAAAGCTAGTTAACAGCTACATCAATCATAAGTTTACATCAAATATCAGCCTAATAAAGTTCAAATTGAACTACATTCAATTACATTGACAAAATGACCAAAAAGAAAATAGACATGAAACTAAATTCATGTTGCTGCTTCTGGCATTGTTGCTGCTACTTGGTGCATTGTGCATGGCCACCTTTGCTGCTGCATGGAGGCTACGTTCAACACTCCTCCTTAGCTTCCATGCTGCTGACTCCCAATTGCATTCTTAATTTGATAAATCTTGAAACACCAAGAACTTTGGTGAAAATGTCAGCAATTTGATCTTCAGAAACACAATGAACTAACTTGATTTCACCAGCTTGCTCCATTTCTCGAACAACATGTAGCTTTATGTTGAAGTGTTTGGTTCTCCCATGGAAAACGGGATTTTTAGCTATTGCAACTGCCGACTTTTTGTCACAGTAAATTTCTGTTGCATCATCTTGAGCAAGGTTTAAATCAGCTAGGATTTTCCTTAGCCAAACAGTTTGATTTACAGCATGGGCAGCTGCTACATACTCGGCTTCAGCTGTTGATTGAGCTACAATGCCTTGTTTCTTCGAGCTCCAACAGAACATGGCTGAGCCTAGAGAGAATGCATATCCTGAAGTGCTTTTTAAATCATCCAAGGAGCCTCCCCAATCATTATCAGTATATCCTATGAGTTTCAGCTGAGAAGAGGGTTTATACATCAAACCGTAGTCTAAGGTTCCCTTGATGTATCTTAATACTCGTTTTGCCACTTGAAGATGCTGTATGTTGCAACAATGCATGAACCTCGACAATACACTCACAGCAAACATAATATCAGGTCGTGTAGCAGTTAAATACAGAAGACAACCAACCAAGCTCCTGTAAGTAGTCTCACATACTGGCTTATGATCACCAAGTGCTGATAGCTTTGTTCCAACAGCAATTGGTGTGCTAGTTGGTTTGCAGTTCTTCATAGAGAACTTGTCTAGGACTTTTGTAGCAAAAATCTTCTGTCCTGGAAAAATTCCTTCTTGAGTTTGCTGCACTTCCATTCCCAAGAAATAAGTCATTTGGCCCAAGTCAGACATTTCAAAAATGTCTTGCATTTTAGCTTTGAACTTGGCCAGCATAAGTTGATCACTTCCAGTAACTAGAAGGTCATCAACATAGAGAGAAACTATGAGCTGAATTTCAGCATGCTCCTCCTTGACATACAGTGTGGGCTCGTTTGCACTTCTATTGAAGCCTAAACTGACTAAATGGCTGTCAATCTTGGCATACCATGCTCTAGGAGCCTGTTTCAGGCCATAAAGAGCCTTCTTGAGCCTATAAACCATGTGCTCTTTTTCTGAAACAACAAAACCTTGAGGCTGTTCGATGTAAATCTCTTCTTCAAGTATGCCATTTAGGAATGCAGACTTGACATCTAATTGGTGAATGAGCCAATGCTTCTGAGCAGCTAATGCAATTAATAATCTGATCGTATCGAGTCTGGCCACTAGAGCAAAAGTCTCCATATAATCTAAACCATACCTTTGGCTGAAACCTTTGACCACCAATCTAGCCTTCAGCTTGTTTAAGGTTCCATCAGCCTTATGTTTGGCTCGATAGATCCACTTCACACCAATGGCTTTCCTGTTTGGAGGTTTCTCAGTTAGTTCCCAGGTTTGATTCTTCTCAATCATGTTTATCTCTTCAATCATAGCCTGCTTCCAGCCTTCATGTCGATAGGCTTCTTCAAAGCTGTTTGGTTCAACTACAGCTACTTGAGCCCTTTCATAGATTTCAGTTAAGGGTCTAGTACCCCTAACTGGTTCATCATCTATATCATCCTCTTGGTCATCTTGCACAGCTTCAGTTTCACCGGTTATTAAGTCTTCATGCACAGCCTCGGGTTCATTTCTATCCCAATTCCAACATGCGTTTTCATTAAACACCACATCCCTGCTAACTTGCATCTTCATTATCAGAGGATTTAGAACTCTGTAGCCTTTTTTGGTTAAGCTATAACCAACAAATACTCCTGGCTGAGCTTTCTCGGATAGCTTGTCTCTCCTTACTGCAGGTATACAAGTATAACAAAGACTACCAAATACTTTCATATGTGCTAGTGAAGGTTTGAGACCATACCATGCTTCGAATGCCGTCTTTTGAGCTAAGGCTTTGGTTGGAAGTCTGTTTTGGAGGTAAACAGCCGTATTAGTTGCTTCAGCCCACATAGTTCTTGGCATATTTTTCTCGAATAACAGACATCTGGCTATGTCCATTATGCTTATGTTTTTCCTTTCACTAACTCCATTCTGCTGAGGAGTATAGGTAGTAGTCATTTGATGCTTGATGCCTACTTCATTGCAGATGGCTTGAAACTGGGCTGAAGTATATTCAGACCCATTATCTGATCTGATGGCTTTGAGCTTGCAACCTGCTTCTGTTTCAGCTGCAGCTTTAAACTTCAAGAACACTTGAGGCACCTCTGATTTATGTTTTAAAAAGAAAATCCAATAATATCTAGTATAGTCATCAATAAATAGGATGAAATACCTGTTTCCATTAAGAGATTCAGTCTTCATAGGTCCACATACATCGGTATGAACCAGCTGAAGCTTTTGAGAAGCTCTCCAGGCTTCATTCTTTGGAAATGGCTTTCTGGCTAGCTTCCCTAGCTGACATATTTCACAAACGTCTTCATTTTTCACTGAGCTGATGAAGTTTTCCACCATGTCTTTGCTAATTAGTTGGGCCATCGACTTGTGGTTGACATGACCAAGTCTTTGGTGCCAAAGCTTGGTTTCTTCAGTTATGGCAATGCAAGTAGAATGTGTGTCATTTGGCCAATCGATTTCAAAGCACTTTTTAGTCATTTTAACTGTCATAAGTCTCGAGCCACTTTGATCAGTAATAGTGCACTCTTGACCTTTAAACTCAACTGAGTAACCTTTCTCAAGCAGCTGAGTGATGCTGAGAAGGTTCCTTTCGATTTCAGGCACCAGTAACACATTTGTTATAATTTTGTTTCCTATGGAAGTGCATACTAGCACATCTCCCTTTCCTTCAGCTTTAATAAACTGACCATTGCCAGCTTTTACCTTGGTCTTGTAGCTTCTATCGAGGGTTTTGAAGATGCTGGCATCCGGTGACATGTGGTTGGTGCAACCACTGTCTAGTAACCACCCTCTTGAGCCCTTGCTTTGACCAGCCAGACATGATACAGCAAAGACCTGCTCTTCACGATCACTGTTGTCTTCAGCCACTCGAGCTTCTTCATTCTTGCGTTGTGGTTGCTTCTGGCCAGGTCTGGCTTTCTCTTTGCAGACTCTTTCAACATGGCCCTTCTTCTTACAATGCTGGTATGTAGCATCTGGTCTGAACCAGCATCTGTTTTCAGGATGACCTGGTCTCTTGCAATGCCTGCAAGGTTTGTCTCCTTTTCTTGTAGCATCAGACTTGGGTCTGTTTTTCCAGGCCTTTTTACCTTTGTAGGTAAATGAGCTTGTGGCAGGTTTAGCATTGGCTTGGAATGCACCCTCCTGGTGCTCCTCTAGTCTGCTGGCCCTCCTCTGCTCCTGAGCATATAGAGCATTGATAAGCTCTATTAAGGATATTGTGGCCAAGTCTCTTGAGTCTTCTAAGGACGAGATTTTAGCCTCATATCTCTCAGGCAAGGTTGAAAGGACCTTCTCTACAATTCTTGCTTCTGTGAACTGTTCTCCTAGAAGTCTTATGCTGTTGACTACAGCCATTATTCGATCTGAGTACTGCTTCACTGTCTCTTCTTCCTTCATCTTTAGATTTTTAAAATCTCTCCTTAAATTTAAGAGTTGCTGCTACTTTGTTCTGTCACTGCCTTGAAACTCCTCTTGGAGCTTATCCCAGGCCTGCTTAGGTGTCTCACAGGCCATAATCCTGGTGAAAATCACATCCGAAACACAATTTTGGATGCAAGACATTGCTTTATGCCTTTTTGTCCTCTTTTTTGCGTGTTGTCTCATTTGAGCCACTGTGGGATTGGCCCTAAGTGGTGCTGGTTCAGCATCGGTATTGACAACTTCCCATAGGTCGAAAGCCTGCAGGTAAGTCTTCATCTTAACTACCCATATATGGTAGTTTTCTCCACTGAAAACAGGTGGGGCTGCTGGAGAGAAACTTGAAGAGGCCATAGGTCTTTTTAATAAATGAAACAACAGGTCCTCTGAGATGTTAGCTCTAGATACCAATTGTTGGAGATTTGAAGCAAGTATTACCTATGGAGGTAATCTTTGTTTTGACAGCAAGTCTTTGCTGGTATGACTATTGGTGATGAGGAGAGTATTATCTATGTAGGTAATTAGTTTTGTGTCTGAGAACACGTATTACCAATGTTGGTAATCTTTGTTTCAGAAAACAGCAAGGTTGAGTAGAAGGTCAGTGCAGCAAGTCTCTCAGCTTGAGAGGAAGCAAAAAATGGTACCCGATGATTCAAGGAGAAAAAACAAATCAGAACAAGAAAAGTAAAAACAAGAAAACTGAGGAAGAAAAAGAGTTGATATTCATCATCATAAAAGTTTTACAAAACAAAATACATATAAGAGGAGATTACTTGTGATTACAAGTCAAAGTATACCTAGACTTTACCTAACACCACTTAGACTTTGAAAATAAGAAGACATAGCTTGTACACTTAGCTAAAGCTAGTTAACAGCTACATCAATCATAAGTTTACATCAAATATCAGCCTAACAAAGTTCAAATTGAACTACATTCAATTACATTGACAAAATGACCAAAAAGAAAATAGACATGAAACTAAATTCATGTTGCTGCTTCTGGCATTGTTGCTGCTACTTGGTGCATTGTGCATGGCCACCTTTGCTGCTGCATGGAGGCTACGTTCAACATAGAGCTTTAAGCATGTTCTCTAGTGTCCGTAGCTCGGGTTTACCTTCTCTAAGTGTCTTAATGTTATTTGGCCTCAAAAGGTAGGACTCCACAAAGAAACTCATAGCACAACACACCAAGGCTCTATATATCTACACTAGCACCATGCTTTACACTTTCTACTTTAGAGAACATAAAATATAAGGTGAAACTTAGTTCGATGAGATGACAAACAGTGCAACTTTACAGTGTACCACTTAGTTCTATGGTTTACTACATAGTGCACCGCACATAGTCCGCCTGCGATTAAATGTATGCACTGACCATCCAAAATCTGCAATCTTTAGTTCACCCTGACAAGGAATCCAAATTGACTAGATAAGCACAATGAGGCTTTCATTGAATAATCAAACGAGTACCAGCCATGGGTTAGGAATCATGTTGGAACAATGGCAGCTTAATAGCAAAACAACAACAAATTTGCTTAAGAAATGAAAATAAAATCAGGAGCAAAAAATGAAAACAGAACCGAGAGCAAAACAAAAAGAACTTGAACCAAAAATGGATGCAAAACAACACCTTTCATTGAACAAGAATGAAAATATATACAAGAGTTACAAGGTCAAATGACCATTACCTAACAGCTTAACTACTCCCACTAATACATCAAGTACAAATCAAAAATCTTACTAACTTAGACATCAAGTTACATGTAACAGCCTAAAATTTCAGTGGTGACGGAATAGTGATTCGAGATCTCTAAATCCGACAAGTACGATTAGGAAATTAAAATAAAGTAATATTTAGAAGTGAATGAAATATTAGAAATACTTTAATAGGTTAAATTAAAATTTAAAAGAGAAATTATTAAATGAATTAAGTCAAAAATGAGGTGGTGAATTTCGTTAGAAAATTTTATCGTTTGGGTGGTTGATTAAATAAAAAGGACTAAATTGTAATAAATGCAAAATTTGCTAGAAGGATTAAATAGCTTAAGTGTTAAAAGAAAGAGGATTTAAAGGGAAATTAAGCCTAAAAGTGACTAGGTTGGACGGCAAAGGCAAGAAAATCAGCAGAAAAATAAGGGAAATAAGGGCAAAATCGGAAATTTTATAATTTTAACATATAAAATAAGGACAAAATTGAGAAATCTAGAGATCTCTTCATATTTCTCAGCCAAAATGCCATAGAAGGTCTGGAGAAAGCTGGTTTTTCATATTATTACATCATGTGAGTTTGATTCTTGCTTTTTCTTGATAATTTTTATGTTTTTATGACTTTTACAACTAGGTCCACTTATAGAATTCATTAGTTTTTGATTTGGTGGGTGAAATTAGAAGTTACACTAGCTGATTAAGGGAAGTTTATGATGAATTATTATGAAATTTAAGTTCTAATTTCATATTAAGGTGGTTTTATTAAGTGATTTTGATAGAAAATGGTATTTAGGACCTAATTATGAAAAAGTTGTGAATTAGAGGTTGGTATTGAAATTCAGAATATCAAAGGTTGTGAAATAGTTTATAATGATAAAATAAAGTGTTAATTGAGAAAAATTAGTTCAATTGATGGGTGAATTGAGCAGGGACTAAATTGTAAAAACTATAAATTTTGGGGTAAAAGTGCAATTTTGAAAGTTGAACAGCATAAATTGTGAAGTGAAATAGAAATAAAATAAATGCTAATGGGTGAAAATATTTTGCATTTATAGACCAAGAAATCGAAGCAAGTCGCGGAAAGGAGAAAATAACTGAATAATTCCCGAATTTCTACAACTTTTGTGAATTAGCCCAGGTAAGTTCATGTGAGTAAATTTTAATGATCATTGTTAGTATTATGAATTTTGTAATGTGTTATATGATGTGTATGTGACAAAATTATGTGATAAGATTATAAACAATGTAAAAGCATGAAATTGTAGGAAACTATCGGATTGAGTACCTTTGTCTCATGATACGTGACGAATTGACAGAAAAAGACCATGGTTGGACCATGGCAACAAATGATAAGTGATTTTCGTATAAGACCATAGCTGGGCTATGGCATCGGAAACAAATGATAAGCGATTCCCGTATAAGACCATAGCTGGGCTATGGCATCGGTAAAGTGTGCCAAGTGATTTCCGTATAAGACCATAATTGGGCTATGGCATCAGAGAAAAGTGATATGTGACCCGTGTAAGACCATATCCGGGATATGGCCTCAGTATGATATGTGATCCGTGTAAGACCATGGCTGGGCTATGGCTTCGGAAAAGGAAATGTGATTATGTGTAAATCCATAGTTCTACTATGGTATAAAGAAGGCAATGTACTCAATTCCGTATAGTTCCTAATTTGTGAAGAAGTGATAAATAGTAAACGGGCCCAAAAGGATGAATTTCGAGTATAGATATTATTGAATAATACTAAGTAAAATTGATTTGATTTGTGAATGACAGGAGATAGTAGTGAAATGTAGACTATGTGAATGATTTATTAATTTGGTAAGTTTACTTCCCAAGCCTATGAACTTACTAAGCTTTCATAAGCTTACTTGCATGTGTTTGACACGTGTTGTAGATTAACGTGAGTTCGGAGGATCGGATCATCACGAGGAATCACACTATCCTGATTTATTCCGGTAGTTTTTAAGTTATTATCTTTTGGTTTATATGGCATGTATAGTAATATACTCATTTTATGTAATTAATCTTGCGATATGGTTGTGGTTGGGTTGAGAAAATGCCTGATAATGATTAGTCCTTGGGATGGTTAATTTAGATCATGTATGAGACCATATATGTTCAAAGTGATGATAGTTTATAAATTTTCATAGAAAAGTGAAAATTTGTCATAAAACAGAATGTTGTAACAGCAGTAATGTGAGTTTGAAAAATCACTAAAAATAGTACAAATCGAATGAGGTGATTAATTAAATATGGAATGGAAGCTTATTGTGTCTACTTTCATATGAAAGAAGAAAAACAGGTAAAGGAGTTATATGTTATGAGATATTTGAGTTTTAGTGAAACAGGGCCAGAGCAATCTCTGGATCCCCTGTTCCAAATTTGAAAATTCACTATAAATTGTACAAAAATAATTAGGAGGTGTACTTTATATGTTTAGAATACTTATTGAGTCTAGTTTTAAGAGAAACAAACATCATATTCATGTGAATTTTGTACAGAGGGAAAAGTGGTTCGAAATAAGTAGAGGTCAGTCTAGTTGAGATCTGAAATAGGGGTAACTTTAACTAATAAACTGTACTAATTGGTCCAGTCAAAAATTCTAGAAAAAAATTAGTAGATAGATATATGAGTCTAGTTTCAGGGAAAATTTACGGATCTTGATTTTGAGTTTTTTAGCTCGAGATATGATTTTTTAAGCGACTGTGATGCAGACAAATAGCTTATTCTAAAAGGTAAAGTAAATTGTTTGAAAATTGTTTAAGTGATGAAACAAGTTTGGTAACACCTCAAGCTTGACTCCGGCGACGGTCTCGGGTAAGAGGGTGTTACATTACAAGCCAACTTGATCAAGTTACAAATGAACCAAAAAGAAACAAAATGAAACAAAACAGCCAAGCTAATTGCTGCTCTCGAATTTGGCTCGATGGTGCCTTACGTGCTGAGCTGCTACGGGTTCAGCTTCAATGCAGCTTCATACATCCTACTCAAGCTGCCAATGGTCTAATGTTGCATTGCAGGCCAATTGTTAACAAATCACCTGTGCCCCAATTAACAGGTTCTCAGGTTTGATATATGTTGGTGCTACGGTGAGCTTGAATGTAGGTCAAGCAAAAGCCTTGTGCAGCAAGCCTCGTGACTTGCAGAAGAAACAAGAGCAGAAGAACGGTAGTGTAGGAAGAACAGATTTGAAACAAAGAATGTAGAGCATAAAATAATGAAAAACAACTGGTTTTTCATTCATTTCATCAGTCAAGGCATAAGCCATTACATATATGAAATAATTCCTTTCAAATGAAAGTCAAAACATTACCTAAACTCTCACCTAACACCACTTAACATAAGAAATAAGATAACTTAACTTGTACATTAAAACAAAGCTGGTTAACAGCTACATCAACATCAACTTACATCAATCATCAAGTTCAAAATGAACTAGACTTCAAAAGAATACATATGTAACCAAAATCGAGTTGATTTTTAATGGCTTTAAGGTTTCTAGTTACTGCCAACATGGTTCATGTGCATGAGCATTGTATGGCCATACTGCTGCTTAGAGGCTAACTTCAACACTCCTTCTTAGACTCCATGCTGCTGACTCCTAATTGCATCCTTAGTTTGATGAATCTTGATACACCAAGAACTTTTGTAAAGATATCAGCAAGTTGTTCCCCAGAGTTGCAGTGAACTAGCTTGATTTCTTGAGCTTGATCCATTTCACGAACTACATGAAGCTTTATACTAAAGTGTTTGGTTCTTCCATGGAAAACGGGATTTTTGGCTATTGCAACTGCTGATTTATTGTCACAATAGATTTCAGTAGCATCATTCTGATCAAGGTTTAAGTCAGCAAGGATTTTCCTTAACCAAATGGTTTGATTAACAGCATTTGCTGCTGCCACATACTCGGCCTCTGCAGTTGATTGAGCTATAATACTTTGCTTCTTTGAGCTCCAGCAAAACATGGCTGAACCAAGTGAAAATACATAACCAGATGTGCTTTTCATATCATCTAAAAAGCCTGCCCAATCACTATTGGTATATCCCATGAGTTTCAGATTATCAGTTGGTTTGTACATCAGACCATAGTTTAATGTCCCTTTGATGTACCTCAGCACTCTATTGGCTATTTGGAAATGCTGATTGTTGCAGCAGTTCATGAACCTCGAAAGCACATTAACAACAAACATAATATTAGGTCTTGTTGCAGTTAAATACAACAGACAACCTACCAAGCTTCTGTAGGTAGTTTCACATATTGGCTCATGATCACTTAGGCTTGACAATTTGGTTCCAATAGCAATTGGTGTGCTGGTGGGCTTACAATTCTTCATAGAGAATTTCTCTAGGACTTTTGTAGCAAACGCTTTTTGCCCCAGAAAGATTCCTTCACCAGTTTGCTATACTTCTATGCCTAAAAAATAAGTCATCTGGCCCAGGTCTGACATCTCGAACATATCTTGCATCTTTGCTTTGAATTTGGTCAACATGGTCTGATCTCCTCCAGTTATTAGAAGATCATCAACATAAAGAGAAACAATAAGCTGAGTTTCAGCATGCTCCTTCTTGACATACAATGTGGGCTCACTTGCACTTCTTTTGAATCCCATGCTAACTAAATGATTATCGATTTTGGCATACCAAGCTCGAGGAGCTTGTTTCAGGCTATAGAGTGCCTTCTTGAGCCTATACACCATGTGCTCCTTACCTGCAACAACAAAGCCTTGAGGTTGTTTAATATAAACCTCCTCCTCAAGTATACCATTCAAAAAAAGAAGACTTCACATCTAATTGGTGAATGAACCAGTGCTTCTGTGCTGCTAATGCAACTAAGAGTCTGATTGTATCGAGTTTGGCTACAGGAGCAAAGGTCTCCATGAAGTCCAAACTATACTTTTGGCTAAACCCCTTAACTACTAGCCTGGCCTTTAATTTGTTCAAACTACCATGAGCTTTAAGTTTGGCTCGATAAATCCACTTCACACCTATGACCTTCCTATTTGGAGGTTTCTCAGTCAGCTCCCAGGTTTGATTTTTCTCAATCATTTTTATCTCATCAACCATAGCCTGTCTCCATCCTACATGAGTATCAGCTTCTTCAAAGCTGCCTGGTTCCACTATGGCTATTTGAGCCCTCTCATATATTTCAATCAAGGGTTTAGTTCCCCTAACTGGCTCATCATCAATGTTCTCTTCTAGACCAGCTTGATCAGTTTGAGTTTCACCAGCAGTTAGTTCTTCAATTATACCCTCTGATTCACTCTTATCCCAGTTCTAACATGCCTTATCATTAAACACAACATCCCTGCTAACTTGAATCTTATTTGTGAGAGGATTTAAGATCCTATAGCCCTTTTTAGTCATGCTATAACCAACAAGAACACCAAGCTGAGCTTTCTCAGACAATTTGTCTCTTTTAACAGTAGGTATAAGACTGTAGCAAAGACTACCAAAGATTTTCATATGTGCTAATGAAGGTTTGAATCCATACCAGGCTTCAAAAGCAGTCATATGAGCTATGGCTTTTATTGGAAGTCTGTTTTGCAAGTAGACAGCAGTGTTGACTACCTCAGCCCACATGAATTTTGGCATGTTTTTCTCAAATAGGAGACATCTGGCCATGTCTATTATGCTTCGATTCTTCCTTTCACTAACTCCATTTTGCTGAGGAGTATAGATGGTTGTCAATTGATGCTTGATGCCTACCCCATTACAAATGGCTTGGAATTGAGCTGAAGTATATTCAGACCCATTGTCTGACCTGATGACTTTGAGTTTGCATCCGGATTCAATCTCAGCTGCTACTTTAAACTTTGAAAACACTTGAGGCACCTCAGACTTATGCTTTAAGAAAAAAATCCAGCAGTATCTAGTGTAATCATCAATAAAGAGGATGAAGTACCTGTTTCCACTGAGAGATTCAGTCTTCATAGGTCTACACACATCAGTGTGCACTAACTGGAGCTTTTCTGAGGCTCTCCAGGCTTCATTTGTGGGAAATGGCTTTCTGGCTTGTTTTTTTAGCTGACATATCTCACAAACTCCATCATTCTTCACTGAATCAGTGAAGTTTTCTACCAAGCCCTTGTTGACCATCTGTGTCATTGATTTGAAGTTGGCATGTCCAAGTCTTTGATGCCAAAGCTTGGAATCTTCGATGGAGGCTACACAGGCAGAGTGAAAGTCACTTGACCAACTGACTTTGAAGCATTTATCAGTCATAGTGACTGACATAAAGTTTGATCCACTTGGCTCTGAAATTCTACATTTTTTGCCTTTGAACTCAACTGAGTACCCTTTCTCGAGTAGCTGGCTAATGCTAAGAAGGTTTCTGTCTATTTCTGGAACCAGTAGCACACTCGAAATAATTTTGTTGCCTGCAGGAGTATGTATCAAAACATCTCCTATTCCTTTAGCCCTTATGAATTGGCCATTGCCAATTTTTACTTTGGATTTGTAGCTCCTGTCCAAAATCTTGAAGATGATCAAGTCTGATGTCATATGGTTGGTACATCCACTATCCAAGAGCCAACCTTTTGAGCTTTCTTTCTGAGTTGTAGAGCATGTTACAGCAAAGACCTGTTCTTCATGGTTGCTGCTATCTTCAGCTATTCGAGCTTGAGCTTGCTTTCGTTGTGGTTGATTTTGATCTGGTCTACCCTTGGCCTTACAGACTCTTTCAACATGTCCCTTCCTCTTGCAATACTGACATGTAGCATCTGGCCTGAATCAGCATGTGGCCTCTGGATGACCAGGCTTTTTTAAAATATACAGAGTTGGTCTCCTCTTGTTGCAGCATCAGGCTTTGGCCTGCTTCTCCAGTTTTTTTTACCTTTGTAGGTTGAAGTGCTCGAGGCTGGTTTGGTCTTGGCTTGGAAAGCTCCCTCTTAGTGCTTTTCTAATCTGTTGGCCCTCCTTTGCTCCTGAGCATACAGAGCATTGATGAGCTCTGTCAAGGAGATGCTGGCCAAGTCTCTCGAATCCTCAAGAGATGAGATTTTAGCTTCATATCTCTCGGGCAATGTTAAGATCACTTTCTCTACAATTCTTGCCTCGGTAAACTGTTCTCCTAGCAATCTTATGCTGTTAACAACAGCCATTATCCTATCCGAGTACTACTTCACTGTCTTTTCTCCCTTCATTTTGAGATTCTCAAAAACTCCTCTCAAATTTAGAAGCTGCTGCTGCCTTGTCCTCTCAGTGTCTTGGAATTCTTCTTTAAGTTTGTCCCAAGCCTGCTTAAATGTTTCATAGGCCATGATCCTGGTGAAGATCACATCCGAGACACAATTTTGAATACATGACATTACTTTATGCCTCTTGGTCCTCTCATTTGCATGCTGCCTGATCTGAGCCACTGTGGGATTAGCCCTGAGTGGTGCTGGTTCAGCATCGGTGTTGACAACCTCCCAAAAATCGAAGGCTTGTAGGTAAGTTCTCATTTGAACCACCCATATGTGAAAGCCTTCACCATTGAAGACTGGCGTTGTATTTTAAAACAACAGGTTCTCTAAGATAATAGCTCTAGATACCAATTGTTGGTGCTACGGTGAGCTAGAATGCAGGTCGAGCAGAAGCCTTATGCAGCAAGCCTCGTGACTTGCAGAAGAAATAAGAGTAAAAGAACGGTAGTGTAGGAAGAACAGATTTGAAACAAAGAATGTAGATCATAAAATAATGAAAAACCAGAACAACTAGTTTTTCATTCATTTCATCAGTCAAGGCATAAGCCATTACATATATGAAATAATTTCTTTCAAATAAAAGTCAAAACATTACCTAAACTCTCACCTAACACCACTTAACATAAGAAATAAGATAACTTGTACATTAAAACAAAGCTGGTTAATAGCTACATCAACATCAACTTACATCAATCATCAAGTTCAAAATGAACTGGACTTCAAAAGAATACATATGTAACCAAAATCAAGTTGATTTTTAATGGCTTTCAGGTTTCTAGTTGCTGCCAACATGGTTCACGTGCATGAGCATTGCATGGCCACTTTTGCTGCTGCATGGAGGCTAACTTCAACAATATCTCTCTATATGACATGCTTTCCATTGCATTTAAGTGAGCTAAAAAGGCAACATACTGCAACAAATAACATAGGCATAGAACATATAAATCCATCTAAAACACAGTATCAAGAAGAAAGTCACAATAGCAGCGCATCTTTCGCTAAGGCATTTAAAGTTAACCTTGGCTGCATATTCCAGAATCAGATAAACAGGATTCTACAAAAAGGTTTCTACAAAAAGGTTGGATTCAGAAAACCTGACAAGCATCGTTTTGCCTATCAAAATAAAATAAACCTCTTCAAAAATAAAATAAATAAATAAAAGGGTAGAATAGTGGAAGAGGGTCGATCCATAGGGAGTTTAATGGAATTCTTGATTAAATTTCTTGTTCTCAACTTGAAATAAAAGAAAGTGATTTGATAAGTAACAAGAAAATAAAGTAAACAAGTAAAATTGCAAAGAAAGACGTATTAAAATAGAAGCAATAAAATAAAAAAAAATGAAAGATTAAGTTGAATAAACACAAGTATAAGAATCGCCTTGAGCTACTTTTGTCAATTCCCACGATCATTGAAAATAGATTTTTGTTTCGGGATTCATGTCGGTTACAGTCTATGAGGCCCAACCCATCGTAACTTAATTTTCTCTCATGTAACCAATCTTCCCAAGTCTATCTTCGAAAGTCGATTCTTAAGTAAATCAGCCACGTCTATCGCTGTTAAAATACTTAGTTTTAAAATAGGAAAAACCCAACTCGGAAGTTGTCTCATCGAGAATCGTTTTCGATCTCGTCTTTCCTTAGCAGACCGCCGCTAAGAGTGTTCATAGGAAGTTGAAATGCCATAGGCCGATCCTTCCTCCCAACTGTAAAATTAAACAATTCCAGACCAACGGATCCTTTTTTATTTGAAAAATGTTTAAAAATTTTAGTAAAGCCGATTGCCAAACTATCTAAGCAGAAAGACGAAAATGTATCCCAAAGGGATTTAAGCAATATTCAATTCTCACGTGAGGAATTGATTCATACTAGCTCTTGGCTTGAGAAAAATTAGCCTAGCATGATATTGATTATCATACTTAACATATTTTGATAATGTAAAAACATAGAATAAAACAAAAGAAAGTTGAAATAAAACAAAAGAAGAAAATTTTATTGAAAATGAAAGCAAAGTAACAACAAGAACTAAGACAAGAGATGTTCTTAGCCTTACCCAAAGGTGGGTATTTATAGGCTTCAAATTACTAAAACAACAAGGAAACTAATCAAAATAAAATAAGATAATATCCTAAAAATATAAAAATGTAATCCAAAATCCCCTAAATCACGTCAATGGATCAAGATAAGTTGTTTCTAGAATATTCTCGTGTTGACTTCTGATCAGCCATGTCAGATCCGCGTCGTGCCCAGCGTCGTGCCCACGTCTTCAGCCACGACAGAAAAAAACTGCAGATTAAGTCCTTTTATTGCCATTTCCAGTATTGGGTTCACTACACAAGAAATAAATCAAATGCAACCAATTAAGTAGTGAAAAGTTCATAAGACAAAGAGATTAGCAAGTAAAAAGTGTCAAATATAGAATACATCAAATTCATAAAAAGTGTCAAATATAGAATACATCAAATTCCCCCTCACTTGTCTCATACTTGTCCTCAAGTATGTTTGAAATAAATTAATCAAAAGCTTAATCATCTTTCTCTTAGACCGTTGCAAGTCTAAGCAATGTTATGAGAGTTCAAGTGCACAAAAATGACGAGAATAAAGCATGAATCAAAACGAATAAGTGCAAGGAAGAACAATCATTCAACCTTACCATTGTCTATCAATTATCAATCAAATTCTAACCTAAGCTTAATTCTTACCAAGATGCACTCAAATCACTCAAGTGTTTCAGGTGTAGAAAACAAATTCACTCAAAGTCAAAATTTGAATAAGGGTCTCCATAGGCTTGTGGCAAGATCAATTCTCCACTACTTTAAAGAAATAAGATGCAAAAATCATTAGGACTTTTAAATAAGGGTGTAATGGGGCTTAGGTAAAGGTGAGGAATAAAGCTAAAATGAGGCTAAAGAAAATCAAGACAAGAGTTTCCCAACAAGTAACTAAATCATGTCCACAACCTTAGAAAACATAGGCAACAAGAATAAGCAAACAAAGGTAGCTACAATGAACAAATCATCAAACTTTTTTTTCGAATTATTTTTTGTTTTTTTTTTCGAATTATTTTCTTCTTTTTTTTCTTTCTTTTTTTTTTTTCTCGTGGAAGATGATCTCACAATATTAAACTCATGCTCTTTGTCTTGTTAAGGATGGAAGGGGTTTAAAATTTTGGTGAAAACAAAGAAAATGGGATTAGGCTTCAACTTGGTTAGCTGGGGGAAAAGAAAGGGTGAATCCTAATGCCTAAATCATATTAATGCATCAAATTCCAATGTAATCTCAAAATGCATACAAGCTACAAGTTCTAGATTCCAATGTCCAAATTGACACTCTCAGGCAAGAAAAAGAGCATGAAAATATAGTCATACATGCTAAAGGCTCAAGTTCTCACAAAATGGGCTAATTAATTAAGCTAGGTGAGGAATTCAACTAACAACATCAAGACAAATTGCAAGGATTGTCAAATTGGACTTACTTATATCATTCGATTATCAAGCATGCTAGAATTCAAGTATCTTTATGAACTAAAACAATCATAACATGCTTAGCAACAAGCAACGACAAATGAGTTGTTCTTCTAATCAATTCAAACAAACATATCATAAAATAAATATGACAAGCAAGGCAAAATTAATGTCGTCTTTTACCCTCCCCCTCAGCTAATCGTATTGTCCCAATACGAAAAAAATATAAAGTACATTTAAGAACAAAGAAGGGTAAAGAATACTCCCCGTGATCAATGACGACTGCGGCCACGGCAACAATTGGGGCAAAGGAAGGAGAGTATTTTCATGATGTTCTCTTCGAGGGCCTGGACAAACGAAAAATAAAAGAGCAAAAATTAAAATTAACGAAAAGTAAACAAATGGGTTGCCTCCCATTTAGTGCTTTGTTTAACGTCGTTTAGCTCGACATTTTCCTGTCAGATTTTTGGCTCTTCTAAACCGATTTCTTCAATTAGTCCTATTGGTGTGCTTTCGAAGAAAGGTTTTAGCCGCTGTCCATTAACTTTAAATCGTGCACCGGAGCTATCCTCAATTTCTACGGTTCCATGAGGAAAAACATTGATCACAGTAAATGGTCCGCTCCACTTGGACTTAAGTTTTCCTGCAAAAAATTTTAATTTTGAGTTAAATAGGAGAACTTTAAAGATTTAAATGAAATGCGCTTGTCATGAAATGCTTTTGTTCGCTCTTTATAATGTTGTGCGCTGTTGTAAGCGTTTCGGCAAATCTCCTCAAGCTCTTGGATATGAAGTTTCTGTGCTTCGCCAACAGCGTTCATCTCCATATTACATTCCTTTACAGCCCAAAACGCTCTATGCTCGAGTTCGACAGGTAAGTGGCAAGGTTTGCCAAAAACAAGTCGGTAATACGACATTCCGATAGGTCCTTTGTAGGCCGTGCGATATGCCCACAATGCATCAACTAACTTCAAGCTCTAATCCTTCCGGTTTGGTTTAACTGTCTTCTCTAGGATTGACTTGATTTCTCAATTTGAAACCTCTGCTTGTCCGTTGGTTTGCGGATGATAAGCTGTAGCTATCCGCTGAGTCACGCCATATTTCTTCATCAAAGCTTCGACGACTCGGTTAATGAAATGTGTTCCTCTATTGCAAATGATCGCTCTTAGAGTTCCAAATCTGGAGAAAATAAAATCACGTAAAAAATTAGTTGTAGTTTTCACATCATTTTCTCGAGTGGCTTTCGCCTCTACCCATTTCGAAACGTAATCAACAGCCAAAATAATGTATAAATTTCCAAATGATGAGGTAAATGGTCCCATATAATCGAGCCCCCACACATCAAAAATTTCACAGATGTGTATAGGATTTAATGGCATCTCACTCCTTCGGCTTAGATTTCCGACACTTTGGCACCTGTCACATGCTTTGCAAAAGTTGTAAGCGTCTTTAAACAAGGTTGGCCAATAAAATCCGCACTCAAGAATTTTGTGTGCGGTACGTTTAGGGCCAAAATGTCCACCGCAAGCGTAGGAATGACAAAACTCAAGTATAGATTTTACCTCGTTGTTACTTACGCATCGTCGAACGATTTGATCCGAGTAATTTTTCCATAAATATGGATCATCCCAAATGCAATATCGAGACTCTCTTTTTATGCGTTTGATCTCAGATCGAGATAGATTGTTCAGAAATTTACCCGTAGCTAGAAAATTCGCCAAATCGGTGAACCATGGGAATGATGTATGTGTTTCCATCAAGGTTTCATCTGGAAATTGTTCTCGTAGGGGAGGTTCGACTGGTGAAGTTGGCAAATGACTTAGGTGGTCAGCCACTAAGTTTTCGCTTCCTTTTTTATCCTTGATTTCAAGGTCGAACTCCTGCAGTAAGAAAATCCATCGTATCAACCTTGGCTTTGCTTCTTTTGTGTTCATCAAGTATTTCAGCGCTGCATGATCGAAAAAAAACAAAAATTTTAGTTCCTAATAAATAAGAACAAAATTTTTCTAATGCAAAAATGACAGCAAAAAGCTCTTTTTCCATTGTCGAGTAGTTACGTTGAGCCGAGTCGAGAGTTCTAGAGGCATAGGCTATCACGTGTGGTCCTTCTTTACTCCTTTGGCCGAGAACGGCTCCCACATTAAGGTCAAATGCGTCACACATAATCTCAAATGGTAAAGTCCAATCTGGTGGTTGTACGATTGGTGCGGATATAAGCCTTCCCTTAAGCTCATCGAATGAATCTTTGCAAGATTGATCAAAAACAAAATTCTCATCCTTTTGTAGCAATTGGCAAAGAGGTTGTGCCAACTTAGAGAAGTCATTTATGAACCGTCGGTAGAAACCTACATGGCCCAGAAAACTACGAATTTCCTTCACCGTAGTGGGGTATGGAAGTGAGCGAATTACATCAACCTTTCCCTTATCAATGGCAATTCCTTGGGCCGAAACCACATGATCAAGTACCAATCCTTTACTTACCATGAAATGGCATTTCTCGTAGTTTAAAACCAATTTAAATTCAATGCATCGATTAAGAACATAAGAAAGATTGGAAAGGCATTGAGAGAATGAATTACCGTAAACAGTAAAATCATCCATAAAAACCTCTATTCCTCGCTCGATGTAATCAGAGAAAATGCTTAACATGCATTATTGGAATGTGGCCGGAGCATTGCAAAGACCGAAAGGCATTCTCTTATAGGTGAAAGTTCCGAAAGGGCAAGTGAATGTTGTTTTTTCTTGGTCTTCGGGTGCCACCGGAACTTGAAAAAATCCAGAAAATCTGTCAAGACAGCAGTAATGTGATTTTTCGGCAAGTCTTTTGATCATTTGATCGATAAATGGTAAAGGAAAATGGTCCTTTCGGGTTTGTGAGTTGAGTTTTCTATAATCGATACACATTCTCCAACCATTCTGTACTCTCTTCGGAATCATTTCTCCTTCGGCATTTTCGACCATTGTAATTCCAGTCTTCTTTGGCACAACATGGACCGGACTTACCCACTTGCTATCAGAAATGGGGTAGATAATGTCAGCATCTAGCAACTTTTGACTCTCCTCCTTTACAACCTCCATCATTGGCGGGTTTAAACGTCGCTGGCCTTCTCTCGTTAGCTTTACGTTCTCCTCTGTTTTAATTTTATGCATGCAAGTGGATGGACTTAAGCCTTGGATATTAGCTAATGTCCATCCAATTGCCTTTTTATAGGTGCACAAAACAGCAATCAATTCTTCCTCTTCCTGCCGTGATAATTCACTTGAAATGATAATTGGCAAGGTTCGGTTATCGCCTAAAAATTCATATTTGAGATGCGATGGAAGTTACTTCAATTCTAGTTATGGCGCCTGCAAAATTAAGGGAAAGGGTTTAGATTAACATGGATTTAATCGAAAATCAGAAATGGAGGAAAGAGTTGAAATGATTTTGCTTTCATTGTCAAGATATTCTAATTCCCTACAAAAATCATAAAACAAATCAGTTTCGATACGATCATCGGCTAACGGATCTATAATATCAACAAAATTTAAACTTGCGATAGAATCAGGATATTTCATAGCTTTGTACACATCGAATTTAACCACTTCCCCGTCAAATTCCATGGTTAAGATGCCGTTATGAACATCGATTTTTGTATGTGCTGTTGACAAGAAAGGGCGTCCAAGCAAGATTTCTAATCCGTTGTTACTGCGGTCATTTTCCATGTCAATAATGTAAAAATCAGCAGGGAAAATGAGATCGTTTACCTTTACCAACACGTTTTCTAGTACCCCTTCGGGGTAGATAACTGACCGATCAGCTAATTGAACCGTCACTCGCGTCTCCTTTAATAGTTCTGTTGAAATTTTGTTGTAGACACTTAGCGGCATGACATTAATAGATGCGCCTAGATCGCACATCGCCCTTTTTTATTCCGAATTTTTCTATTTTGCAAGGAATTGCGAACATCCCTTTGTCCTTGTATTTCGGTGGTAGGCATTTTTGAAAAATAGCAGAAATATTCTCGCTGAGGTTAACTCTTTCATTGCCAGATAACCGCCTCTGATTTGTGCATAAGTCCTTCAAAAACTTCACATATTTTGGCACCTTCCGAATGACATCAAGGAGTGGAATATTGATTTCCACTTTTTTGAATATATCCAGAATTTCCTTCTCCGCTTCCTTTTTGTCACGCCTTGCAAGCCTTCCTAGAAAGGGAGGAGGAGTCTCGTAAGTAGAAAAAGAAGGACTAGGAATGACTTTACCCGAGGTAGGCGAGGATTTTTCTTCTTGACTCTTCAAAGAAGTGTATTCTTTGTCTTTCTCGATTTTCATGGACTCCTTTGTCGGTTCTGGTGAAATTACGGTACCACTTCGTAAAGTAATTGCGCTCACATTTTCCCTTAGATTTGTTTCTGTTTGAGAGGGTAATCATCCTTGAGACTTTAGACGACCAACGGTTTGGGCTAGTTGGCTTATTTGTTTATCAATTTCTTGGAGATGGGATTGTGTTTGGGTTTGGAATTTCTTTTGTGAAATGGCCAACTTTTCAACAATGATCTCAAGAGAGGTTTTTTTGTGGTGCTTGATTTGGAAAGGGAGGTGGAGGTGGTCTCGGTTGGTAATTTTGGTTTTTGTTTCCATAGCTCATATTTGGGTGATCTCTCCAACCGGGATTGAAAGTGTTACCGTAGGAATTGTATGGCCTTTGAGGAGGTCCTGGAAAATTATTTATGGCATTCTCATCTTGTAGCATTGGACATGAATCGGTTGGGTGATTCGGCATCGTACAGATTCCACTAACCTTCGTGGCTCCTATCTTACCTGTAACAAGAGAGTTGACAATATCAGTCAACTTGTCTATTTTATTTTCCAAAGAAACGGTACTTACTTCGTGAACCCATCGGCTAGGTTCACTTGAAGAGCCAAACTGTTGCGAGTTTGCAGCCATAGTAGAGATTAGAGTTCTCGCATTTTCTGGCATCATATTGACGAGTGCGCCACCACTTGCAGCATCCACCATCTTTTTGTCCATTGGAAGCATCCCTTCATAGAGATACTGAAGGAGGGTCTGCTCAGATAGGCCATGCTGTGGGCAACTTGCGCATAACTTTTTGAACCTCTTCCAGTAGTCGTAGAGAGATTCATCACTTCATTGTTGGATTCCCAAAATGCTTCGCCTAAGCTCGCTCGTCTTTGCCACTGGAAAATACCTATTAAGGAAAACACGAGATAGTTCAGTCTATGTGGTTATTGAGTTAGGCGGAAGGTAAAATAACCATTCTTTAAAGGAAATGCCCTTAGTTTGATTTGGTCTTCCGAGACTCCTTGCGGCTTCATGCTACTACACACCATGTGGAATTCGGCGAGATGTTTATGTGGACTTTCCCTAGGGAGACTGTTGAATGTAGGGAGGAGATGAATTAACCCCGTTTTGAGTTGAAAAGGGGTGGTGCCTTGAGGAAAGGTAATGCAGAGCGGTTGTTGTACGGCGGGGGCAGCGACAAGCTCTCTAATGGTTTGGTTCGCCATTGGCTCTGGTTCAAACGTGGGATTTGTGTTTGGAGTAGTGGCATTGGGATATGGTCCTTCATTGGGAGTTGGTTCTGGTTCACGTGGTGGCGTCGCAGAAGTAGATTCCAGATTGGATTGTCGTTCTCTTTGCTCTTGCTGCTTCTTTCGTCGAAGCGTTTGACCGTGGTTTCTACGAGCGCTTGCTTCAATTTTCGGGTTATAGTCAACTAAAATCCCCGGGTTTCTCCTGGTCATAAAAATCAAACAAAATAATCAGTAATTACCGAAAATTAAACTCCCCGGCAACGGCGCCAATTTTGATAAGCGTCGTTTTGCCTATCAAAATAAAATAAACCTCTTCAAAAATAAAATAAATAAATAAAAGGGTAGAATAGTGGAAGAGGGAAATCCACAGGGAGTTTAATGGAATTCTTGATTAAATTTCTTGTTCTCAACCTGAAATAAAAAAAAAAGTGATTTGAGAAGTAACAAGAAAATAAAGTAAACAAGTAAAATTGCAAAGAAAGATGTATTAAAATAGAAGCAATAAAATAAAAAAAAATAAAAGATTAAGTTGAATAAACACAAGTATAAGAATCGCCTCGAGCTAGTTTTGTCAATTCCCACGATCATTGAAAATAGATTTTTGCTTCGGGATTCATGTCGGTTACAGTCTACGAGGCCCAACCCATCGTAACTTGCTTTTCTCTCATGTAATCGATCTTCCCAAGTCTATCTTCGAAAGTCGATTCTTAAGTAAATCAGCCACGTCTATCACTGTTAAAATACTTAGTTTTAAAATAGGAAAAACCCAACTCGGAAGTTGTCTCATCGAGAATCATTTCCAATCTCGTCTTTCCTTAGCGGACCGCCACTAAGAGTGTTCATAGGAAGTCGAAATGCCACAGGCCGATCCTTCCTCCCAGCTGTAAAATTAAATGATTCCAGACCAACGGATCCTTTTTGATTTGAAAAATGTTTAAAAATTTTAGTAAGGCCGATTGCCAAACTATCTAAGCAGAAAAACGAAAATGTATCCCGAAGGGATTTAAGCAATATTCAATTCTCACGTGAAGAATTGATTCATACTAGCTCTTGGCTTGAGAAAAATTAGCCTAGCATGATATTGATTATCATACTTAACATATTTTGATAATGTAAAAACATAGAATAAAACAAAAAAAAGTTGAAATAAAACAAAAGAAGAAAATTTTATTGAAAATGAAAGCAAAGTAACAACAAGAACTAAGACAAGAGATGTTCTTAGCCTTACCCAAAGGTGGGTATTTATAGGCTTCAAATTACTAAAACAACAAGGAAACTAATCAAAATAAAATAAGATAATATCCTAAAAATATAAAAATGTAATCCAAAATCCCCCAAATCATGTCAACGGATCAAGATAAGTTGTTTCTAGAATATTCTCGTGTTGACTTCTGATCAGCCATGTCAGATCCGCGTCGTGCCCAGCGTCGTGCCCACGTCTTCAGCCACGATAGAAAAAAATTGCAAAGCCGTATGCGGTGAGAGTCGCACGTACGGTAACGAGGGGGGTTCCTAAGTCTTCAGCCACAACAGAAAAAACTACAGATTAAGTCGTTTTATTGCCATTTCCAGTATTGGGTTCACTACACAAGAAATAAATCAAATGCAACCAACTAAGTAGTGAAAAGTTCATAAGACAAAGAGATTAGCAAGTAAAAAGTGTCAAATATAGAATACATCAAAACTAAATGTTAATTCATATATAACATTTTCAATTTCATACATACATGGTTGAATTTTCAATATAGGCTCATACCTGATCATAGAAATATCCATAAAGCCTCAATATATTGGGATGACGTAGTTGATGTCCAACTTGACATTGTTGTAGTTGGCTTTTAAAAAGAACTTTGAGGGTCACAATATGATTGCTCTACTGGAAAATTACACAAGGATCTTTAATTGATCAGGCCATCTCTAATGAGATGAGATTAATAGTCAACTATGTACAAAAGTTACAAATAAGGAAATCAGATGACTTTTCCAAAATTTTTATCTTTATTTATGGGACATCATTCGTGTCGCTGTATTTGACATGGTAAAAAGTTTCTTTGAAAGCAGTCATGTAGTTAATGGAGATGAAACATAGCAATGTTGTCCTTATTCCAAAAAAGAGAAATTCGTTTAAGGTCTCACATTATAAACCTATTACAATTTAGCCTACAAAAATTTTTGACATCAAGATTGAAAATCCACCTCTCAAGAATTATTTCTCCTGCCCAGTTAGCTTTTATTTCAAGAGTGGCCCATGAAGCTTTTTATGCTAATAGAGAAAGCGTAAATTGGGGTTAAAATATTACTATGTCCATTAACCTTGATATGTCAAAAGCTTATGATAAAATTGAATAGGCTTTCTTGGAAAAATTAATATCGAAAATGGATGTATTGTATCATGGAATGTATCACTACCTCGAATTTCTGGATATAATATTGGATCCTTTAACACGAAAAGAAGCCTGAGACAAGGAGATCCACCCTCTCCTTTTCTATTTCTTTTGGTAGCTATTGGAATAGAGCCCTTTATTTAATAACCCGTATATGTTTTTGGTTATCAAGGAAAACTGGCATTTGGTCTCCTTTTCTTGAGTTTTGCTGGCTGACACTTCAAAAAGAGGATGATGTAGTCAACCATTTTCCCTCTTAGTTATTTGTTTACTTGTCTATTTATTTTAATGGTGTGTTAAGGTAACCTTAATTATATGAGAACACATAATGTGAGTGGCTTGCATATCAGTTATGCAATCTAACTATCACTCTCCTGGTCCGTTGATAATTGTTATAGCATTGACGTTGATTCTTTGCAAATGAGTTAGAGAACGAACATTCTTGTTAAAAGATGGCTTTCATGCATCCATACAACTCGAGCCATGCAGATTGCAGCTAAAGAACATGCTGTTGTTTTGTTGATTAGTTAACATTTTGTTACGTATTTACATTTGAACTAAGTTAGTGATGTATTTGTTGTAATTGGTGCTGATGGATGTGATAAATCAGTTTAACCAAATGTGCAAGCAAGGTTTTTTTAAGTTTCCAGACCTTGATAGCGGAGATTGGTGTGTTTAGGTAAATTTTTTTTTTTTTGTTTTCAGTCAACTTGTATACTTGATATATGTAATGTGATGTTTTTCGGCATTATTATCAATGATTCTTGTAATACCCCATTTTTGCCTGGGCCCATACCAAAAAATGATAAAAATAAATAAATAAATAAATAAATTCCTAGCCCAGTCCAGAATATATCATTTGGCCCAATCAGAATGGCCCATTACTTGAAAAGATTGAAGGTCCATCTACAAACTTGACGTATATGGAAACATAATCTTCAAGGATACGCAATCTTAGAAATGATATGTAAATCTTCGATATGATATGCAATCTTAGAAGATATGGTATGCAATCTTAGAAGATATGATTTTGATATCTTAGAGATTTAATTTGAAGATACCCTTTAATCTTAGCCGTTGATGTAATTGATCTGTACCGTTGGATTTGGGGAGGCTCAACTATAAATAGAGGCCTCACCCCCCCATTGAAAAGGACACTTGAGTTTTGAAAAGCAACAAAAATTCTTGAGAGCTTTCACTCAAATTTCTCTCCCTCTTACGTTCTTATTTTCTGCGGTTTGTTCTTATTTTATTCTTTGTTCATCTTCGTTTTTCAACCTTTTTTATTTTGATTTAATCCATGTTTCCCTATTTTTTATTTTTTTATTTTTTAATAATTTTAGTGTCATATCAAACTATTTTATTTTTTTAAATATTTTTTTAAAATATTACTCTTAGTAAATTGTTTTTTTAAATTTTACTCAAATCATTGTTTTAAAAAATATATTTCATTTAATTGTCGTTTTTATCCAAAAATTGTTTTTTTAATTAAAGGCAATATTTGACATTTAGGATTTTTGAGAAAAGTAGTGCCCTAACTTACTGGGTTGCGATTTTTCTCGTCGAATTCGAATATCCAAGTACCCTTCTAAATGTTTTGAGTTTTAAAATATAAACAACTATTCTTGAGATTTCAAAACGTTGTGTCCTAACTTACTGGATATGGCGTTTTGTTGTTTCAAGATAGAAATTTTCCAAAGGCAAGCTTAGCTTCGAAGATTTTGAAATATTGCGTCCTAACTTACTGGATGTGATGTTTTGATTCGTTTGAGATAAGTGAGTCTTAGTTTTCAACTTCAAAACGTTCAAATAGTTTTCTTTTAATAGAGGATTGCACTTTAAAATTTTCAAATTTCTGACATAAAAGACGACAAATAATCAATTAGGTACCAATTTTTAGGCGTTACGAGGGTGTTAACCCTTCCTCGTACGTAACCGACTCCCGAACTCGTTTTCTTTACTTCGTAGACCAAAACTAATGATTTTAAAACAAAATGTTTTATAGGGTGATCCAATCACCTAAAAAGATTAGTGGCGACTCCCATTTTCGTTTTTTTTAAAGTCGACCCCGTTTTTCCAAAACCTCTTAAAAAATGGTTTCAACAGCTTGGCGACTCCGCTGGGGACCAATAAGAGAGTCAAGCCATATAATTTATTATTTTTTGTCTTAATGTCAGAAATTTGAAAAATTTTGAAATACAATCCTCTTTCATTACATGTGTTTGAATTACTACTGCATATGTTTGTTATATTTTGGCGCGCATTGCATTTGCATGACCGTTGTGGTCACACCCTTAAGTGGGAGTGAAAAACTACGCCTTCGTGAGGTTTTCACCTCCGTGCAAGATAGTGGATCGCTTCCGGAATACATCCGTACCTATGTCTTCATGAGATTTTCATCTCTGTGCATCCATAGGGAAATATATTCCCCTGAACTGAACTCGGTCCGTATGAGCCTATAATGGGTGAGGATCGAGGAATTTGCTGGTTCAAGTATCTCAACTTTAGAGCTAAACCACATATAGAAGACATAGGTATCCACCCTAGGTAGAACTATTCCAAACCTTAGCAATCACCCTGATAGGTGTTTGCTTATTTTATTTTCCTTATGATCTATTTTGTGACACTAACTTGTTGTGTTTTATTGCATATCATCTCATATTTTAAAAGGTATCGATTCATGGTCAGTTTCTAAGTTAGAGAGTTTTATTATGGAGAACGGACTTCTTGATAGAGTGGAAGGCAACGCTAATGTCCATATATGGTCAGAGCAAACTCAGTTAGTAAAGGGAGATAGTCTAGCTATGGGATATGTGTCAGAGCTGTCAGACTACACAGTATCAGTGTCACACAGAATAATCACCATGAGTTAAAGTAAATATGGGATCAATAGAGTAGCGAAGCCAAGCAATTTTTCTACAACAACTATGGGGACTTGCAGTACTTGCTTGACTTGAAAATATACGAGAATTTGTTTCGGGCCATCACTCAGTATTGGAATCTTGTATACAGTTGCTTTACGTTTGGAAAAGCCGATATGGTACCCGTGGTAGAGGAATATTTGGTTTTGTAGCGTTGTCCTAAGATTCAAGTTGATAAAGTTTACTCAAGGGCTGACTGTATGCCAACTTTTGTGAGGAGGTTGATGAACTTCATGGGGAGAGGGAGCGTGCTAAAAAGGAAAGAGCAAGAAGGAAATGGGGCAGCGTTGGAATTCTTGCCTCTTCTGCCACTGGTGCTTCCTAATATTATTCGAATTAAAGCAGAATTGGATGCGAGGAAGATTGTTCGACACCCTATAGCAAGGCGTGCTACAAGAACTAAAGGGGAGAAGCTAATGTACTTACCAATCACTTCAAGGTGAACAAGAAGAGTACTGATGGACGCTTCTACCATTACAGCATTTCTCTTGCATATGAAGATGGTCGATGGTAAGAGTGTTGGAAGGAAAATGATTGACAGAATGCATGAGACCTACAAAAGTGAGTTGGATGGAAAAATTAGGCCTATGATGGTAAAAGGCTTATTTACTATAGGACCGCTATCAAACAACAAGCATGAGTTTACTATGTTGCACCTATTAGAGACAATGGAAATGCAAGCCTTGATGGCCTACCCAAATGGACGCAAAAGAAAGAGATTTAAGAAGACCATATCATTTAAAGACCTTTAAAGTGGAGATTAGTTATGCTAAGAAGATACCCATGTAAGCATTTCAAAATGCTTTGTGCGGACAGGAATCTGAAAGCTCTCAAGAAACACTGAAGGTGCTGGATATCATTTTAAAGCAGCATGCTGTGAAGTAGGAATGCCTACTTATTCGCCAATCTTTCTTTCAAGATAATCAGAACAACTTCATAGACATTGGAGGAGGTGTCCATGGCTGTAGGGATTATCTCATGGGTGAAGCCATAGCTCAAATTCGAGATGGTAGAAGATCATTTATGGACCCTGAAGGTACAAGCTGATACATCAAGCGCGAAATACAAGCTACAGTCAGATCGTGGTCAAGAGTTAGCTTTGTCGTTTAGGAGAGTTAAAGCTTTGGGCCATAGGGTGAAGGCGTAATTGTAATCCATTCATATGTAAAGATATTCTTTTTCTAAATAAAGTTTTCTAAATGAAATTGAATCGAGATCGATACCTTTTTGAACCCATGCATTTGCATTTACATTACATCAAAGAAAAGAAGGTGTTGATTCAAAATTCTATTCCTAAATAGAATAGTTTGTCATAAGGAAACGAATTTCTTGATAAAGTGGATTATAGTGCGGTCGTTTGAATATAGTCCAAGTAAACATGACGAGAAAAAGCTGGTAGTCCACAAAGGAATTCATGATTTAATTGCCAAAGACTCAAGCCAACGAAAATTATCCAAGAGCCGGCACTTTTGATGAGTATCATAGAGATAAACGAGCAAGAGATCAAGGCTCAGATCAAGCAGCAAGGAGCTAGCAAAGGCATCTTTTAGAGAATTTATAGGATTCGACCATAAAGAAAAGATCAGCGTTTACTGAGACTATGAAGGGCAAGACCACATATGTAATCTATTTTCATGTAAAGAAATTTGTTTTCTAGAAAAGTTATTCTAATGGAATTGAATTCATGATCAACATCTCCTTTTCTTTTGCATTTATGCATTTTCATTGCATCGTATCCCTTGCATTTAAATCCATAAAAAGACCTTAATTAGTTACGGATAAAAAGAGAAAGGAAGAAAGAGAGAGAGAAGAGGGCCACAGCTGAGTGGAAAAGAAGATGCTCCCTTACATGTCCTAAATTTTTGTATCAAGAAGGATAGCTTACCTAGAGCTAAGGTGTTTGGAAATGGAAATCGTTCCATCAATGCCATACATGAAGAATGGACTGATTAAAGAAATCTAGAGGGCATTCGTCCTTACGAACCAGGAAAATCCTTAAACAACTGGACTGCGGAAGAACTTCTTGTAGTCTTTAGAAATTATACAGAGTAGTCTGTAAAACACTCTTATTATTCTAAAGCCTAGGAGTAACAGGATTTCATTTGTGAAATAGGCTCGTGTTCAGACATTTTTGTTTCAATAAAACATATCTTTCATGATTAATTTGGGCAAATATTCCCTAATTCTTTATTCTTTGATTTTTTAATTTTCATTAAAATTTCTTCATTCATAACATGTAAATAGTCATTCTTGAATTAATTCATTCCTTGTACATTCTTTTGTGCCTATCTTGGATCCCTAGATATCAATGACAGGGGCAATGATACTACAGATTTAGAGTCCCTTTTGAGCGTGACATGTGTTTAAAGGAATCTCAGTACTTTGAAGATGACAGAAATTGTAACCTTGTTTCTGAATTTGTTGAAAATGGTAAAGTAAGAAGAAGCAAATTTACCCCATGAAGAGATGGTAGAGAATTTAGCCTTAAAGGAATGAAGGGTTGTGAAAATGGAAACACGCATAGCCGGAGAGCCAAAACAAGACCTCGTGGAGGCTATTATGGGAATTCAAAAAACATTTTCAAGGTTAAAAGAGGTCTATTAGAATGTTAAAAGAACGTATGAAGGAGGATACAAATAACTAGGGTAAACATGAGGTTTGGGCATTACTGGTCCATCTTGGAAAGGGATCGCATCAGTTATACCATAAATGTCGAATTTAAAGAGTCAAGACTTATGGGGCATGTATGTTATGGGCCTGAGTTTCAAGCTGACAATGGTTCATCTTTGTGGTTGCCGACTGCTCCATTAAGAGGGTGGAGATAGCTTCATATGCCAATATTACAAAGTCAACAGTTATCTAAGTAAAAAAAACAAAAAAAAAGGATCATATCCAACTGCACAATGTCAAAAGTTTGTAGTCTGTTCAAAAATAAGGTGCTATGTCATAGTATAACAAAGGTTGCCAAAAGAAAAAGAAAAAGAAGGTAAAATAAGTTACAGAAGATAACTGAGACTAGTAAAGATTGGCATAAGAAACTACCACTTACTCTCTATGTTTATATTGGAGCAAAGACTTTCAATCCCTGTGATTTTAAGGGTTCTAACTATCATCCTTGAAATGGATGCATTATTTGGCTCTCCTAAGTAGTCTGATGTGCCGTCAATAGCTGCGGTGGATAGCTTCAGGAAATGGCTATTGATTTCCAACTGTAAGGCATCAGGCCGTACACAGTCTCTGAAGCTTGAAATGATAGATTCTCTCTTCAAACCAGTTTCTGATAAAATGGATGAGGGTATCATGAAGGAAGCTCTCTTAGACTTCTATACAAGTTCAGGGAAGAGGAAGCCTGATCAGCTTATTATTGTCAAGAATGGGGTTAGCAAGCCTCAATTCAATCAAATTTTGAACAAAGAACTTAATCAGGTTCCTTGACGAGAATTGGAACCCCAAGTTTATGGTCATTGTGGCATAGAAAAACCATTATACCAAGATTTTCAGCGGGGATCTCCTGACAAAATCCTGCCTAGAACCGTTATAGACAACAAAAACTATTATCTTAAGAACGACGACTTCTATCTTTGTGCCCATGCTGGAATGATAAGGAACCACAAGTCATACTCATTATCATGTTCTCTTAAATCAGATTGGGTTTTCGGTCGATAATCTGTAGGAGCTAGTCAATGCTCTATCCTACGTGTATCAAAGGAACATGACAGTCATATTCGTTGTGGCCCCTATTTGTTATGCTCATTTGGCAACTTCACAATTGGGGCAATTTATAAAGTTTGAGGGTGCTTCAGAGACATCATCGGGCCACTGTGGAGTGACAACTCCGAGAGCAGTTTCTGTACCTCAACCTCCCAGGTTGAAGAATAATGTCAGCAGCTCTATTCTCATCTACTGAGAATTATTGAACCATCTACTTGTATAGAGCTTTTTAGATTTCAGCCACCATACACTCTCTATGCTTGTCAAACGTCAGCCAGGAATTTTGGCTGGGGCAACACTTTTCTCGTGGGTATATGAATTGAGATTTTTTCCATCCAAGCTTCGATGGAGTTAAGGATTGAATACTTCTAGTGAGCTTAATTGGAAAATATTCATCCTAATTAAATGGATGACACAGACGATGAGGGTTCGTCCACAAGAATTTCTCACGGAAGCCAAGGTGACAACCCGCAAAGGGCGCTTTGAGACTTCTATTTCAAAAAAAAAGAAAAGAAAAGAGAAAAAAGAAAAAGAGAAAAGAAAAAAGAAAATAGAGAGGCCAAGGTGAAAACCCGCAAAGGGCGCCTTGAGACCAAATGGGTTTTGAGTTGAAAACCTGAAAGGGCAGCTCAAATTTGGAAAGGCATGCAATAACCTTGCCATACCGAATTCGACAAGAAGTGAAGTATGTTACATACCGGGGCATCAACAAAGTACTTTGGGTCTTCTAAACACATGTTAAACTCAAAGCAGTCTTCATGGAATTTGTATATGGAAGCCTAAGCTGCGATATCTAGGGCATCTGATTTTTTGTTAGTTTACTATCTTTGTATTCTCTTTTTTCTTAAAGATAGATTTCTAGATTAATCTCTTTTGTATTATTTTTGGTAAATCATTTGAACTCTAATTTTCCTCAAGATCAATTTATTTGTTGTCTATTATTCATAAAGAATGTTGCATTGAAATAATGGTCGATGAACTAGAATATTTTCACAAATGAAGTTTTACATATTACTCTGGAAATTACTGGATAATACAAGAAACTGAAACATGACAATTGTTTAAGGAATTCCCATTGAGTAAGGATCGGAGGTCCTTGAGAGAATTTCTTCTTCAGTCCAAATGATGATTGGACAATTCAAACGATTGATCCTAAGAGAGGATCATTTTACAGACATCTCCAGTGGGTCGTAACGTTCGGGAATGGTACGGTGGACCAAATTGATAGAGAAGATTCAAAGCATACGAGCAGAGTATGATTGATACTTGAGAACAATGAAGATGAAACTTTGATGAATGAATGATGACATTCGAAATAGGAATCATTCTCATAACATTTTTTGCATCATAATGTGCTTAATTAGGAGCATTTGACTCATTTCGATCATGGCATCCTAATCATTATGCATATGCACATACGCATTCTACAGGTTATGTCCTCTAGAGGACAATGAAGATTAAAGATTTCAGCATGGCATCCTTGTGCTTACAGGGAACATGTTAAAGATAACAGATCTGGAATCCCTGTGCTCACAGGGAACAGGTCGAAGATATCAGCATGGCATCCCTGTGCTTACAGGGAACACGTTGAAGATAACAAATCTGACATTTCTGTGCTTACAGCGAAGCAGATCGAAGATATCAGCATGGCATCCCTGTGCTTACAGGGAACAGGTTGAAGATAGCAGATCTGACATTCGTGTACTTACAGCGAAGCAGATCGAAGATATCAGCATGGCATCCCTGTGCTTACAGGGAACAAGTTGAAGATAGCAGATCTGACATTCCTGTGCTTACAGTGAAGTAGATCGAAGATATTAGCATGGTATCCCTGTGCTTACAGAGAACAGGTTGAAGATGACAGATTTGGCATCCCTGTACTTACAGGGAATAGATCGAAGACATAGCAGATCTGACCTTCATGTGTTTACATCGAAGCAAATCCAAGATGATTTGGCATCCCTGTGCTTACAGGGAACAGATCGAAGATATAACAGATCTGACCTTCATGTGTTTACATCGAAGCAGATCCAAGATGAATTGGCATCCTTGTGCTTACAGGGAACAGATCGAAGACATAGCAGATCTGACATTCCTGTGCTTACAGCGAAGCAGATCGAAGATATTAGCATGGTATCCCTGTGCTTACAGGGAACAGGTTGAAGATGACAGATTTGGCATCCCTGTGCTTACAGGGAACAGATCGAAGACATAGTAGATCTGACCTTCATGTGTTTACATCGAAGCAGATCCAAGATGATTTGGCATCCCTGTGCTTATAGGGAACAGATCGAAGACATAGCAGATCTGACCTTCATGTGTTTACATCGAAGCAGATCCAAGATGAATTGGCATCCTTGTGCTTACAGGGAACAGATCGAAGACATAGCAAATCTGACCTTCATGTGTTTACATCGAAGCAGATCCAAGATGATTTGGCATCCCTGTGCTTACAGGGAACAGATCGAAGACATAGCAGATCTGACCTTCATGTGTTTACATCGAAGCAGATCCAAGATGATTTGGCATCCCTGTGCTTACAGGGAACAGATCGAAGACATAGCAAATTTGACCTTCATGTGTTTACATCAAAGCAGATCCAAGATGATTTGGCATCCCTGTGCTTACAAGGAACAGATCAAAGACATAGTAGATCTGACCTTCATCAAAGATGATTTGGCATCCCTGTGCTTACAGGGAACAGATCGAAGGCGTAGCAGATCTGACTTTCATCAAAGCAGATCCAAGATGATTTGGCGTCTCTGTATTCGACAGGGAGCAGATTGAAGAACTCAAGACTCAGCGAGCCCGGGCAAAATGGGTCCTTTGATAGTCTTTGCTTTATTCCTGTTACACAGCAATAAGCAAAGAGGGGCAGCTGTAATACCCCATTTTTGCCCGGGCCCATACCAAAAAATGATAAAAAAATAAATAAATAAACAAATTCCAAGCCCAGTCCAGAATATATCATTTGGCCCGATCAGAATGGCCCATTACTTGAAAAGATCGAAGGTCCATCTACAAACTTGACGTATATGGAAACATAATCTTCAAGGATACGCAATCTTAGAAATGATATGTAAATCTTAGATATGATATGCAGTCTTAAAAGATATGGTATGCAATCTTAGAAGATATGATTTTGATATCTTAGAGATTTAATTTGAAGATACCCTTTAATCTTAGCCGTTGATGTAATTGATCTGTACCGTTGGATTTGGAGAGGCTCAACTATAAATAGAGGCCTCCCACCCCCTCATTGAAAATGACACTTAAGTTTTGAGAAGCAACAAAAATTCTTGAGAGATTTCACTCAAATTTCTCTCCCTCTTAAGTTCTTATTTTCTGCGGTTTGTTCTTATTTTATTCTTTGTTCATCTTCGTTTTTCAACCTTTTTTATTTTGATTTAATCCATGTTTCCCTATTTTTTATTTTTTTATTTTTAATAATTTTAGTGTCATATCAAACTATTTTTTAAATATTTTTTTAAAATATTACTCTTAGTAAATTGTTTTTTTAAATTTTACTCAAATCATTGTTTTAAAAAATATATTTCATTTAATTGTCGTTTTTATCCAAAAATTGTTTTTTTAATTAAAGGCAATATTTGACATTTAGGATTTTTGAGAAAAGTAGTGCCCTAACTTACTGGGTTGCGATTTTTCTCGTCGAATTCGAATATCCAAGTACCCTTCTAAATGTTTTGAGTTTTAAAATATAAACAACTATTCTTGAGATTTCAAAACGTTGTGTCCTAACTTACTGGATATGGCGTTTTGTTGTTTCAAGATAGAAATTTTCCAAAGGCAAGCTTAGCTTCGAAGATTTTGAAATATTGCGTCCTAACTTACTAGATGTGATGTTTTGATTCGTTTGAGATAAGTGAGTCTTAGTTTTCAAGTTCAAAACGTTCAAATAGTTTTCTTTTAATAGAGGATTGCACTTTAAAATTTTCAAATTTCGGACATAAAAGACGACAAATAATCAATTAGGTACCAATTTTTAGGCGTTACGAGGGTGCTAACCCTTCCTCGTACGTAACCGACTCCCGAACTCGTTTTCTTTACTTCGTAGACCAAAACTAATGATTTTAAAACAAAATGTTTTATAGGGTGATCCAATCACCTAAAAAGATTGGTGGCGACTCCCATTTTCGTTTTTTTTAAAGTCGACCCCGTTTTTCCAAAACCTCTTAAAAAATGGTTTCAACAATTCTAACAGCAAATCCTCTTCTTGTTTTTGGTTCTTATTCAAGCACTGTTCTTGCTAGCTTGAGCTCGATTCCTTTGTTTGTTCAGCAACATATTGTAGCTTGAAGCTTAAGAATCTGCTAAATCTCTTAATCCGTTTTCTTAGTCCCTACAATTCTGTTTCATGTTCCAAGTATATATGGCACTTTATCTTATTTGACTATGTAATTTAACTGCTAGTTATACTGCAAGACATTTATTACAGGTTCTTACCCATAATCCTGTTAGATATGCTATGGTTGTTTAAATCATAATTGATGAAAATGAGACGAATAACTAATGTCTTTCTTGATGTTTGGGTTCGATAAGGAACTGAAGAAAGAAGTTGCTATTAAGGTTATCGATTTAGAGGAATCGTAAGTTGATAGCTTTGTTACTTTTGTTTAATTTATTCCTCAGGTGGTTGCTGTGTTCAAGATAGTCTTGTTTACGATCTTCCATTTGTTTAAATATTAACTTACTCTCTTTCCCACATCTCCCTCTTACACAGGGTCTGTATGTAGACTTGTGGGTTTTTCTGGTGAGAAAACCACTTTTTCTTGGTAAATAAGCATCAGTAGTTTGTGTGTGTTCAGCAAAACAAATTTATCTTCATCTTCCCAGTCATCCATAGAAGTCCCGTTATATATATCTCCGACTTGCATGGGAGTTTGCTGATGCATTTGATTACTGCAAGTAGAGACTTGGAATGTAACAACTTCCCATTACTTACTGTTTGTTTTGCACTTCATATTTCATCTCTTTCTTATGCATGCTTCATTTTTATTTTATTTGTTGATGTTGCAGTGAGGATGAAATGGGGGACATCCAGTAGGTATTTCCTTTCTTACGAGCTAGTATCTGAAGTTTTTAACAAATAAGTTTTTAAAATTGAGTGAAATTATTCAAATTAAATTAAAATTTTATTACAAATTAGCACATAAATTTGAAACAATATATATTTGAAAACTTTTTCAAAGCAAAATAATAAAAAAATGCTTTAATACGATAAACTTGAATCATTAATTTTTTTATTTTTTTAGAAATTTTTAAAATTTTAATCTTTCTTTATATATTCTTTAGAATTTTTTTTAATTTTTATAATTTTTTAAAAAATATAAATTTTTTATTTTTAAAAATTATTTTGAATTTTATTTGTAATTTTTGTTAAAAGAGAGACCAATTTACCTATTTTCAAAATTGATAGGAATCAAAGGGTTATTTATATTAATCTGTTATTTGAATTATTCGAATGGTAAATTTAACTCGACTTAAACTCGAAACTTGAATTACTTATTCAAGTTAACTCAAAAAAATTGAGTAACTCAGTTTGATTAACTCGGAATCCGATTATTTTTTTTTAAATAAAATTGAGTTTTACTTCCCCTAGATGTACCAACGTAATATAATTTATAAAAATAGAGTATTTTATAGATTTAAATGTTAATTATATTGTAGTCTTAGTATATTTATGATAAGGTTTAATTTTATTAAAGTTAAGATGATTGCAAATTTTATTAAATTTAAAAGGAAGATTTATAAGTATATAATAATAATAATAATAATTGAAGATTGCATTTAAAAATAAAGTTTAAATTTTGTATAGCATGTCGTTTGCTCCTTTTGTAGGATTAAATCACCATTGCCAATTAATTTTATTTAGGATGTCCACTGTCGGTAGAAGTGACTAATCGTATAGGACATGCCGCAATAAGTTAGATTGCCAGGACAAGCTTCACTGAAACATGAATATTCAATGAACTAGAAGTTGATCAGATTGCACATTTATATATATTGCAAATTGCATGAGTTTCAAACACATAATATGCGAAACAATATACAAAACTTCAAAATCCAATTCAACTAATATGACACTCTTTCATCACCTACTTTGTTCGAATTTGCATCCCAACTAATGGAATGGAATAAAAAGCATAGCAACATTTAAGTTCCAGCTGCTACGACACCATGCAGCTAGAGCATTTCCTTCAACTAAATTTGCCAAGAGTGTGACCATGAAGTATCCATTAACTAATTGAAGATCGTTTTCTAAACAAATAATAAAGTGGTCTGAAGCTGTACTTTAAAAAATGTTTAATTAATACTTTAAAATTCTATTAATTTTATTTATTGAATAGTAAAAACTTCTTTAAAATTTTTATTACGATGAGTATGCGTATCTAACCTCCATGCCCTATTAATGGGAGTGAGCAAAATCTGATTTGATTCAAAAAACTCGATAAAAAATTCAATTTTGGAATTAAATAGTTCGAGTTTTTTGAGTTAATCGAGTTATTCGGATCAAATCAAATAAAAAATCAAGTTTTTTTTGTTTAATTCGAATATGAATTATACAATCTGAGTTATCTGAAAATTCGAATAAGAAAAGGCAAAATTACGTCGTTCTAATAAATGTTTACCTTTTCTAAAGTTAAAAGTCAAAACCATTAAGTTAAAAGGGAAAACTACGTTGTTTTGATAAATAGGGGATGGAGTGACACAAATTTCATATCATCTTTTCTATAAACACTCCCTCTCCCAAAAAGCTTAGCCTTTGTTCCTTTCATATTATTCAATAAAAATTTCATTTTTTGGGTCGGGCCTTTGGTTGGGCCCAATCTAAACCCGACCCGGCCCATGAACACCTCTAGTAATAAACATATTCTTTTAATTAATTTTATTATTGTATACTAAATTAATAAATAATTTTGTTAAAATTAATATTATAAGATAATAAGTGAATAATTTATATTGATATTTTAATTGAGTAAAAAATATAAGATATTTAATATTGGAATTTTATAACTTTAATTCAAATATTATAAATTTAATTAAATATTTATTTTATTGCAATTATTAATTAATATAATTTATTATTAAAATTTAATAAAAAAGGGGATTCACTTTAAATATAATTAAAAAATTCCCATATGCATTTTCATTATTTCTTTTATATTTTGTGTATATATATTAAAAGCGAGAGTCGTTTAATAATTTAATTATAAAAAATAAGTCCCACATTAAATATAATTAAAAAATAAAATATTATTTTTTAATATATATAATTTCTTTATAAATAACGTTATAAATTAATTTATGCATAAGATAATGACTAATAAATTAGTTTCAATCTATTTAAATCAAAATTAACCAAAATTTAGTTACCCAAACTGCGTTGTCAAACCCATGTCTGCAAATATATTTAAAGGGTAAAAAAATAATTTTCCTTTTTTGAGAAGGTCTGAACCTTTGCCTAACCCTCCGTTACTTTTGACTGCATGTAGATTTTGAATCAACTTGCGACATATAAATAAACATTTAAATATGTCATTTAAAATTAAAATTATTTTATATAAATTTATTTTCTGAATCTTTTTCCCATAATCAGTTGAATTCGGATCTTAAATAAACCAGAAGTTACCATGTGAATAACCGTTTTACACATTTTTTTTTTTTTAACTTTTGCAAGTGTATATCAACAAACCCATTATACTTTTGGGTATGGGTTTGTAGTAAATAGACATGTTTATGGGTTGGGTCATCCGGTCTGACTCAAAGGCCCGCTCAAAAAGTGAGAATTTGGGTAAAAATATAAGCCCGAAAAATGGGCTTGGATAACAAATAAGGTCAGTTTTAGAAAATGGGCTGGGCACAGGTAAGGTTTTTTCAGCTTGACCCGAATATGTAAAAAAAAAACTGTAGTTTTTTTTTACTTTCTTTTTTTTTGTTATTTTCTTCTGTTTTTTTCACTATTTTGCTATCATTTCACTATTATGTTGCTACTATTTTGTTGTTATTGTATAACTCTTGTTTTATCGTTAATTTTGTTACTATTTTAGAGGCATTGTTGATTAAGTTGCATTTATCTTAGTGTTATTTAAGTATATATAATTTTTTTAAATTTTTTTTTCAATTTGTTGGGAAACATTTATTTTAATATTTTTAGTATTTTTCATGTATTATATATTTTTAAAAATTTTATACAAAAACAATATAAAAAATTAATATAGGCTGGGCCCTGGTTTCAACATTTTTATCCGGGTTGAGCTTAGGCTAAATTTTAGGCCCCTTTTTTTGGGCCGGGCCTAAAATTTTGGTTGGGCCCAAACTTAACCCGACCCATGAACACCTCTAGTAATAAAAATATTCTTTTAATGAATTTTATTATTGTATACTACATTAATAAATAATTTTGTTAAAATATTATAAGATAGAAAGTGAATAATATATAATGATATTTTAATTGAGTAAAAAATATAAGATATTTAATATTGGAATTTTATAACTTTAATTCATTGATATAAATTGAATTTTATTATTTTCGTTACACATCGAATGCCGATGCATTATTTTGTGATTAAATTTTCAATTATCTACTACTGCCGCCGCCATTTCTGCTTTCATTTTGCTTACTTTCAAGATAAGGGTAAATCATTCTTCTTTTATTCTTCGTTCAGTTGTTAATGGCGGAAGCCATCTTTCTAATATATATCCACTCTTTTTCTTCTTCTTCTAACACCATTGCTACCCACATTGAAGGCCTAAGTAAGGAACCCATGTCCATGCCTGTTAGAGGAAAGGGAAAACGAGACCACCGCTTCGATAATGTTAATCATGCTTTGATTTTGTTCAATAAGATGATTGAAAAGTACCCACAACCTTCAATTGTGGAATTTAATAAATTATTAGGAGCCATTGTTAGGATGAAACATTATGCCATTGTTGTTTCTATGTATAGATAGTAGAGGAGTACATGGCCGGGCGGCCTGGCCTAGCCCAAAGGTCCGCCCAAAATGTGGGAGAGGTTGGGCAAAAATATAGGCCCGAAAAATGGGCTTGGACAAAAAAATAAGGCTTGTTTAAAAAATAGGCCGGGCCTATTTTTGGGCACGGGTAAGGCATTTTTGGCCCGGGCCCGGCCCGTTTTGAATTCACTAAAGGACAAAATTTTTTTTAATATTATTCTCTTATTTTTTTCTCCCTATTTTTCTACCATTTTACTATTATGTTGCTATTATTTTGTTGTTATTGTTTAGATATTGTATAAAACTTATATTATTGCTAATTTTGTTATTATTTTAAAGACATTTATTAATTTTGTTATTATTTTAGAGGCATTTGCTTGTTATGTTGTATCTATTTTAGTACTATTTAAGTCTACATTTTTTTAAAAATTTATTTTCAATTTGTTGAAAAATATTTATTTTGATTTTTTTAGTATTTTTGATGTATTATATATATTTAAAAATTATATAAAATAATATAAAAAATTAATATGGGCGGGCCAGACCCAAGTTTTAGCATTTTTACATGGGCCGGGCTTGGGAAAAATTTTAGGCCCATTTTCTGGGCCCGGCCAGGTCGAACCCAATGAACGGGCCTAAATTTTTAGTTAGGCCTGACCCGAACCAGGCCCGGCCCGGCCCATGTACACCTCTAATAGATAGATCGAATTAGTGGGAGTTTCCCATGATGTTTATTCTTTGAACATCTTGATTAATTGCTTTTGTCAATTAGGTCGAATTGATTTTGGTTTTTCTGTTTTGGGGAAAATGCTGAAGTTAGGATAACACAAATTACTCAATGACACCAACTCCCAAACAAAAACGATTCTTCAAGAAAAAAAAGAGCTCCACAACTGATGATCAAAGCTGCCATTGTCTGAATAACCCTTAGCTTTGGCTACTTTGTCCATAGCCAAAGCAAAAAGTCTAGGATAATGATCTTTTAGAGCTCCATAATCATGCCAACGATTAAAATCCTTCCAAATCATTTGAACAATCCCATCTTCCACCTTTGCTAGTTTTGTTTCAAGTAATATAATAAGATCAATTTTCGAATTAACCACTAATTTCTTCACCAAAGCCCATTTGATACTGGACCTCATACCACGTACATATTGTGGTATGTACCATTAGTGGTGCTAACCGAAAAACACCGCAATAAGTCATTATATTGTGGTGTTTTTGGAAATAGCACCGTAAATAGTACATATTTAGTGGCGTTTTATGCTACGCGCCGCAAAGGTACACCAAATTGGAGCAGCGTTAGCGGCGTTTTTCCCATAAACGCCACAAAATGTTAACCTTACCAAGATAGTGGCATCGCTTGAATGATGATGCTAATGAGAGCCAAATTGTGTTTTAATGAGAATTTCTACCTTCATTTATGATAATGTTGGTAATTTATAACAATTATCATATTACTACTTAATCAAGTTCCCTTTTTTTTTTCTTTTTTAATTAAGTTCCTTTTTTTTTCTTTTTATATTCCTTAAAAAGAATATTACAATTAACATGTTTTAAAATTATTTTGAGTAAGGTAGTTAGTATCATATTGGTGGGTATATCGCTTTTCTCTTGGTAGCACTGACATATTTCGATGTACCGTTTATGTCTGATTAGTACTATGTGCGTATATATTGGTGTATTGGTGGATTGATCCGCATCTCCATAATTAATCCGAGTTAGTTAATAGGGGCCTGTAATAACTAAAACAGTGTAAATTATATTAATATATGAATATGGTAAAAAGATGGATGTTGAGATTAATTTGTGTTATATGAGACGAGAGGCTATTACCTGGGGTGCGTCGATATTTTGATAATTGATAGAGTGAAATGAATATCCTAAGGATGATTAATAGTTGGACAATTTGAAATCTATGTGATTTGTGGTGATGATAACGTAAGGTTTGTTAATTTGTAAATTAGTGATTCCCAACAATGCTAATTTAGTTTAATTTCAGTTTATATATATTGATTTTAAATTATGTTAGCACCACTAAATATTCAATACTCAACTTACGATTATGTTTTTTTTTTCATGTATTCAAGGTTAGTATCTCAGCTCAGCTCGGGTTATGTTTGTGTTCCTTTATATGTATATTTGTTATTAATGACATGTACCTAGGTTGAGTTAACCAATTATGTGCTATTTTTGCCATTTTTGTGCACTTCTACATCTAGGTGCTTGTTGGACCTTTTAAGTATCCTAAGGTTGAATTTGGTCATCTAAGTTTGTCGTTTATATGAATGTTTTTATGCCAGGCAATCATGTACAAAATAGTTTGCTTCTAACTTGTTTGTATGTGTTATGATGTGGTAATTATGTGCACTGATTTAGTATGTTAATGATATAGGTTAGGTTACTTTTGGAACTCAATCTCATGCTCAAATCATTACATTTTGGACTATTTGAAATGCTAGTCTTGAGACACAATGGTTAAGTCTCAAGACACCTTGACAAGTGCCACTTGGTCTTGAGATAAGTACACATCGAATGCAGGGATCAAAATATAGGAAACTTATCTCGAAACACTTAGTTAAATTTTGATAGATGGGTTTGGATTCGAGTTCCGACTCTATATTTAACCCCAAGTAACACCGATGCATGTTTAATAAGGTTGTGAAACACCTAGTATGCATGATTATGTTTGTAATAGAAAAAGGTTTTGAATTATACTATGATTGTTTGCTTAAGTATTTCGTAGTTAAATCTGAATATTCTGAGTTGCAACGGTAACGTAACATGATGTCACGCATTCAGATTCGACAATCAAATCAGGTGTGGGGTGTCACTCTAATGGTTATCGATGAAAAACAAAGAAAAAGAACTGAAAAGAAAAAGAAAGATGGGAGAAGGAGAGGGGGTGTTTGACCATGGTCACTATTGAAGATGACTCTGAATGGTGAGGGTAGCTATTGTGGTGGAAAAAGGGGAAAAATGTTTGGCTCGAATTAAAAAAATGGAGACTTTATTTGTATATGAAGAAAGAGATAATAAATAGAAAAAATTAATATTTAAAATACCTTAAAAGGATCCAATTTAACTTACGAGGGTTCAACCCACCCATGTATTGACCCATTCCAATTGAACCTTGAAAGGCAAACCTGAAGCCCATTACCAAAGTAGACCTATTAGTCTATCATTGGTTGTGGGTAGATTTGTCCATGAGTGGCCTGACTTAAAGGCCAGTGCAAAAAAGTGGGAGGGTTTGAGCAAAAATATATATTCAAAAAATAAACTTGGACAAAAATTTATAATATACATAAAATATAATAATTATTTTTCATATTTTTATATCTAGATTAAATTATATTAGTAGTCATTTAACTTTGGTTTTTTAGCTATAAAATTATAAAAACTTACAAAATGATCACTCAACTATTAGTAATTTTTTAAATATTTATTTTTTAATATTTTACCATACTCATTTTATATTTTATAATTTTTTTACTTATAGAGTTTAAAAATTTTATTTATAATGTAACAAATGTTAACTTTTTGTAAAAAAAATTAAATTCTAAGTAAAAAATATAAAATATAGTGTAGTTTTTAATCTTATGTTGTTAATTAAAAGAGGAAGAAATCCCATATTGTTTAGAAACAAGCTGTAAATTTATTCATGAGTCTATATATACAGATATCTCATATCCCACATTGCTTAAGAAAGTAAGCGAAATGAGACTTTGAGTCTATATAAAAATTTGCTTTGTAAGTTTTATTTTCATATTAATTGGTAACACCTTTAAAAAAATGATGTTATCACTTTGAGCTTTTTTTAAGGTTTATTTTTGTAAATTTTTAAAAAAATTGGTCTATTTATATAATATTTAAAAAAATGACCTTTTTTGAAAATTTAAACACGAGTTAAAATGTGTTCTTGGGGAGCGTTTTTGCCACATCAGCAAAGTGCGCCCTCAAGGAAGCGCTTTGTGCTGACGTGGCAAAAACATTCCTCCAGGGACGTGTTTTGCTGGCACATCCCCTGAACTTGTGTTGACGCGGACGCGTTTTCGCAGAAAATGGCTCCTTCCAATAAATAATAAAAAAACTTGGCTCATTTTCGTAATTAAATTTAAAAAATGGCCTTTTTAGGTATATTGCCCCTTATAAATATTCCTTTTAAATTTAATAAAATTTGCAATATAATTAAACATTATCTAAATATACTAAGACTACAATATAATTATCATTTAAACCTATAAAATTTTCTATTTTTATAAATTTTATTATGTTGCTACATTTAGGGGAACTAAAATTCAATTTGATTAAAAAAAAGTCAAATTTCAAGTTAATCAAATTGAGTTATTCAATTTTTTTGACTCAACTTGACTAAGTAATTCAAGTTTTGAGTTCAAGTCGAGTTAAATTTACCATTCGAATAATTTGAATAATTCAAATAACAAATTAATGTAAATAACCCTTTTATTCTTGTCAATTTTGAAAATGAGTAAATTGGTCTTTCTTTTAACAAAAATTACAAATAAATTTCAAAATAATTTTTAAAATTCAAAAATTTATATTTTTTTTAAATTATAAAAATTTCAAAAAAAATTCTAAAGAATATATAAAGAAAGATTAAAATTTTAAAATTTTCTAAAATAAAAGATTAATGATACAAGGTTATCATATTAAAGTATTTTTTTCTTATTTTGCTTTGAAAAAGTTCTCAAAATATATATTGTTTCAAATTTATGTGCTCTAACATGAAGTTAATTTGTAATAAGATTTTAATTTGACATGTTTTCAATTTTAATTTAACTTAAACAATTTCACTCGTTCTACTCAACTTAAATTTTATTTCACTCAACTCGATTTAAAAAAAAATTCAAATCGAATTATAATGATAAAATATGATTCATCAACCCTGTCGAAACCATCTTTTTGAAAGTGGGGGAATCGACTAGGGTTTTGGAAATGAAAATTAAAATGGGGAGTCGCCACCAATTTTTATTTTGAGGTGTTATCGAATCACCTTGTAAAAGTTGATCATTTTAATAAAATGCTTCGATTTAATAAAACGATGGTTTTGGTCTACGAAATTTTGAGAAATCGGGTTCGGGAGTCGGTTACGCACGAGGAATGATTAGCACCCTCGGTACGCCCAAAATTGGTACCTAGTTGATTAATTGGTGTCTTAGTGTCGAATATTTAAAAATTGAGAAGAAACTTAAAATACGATCCCTTAAAAGAGCATTTGAATGTGTCGAAGTGAAAATCGAGGCTCACTTGTTTCAAAGAAATAAGAATGCCGTACCCAGTAAGTTAGGATGCAACACATCAATTTCTCGAAATTAAGTTTGCCCTTTTTACTTAGAAGACTTCTGTATTTAAATCAAAAGGGGTATTCGATTATTTTGGGTCGAACGAAAAACTGAAACCCAGTAAGTTAGGGCTCGATTATCCCAAGTCCCAAAACATAAAATATTGCCTTAATTTTGAAATTCTTATCCCGGGACAATGAATGTCACGTCCAGTAAGTTAGGTCGTAACACTTCCAATTCCCGCGAATAAGTTTTATTTGAAAACTCACATGCTTTAATTTTGAAAGCGATACTCGATAGTTCGGGTTTAATAAGTAAAATCAGAACCTAGCAAGTTAAGGCTCGATTTCCTCAAAGTACCCAAACACGAGTTATATTTTTTGAAAGACTGAATAAAAAAAATTTAATAAAATGGAGTTAGGCACGACTTTTATAAAATACGCGCATGGAACTACAAAGCGAAGAAATAATTCATAAACAATATATATTTCATCGATGAACAATAATAACGAATAAATACCAAATAATACATACATAGTATAATATAGAAAGTATGCGAAAGAATGGTAAATGCATAATATTAATAGTATAATAGGGTTAAAATATATATATACGTGACACACGAAAATATTTATACATCAATGGCATGCATAATATATAAAATGTTAAACTATATACTTATGTAATACATGAAAATATTTATATATCAATAATATACATAACATATATTAAAAAAGAGGTTAAAATATGTATACACTAAAATATTTATACATAAATAGTATTAAAGTATATACATGAGATGGTACAAAAATACATGAATCATATGATATTAAAATATATACATAATATATAGAATATAATGTAATGTTAAAAAATATGTATACGTGGCATAAAAAATTAATATACATACATAATATAGTATTAAAATATGTATATAATATATGAACAAGTAATAATGGTATTAAAAATATAAAACATGGTATTTAGAAATATATGGTATTGGAAATATGTACATAATATGGATAAAAAGATAATACTAAAATATATACATAATGTATAGGTAAAAAGATAATACTAAAAAAACAAACATAATATATATATTATAAATAAAGTATAGTACATATGAACATTGATAATACTACATAAATATATATATATATACACATTCAAATAAATACATAATAACATTTAAAGTATGTACATAAATAATACATTACATATTGGAAATGATAATATAATTATTAAAAAAAGTATACATAGAAGTATAACGATAGCACTTTAGAAATATTATTTAAAAAGTATACATCCACATATAAAAATATAAATACTAATACAAATATGGTGAAAATAATGGTAATAAGTAAATGATAATTGAGAATAATAATAGGTTAAAGAAAATAAAAATGATACACTAATAGGGACGATAATATATTGATGACAGTAACAGAAAACAATAATATAAAAGGGTAATATGTTAATAATTATAATAATAAAAAAAGAAAAGAGAATAATACTAAAATTACCTAGTAAAATAGCGAAAATGACTAAAGATGGTTAAATTGCACTAAAAACAAGAGATTTGGGGCATATTTAAAATAAAAAGGAACTTTGGGGACTTATTTGCGTGCGCGAAAGGGGTGGAGGGGCCCGAAAGGCAATAATACCATCCTCCCCAAAACGCATGGTACCAGGTGGACCAGATTGAAAGTGAAATAAAAGCACGGGGCTAAATTGAAAATAAAGGAAAATAGAACCAAGCCAGATTGCGACAGCTCAAAAAAGCAAAGGGACCGGACTCGCAAATAACCCATCAAGGCGAAAGCACGCGGGTCCTGGCCTACATGGGTCGGGTCACAGGGTTGGCACCTAAACGGTGCCATTTTAATTGGGTTGCTAAAACCCTAAAATTTCTTTTCTTTTTCTTCCAACCGTTCACTTTTCTTTTTTGTTTTCAAAACAGCAGCCACCCTTTCTCCCTAAGCCACCCTCTCCTCTTCTCCGATTAAAGGGCATCATCGACGGTTCATCTCGCCTCCACCATGGCTAGCGACCGGCGCCACGGGGAATGGACGTTTTAGCCTCGCGTTCAAGCGTTTTTGAAGGCTAAGGTCCTAAACCCGACAAATGGAGGCGAGCTCCCCGTTACCGTGACCACGGTGGTTTTGGTAAGCCTCCTCACTCTTCTTATCCTATATTTATTTTTGTTTCAAAGATTTAAAAGAGGAAAAATGAAAAGAATGGAAATCGATAGAAAACAAAGCAGAATAAAAAGATAACCTTTGATAGTTTCTGAATTCGAATTTTTTTGTATTGATTTCTCTCTGTTTTTTTTAATGTTCAAAAAAAGGAAAGAAACCCCCCGGTCACACGGTTTTCCGAATTAAAAATCTCTCCCCGATTACATTGCCTTTGTTTCGGCTTTATAGCCGATTTGATATCTTTATGCTACTGTTTGCTATCTCTGCTTTTGTTGCTGCGTTTCTTGCTCTGTGGCTCTGTTTGTTTTGCAGGTACTGGGGAATTGATGGGAGCAGATGGAGGCTCAGCTGATTTGATGCAAAATTGGCAGAGGGTTAGGTGCGGCACCGAGCTAGGAGATGCTGCTAGGGTTTCAGAAAGTCTAAAACCCTATTTTGGTTAATGGGCCATTTGGGCTCCGAGTTTGTGGGTTTGGTCTGGGTAGTTTGGGTAGTGGGTTATGTAATTTGGTTTTGGGTTTTAAGATGTCATGGGCCCCAGGCAAAAATGCCATATTACAAACTTGATTAACACAATTTTTTTTCACTTGGTTTGATCAAACACTCACCTTAAGTGCATTGCACGAGTAAAAAAATGGTGTATATATTATAGCAAGATTTTCAAACATATTTGGCAACATTCACTTTTAGGTTTACAAAACATTCTATTTTTATAAATATTTTACAAAGGCGTTCTTAAATTATTGGTATTTTTTTCTTTTTGATGAATTATAAGAGGATAGTAATGCTCTAACTAGTACAACTCAAATCCAAGTCACACAAAAATAGTGAACACCTTAACTATCATATCAACACACGAGATCAAATTTGTTAATGTTTTAAACGAAAAGGAAAAACTTTTGAGACATTAATTGCATTTAATGTTGAAAGCTAAACATGTTTGTGTATGCAGTTTTTAATTCTTAAATTTTATTTAAATCATATATATTAATTGTTAAAAAGGTCAATGTGAACAACTATTGAAAGAAACATTGACTTTAGTAGATTGGCTACATATATTGAATAAATTTAATTTAAATTAAATAATTTTAATAGAAATTAAGTTTTACAAAAAGATTATACTTCGACTCTTGTAAAGAACGGATTAATAGTGTTAGCTGCCCTTATCCTTACATATCGTTACTGTTTAAGATAGATCTCGTTGTGAAATATCTATTACTGAAAAATTTATGAGTAGAGAGCTAAAGAGTGTGAACTGTACAAGTTACCAATTAAAAATAGTATTTACTATTGACATCACATTTCCGTAATTAAATTTTAAAATGGACATTTTTGGATAAATGGCCCATTTATAATAATAATAATAATAATAATAATAATAATTATTATTATTATTATTATTATTATTATTATTATTGAAGATTGCATTTAAAAATAAAGTTTATTTTTTTATTAAATATTATTCACATTAAAAAAAAAAATTAATGGCCAATTTAACCCAAATTACGCTCCCAACCCCTTCCCTAGACACCACTTCGCAACCCAAAATTTACACTTCTTTTGCTACTGCCGCCGCCATTTCTGCTTTCATTTTCAACCTCCCATTTTGCTTAGTTTCAAGATATGGGTAAACTTCCTTCTTTTATTCTTCCTTCACTTGTTAATGGTGGAAGCCATCTTTCTAATTTCCACTCTTTTTCTTCTAACATCATTGCTACCGACATCGAAGCCTTAAGTAAGAAACCCATGCCTGTTAGAGGCAAGGGAGAAAGAGACGATCGCTTCGATAATGTTGATGATGCTTTGATTTTGTTCAATAAGATGATTGAAAAGTACCCAAAGCCTTCAATTGTGGAATTTAATAAATTATTAGCACCCATTGTTAGAATGAAACATTATGCCATTGTTGTTTCTATGTGTAGCCAGATGGAATTATTGGGAGTTTCCCACGATGTTTATTCTTTGAGCATCTTGATTAATTGCTTTTGTCAATTAGGTGGAATTGGTTTTGGGTTGTCTGTTTTGGGGAAATTGCCGAAGTTAGGTGTTGAACCTGATGTTGTAACTTTTTCAACTTTGATTAATGGACTTTGTAACCAAAATAAGATTTTTGAGGCTGTTAGTATGTTCGATGAAATGACTGAAAGAGGGTATCAACCTAATTTGATTGTTTACAATACAAAACTTAAGGGGTTGTGTAAGACCGGCAATACTGATAGAGCTGTTAGGTTTCTAAGGCTGATGGAAGACAGAGGTTTTGAACCCAATATTGTAGCATATAGCACAGTCATTGACTGCCTTTGTAAGAACGGTTTGTTACAGGAGGCTCTCAATCTCTTATCTGGAATGAAGGTTAAGACATTAGACCAAATATCATTACTTATAGTTGTTTAATTCATGGTATGTGTAATTCGGGCCAGCAGGAGGGGGCTACAAGGCTTTTGAATGAAATTGTGGATAACAATATTTCACTTAATATCGTCACATATAATATATTGATTGATGCACTTTGTAAGGAGGGGTTGATTTCTAAAGCTGTAGAAACTATTGGCGTAATGAGAAAGCAAGACATTGAGCTTGATGTTGTCACGTATAATATTTTGGTTGATGCACATAGCAAGCAAGGGATGGTCTCTGAAGCCGAGGATATTGTTGACGCAATGATAAAGCGAGGCATTGAGCCTGATGTTGTTACCCATAATGCATTAATCAATGGCCATTGCTTGCAGAACAAAATGGATAAAGCTAGAAGAGTTTTCAACTTGATGATTGAGAAGGGTTGTGTACCTGATATAGTTACTTACAGCACCATGATAAATGGATACTGCAAAGGTAAAAGGTTAGACGAAGCAATGGAACTCTTTCATGAAATATCGCAAAAGGGACCAATCCTGGATATTGTCACATACAGCACTCTCATGCAGGGTATGTTTCAATTAGGGAGAGCTTCAGCTGCATGTGAACTGTTTAGAAAGATGCTTGCTTCTGGACTAGTTCCAGATAGAGTGACCTGTTTCATTTTGCTAGATGGTTTATGCAAAACAGGTCATATTGAAGAGGCATTGATCTGTTTCAAGCAATGCAAAACAGTGGGTTGGAACTTGATATTGTCCCATATAATATCCTAATTGATGAGTTGTGCAAAGCTGGACATATCGAAGTTGCCAAGGAATTATTTCATCAACTTTCAGACAATAGTTTAAAACCGGATGTTTACACATATTGTATAATGATTAATGGACTGTGTAAAGAGAGATTGCCAGATGAAGCATACAGGTTGTTTGGGAGCATGAGAGATAATGACTGTTCGCCTGATAGCTGCTGTTATAATGTAATGATTCAGGGGTTCCTTTGCAACAACAATACCTCAAAGGCAGCGCAACTTCTTACGGAAATGGTTGGTAAGGGTATTTCTGCTGATATATTCACTGCCACCTTATTTATGGATCTCCTTGTACACTCTAATAAATCAATCTTGCTCTAAAATGTTCACAAATTGTGTAAATATCTTCACTTGCAAATGTGAATCAGTTTATACATAACCATTGTACAGTGGTAAAAGATTGTGGAAACTAGAATGAGTTTTAGTGGCTGTTTTCAATATTGTTGATTTTGATCTGACTTGTGTAGTAAGTGAGAATCTTGTGTGGTAAGTGGGAAAACCAATATGGCTCGTGGAATTTTTTTTTTTTTTTTTTTTGCAGTATAAAATTAAAATTTTAAAGTAGGGCCACTGTATGAACAACTAAACATGAGTTGAGAATAAAAGGAATTGAAATAAATATTAAGGTGATTTAATGACATTGATTTCCGTGTATTGAGGAATAAAGGGTTGAATGCTTATACAAAGAAGGGGAGTATTTTTGTTTCTTCGGTAGAATAATGAAGGGAAAAACTGCAGAAAGTTAACACCCTTGCAGCCTATCACCAATAGTGCCTGTACTGTCCTTGCAAAGAATGATCCTCAGTGCAGCCGGTGGATTCAGCAGCCTGCTTAGGACAAATGGCTTCCCAGAGAATGTGGCGTATCTTGACCTTCCTTTGCGGATCCTAAAGAGCTCGAATTGTGCGTACTAGCGATATACTCCGCTTAGCAGCAGACTCGTCCAATATGATGCAGACAGCAGCAGCACTTTCGCTCTCAATCTCCACACACCTAAAGCGTTGCATCCAAAGAAGATTCAAACCGTCCAAAATTGGCCACAATTCAGCTTCAAGCAGCGAGCAACATCCCAGATTTCTAGTAAATTCCCACAACCACGATCCATTCCTGTCACGCACCACTCCACCGGCGGATGCAGCATGTGTATCTGACTTCCATGCCCCATTCTGTCTTTCTTTCTGTCTTTCTTGTACCCCAATAATTGATTGTAACATTTAACCCTAATAGAAGTCAATGTCATGAATTGGTCCTTTGCATCATGTTGATTTTAAAACCCATCATTTTTGCTGGTTCAATTCATAAATCATATAAATAAGTTATCTTTCGGTCTAATAGCAGTTCATTTGAATTCATATAATAAAAAGATGAATTTATTTATGAAAAAGTTGAGACTAAAAAATTGTTAAAAGAAGTGAATTTTTTAAAATAATGAAAATATCGTAAAATATATTTAAATTTTTTTATTTTTAAATATAGATAAAATCACTTGCAGATTAATCCCCCTATTTAAATTATATATTTCTTAGTAATGGGCTGCATTATTTGAGGTGGCCTGACGATTAAAATCGACAATGCTATGCCTGCAATGTATTTTGGTCACTTACTTTTGTATTCACCACTATCCATAAAGGAACCTAAATCAATTGGCTTCCTATATACTTTTTTTACCAATATACATCATTTCATCGCCTAATTTATTTGAAGTGGTACATATCGTTTTATCGTCACCTGGACTTGTATCCAAACTTAATTTTTGTTAAATATATATTTATATATGTAAGATTTAGTTAAAATTATTTAATTTTTTTAATTTATTCAATATATGTAGGCAATTTACTCAAGTCAATGTAAATTCCGGCCAAAATTAAGGCATAATGTTTCCTTTCAATAGTTGTACAGAAATATGACCATTAAATGCAATTAATGTCCCAAAAACTATTCCTTTTCGTTTAAAACACCATAAATATAAGAAAGATTGCTTTAATTTATTAATCAAAATAAAAACTTAAAAAAGGACCATTGTAAAAGAGTATTGTATAGTAAGAGGATTATAATTGTAAATTTACACTTGGAAAGCTAAAACATGGATGGGTTTAAAGGGAATTAACCCAAATTACGCTCCCAACGCTTTCCTCAACACCTCTTCGCAACCCAAAATTTACACTTCTCCTGCTACTGCTACTGCCGCCGCCATTTCTGCTTTCATTTTGCTTACTTTCAAGATATGGGTAAGCTTCCTTCTTCTTTTATTCTTCGTTCAGTTGTTAATGGTGGAAGCCATCTTTCTAATTTCCGCTCTTTTTCTTCTTCTTCTAACACCATTGCTGCCCACATCCAAGCCTTAAGTAAGAAAGCCATGTCCATGTCTGTCAGAGGAAAGGGAGAAAGAAAACACCGCTTCGATAATGTTGATCATGATTTGATTTTGTTCAATAAGATGATCGAAAAGGACCCAAAGCCTTCAATTGTGGAATTTAATAAATTATTAGGAGCCATTGTTAGGATGAAACATTATGCCATTGTTGTTTCTATGTATAGACGGATCGAATTATTGGGAGTTTCCCACGATGTTTATTCTTTGAGCATCTTGATTAATTGCTTTTGTCAATTAGGTCGAATTTATTTTGGTTTTTCTGTTTTCGCGAAAATGCTGAAGTTAGGTGTTGAACCTAGTGTTGTAACTTTTTCAACATTGATAAATGGGCTTTGTAATCAAAGTAAGATTTCTGAGGCCGTTTGTATGTTTGATGAAATGACTGAAAGAGGGTATCAACCTGATTTGATTGTTTACTGTACAGTACTTAAGGGGTTGTGTAAGACCGGTAATACTGATAGAGCTGTTAGGTTTCTAAGGTTGATGGGAGACAGAGGTTTTGAACCCGTTATTGTAGCATATAATACCTTCCTTGACTGTCTTTGTAAGAACGGCTTGTTACAGGTGGCTCTCAATCTCTTATCTGAAATGAAGGTTAAAGGCATTAGACCAAATATCGTTACTTATAGTTGTTTAATTCATGGTATGTGTAATTCGGGCCAGCAGGAGGAGGCTACAAGGCTTTTGACTGAAATGGTGGATAACAATATTTCAGTTGATATTGTCATATATAATTTATTGATTGATGCTCTTTGCAAGGAAGGAACAATTTCTAAAGCTGTAGAGACCGTTGACATGTTGAGAAAGCAAGGTATTGAGCCCAACGTTGTCACGTATACCACATTGGTTGATGCACATTGCAAGGTAGGGATGGTATCTGAAGCCGAGGATATCGTTGACGCAATGATAAAGCGAGGCATTGAGCCTGATGTTGTTACCCATACTGCATTAATCAATGGCCATTGCTTGCAGAACGAAATGGATAAAGCTAGAAGAGTTTTCAACTTGATGATTGAGAAGGGTTGCACACCTAATATGGTTACTTACAGCACCATGATCAATGGATATTGCAAAGCGAAGAGGTTAGACGAAGCAATGGAACTCTTTCATGATATATCTCAAAAGGGACTAATCCCGAATACTGTCACATACAGCACTGTAGAGACCATTGACATGATGAGAAAGCAAGGTATTGGGCCCGACATTGTCACGTATAATACATTGGTTGATGCACATTGCAAGGAAGGGATGGTCTCTGTAGCTGAGGATATCGTTGACGAAATGATAAAGCGAGGCATTGAGCCTGATGTTGTTACCCATACTGCATTAATCAACGGCCATTGCTTGCAGAACAAAATGGATAAAGCTAGAAGAGTTTTCAACTTGATGATTGAGAAGGGTTGTACACCTGATATAGTTACTTACGACACCATGATCAATGGATATTGCAAAGCGAAGAGGTTAGATGAAGCAATGGAACTCTTTCGTGAAATATCTCGAAAGGGACCAATCCTGGATGTTCTCACATACAGCACTCTCATGCAGAGTATGTTTCAATTAGGGAGAGCTTCAACTGCATTTGAACTGTTTAGAAAGATGCTTGCTTCTGGACTAGTTCCAGATGGAGTAACCTGTTTGATTTTGCTAGATGGTTTATGCAAAACAGGTCATATCAAAGAGGCATTGAAACATTTTCAAGCAATGCAAAACACTGGGTTGGAACTTGATATTGTCCCATATACTATCCTAATTAATGGGTTGTGCAAAGCTGGGCATATCGAAGTTGCAAAGAAATTATTTCATCAACTCTCAGACAATGGTTTAAAACCGAATGTTTACACATATTGTGCAATGATTAATGGACTGTGTAGAGAGGGATTGCTAGATGAAGCATACAGGTTGTTTGGGAGCATGGGAGATAATCACTGTTTGCCTAATAGCTTTTGTTATAATGCAATGATTCGAGGGTTCCTTCGCAACCGTTATACCTCAAAAGCATCGGAACTTCTTACGGAAATGGTTGGTAAGGGCTTTTCTGCAAGTATATTCACTGCCACCTTATTTACGGATCTCATTGGACACTCTAATAAATCAACCTTGCTCTGAAATGTTTCATAAATTGTGTAAAGATCATCACTTGCAATGTGAAACAGCTTGTGACCATTGTACAGTGATAAAAGATTCTGGAAACTTGAATGAGGTTTAGTGTCTATTTACAAATTTGTTGATTTTGTTTTGACTTGTGTAGTAAGTGAGAATCTTGTTGGTGATAATGTTGAGTAATTAGGGGAAAACCAATATCTGTTGCAATGGCATCGATTTCTTACTGCCCAGAACTTTTAACTTCTTAAAAGTGTAGAATTCAATCAAATTTAGGGTCTATTTGATTAATTGAAAACACAGTTTTCCGAAAAATAATATGATTCTTTTTGAAAAATGTAATATATTCTTTTGTTCTAATGATTTTAGGGAAAACATTTTACATTATTTTGATAATTTCTTTTCTGAACTTGTTTTCAAAAAATTATTTTAATGTTTTCATTATTTCATAAAAAAATACCTAGCTTTGTTTTGTTTTATTTTTTTTTTTTTAATTTTTTTGATGTTGGACGTTTGGGGAAGACAAAGGAATAAAGAAGATGATAGCCTTAGGTTTATGTTTTATCATTATTTTAACTTAAAATAATACAATCTAAACATAATCATCACAAAAATAAAGTCCACCAACCAGCCATTAAAATAACTATGATTAAACTGCCATATAAAACCATCAAGCTTTTAAGCTCAACTGGCACATATAAATTAATAGCGATTAACCTTTGCAATTTTTATGGTTTAGTCTTTTTTCTTTAATTAAGTAGTTAAATATTAAAACTATTAGACCAATTTTTATGGCACATATTAATTACATAAGACATGTTGCAGTAAGCTAGATTGCCCGTAAAAGCTTCATTGAAACATGAATATTCAATGAACCAAAAGTTGATCAAATTGTGCATTTTATATATTGCAAATTGGATGACTTTCAAACATATTAAATTAAGACTTCAAAGTCTCTTTTCCTATAAAATAAATTACCCTTTTGAAAAGTGTAAGTCATTTTTAAAAAAAGAGCTCCTCCATAACTAATTTTATTTTTATGTAAAAATCAACTTAAATCAAAATTAATATTATTATATTGATGATAAATTTTATTTCTATTTTTAAAAATGTTTAAAATTATTAAAATATTAGTATAAAATATTATATTTTTCAATATTATTAAACATACGTATATAATTATTTATATTTAGTCATATAATAAATTATTAATACAATTAATATAATTTATTAAAATAATAATTTATTTAATATTTTAATAATAAATATTTATTATAATTTTAAATATATACATATATATAACAAATATTTTATAGTATAAAGGTTAAAATATTTCATAAATCTATATACTCTTCATAAATTTGCAATTTAGTCTTTATACTTTTATTTTCAAGAATTTAGGCCTTCTACTTTTCAGATTTGAAAATCAAGTCCAATTATTGACATTTTTATTTTTTTTTCAAATTTATTGATGTCACATCTTTTAATAAAAATACTCACTTGGTAATCATGCAACTAAAAAATGACATTGTAATGAATCTGAATTTAACAAAATGTGTTTAACATATGCAAAAACAATGTAAAATATAAATTTATAGATATTAAATAAACTCAATTAAACAATGAAAAAAATAAGAAAATCTCAAATATATGTTTGTTTAATTGAAAACAGCTTTTATGAAACATTTTTAAGAATTTTATCAAACAACAGAAAATATTTTATAGAGATTCAACTAAACACCAGAAAATATTATCTTTTCCAAGAAAATAAGTTATTTTTCAAAAATCATTTTTTAAAAATTATTTTTAGTGAAACAAACATACCCTAATACTACACTCTTTCATCACCTAATTTATTCGAATTTATATGACTGGAATGCAATAAAAACCGTAGCAACATTTAAGTTACAACCTCTTCCACACCACGCAGCTGGAGCATCTGCTTAAATTGATTTTAAAAAATATTTTTTATTAATTTGGATATAAAATGTTAAAATGATTTAAAAAATATAAATATAAATGAGTATGTTGATAAAAAATTCAAAAGTATTATTACAACATGAAAAAGATAAAAAAGTTTGTAATGTTATCTTTATTTCATAAATTTATCAATTTAATTGGTTGAATTAATTAAATTAAATATTTATTTTATTTTAATTATTAATTAATAAAATTTATTATTAAAATTAATTCAAAAAATGGGATCCACTTCAAATATAATTAAAAAAAATTGCATATGTATTTTCGTTATTTCTTTTATATTTTGTGTATATATATTAAAAGCGAGACTCGTCTAATCATATTTGAAACTTAATTATAAAAATAAGTCCCACATTAAATATAGTTAAAAAAAAAACATTATTTTATAATATATATGTAGCGACGAAAAAATTTTAGCTTAGGTCGCTAATTGTGGCGATCTTAAATCTTGAAAACGAGTTTTGAATTTTGTTAAAGCAAAGGAGTCGCCACCGATCTTTTCTTCTAGGTGCGATCGGACACCTGATAAAACATCAAATTTCGGGTAAAAAGGCCAAGTTTAGGTCCGCGTTAAAGTTCAGAGAAAAATAGGGTTCGGGAGTCAGTTACGCGCGGGGAAGGTATTAGCACCCCCGCGACGCCCAAAATTGGTATCTTTTCAAATGTGCGTTGTCTTAATTTTCAAAAACACGAGTTCAATTTAAAATTTAGTTGTGGTCCGATCGAGATTCGAGCATTTTACGGTTTTTTCTTTGAAAAGGATATCCCGCTTTCAACACGAGCCAATTGTGATTCACCCAACATAGCGATGAAATCACCAGCTTAATGTTAAAATCGGTATATTGCCTTTGTTTATTAAAACACAGGTAATATTGACGATGAAATCAAAACATGGATTAACATGCTATATTAGGAGCAAATAATGATAAGAGGTGAAAAATATACGAGACGAGTAGTACATGAAAAAATTAACAATGCATATGTGATAGCAACAATAATAATGCAAATAATAATAATAAACAAGACATTAATAATTAAAGTATATGCGTAGGACATAAAATATATAATAAACAATAGAATGTTAAAAGTATATATATGTAGAGTATCAAAATACAGTTTCAAAAATACGTGCCTAAGATAATATATAAAGATATATATGTAGATAATAATAATATTAGAACAAATAAACAATAATAGTGAAAATAACAAATACAATATGTTATTAAGATTTATACATAATATATGTGAACATGGCATTAAAATATGAATATATAAGATATATTAAAATATTGAAAACAACTATTTACACACTAATGTTGACATATAATATATTAATATTAAAGACATATATGATACAATATAAAACTATATAAGAAAATATTAAAATATATACGAAATAAAGAGAATACGATATCAAAATATATTCATAAGACGATGTATGAGGAAATATATGTAGATAATAACAATAATGTCAAAATAATAGTAATAGTGAGAGCAATGAGTATAATAAATATATTAACATATATAAAGAGGGTATAAAGTACATACATATAGTATAGTACTTAGACATATATACATAAAATATATTTTAGAAAAATAATAACATATACGAAATATACATGCGTATATATTTAAACCAATAATGATACTAAGAATATATTATATATACATAAATAAAGTAAGTAAAATATAATAAAATATAAAATATAAAATAACAACGATAACCATAGGAATAATATAAACAATATATACATACACATAACATAATAATGGAAATAAAAATAAAATAACAAGATAATAAACAAGAATCCAATTGGGAATAGAATGAAATAATCGGGCCAGATTTTAAAATAAAAAACATGCGAAAAAGGACCTATTTAAACACGGGTTAGGCCAAGGAGGTCCAAAAATGCAATTTTCCCGGATTTTTAAAACGGAGCGTTTAAATCAGGGCCTGATTGAGAACGGGCATAAATTTTGGGGCCAATTTAAAATATTTAGAAACTTAATTGCTAGAAGCTGAAAAAGCGGAAGGGCTGATTCAGTAAATAACCCATTTGGGTTTAAAAACACGCGGATCCTATTGGGTGGGGGTCGGGTCAATCCGACCCAGGGCAAAACGACGTCGTTTTGTGCCCTGGGTTTTGACACCAAAACGGTGTCGTATTAATGGGCTATAAATAGCCTAAGTTTCCGAAAAAAATTCATTTGAGAGGGGTGAAAGAAAAAAAACGAGAGAGGTGGGGAGGAAGGTGATCGGGGCGATTTCCGGTGGCCCTTCCGGTCACCGTCCGTTCGCCGGACGGTCGTCGGCGCCGGTGCCGGCCACCGTACACGGTGGCCGGAGAGGTAAAAATTCACGATTTTTTCCTTTTTTTTTTAATCCGTTTTTTTTATATATTATTTTTGTATTGTTATTTTAAATAGTCTAAAAACATGCATGCGTATAAAAAATCGAAAAAAGAAAAAAGAAATTAAAAATCAAATCACCTTAAGTTTCTGTTCTTTGACGTTTTTTGCTATTCGGGGGTATCCCTTTTCTGCAAGATGGTTTTAAAATTGTTGTCCCTATTTTTGAGTCTCCGATTTTGAGTTTAAAATTCTGATTTTTATTCCAAAAAATCCTCCTGTTACAATGTTCAGAATTCGGCTTTTATAGCCTTTGCTTACAAGCTTCTTTCTTACTTTCTGTCATTTCGGTTTTAATGTTTGCAGGTCAAGTTGGCACTGACATGGGCGGTGCTGAGAACGGTGGATTTGACAGAGGCGGTGGCAGAGCAAGTGGGGAACCATTCGGGGCTAGGGTTTCTGGTAAAGTTAGGGGGTATTTTGGGCTGAGTTAGATTGGGTCTGTTTGTAACGGGTTGGTGGGTAATTGGGTCTTGGGTGATTTGGTTTTAACTTGTAAATGGGTTTGGGCATTTAATGTAAATGGGGTAGAGATGGGCCATCGAAATTGGCCTGCAACAGCTGCCCCTCTTTGCTCATTGTCGTATAACGAGAATAGAGCAAAGACATAATAAAAGGCCAATTTTGCTCCGTCTTGCTAGGTCTTGACTTCTCTGGTACTCTGGCTCAGGTAGTTTCTTTCCAGTCCACCGTATTTTGTAACTTTGGTTCGATCCGTCGCGACTTCAGAGTTATGACTTGTAGCCCCGATCCATCTCTTCTTCAGGGGTATAAAATTCGTCGTGATCTGATCTTCTGAAACTTCAGAGATGAGATCTGGTACCTTCAGTCTGCTCTGCTACAACTTCAGGAAGATGAAATTTGTGACTTCAATCTGTGCCTCTGCGACTTCACTGGGGATGCAAGGTCTACACCTTTGATCAGCTCCCTTGTAACTTCAAAAAGGCACAATTTGCATCTTCAATTGGCTCTCTTGCAACTTTATCCTTTATTGAGACAGAATCAAAAATTGCTCGACCTGCGCATTCTCGTAATATGGGTTAATTTTTTTGAAACATAAATTGCAAGTACCTCAGTGTGCAAACTGAGGCTCAACTCACTTCTCGCGATATGAGTTGACTTTTTAAAGAATAGAGTTTGAAAATATCTGAACACGAGGTCCAAGGCTTAACTCACTTCTCGTGATATGAGTTAACCTCCGAGAAACAGAAATTAAGACAGAAATTGAAAAGTCTCAACTCACCTCTCGCAATATGAGTTGATCTTTGAAATATAGGAAATAAAAGCTGAAATTAAAAGAGCTCAACTCACCTCTCGCAATATGAGTTGATCTTTGAAATATAAAATTAAGAAGAACTAAAAGATCTCAACTCACCTCTCGCAATATGAGTTGGTTTTGAAGCACAAATTAAAAGGAGCTAAAAAGAGCTCAACTCACCTCTCGCAATATGAGTCGAGCTAAAACTGAAATTAAAAGTACCTCGACGTGTCTCGAGGCTCAGCTCACCTCTCGCAATATGAGTTGAATGAACAGAAGTTAAAATGCAGAAATGAAAAAGATCAACTCACCTCTCGCAATATGAGTTGAACAAACAGAACTTTAAAAAAGTAGGAATTGGAAAAGATCAACTCACCTCTCGTAATATGAGTTGAATGAACAGAAATTTAAAAACTGAAATTAAAAAAAGCTCAACCCACCTCTCGCAATATGAGTTGATTAAAAACTGAAACTGCAAACAGAAATTGAAAATACCTCAGCGTGTCCTGAGGCTCAACTCACCTCTCGCAATATGAGTTGATTTTGAAATTAAAGATACCTCAACGTGTCTTGAGGCTCAGCTCACCCCTCGCAATATGAGCTGATTTTGAAACATAAATTAAAGACAGATGTTGAAAACATCTTGCCGTGACTTGAGATTTGACTCATCTCTCGCAACATGAGTCAATAACAGAAATTAAAAGTATCTCAACGTGTCTTGAGGCTCAACTCACTTCTCGCAATATGAGCTGATTTTGAAACATAAGTTAAAAGTACCTCAACGTGTCTTGAGGCTCAGCTCACCTCTCGCAATATGAGCTGATTTTTGAAACATAAAGGCAGATGTTGAAAACATCTGGTCATGACTTGCGATTTGACTCACTTCTCGCAATATGAGTCAATAACAGAAATCAAAAATACCTCAACGTGACTTGAGGCTCAGCTCACCTCTCGCAATATGGGCTGATTTTAAAACATAAGTTAAAAGTACCTCAACGTGTCTTGAGGCTCAGCTCACCTCTCGCAATATGAGCTGATTTTTGAAACATAAAGGCAGATGTTGAAAACATCTGGTCATGACTTGCGATTTGACTCATTTCTCGCAATATGAGTCAATAACAGAAATCAAAAATACCTCAACGTGACTTGAGGCTCAGCTCACCTCTCGCAATATGGGCTGATTTTAAAACATAAATTAAAAGTACCTCAACGTGTCTTGAGGCTCAGCTCACCTCTCGCAGTATGAGCTGATTTTGAAACATAAATTAAAATCACCCAGAATTTCTCACATGGTGGAGTTCAAGTATCTTTTCTTTGATTTGGATAGCTTTCCCAAAACCTTTTGCTCTGTTTGGAATACCTGTATATGTCATGCATGATGTTATCGTGATATGTACCTATTTGCCTTAAATGCATTCATGCCTACATGAACATGTTATGTGCCTTGCATTCGTTTGTCGTGATTTCTTTTCATCACGACTCTCGCAGTGATCTGGTCTCATTATTTCTTGACCTTTTCTTTTAAACTTCGTACTCGTTTCCCAATTTCACGAGTAACCTTTGTTTCTTGGATAGCACTCTTTTGCCCCATCTGAGCTTTCGTTCTTGCTTTCGAGCTCTTGCTTTACTTATCATGATGATCTGTTTTCATTGCTTGGATTCTTAAGTTTCTCTTCAGGCTTTGTATCCATCTTTTAAGCCTTACAAGTAATCTGCGTTTCTCAGATATCACTTGCCTGGTATGCGTTGAACTTTTGTTCCTTCTTTGAGACTCTTGTGCCTATCAAGCTTTCTATCCGAGTAATATTCAACATTTCTTTTGTTCAGAGCATGTCATATTACTATTTATCAATTAAATAAACAACATAATGAGATGTATGCAAGTTGTCAGGCAGGCACAAGAAAGAGACTTCATAATAATTTCAAAGGTAACAAACAAAGTTAACCAAGGATAATTGAAAGTGCCATAGAAGAAAAGGAACCATATTAGTGGATACAAATGTTCTAGATATTCAATGCATGAACTCTGCCACGTTTCTGAATCAAGAATCTTTCTGAGCAAGACTTCTTGTGTAGAAGATCTCGAGTATTTCAGAAATGCTTCATACTATAGCCTGGTCACTTGGCCCACTGTTCAAAATTACTTCTGCCCCTTGGGCCCAGATTTGCTTTATTAGGACGCCCTTTTGGGTTTTCATCCTAATGTTCTGTGTTTGACCAAGGCGCCCTTTTCGGGTTTTCACCTTGATCTCCCCATTTTCATTTTCATTTTTTTTTCATTCTTTTTTTTTTTTTGTTTTTAAGTGTAGTATTTCTTCACAACATCGGAGTTTACTGGATTTGGTAACTCCTTCCCGTCCATTTCTGTAAGGATCAAAGCCCCGCCAGAGAATGCTTTCTTCACGACGTATGGTCCTTCCCAATTAGGTGCCCATTTCCCTCGCAAATCTTTTTGTATTGGGAGGATCTTTCTCAAAACGAGTTCTCCTTCATGGAATTCTCTTGGCCGTACCTTCTTGTTATGGGCCGCAATCATTCTCTTTTGGTACATCTGTCCATGACAGATTGCCTTTAGGCGTTTTTCTTCGATGAGATTCAACTGATCATATCGAGCTTGTACCCATTCGGCCTCTTCGAGTTTCGATTCCATTAAGACTCGTAGGGATGGTATCTCAACTTCAATAGGTAGCACGGCTTCCATCCCATAGACTAAAGAGAAAGGAGTTGCCCCTGTGGACGTCCTCACAGATGTGCGGTATGCGAACAGAGCGAATGGCAGCTTTTCGTGCCAGTCCTTGTAGGTCTCCGTCATTTTACCGATGATCCTCTTTATGTTCTTGTTAGCTGCTTCAACAGCTCCGTTCATCTTCGGGCGATAAGGTGAGGAATTATGATGCTTTATGTGAAATTGCTTGCACACCTCTGTCATCATTTTATTGTTCAAATTCAAGGCGTTATCTGAGATGATTCTTTCAGGCGAACCATATCGACAAATGATTTCCTTTTTCAAGAATCTACAGACAGCGGCCCTTGTCACATTAGCAAATGAGGCAGCTTCTACCCATTTTGTGAAATAGTCGATGACCACGAAAATGAACCGGTGCCCATTAGAAGCTTTGGGAGAAATCGGCCCTATAACGTCCATGCCCCACATTGAAAAGGGCCATGGAGACGTCATAACATGAAGGGGAGAAGGAGCTACATGAATTTTGTCGCCATAAATTTGACATTTGTGGCACTTTCTTGCGTAGCTAATGCAATCCCTTTCCATCGTCGACCAGTAATACCCGAGTCTCATAATTTTTCTGGACATAGTGAAGCCATTGGAGTGGGTCCCACATATTCCTTCGTGAACTTCTTCAAGTATTTTCTTGGCTTCAGCGGTGTCAACGCATCTCATAAGCACCTGATCTTTGCCTCTCTTGTATAAGGTGTCTCCATCAAGAACGAATCCCACTGACATTCTTCTGATTGTTCTTTTGTCATTCTCGTTTGCCTGTTCAGGATACGTTTGATTCTTGATGTACTCCAAGATATCATGGTACCATGGTCGTCCATCAGCCTCCTTCTCGATGCTATAACAATGTGCAGGGACCTCGTATATGCTCATCCTGAGGGGCATTATTTCTGCATCTTTATTTGTTTTAAACATGGAAGCCAGAGTGGCCAAGGCGTCAGCCAATTGATTATCTTCGCGTGGGAAGTAATTAAATGTTATTTCTTTGAAGTCTTTGATCAATTCAGCTACCAGATGGCTGTACTTAATCAGCTTTTGATCTCTCACTTCCCATTCTCCGCGGATTTGGTAGATCACTAGAGCTGAATCCCCGTATACCTCTAGGATCTCGATGTTTCGTTCAATGGCTGCCCGTAGTCCCATGATACAAGCCTCGTATTCTGCTATGTTGTTGGTGCAGAAAAAATTAAGTCTAGCAGTGAAAGGATAATGATCTCCTTCCGGTGATACTAAGACTGCTCCAATTCCATGCCCCAGAGCATTCGATGCACCATCAAAGCTCATCCTCCAAGGCGTCCCTTTTGATGACTCACATTCTTTCTCCGTGATGCACATTAAGTCCTCATCCGGGAAATCAAATCTCAGGGGCTCATATTCTTCTGTTGTTCGAGCCGCCAAGAAATCAGCTATTGCACTCCCTTTCACCGATTTTTGGTTCACATAGCTGATATCATATTCTGATAACAGGATCTGCCATCGGGCCATCCTCCCCGAGAGTGCGGGTGATTCCATCATATATTTTATCGGGTCCAGTTTTGAGATTAACCATGTCGTATGATACAACATGTATTGCCTGAGCCTCTTAGCTGCCCAAACCAAAGCACAACAGGATCTTTCGATCGACGAATACCTTGCCTCGTATTCTGTGAACTTTTTGCTGAGGTAGTATATCGCCTTTTCTCTCTTTCCCGACTCATCATGTTGCCCGAGTACACAACCCATTGAGTTTTCAAACACCGTTAAATACAAAATCAAAGGCCTTCCTGGAGTTGGTGGCACTAGCACTGGGGAGCTAGACAAATATTGTTTTATTTTGTCAAAGGCCTCCCGGCATTCTTCGTCCCATGCCCCAGGGTTGTGCTTTCGAAGGAGTCGAAAGATGGGGTCACACTGATTGGTGAGTTGAGCAATGAATCGAGAAATGTAGTTTAGCCTTCCCAAGAATCCTCTAACCTCTTTCTGCGTACGCGGAGGTGGTAATTCTTGAATGGCTTTTATCTTTTCTGGATCTACCTCTATGCCTTTTTTACTGACGATGAAGCCCAGTAATTTTCCCGAGGTAACCCCAAATGTACATTTGACTGGATTAAGTCTTAGCTGAAACTTTCTCAGTCTTTCAAATAACTTTTTGAGGTTCACAATATGTTCCTCTTCTCCTCGGAATTTAGCAATCATGTCGTCAACGTAGACTTCTATCTCATTGTGCATCATATCATGGAACAATGTCACCATGGCCCTCTGATACGTGGCCCCGGCATTCTTGAGCCCGAATGGCATTACCTTGTAACAGAACGTTCCCCACATCGTTATAAAGGTGGTTTTCTCCATATCCTCGGGAGCCATTTTGATCTGATTATACCCCGAAAATCCATCCATGAAAGAAAATAATGAATGCTTCGCCGTATTGTCCACCAATGTGTCGATATGTGGTAAGGGAAAATTATCCTTAGGGCTTGCGCGGTTCAGGTCACGATAATCCACGCACATTCGCACTTTACCATCCTTCTTTGGCACTGGGACAATATTAGCCACCCATTCTGGATATCTGGAAGCTTGTAGGAAGCCTGCATTGAATTGCCTCTTGACTTCCTCTTTTATTTTCAGCAGCATTTCGGGCCTCATCCGCCTTAATTTTTGTTGAATAGGTTTACATTCGGGTCTCAGCGGGAGCTTATGAACCATTATGTCCCCGTCCAATCCCGGCATATCCTGATAGGACCATGCAAACACGTCTTTGTATTCATGAAGCAAATCAATCAAACGATGCCTGGTGTCCTCTGAGAGTGAGGTCCCAATCTTCACTTCTTGCTTATTTTCAATAGTGCCCAGGTTTATTGTTTCAACAGATTCTTGATGAGGTAGAATCTGTTTGTCCTCTTGGTCCACCAACCTTAGCAAGTCAGGAGACGAGACATAGTCTTCGGCATTTCCCTCATCCTCGAATTCTCCTAAACAAACGGTCCTTTCAAAATCGATTTCAAGATTGGTAACGGGTTCGTTCATGTCATTGGCATCTGAACACCTGAAAATTGAATGGGAAAGAGAACACTATAGAGGGACATCCAAGTTTTGGTAACAACAAACAAAACATTATGGCATGGTATGGGGTAAGCGCAAGAATAGGCCATGAAATGAAAGAATAATTATGGAGTAGATGCAAATGCAAAAGGTTATGACAAAATGCTTCTTCATTAATATTCATTTAATAGATAAAGAGCAGACGAAAGCTCTTACAAAAGAATCCCATTATATTTAGGGACACAAAAAGTGAATATCGGATATTACTCTGAGGAAGACTTGTAAACCACAAGGAGATCTTCAGCGGTCCAATTGTTCAATATGTAACCCGGAGGACAAGGGCGTATCTTTGAAACGTTCTTACTTGTGCCAGCTTCTTCATCAACGACATTTATGCAAACGTTCTAGAAAGCCTTCTCAATGAGTAACAGCGGGCTGTGCACACTATCTTGCCCATGATATATTATTCCAGCAGATGTAAATGTCGTTGACAGATGGGGGTACTCGATGGGTTCCCATTCCGGTTCTCGTCCTAGAGTCCTTGCAACCCTTCTTTCTTGCTCCTTCTTCCACTGTTTCTTCAAGTGATGTGCATTCGGTTGGAATCCTAGACCAAATCGTGCCTTATGAGGTACTGGCTTTAAGGCCCTGACTATCCCTTGATGATGTCTTCCCAAACCTTTCCTTGCTCGGGCCCCTCTCCCTACCGTCAGCTTGATTCCCATTTTAGTATTCTTTGACAGCCTAGGCACGGGAACTCTATTTTCTTCAGCCACAAATGTGGCGTTGACAAACTCAAAGGATCTAAAGGAACATTCCACGGCGTCTTTGTTCGCTTCGAGGTAAGGTGTGTCTGCAGAGATAGACGCAACAATATCCTCTTCACCCTCAACGGTAACCAAGCAGTCATCCATAATAAACTTTATTTTCTGATGAAGGGATGATGGAACTGCCCCAGCCGAATGGATCCATGGCCTCCCCAGGAGGCAATTATATGAAGGGGTGATGTCCATAACTTGGAACTCGACGTCATAGACATAAGGACCCACTTCTAGAGGGATCTCAATTTTCCCTACAACTTCTCGTCTCGTTCCATCAAATGCTCTCACCGCGGAATGACACGGCCTCAAATAGGACAAATCTATCGGAATTCTGGAAAGTGTGGCCAGGGGCATAACATTAAGTGCTGATCCATTATCAATAAGCACGTTTGGTATTATATATCCCTTACAGCGGGTTGTTATGTGCAGTACCTTCACAGAGCCTCTACCGTTCGGTGGTATTTCATCATCACTGAAGGAGATGAAATTATCAGCATTCAAGTTATTGATCCACCTATCAAGCTTTTCGACCGATATATTGTTTGCTACGTAGGCTTGATTCAACACCTTTAACAAGGCATTTCGATGTGGCTCTGAGTTCAATAATAAGGATAATACCGAAATACGTGCAGGTTGCTTACTTAATTGTTCGACCACGCTGTACTCACTGTGTTTAATGAATTTCAAGAATTCCTGTGCCTCTTCTTCATTTACAGGTCTTTTAGTCTCTTGTCGTTCGGGCGGACTTTCCGATTCAACTTCAGCCTCAAATATGGTTGCCTTTCCCTTTTGTTTGGAATCATTATTCCTCTTTGCTGGTTCAACTTCTTTGGAATAGCATCTTCCACTCCGGGTAAAGTGACCAACTTCTCCGATATTTTTAGCCGTGCCTTGGGATTTTTCACTTTCAGGAGTGACGATATTAACATCGTACTTCCAAGGTATTGCCTTACTATCCTGGTACGGAAAAGGCAATGGCGCCTCAATTACCATTTTTGGTTTTACTGGTTCTCTCCTCGCATCATAATATATTATCAATGGTCGTTCAGCAGTGTAAGGGAGATCCGATGATTGACCATCAGAGGCACATATTTCTCTTTCATTGGCCTCTTTTCTTCCATTGAAGATTTCAATTTCTTTATTATCCATCATGTTTTGGAGTAATTCTTTAAATTGCTCACACGACTGGATATTATGTCCTTCGACTTCATGGAAATCACAAAAATTTTGACTTTTCGCGTTTCTTTTCTCGGTTATCCCTTTAAGACGACAGGGTAACCCTTTTTCAAGCAGCACCTCCCAGATTCTCTGCAAAGGTGAGCTTATTTCTGAAACAACTCTTCTGGTTTGCAATTCATTTATCTCCTCCACTGCGCTTACATTTCTTTCAGTATGATTTGGGAACGGGTTCCCAGTTTCACCACCGGTACCGTCGAAGCGCAAAACACCGGCATCGATTAAACCTTGGACTCTTCGTTTAAAGGCAATGCAGTTTTCCGTAGAGTGCCCCTGGTTCCCCGCGTGGTATGCACAGCTTGCATTTGGGTCGTACCACTTTGGGTACGGGGGTTTTAACGGTGCCATGTAATGAGGAGATATCAATTGTTTCTCTAAAAGCTTGGGGTATAGTTCCCCATAAGATACTGGAATAGGGGTGAATTGGGGTCTCTCGGGGTTAGGCCTTGCTGGCCTTGGTTCTCCTCTAGGTTGGCCTTGGGTAGAGCCGGTATTTTGAGAAAACGTGGCGGCTGGCCTCGGGTTATTGGTTGCATAGACAGGGTAAGAAGGATAGGGAGGTGGTGGTTGGTAATAGGGAGCTTGTGGTTGATAGAAGTTTGGTGGCGGGTAATTTCGGGGTCGAAATTGATTAGGATATGGACTAGGAGCATAACGGTTTTCGGTTCCCACCATGTGGGCTTCCGGCTCCTTTTTTCTCATAGGCACTGCCTTCTTCGAACCTTCTCCTTCCATTCTTCCACTTTTTACCGCATTTTCTATAAGTTCACCGGATATGACAATATCCGAGAAGTCCTTTGTGGCGCTTCCCACTAATTTATCATAGAATGGCGCCTTCAGGGTATTGATGAACAGGACTGTTGTCTCGGTCTTGGTCAATGGAGGTTCCACCTGAGCCGAGATGTCTCTCCACCTCTGCGCATATTGTCTAAAAGTTTCTGATGGCTTTTTCTCCATCATTTGTAGTGTCATGCGGTCGGGTACCATATCGGAGACGTGTTTGTACTGCTCGCAAAATGCCACGGCTAGATCCTTCCAGGTTCGGATCTTTTCTCTATTGAGTTGGTTGTACCAACGGAGAGCTGATCCGGTCAAACTGTCATGAAAACAATGTATAAGCAGCTTGTCTTCATTGACATAACCCGTCATTTTTCGGCAGAACATAACGAGATGTGCCTTCGGGCATCTCGAGCCATCATACTTTTCAAAATCTGGTGCTTTGAATTTTGGAGGGAGGACCAAATCAGGTACCAGACTAAGTTCTTTAGCGTTTAGCGCCGAGAAGACTTCAATGCCTTCTATCGCTCTAAGTCTTTCCTCCAGACTTCTATATTTTTCTTGGACTTCATGATCCTCTATCCTTAGCCTAGCGATTTCTGCAGGATCGTCTAGGTCTGGGACAGGTGGATCAACCGGAGCAGTTCCTGGGTTTGCCACAAATACTCCTTGTCCTACAGGAGGGGGTGTTACAGGCCGTTGTTCTACGCCCGCGGGTCCTCCCTGTGTGTATCCTTTATATGTCACGTGGGGTGGAGTGAACCCTGGAGGATAGGGCAGATCCTGATCGAGATTCACAACCTCAGGGTTTTGTATAGGTCCCTTTCCTTTGACTAGGGCCGACATCATTTCCATCATTTTAGCCAATTGGTCCTTCTGTTCAGTGGATTCTTCCCGAGACCTTATCATCAACTCTCTCGTCTCCTGTTGCGACCTGGCTAACTGTTCCTGTAATTCTTTCTGAATTCTCTCCATCCTTTCAATTCTTTCGTTAAACTCAGCCTCCATTGCTCTAGCTTGTCGACGTGTTCTATACGTATGGTGTGATTCCAGGTTTATAATGTCACCACTGCGCATCATATGATTCTACTCTTAGCAAACGATCGTGGGATATGCAGTGAATGAATGAATGAATGAATGAATGAATGAATGTTAATTATGAATGCACGTCAAATGTTAGTTATGAATGCATATGCAAAAATCGGTGTTGATTCCAGACAGCCCCTATCTAGGCATTTCATTAATCAAAAGAGTCTATTTACAAAACATTTTTTTTTTCATCATTTGAGTCAGCTTTCATACAAACTTCCTTGCTACATTGCCGTAATTCTTCACCCGTTCCAAGAATTCCGATATGCTCGATCTCTGTCTAGGCGGGAATTGGCAACTAAGAGTCTCCGCTTCATCCGCTATTTGCATTATGTGCATGGCTGCCGTACGAATCTCGTTGATCAAATATTTAAGATTCTCATCCTTTTCACAGAGGGCAATTTCGTAGGCATGGATATCTCTATCATACTGACCCCTCTTCTCTTCCAAAGCGTCCAAGAGAGTATCTAGTTGTTGTTGTCGAGCTTGTAGTATGTCTTCTAAATCCCGTATCATCTCTTTCAATTCTTGACGCTTAGCTCGACTAGTCATTAGTTCAACAGATGTAGCTTCATACTCGGCAGACTTCTTTCTTAACTCTATTACAGCCCGTGCAGCCTTTCCTTCTTCTTTCTTTGCTTTTCCTTTCCAAAATTCCATCCCACCTTTGACATTACTCAATTCCTCTTTCCATTCCGCTGACGACTTGCCCAACCCGCTGTTCTTTATGGTGCCTCTTAACTTTTTATTTTCTAGATGAAGATCTCTTAAGTCGTTTCTTACGACCTCGGCTTCTTTTTGCACCTTCTCGGCCCTAGATCTTTCAATTTGAACATCGATCTTCAGCTGATAGTTTTCTTCCTGAAGGGCACTAAGATCCCGTAACATCTTGGTCTTTTCGCGTTCGAATTCTTGTCTCGCCGTCTCTAGCTCGGATGGGATTTCTTTCGAGAAAGGATTCTGAAAGGCGTAATCTGCCGATGAGACTTGCAAACTACTCATCCGTTGCTTTCTCCATGCATCGTAGTCCTGGGTGATAGTGTCAGCATATAAAGCCAACTTCATCAGATGAATTCTTTTCCAAGCCTTTGCAGTGTCTCGGACTTTCTTCATATAACCTTCGCCCGCAAAAACAAACTCTGATTGAGCTAGACCACTGGTGGCGGGTATAAACTGTCGTGAAGAGAACTGTCTTTGGACCAAAAGAGGAGCGTAACCAATCCCTCCCCACAATCCAAGTAGTGGTACCCAGTCTTGGTTTCTGACTTTGTATAACAAAAGCGAAGGGCGTATCCACGGCGCTCTCCATACTATGTCCTCGGCACGCAAGTTCTGGAACACTGAGACCCAATGCTGCTCAGTAACCTCCTTCGGCCACTCTTTCTTAAGGTGAGCTTCCAACGGAGCAAATGTCTTCGAAAACATGTGGAACGGTGTGCGCTCTACCTTCCAAAAGTGACTCAAAATCCAAACGTTAAGTAGCTGCGCGCATCCGATGAATCGTCCTTCCCCTCTTTTCCTGCAACTGCTCAAAGATCTGAAGGTCTCTGCTAGGATGGTTGGGGCAGGGTTGATACCTTGCTTCAACTTTTCAAAGAAATCCACTACCGCTACTTCTATATGTCCGAGAATTTTCGGAAAGACAACTAAACCATAGATAGCCAAAGCAAACAAATTTATCCGTTTCAACATGTCAGGATGGTTTAAAACCAGGTCTCATAGTGAAAACCACGGGACACAGCTGATTTCATTCTTCTTCTTTATTTGCTTTTCGGCCCATGCATCGGTCATATCCATCAGCCTTACTAACTTTTTCCTGAATGTCATCGGCTTGGGCTCTTTGACATATATTTTGTAGGTTTGCATGTTTTCGACACGCAGCAGAGCAGCATACTCCTCTATCGTAGGGGTCATATCTTCCTGGTTGAATGTGAAACACTGATAACCCGGATCCCAAAATCTGATCATAGCTTGAATTAATCTTTCGTCTACTTTGACAGCAATCAGATGGGCTATGTCCCCGTACCTTTCGGTGAAAATACCTCGAGTATCTGAATCCCACTGATTCCAGATCCCAACCAAGTCTTCAAGGTTATTTTGACGGACATTCACAGTCACCCGCTCGGGTAGATTGACAATGCATCCTTCTACCAGGCTGTCTCCCTTTTCTCTTTGAGTCCTCAAAGACCAGTCCCGAACCACGGTATTTGTCTCGATCGTTTGTACAATTGACTCTTCCATTTGAAACCCGTTTTTGGCAACTAATCTTTAGTCAACACCGTCCTATTATGATGCCTATGATGCACGATGAGGAATAAAACAAAGACAATCAAACTTGGTTAGTGATCAGATATAAATGAACATAAATTAAAGCAATTTTAAACTACCCGATTCAATTTGACAGATAAATCCCTTCCCCTTATATACAAAGCGAAAGTACAAAAGGTAAGAGGCGTTTCTCCCGTGTGCCTATTTTGGTATCTACTAAACGGACAGAGGTTCGGCATGGCTCTAATTGGGTGGCTCGTACAGTTCATTATATGTGATTTTAGGTTCTAGAAAGGTACCCGAATTGTCTGTACTGTCATCTACTAAGATTAGTACAGAACCTCGGTCATAGCCCATCACAGGCTTACGAGATCAATTCGAGGGATTACATTTACTTATGCCTATGCGGAGGGACGAGTTATCTCACGAAAGCATAAGTCATATGTAATCCGAAAGTATTCACTAGCCTGTGCAGAGGGACGAGTTAACTCACGAAGGCGTAGCGTTTACTTTCACTTAAGAGGGACGGAGCCCGGGTATGGCGCTCATGTTATGCAACAATGCACGTGAACAGTGTGTGGGGAGAAACTCACAAACCTTTCGTTTTATTTTAAAAACTAGACTTAGAGAACCGAAGCTTAGAAATTTAGAGCTTCAAAACAAGTAAACAAGAAGTTAGAAAACATTTACAATGAGATGCGAGTACGTGATTTTTGCAAAATTTGAGGATCACGACTAAACATTAATTTGAAAAAAGGTATTTCAAAAATTTTGACAACGCATTTGATTTGATTCGACTCTCGAAAGCTGGTCCCAAATGGAGTCGCCAGCTGTAGCGACGAAAAAATTTTAGCTTAGGTCGCTAATTGTGGCGATCTTAAATCTTGAAAACGAGTTTTGAATTTTGTTAAAGCAAAGGAGTCGCCACCGATCTTTTCTTCTAGGTGCGATCGGACACCTGATAAAACATCAAATTTCGGGTAAAAAGGCCAAGTTTAGGTCCGCGTTAAAGTTCAGAGAAAAATAGGGTTCGGGAGTCAGTTACGCGCGGGGAAGGTATTAGCACCCCCGCGACGCCCAAAATTGGTATCTTTTCAAATGTGCGTTGTCTTAATTTTCAAAAACACGAGTTCAATTTAAAATTTAGTTGTGGTCCGATCGAGATTCGAGCATTTTACGGTTTTTTCTTTGAAAAGGATATCCCGCTTTCAACACGAGCCAATTGTGATTCACCCAACATAGCGATGAAATCACCAGCTTAATGTTAAAATCGGTATATTGCCTTTGTTTATTAAAACACAGGTAATATTGACGATGAAATCAAAACATGGATTAACATGCTATATTAGGAGCAAATAATGATAAGAGGTGAAAAATATACGAGACGAGTAGTACATGAAAAAATTAACAATGCATATGTGATAGCAACAATAATAATGCAAATAATAATAATAAACAAGACATTAATAATTAAAGTATATGCGTAGGACATAAAATATATAATAAACAATAGAATGTTAAAAGTATATATATGTAGAGTATCAAAATACAGTTTCAAAAATACGTGCCTAAGATAATATATAAAGATATATATGTAGATAATAATAATATTAGAACAAATAAACAATAATAGTGAAAATAACAAATACAATATGTTATTAAGATTTATACATAATATATGTGAACATGGCATTAAAATATGAATATATAAGATATATTAAAATATTGAAAACAACTATTTACACACTAATGTTGACATATAATATATTAATATTAAAGACATATATGATACAATATAAAACTATATAAGAAAATATTAAAATATATACGAAATAAAGAGAATACGATATCAAAATATATTCATAAGACGATGTATGAGGAAATATATGTAGATAATAACAATAATGTCAAAATAATAGTAATAGTGAGAGCAATGAGTATAATAAATATATTAACATATATAAAGAGGGTATAAAGTACATACATATAGTATAGTACTTAGACATATATACATAAAATATATTTTAGAAAAATAATAACATATACGAAATATACATGCGTATATATTTAAACCAATAATGATACTAAGAATATATTATATATACATAAATAAAGTAAGTAAAATATAATAAAATATAAAATATAAAATAACAACGATAACCATAGGAATAATATAAACAATATATACATACACATAACATAATAATGGAAATAAAAATAAAATAACAAGATAATAAACAAGAATCCAATTGGGAATAGAATGAAATAATCGGGCCAGATTTTAAAATAAAAAACATGCGAAAAAGGACCTATTTAAACACGGGTTAGGCCAAGGAGGTCCAAAAATGCAATTTTCCCGGATTTTTAAAACGGAGCGTTTAAATCAGGGCCTGATTGAGAACGGGCATAAATTTTGGGGCCAATTTAAAATATTTAGAAACTTAATTGCTAGAAGCTGAAAAAGCGGAAGGGCTGATTCAGTAAATAACCCATTTGGGTTTAAAAACACGCGGATCCTATTGGGTGGGGGTCGGGTCAATCCGACCCAGGGCAAAACGACGTCGTTTTGTGCCCTGGGTTTTGACACCAAAACGGTGTCGTATTAATGGGCTATAAATAGCCTAAGGTTCCGAAAAAAATTCATTTGAGAGGGGTGAAAGAAAAAAAACGAGAGAGGTGGGGAGAAAGGTGATCGGGGCGATTTCCGGTGGCCCTTCCGGTCACCGTCCGTTCGCCGGACGGTCGTCGGCGCCGGTGCCGGCCACCGTGGAGAGGTAAAAATTCACGATTTTTTCCCTTTTTTTTTAATCCGTTTTTTTATATATTATTTTTGTATTGTTATTTTAAATAGTCTAAAAACATGCATGCGTATAAAAAATCGAAAAAAGAAAAAAGAAATTAAAAATCAAATCACCTTAAGTTTCTGTTCTTTGACGTTTTTTGCTATTCGGGGGTATCCCTTTTCTGCAAGATGGTTTTAAAATTGTTGTCCCTATTTTTAAGTCTCCGATTTTGAGTTTAAAATTCTGATTTTTATTCCAAAAAATCCTCCTGTTACAATGTTCAGAATTCGGCTTTTATAGCCTTTGCTTACAAGCTTCTTTCTTACTTTCTGTCATTTCGGTTTTAATGTTTGCAGGTCAAGTTGGCACTGACATGGGCGGTGCTGAGAACGGTGGATTTGACAGAGGCGGTGGCAGAGCAAGTGGGGAACCATTCGGGGCTAGGGTTTCTGGTAAAGTTAGGGGGTATTTTGGGCTGAGTTAGATTGGGTCTGTTTGTAACGGGTTGGTGGGTAATTGGGTCTTGGGTGATTTGGTTTTAACTTGTAAATGGGTTTGGGCATTTAATGTAAATGGGGTAGAGATGGGCCATCGAAATTGGCCTGCAACAATATATATGATTTCTTTATAAATAATGTTATCTTCGTCATTCACATTATTGATAGTCTTTGTTATGTTTAGATTGTGAATTTAGTTCATGTATTTAAAATTGCTTAATTTTAATTATATATTTTTTAATTTTTAAAAACTTAGTTTTAACGTAAATTGTAGCAGTTGAATTTGACAGATAAAATTTTATTATTAATCTTGGACTATGTGTACAAGTTGATCATTATTAGTCCTTATACTTTACAAAATTAGTCTCATGATAATCGTTAAATCTGTTAAATAAAATAAGATGAGCATTATATGAAAATAGTAAACTAACATGGTACTTAACATGTGATAAATATGTTTGTTGCATAAAATTTTGGAAGTAATAGAATTGAACTTAATAAACTTAACTATTTCAAAATTAGTCCTTAAAATGATTAAATTAGAATATAGAAACTAACTCTGTCATTTACGCATAAGATAAGGACTAATAAATTAATTTGAATCTATTTAAATTAAAATTAACCAAAATTTAAGTTACCCAAATTGTTTTCACAAGCCCATGTCTACATGTCTGTTTAAAGGGTAAAAATGATTTTTCATTTTTGAGAAGGTCAGGGCCCTTGCCTGCCCCTCCTGTTATATTTGATTGAGTGTAGATTTTGAATCAACTTGCAACATATAAACAAACATTTAAATGAGTCATTTAAAATTAAAATTATTTATATAAATTTATTTTCTAAGGCTGGGTTTGGATGGGTGATTGGGTGCAGTGCGGTGCGTTTAACTTACGTTTTGTTGCATGCTACAGTATCGATATAGTATCTAATTTCACCGTCACCGCTATTTTTATACTAACCGCAGGTAAACACACCTCCAATCCAAACCCACCCTAAACCCCTTTTTCTTAACCGGTTTAATGCGAATCTTAAATCAACTATAAGTTAACATGTGAATAATCCTTTTGCCCATATACTTTTCTGCAAGTGTATATCAATAAACCCATTATACTTTTGGGCAAGGGCGAAGTCAGAAAATTTTTTTAGGGGGTGCCGGATGAAATTTTAATTTTTTATAGTTTATATCTTTATAATTTATACATGATTAAATCAATTTTTTACAATTTTAAGAGGGCCAAAGTGCAATTCTACCTTTACTAATTTAGAATTTTTTTAAAAATTTAAGGGTCTAAAAAGTAATTTAACATTTTAGGAGGGGCCAGGGTCCCATGCCAGCCCCCCTGGCTTCTCCCCTGCTTTTGGGTTTGTAGTAAATAGACCTGCTCATGAGTCAGACCACTTGAAAAGTAAGAGGGATTGAGTAAAAATATAGGTCCAAGAATGAGTTTGAGAAAAAATAAGGCCCATTTAGGAAATAGATTGGGCCTCGAGTAAGGCTTTTTCTGCCCGACTTGAATATATAAAAAAAGCTGTAGTTTTTTTTAATTATTTTCTTCTTGTTTTTCACTATTTTGCTATCATTTTATTATTATGTTGCTACTGTTTTTTTTGTCATTATATAACTCTTGATTTATTGTTAATTTTGTTACTATTTTAGAGGCATTTGTTGATTAAGATGCAATTATGTTAGTATTATTTTCAATTTGTTGGGAAATATTGATTTTAATATTTTTAGTATTTTTGATGTATTATAAATATATATATATTTAAAATTTATACAAAAATAATATAAAAATTAATAGAGGCCAAACCTTAGTTTTAACATTTTTATCCGAGTCAGGCTTGGGTAAATTTTTATGCTCATTTTTTAGGCTGGGCCTAAAATTTTGATTAGGCCCATCCAAATCCGACTCGGTGCATGAACACCTCTAGTAATAAACTTATTCTTTTAATTAATTTTATTATTGTATACTAAATTAATAAATAATTATGTCAAATATTATAAGATAAAAAGTGAATAATATATAATGATATTTTAATTGAGTAAAAAATATAAGATATTTAATAAATATTAAGGTGATTTAATGGCATTGATTTACGTGTGTTGAGTAATCAAGGGTTGAATGTTTATATAAAGGAGGGTAGTGATTTCAGCCTATCCGCAACAGTCCCTGTACTGTCCTTGCAAAGAATGCTCCTCAGTGCAGCAGGTGGTGGATTCAGCAGCCTGCTTAGGCCAAACGCATTGGCTTCCCGGACAATGTGATGTATCTTGACCTTCCTTTGCCGATTCTAAAGAACTCGAATTGTGCGATATACTCTGCTTAGCAGCAGATTCATCCAATATGATGTGGACAGCGGCAGCACTGTCGCTATCAATCTCCACACGCCTAAAGCCTCGGATCCAAAGAAGATTCAAACCGTCCAAAATGAGCCACAATTCAGCTTCAAGCAGCGAGCAACATCCCATATGTAGCGACGTAAAATTTTAGCTTTGGTCGCTAATTGAGGCGATCATTTTAAAATTTGTAAAATCGAGTTTTAGTTTTATTTAGAAGGGGAGTTGCCACCGATCTTTTTTTCTAGGTGTGATCGAACACCTAATAAAAACCTCTTTTTACAGAAAAATTTATTTTTAGGTAAAAAGAAGGCCGAGTTTAGATCCACTTCAAAATCCAGAGAAAAAATAGGGTTCGGGAGTCGGTTACGCACGAGGAAGGTATTAGCACCCTCGTGACGCCCAAAATTGGTATCTTATAAAACATGTGTTGTCTTGATTTTCAAAAATACGAGTTCGATTTAATATTTAATCGTGATCCGTTCAAGACACGAGAATTTCAGGATTTTTTTGATTTTTTAGAAGGATGTCCCGTTTTAACACGAGCCAACGTGATTCATCCAACATAGCGATGAAATCACAGACTTGATGTTAAAATTGGTACATTGCCTTATTTTTGAAATTAATTGAAAGTATGAAAAAAATCATTTGAAACAATAAAAAATTTAAAGCAATGTCAAAATTAAATGCAATTTAAACATATATTTAATTCAGAATCATGCAAACAATAAAACACGAGTATGTAGCAAATAATAAATATAATCGTTACCAAACATTAACAAATACAAACAATATTAAACTATATAATAAGAGTTTTTTAGGTATTTAAAAAAAATGAGATAATATAGAAAAAAGATATGTATAAATAACATAATATTAAAATATATATACATAAGATAACATGCCAAAATATACACAAATATAAATAGTATAATAAAAAAATATCTTGCAAAATATATTAAAATAGTATTTGAAATTACATACATAATAATATTGAAAATGTAAATATATATTATAATATTAAAAATATGTACATCCTATAATATTACAAAAGTGCATAAGATAATACATATATAAAAAAAACATATAAATAATATAATAAAAAACATAATATATAAAAAGATACACTTAATAGCATTTAGAATATGTACACAATAAGCAAGACATACACATAATGTAGTATTAAAATATTTATAAATATAATAGTATAAAAATATGTACAAAATAATGTGATAACAAAATTATATATTTACAACAATAATATAAAAGTAACAATATGTATAATAAAAAATATATATGTATGTTGATAATAATGACAACAATAATAATGCTAATAATAATAATCAAACAAGTATGCTGAAATATTGATATTAAAAAAAATAATAATAGATATAATAACGTTAAAAATAATACTATACATATAATAAAAAACATAATACAAATAATAATATAATAATAATGTATAAGGACAATAATAATAATAATGATAATATGTATGGAAGTTGACATAACATGAAAATATTGAAAATAATAATTTAATACTATATAAAACGTATATATATATATATATGAGAATTAATTAAAACAAATATTAAGACTAATAATAGTAATAATATTAATAATAGATATAATGAAAATAACAATACTAAGATAATTAATTTAAATAGTAAAATAACTAAAAGGATTAAATTAAACTAAAAGCTAAACATTTGGGGCGAAATTAAAAATAACAGGAAGCGAATGGGTTAATTTGAACGCGCGAGAAACAGTGGAGGACTGAAGCAGAAATTTCCCACAGCTTTTAAAACGACGTCGCAATGAGGGGGACGGATTCGGAGGTCAACCAAAATTACGGGGCTGATTTTTAAAATGTAAAAAATTTAATTGCAGAAACATGGAAAAGCGGAAGGGTTAAACGCGCAAATAACCCTTCCGCTAAAAAAAAGGGGGATCTGGCACTGGGTCGGGTCGGTTAAACGGGTTTCCTTTAAATACCCCAAATTTTACAAAAAAATTCATTTCATACCTATTCTAAAAAAAAAAAAACAAGAGGGCTCTCTTCCTCTCCTCTCGATCTTCTCTCGGCCTGGGGACTTTCGGCCACAGTCTGACAGTCCTCCGGCGATGCGTCGCCGCCGTTCTCCGCTGCCGGCCACCGTGTACGGTGGCCGGATTTCAAAAGTAATTTTTTTTTTGCTTTTCTTTTTTTTCGTTTGATAATATATAATATATACGTATTTATGTAGAAAAAAAAAGGAAAAAGATTAAAAAAATAGATTAAAAAAAACCTCTTTAATGCTGCGATTTGAGTTTTGATGTTAGATTATCTGTTTTGGTGTTGAATGTATATTCAGTTGTTGCTAGAATCACTGTTTAAATCTATGATTTTTTGTATTTAGAAAGAAACTGTCCCCCCCTTTTACAATCGATTTTGGAAGGCTTTTATAGCCCGATTTTGATACAAGTTGATTTTTTTTTATCATTATCTGTCCCCTCCTATTTGATGTCTTGCAGGTGCGTGGGCGGTGCTGAGAGGAGTCGGTGGTGATGCGACAATGGCTCTGACAGTGGCAGTCGGCAGTGGCAAGTGGGCAGCAAGTGGGGCTATGGTTTCGGCAGCAGCTAGGTTTAGGGGGATTGAGTTGTCCGGGTTTGGGTCTAGTTATTTGGTTAAGTGGGCTTCGGGTTAAGTTGTAACGGGTTAGGGGTTTTGGGTAGTATAAGGGTTTGGGTTAGGTAACGGGTATGGGTTGTAATTGGGCTTGGGGGTTTAGTTTAGGTAATTGAAATTGGGTCATTTTGGTAGTGGGTCTGTTAGTGGGATGGAAATAAAGTTGTATTGGGCCATCCGGAATTTTTGTACTTTAAATGAGGGCCAAAATTGGCCTATAACACCATATTTCTAGTATACTCCCACAGCCACGATCCATTCCTTTGTATATCAATGAATTTATTTTTGTTTTCAACCCAGCCTAACCTGGATTTCAATTAAATATTTTTTAAAATAATTTTATTGAAATTTAATTATAAAAATAAATCGATAATAATATAAAATTATATATTTTATTAGTTTAATATTGTAAATTATTAAAAATGAAATAAAGATGCAATAAATTCTATTTTGGGTAAATTACACCAATAGTCACTAACTTTGGGGTAGCTGACAAAACAATCACATAGATTTCATTTCAATTACTCAACTTTAGAAAAATAACAAAATAGTTACTAACGTTATAAAAAATTGACAAATCAGTCATTTATTAACATTTTCTGTTATTATCTTAACGAGACTGCTGATCTAGGAAGTTAACTAGCTGATGTGGACAATTAACTAGCCACGTTGGAAACCCAATTAACCCAATTAGCTGATGTGGTAGATTGACATGGGATTTACCTAAAATTAGGCCCAGAATGGGGAAAGAAATTTTGGAAGATGGAACCTAGAAAAGCTCTTAGCTATCCTGAAACATGATTTCCATACTAGTGAAAATTGAAAATCAATAGCGAAAATGTTGAGTCTGGCATCAAAACGATTGATTGGGCTAACATCAAGGAGATCCCGTCACAACCCGTTCATCGGCATCGGTTTAGTTGGAGCTCCTACTTTGTGTGCGATGTTATGAAGCTTCAAATCAAAATCGTCGACAAAACAAAAAAAATCAGCAAAAACAAAAATACCAAATAGCAAGCATCCAAAATCAAACCAGCAAAAAAAGAGCAAGAATTCCAAATTGGCTTGCATCAAAAGAGGGAAGTAAAAAAAAAAAACTAAAAAAAGAAGAGAATCAAAAGAGAAGAAACCCACACCCATTTTGGGCTTTGCGGCTTACAGAACTCAAGCCAGTTCGATGACCCAAGTGGTTAAGAGTAATGGTTGGTCGAAGAAAAGTTGTGGCCGAAATATGGTGGTGATCAGACGGTGGACGGCGAAGATCTGTTGAAGCCTTGTTCGAAGCTTTAAGTTTTTAATCTTGGGATTTTAAAGGCTTATTGGGAAATCTGAAGTGAGATTTGAGAAAAGGAAAATAGAAGCCATTTGGTGATAACGATTTGCCAGAGAAAGCCATGAACTACAGTGACCAGAGTTAAGAAAAAGAAAAGAAAAAGAGAGAAGAAAAAAAAGGGACAAAGATTCAACATATAACAGCGAACTGAGTGGTGACTCTACCTTGGAGGAACAAAACTAAGGTATGCCCATTTCTTCTTCTTCTTCTTCTTCTTCTTTTTCTTCTTCTCTTCTCCTTTTTTTTTTCTTTTCTTCTTTTCTGCTGCCCAGCTAGGGCTATGGGGCTGTTTAAATGATAGCCAACCCTCCATTAAATGCCATGTCACTTTTCCGTTATATCTATAACGAAAAATAGTTAAAAGGACTATTTTGTTATTATTCGAAAGTTGAGTGATTGAATTGAAATCAGAGAATCTATTTTTTCAAATATATCAAAGTTGAGTGACTGTTGGTATAATATGCCCTTCTATTTTTCCCAAAGATTACACCTTTATTTTCTTCTTAACGAAAATGAGGTAAAATAATGTATTTGCTTGTTTTAGAAAATGTCAATGGTAATGCACATTACATTCCAAGGAGAGACGCAAATTCAAACTTCGGAGACAATATTGTTAGGAGGGACAGCTAAGAGCTCCGAACATGAACTATAAAATGAACATGAATAATACCAAAAAACTAATATTTACTTTATTGCATTTATCAATCAATATTATTTAGTATTAAAAATTAATTTCTCAATAGTGCAACACTGCAACTCAAATTTATAGGAAAGAAGTCATGCATGAGACATCTGAAGCCGTTGTTAAAATTGAGGTTGAGTCATTGAGATAAATTTTATAATTGTTCTGATTTGATGAAATTTGTTAGCTTTGATGTCCCAAGCTTTTGATATAACAACATTTAAGATAATGTTATTGTCGAAACCATCTTTTTTGAAAAAATAGGGTCGACTTGGATTTCAGAAATGAAAACGAAAAAAGGGAGTCGCCACCAATCCTTTTTGTTGAGACATGATCGGGTCACCTCGTAAAACGGTTTTTTAATAAACAGTTTGATTTATCAAAACAACGATTTTGGCCTACGAAACTCAAAAAATGGGTTCAGGAGTCAGATACGCACGAGGAAGGATTAGCACCCTAGATACGCCCAAAATTGGTACCTAGTTGATTAATCAATGTCTTAGTGTCGAAGATTTAAAAACTTGAAAGAATTTAAAATACGATCCCTCTTTTATATTAATGCCTCTTTAAAACAAAAAAAAAAGTTTGGATAAATTGAATGTGTGTCAAAGGCTGTCTCATCTCAAGGTAAAATGTCACATTCAATACGTTAGGACACAACACCTTGACCTTGAGGCTAAACTTGCATTTTTATTTGAAACTCACGCATTTAGTTTTGGATATTCAGATATTTAAAGTAAACGAGAAAATCAAAACCCAATACGTTAGGGCATGATTTCTTGAATTTCTAAATACAGAATATTGCCTCGATTTAGAAAATCTTATCTTGAGATAACGAAACGTCATATCCAATGTGTTAGGACACGACATCTGGAATTCTCGAGAATAAGCTTTTATTTAAAATTTATGTATTTGTTTTAAAAAGGATATTTGGTTATTTAGAAAACATGTTGTAAAAATAATTGGTAAGAAATAATAAAAGATAAATGAAAATAAATACAAAAATAAAATAAATAAAATTAAATATAAAAGGATTAAATAATGAGTTGATAAATAAATAAATTATATATATAATAATTAATAATAATAATAAAATAAAATGATAACATATTACAAAGAATAATAAAAAATAATGCTAATAAAAGGATTATGAATAGTAAAAATGCAAATAATAATAATAACAGAAAAAATGGGGTAAAAGAAAAATAGTAATAATAATAATAAGAATAGTGAAGAAGTATAATAAATATAATAATAATAAACACAAAAGGTAAATATAATATAATAATATTATTAAAAATATAGTAAATAATAATAGTGAATATAATATTATCGATACTAATAAATATAATAGTAAATATAATATTAAAATAATTATTAATAATAACAAAAAGAAATAATAATAGTACTAATTAAAATTAATACTAATACTAATATAAATAGTAATAATATTAATAATGATAAATATAATAATAATAATAATAATAATAATAATAATAATAATATGCTAACAATATAATAGTAACAATAATAATAGTAACAATATTTATTTATTTTAAATAATATAATAATAACGATACAATATTAATGAAATAGAAAATAATAATACTACTTTAGTAAGAATAATAATTATATGCTATTAAATAAAAATAAAATATAATAAAGATAATAGTAATCTGTTAATAGTGATAGTAATAATAAAAAGGAAATAGCAATAATAATACAATAATAATAATAATAACAACAACAACAACAACAACAATAATAATAATAATAATAAATAGTAAAATGTCTCGATTAATTAATAAAATGTCAAAATAATGAAAAAAGGATTAAATTGAAAACGAAACAGAAACTTTGGGCCAAATTTAAAATAAATAAAGCGAAAAGGACCAATTTGAATGCGCAAAAACAGTGGAGGGACCAAAAGAACAATAAACCCTCCTATCCAAAACGTGTGACTTCAGGATGGACTAAAATGAAAAATGCGATAAATCACAGGGCCCAATTAAAAAAATAAGGGAAACTTAATTGTAAAGTAATAAAAAAGCGGAAGGGCTAAAAGTGCAATTAACCCTTCCGTTTAAAAACACGCGGATCCTAAGCCGGATCGGGTCTAATCAAAACGACGTTGTTTTGGGCTTTTAAGGCCAATCCCAAAACGACGTCGTTTTGAGGAGCCTATATAAGTCAGATTTTTGTAACGACGTCGTTACAAAAATGCATGTAATATATTTAATTGATACCTACAACTAAACTCGAGCATCGCATGAGATAAAAAAAAATAGTTGTATATATTATAATCTACCATAAAATTAGTTACTCGTTTAAGGTGTAAGCTTACATATATCATTAATATAAAGAACGTACATTTTAATAACATAGTTGTATATATGAATACATATCATTAATAATCTACCTTAACTATATAATGTTAATTGTATAGATTATAATTACCATAAATTAGTTAACATTTAAGGTTTAGGTTGCATATAGTTAAACATGTATGTATATATTTTTTTTTGTAAAATAAAATTATATCACACATTATAAAATAAATTCATATTAATTATGATATTTTTTTAATTATATAAATATTAAGTTTTTTGTTTAAAGTAATTTAACTAATTGAGTTCATCAAACAAGATAAACACAAATATAGGGATTTTGATGATTCTATCTTTTTGTTCATTAGATTTAAATATAATTTAAGATAAACTAAATGAGATTTAAGAAAACAATAGTTAAAGAAGATATTTGTTTTCTAACAAAAAATATTATATTTAATAATATTAATAATTATTATATTTAATTTTAAAAATAATTTCTAATTTTTATACAATATTTATTAAGTTGTGTAAATTATAATCATGGTTTAAATTAGGTATTGATGGTTCGAGCAATATGTAAGAGGAGGTCTTGGGGAGGAAGCTATAAGGAATGGATTTTGTAGCACCCCGCACTCGATGTAAACATTATGACTAGATCTTAAGAAATTACATTAACTCTTAAAAAAAATTCTAATTTTATCTAACTCATTGTGTGTCGAAAATATAAGTTTGGCAAAAATAACAAAAATTCAAGGAAAAAAAAATTGAACACAAGATCTCTCACACACAAACACAACACTTAATCACAAAACCAAATTAGTTCACTTTATAAAATTCCTACGACCTTAATTTAAAAGGGCCCATTTTTTGAATGTGATAGGTTTTGTTTCTCTCTTCATTGAGAGCTTGACTCCCACTGATGGAAAACACTGGATTGAGCCGAGTTTTAAAAGTTTTGGGAAGATCAGGGATGTGTTTATTGCAACTAAGAGAAACGGACGAGGTTATCGATTTTGCTTTGTTAGATATGGTAATTTGAACAAGGGAAGCGATAAAGGCGCTAAGTGGTAGGTGGTTTCTTAATCACAGATTATTGGTGAGTCTGACCAAGGTTAATCCACGAAAAGCGTATTGGAGTATAGCTGTAAAAGTTTCAGGGATAGGAGTGACAGAGTTGAACCAAGGGTTAGTAGCCATGAGTCGTTGCTCAAATTGCAGAAGTTACACCAGGAGTCTGAGGCGTTATTGAACCTGAGAACTTGCTTTGGTTACAGAGATGTATTGCGGGGAAAGTGGGGGACTTTGCTACTGTTGATACACTAATGGAATCTTTGGAGAAAGTGAGAGTTTATAGAGATGTTGTTAAAAGAATTTCAGGAGTCTTCTTTCTATTTTTTTAATTTATGAAGAAGAGATGATGAACAAACATGAATCCGAAGGATGGGAGGTGAGGAAATGGTCAAAGAAGTTGCCAATGGTTGATAGATTGACATGGTTATTGTGTTACATGCATGGGGTTCATCTACCTTTGAAAAGATAGCAAATGCGTGGGGTTCATTAGAGGGAAGATGTTAATGCTAACTAATCAGAGAGGAAGAATTGATGAAATTGTGGAATTATAGGTGATATGGTTTAGATTTTAGTTTTAACGTAAATTGTAACAGTTAAATTCAATCGATAAAATTTTATTATTAATTTTGCGCTATGCATACAATTTGATCATTTTTAGTTCTTATACATTATAAATTTAATCTGTTGATAGTCATTAAATTCTTTAATTAAAATAAGATGATTTTTATGAGTATTATTTAAGAAAAAAAAGTAAACTGACATGGTATTTAACATGTGATACATAAATTTATACATTTTTGAAGTAATAGAATTGAACTTAACTGTTACTATTTCTATGAGGATTCAAATTTTAGAATTGAAAAAAAATGATGGGTGCCAAAAATGGGCTGAATGGTAGGGCTATGGGAGAGGTGCCCAACGTTGATGTTTCTAATCATCCATCCACCATCGACACGAGTAGACGGTAAGGTGAGGAAGCTGAAATCTCCGGAGCCTCTCTGTTACAGCTATTTCAGACGGGAGAGTAACGAGTCGAAATAAGGTTTCATTTGCAAGCTCAGCTCTCTTTGTCTTTTTTTTTTTTTTTTTTTCATTTTGCTTACTTTCAAGATATGGGTAAGCTTCCTTCTTCTTTTATTCTTCGTTCACTTGTTAATGGCGGAAGCCATCTTTCTAATTTCCACTCTTTTTCTTCTTCTTCTTCTTCTTCTTCTTCTAACACCATTGCTCCCCACATCAAAGCCTTAAGTAAGAAACTCATGTCTGTTAGAGGAAAGGGAAAAAGGGATGATGGCTTCGAGAATGTTGATCATGCTTTGATTTTGTTCAATAAGATGATTGGCAGGGACCCAGTGCCTTCAATTCTGGAATTCACTAAATTATTTGCAGCCATTGTTAGAATGAAACATTATGCCATTGTTGTATCTATGTGTAGCCAGATGGAATTATTAGGCGTTTCCCATGATGTTTATTCTATGAGCATCTTGATTAATTGCTTTTGTCAATTAGGTCGAATTGATTTTGGTTTTTCTGTTTTGGGGAAAATGCTGAAATTAGGTGTTGAACCTAGTGTTGTAACTTTTTCGACTTTGATTAATGGGCTTTGTAATCAAAGTAGGATTTCTGAGGCCGTTAGTATGTTCGATGAAATGACTGAAAGAGGGTATCAACCTCATTTGATTGTTTACAGTACAATACTTAAGGGGATGTGTAAGAGTGGCAATACAGATAGAGCTGTTAGGTTTCTAAGGCTGATGGAAAGCAGAGGTTTTGAACCGAATATTGTAGCATATAATACCATCCTTGACTGTCTTTGTAAGAACGGGTTGTGGAAAGAGGCTCTTGATCTCTTCTCCGAATTGAAGGTTAAAGGCATTAGACCAGATATCTTTACTTACAGTTGCTTAATTCATGGTATGTGTAATTTGGGCCAGCAGGAGGAGGCAACAAGGCTTTTGAATGAAATGGTCGATAACAATATTTCACTTAATATTGTCACATATAGTATATTGATTGATGCACTTTGCAAGGAAGGAACGATTTCCAAAGCTGTAGAGACCGTCGACATGATGAGAAAGCAAGGCATTGAGCCTGATGTTGTCATGTATAATACATTGGTTGATGCGCATTGCAAGGAAGGGATGGTCTCTGAAGCTGAGGATTTTGTTGATGCAATGATAAAGCGAGGCATTGAGCCTAATGTTGTTACCTATAGTGCATTAATAAATGGCCATTGCTTGCAGAACAAAATGAATAAAGCTAGAAGAGTTTTTGACTTGATTATTGAGAAGGGTTGTGCACCTGAAATAGTTACTTACAACACCATGATCAATGGATATTGCAAAGCAAAGAGGTTAGACAAAGCAATGGAACTCTTTCATGAAATATCTCAAAAGGGACCAATCCCGAATACTGTCACATACAGCACTCTTGTGCAAAGTATGTTTCAGTTAGGGAAAGTTTCAACTGCTTGTGAACTTTTTAGAAAGATGCTTGCTTCTGGACAATTTCCAGATATAGTGACCTGTACCATTTTGATAGATGGTTTATGTAAAACAGGTCATATCGAAGAGGCATTGAAACTTTTTCAAGCGATGCGAAACAGTGGGTTGAGACTTGATATTGTCCCATATAATACCCTAATTGATGGGTTGTGCAAAGCTGGGCATATTGAAGTTGCAAAGGAATTATTTCATCAACTCTCAGACAATGGTTTAAAACCAAATGTTTACACATATTGTGTAATGATTAAAGGACTGTGTAAAGAGGGATTGCCAGATGAAGCATACAGGTTGTTTGGGAGCATGGGAGATAATGATTGTTTGCCTGATAGCTACAGTTATAATGTAATGATTCGGGGGTTCCTTCGCAACAGCTATACCTCAAAGGCAACGCAACTTCTTACGGAAATGGTTGGTAAGGGCTTTTCTGCAGATATATTCACTGCCACCTTATTTATGGATCTCATTGTACACTCTAATAAATCAATTTTGCTCTGAAATGTTTCATAAAATGTGTAAAGATCATCACTTGCAATGTGAAACAGTTTGTGACCATTGTACAGTGATAAAAGATTCTGGAAACTTGAATGAGGATTAGTGTCTATTTTCAAATTTGTTGATTTTGTTTTGAATTGTGTAGTAAGTGAGAATCTTGTTGGTGATAATGCTGAGAAATTAGGGGAAAACCAATATCTATTTCAATGACAATAGCATCGGTTTCTAGCTGCTCAGAACTTTTAACTACTTAAAAGTGCAGAATTCAATCAAATTTAGGGTCTCTTTGATTAATTGAAAACACATTTTCCCAAAATAATATGATTTTTTGAAAAATGTAATATATTCTTTTGTTCTAATGATTTTAGGTAAAATGTAATATATTCAATTTCATCCTTATATAAACATACACATTTTGCACATCATTCAATTTAGTTTCCATGAACATCAGTAAATTGAAATCATTTCCAAAATATCTCATTATCACAAAGGGTCTCAGCTTATGTTTCTTACCGTACACAACAAGTCAATATACAACAATTTAGAAAGTAGTTCAGATTATAAACTGCAAATCATAACCTCCAACGATTTGTCGACGACTTTATCTTTTCCTTAATTGCATCAAAATACACTATTGTTCCATCATAAACAATTTAGTCCTTCATCGCAGCAACCCTCAAGTCACGAAATTTACAAGAAATTTACTAAACTCATTTTTCATAAAACTGAAACAAGCTTATTTTTCATAATTAAGCCCAAACTATTATATACTAAGTAACTTCGTAAATATTTAATAAAACTATTTACAGGCTCGGTTTACAGAAACGAGGTCTCGGTATCTCATTTTTCAAAAATACTTGACTTTAGGGATAAACCACTTTTACTTAAATATTTGTTCAATTAGCAAAAATTATTAGATCAAAATTCAATACAATACTATATATTGGCTCGTAAATATTAAATAATAATATTTATGGACTCACTCGTCAGATTTGTGGTTCTAAAATCACTATTTTTTAAAATCACTGAAAACCGGGTCATTACACTCACCACACCAATTATTGATATAAGTGTTGAACAAGGAGGAGAAGATGGTGGTGTTAAGGAGGGTCGATTAACTTAAGTTGGCCAAGAGCTGAAAAGGAAGATAAATAGGGGAGGAATAGGGGAGAAAGGGAGATTGAGTGACTAATCACATAGGGCATGCTGCAATAAGTATAGCATGTCGTTTGCTCCTTTTCTAGGATTAAATCACTATTTCCAATCAATTTTATTCAGAATGTTCATTGTTGGTAAAAGTGACTAATAACATAAGACATGTTGCAATAAGCTAGATTGCCCGGACAAGCTTCATTGAAACATGAATATTCAATGAACCAAAAGTTGGTCAAATTACACATTTTATATATTGCAAATTGGATGACTTTCAAACACATAATGCATACAATACTTCAAAATGTAATTAAATTTAAGGTCTTTATTTACATGTAAAATATTTTATGAAAAATGTTTTTTGTATTTTTCTGTGTTTGTTTTACTGAAAACAATTTGGTCAACGAAAAATGACTTATAGGTCAGCGGAAAATAAGTCTCTTTTCTTATAAAATAAATTACCATTTTGAAAATTGTAAGTCATTTTTCAAAAAAGAGCTCCTCTATAAGTAATTTTTTTTTTGTGTAAAAATTAACTTAAATCAAGCTTAATATTATCATATTGATGATAAATTTTATTTTTACTTTTAAAAATATTTAAAATTATTAAAATATTAATATAAAATATTATATTTTTCAATATTATTAAATATACGTATTTAATTATTTATATTTAGTTATATAATAAATTATTAATTCAATTAATATAATTTATTAAAATAATAATTTATTTAATATTTTAATAATAAATATTTATTATAATTATAAAAAATAAAAAAACATAAAATATTTTTTTATTAATTTGGATATAAAATATTAAAATGATTTTTAAAAAAATACAAATATAAATGAGTATGTTCATAAAAAAAAATTCAAAAGTATTATTACAACATGAGAAAGATAAAAAAGTTTGTAATAAGGAGTATAAGGAGTATAAGGATCCCATCCAGAATGCACCATATTTCAGCCTCAATCAGAGAGCATATACCTAAAAAGCATTGTATGAGCATTATATGAGTACATACCTAAAAAGCATTATATCCCTTAGTCCTTATACTTTACAAATTTAGTCTCATGATAATCGTTAAATCCTTCAAATAAAATAAGATGAGCATTATATGAAAATAGTAAACTAACATGGTATTTAACATGTGATAAATATGTTTGTTACATAAAATTTTGGAAGTAATAGACTTGAACTTAATAAACTTAACTATTTAAAACTTAGTCCTTAAAATGATTAAATTAGAATATAGAAACTAACTCTGTTATTTACGCAGAAGATAAGGACTAATAAATTAATTTGAATCTATTTAAATTAAAATTAACCAAAATTTAAGTTACCCAAATTATTTTCACAAGCCCATGTCTGCATATCTATTTAAAGGGTAAAAATGATTTTTCTTTTTTGAGAAGGTCAAGGCCCTTGCCTGCCCCTCGTGTTACATTTGATTGAATGTAGATTTTGAATAAACTTGCAACATATAAACAAACATTTAAATGAGTCATTTAAAAGTAAAATTATTTATATAAATTTATTTCTATGGGTGGGTTTGGATGGGTGATTGGGTGCAGTGCAGTGTGTTTAGCTTGTTTTTTGTCGCATGCTACAGTATCGATATAGTATCGAATCTCACTGCCACCGCTATTTTTACACTAACCGTAGGTAAACACACAGCCTATCCAAACCCACCCTAAACCCTTTTTCCTTAACCAGTTTAATGCGAATCTTAAATCAACCATAAATTAACATGTGAATAACCCTTTTGCCCATATACTTTTTTTTGCAAGTGTATATCAATAAACCCATTATACTTTTGCGTTTGTAGTAAATATACCTGCTCATGAGTCAGACCACTTGAAAAGTAAGAGGGTTTTAGTAAAAATATAGGCTAAAAAATGAGTTTGAGCAAAAAATAAGGCCCATTTAGGAAATGGATTGGGCTTGAGTAAGGCTTTTTCGGACCGACCTGAATATATAAAAAAAACTGCAGTTTTTTTTACTATTTTCTTGTTGTTTTTCACTATTTTGCTATCATTTCATTATATGTTGCTACTGTTTTGTCATCATTATATAACTCTTGTTTTATTATTAATTTTGTTATTATTTTAGAGGCATTTGTTGATTAAGATGCAATTATGTTAGTGTTATTTTCAATTTGTTGGGAAACATTAATTTTAATATTTTTAGTATTTTTAATGTATTATATATATCTAAAATTTATACAAAAACAATATAAAAAATTAATACAGGCTAGGTCCTTAATTTAATATTTTTATCCGATTCGGGCTTGGGTAAAATTTTATGCTTATTTTTTGGGTTGGGCCTAAAATTTTGATTGAGCCCATCCAAATTCGACCCGGTGCATGAACAACTTTAGTAATAAACTATTCTTTTAATTAATTTTATTATTGTATACTAAATTAATAAATAATTTTGTTAAAATATTATAAGATAATAAGTGAATAATATGTTTTGATATTTTGATTGATGCACTTTGCAAGGAAAGAACGATTTCTAAAGCTGTAGAGATCATTGACATGATGAGAAAGCAAGGCATTGAGCCCAATGTTGTCACGTATAGTACATTGGTCGATGCACATTGCAAGGAAGGGATGGTCTCTAAAGCTGAGGATATTGTTAACACAATGATAAAGCGAGGCTTTGAGCCTGATGTTGTTACCTATAGTGCATTAGTTAATGGTCAATGCTTGCAGAATGAAATGGATAAAGCTAGAAGAGTTCTTGACTTGATGATTGAGAAGGGTTGTGCACCTAGTATTGTTACTTACAACACCATGATCAATGGATTTTGCAAAGCGAAAGGTTAGACAAAGCAATGGAACTCTTTCATGAAATATCTCAAAAGGGACCAATCCCGAATATTTTTACATACAACACTCTCATGCAGAGTATGTTTCAATTAGGGAGAGTTTGAACTGCTCGTGAACTTTTTAGAAAGATGCTTGCTTCTGGACAAGCTCCAGATATAGTGACCTGTACCATTTTGATAGATGGTTTATGTAAAACAGGTCATATCGAAGAGGCATTGAATCTTTTTCAAGCAATGTGAAACAATGCGTTGGAACTTGATATTGTCCCATATAATATCCTAATTGATGGGTTGTGCAAAGCTGGGCATATCGAAGTTGCCAAGGAATTATTTCATCAACTCTCAGACAATGGTTTAAAACCGGATGTTTACACATATTGTATAATGATTAATGGACTGTGTAAAGAGGGATTGCCAGATGAAGCATACAGGTTGTTTGGGAGCATGGGAGACAATGACTGTTCGCCTAATAGCTACTGTTATAATGTCATGATTCGGGGGTTTCTTCGCAACAGCTATACCTCAAAGGCAACGCAACTTCTTACGGAAATGGTTGGTAAGGGTATTTCTGCTGATATATTCACTGTCACCTTATTTATGGATCTCATCGTACACTCCAATAAATCAATCTTGCTCTGAAATGTTTCACAAATTGTGTAAAGATCATCACTTGCAATGTGAATCAGTTGTACATAACCATTGCACAGTGATAAAAGATTGTGGAAACTAGAATGAGGTTTAGTGTCTATTTTCAATATTGTTGATTTTGTTCTGACTTGTGTAGCTTGTTGATCTTGATCTTAGCAACTTCTTGATCTTTTTTGTGGTGATGTTAAGAAATTAGGGGAAAACCAATATTGCTTGTGAATTTTAAAGCAGGGGCATTTATATGAACAACTAAACATGAGTTGAGAATAAAAGGAATTAAAATAAATATTAAGGTGATTTATTGGCATTGATTTACGTGTGTTGAGTAATAAAGGGTTGAATGTTTATATAAAGGAGGTAGTGATTTCAGTCTATCCGCAACAGTCCCTGTACTGTCCTTGCAAAGAATGCTCCTCAGTGCAGCAGGTGGTGGATTCAGCAGCCTGCTTAGGCCAAACGCATTGGCTTCCCGGATAATGTGCTGTATCTTGACCTTCCTTTTCCGATTCTAAAGAACTCGAATTGTGCGATATACTCTGCTTAGCAGCAGACTCATCCAATATGATGCGGACAGCACAGCACTGTCGCTATCAATCTCCACACGCCTAAAGCCTTGGATCCAAAGAAGATTCAAAACAATTCAGCTTCAAGCAGCGAGCAACATCCCATATTTCTAGTATACTCCCACAACCACGATCCATTCCTGTGTGTATCAATGAATTTCAATTAAATATTTTTTAAAATAATTTTATCTAAATTTAATTATAAAAATAAATAGATAATAATATGAATATATATTTTATTATTTTAATATTGTAAATTATTAAAAATGAAATAAAGATGCAATAAATTCTATTTTGGGTAAATTACACCAATAGTCACTAATTTTGAGGTAGCTGACAAAATAATCACTCAAGTTTCATTTCAGTCACTCAATTTTAAAAAAATAACAAAATAGTCACTAACGTTGTAAAAAATTGACAAATCAGTCATTTATTAACATTTTCTGTTATTGTCCTAACGGGATCGCTGATGTGGGAAGTTAACTACCTGACATGGATAATTAACTTGTCACATTGGAAACCCAATTAACCCAATTGGTTGATTGGCAGATTGACATGGAATTTACCTAAAATGGGGAAAAATTGGGGAAAAAATTTGGCAGACGAAACCTAGCATCAAAACAGTTGATTGGGCTAAAGTCAAGGAGATCTCGTTACAACCTGTTCATCAGCGTCGGTTTAGTTTGAGCTCCTGCTTGTGGTAATGTTATGAAGCTTCAAATCAAAATCGACGAGAAAGCAACAAAAATCAGCAAAAACAAAAATACCAAATAGTGAGCATCCACAATCAAACCAGCAAAAAAAGAGCAAGAATCCCAAATTGGCTTGCATCAAAAAAGGGAAGTAAAAAAAAAAAACTAAAAAAAGAAGAGAATCAAAAGAGAAGAAACCCACACCCATTTTGGGTTTTGCGGGTTGGAGAACTCAAGCCAGTTCGATGATCCGAGTGGTTAAGAGTCATGGTTGGTCGAAGAAAAGTTGTGGCTGGAATATGGTGGTGATCAGACGGTGGACAGCGAAGATCTGTTGAAGCCTTGTTCGAAGCTTTAAGTTTTTATTCTTGCGATTTTGAAGGCTTATTGGGAAATCTGAAGTGAGATTTGAGAAAAGGAAAAGATGCGCCATTTGGTGATGACAAAAGAAAAGAAAAAAAGGGACAAAGATTTAACAGATATCAGCGAACTGAGTGGTGGCTCTACCTTGGAGGAACAAAACTAAGGTATTTCCATTTCTTCTTCATGCCATGTCACTTTTCCATTACTTCTATAACGGAAAATAGTTAAAAGAACTATTTTGTTATTTTTCAAAAGTTAAGTGACTGAATTGAAACTAGAGTGGCTATTTATTCATCTGCATCAAAGTTGAGTGACTATTGGTATAATTTACGCTTCTATTTTTCCCAAAGATTACACCATTATTTTCTTCATAATGAAAATGAGGTAAAATAATATATTTACTTGTTTTAGAAAATGTCAATGGTAGTACACATTACATTCCAAGTAATACACATTACATTCCAAGTAATACAGATTACATTCCAAGGAGAGACGCAAATTCAAACTTTGGAGACAATATTATTAGGAGGGGCAGCTAAGAGCTCTGAACATGAACTGTAAAAGGACATGAATAATACCAAAAAACTAATATGTACTTTATTGCATTTATCAATCAATATAATTTAGTATTAAAAATTAATTTCTCAATAGTGCAGCACTGCAACTCAAATTTATGGGAAAGAAGTCATGCACGAGACATCTGAAGCTATTGTTAAAATTGAGGTTGAGTCATTGAGATAAATTTTATAATTGTTGTGATTTGATGAAAATTGTTAGCTTTGATGTCCCAAGCTTTTGATATAACAACATTTAAGATAACGTTATCATATGATAAAAAGGTGTATAAAATGAATTTATTAAGTTATTATAATTTTTTGAAAAAGTTGAGACTAAAAAATGTAAAAAGGAAGTGAACTTGTATATAAATAAATATATATATAACAATCAAAATATAGTAAAATTTACTTTTAGATAATCCTAAATTTCATCAACCGAATACATGAATCTTTTATTCCAAGCAAATGAACCAAACAAGGTATTTTGCATTCTATCCGTAATCTTATATTTTTGTAATTTTATTACAAAACATAATCTAAGATTCGACAAATCAAACGCACCGCTAGTAGTTTATGTTAGATTTTGCTATTTATTACTTTTAATTTGAATCTTATAATTTAGAACACAAGTATAAAAATACAATACAAGCATAATATAGTCAATAAATATAATCTTAAATTATGATATACTTAGGATGTGGTTGAAAGAAATTATTTAACAAATATATATATTTTTAAAAAAGATATAAAAAAAAAAATCAGACTTCCGTTGAAATCATAAAATTTAAATGTTAAATATCATGGTGTTTTGGGTTTGAATCCCATCAAATGATTTTTTCTAGATTTTACTAATTTAAAATGATAAAAATAACCTCATAATAATATTGATTACCTCAATATGAGGTAATCGTAATACAATGTATTATTTGTTGTGTCTTATAGTGTTTTAATTTTTTCATATATTTTTTGTTGTATCGTAATACCTCAAGATCTGATCATAACGTTTAGGTCGAGTTTGAAGTGTTACCTACATAATATCTTAAATATAAATGTAGACATTTTTTACAAGAAGAAATCCCCCTATCTCGTCATCTAAATTGGACGAATTTTTTGAATTAAAGCTAATAATCATTATAATTACCTCCATAATATGACTATAAGAAGAAGTTCCACCCAATCCTTTCGCCTCACATCAGACATTGCAACAAAGATTTGTCTCCATTCTGCTGATATAAACTTTTCAATTGCTTTATTTTTATTAAAAGAAGGTGGAGAAATAGACCCTGCTTTTTAAGGTCTATGCATATTCCTATAGACTAAGGGTCGGAACTGTAGGTATTTGTATTTTTTAGTGTGAAGTTATGCCTCGTATTTTTATTAATTTTTTTTTTTAGTGAAATTCTGTTTTTAGTTTTTCACTTAAACTTTGTTTTTATTTTCACACCTAAACTCTGATTAGTGTAGGTTATTTTAATATTATTTGATCTACAAATTTAGCCTATAAATAGACCCTTTTTCACCCTAGAAAAATAATTCATTACACATTTAGGTATTAGCTTTTACAAACTTTCAGAGAATTTTATGTTTACGTTTTGAGGGTTTTTATTTTGAGTTTTGGGATTTAGTTTTATCTCCATCTTTTGTACTATTTACTTTTTCCGTTTTAGTGAAATTATCTTTACCCATGGTTTTTAATCCTCTTTGGAGGGGTTTTTCTGCGTAAAATATTTGTGTTCAATCTTTTCAATTTATTTATTATTTTACTTGTTTGTTGCTTAACCGGGTTTATCCCCAACAAACTGGTATCAAAGCTAGTTCGATTTCTGCAATCAACCTATTGATAAATTTGATGGCATCACAAATTTTAATCTATGATAAGTTTGGATGACGACAATTCTGATTTGAGGCGATCTTGAGAAGGTCCTTACAAAGAAGAAACCTACAGACAATGATAAATCAGAATGTGATAGGTTAGATAAAAAATCTCTATCCACAATTCAATTATATGATCTGACAAATAATGTGTTGTAGAAGGTTTTGATGGAGAAAAAGATATTCACCTTATGGAAAAGGTTAGAAACCCTTTACGCAACAAAGTCTCCAGCTAACTGATTAGTATTGAAACAACGGTTGTACACATTCTGTATGAATAAAGGTGAGCACTTTAGAGATCACATTAGTCAATTTATTACTCTTTTGAATGATTTAAAGAATGTTGAGGTTCATATTGATGATGAAGATCAGGCTATATTATTATTGTGCTCTTTATCCCCTTCATACAAGTCTTTCAGAGAAACTCTGATTTATGGTAAAGATAATCTCTCGTTCGAGGATGTGAAGGGTCATCTGTTTAGTAAAAACAAACTCGATAATGAGTTTGGTTCGAATAGCAAATCAGATAGGCAAGTCTCAATTTTAGTAGTATTAAAGAAGCGAGACAAGAGATGTCACTATTATAAGAAGTTAGGTCACGTCAAGGCAAATTGTTACAAACTATTAAATAAAATGGCTATTGAGAGCAATGAGGAAGATTTAGATGGTGCTAATTTGGCCAATGACAAGAGTGATGATTTCTTGTTGGTGTCAACAAGTGAAAGCTCCAAGCTTACGTCTGAGTGGATCTTGGATTCGGGGTGCTCTTTCCACATGTGTCCCAACAGGAACTGATTCACCACATACAGTTCAGTTGAAGGTGGAGTTATGCGCATGGAGAATGGTTTACCCAGTAAGGTAATTAGTATTGGTACTGTTTAGATCAGGACGCACGATGGGACAATTAAGACATTGTCAAATGTTAAACATGTGCCTAACTTAAAGAAAAATCTCATCTCCTTGGGAATTTTGGACTTGAAGGGTTGTAGAATAAACATCGAGTCAAGCGGCATTAAGGTATCACGTGGAGCTCTCATTTTGATGAAAGGTAAAATGATTGACAGTCTTTATGTTCTGGAAGGTTCTACGGTGACTGGAGAAATCGGACGTCCCTCATCTATTACAAAGTCGAAGTCGACTCATTTGGAGTTGAGGCAACCTGGTCATACGAGGGAAAAAGGTATGATCGTTTCGTTGAAGAGAGGTTGTCTTTCGAGTGCAAGTTTTAGAAATTTTGGGCACTGTGTTCGTGAAAACCAGACTCAGGTCAGTTTTGATTTAGTAGGACACAAGTCGAAGACTAGAAGACTTCCAGCTTCTAAGCACAACTTCAACTTAATTAATATCCTGCATAGTTCGAAATAGGCTCATGGCGGGCTTTGGCAAAGAAAAAATTATGGAAATACGAGTCAAGGTGGAGATTTGTGGAGTTATGCCTTGTTTTTTTTTTTTGGCTTTTTTTTTCATAGTTAAACCTAGTTTTTAGTTTCCCACTTAAACTTAGTATGGCTTTGGCAAAGAAGGAATTATGGAAATACGAGTCAAGGTGGAGATTTGTGGAGTTATGCCTCGTATTTTTCAGCTTATTTTTCTTTGTTAAACTTTGTTTTTAGTTTCCTACTTAAACTTAATTTTTATTTTCATGCTTTAACTCTAATAAGTTTAAATTATTTTAATATTATTTGACTTACGGATTTAGCTTATAAATAGGTCATTTTCCACCCTAGAAAAATAACCCATTACATATTTACGTATTAGCTTATATAAACTGTCAGAGAATTTTGTGTTTACGTTTTGAGAATTCTTATTTTGGGTTTCAGGGTTTATTTTTATCTCCATCTTTTGTGCTATTCGTTTTTGCTGTTTTAGTGAAATTATCTTTACCTGTAGTTTTTTTATCCTCTTCGGAGGAATTTTTCCACACAAAATATTTATGTTTGATCTTTTCAATTTCTTCACTATTTTACTTATTCGTAGCTTAACTGATTTTATCCCCAATACTTAGCTTTTTCTCTAGTGGCTTCTTCTTTTGCACTCAATGTGGATACCCATTTATCCAAGAATGCTTCCATTTTACCCATCTTATTCACCTTGCTAGATCAGTGATCTCTAGGGATTGAATCAATACTACGTTGTTTACCTTCTTCGGGCCCTTCACCCTTTGAACTATTGCCACCCAAGTCGTATGTATAGAACCAGATAAAAGTTCTTCTTCCAAGTGTCTCTCTTGATTAGAAGCTAATGGATCTTCGGTGGATAATTATTGAATATTTCACCAAGAAATTCATGGACTCTAGTATGTGCAATGAGCTCAGAAAAATGACGATACTTTGTACGTAAGCAGCTAAATTTACCTTTCAATCTATTAATGCCATAATACCCAATTGTATCAAACAACTCATTATTAATTTCGCCCCATACTAGAAATGTAGTGGGTTGAATATACTTAATTTTTGGATTATTTGAATCTATAAATCTACTTGCAAATCCGAATCCGTAAATTATCTGTACATTACTATCTAAATCTGAATTCGAATTAAATATTGTTATCCCGAATATCTGAATTTGCAAAAAAGGCCTAACTTTAACATTTTTAATAATTTTTCAGATATTCAAAACCGTAAAATTCCAAATCCAAATATGAGAAATAATATAAAATCAAACAAAAACTATTTTTAAATAAAAATTTATTTATAATTAAATTAACAAAAGTAGTTAAATAACAATCCAAAGAAATTAAACATAATAATTTCGGAACAATTTAATGTACTTAATAACCTAAACATAAGAATTTTGAACAAATTAAAAGTTCCATAACAATTTGTAAGAACAATTTTGAATTAACATTTTCAATCATATCTCAGATATTTGAATATGCAAAAATCCAAATCTAAATCTGCGAAATAATATAAAATCAAACAAAAATTAAATTTTAAATAAAATTTATTTATAATTAAAAATAAATAAATACAAAATAACAAAAGTACTTAATTAGCAATTTGAATAAATTAAACATAACAATTTCACAATAACTTAAATATACTAACAACTTAAACATAAGAATTCTAGAAATATTCAAAGTTCCATAACAATATGAAATAACTTAAGTACTTAACCCAGGCTAATATATATATATATATATATATATATATATATTATAATATACCTTAAAATTAATTGCACGTTTAAAGCTTAAGTGTATGTATCATTAATATAAAAATGTGCATTATAATATTATAACTGTATATAGGATACATATCATTAGTAATCTAACTTATGTAATGTTATTTTTTTTGTAACTAAAACAAGATATTACATAAAATTATCTAACATATTATCCAACATCTCCTTAATCTCCACAAGAGGTTCCTCAAACATATGCAATGCTTCATCATTTGATAGAGCCATTTTTGTTAAAGCATCTACTATCTGATTAGTCTCTCTAGGCACATAATGCAAGGACCAATTCATTTCAAAGGCAAGGATTTCTTGGTTTCTCCTTATGAGTGTGCTTTTGAGTCTGACTAAAGGATGACCTCATCATATCCTTGTTTCTGGAGAAGAAATAAGCCATCCAATAAGTCCCAAAGTTCAGCAACAGCAACAGAACACTTCCTCAAGAAGCGGTTATAGCCCAAGATCCAATTCCCTCTTCTATCACAAATAACTCCACCAGCAACAGAAAAACAAAAGACAGAGTTAACAACACCATCAGTGTTGAGATATGTAATGTTATTAAAATATATATTTTTTCTATAGTTAGATTTTTAACAATTTAAGCAATTTTTAGTTATTGATAAGTTCTTTCGACAAGCTTTGACACATGAGCAGTTAAAGTAATGTTATTAAAATATATATTTTTGAAATTTCTTTTTCACATTCCTTTTACCAAAGCAATCAAAGTAGCCTAGGAATAATACATAACATTGTGCAATCAATAAATTTACATCAGTCTATTAAAAAACACTTAAAAAGTTAAAAAGGACAAGGAAACCAAATTGTTTAGTAATTATAAGAGGCGAAGTTAAAAAATCTTTTTATGGGAGTCGAAATTAAATTGTAATTTTTATAATAATAAAAGTACAGATTCACCATTTTAATAACCCCTATCTTTATAATTTTTAAAGAATCAAATCATTTTTTTATTATTTTTAAAGGGTCAAAGTGTAATTTTATCTTTATTAATTTAAAATTTTAAAGGATTTAAATAAAAAAAATTATTTTAGGGGGCAAGACCCTGCCAACCCCCTAGTTTTACCCCAAGTAATTATGCTATACATTTGTTCTCCTATCTCATGTAAGTGGGAATGCTGCCACAATTATGGGCATACAAAAAGTTCCTATGACCTAATTGAAAAGGATTTTATGATATATAATATTAGTAAATGAAAATTACTATAGTATTAATACCAAGGGTGAAGTCATGAAATTTTTTTAGGGTTGGAATTAAATTATAATTTTTGCAATAGTAAAAATGTAATTTCACCCTTTTAATCGCCTATATTTTTATGATTTTACAAAGATTACATTAAATTTTTATTATTTTTAGGGGGCTAAAGTGTAATTTTACCTTCACTAATTAAAAATTTTTAAAATTTTAAAGAGCTTAAATGAAAATTTTTTCATTTTAGGGAGGTCGGCTGTAACACCCTATACCCGAACCCATCGTAGGAATGGGTTATAAGGTATTACCTAACATAACACAACATCCAGACATTCATGGATATACATATGAAATAATTATTAGAAATTTAATAAATCAAAAGACAAATTATATTTTATGGAATTCGCATATAACAATTATGATTTCTTATAACTTGAATCACTATTCACTTAGTCAAATCTAATTTCCAATGCTAAGTTTTAAACATGCTAAATATATTTATGTACGTTTTAACAAATACCTGCTTTCATTTTATTCTTCTTATTATACATCAAACACATCAAGCATAATTCACTTCTATTTATAATTCATAGCCTAATCATCAAACCACATACAAAATACATTATACAACATCATTTAATCAAGACGTAAAATCTAACACAACTGAATAGTAAGCCATTATCGCATGGCCCAATTATACAAATCGAATTACCACAATTCATGACACACTCCAGCCTATACATGCCATAGGTTCAAAACGTAACTTTTATAATTACCAAAGGTGGTCGATAGTGTGTTAAGCTCCTTTGACGACTTTCAAACTCGCAAGTTGGGTTCAATATCTACAAAGAAAAGACAATTATACACACAGTAAGTTAACTTTGCTTAGTAAGCCTTAAGCAAAACAACAATCTATATATTAACATAACTTTGAATATCTATCAACTCAGATATCCCACTTAATTTCATGCATTCGTAATATTATACAAATACAATTTAATAAATTCCATTCATGTATATATATATACCATGCCTTCATATTAAACACTTTCATTTTGGCCGATATTTATGTACATTATCAATAAACTTTCAATTTCAAAGTTATAAACTCTTGCATCACAAGTTATTTAGATATATTCATACCATCGCCGAATTTACTTGTATAAAATATAACCATAAATCAATTAATCACATGCTCATAAACATTTAAGACTTAATACTTAATTCCGCAAATGTTTCAATTTTTCTTTTCATCTCATGTAATTTGCACTATGATCTCAATAACTAATTTACATTATAACACAAACATAAGCTTGGTAAAACATACCTGTTCCCTTTAGCTTATTGATCATATTCATTTAACACTTCAGCATCAAAACTCGTAAACGTCAATTCCTTATAACTTACCGGCTTTAAGCCTGTTAAGTATAAATCTGAATTCATAACGGCTCACAGCCTACTGAGCCTGTAGCTTGAATTAATAATTTTAACATTTCAAAATAAACAGATTTTATCAATGACGTTATACTTTTGCACAATAATATACTATTATCAAATATTCCATACCCAACTTTACATCACATAAATGTTTACCTATGGGAATACAAAGAAATAGTAAACGTTACTATGCCATCTTTAGTTTGATTTTAATATAACATCCCATTAACTGAATATGCACATCTATAGCTAAGATCGAATGTTCATGTGGACAAAATAGTTATTAAATCTAGTTCACATACATTCAAGTATATAAATTCATGTAATACCATATATTTTCACATACATAAATTAGCTACATAACCAAATACATATTATCACATATGCATACAATTAAGACTCATTCAATACTATTCACAAGGCCGAATACACTTAACTAGTTCACATAATAATATTTATTTTGAGTAAATATCAAACTGGTTCATACCTGCCATTCAACTATATACAAGCTAACTATATTACTTCCAATTTATACTTATCATTCGGCCATACAAACATATCTCAATCTTACTTTCACTTCATAGTAGCCGAATTGAACCATTAATGATGTACTTTAATCCAATTGAGTTAACTTGACCACATACTCAAAGTCAATTATATCATCACATAATTACTGACATATGTGGCCAAGTATGTACAATTCACTATATATATTATTTATACGATATATCCTTACATGAAATTCAATCTTTTAATTAAATAAAACACTTCATATAACCGAATATGAAATTTCTATTCAATCCCCCACATAAACAAATATATCAACTCAATATAGGCTTATATGTTTCACCAATTCAATATAACTTGCCTTCAATCGGATATACCAAATGAATATCATTTAAATCATAGCCATCATTCAATCATAAATTACATACAAAAATTCTCATAACTATTCACATGCATACCTTATTACGAATTAATAACAATTTAACTCATACTTGGCTTTACACTCATTTTTAACTTGTTCAATAATACATCAATTCTGAGTCACGAAAAATCACACCAGCATGTAGCATGCTAGGATTATAACCTGAATCATATCACCGGAAATATGCCTACTAGGCTTTTAGCCTAATGTTACAATCATTCACTAGTTAGCTCATTGCTAAGATTACACATAGTATACGTCACAACACAACCACTTTGATACACATCAATATCATCAATCCTATCATTTAAAATACATTCGGCACCTTGTCTCAATGTCTATTTCAATTCAAAAAGTATATCCGCATTCGGCACAATTTATTTATTCAAACACACATGCAGCATATTATATTTCTGTGTCTATTTCGGATTAATAATTTAGCCACATTCGGCTCTAATCATTTCTCCAAACATATATCCATCACATTATATTTATACATCTATATAATCAAGCATGTTACCTGACTATGTTTATTTAAGTTCTAAGCATACCGAATTGAATTTAAATTACTTAAGAACTTACCTCGACAACTTCATACAATAGTGTCGACTACTCGGCTAACTTTGCCTTTCCCCATCCAAATCTCGGTTCTTTGGGTCTTGAGCTTGAATTAAAGTAAAGCAACTATTTAATCAATCGATTGATCCACTTAACATTACCCCAAGATTATATTATATTATATATATATATATATTTGCCTTTCCCCATTCAAATCTTGGTTCTTTGGGTCTTGAGCTTGAATTAAAGTAAAGCAACTATTTAATCAATCGATTGATCCACTTAACATTACCCCAAGATTATATTTTATATATATATATATATATATATATATATATATAAATTAACACAACTTAAAATTAATTCGTATAACAGCCCCCTTATAGAATTCGGACATTAACAATTAAGCCTTAACATCCTTAACATGTAATTACTCAACATTCTATCTATTTTACTTCATGCGAATATTCCTTAGTGTTTTCAAGTCCTTACAAATTAATCTAAGTTCATGCAAAATAACAAGAACCAAATTTGTCAAAGATACTCTTAAGTGAATGCCATCTCTTCACCTACAAGTCCCTCTAACTCATTATTTTACCATTTAATCACTTATAATTATGGATACATAAATTTCTCTCCTTAATTAAGACAAACAACCAAATTTGATTCAATTCCTCTATGACTGAATGCACATACCTCAACCGAAATCAAAATTTCAACATGGGCTTTAACACTAATTAAACAAGGATCACACATCTATTAAAAATTAACAAAAACTACATGAAATTTACCTTGAATTTTAGCTTGCTACATTGCCAAAATCCTCAAAGCATATTTCTTCTTTCTTTCTCAAGCATTCGGCAAAAACAAGGCAAGGATGCATGGCTTTCTTTTCTTTTATTATTTTCTTAGTTTAATATATTATAAACTAGCTTTTTAACATGTTTTACATATTTAACCTTAATATATATATATATATATATATATATATATATAATCTTATACAATAAGGGTACATTCGGCCATCCTTCAATAGTGGACTAATTGCAACATAACTACCCCATATTATAAAAACAACCACAATTCAGCCATTACACATTTAACCATCAAATTTCCATCTTATGCGATTAAGCCCTATTTATTAAATCGGGCACTCAGACAATAAAATTTTTATACGAAATTTTCAAACATGCAAATTCACATATATTAAACACGAAATAAATAAAACATATATTTTTTGACTCGGATTCGGGATCCCGAAACCACCATTCCGATTAAGGTGGAATTTGGGCTGTTACATCGGCCCCTGCCAACCCGCCTTAGTTTTGTCCCTAATAAAGATCATCTTTTATGGGTTTTAACAACCTTACAACCTAAAATAAAATATTAATATTCATCAAAATAACAAAATTCAAGAATTCAAAAAACTCACAATTTCATGGTTTTAAAGATCATCTAATGTATATTTTTTCTAGAGAAATGATTGTATGAAACTGTGATTCCACATCGTCCCTATCAATTTCCAATAAGAGAATGACAAATCAGACCTTTCCTCCCAATTTTTAGTATTTTTAGTTAGATTTAAATTTTGTCAGCAAAAAAAAGTAAAAAATCAGGAGAAAAAAATCTTATTTGTAATCCTCCTATTGAAAAAAGTTAAAAATGACGTAGAATCACAGTTTCATACAATCTCTCTTATTGTTTCTCTAGTTAGATTTTTAACAATTTAGGCAAATTTTAGTTATTGGTAAGCTATTCGTTTGACAAGTGTGAACTTAGATAGCTCTGACACATCAGCAAAGGATCCTTAAATTTTGCAAATAATTAAAAGCATTTGGTGCCAACCTTTAAGATGAATTAGTGCGAACTCTGTCTAAATTAAATTTTACGTTACCCAAATTACCCTTTTCCGCTTTTACATTTCTATTCAAAGTTTTTGTGGTAGTGCCAGCGCCATTTGTGGTTCCATTCTCAAGCTCACCTCTCCTTGCTTTTCCATTTTGCTTACTTTCAAGATATGGGTAAGCTTCTTATTAATTGGGAGAAGATTGGGAGAAGATTTTTATTTAAAAACGATAAAATTACCATATTAGCCATTCATCTTCCCCCTACTTCACACGAGCTTCCTAACATCCTTAATTTCTTATAAAAGGTCCAAAATTCACCTAGATTAATTCCAACAAAAACCCAATCCCAAAATAAATTTATCCATCGCCAACCCAGGTCAGCACTCAAATGTTGACTCAAGAAATTGGGGTTGTTACACTTCAGCTCTACACATAAATTTTCTAGTAATAGATCTTTCATAATGAGATCTATCTTATAAAGTAACGGTATGTAAAGATGAGAATTAATTGGCTAGGTAATACTATTAATTCTTTATAAGAGTTGAAGCATCATCTTTTTGTAAAACTTAATTTCTATTAAAATTATTTAATTTCTATTAAAGTTAATGTTTTCTTTCAATAGTTGTCCACATTAATTAAAAACAGCATACACAAACATGTTTAGCTTTCAACCTTTAATGCAATTAATGTCCCAAAAGCTTTTCCTTTTCGTTTAAAACATTAACAAATTTGAGCTCGTATATTGACATGATAGTTAGGGCGTTCACTGTTCTATGTGTGACTTAGGTTTGAGTACTAGTTAGAGCATTATCGCCCTCTTATAATTCACCAAAAAGAAAAAAACACCAATAAATTTAGGAACACCTTTGTAGAATATTTCTAAAAATAGAATGTTTTGTAAATGTGCCTAAAAGTGAATGTTGCCAAATATGTTTGAAAATCTTGCTATAATATTATTAAAGTTACTTCAATTTATTTTTTTTAAAGTTAAGATGATTGCAAAATATTCCGTTTAAAAGTAAATAGTAATTTTATTAAATTTAAAAGGAAGATTTATAATAATAATAATAATAATAATTGAAGATTGCATTTAAAAATAAAGTTTCCTTTTTTTTATTAAATATTATTCACATTTAAAAAAAAAAAAAAAACTTAATGGCCAATTGGTATTTAACCCATATTACGCTCCCAACCCTTTCCCTAAACACCACTTCGCAACCCCAAATTTACACTTCTTCTGCTACTGCCGCTGCCACTTCTGCTTTCATTTTGCTTACTTTCAAGATATGGGTAAGCTTCCTTCTTTTATTCTTCGCTTGGTTGTTAATGGTGGAAGCCATCTTTCTAATTTCCACTCTTTTTCTTCTTCTTCTAACACCATTGCTACCCACTTCGAAGGCCTAAGTAAGAAACCCATGTCCATGCCTGTTAGAAGAAAGAGAAAAAGAGACCACCGCTTCGATAATGTTGATCATGCTTGGATTTTGTTCAATAAGATGATTGAAAAGTACTCAAAGCCTTCAATAGGAGCCATTGTTAAGATGAAACATTATGCCATTTTTGTTTCTAAGTATAGACAGATCGAATTATTGGGAATTACCGATAATGTTCATTCTATGAGCATCTTGATTAATTGCTTTTGTCAATTAGGTCGAATTGATTTTGGTTTTTCTGTTTTGGGGAAAATGCTGAAGTTAGGTGTTGAACCTAGTGCTGTAACCTTTTCAACTTTGATAAATGGGCTTTGTAATCAAAGTAGGATTTCTGAGGCCGTTTGTATGTTCAATGAAATGACTGAAAGAGGGTATCAACCTAATTTGATTGTTTCCAATACAATACTTAAGGGGTTGTGTAAGACCGGCAATACTGATAGAGCTGTTAGGTTTCTAAGGCTGATGGAAGATAGAGGTTTTGAACCCGATATTGGAGCATATAACACTGTCATTGACTGCCTTTGTAAGAACGGTTTGTTACAGGAGGCTCTCAATCTCTTATCTGAAATGAAGGTTAAGGGCATTAGACCAAATATCATTACTTACGGTTGCTTAATTCATGGTATGTGCAATTCGGGCCAGAAGGAGGAGGCAACAAGGCTCTTGAATGAAATGGTGGATAACAATGATTCGGGGGTTGCTTCACAACAGCTATACCACAAAGGCAACGCAACTTCTTACGGAAATGGTTGGTAAGGGTATTTCTGCTGATATATTCACTGCCACCTTATTTATGGATCTCATCGTACACTCCAATAAATCAATCTTGCTCTGAAATGTTTCACAAATTGTGTAAAGATCATCACTTGCAAATGTGAATCAGTTTGCACATAACCATTGCACGGTGGTAAAAGATTGTGGAAACTAGAATGAGGTTTAGTGTCTATTTTCAATATTGTTGATTTTGTTTTGACTTTGTGTAGTTAGTGAGATAATGGTTGGTGGTAATGTTAAGAAATTAGGGGAAAACCACTATCTGTTGCAATGACAATAGCATCCGTATAACTTTCGGCTGCTCAGAACTTTTAACTCAAAGTGTAGAATTCAATCAAATTTGGCGTTTGTTTGAATGAAAACATTTTGTGGAAAATGATTTCTGGAAAATAGTATGATTTTCTGAAAAATGTAATATTTTCCTGTGTTTAAATGATTTTATGTAAAACATTTTACATTATTTGATAAATTTTCTTGAACTCATTTTTTGAAAATTGTTTTAAGTGAAACAAATACAACATAAATATTGTTATAAACTCCATTTTAATAAAAGTACAGATTCACCATTTTAATAACCCCTATCTTTATAATTTTTAAAGGATCAAATCATTTTTTTATTATTTTTAGAGGGCCAAAGTGTAATTTTATCTTTATTAATTTAAAATTTTAAAGGATTTAAATAAAAAAAATTATTTTAGGGGGCAAGACCCTGCCAACCCCCTAGTTTTACCCCAAGTAATTATGCTATACATTTGTTCTCCTATCTCATGTAAGTGGGAATGCTGCCACAATTATGGGCATACAAAAAGTTCCTATGACCTAATTGAAAAGGATTTTATGATATATAATATTAGTAAATGAAAATTACTATAGTATTAATACCAAGGGTGAAGTCATGAAATTTTTTTAGGGTTGGAATTAAATTATAATTTTTGCAATAGTAAAAATGTAATTTCACCCTTTTGAACCCGATATTGGAGCATATAACACTGTCATTGACTGCCTTTGTAAGAACGGTTTGTTACAGGAGGCTCTCAATCTCTTATCTGAAATGAAGGTTAAGGGCATTAGACCAAATATCATTACTTACGGTTGCTTAATTCATGGTATGTGCAATTCGGGCCAGAAGGAGGAGGCAACAAGGCTCTTGAATGAAATGGTGGATAACAATGATTCGGGGGTTCCTTTGCAGCAGCTATACCTCAAAGGCAACGCAACTTCTTACGGAAATGGTTGGTAAGGGCTTTTCTGCAGATATATTCACTGCCACCTTATTTATGGATCTTATTGTATGCTCTAATAAATCAATCTTGCTCTGAAATGTTTCACAAATTGTGCAAAGATCGTAACTTGCAAATGTGAATCAGTTTGTACATAACCATTGTACAGTGATAAAAGATTCTGGAAACTAGAATGAGTTTTAGTGTCTATTTTCAATATTGTTGATTTTGTTCTGACTTTGTGTTGCAAGTGAGATTCTTGTTGGTGGTAATGCTAAGAACTTAAGGGAAAACCAATATCTGTAGCAATGACAATAGCATCAGTATAATTTTCGGCTGCTCAGAACTTTTAACTCCTGTGTAGAATTCAATCAAATTTGGGGTTTGTTTGTCTGGTTGAAAACATTTTCTGGAAAATGGTTTCCAGAAAATAGTATGCTTTTTTAATATTTTTCTCCGTTTGAATGATTTTATGTAAAACATTTTACAGTATTTGATAAGTTTTCTTGAACTCATTTTTTGAAAATTGTTTTGAGTGAAACAAATACAAGATAAATATTTTCATAACAGAAAAAATATTTCTTTTCATTATTTAATTACCAAAATATCGTAAAATAAAATATTTTCTTTAATCTAACTTAGTTAACTTCAATTATTTTTGTAGAATTATTGGTTATGGTTATTGCAACTGCAGCACACCTTAAAACAGCAGTATTGACGTTCAAATAGGCACAAAGTACTGTCAAATGATTCGGTGAATTTTTTTGTGATGAAACAATGAAACTACCGATCTCAATTGAACTCAACGATGTTCATCACCAATCTGTAAAAAACATTTGAGATCGAAAGCACCCCGACTTTGCCAACGAATGTGCCATACCATTAGCATCTCTCCCAATTTTTCTAAACAGTACATCATGAATGGACATCTTAATCTCAACAATGCTTGCAAAAATGTGCCAATATTTCCAAGGCCTAGATTTCTCATTGATACACCAAGTAAGCGCAACTGTGGAGTCGGATTCAACCATAAGTTTTTAGTCTTTAATCCACTAGGAGTCTAAGAAGGAACGAAGTGTTAACTTAATCGCCATAATTTCAGCAAAATTAGGATATTGGACAACTTAGGGACCTGAAAAATAGCAATGACATGACCCTTCGAATTTCTAAAAATCACTCCACACCCCGTCGGGCCAAGTTTACCTAATGCTGAACCATCGACTTTAAACTTTAACCAGCCTTCATTTGAAGGTTCCCAACGAGTCACATTCTTAGTATGATGGCTACGGATACTCCTTTCACAATCTTGTAGACACACCCCCCACATTGACTCAACAAAATTCGCATCTTCCGGCAAGACTTTATCCAATGCAAAGATCTTAATTGAACCAGAAAAAGAATGTCCTCCAAATTAAAATCCTTTCCTCTAAACATAGAATCAGTTCAAAAGGGTCCACAAGGCAGCCATAATAGACATCAATCACCAATTGAACAGAGGCTTAGAGAACAACTTATCAAAGCATAACAAAAGAAAGGAGAAAATACCTCTAGGAAGCACCCAACCATGCAAAACATTGTATCTTAGGCGAAATGTTCAGGCTCCATAATTTTTTTATAATTGAAGGACAAAACATTGTATCACGACGCAATTTACTCAATGACTCCAACTCCCAAACAAAAACGATTCCTTCGAAAAAAGGAGCTCCACAATTGATGATCAAAGCTGCCATTTTGTGAATAATCCTTAGCTTTAGCTACTATATCCATAGCTCCACAATCACACCAACAATTAGAATCCTTACAGATCATTTGATCAATCCCATCTTCCACCTTTGCTAGTTTTGTTTTAAGTAACATAATAAGACCAATTTTCGAAATAACCACTAATTTCTTCACCAAACCTCTTTTGATACTCGACCCCATACTTGGTACATTCCAGCAAACCAACTTCATTTAATCGCACATAAAGAGCACCTCAACAAGAATAAGAAATAAGAGAGAAGTCTCACCTCAAGCCTGCTAACTTTTTCATGACTAAATCATCATCCACTTCCGCTGTCATCCCGCTTAATCTACCTACTCTCTTAAGTTTCCTAAGCCTATTTACGGATAAAATCCCTTCGCTTGATGAAATCGTTATCAGAAGAATGCCTCGTTAAATAATTCTTCTTTCCCTCTTGATTGATGCCTACGTAAAAAGTCATATACATGACATTTGAATTTTTAATATGAAACTTTTGTAAATAAAATATCTATAATATAAAAATCAAGTTAATTAATTGATTTTTATGAAAAAGAAGTAAATAATTAAAACATACCAGCACTTAGCATTGTAAAAGAATTGTTGAGTTTTAACAGCAACCAAGGATCAAAAACAAAGAAAAATTAGTGTTGAAAGAAGAAAAACAGAAGCTAAACATAATTCGGATGAGAGGAAAAACTAAATATCTCTCATTTCTATTTTTGTTGCAAAATACATTACTTAAAACAGCTCCTAACCTTGGGACAATACAAACATTGCTTGTGCTTTTGTATAAGCCATAAAATCAGCTTAATGATAATCTAAGCACCTACCAAATCAACTAAATAGTTGACTTTCCTGAAGAACAACAAAATTACATTCTAACTAACATGGTTAACTTGTTATAAACACAGCTAACTAAGCTACAAAAAAAAAATTTCATGCTGCAAACAGAAAAGAGCTTCATGCTTTTGCGGCATTGCAAGCCAACTTTCTTCACTCCTCCTTGGCTTCTATGCAGCAAACTCCAATACTCTTCCTTAAACACTCAAACATTGAGTTAGCAAGTGGCTTGGTTAAAATGTCTACAAGTTGAACCTCTGAACTGCAATGAATCAAATTGACTTCCCTTGATAGTTCTGTCTCCCTTACAAAGTGATACTTGATCTTGAAATGCTTGGTCTTGCCATGAAACACAAGATTTTTGGTAATAGCAACAGTTGTTTGGTTCTCCACCTTGATCTCTGTTGCTTCTTCTTGATCAGCATTCAAATCACTCAAAAGCTTTCTAAGCTAAATGGCTTGATTAACAGCAGTAGCACCTACAATATACTTTGCTTCTACAATGGATTGTGCTGACATTTGTTGTTTCTTAAAACTCCAACAAAAAACTCCTGAGCCTAAGGTAAAAATGTAACCTGATGTGCTCTTCATATCATCAATAGATCCTGCCCAATCACCATCTAAGAAACCAAGCAACTTCAATTCTTCAGCCTTCTCAAATTTCACCCCAAAGTTGAGAGTTCTTTGACATATCTTAGAACTCTCATAGCTACTTTGAAGTGAGCAGTATTGCTGCAGTGCATAAACATGGATAGAGACTTACTGCAAACATAAGATCAGACCTTGTTGCTATCAAATATAGTAGACAACCTACAAGGCTTCTGTAACCCTCCTCATATAATATTTCATGGTCACTCTTACTAGAAAACTTTTCACCTTGTGTCACAAGAGTACTAGCAGGTTTGCAGTTTGTCATGCAAAACTTGCTTAAGATCTTCAATGCAAATGCATGTTGACTTATAAAAATGCCATGTTCATTTTGATTTACTTCCATGCCAAGAAAGTAAGCCATCAAGCCTAGGTCGGTCATCCCAAAAACATCTTGCATCTATTTTTTGAACTTTTCAATTAGTTCACTTCTGCTACCAGTAGCCAACAAACCATCCACATATAAGGATACAATCAAAAAGATCTCATTCTTAGCCCTTTTGACATAAAGAGTAGGTTAACTGACACTTTTCTCAAATCCAAGCTTTGATAGATATGTGTCAATTTTGTCATACCAAGCCCTTGGAGCCTATTTTAGGCCGTATAAGGCCTTTTTAAGCTTATAAACCTTATGTTCTTCACCAAATACCTTGAATCTATTTGGCTGTTCAAAAAAGATTTCCTCATTGAGAAAACTATTCAAAAAGGCAAATTTGACATCTAGCTGGTGTACTTTCCATTGCTTTTAAGCAGCTAAGGCAAATAGCAGCCTTATGGTGTCCAACCTTGCAACTGGTGCAAAGGTCTCTGAGAAGTCAACACCATATTGTTGGTTGTATCCCTTCACAACCAATCTAGCTTTATACTTGTTCAGTGATCCATCTACATTATGTTTAGTCTTGAACACCCATTTTACACCTATGACTTTTTTTTACACTGCCCTATCAACCAACTCTCATGTATCATTCTTGTTAATCATTTCCAGCTCTACATGCATTACTTCTTTCCAACAATCTCATTTGCAGCTTCATCAAAGTTGAAAGGCTCAACAATGGTCATATCACATTTTTGGTAGATGTCTGTGATAGACCTTGTACCCCTGACAGGAACATCATCAAATTCTTCCTCAATGTGAGCTTTATTTCAACAGATTGCAGATCATGATCTTGTTGGTCTTACTCAGACAAGCTTACAACAAGTTAAAGATACAAATGCATGTTCAACATGCTTACTATTCTGATTTTATATTTGCATGACATGTCACATTTCATGGGTTGGGTTAATATGGTAAGAAGGAAGTTCTGGCAATATAATGATTTGCACTATCTGGTGGTTTAACCAAATATTTGTTATGGCAGCTTGACTTCAATATAGTGGCTTGACCACATATATCTGATGTAGCAGTTTAACTGCAAACTGATAAGTCATCATTATTGGGCAACCTGGGGTGGCGAGTCATCATTACTGAGAAAACTGAGATGACTTAATTGGTCTATTGTTAGATGGATGAATTCTGAGGAACTCTAATTTGGTATGTAGCTAAATTGGGTAAGAAGTTTTCTAAAAAAATTGCATTTCGCTTTTCAAAAATATTGCATTAACATAACCATGCACGCACAGTTTTGCCCATTCGAGTTTGATGAAATTCTCTACAGTGTTTGATTTGTTTATTATGTTATTTGTGTTTCTATTTGAGCTTAGTTACACAATGAGCTTTATAGCTCACCCCATTCATTTCACCATTTAGGTAATTGACAAAATTAGGATTGGGCGGCGTTTAGGGAACTCGATTAGTTTCTCGCATTAAATGGTTTGTTTTGTTCGTAATTAAATTTTATAGACCTTTGGTTTTTGGGCAAATTTTTGGATTTAATTTTGGTTTTGGGCTTTGCAATTTTTTTCTTATCCAATTAAAGATTATTGCAAGACTTTTGTTAACTAACAATAAATGTCACAGGGTTAGAACTTTAGTCTCGCACTCCGTGCTGCCTTAGGCGATCCTTTCGATGCAAACACGCCTAAGTCAGCCTAATCACCACAAGATGAGGATTCAACTAGAATTCCTCCAAGGCACCAATTTATATAGCTAAAATAACTTAGCCAAAAGAAGATTCAAAAGAACAGAAAGCCACAAAAAATAATGCATAAGAGATGTTTGAGTAAATGCTCTCAAAGAATTCTATTACTCTTAAGAATTCAATATACAATAGATGATTTACAAGTGAGAGGGGGGCTCTTTATTTATAGTTGAAGTCCCCTAAAATCGAGGGTCTAGATTAAGTTACATCGACGGACGAGATTAAGCCTATCCCTTAAATCAAGGGATTTACAGGATTATAATATCAAATCTAATCTAATCTAATCTTTACAACAAATTATTCATATCAATATTCTAATATTAGTTCCCTTATTTACCAAGGTAGCCTATCTTTTCAAATCTACATCATTGGGTCACCTAAATTTCAATTCGACAAGCTTTTCCAAAACTGTTTGAATCGAGCCAATTCTCGTAGGCTAAATGATTCTCATTTAATTGATAGACCTCCATAGGATGCATCTAGTGCGATGGTCACGGTTTTGCACTTTGGCCCATAACATAAACGCTTGGTTTTCAAAATTAAGCAAACTAAGGTTTTTATGCTACAATTTGAAATGAGTTTTACAAAAGTTAATAACAAAAGTTTCAGAATATGCATAACCGCCAAAATGAGTTTTACCTCGTATTTTTTTCACTTTTTTCTCAGTTAAACTTTATTTTTAGTTTCACACTTAAACTCTAATTAGTGTAAGTTATTTTAAAATTATTTTAAAATTATATGTGCCAAATTTAATAGATAAAATTAATCCTTTATTTAAATGGATTATTAGTACAAAATGCTTAAAATTCATGTAAAATTATCCTTTCTTATGAGTTAATTTGAAGGAAATTGATCAGAAAACTTCTTGTAAACTGCTGATTCATCTAGTGTTTAGCTATATTTATTTACAAGTTTACTAGATTGAAATTTTATGATGTTCAAAAATTTATAGATCCCATGTCACATTTAGTAAAAATTTATGATATATGTATTAGGTATACTCAATGTGTCCGAGCCTACCCCACCGATGTGTTAGAAACGATACCTTGGGATGGATGTAAAGCTAAGCAAATTGCTTTCACTCCAAGAACAAAAGATTGTGTTGGTGGTAAGAGATGTGAATCTACTTGTCCAAACAAAATTTTACAAATAAAACTATTAAATAGATTATTTGTGCAAAATACATAAGTTCATATAAAAATTTAATAGATAAAACTAATTATTATATTACATATAACTTGAAAATGAAATATAAAAGGAAATATTTTAAAATATTATTTAAAATATTTTAATTCTTATATTATTTTACATATAGATTATTTGAATCTATAAATCGAGTCATAAATCTGAATCCATAAATTATCTGTATATTATTATCTAAATTTGAATCTGAATTAAATATTATTATCCTCATATATCCGAATTTGCAAAAAAAATTTTAAATTTAACGTTTTCAATAATTTTTCGAATATCCAAAACCGCAAAATTCCAAATCCAAATATGAGAAATAATATAAAATAAAAATTAATTTTAAATAATTTTTTTATAATTAAACTAAAAAAAAGTAGTGAAATAACAATCTAAAGAAATTAAACATAATAATTCATAACAATTTAATATACTTAATAACTTAGACATAAGAATTTTGAACAAATTAAAAGTTACATAACAATTTATAGGAACAATTTTAAATTAACATTTTCAATCAAATCTCAAATACTTGAATATGCAAAAATCCAAATCTAAATCTACGAAATAATATAAAATAAAAAAATTTAAATAAAATTTATTTATAATTAATGATAAATAAATACAAATTGACAAAAGTAGTTAAATAGCAATTAGAACAAATTAAATATAACAATTTCACGATAACTTAAATATATTAACAACTTAAACATAAGAATTCTAGAAATATTCAAAGTTCCATAACAATATGAAATAACTTAATTACTTAACTCAAGCTAATTATATATATATATATATATATATATATATTATAAACTACCTTAAAATTAATTGCATGTTTAAAGCTTAGGTGTATGTATCATTAATATAAAAATGTGCATTATAATGTTATAATTGTGTATATATATATATAGGGTTACATATCATTAATAATCTAACTTATGTAATGTTATTTCTTTTATAACTAAAACAAGATATAACATAAAAGTATCAAACATATTATCTAGCATCTTCTTAATCTCCACAGGAGGTTCCTCGAACATATGCAGTGCTTCATCATTTGATAGAGTCATTTTTGTTAAAGCATTCGCTATCTAATTAGTCTCTCTAAGTACATAACGCAAGGACCAATTCCTTTCGGAGGCAAAGATTGGTTAAATTCTCCTTATGAGCGTGCTTTTGGGTCCAATTAAAGAATGACCTCATCGTATCCTTGTTTCTGGAAAAGAAATAAGCCATCCAATAAACCCCAAAATTCAACAACCGCAACATAACTCTTCCCCAAGAAACAATTATAACTCAAGATCCAGTTTCCTCTCATATCACTAATAACTCCACCTACAGTAGAAAAACCAGAAATAGAGTTAACAGCACCATCAGTGCTGAGATATGTAATGTTACTAGAATATATATTTTTTCTATAGTTAGATTTTTAACAATTTAAGCAATTTTTAGTTATTGATAAATAAGCTTTGACACATGAGCAAATAATAGAAATATTGATTGAAGGATCCTTAAATTTTGCAAATAATTAAAAGCAGTTGGTACCTACCTTTAAGAAAAATTCAAATGCATTAAAATTATGGATTCTATTTCACATTTATAAACTTGTAATATTTTATTTTTTAACATTTTTTATTAATGAATTTTTAGATTATCACTTTATCCAAAATATTTAAAATTAAGGGTGTTGATATTGATGTTAATTAATAAGTGTGTAATTTAATAGTGAGATTTTGGAATTTCTTTAACTATGTGTATTGGAATCGACACTTCACCATCATAACATAGATAGGATATTCACATTCCATTTACCAAAGCAATCAAAGTAGCCTAGGAATAATACATAACATTGTGCCATCAAAATTTTACATCATCTATTAAAAAACACTTAAAAAGTTAAAAAGGACAAGGAAACCAAATTGTTTAGTAATTATAAGGGGCGAAGTTAAAAAATCTTTTCATGGGGTCGAAATTATATTGTAATTTTTATAATAATAAAAGTCAAAGTATAATTTTATTTTTATTAATTAAAAATTTTAAAGGATTTAAATAAAAAAATTTTATTTTAGGGCACAGGACCCTGCCAACCCCCTAATTTTCCCCCTAGTAATTATGCTATACATTTGTTCTCCTATCTCATGTAAGTGGGAATGCTGCCACAATTATGGGCATACAAAAAGTTCCTATGACCTAATTGAAAAGGATTTTATGGTATATAATATTAGTAAATGAAAATTACTATAGTATTAATACCAGGGGTGAAGTCATGAAATTTTTTTAGGGTTGGAATTAAATTATAATTTTTACAATAGTAAAAATGTAATTTCACCATTTTAATCGCCTATATTTTTATGATTTTAAAAAAATTAAATTAAATTTTTATTATTTTTAGGGAGTCAAAGTGTAATTTTTCCTTTACTAATTCAAAATTTTTAAAATTTTAAAGAGTTTAAATGAAAATTTTTTCATTTTAGGGAGGTCGACCCCTGCCAGTCCGCCTTAGTTTCTTCCCTAATAAAGATCATCTTTTATGGCCTTTAAGAACCTTACAACCTAAAATAAAATATTAATATTCATCAAAATAACAAAATTCAAGAATTCAAAAAACTCACAATTTCATGGTTTTAAAGATCATCCAATGTATATTTTTTCTAGAGAAATGATTGTATGAAACTGTGATTCCACATCGTCCCTATCAATTTCCAATAGGAGAATGACAAATCAGATCTTTCCTCCCGATTTTTAGTATTTTTAGTTAGATTTAAATTTCGTTAGAAGAAAAAAAAAGTAAAATCAAGGGAAAAAATCTTATTTATAATGCTCCAATTGAAAGGGTTAAAGATGACGTGGAATCACAATTTCATACAATCCCTTCTTATTGTTTCTCTAGTTAGATTTTTAACAATGTAGGCAAATTTTAGTTATTGGTAAGTTTTTCGTTTGACAAGTATGAACTTAGATAGCTTTGACATATCAGCAAATGATCCTTAAATTTTGCAAATAATTAAAAGCATTTGGTGCCAACCTTTAAGATGAATTAGTGCGAACTCTGTCTAAATTAAATTTTACGTTACCCAAATTACCCTTTCCCGCTTTTACATTTCTGTTCACAGTTCTTGTGGTACTGCCAGTGCCATTTGTGGTTCCATTTTCAAGCTCACCTCTCTTTGCTTTTCCATTTTGCTTACTTTCAAGATATGGGTAAGCTTCTTATTAATGGGAGAAGATTGGGAGATGATTTTTATTTAAAAACGGTAAAATTACCATATTAGCCATTCATCTTCCTCCTACTTCACACAAACTTCCTAACATTATTAATTTTTTATAAAAAGGTCTAAAATTCACCTAAATTAATTCCAACAAAAATCCAATCCCAAAATAAATTTATCCATTGCCAACCCAGGTCAACACTCAAATGTTGACTCAAGAATTTGGCGCTGTTACACTTCAGCTCTACTCATAAATTTTCTAGTAATAGATCTTTCATAATGAGATATATCTTATAAAGTAACGGTATGTAAAGATGAGGATTAATTGGCTAGCTAACACTGTTAATCCATTCTTTATAAGAGTTGAAGCATAATCTTTTTCTAAAACTTAATTTCTATTAAAATTATTTAATTTCTATTAAAGTTAATGTTTTCTTTCAATAGTTGTCCACATTAATTAAAAACTGCATACACAAACATGTTTAGCGTTCAACCTTTAATGCAATTAATATCCCAAAAGTTTTTCCTTTTCGTTTAAAACATTAACAAATTTGAGCTCATGTATTGACATAATAGTTAGGGCGTTCACTGTTCTATGTGTAACTTAAGTTTGAGTCGTGCTAATTAGAGCATTATCGTCCTCTTATAATTCACCAATAAATTTAGGAACACCTTTGTAGAATATTATAAAAATAGAATGTTTTGTAGATGTGCCTAAAAGTGAATGTTGCCAAATCTTGCTATAATATATACACACCAGTTTTTTACTCGTGCAATGCATTTAAAGGTGAGTGTTTGATCGAATCAAGTCAAAAAAAATTTGTATTAATCGAGTTGATGAATCATATTTTATCATCGTAATTCGATTTGAATTTTTTTTGAATCGAGTCGAGTGAAATAGAATTCAAATTGAGTCGAATTGAGTAAAATTGTTCAAGTTAAATTAAAATTTTAAGCATATCAAACTAAAATCTTATTACAAATTAACTTCATGTTAGAGCACATAAATTTGAAACAATATATATTTGAAAACTTTTTCAAAGCAAAATAATAATTAAAAAAAACTTTAATATGATAAACTTGAATCATTAATGTTTTATTTTAGAAAATTTTAAAATTTTATTCTTTCTTTATATATTCTTTAGAATTTTTTTTTTGTTTTGAAATTTTATAATTTTTTAGAAAATATAAATTTTTGAATTTTAAAAATTATTTTAAATTTTATTTGTAATTTTTGTTAAAAGAGAGACCAGTTTACTCATTTTCAAAATTAACAGTAATCAAAGAGTTATTTACATTAATATGTTATTTAAATTATTCGAATTATTCGAATGGTAAATTTAGCTTGACTTGAACTCGAAACTTGAATTACATATTCAAGTTGATTCAAAAAAATTGAATAACTAAGTTTGATTAACTCGAAATTCGACTTTCTTTTTTAAAAATCAAATTGAATTTTGCTTCCCTAAATGCACCAACATAATATAATTTATAAAAATAAAATATTTTATAAATTTTAATTCTAATTATATTGTAGTCTTAGTATATTTATGATAAGGTTTAATATTATTAAAGTTACTTCAATTTATTTTTTTAAAGTTAAGATGATTGTAAATTCCGTTTAAAAGTAAATAGTAATTGTAATGGGCCATTTTTGCCCGACCCACCTAACCCAAACTACCAGCCCACTAAAACCCAAAACAGCCCTCAAATACCCCAAAACTAAAACAAGCCCAACCGCCCAAAATGTTGAACACATTCGGAGGACACCTAACCCTAGGGTTTTTCTTGTGCGCCGCTGCTTCCACGTGTTGGGTCAGCGCGCTCGGCGCTCGAGGGTCGGCTCCGTCTACTCCTAACACCAAATAGAAGCCCTCGCTCGCTGACCTCCTCCTAAACCTGCAAATAGAGCAAGAAGCAAAGCAGAAACAGAGACAAGACAAGAAAACAACAAAAAGCAAACATAAACAGTATAGAACAATAGCAAGACCTTTTTATATTCGGCTATAAAGCCAGAAGCAAAAAACGATTGTAATGGGGGGTTTTTCAATAATAAGAAAAGGAGAAAAAATACAAAAAAAGAAGAATTTCGAAACAGAAACCATATTCAAAATCGTGCTAAGGTTTTTTTTACATATTTCTAATTCTGGTTCTTTTTTTTTATTTTATTCCTTTATTTTATTCTTTACATACGAAATAAATAGAAGGGAATCTCACCTGAATCCCCACAGATACGTCGTCAGAGGCTCATCCCCGTCGTCGTGGTCAAATTCAGAAAGGGACCGTGAGTTCTCCTCGTTGGCTTCTCACGGGATTCCAAGGGTCTAGCCTTCAAGAGGGCTTCGCAGTGAGGCCAAAGAGGCACTCTCGCACTCAGTTGACCACCGAACACGGTGGTAGTGCAACGGCGGCTAGGGCACCCAATCGATCGGAGAAAGGTTGAGAAGAGAGGGTTTAGAGGTTTTTTTTCTCTCTAGTTTTTTTTAATATAAAGCAGAGAATGTTTTTTTTTTAATTTGGGTCTATATAAGTGTGCTGAAACGGCAGCATTTCAGAATCCCCCAAACGCGCCTAAAACGGCAGTGTTTTTAAGGCTCAAATGGGCTATTTGCGTTTTCAATCCCTCCTTCTTTCATGTGCCTTTCAATTCGGTCTTATATTTGTTCTTATATTTGAAATTCACCTATATGATTTTGTTTTTGGTTTCATCTAAGTCCTATACGAAACAATGCGTTTTGAAAAGGGGAATATTTCCACTTTTACCCCTTGTTCCTTTACATGCGTTTTAATTGGGCCCGAATTCCTTTCTTTTTCATTTTTACATTTGGCGTTTAATTTTATTGTACTTTCGATTGAGTCCCTAGTTTGCCGGAGTGCTGTAAATTTTGAGAATTTGGGTCTTATTTCGCATTCGACCCTCTTATCTTTACGCGTGTAACACCCTTCGCCCGTATCCAACACCGGGATAGGGTTCGAGGTGCTACCGGACTTAAACTCAACTAATCATATAAAATTGAGCCATAAAATTTTGATCAATTTAAAACATTTCATTCACCTGCATATTGTCTCCTTAAACGAGCTTACAAGTCCCAAAACATACATTCGAGGTGGTTAGAGACCAAACCGGGGACTCTTAAGCACTTAAGAAACTTTCTTTGAAATTTGTTAACAAACATGTCACACGCCCATGCGACACCACCCACACGCTCGTGTGGGCCTCTAACACGGCTGTACCAGTAGCCCGTGGAGCAATCTGCCCAAACTCACACGGCCAGGGCACATATTCGTGTGCTCTGCCCGTGCCAAACTCCTAAAATTCAAGAATTTCATACAACATGATGCAGGGAACACACGGTTATACAACAAGCCCATAGGGGCAGACCGTGTGCCACACACAGTTTAGACACACGGTCATGTGTCTACCCGTGTGAACAATTGTAAGGCTATTCCCAAGCCACTTGTCACCCTCACAACATACGGACACATACTTGTATAATAGCATAAAACAAGGCATACATGGACACTTAAACGTCCATAAACATGTTACGATCATGTCAATTTCTCATACATTAGAGATCATAGATTTTACTCCCATCTTTACCACATTCCTGCTATAATAATTATAAACTCATCACATAAACCATAGCTCATGGTACTGAAAATCACTTACATGTCAAGCTCATATTAATCAGTATTACTATTTATTCTCGTATTATCCTATTTTTCTTTTGAACCAACACAAATATATTGAATACACATTATCTCACATATTAAATGCCACACATGTAATTAAACCATTTCCATTACATTTTACATTCATTATACATTTTATAACTTAATATAACATGATGAAAATAATTTTTCATTTCACTTTGTAACTCGTAAGGATTCACTAATCCATACCATGTTCTTTCACATAATATACCATACAATTCACAAGCCTTATCAATTCAATGCTCATAAAGCTTACGTACATGTCCGAACTCATTCATATTAGTATCATACTCATTCGTATGCTAGATTTATACGTTGAATCATTTCAACATTGAAGAGTATACATACATTAGAATCAATACTAATAATAATCATAATCACTTACCAGAATTTAAATATCAATTCACAAACATGTAATTCACTAACTATTGTTCCAATCACAATTTAAAATGACAAATCACTTATTGAGCTCAACTTTAATGTTCAATTAAAATCTATCATATAAATTCAAACGATACTTACCAAACCTTTATCAATTTGGAAATCGTCATTTTTCACTGGTGCCATTGTCTCATCCAACTATGATCTTTCACTTTTTCACTTACTGCACGGTACAATCATGGTCTCGTATTCATTGGTGTGTGCCGGTATGCATTGAATTTCACTGATAATCACTGATGCCATAGCATAGCTATGGTTTTTTCATTTATCCATCAATTCATCACTTTTGATAGAATGCCATAGTCCAGCTATGGTCTTACATCTTCACCATAACTATGCCATGGTAAAACCATGGACTTATTCGTCAATTCATCACTTTTCATTAAAATGCCATAGCCCATCTATCTCTTACATCTTAAGCATGTCTCACACCGATGCCGTATCCCAGATATGGTCTTACACGGATCACATATATCACTGATGTCATATCCCAGATATGGTCTTACACAGAAGCACATATCACTCTAATGCCATATCCCAGATATGGTCTTACACGGAAATACTTATCACTTTTCTCCGATGCCATAGCCCAGCTATGGTCTTATACGGATCACTTATATCACTTTAATCCAATGCCATAGCCCAGCTATGGTCTTACATGAAAGTCACTTATCACTTTATTCCGATGCCATAGCCCAGCTATGGTCTTATACGGAGGTCACATATCACTTTATTCCGATGCCATAGCCCAGCTATGGTCTTATACGGAAAATCACTTGTCACTTGTAGCCGAAGCTACCACTTATCATTTGTAGCCGAAGCTACCATTTGTCACTTGTTGCCATGGTCCAACCATGGCCTTGTTCCATCAATTCGTCGATTGTCACAAGATAGAAGTACTCAATTTGAGCATTTAATAAATTTTCATGCTTTACATTGGTTATAATCTTATCAACAATACATATGAAATAATACATCATGAAATTCACAAGGCTAACAAATGGTCACTAAAATCAAGCATGTGATTAATTTAAATACAAATTTTCCACATCATTGGTATAAATAACACACTTGTAAGGAACATTATCTATAACTTTTACTATTTACTTATATGCATTTTCAAGTTGTCTATCCGTGTCACAGTCACTAAATTGTTTTTATCTTGAGCTACAGAACTCCAAATTAAGATCCGTTAATTTTCCTTGAAACTAGACTCATATATCTTTTTAACATAATTTTTCCATAATTTTTGGTGTGGCCAATTAGTACTTAAAGCTTCCCCTATTTCCCTACTCGACAACCCTGACCACTCTTCACTAAAATTTCAATTTCTCTTTATACAGAATTCGAAAGATGTTCATGTTTATTTCTTCTAAAAATAGACTCAATAAGGATTCCAAAAATACAAATTATGTTTCATAAATATTTTTTTTCAATTTTTAATGATTTTTACAATTCAAGACAGGGGATTACAAAGCCAATCTGAACCAGTCTCACAAAAATGTAAATATCTCAAGATAAAGAATTCCTTTGCTTTCTTTGTTTCTTTCAAATGAAAATAGACCCAACAAGCTTTAATTTTATATCTCACTCAACTTCTAATTCAATTTATTATATTTTTGATGATTTTTCAAAGTTAGACAACTGTTGCTGTCCAAAACTGCTTTAGTGTAACATGTTGATTTCTATTTTGTCCCAAATTCCACAATTCATACAATTCAGTCCTTCCTCAATTAACCCCTCAATTGAGCTAATTTCTCATTTAATACCTTTCTCTATCATTTTAAACTACTTCATAACCTTTTAAAATCAGATTTTAACACTAAGCCTTAATTTCAACTATTTCACAATTAGGTCCTAAAACCAATTTCCATTAATTTTCCTTGATAAAATCATCAAATAACAAAATTAAAGCTACAATTCAATATTTATTCATCACACGCTTCCAAAATTAATCCACATCAACTTTAAAAATTAGCCATGGAATCAAAAACTAATGAATTAATAAGTTGGATTCAATTGTAAAAGTCCAAAAACATAGAAATTTCAAGGGGAGAGCAAGAAGTAAACTTACATGAAGCTAGAGTATGAAAAACCAGCTTGAACCCTCTTCCATGGCTGTTTCTCAGCTGATGAGAATGAAGAAAAATGTAGAGAATTCTAGATATTCCAAATTGGTCCCATTTTTATTTAACTACTTTTGGCAATTTTCCAATTTTGCCCTTATTTCACCCATTTCCTGATTTTTTTCTCAGCTATTACCGCCCAAAATATCTCCTTTGGGCTTATTTGCACTTTAAATCCTTCCTCTTTTGACAATTGAGCTATTTAATCCTTCTAGCAACTTTTACACATTTTTCAATTTAGTCCTTTTTATTTAATTAACCACCCAAACGTCAAAATTCTCTAACGAAATTTTAATGTTATCTTATTGACACTCCATAAATATTCATAAAAATATTTATAGCTTGGTCTATAACACTGAGATCTCGATACCTCTTTTTCTCGATATTTTGACCAAATAATCTTTATAAAACACGATTTACTATTTTAAAAATCTTTTAAAAACTACATTTGGCTCGTAAATATTAAACAATAGCATATACTAGTTCATTTATCGAATTTGGTGGTCTCGAACTACAATTCCCGACATTACTGAAATTTAGGCTATTACAACGCGAGTTTCATTTAGGCCCTAGACTCCCTTTTAAAATTTGTCCCTTTAATTTTATTTTGATTTCGGTTCAATCATTGACCCCATTTATTATATATTATTATATCTTGTTTTATCTACCATCCATTTTATTTTTTTTAGTTTAAACCTTTTTATATGATATTTAAAACTTGTTTTACTGTTTATTTCAATTTTTTATATATTTATTATTTTAAATATATAGGTACATTACCTATTTTAGTTCCCTTTTCTTATGAACTGTTTTACTTTTTTATTTCTTTTTACATATTTATTTTAAGCTCTCTTTATATGACATTGTAAATTGCCTTTTTTAAGCCACTTATTTAAAATACTCTATGTATTATTTTATTTTATGTCAAAACTTATTATATATGCTAATTATTTTAAATCGTTTGTATACCTTTTTGAACTTCATTTATTTATTTTAAAAATGTTTTATTTATCATCCATTTTAAGATTTTTTATTACTTATACTTTTATATGTACATATATATTATTTATTTTAAATTTTTATATATAATCTCTTTTAAATTTTTTTTTATAGTGTTGATGTTGTAAATTTCTTTTTCATATTATTTAATCTCATTTACCATCATTTTAAATTATTTTATATTTTAGTTATTTTAATTTGCCTTATACTATTTCTTTTTAAATTTTCGCGTATATTATTTAATTCATTTATATTTGATTGTTTATGTTAGTATTTAAATAATGCATGTTGTGCAATTATTGTCATTGTATGTATCTTAATTCGTTTATCCATACTTTCATATCATTGTCGTTTACTTGCATAATATAGTACTCATGTATTCTTATTTCATGCTCATTACTATATTGTCGTTTCATGTCATAGCATTGTGAATTAAGCTCCAAAGTATTTATTCGATATGGATTACTTTACTCTAAACAAAATAAGTATACATCGATTTGGATCGCTATTATTCAAACCTTTTTAAATGAGGCAATGTATCGTTCTTTGGAAATTCGAGAGATTGTGCCCTAACGTACTGGGTTTCGATCTTTCTCGGTTGACCCAAATGATCGAATATCCTTTTAAAAATTAAAATGCATTAATTTTGAAAATCAAGACAAACTTATTCTCGAAGGCTTAAAATGTCGTGTCCTAACGTACTGGATGTGACATTTTATTTACTTCGAAACAAGAGGGTCTTAACATCCAATTCGATTTATTCAAGTTTTCTTTAAAATAAAAAGGGTTCGTATTTTTAAAAATCTTTTCAAATTTTCTACATTAAGATATTAATTAATCAATTAGGTACCAATTTTGGGCGTATCGAGGGCGCTTATCCTTCCTCGTGCGTAACCGATTCCCGAGCCTATTTTTTGGATTTCGTAGACAAAAAAAAATCATCGTTTTAGTAAATTTAAAATTTATTAAATTGATTGAATTTCGAAGTTATCGATCACACCTCATAAAAAAAATTGGTAGCGACTCTCGTTTTAATTTTTATTTTTAAAACCAAAGTCAACCCGTTTTCAAAAAAATGGTTTCGACAGTAATTTTATTAAATTTAAAAGGAAGATTTATAATAATAATAATAATAATTGAAGATTGCATTTAAAAATAAAGTTTACTTTTTTTTATTAAATATTATTCACATTAAAAAAAAAAAAAAAAAAAAAAAAAAAAAAAAAAAAAAAAAAAAAAAAAACCTTAATGGCCAATTGGTATTTAATCGCCCATTAACCCATATTTCGCTCCCAACCCTTTCCCTAAACGCCACTTCGCAACCCCAAATTTACTCTTCTTCTGCTACTGCCACTGCCATTTCTGCTTTCATTTTGCTTACCTTCAAGATATGGGTAAGCTTCCTCCTTTTATTCTTCGCTCGGTTGTCAATGGTGGAAGCCATCTTTCTAATTTCCACTCTTTTTCTTCTTCTTCTTCTAACACCATTGCTACCCATATCGAAGCCCAAAGTAAGAAACTCATGTCCATGCCTGTTAGAGGAAAGGGAAAAAGAGACCACCTCTTCGATAATGTTAATCATGCTTTGATTTTGTTCAATAAGATGATTGAAAAGTACCCAAAGCCTTCAATTGTGAAATTTAATAAATTATTAGCACCCATTTCTAGAATGAAACATTATGTCGTTGTTGTTTCTATGTATAGACGGATCGAATTATTGGGAGTTTCCCACAATGTTTATTCTTTGAGCGTCTTGATTAATTGCTTTTGTCAATTAGGTCGAATTGATTTTGGGTTTTCTGTTTTGGGGAAAATGCTGAAGTTAGGTGTTGAACCTGATGTTGTAACTTTTTCCACTTTGATTAATGGATTTTGTAATCAAAATAAGATTTTTGAGGCTGTTAGTATGTTCGATGAAATGACTGAAAGAGGGTATCAACCTAATTTGATTGTTTACAATATAGAGCTGTTAGGTTTCTAAGGCTGATGGAAGATAGAGGTTTTGAACCCGATATTGTAGCATATAACACTGTCATTGACTGCCTTTGTAAGAACGGTTTGTTAGAGGAGGCTCTCAATTTCTTATCCGAAATGAAGGTTAAAGGCATTAGACCAAATGTCGTTGTTTACAGTTGCTTAATTCATGGTATGTGTAATTTGGGCCAGCAGGAGGAGGCAACAAGGCTCTTGAATGAAATGGTGGATAACAATATTTCACTTAATGTTGTTACATATAGTATATTGATTGATGCACTTTGTAAGGAGGGGTTGATTTCTAAAGCTGTAGAGACTATTGGCATAATGAGAAAGCAAGGCATTGAGCCTGATGTTGTCACGTATAGTATATTGGTTGATGCGCATTGCAAGGAAGGGATGGTCTCTGAGGCTGAGGATTTTGTTGACGTAATGATAAAGCGAGGCATTGAACCTAATGTTGTTACCCATAATGCATTAATCAACGGCCATTGCTTGCAGAATGAAATGGATAAAGCTAGAGGAGTTTTCAACTTGATGATTGAGAAGGGTTGTGCACCTGATATAGTTACTTGCAACACCATGATCAATGGATATTGCAAAGCGAAGAAGTTAGACGAAGCAGTGGAACTCTTTCATGAAATATCTCGAAAGGGTCCAATCCCAAATATTGTCACATACAGGACTCTTATGCAAAGTATGTTTCAGTTAGGGAGAGTTTCAACTGCATGTGAACTGTTTAGAAAGATGCTTGCTTCTGGACAAGTTCCAGATTTAGTGACTAGTTTGATTTTGCTGAATGGTTTAGGCAAAACAGGTCATATTGAGGAGGCATTGAAATTTTTTCAAGCAATGCGAAACAGTGGGTTGGAACTTGATATTGTCCCATATGGTATCCTAATTGATGGGTTGTGCAAAGCTGGGCATATCGAAGTTGCCAAGGAATTATTTCATCAACTCTCAGACAATGGTTTAAAACCGGATGTTTACACATATTGTATAATGATTAATGGACTGTGTAAAGAGGGATTGCCAGATGAAGCATACAGGTTGTTTGGGAGCATGGGAGATAATGACTGTTCGCCTAATAGCTACTGTTATAATGTCATGATTCGGGGGTTTCTTCGCAACAGCTATACCTCAAAGGCAACGCAACTTCTTACGGAAATGGTTGGTAAGGGTATTTCTGCTGATATATTCACTGCCACCTTATTTATGGATCTCATCGTACACTCCAATAAATCAATCTTGCTCTGAAATGTTTCAAAAATTGTGTGAAGATCATCACTTGCAAATGTGAATCAGTTTGTACATAACCATTGCAAAGTGAAAAAAGATTCTGGAAATTAGAATGAGTTTTAGTGTCTATTTTCAATTTTGTTGATTTTGTTTTGACTTTGTGTAGTAAGTGAGATTCTTGTGGGTGGTAATGTTAAGAAATTAGGGGAAAACCACTATCTGTTGAAATGACAATAGCATCCGTATAACTTTCGGCTGCTCAGAACTTTTAACTCAAAGTGTAGAATTCAATCAAATTTGGCGTTTGTTTGAATGAAAACATTTTGTGGAAAATGATTTCTGGAAAATAGTATGATTTTCTGAAAAATGTAATATTTTCCTGTGTTTAAATGATTTTATGTAAAACATTTTACATTATTTGATAAATTTTCTTGAACTCATTTTTTGAAAATTGTTTTAAGTGAAACAAATACAACATAAATATTTTCATAACAGAAAAATTATTTTTTTATTATTTAATTACGAAAACTATTGTATAATAAAATATTTATCTTTAATCAAACTCAGTTAATTATTTTTGTAGAATTATTTGTTATGATTATTGCAACTGCATCACAGCTTAAAACAGCAACACTGACGTTCAAATATGCAGAAAATACTGTTGCTTGACAGTCAAAGAACTGCTCCAAATGATTCGGTGGATCTTCTTTGATGAAACAATAATGAAACCATCATCTCAATTGAACTATACGATGTTCTGCCATTCCAATATAAAGCCTGCAACAACAGTGATGAGTCACCAAATCTGCAAATAACATTTGGGATCGAAAGCACCCCCGACTTTGCCAATGAATCTGCCATACCATTAGCATCTCTTCCAATTATTCTAAATAGTTCCTCAGGAATGGACATCTTAATCTCATCGATGCTTGCAAAAATGCAGCAATATTTCCAAGGCCTAGATTTCTCTTTGATACACCAAGTAACTGCAATTATGGAGTTGGATTCAACCATAATCTTTTAGCCTTTAATTCACTAGAAGTCTAAGAAGAAACGAAGAGCTAACTTAATAGCCATAATTTCAATGAAATTAGAATCTCAGACACCTTAGAGACTTGAAACATAGTAATGACATGACCCTTCGAATTTCTAAAAATCACTCCACACTCCGTTGGGCCAAATTTACCTAATGTAGAACCATCATCGTTAAACTTTAACCGACCCTCATTTGAAGGTTCCCAATGCGTCATACTCTTGGTATAATGGTTACGGATACTCCTTTCACAATCGGGCGGACACCCCCCCCCCCACATTGATTCAACAAAATTCATACATTCTGGCAAGACTTTTATCCAATACAAGGATCTTATTTAACCAGAAAAAGAATGTACTCCAAATTAAAATCTTTCCTCTAAAGACAGAATCATTTCTTGCACTCTAGATGGTCCACAAGGCGACCATAATAGACATCAACCACCAATTAAACAGAGGTTTAGACAGCAACTTATCAAAGCATAACGAAAGAAGGATAAAATATCTCAAAATTTGTTAACTCGGGCACAGTTCAGCAAACCGTGACTAACATCCTTAGACTCCACTGTGCACCAATGACAAAATACATGCTCATCCGAGATCGAAAGGCCTCTATTCTTAAGGAAAGACATCGTAGGAATCCTTTCCAAAATCACCAACCATGCAAAACATTGTATCTTAGGCGAAATGTTCAGGCTCCATAATATTTTATAATTGAAGGACAAAACGATTCCTTCGAAAAAAGGAGCTCCACAACTGATGGTAGAATCTGCCATTTTGTGAATAATCCTTAGCTTTGGCGACTATATCCATAACCAAAGCCAATTTTCTAGGATAACAATCTTTAAGAGCTCCACAATCACACCAACGATTACAATCCGCCCAAATCATTTGAACAATCCCATCTTCCACCTTTGCTAGTTTTGTTTTAAGTTAACATGATAAGATCAAGTTAATTAACCATTAATTTCTTCACCAAACCTCATTTGAGTAAACCAACTTCATTTAGTCGCAGATAAAGAGCACCTCAACAAGAATAAGAAATAAGAGAGAAGTCGCACCTCAAGCCTACTAACTTTTTCATGACTAAATCATCATCCACTTCAGTTGTCACCCCGATTAATTTACTGACTCTCCAAGTTTCCTCAGCCTCCTTACGGATAAAATCCCTTCTCTTGATGAAATCGCCACCAAAAGAATACCTCATTAAATAATTCTTCTTTCCCTCTTGATTGATGTCTGTGCATGATAAAATACCATATACAAAATCAAAACCAGCTACAAGTGCTGTACAATACCATAATTTTTCCTACATAGAGCTGATTTTGCTAACCAATCAATACCATCATTGAACACTGTCGAAAACTCTTTTTTTGAAATCGATTTTTTATTTTAAGAAGACGAAAAAAATATGATAGTCGCCACCAATCCTTTTTTATGAGATGTGATCGAATCACCTCATAACTTGATCGTTTTAATAAAATGTTTTGATTTATTAAAACAATGATCTTGGTCTACGAAGTTCGAGAAAAACGGATTCGGGAGTCGGTTAGGTGCGAGGAAGGATTAACACATTCGTAACGCCCAAAATTGGTACCTAATTGATTAATTAATGTCTTAATGTCGAAAAGTTGAAAACCTAAAAAATTTTGAATACAATCTATCTTTTTTAATGTTAATTTTACGAAAAATTTACTTGAATAAATTGAAACAAATGTTAGAGAGTCTCTCTCGTCTCAAGATAACAAAATGTCATATCCCGTAAATTAGGACACGACACCTTGAACCTTTGAGAATAAGCTTGTCTTTATTTTTATTTTTGAAATCTCACGTGTTTTAATTTAGAAGGATGTTCGGTTATTTAGATCCAACGAGAAAAATTGAAACCTCGTAAGTTAGGGCACGACTTTCTCAAATTTCTAAACAAGGGATATTGCCTTTATTTTTATTTAAAATTCATGCATTTTGAAATTTGAAAGGATATTTGACTATTTAGGTTAAAACGAAAAAAAATCGAAACCTCGTACATTAGGGTACCATTTCCTCGAATCCCCAAAATTTGAAACATTGCCTTATTCTTAAAATTTTTGAGTGATAACAAATGTAGTATTTAAAATAATACGTATTTATCCTATTTAGAATATAATATGAAAATAATTAATTATTTCTAAACATAATGCATGATGTTGTAATGATGAATCTATATAAAATCACTATATTTTAAGAATAATAACATGATCTAAGTAAGTAGATAAAAAAAAAAAAAACTAAAAAATACATGATTAGAAAAACACGATTTAAAAATACCAAAAAATAAATAAAGGAATGATAAAATAACACAAAAGGTAATGGAATAAAGTAGAGTAAAAAGGATGACAATATAATAATATGTACAAAATATAAGCAACGTGGAATTAAATTAAAATGAGGCAATAACAATGGACAGATAAATAAACAAAATAATAATAAAGTAAAAAAATTTGAAATTAAATAAAGGATTTAATTGGAATTTAAAATAAAGTTAAAGGCATAAATCATAAAAAAGGTAAATAGATAAATACGTAAATAACTAAAATAAAAATTATAAAATTAAGATTGAAAATAATTACCGAGGAATAAATTAGAATCTAGGATGAAATTAAAAATATATAAATTTAAATAAAATACTAAATAAAATAATAACATAAAGAAGCAAATATGTTTAAAAAGAAAATAAATTAAAAAAAAAAGATAAACTTAATTGGATAAATTTAAAAAAGGTTGAAGTTAGGACTAAAATAAAACACGCATAAGGGACAAGGGACTAAATGGGAAATTTTTCCGCACACTTAAAATGGCATCGTCCGTCCGGGGACCAAATTGAAATAAAAATAAAATTATGGGGTAAAATTAAAAAAAAGAACGTGATTAAATTGAAACTGGTCGAAAAAGCGGAAGGGCCTATCGTGCAAATAGACCATGCACTAAAAAACACGAGGATCCCTCAATAGTGGGTCGGGTTGCGAGCGGGTCAAGGTTAAACAACGTCGTTTTGTAGCATTTTAAGCTTCCAAAAAAATAAAATCATTCCATCCTTTCTTCAAAAAAAAACCAAAAAGCTCTCAAACTCTCCCTTCCTTTCTGGGCTCTGGCCATCGGCCACCGGTCGCCGGCTACGGCGCCGACGTCACCGTCCATGTTGGCCGAGAAATCGAAAGAAAGCCATTTTTTTTGGTTTTTCGACTCCCGAACCCATTGGAAGTCAATTTTTATCAGAATCGACAAACCTCAGCCACCTACGGTGGCGCGATGTGAGAACGACGGTAAAGCTTCAATTCTCTTCTTTTATTTTTTTATTTTATTTTTTTAAATGAAATAAAATAAAAAAGGAGGCAGAATAAAAGACCACCTTTGAAATTTTTCTATGTTTTGATTGCCTTTTTTTGTTTCAATCTTTGTATTTTGTGTATTCGTAAAAAACAATAATGTATTTGTGGCTTTTATAGCCGATACATTTTTGTTACAAAACTTTGTTTTTGCTACTATTTTTCTTCTCTGTGTTGTTGTCCTTTCAGGTATAGAGGCTAGCTATGGAGGTACGAAGGCTGACGTGGAGGTACGAGGGGGAGCAGTGGCAGCTAGGGTTCTTGGTTTTTTGCTGAAAACTGGTTTTGTTTTGGGCCATTCGAGCTTAGGGGTTTTAATTATGTTGGGCTTGTAATTGGTTTAGTTTTGGTTTGTAAATTGGACTGGACTATTTAATTATTTTAGACTTTTATTTTTTTGGTTTTATTTATTGTTGTTTTTAGTTGGGCCCGGGCAAATTGGGCCTACTACAAACATATGTAAATTTTATATTATTTTGTTCTACTAGATACAAAATTACATCTATAGGTTGAACAAAATAAATATAACTACATGACAAAGTTGCAAACTTTATGGCTAGGATTGGAAGAAATTTAGGAATGGTGTTGAGTCTCTTCGAAAATTTGTCTAATGCTACTGCTAGTCTTGTGCTGATGGATAAAGGATCGGTTTCTAGAAATGTAGAGAACTACAGTGATTCTGGTGCTTAGATTCTTATCAGTGTCTTTGGCAACCAAAGAAAAACTTTAAGTTAATCTTAAACTAAATAATCAAAGCAAATGTTGTGGCAATATATATATATATATATATATATATATGTTTAATGAGAAATGAGTGAAGCCTAAGCGGTTCAAGCCCATGTAACCAATACTAGCATAACTCTTTTAACCTTACCAATTTGAACGATAATTTTAATGAGAATCAAATTGTGTTTTTAAAGACTTTGAAAGTAAAGAAAAAATGTCAACCCATGTGATGGTATGATGGTTAAAGGTGTTTATCGTCTTAGGTGTGGTTTGGGTTTGAGTCAGCTAATCCATTTTTCTAAACCATATAATAATAACATTTTTTTATTCTCTAAATTTCACATTTTTTTATTTTTATTTTTCAAAAATTATTTTCAATGTTTTTATCCCAACATGTTTTCTTCAACATTTTCCAGGAAAATGAAAATGAAAACGGCCCTTATTTCCTGAAAGAGTTTCTAGTAGTGTTATCTAAAGGGTGAATCTGCCATATTAGTCAGTCAGTACAGGAAATCTAGCATATCCATAATTATGAGTAGTAAGTATTCATCAGACTGAGTTATGAATGCTATATATGAAAGATGTTTAAATTTTATAGTATCCGCTAAATTTGGGTGCTTCACTCTATATAGAAAAGGTTAACGTCAAGATAGAGCGTTCTCATGGTATGTCATAAGGTTACCTAGGTTAATTTAAATCCTGATCTGTCTAAATAATCTAATAGTTGTCACTTCACTAGGAGAATCCGCTAAAGGTAGAATTCATATGAAGTTCATCTTAAAGATCCGTTAGTATGAGTATCTGCCAAGAGATATATATGTAAGTACACCATTTTGGATTAAGTATTCAACGACCATTGGAGTGAAACTCCACAAAAGGTAAGTTTTGTATGGGTATTTCTATGAGAAATGCATTTGCTTACTATAAAGGACATAAAATCTTAAATGAGTAGTGAATTCTATAATCCGCCTATAAAACGTATTGTGTGTAAGATGATCAAGTATGAAGTTAGCGTATAAGTATGCGCCGACATCGGAAAGGTATCCACCGAAGATAGAAAGGAAATCCAGAATATTCAGAATAAGGAAATCAACAACAAATGCTTTAAGGTAATCTAATCAAAACTCACTAAGTTCATTTGAACTTACAAGTGTTTGTCTTATTATAGGTTCTAATTTGAGCAAGAGGGACCAAACCAAGATTATGCCAAGTTTGATTTATGATTTTATGCATATATAGGGCACTATAGGGCCATGCCATTTAGTACTCTACGCCATGTAGAGTTTGTTTTTATCAAACTTTTAAGTTGTAATGTCTTATATTACTTTTAAAAGTATGATGTATTCTTAGATATTTTCTTTATTTCTTTTGTTCTGAAAACACTTAATAAAATAATAAGAAGTATGTTGAAAAAGGGTTATATGCCAACTATTTCAAATTTTTATTAAAAGTTTATGTATTGTAACATCTAATATCCGAACTTGGTGATTCAGGTCGGGTAGAGGGTGTTACAAACTATTTATGCAAATCATATGCTAGTGAGCTAACCCTGAGTACAAGTAAAATTCCTTGCGAGTTTTTCTATTGTAAAAGGTACACCATTGGGCAGATGGGCTAATGCATGTATTACAACAAAGCGCGGTTCATGCCAATATGTACGTTGTATTCATGTGTGCTACATAATTACGCAAGATTGCCTATATGAGAACAGTGCCTAGCACTCACATTTGTCATTGGAAGGTAAGTAACCAAGTTAGCTAGATTACAAACGAAATAGTGTGGATTAATTCTAGATCCTCCACTATGACAAATCTATTGTTTCACGATCTTCAAAATGTACATGTCACGGGGTGGAATAAGTTATTAATGCTAGTGAAAGTTCTTTGATGGATCAAATCCCTCATTTGTTTAATTAGCAAGGAAATTTTAGGGCAAAATTTCTCTTTAGGGTGGGAGAGTTGTCACACTGAATTTTTGAGTAAAAACTTATCCATATGGAACGGTGAACCCTGAATTATTTTATATGTTTTAATTAGATCCTATGGCATCTTGTGTGTATCGAATTAAAAACATTTTTTGGGGATGAATTGGGCATTAATGATGATTTCAAATTTTTCTAAGGGGTCTGTTGAGAATTAATGGCTTGTTTCCAATATTTTGTTTTAATTTGGGCTAGTACTTCTATGGAAATGTTTGAACCGTCAATAAGAGAATGACTATATAAGGGGGAAAGAAAAAAAAGGAGGTTATCATTTTTCTTTCTTCAATCGAAGCATAAAAAAGTAAATGGAGAAACCATTTCTAAGCTTCAACAATCGGCCTTTGCATGAGAAGTGAGGGAGTCAAGCTGCATGTTGGGAAATATATATATATGTAGCAAAGTAGCTTAATCAAAGGTGAAATTTGATAACTAGTAACGTTCTTATTCTTTTCTGTGTCTTTTGATTGTGAAAGTAAGTAATGAACTACGGACATCCAACTAAATTTGGTTGTAGATTGTAAGGAAAATAAGCACGTTAAGTAGAGAGTATACTCTACATGTTGTTAGAATCCGATTGTCTTACTCAAAAATATCTCACGATCGATTCTATATGATTATTACTTTTTAGTCGGTGGAGATGGAGAGGGACCAAACAACAAGGGGAAAGTTAAGCTAATAGGTGATATGTCATTAAGGTGTTTTGTCGGTGAGCTCCTAAACTCAAATATTCAGTGTTTGTCTTACATGTCTTTATAGTATGATGTTTAGGTTGTGTATTATGCTTATAAGGAAGTATTACCTTCTCTTGGAAAAGTTTCCATAGTCACAGATGTGTGTTACGAGATAAGCTGTATGTTGGTTGTGAACTCAATTCATAGAATTAATGATTTGTTTGATGGGTACTATGTTATGTGTATAAAGATTTCTAATTTGTCTGCTAGTTACTCTGTACATCTAATGTTTTGGGTGAGATTTCTGTTGTAATGTTGATGCATGTTAAGTTGGTGTACAAAAGTGTGCCTAGATGTAAGCATAAGTTTTTTGTATTGATGAGTAGTTTCTGGGAAAATCACTATTGATTACAATATATTGTTGAATGCTTGATATGTGATATTTTGATGAAAATAAATTATATGCAAAGTATGAGAGTATGGAGGGATGTAATGATGGATAAATGAATAAGAAGATGTCATGTTGGGTATATTGTACCACATGCTATTTGGCTTTGTAGAGATTCAGTTGGACTGTACAGAGATTTATGGGCACAAGTATGTGATAAACCTACGAGGGTTCTTCTCAAGAATGAGACTCTGTAGAGTTTAAGGCTTTAAGCCTCACTTATGTATGCAAACCTCATGGCTATAGGCATATATAAAAAGCAAAAGTCCACATGGACTATCTTTCAAGTAGGAGTTCGCATAAACTATATTTCAAGTAAGAGTCTGTCGGGACTATCTTTCAAGTATGAGTCCATATGGACTATCTTTCAAGCAAGAGTTTGCATGGACTATCTTTCAAGCAAAAGTCTGTAGAAACTGACTCATGAGTATGAATTCTCAAGTCTAAGGTCGCTAAGGTATATTTCTGCAAACATAACTCCGCCAAGAATGAGTTCGCATGCACGAATTCACATCTATGAATCTGCATGTATGAATTCGTATCTAGGATTCCACATGTATGAATTTGTATCTATGAATCCGCATGTATGAAACCAATGCATATGCACAAGTGGAATCATCCTACAAGATATACTAGTGTACAAATCATGAAAATAAAGAATTGTGTCAATGTGTAAAATAGGCCAATTTGCAAGTTGTGCCAACGTGAATGATTATAAGAGTGCACCGCACAAACATGTGATCTACCCTCATGCAAGTGATGACAAACATGAGACCAGGCCTTTGAAGTCATATCAAATAATAATATCATGATCAGGTATGTTATATTAAAAATTCACTAAGTCCATTCGAACTTACGTAGCTTCTTGTTATGCTTTTTAGGTAAAATGGGCTATACAAGACCCTGGAGAGGGACAAATCTAGAATCCGTCAAGCCTATGTAAGGTACATAAATATAATGGGGATGACTTGTGGGTTGAGCCTCAAGATCAGAAATTTTTGTAACTGAGTTTGAACAACATTGTAGTTATTCCAACATAGGTTGATTGTTAAAATTTAACGATGTTATTATTGTTAATCATCATCAATTCACATGTTAGTATCTCAAACTAGAAATTAGTATGGTTGTAGCATTTCCAGTTTGGTTGGTTGATCGACCGAACGATTGGGATGCTACTCTCACCATCTCATTAGGTCACAAATCGTCTATCACTAGGACTATGTGAGGTGTGATCATCTCACTGCCTCTCCAAGTAAATACGAGGGAGATCACGTGTAAGCACCCTTTACACCTTCGATATCTTGTGAAGTGGTCCATATGTGAGTTGATCCCATCATGCCTAACCACCTCGCGAGGGATGTGCAAACATTGCTCACTCCCTACGGTGATACCTTTCTACCAAAGAGACACATCTAAAGGTACGTTTCAAGCCTAAAAGGTGAAACATGTCATATGCATGGCACCTAATTATCCCCTAATACGTTACATTAAAGAACCTTGCGTTACAAATATGAAAGAATGGCTTTCAAGAAAGGGGATCGAAAAAAATCAACCTCAACATAATTGAATTTGTTAATAAATCATAATTAAAGGTAAATACCTTGAATAATTTATTTGTTTAGTGCATTATCATAGCCAAGATTTTAATTGATTTTGGTAAAATAAATAGTTAAACAAATTTAATATTTATAAATAAATTTATTATATAATGTGATTAATAATCAATCCAATTTAACATTTGTAAATGACATATCATGCATGTATTAAGTTGTTCACATTAGAAACTTTTAATATATGCAACTATATCTTGTAGTATATAATATATATGATTTAATTTCTATAAATGACACATGACATGATAAATATTGTGAAAAAATGTCGCATAATAAAAATATCCAGATTAGAAACTTATCATATATACAAGTATACCTTCTAATATAATATATATATGATATATGATATGATTTTATATATATATATTAATATATTATATTATATAGATTTTAATATATTAATAATTTCGTATTATTTTTTATATTATAAGCAATTTTGTATTATATGCTTATTTTTGTCATATTGTATTTATGCCATATCTAAAATGTTAAAATATGTATTTGGAATTTAGTCTACTTTAATTTTGGTTCTTATTTTTTAAATTTAAAAATTAGGTTCAATAGTTAATATTTTTAAAATATTTTTGTTAAATTTATTAGTGTGATATTTTGAAATAAAAAAAATATTCACTTGATACCCAAATAACAAAAAATTATTATGAATCTAAATTTAACAAAAGAAATTTAATGATGAATAATGATAAGTTTAACCCTCAACGTTTATATTTTTGTCAATTTGACCTTTATTCTTTTTTGAGTTAAATTTAATCCTTAACTTTTCAAAAAGAGTCTAAATACATTTTTAATGTAAATGTTGACTAAAACTGTAGCGTCCAAAAAATCTAAGCCTTTAATTTTTGTATGTTGCGACATAAAATGCATGGTTGCTTTAATGGCTAAGTGAATTAGGAATGTTTGGGGGTATTTAAGAAGCCTTAGGTTCAAGCCTTGGCTTTTGAAATTTTTTTTATTTTCTTACTTGAAAGAACCCTGACTCTAGCTTGTAAGCTTTTTAAATTATTGTGGTTAAATTGTAGCATAAAAAGACTAGAGGATTAGTGGCTAGGGGCGTGTGGAGTGTATTTGAGAATTGAGGTTCAAGTGGTGGTGCATCAAAAAGGGGGAAATATTTTTTTTGCTGCCTAGCTGTGTGGTAATAACGTTGAACCAAAACTCTGCAAGGTGAAGTTTGAATTGGTCATATGGGGAGAAAATCAAGGGATGTGGATAGAGGTTGGTATGGATATGGAGGAGAAATCGGTGGAGTGAAACAAAGAGGTTTGAATTAAAGGAAGAGGAGTGTCGAATGAGGACTCTGGTTACTCATGAATTTCGATTAGGGGCAGTAGGATCACTTTGGGCTTTGGGGTGTCTGAGTACTCTATTTTTAAGTTTGTGTTCTTTCTGAGTGCTCTCTGCTCGCATTTGGTTTCTGTCTCTGCTTTTGCGTTCTTTTTGGGTTGTTTTGTGCTTTGGCTAAATAGGAACTTTTTCTTAATCCCTTTTCTGTGCCAAAACCAAACATTGCTTCTACTCTTTCTTTCTAAACCTTAACTGAACACTTTTTTCCTTTCCCTTCAATCTTTTCATACTTTAGGCCGAATCTCTACTCTTCTTTTTCTCTCATCTATACTTTCTCTTAATCGGTTTTGCTTGTGCCAATTTGTTCTTTCTTCTCTTCTTCACAAGTGACTGATTCCTCCTTCTCTGAATCTCTGCCGAATCTTGGCTTATTTTCTCTTTCTTGTTTTGGATTAAACGATTTTCGTACTGTTGCTTTCTGTACCTTGGCCAACTACTCCCCTTGTGATTTGGTTTTCGGTTTGCAAGGGTTCTTTGACAACCAGTAAGTGCGCTCGTCACCCCTTGTTTCCTCTAAATGTTTATCAAGTTCCCTTTCTCTTATGGTTGTCGATTTTTACTCTTTTCTAATAAGGGGGTGGTACTGTTGGTTCTTAGATTTCCTTGTGGAGTGAAGGAGTTCAGGTGATACTGAGATTGTCGAAACCTTCCTTCCATCATTCTAAGCAAAGGTAGGTTTTGGCCTTATATTCGAGATGTAAGTCGAATGCTTTCTCCCCTACTTTCGAGGTTTAACGGTTCTATTAAGTGTCGTTCATTAATTTAAGCCGTGGATTTGGAATAATCTCATCTAATCTTGTTTAATAAGTTCATTTGTAACACAGATATCCTTCAAGGGGTTTGTTATTAAACTTCGTCATCAGTTTAGCGGACTAAACCACGCTTGTCCAATTAAGGCAAGTATCAATGTTATTTCGGTTTAAGCATTAGAAGGGGATGAGTAATCTTATTAATTAAAGGACTGGCTGAGTGCCATGATTGAATATAGGTTTTGCGCTCGTGGGTTTCTACGCCTTTTCGCTAACAAGATGTGTACTCACACTGCTTTAACCATAGAACGACAAAAGCCAAAACTATGGCAACGGATGCCGCACGAGCGTGTGAACATGCGTGTGGTGATTCAAGCCCATGAAACATAGGCATATGACTATAGATGCCACCATGAGCGATCTCATGGGCATAAGGCCACAATGGGCCAAATGGGGTCATGTAAGCCCATGGGCCCCACTCAGGTAATTCTCATGGACATGAGAGAAATATTGGACCTAGCTGTGTTGTTCACATGGCTAGGGTCATTTTTAGGCTTAGCGGGCCATACGAGTGTGTGGGCCCTACTTGGGCAACGTAATGGGCTTTGGGCCCAATTGCACTGTTTGATTGTTAAAGGTTACATGGGTCGCACGAGATGATTGTGGACCTACTGATGGGTCGGTAAGTGTACCTAGACCCTAAATTAAGAAATGAAAGTTATGCTCTTAGAGGGTAAAATGGCTATTATGCCCTTATGTGAGTTATGTTTTGTTAAGCATGCCATCTGATATTTATGATTTACATACATGTGCGATATTATATTGCATGGGGATGCGTTATTGTAAATGGAGGAAGTGTGCTAATCTGTTAAGGTCGCACGAGTCGCACAAGACGACTGTAGACCTACTGATGATTTAAAGCCACTTATATGATTGGCGGCTTTGCTGCAATACTGGTCAGTGTCACAACCGGTGCTAACATTGGAGTGTAGGGATGGGTGAATTGGTTGAATCCCTACTAGAGTGTAGGGTTGGACAGAAGATGGAGTACAGGGTTGGTTGGGGTTACATGCATCATGCATTCTGATTTCTGATACTGTGATGAGCTAAGGCTCAACTGATACTGTTACCATTATGGGTTGAGGCCCAATTGATTCTACTATGGGCTAAGGCCCAACTGTTACTGAAAGGGCTTAAGCCCAATTTGCTCTGTTGCATATTATTTGTTTGATAGGGGAAATACACACCCAGTTTTCGTAAACTCAACCTCTATTTTAACTGTACAGGTAATCCTTAGTGATAGACGGTTCGACGCATCGAAGGACTTAGAGGTGGCCATACTATGGACAGCTAAATTTTTTTAATACTTTATACTATTTTCGTTTTCATTATTTGGGTTTTTGGTTGTAATAAAGCCTCTTCGGAATTTATTTTTAATTTTGGGTTTTTTTCGCTTTGGTTTCAACTTCTAGTTTTAGGGCTCGAGTTTTTTTAAAAGAAATTGATATGCGTGATATGAAGTAATAAAATTTATAAAGAACTAATCACACCAAACTAACTAATATCATGATCTAAGGTAAGCGCACTTATCGAATAGTAGTATAGCTTAGTGGCAAGACCGAGTTATCGTACCCAAGGGAACCAAAAGTATTAGTACTTACTTCCTTTCTATTATTTAGCCTAAAAATAAAATAGGGTTGTTTAAACTAATTCTAAATCTAGACTAAGAAAACACAAAAGGTAAATTTGGGAAAACTTTTAGGGAAAAGCTGATTGATATGAACAATACTCAAGGGAGAATCCACCTAAACTTCACTTGTTATTGTTTCCTTGAACTATATGATTTATTTACTTGACTTGATCCGTAGAGATCATTAACTTATGCTAAACCTTCCGTCGAGGCGTAGAGCAACTAAGCCTAAGTTGTTAATTAAAGTTCCTTTATTAATTAACTCCCTAGGTTGCATTAATTCGATCTACGGTTCCCCATATTAGGTTTGACCCTAATCCGACAGATTTATGTCGCCCTATGTCTAGGGTTGCATGCAACTCCGCTTAATTATGGTAGATCTACTCTTATCACAGGGACTTTTGCTCCTCTGCTCTAAGCACATCTAATTCTTGAAGTAATACCTAAGATTATTAAATCAAGTATGAAGAACACATAATTAAGAACAATTCAAGTATTTATCATATAATTCAAGAATAAATAACAATATCTGTTTTAAGTTTCATCCCCCTCAAGTATTTGAGGGGTTTAGTTCATAATAAAGAAAGAAAACATCTCAGAAGATATAAAATAACAAAACATAACAGAAACCAAAAACCCCTGAAGGAATTTAGGGAGATCCTCTATGTTGCTGCAGAATTTCGGCTTCTGGGATGAATCAATCGGCTTTTCTTTTGGAGTAATCCCTTGCTTCTACCCTCGTGTGGCAGAAAGACGAGAAGAAATCTAAATATTCAGTATCTAAAAGTGTCTAAAGTATATCTTGCCTATTACCTCATAGGGTCTTTATATAGAGCCTTTTGGGGGGCCTTTCTTAGCCTCTAAGCATCCCAATTCGAGTGAAATTCCTCTTCCTTACGACTAGAACACGCTCGTGTGCCACGCCTGTGTGACTTCGACAAAGGCCGTGTGAGTTTATCCGTGAGGGCACGGTCATGTGGCCTAGCCATGCTTGTCGAGGGTTGGACTGTGTGATCTTCATGTGGCACGGCCGTGTGACTTTTTTGGCCCGTGTTGTTCGCATATTTTGGCCCATTTTTCATCGTTTTTAGCCAATTTTCCGTTCTTTTCTCTTACCTATGCTCTCCTGAGTATAAGATATGAAAAAGAAGGATTAAGAGCACCAATTCTCACAAAATTGATAATAATCCATCCAAAATATAGGCTAAATATGAGGTAAAAATATGCATAATTTATCGTTTATCAGAAATAACGCTTTACAAAACAAACGCAAGTGCACCACTGTTTTTAAAGAAATGGGTCTGCTATAAACGAGATTTTAAAGTTAATAACATTTTAAAGAATGAATTTTCATTAATAAAATAAGGTTTTTAAATCAACCCTCACTACATACAAAGAGGATAAAACAAGTTTGGGTTTTCAAATGAAATTATGTTTTAAAAAGCTAATAACTCAACAAATGGCACACGCTTTGAGATTGAACAATTTGTTTTGAAGTCACTGTTTGATCGCAAATTGACTAGTTGGTTATCGAGCCACAACGACAATGAGTTTTACGTTTCACACTTCAATATGACACCGCCAGATTAGGTTGTAAAGTCTGGGCTGAGTTTGGGGTGTTACATTTAGTGGTATCAAAGTCAAGTTACAAACTTGGCTGTGGAATGGGTTTTTAGTTTATGGATTTTTTAAAGAAGTTGTTTCCAAATGATTTGAGGGATTTTACTAATTGTGTGGCACACTGAGTCTCTGACACTGAATACGTAAGTTGTTTTAAAACTGATGTCTATTTTAAACTGATATACTATAGGTAGGAAATACTGGGATTACCTTAGATGATAGACTATATTGAGATACTTTTGTTAGAGTAAACTGAAAACTGTAGGAAACTAAGACTGTAGTGAGCCTGCGATTGCGAAAACAAACTCTGAACTACTGCTTCTCATAAAACATCTGCTTAATTACTGGAATTATGAGCTAATCTGTATAAAATTTCTAATTCAAATAATACGCAAAGATAATGAGCACTAGAGGTACTCGTGGAAGAGGTACGAGAAGCCGCGACAGAGGCCGTGGAAGTGCTAGGGTTTGGTCTTCATCATCGAGTCACATGCCTAATGTTAAGGCTAGGGGGCACCAGCTTCATTGGTAACTAAGACGGGGTCATATGATCGAGAAACTGGGGACGACGTATTGTCCCAAGCGATGTTGAGGATTCTGAAAAGGGTCGCTGAGCCTAATACTGATACTGGGGGCCGTGGGTCGGTTATGGAATGACTCTAGTCAAATGGAGCTAAAATCTTTAGGGGTATTACTGGAGTAGTCCTTAATGTGGTCGAATATTAGTTGGAGGTCATAGAGAGAATAATGGATGACCTTGACTGCACCCCTGAGCAAAAACTAAAAGGTGCAGTGCCATTGCTGTGTGAGGAAGCTTATCAGTGGTGACTTACAGTGAAAGAGGGCACTCAGCCTGACTAGTTAACTTGAGAATTTTTCAAATTTACGTTTCAAGGAAAGTGTGTGGGCGTTAGTTATGTGGACGCCCGACATAGGAAATTTCTGAACTTAACTTAAAGGGATAGATCTTGGTGGAGGCGAAATTCCTACGACTTAGTTGATATCTCGAGGGATGGTGGCAACAGAATATGAGTGTTGTATTCATTTTGAGGACGGCCTTAGGGATAGTCTACGAGTACTGATAGCTCCGCAGAGGGAGCAAGATTTTACCACGTTAGTGGAAAAGGCAAAGATCGCCGAGGATGTGAAGTGCGCTGAACGCCAAAACAGAGAAAAAGAAAGGGGCAGGAATAAGAAGGATCCAGAGCCCTCTAGTTCCGATTAGAAGCCTAAAAAATGGCTAGAGTGGATGGGCTAGTCAGAGTTGGGCCCCATGTTGCTACTTTTAGATTGCCACCTTGTGCTGATTGTGGAAATGCCATCTAGGCAAGTACTGGAAACGGACAAGAGCCTGTCTGAGCTGCGAATCGATGGAGCATCATATCAGAGAATGTCCTCGGAGGCCAGATCAAGTACAAGCTACTGCTATGGGTAATGTACGGCAGTTGAGGGGTGGTCAGCAGCCGTTCAGAGGCCTTGGTCAGGCCAGGGGTGGAAACAACTTGGGTCGTGGTCGTGGCTCACCGAGCAGAGGTGCTAGACATACTGAGGCGAGGTAGCCAATTCTGGTTTATTCTGCTCATCGCCGAGAGGACGGGGACACCTCAGATTTGATTACTGGTACGTTCTTTGTTAATGGTGTACCTTTTACTGCACTAATTGACATTGGGTCTACACATTTGTACATTGCATGCACTGTAACTAGGATTTTGGGTGTAATGTTTGAAACTACTATAAGTGAGGTTACTGTGTTGTGTCCTTTAGGGCAGTCTGTGAAATTGAACAAGCTATTTAGGGATATGCCTTTAGTGGTTCAAGGGGTTACATTTGTAGCGAATTTGATGAAATTGCCTTTTGGTGAATTTAATCTAATATTGGGAATGGATTGACTGGTAAAACATCGGGCAAGTTTGGATTGTGCTGCGAAACGTATAGTACTGAAAACTACAGAGAATGAGGAGGTAGTTTTGATTGAGGAGCATCAAAATTATTTGTCGAATGTGATTTCTACATTAAGGGCAGAGAAATTGGTTCGTAAAGATTGCGAGGCGTATTTAGCCTATATCAGTAATTCAGATTATCAGGGTCTTTCTATCAAGGATTTGAGAACAGTTAAAGATTTTCCTGATGTTTTTCCTGATGAACTACTTGGATTACCTTTAAACTGTGAAGTTGAATCTAGAATCGAGCTTCTACCTGGTATAGTTCCAGTGTCATTGCCCCTTATAGAATGGCACCGAATGAACTGATAGAACTTAAAGCTCAAATTTAAGAATTATTAGACTGAGGATTTATTCGACCTAGTGTGTCTTCGTGGGGAACACCAGTGTTATTTGTGAAAAAGAATGATGGATCCATGCGAATGTGCATCGCCTATCAGAAATTGAATAAGTTGACCATCAAGAATAAGTACCATTTGCCGAGGATAGACGATCTTTTCGATTAGCTACGAGGAGTTTCGATCTTTTCGAAAATTAATCTTCGTTCAAGGTACCATGAACTAAGAGTTAAAGAGTTTGATGTTTAAAAGATATCATTTAGGACTCGTTATTGTCACTATGAGTTCCTTGTGATGCCATTTGGGCTAACAAATACACCAGTAGCCTTTATGAATTTGATAAACTGAGTGTTTCAGCCCTATCTGGATCGGTTCGTAGTTGTGTTTATAGATGATATCCTAGTGTATTCAAGAATTGAAGATGAACATGATGCACGTTGCCAAGTTATTCTACAGATTCTAAGGAAAAAAGTAATTGTATGCCAAATTCAGCAAGTGCGAGTTCTAGTTGAAGAAAGTTACTTTTCTGGGTCATATGGTTTCAGCTGAAGAGACTAGGGTTAATCCTTGAAAAATTGAAGCTATTTTGGATTAGAAACAACTTAAGACTGTATCTGAGGTTTGAAGTTTTCTGGGCCTGACAGGGTATTATGAAGGTTTTGTTGAGGGATTCTCATTGATTGCTGCACCTCTAACTAAGTTACTATGTAAAGGGGTATCGTTTAATTGGACTGATAAGTAGCAGGAAATTTTTGAGAAACTTAAAAAGGTTCTGACTAAGGCCCTGTCTTGATTCAGCTAGAGCTTGGGAAAGAGTTTACTGTCTATAGTGATGCATCACACATTGGTTTGGATTGTATATTGATGTTAGAGGGTAAGGTGGTTGTATATGAGTCTCGCCAGCTTAAGACTAATGAGGCAAATTACCTAACATATGAATTGAAGTTGGTTGCGGTGGTATTCGTACTGAAAATTTAGAGACATTATCTATATGGTAAGAAGTGTATAATTTACATAGATTACAAAAGTCTCAAATACCTCCTTACTCGGAAGGAGCTAAACTTTAGGCTGCATAGATGGATTAAGCTACTTAAGGAATATGATCGGACAATTGAATACTACCCTGGTAAAGTGAATATGGTAGCTGACACACTAAACCGTAGGGCTATGTCTGATCTGAAGGTGATGTTTGCTCGTCTAAGTTTGTTTGACGATGATAGTCTGCTGGCTGAGCTTCAAGTTAAACCGTTGTGGATTGAGCAGATTATGGGTAAAAAGTTGGTGGATGAGTCACTAGGTCCTCGATTTCGACAGATTAAAAATAGGGAAACGATAGATTTTAGACTGAATAGCGAAGGGGTACTGTGTTTCCATGGGAGAGTTTGTGTACCAAAGGATACTGATTTGAGGCAATCTATACTTGAAGAGGCACATAGTAGTCCTTATGCTATGCATCCTGGCAGGAACAAGATGTATCGAGACCTTCGTGAACTTTACTGGTGGCCAGGACTTAAGCGTGAAGTGACAAAATTTGTAAATAAGTGCTTAACATGTCAACAAGTTAAGGCTTAACATCAGCTGCCTTCAGGGTTATTATAGTCAGTTAAGATTCCACTTTGGAAGTGGGAAAGGGTAACTATATACTTCGTTAGTGGGCTGCCATTGACTCCTACTAAGAAGGATTCGGTATAGGTCATCATGGATCGATTGACCAAGTCTGCCCATTTTATACTGGTCCGTACTGATTACTCATTATAGAAGCTGGCTAAGTTATATGTGGCTGAGATTGTAAGACTACATAGGGTACCGGTCTCCATTATATCTGACAGAGATCCCCGTTTCATGTCTTATATCTGGAAGAAATTACACGAGGCACTGGGCACAAGGTCGAACTTCAGTATTGCGTTCCATCCTCAGATAGAAGGTCAGTCAAAGAGGGTGATTCAGATACTGGAGGACATGTTAAAGGGTTGTGTAATAGAGTTCCGAGGCAGTTGGGAAGGCTATTTGCCGTTAGTCGAGTTTGTGTATAAATAGTTACCAGTTGAGCATACAGATGGCACCGTATGAAGCATTTTATGGTCGTAGGTGCCGTACTCCTTCATGTTGGACTGAACTGGGTGAGCGGTGTATTCTAGGATAAGAGTTAGTTTCTGATACCGAGGACAAGGTTAGGTAATACAGGATCAGTTAAAAGTGGCTTCAGACAGACAGAAGTCGTATGCAGACTTGAAGCGTAAAGAGATTGAGTATTCTATAGGAGATTATGTTTTTCTTAAAGTCTCACCATGGAAGAAAATACTGAGGTTTAAGATGGAAAGGCAAGCTAAACCCTAAATTCATTGGGCCTTATTGTATACTGAAGCGTGTGGGACTGGTTGCCTATCAACTTGAGTTGCCTCCAGAGTTGGATCGAATTTACGATGTGTTTCACGTTTTAATACTGAGGCGTTACCGCTTTGATCCCATGCATGTAGTCTCGACCGAGGAGATCAAGGTTATGCCAAATCTTACTTTCAAAAAGAAACCAGTGCAGATATTGGACCATGAGGTAAATGTACTAAGAAAGAAATCTATCCCGTTGATTAAAGTGATTTAGAGTAACCACAGTTCTGAGGAGGCCACGTGGGAGCCGGAAGATGTGATGTGACAACAATACCCTCATCTGTTTTAACCAAGTAAATTTTGAGGCTGAAATTTTTTTTAGGGGTAGAGTTGTAGCGTCCAAAAATCTAAACCTTTAATTTTTGTATGTTGTGACATAAAATGCATGGTTACTTTAATGGCTAAGTGAATTAGGAGTGTTTGGGGGACTCTGAAAAGCCCTAGGTTCAAGCCTTGGTTTTTGAAAAATTTTTTATTTTCTTACTTGAAGAAGCCTTGACTCTAACTTGTAAGCCTTTTAAATTATTATGGTTAAATTGTAGCATAAAAAGACTAGAGGCCAATGGCCAGGGGCATGTGAAGTGTATCTAAAGACTGAGGTTCAAATGGTGGCGCATTAAAAAGGGGGAAATATTTTTTTTGCTGCCTAGCTGTGTGGATAATAGAGTTGAACCAAAACTCTGCAAAGTGGAGTTTGAATTGGTCATATGGGGAGAAAATTAAGGGATGTGGATAGAGGTTGGTATGGATATAGAGGAGAAATCGGTGGAGTGAAACAAGGGGGTTTGAATTAAGGGGAGAGGAGTGCCGAATGAAGACTCTAGTTACTCAAAAATTTCGGCTAGGGGCAGTAGGATCACTTTCGGCTTTGGGTTGTTTAAGTACTTTATTTTCGAGTTTGTGTTTTTTCTGAATGCTCTCTGCTTGCATTCGATTTCTGTCTCTGCTTTTGGGTTCTTTTTGGATTGTTTTATGCTTTGGCCGAATAGGCACTTTTTCTCAATCCCTTTTCTGTGCCAAAACTGAACATTGCTTCTCTTTTTTCTTTCTAGGCCTTAATCGAACACTCTTTTCCTTTCCCTTCAATCTCTCCATACTTTAGGTCGAATCTCTGCTATTCTTTTTCTCTTATCTATACTTTCTCTCAATCGGTTTTGCTTGTGCTGAGTTGTTCTCTCTTTTCTTCTTCCCAAGTGATCGATTCCTACTTCTCTGAATCTTTACCGAATCTTGGCTTATTTTCTCTTTCTTATTTTGGATTAAACAATTTCCGTACTGTTGCTTTTTGTACCTTGGCTAACTACTACCCTTGTGTTTTGGTTTTCAGTTTGCAAGAGTTTTTTGACAACTTGTAAGTCCGCTCGTCACCCATTGTTTTCTCTAAATGTTTATCAAGTTCTCTTTCTCTTATAATTGTCGTTTCTTACTCTTTTATAATAAGGGGGTGGTATTATTGGTTCTTAGATTTCCTTGTGGAATGAAGGAGTTCAAGTTATACTGAGATTGCCGAAACCTTCCTTCCATCATTCTAAGCAAATGTAGGTTTTGGCCTTATATTCAAGATGTAAGTCGAATGTTTTCTCCCCTACTTTCGAGGTTTAACGGTTCTATTAAGTGTCGTTCATTAATCTAAACTATGGACTAGAAATAATCTCGTTTAATCTTGTTTAATAAGTCCGCTTGTAATGCAGATATCCGTCAAGGGGTTTGTTATCAAACTTCGTCATCAGTTTAGGCAGACTAAACCACGTTGGTTCAATCAAGGCAGGTATCAATGTTATTTCGGTTTAAGCATTAGAAGAGGATGAGTAATCTTATTGATTAAAGGACTGACTGAGTTCCTTGATTGAATATAGGTTTTACGCTCATGGGTTTTTGCGCCTTTTCACTAACAAGGTGTGTGCTCACACTGCTTTAACCATAGACGGTAAAAGCTGAAAAGCCGAAACTATGGCAATGGATGCCACACAAGCGTGCAAACACGTGTGTGGTGATTCGAGCCCGCAAAACATGGGCGTATGACTGTAGAGGCCACCATGAGCGATCTCATGGGCATAGGGCCACGTTGGGCCGAATGGGGCCGTGTAGGCCCATGGGCCATACTTGGGTAATTCTCAAGGACATGAGGCAAATATTGGACCTGGCTGTGTCATTCACATGGCTAGGGTGGTTTTTGGGCTTAGCAGGCCACACAAGCGTGTGGGCCCCACTTGGGTCACATAATGGGCTTTGGTCCCAATTGCACTGTTTGATTGTTAAAGGTTGCACGGGTCGTACGAGACGACTGTGGACCTACTGATTGGTCAGTAAGTGTACCTAGACCTCAAATTGAGAAATGACGGTTATACTCCTATAGGGTAAAATGGCTATTATGTCCTTATGTGAGTTATGTTTGGTTAAGCATGCTATCTGATATTTATGATTTGCATAAATGTGTGATATTATGCTACATGAGGATGCATTATTATAAATGAAGGAAGTGTACTAATCTGTTAAGGTTACATGGGTCACACGAGACGATTGTAGACCTACCGACGGCTTAAAGCCGCTTATATGATTGGTAGCTTTACTACAATACTGGTTTGTATCGCAACCGGTGCTAACATTGGAGTGTAGGGATGAGTGGGTTGATTTAATCCCTACAGGAGTGTAGGGTTGGACAGGAGATGGAGTGCGGGGTTGGTTGGGGTTACATGCATCTTGCATTCTGATTTCTAATACTATGATGGGCTAAGGCCAACTGATACCGTTACCATTATGGTCTAAGGCCCAACTGATTCTGCTATGGGCTAAAGCCCAACTGTTACTGAAAGGGCTCAGGCCCAGTTTGTTCTGTTGTATATTATTTGTTTGATTAAGGAAATGCACACCGAGTTTTCGTAAACTCACCCCTCTGTTTTAACTGTACAGGTAATCCTTAGTGATAGACGGTTCGACGCATCAGAGGATTCAGAGGTGGCCATACTATGGGTAGCTAAAATTTTTGTAATACTTTATACTATTTCCATTTTCATTATTTGGGTTTTTGGTTGTAATAAGGCCTCTCCAGAATTTATTTTTAATTTTGGGTTTTTATTTCGATTTGATTTCAACTTCTAGTTTTGGGCCTCGAGTTTTTTTAAAAGAAATAATGCTTTACAAAACAAACGCAAGTGCACCACTATTTTTAAAGAAATGCTTCCGTTATAAACGAGATTTTAAAGTTAATAACGTCTTAAAGAATAAATTTTCGTTAATAAAACAAGGTTTTTAATTCAACCTTTAATACATACAAAGAGGATAAAACAAGTTTGGATTTTCAAATGAAATTATGTTTTAAAAAGCTAATAACTCAACAAATGACACACGCTTTGAGATTGAACAATTTGTTTTGAAGTCACTATTTAATCTCAAACTGACTAGTTGATTGTCGGGTCACAAAAATGACGAGTTTTACGTTTCACACTTCAATGTGACACCGCCAGATTCTGCCGTAACGTTTAGGCCGGGTTTGGAGTGTTACAAAAACATTAATTTTTAACAACATTCTGTGGCAACTTGCATGGTAATTCACTTGTACTTCAAGTTGACATAGAATTATTTATCTTATATATCACGTCAACAAATAATTTAAAATTTATAAAATATTCAAAAATTAAAAAAATAACATGAAGTATACGTAGATTGTCATGCAAGTTGCTATGTTTAAAAATTTAATGTTTTAGTCAATATTTCTATTAAAAACAATAATTTAACTCTTTTTGAAATATTGATAGTCAGATGACTTTTTTTAAAAGTTGAGGATCAAATTTAACTCAAAGAAAAAAAAGAGTTAAATTAACAAATAAATTTAAACATTAAGGACTAAACTTCTCATTATACCATAAAATTATAATATCTAACGGTAAAATCATATATTAATCCCAAAATGCTAACTAATGAGTTTCAACTTCAACCTTTTACTGCAACACTTTAATGACCTCACCAAATTCAGGTTGCAAAGTGTTTTCAATCCTAGACTACCTTCTTTGTCTTTCTTTACCCTAATTTATGAGAAAAATCATATTGTACCCAAATAATTGATTGTAACATTTAACCCTTAATTAAAGTCTATGTCTTGAATTGTTCCTTTGCACCATGTTTTTAACATGAGAATGTGAAAGGTGTTGATTTTATGACCCTTTAATGCCAACTTCTTCACACAACTTCACCATTTATATGCTATTTATTAGGGCAATAGTTGATGAATTGTGTTAATGCTATACTCCTCATTAAATAGTTTTAAACTAGATATTATTAAATTTTAATTTAATTATAATACTATTTAAATATTATTATAAAAATATTTTATTATTCTGGATGATCACCTAAGTTTAATTCGAATTTAGATATAATTTCTTTTTTTAATTTTAAATTATGACATGATATAATTTAAAAGTGAAGGGAGAGGGCAAGTACGACCTTAGTCCCCCTCCCCAAAACTAAGAAAAGTATGTTTTATAAAATTAATAAAATTTTGGTCTAATTACATTTTAACCCTTATAAAAATATATAATTTAATCTCTACTCTTAAAAGAGTCGAAACTACTAATATTAGAAAAAAAGTTAAAATCCAAATTTTATTATATGAAAAGTTATTTAATATTTTTGGTAATAAATTTTGTAGAGTAAAAAAAAAAAAGGTACATTTTCGCATACATAATTATAATTTATTTATAAAATTAATAAATTAATATAATAAATAATGAGATATGATGTAATATTAAATATCTCTTGTATTTATATTTTAGAATAATTATTTTTATTTTACTAATTTTCTTCCAAAAGAATAATTGAAAAAAGGAAAAAATTAAAATAAATAAATAAAAAAGAGTCAATAACGGGCTCGGCCGGCTTTGTTGAGCCATGTCGTTGACTGAAGTGGGCCGCTCTGGCTCGGCTCATTAGAGCCTGAAAATGAAAGCTGTTCAAAACGATGCGTTTTTAATTCATCAAGAAATTAAATTTTACCCCTAAAAAAGGAAAAATTACAAAGCAAAGTCCTCCATTAACGAACATCTTCTGTTTTATTCCTCGATCTCTTTGAAAGCTCTGAAAAAATAAAAACAAAAATAAAAATAAATCCATTGCTTCTCTCACTCTCTCTATTGATGAAAAACAGGGAGAGACAAACATCGAAAGAGTAACGAAAGAGAAAAGATCTTCCCCAAATCGAAGAGGTAAAATTTTCATAGAAAATAACGTTTCTCCAATTGATTCATGTAATGAAAGGAAAGAAAAAGACCAAATTCTTGTGGTGTTTTTTTGTAAGATACATGGGGATGTTGTGGTTTCATTATCGAAAGAGAGTGTAATTTTGTAATGGGTAGTTGTTAAATTTTGTTTTCTAAGGATTCTTGTTGGGCTATTTTTTCTGTTCGTATGTCACTTTAATACATCCTGTTTTCCACCTAAATAGAAAAGGAAATCTTCTGTTTGTTGTGTGTGTTTTTCTCGGTGTCTCTCTGGGTATGCTTTGCTTTCACTGTAAGAGCTTGTGGATATTTTCTGATTTTAATTTCTTTTTAATTGGGTTTTTAGATCTTGAAATGTGGGATTCTTTTGGGGTATGCTTTTGCTTTTTGTAGACGTTTTGAGGATATTAATGGGTTTTGTGTTAAATTTCTGTTTCAGGGATTGGATTCTCGAGGCTGGTTTTGCCAGTATGGAACTGGGTATTGAACTGTAATTGAAGAATGGGTAGACTGTGAATTTTGGGTTGGTTTTGATCTTTGTTGTCAAAGGGGTTGGTGTGTACAAATGGCTGACATAGCAGGTTTACAAGAAGCAGCGGGGTCTAGATTTAGTGAAGTGGAGTTGATTGGCAGAGGATCTTTTGGTGATGTCTATAAAGCGTAAGTCTATGTCAATTTCTTTTGTTATCATTCTGCTCCAGTACTTTTGCATTTTTATTTACATTTTTTTATAAGAAAAGAACTTCAGACGAATGTAATAGTGTTACTCTTGATTGATGTATTATGTTGCATGCATTTTAACTTTATTACTGGTGTTTAATTTAGGAGTTGCTTGGTGTTTGCTAGGAGTAAATTAGCTGTTTGATGGTAAATATTACCAATGGTACTGTTGAAATTAAATCTTTTAGAGTCTAACTAAGTTGAAAATACATTGTGCTCCTAAGATTTGAATTTTTTACATTTAATTTAAATATAAAGGAAAAAGATCTTCCCATAAGTGTGGGGGGAGAAAGGAGCCTTGAGGGCGATTGGGTGCTGAATTACTGAGCTATAAATTGACCATTAGATCTTATACACTTCAGGGAGGAGTTTATGAAGACCCCTGCTAACTTTATGATCCCTAGAATAGGTTTATTCAATTAATTTTGTTCTTTTTTATACTGAATGAGTTCTGTAATGTTTAAACTCTTGGATTATCCTAGGTAGGCACACTTGTTAGTCTATGTTAATAATAGATTAGGCTTAGAAAATGTCTGGTGCAAAAGGAAGAACTTGTGTACTGTCTAGGAACATTGTGATTTTTTTATGAACTATTGGAATGAATTGCAAGGTTGCAAATATTGAGTGTCCTCAAGAAACTGAGTTTTAGTTGTAGTGTTTAAAACCATTGCAAAGGTTCTCATTTTAAGCTCTGTGGAATAGAGCCCTTTATTTAATAACTCATATCTGTTTTTGCTTACCAAGGAAAACTGGTATTTGATCTCCTTTGCTTGAGTTTTGCTTAAATAGATTAGGCTGACACTTCAGAAAGAGGATGCTTTAGTCAACCATTTTCCCTCTTAGTTATTTGTTTACTTGTCTATTTATTTTAATGGTGTGTTAAGGTAACCTTAATTATATGAGAACACATAATGTGAGGGCTTGCATATCAGTTATGCAATCTATATTTGTAACTATTACTCTCCTGGTCTGTTGGTAATTGTTATAGGACTGACGTTGATTCTTTCTAAATGAGTTAAGAGAACGGACATTCTGTTTGATGTTCCAGGCATTATGGCACCTTATCTTATTTGACTATGTAATGTAACTGCTAGTTAGACCGCAAAACATTTATGACAGGTTCTTACGCATAATCATGATAGATATGCTATGGCTGTTTAAATCATGAATCATGATTGATGAAAATGAGAAGGATAGCTGATGCCTTTCTTGATGTTCAGGTTCGATAAGGAACTGAGGAAAGAAGTTGCTATTAAGGTTATCGATTTAGAGGAATCGTAAGTTTATAGCTTTGCTATTTTTGTTTAATTTATTCCTCATATCTTCGAGTTTTAAAGGCAGGTGGTTGCTGTGTGCAAGAAAGTCTTGTTTACAATCTTCCATTCATTTTCCATTTGTTTAAATATTAACCTGCTATCTTTCCCTCATCTCCCTCTTACCGACAGTCTCTATGTGTAGACTTGTGAGTTTTTCTGGTGAGAAAACCACCTTTTCTTGGTAAATAAGCATCAGTAGTTTGTGTGTGTTCAGCAAAGCAAATTTATCTTCCCATTCATCCATAGAAGTCCCATGATATATATCATCGACTTGCATGGGAGTTTGCTGATGCATTTATTTACTGCAAGTAGACTTGGAATGGAACAACTTCCAGTTGCTTACTGTTTATTTTGCTCTTCATATTTCATCTCTTTCTTATGCATGCTTTATTTTTATTTTATTTTTGCGTTTTGCAGTGAGGATGAAATTGAGGACATCCAGAAGGTATTGCCTTACTTTCTTACAAGCTAGTATCCAAAGTTTTTAACAAATAGGTTACTAGGTCTTTCATATGTGTTCTTTTGGCTCCAGGAAATTTCTGTTCTGTCACAATGCCGTTGTCCATACATCACAGAGTATTATGGTTCCTATCTTCACCAAACTAAACTATGGATAATAATGGAATACATGGCTGGTGGTTCAGTTGCCGACCTAGTAAGTTACTTCTATCACTTGCTTCTACACGTTTGGTGCATGATATCTGATTGAAGATTAATGAGGAGGTTTTGCTTCCAAATAGATATGAACCGTCTTTTTCACTCTGTTTTTGACCAAGATTTTGGTAAAGATGAAAGTGGCCATAACAAAGATCATTGCAAATATACCATTAAGAAATAAATTACCAAGTGTCATTGATAAGGATCATGCAATAAATAATAATGGATTGATTTGTTATTGCTTGCTGTTTCTTAGTGAGCCTAAGGACTTGATTTGGTGGCCTTTTTCTTTTCTTTTTTTTATCTATATTTGCCATATGGATCAAAGTCTCTTGATCATGAACTGCCATTGTTTTGCTTTGCTTTTGATTTTACTCTTCCTGTTTTTTTTCTTCTTTTTCTTTTTTTTTTATGGGGGGGGGGGTGTTGCAAGGGACAAGAGTTAAAATAGTGTTGTTTTTATTTAAAAATTATTTGGAGATAGTGACGAAAAAGATACTTTTGAGGATTTTTGTAAATGATTCACTTTTATTTCAACTAAGAGTACAAAGGTATATATACAAATTATGTAGACCTAACTAAGGAAATAATAATCTATACAATAAATAGAATCCTTAATAATTAGCAAAATACAATCCCTAAAAATCAGCCTATTAAGGCTGTTGACAGTCAACATTACCGATAACATGATAAAAAATTCTTTAGAACTGCCTTTAAGTGCTGAATGTCAACTGAAGTAGGTGATAACTTTGAAGGCATCACCACCATCTTTCCTTTTAGTCGCTGAAAATTCTCTTTTGTGCTTTTAGCTCCAATTTCAATGCATTTTCTTTGCAGATCTTGGCAGTCTTTTTGTTTAATTCGGTTCTATGCATGCAATCTCTGATTTGATTTTTTTCTGGGGTACAGTACAACCACCAATCTTCTCATACTTCTTTGGTACTAATCTTTGTCTGCATATATTGTGTTGTGCACTTGCTAGTTATCTGATTTCATGGGCTATGATTCCCGAATAATGTTTATTTGTTATGGAATGCTTACGGTGACTCTTTATATGCAGCTCCAGTCAGGCCCTCCGCTAGATGAAATGTCAATTGCATGTATTTCACGGGATTTGCTGCATGCAGTGGAATATCTACATAATGAAGGAAAGATTCATAGAGATATCAAAGGTTGTTTTATTCACTCGTTCTTAACAATAAATATAGACTATAGTTCTCATTTATTTTCAGCCTTCTTTTAATTTCTTTAAATGTTGTATGGATTTATTGCTTTATTCTTTGTTAACTGACAACATTTTTGCTATCCCTATTGGCAGCGGCAAACATTTTATTGTCCGAGAATGGTGATGTTAAGGTACTTGTCTTAAATGGACTCATGTTAGTATGACTACTTTGCATTGAGTGGATAAGAGTGTATGTTTAAGTGGATGAAGGTTGCAAGTTACTTTTATGGCCTTGTTACAGGTTGCAGATTTTGGTGTTTCAGCACAATTAACAAGGACAATATCACGGAGAAAGGTGCAGTATTTTGTTTAAGATGCATCATTTCTCCAATTAGCCAGAATGCCCTTTTTTAGGCTTTACTGCTGCTTTTTTTTTTTTTTTAATATTTCTACGGCTTTAGTGACTTTGTGATTTCTCTTTCTCCACATCTCTCTATACATGATCTTAAGATGCTAATATAAAACCCTTTTTGATAGGTTTTAATTTACTAGAAGTTTTTGTTTGTATCTTTCCATTTTGAATTGAAGGTTCACATTTGATCTGACTCATCTAGTTTCTGAATAAAGCTTTCACCTCAAGGTTTTAAACTAGAATTTAGTTTCTTAATAGCTATTCAATGGTTTTTACTCCATGAACTAGAAAATTGAAAATAAATAGTTTCTAATAAAATGAAAGGTAAGGTTTTAGGTGGTCAAGAATGGAAAAAGAATATAATATTGAAATTTTCTGGAACTTAAAGCTTGACATGGAATTGGAAATGGCAGGGTTCAATTTTGTAGTGAATGCAAGTGATTCTGGATAACAACCTCTTTGTTTTTTTTTTTTTTGGTACACTCCATTTCTAGCTATTATCTGCGTCTTTCTATCATTAAATCTGGAATTGTATTCTCTAGGTAAACTATTTTATCTAATGGCTGTTTTAGCATGGTAATTGTACTATTGCCATTTGCCATCCATTTGATTTTTACCTACAGTTTATTCAGTGTTGCTATGGTCCTGGTTGTCTTAGAAAGAAATTTGAAATGATATTTATTGAAGCCTGAGTTCTAGTGATAATTTCTTAATGCAGTGTTACAGGTGGTCTCTGATTGTCATATCATCATCAATGAACTAATATGGTTAACAATGTTCAGACTTTTGTAGGAACACCTTTCTGGATGGCACCAGAAGTGATTCAGAATTCAGATGGATACAACGAAAAGGTACTTCTAAAAACTGTGCTTTGGAATTTTTCTCAAGTTGCTGCTATTACCTGCCATCCATTTGCTTATCCTCTCCCTCTTAGGCACATACGCATGGCCTCCAATATATTGTATGCTAAGCCTTGTTAAATAATGAGCATTCCATCACTGGGGCACTTTTCTGATACAGGCTGATATATGGTCTTTGGGCATAACTGTGATTGAGATGGCCAAAGGAGAACCTCCACTTGCAGACCTTCACCCTATGAGAGTTCTTTTTATTATTCCGCGAGAAAATCCACCTCAGGTAATTTCAATAGCTTTTGTTGTCATGAAGTTTATGTCAAATGATTTATTTTTATGTTCCCATTCTCATTATGGAATGATCACATTTACGGTTTAAATGTAATCAAAATTTCTATCCCACAGTTGGAAGAGCATTTTTCCCGCCCTATGAAGGAATTTGTTTCCTTATGTTTGAAGAAAGTACCTGCTGAGGTAAGTAATTATGCTTTCATGTTGCTTATCCTTGTTTCCTTTCGCTTATTGCTCTTTTGTAATGGGAACAGAGTCCTTTCCATTTTATAATGTTAGAGATGTGATTGTCTATTCATGGTAAATTATGTTTTGAAATGGTATTCTTTTCTTCTGGTGCACTCATCAAATTCCCTTTGTGTTTGGAGAACTTTTCTTTTTCTACATGTTGTAAGATGAAACAATTTTGTGTTTGACCCCAATTAGTAGGGTAAGATGTAAGTAATTGAGTATAGATAAGGCTAGAAAATGGACTGTTTTGGTATCTAGTTTCCTCCCAAACTCTATTAGCCACCAATTAAAATGCAACATTACTGTTGGTGTTTTGGTGTCTAAAACTATTCTGATGTCTATAGGCAATCATGGTTTTATCCGCTTAATTATTTCTGAATGCTCTAAATTGTCTTATGCTCTTCTTTAATATGTTTAATCTCAGAGGCCTAGTGCCAAGGAACTTCTCAAGCATCGTTTTATCAGGAATGCAAGGAAGAGTCAGAAGCTTCTGGAGAGAATTAGGTATCCTCTTGAACTTAGGGTTTCATAACCTACATATGAATGGAATCTGTATCTGACAGTTTTGAGATGTCAAAGCACCTTGGAACACTATGCTTATGGCATTAGTAATGTTTCTGATATGCCTTGACAAGAGGATGTTTAGTCCAGAGTATCAATCTTGCATTGTTTATTGTAGTAAAGATGCTTGTGTTTCGTGTTCTCAATAGAGAGCGCCCAAAGTACCAATTAAAGGAAGATGGAGAAACTAGAAATGGCCCCATGGCTGTAGGAGAATCAACCGACACTTTGAAGGTGATGAGAGATATAGGAGGTGAAGGAACTGTTCGAGCTAGGTGAGTTTATTGTGTTGATTAACAGTGCTTCTTTGTAGCTTAGCGGGATTCTTACCGACTTGTTTGATCAACAGTAATCCAGAAAAAACATTTAAAAGTGCTGGGTGGGACTTCAGCATTGGTGGATCAAATAGTACAGGTACTGTCCGAACTGCTGCAAAACCTCCTCAGATTAGAGAAAGGAAACTAGAAGCTGCATATAATCAAGCAAGACCGAGGACTCCAGAAAGTGGTAATGCTCTTAGTGAATATAGGGAAGCTTCCTTTGGAAAAGACGCTAGGGAATCATACCACAATGAACATCAGGATAATGACCATGATGTGAGGTTCTCTTTCTCTTTCTGTCCCACACACACACACACACAACGTGAGGTAATTCCAACTTTGCATTGCATCATTGCTTTTGACATCATAAGTTTTTCCCTTTCAGTCTATGCCCTTAATAAAAAGATGTGTTTTATGGGATGATCTAGCGGCTTCAAAGACCATTCTTCTAAAATTGACTAGATGGACTAAGGCTTGATTATGTTTTAATGTTTGATTGACTTTTTTTTTATTTTTTTTTGAGAATTCTTTTCTTGTTTGACATTAATGTGGCTAGAAATTAAGTTCACTATATGCATTGTTGTCAAAGGCACAAGGCAAACCTAGGTGATAGAAGCTGATATTGTTTCCTGAGTGAAGCAGGGTGTAATATTTATATGTTTTTATATATACAAAATAAGCTTTAAGATTTATAACTATATTCATAAACTCAAAAGAGTGGTCCACTTTTATCCTACAAAACATGAGACATTTGCCTTATTCTTTTGGGCAATATGCATGATTTGTTTATAATCCCAAGTTTGTTATTGAATGCTCAAATACTTAGAAAATAGAGAGTGCAATAGTGTACCTTTATCTTTTACTATTATAGGTACAGTTAATGATAAGACATAAAATTTAAAGAAATGCAAGATCTTCAGTCAGGCTGGCTTTTCATTTGCGCCTATCACCTTGTAGAAAAATGCAATTAGGTGCACCAAGCATGTGCCTTGACTGAAAGAGTCTGAGGCAAGTTTTATAGAGTTTCACTTTAGCGTCTAGCCATGTGCCTTTACACAGACTATAAGAAACTTTTACCTCAGATCTTGTTACTTTGTTTTTGTTGCTCTATTCCCAGGATGAAATGTCTGTCAGTGGGTCAGGAACCATTGTCATAAAATCTCCTAGAGGATCTCAATCATCTGCATTGTTTCGTGACTCAAGCTCCCTTGTAAGCTTCCTTCACTTCAAAGTTGTCTTCACAAAAGTATTAATTAGATAAAGTTTGTATTGCTTTCTTGTCTTGACCATTGATTTTATTAATTTTAATGTGTTGTGTAGTCTAGCAGCACATATGCATCTTTTGAAGATGCTTCTACCAGTGGAACTATTGTGTTACATGGCCAAACCGATGATCCTGATTCTCCACGAACCCCAAGATCCAGGCAAGGAATTCAAGATAGAACTTCAAGTGCATCAGTTGAAGATAGCGCATCAAATCTTGCAGAGGTGGTTTTTAACCATAAACGTTTCGATATTCCTTGTTTGGTTGTGAATTATAATGTTATAGAATATGCATCATTAATTAATAATTGATACTGATATGTTTTATGATGTTTGCAGTTTTGCTATTGTATATCTCTAACATGCACTTGTTTGTTACCTCTACTTATTGTTCTTAATTCTGTCTTACAAGAAATACTCAAATCATTCTTTAGCTGGATTTTTCCTGAAGCCTTACGCTGATAATGTACTTATTATTTGATATGCAAATTCCTCTTGTAGAAATCTGAGTTTAGCATTGAACTTGAATTTATTATTAGCCTCCAGATTGAGAGTGTATCATCATGCTTTCTATCGAAACTCATCTTGTAATGTCAATTCAGGCAAAGGCTGCAATTCAAGCAGGGTTGAGGAAAGCAAATGCTAGGGACAGGCCTTCAAGGAGCAAGCTTAATAGTCCTGGCCATGAAAACAGAAGAAAAGACCTAACAAGTAACTGTTCTGATTCGTCTAGGTAAGCCTGATAAACTATGTTACTTGGACTCGATTGTGATTGTGAGATTTGGGTATGTGCCCAACATGTATATGTTTAATTTTTCATTTCCTTTTTCATGTCTGTGGAGAGTCCCTGAATGATCATATCTCCATACGCATGTCCAAAAATATGATAACATGGGTACTTCAAGAAAGATGATGAGTTTGAGCAACCTAATAAAGAAATTAACTTTTTACATCTTCAAATGCAGAATTTTATATATCTTTGGTATTTGGTTGTGTCATTTTCTCTGAAGCATTGTATTTCAATTCCAGCGGTTCTCGTGAATATTTTGATGCACCCAGATTACTTTCAAGATCAAGCCAAGCTAGTAATGAAGAAGAAAATGCTAAGATAGCATCAGCATCTGTACCACTATCAATGTTACTTATCCCTTCTCTAAAAGAGGTGCGCACTGTATACGTGTTTTTTTAGTTTTTCCTTGCCAATTAGTGTGATAGAGGTAACATCAAAATATTCTTCCAATTTAAGTAATCTTTAACCCAGAGGGTGCTTTAAGATGCTTATCAATTATCAAGTATGCAATCTGTATAACTTAGGCTTTGCTTGGTAGAGAGGAAAGAAAATCAGAAAGATGAAAAATTAAAGAGGTTGAAAAATAGAAAGATAGAAATATAATTGTTCTTTCCATAGTTGTGCTTGGGAGGAAAGATGGAAATTTTGAAAGATAATGTAATTTTCTTTTGATCCATTGCTTGATAGAATTGAAAAATTGAAGGAAATGAAATAGAACATTTGAAAAATGCATAATTTTGAATAACATACACCTCTCTCATTTTCTCCCTCTCATCCTTCCAATTAGGAAGGGTTGGGTTCTATGCATTAGGATGGAAAATGATTCTCTCTCCTATCTTCTTTCCTCTTACTTCTTTTCCCTACCAAGCACACTTGAAATATATTTTTTCCCACTTTTCCACTCCCTCTATCCACCCCTCAACTTTTCCACCCAACCAAGCACACCCTTAAGTCTTGGAAATAATTCTAATTCATCTGGATCAAAGTAGCTTTATAATAGTGACTGAAGTGAAACAAGACTCCAGACCTGCTTCTGTCAGTGGGTAATCATGAAAATTGTCTTAAGGTGCGAGGAAAATTTCAGACTGCGAGATAGGATGTTTGAAATAGTTTTGACTCGTAGAATATTAATCTAAGGTGAGCAACTTAATATGAGTAAACTCGTGAGGAAGTCTATAACAGGTGATTCAAAGAGCGACCTGTGAGTATATGTGTGTGTTCAAAGCCATTAATTCATATTAAGAACTTCTTTGGGAACATGATTCTATGATGTATATGAAATGGACACATTTACTGCAATTGGAGTTTTAGTTTTATTTATTTATTATATCAGGTTTTATTAAGAGTTTTAGTTTTGCTTATTTTCTCGACCTGTGACTAGATCTTACACCAAGGCGCATAACAGTATACTTCAATTTCCTCTATTACTGTATCAGCTATCAACATTTATTAAGTCTGAATTAGATTTGCTTATATCTTAATAGTTTTGTCAATGCACATAATGTAGGTCATTGCTGATGATTCAGAAGGGTCAGTTGTGCGTGCAGTTACGAATTCCCTCATAAACATGGAGCGTGCAAAGCCTGGATCTTGTGAAGCTCTTGTTCGCAAGTTGCTCGAGCGATTGGCAAGGTTAAAAACTTTTTATTTTCTATTCCCATGGTATTGTTCCCTTTATATGTATTGCACTGTCTTTTAGCTTGATGGAACTCAAGCAGAGGTAAAATTTTGCAGCTCAAAGGAATCTTCCATGAAAGATATGCAGGAGCTGGCCGCTCGCAAGTTCAATAAGGGAAAAACAACTCCTGAAGATGCACAAAAAACAAGCCCAGAAACTGAGAGTCGAAAAAGGCAGCAGCATAAAGAGCTTCCTTCAAATTCCAACTTGAGCCCACTTGCTAGATTTCTACTTTCTAGGTTTGTTGAAATATTACTCCTTGACTTGACAGATGATTTTATATGATAGTCTTGAGTGTTGGATATGGGTATGTTCAATATTTTCTTTTGAGGGTTTTTGGAGGATCATATCCTCGATCCTTGTCAAAAAATGTGTTCAGCAGCAATGTTAAACATGGGTACTTGAAGAAAAACAAAAGGTTGGAGCAACATTGGCACTAAACTGTAGGAATAATTGATGGTAAACAATTGGATATCCAGCACTACCCGATCCTATTTCTACTGATTAGATTTGGTATCCATAGTGGATTCAAAGCGATTCGGATAGAAACCTTCAGATCTTCAATATCTGAATCGTCTTTGAATATGGTTTGGACTTAGGATAATGTTGAATACCAGAATGATTCGTTTTCATATGTTTTGAAAGTTACAGATCTAATTCGCAGCCATGTCTAAGTAAACTGTTTTTGTGATATGATGATGCAGATGGCAAAGCCAAACATGAGGTGGAGATATCAACCCAAGATTTGATTATATCTCTGTTTTGTAGTGTGTTATTTTCTTTCATGCATTTGTTATGATTTTGATTGTACATAACCTTTTTTAACAAATTGTGTTTTTGTTATCCGTTTTGATTTAATTCTCTTTCTACATTTTTGTTTCTTGAGGTGCCAATTTTCATGTATACTTTATTTTGCTTTACAACATGTAATCTCAACAATATTAATCATTTATTGAATATTTACTTATTTGCTCGATTTGAATATATTCAATTTTTTTAAAAAAATTAATCCAATATTTTTTTTGGTTGTTATAAAATGGCCACTTAATTATAGGTTTTTTCTTTTTTAGTTTTTAACTACGAAAAATTACAAAACTATAATTTTATTAGTTCTCTTTCATCAGATGATTAATGTAAAAAATTAGATGATGATAAAAAGATAAAATTGAATAGTTGAGTGATCATTTTGTAATTTTATATAATTGGGTGATACAAAGAATTTACTAATAATTAAGTGTCCAGGAAAAGATTTTACAAAGAGAGGATGGTGAGTAAGAAGGATTTCTAAACTATTTTTCTATACTAGAATTCGATGTTTGAATTCGATGCCTTCTTTAGGCTCTTATACTTCCTATTTATATTACAAATCTTAAACTCTAATTGATTTTTTTCTGAATCTCGCACAGTTTGTTGATTAGGATCCTATCTTTCTCATTCACATGATTGCTTTTACGTTGCTTTTGTATTGTCACATCATATATTGATTTCTATTTTGCTTTTTGTTGTCACATCATGATTTCTTCCACGTTGCAATCTTCATTGAATTCCTTTTGCATTAAGTTGGCTCCTCTTTGTCCATACTTGGATGACATTCTTCCACGTGGTTTTGATTTTATTCTTCTTAGATATTATCTAGATTTATTTCCTCTATTTTATCTAGGTATAATGAATCTAGTGAAAGTCTTGTCTTGGTGAATTCTAGCTTTCCCACGTATATTTGATTTCTTGTGTCATAGGATAGTTATCGATTTTCATGTAAGCTATTATTTTTAATAGTTGCACGGATTTTTCATCGTTATCTTCCTAGGGGTTTCTAGTGTTGTGTGCCAATATCCTTTTACCATCTGTCCAAAATTTATAAGTTTTTTTGTTCGAGGAGATATTAAGCTTTAGTCATTAAATCAATTTGGATTTAATAATATCTGGGATCATTATAACAGTTGTCAATTGTTTTTGTCAAGTGTCTTTTTTCTTCTTGGACTGCAGAAAGTTTAGGTCCTCTAATCATTTCATGAAGAATCTAAAAAAGCTTTTTAGAATTGAGCTTGCTATTTGCAAATAGCTGTATTTATTTTTGTAAATATATCTACTAGTAAAATTTTTCTAACTTTATTAAATAAACATATTCTAAAATTTTATTCATAATAGTACTGTTTTTCCCTTTATTAGTAAAATATTGAATTATGTCAAGAAGATTATTTATCTTCTTAATATCCATATATTTTATTTCTAACTCTTCCCAACCTCTATATAAAATAGATTTTAATAATAAATCATGGGTTTTATTTTCTTTAGTTGTTTTTTCAACTAAAAATTGGTAAAATTTTGTTAAAGCTCTTCTAAAATTTGCTCTTTGATCAGAAATATGCGTTTTCCATATTTCGTTAATAAAATTATAATATTCCAGTAGTAATCCTGGATTGTTAAAATCTTTTATTTCTGGAATTTGTTGTTGTTTCAACAAATTTTCTACTCCTTTTATAATTTTGGCATAACTAGCTATGAATGCTAAGTTGGGATCTTAGGACCAGGGCGATTAACTTACCGTTTTTTGTGTCAATGAAAATTGAGTTCCAATTGGTTGTCTTACCATTGGATATGGTACATAATATCCTTGATTAGGATAAAATGGTACTTGTGCTGGTATAGTCCCAAATCTTTTATTAGAACTTGTTGGTTTCCCTTTGTTGGGCTTTTTATGAACCGTAGTTTATTCTCCAACTATTTCTAGAGGTTTTTTACCTTTATCCATTAGGCCTGCTAAGATAATCAAAAACATTGTTAGTGCATAAATCTTTTTGTAGTATAAAATTTTTATCACATATACATTTATTATTTTCTACTAATGGTATTTCTACAGGGGGGATATTGCTCACTATTGTGGAAGACTATTAGGATGGTGAGTAAGAAGGATTTCTAAACTATTTTTCTATACTAGAATTCGATGTTTTTACTAGTTGCACGGATTTTTTATCGTTATCTCCTGGGGGTTTCCAGAGTTGTGTGCCAATATCCTTCTACCATCTGTCCAGAATTTATAAGTTTTTTGTTAGAGGAGATATTGGGCTTTAGTAATTAAATCAATTCTTGTTTGGATTTGATAATATCTCAAATCATTAAAACACTTGTCAATGGTTTTTGTCAAGTGTTTTTTTTCCTCTTGGACTGCAGAAAGTTTGGGCAAAAATTTAAAGATACGTGGGAAAACTGGAATTTACCAAGACTTTCACTAGATTCATTACACCTGGATGAAATAGAGAAAATAAATCTAGATAATATCCAAGAAGGATAAAATCAAAACTATGTGGAAGAATGTCATCCAAGTATGTATCTTGAGAGAGAAAAACACTCAAGTATGGACAAAGAGGAGCCAACTTAATGCAAAAGGCATTCAATGAATATTGCAACATGGAAGAAATCATGATATGACAACAAAAAGCAAAATGGAAATCAATCCATGATGTGACAATTCAAAAGCAACGTGGAAGCAACCATGTGAAGGGGAAGACATGATCCTTATCAACAAACTGTGCGAGATTTAGAGAAAAATTAAGTAGAGTCTAAGAAATGTAATATAAATAGGAAAAAAAGGAGCCTAAACAAGGCATCGAATTCAAACATCGAATTTTAGTATAGAAAAATAGTTTAGAAATCCTTCTTCTTACTCACCATCCTCTCTTTGTAAAATCTTTTCATTTACTATTACTCTGTACAATAATAAATAGTCTTCCACAATAGTGAGCCATATTCCCCCCCATAACTGGTATCAGAGGGTTGGTGTAACGATTTCTTAGAAGAAATAATATCATAGTATACATTGTAAGTTTCTATCTTTTATTTACAATTCTGTTTATTTCACGGTTATTTATCTTCAAACCCATATATCTGTTGTTCTGTCTTATTGTTGTCTGTTGATGTTCGAGTGAGACTAGGCGTTTGTGTGAAGATGTTTAAGAGAGCAAACGGTCTTATGTACCGGAGATAAAAAACATGGAAGAAATGGATTGTTTATATAAAGATAAAACTTGTAATCATACTATGCATATTGACTCTAAGAATGAAAATAACATTTCGGCTCTTAGTAAAGGTTTTAATAGTTTAATAGATATGACTTCTGTATATTTTAATAAATTATATAATAAAGTTAGTAAAATAGAAAAACAAGTTAGTCATTTAGGAGAAGTAACAGAGTTAGATTTGAAAAACGAATCTAAAGAACTCTTATCAGATGTTAATAATAAATTAAATCAAGTTCTTACTAATAAAAGTATAGAACAAGATTTAGATTTAGGTCCGTTACATTATGGTAATAGTAATATAAAATTAAATTATTAAAACCTTTACTAAGAGCCGAAATGTTATTTTCATTCTTAGAGTCAATATGCATAGTATGATTACAAGTTTTATCTTTATATAGACAATCCATTTCTTCCATGTATTTTATCCATGGTACCTAAGATCGTCTGCTATCTTAAACGTCTTCACACAAACGCCTAAAGTCCCACTCGGATATCAACAGGCAACAATAAGACAGAACAACAGATATATGGGTTTGAAGATAAATAACCGTGAAATAAACAGAATTGTAAATAAAATATAGAAACTTACAATGTATACTATGATATTATTTCTTCCAAGAAATCGTTACATCGGCCCTCTGAAACCAATTACAGAGGGGAATATGGCTCACTATTGCAGAAGATTATTTAATACTTATTAAATATCATCTATGTAAACTACACAGAATTTTTTATACTTATTAATTATAGAGTCCATCCATCTTTGGAAGACTTGTAGTGCATTACATAATCCAAATGGCATTACCTTCCATTGATAATATTCATTGGGTGCACTAAATGCTGTTAAAGGCTTGAATTCTTCTGTTAGCATAATTTGTCAGAATTTTGACTTACAATTAAATTTACTAAAATATTTGGCCTGTTTAGCATGATTTATTAATACATCATTTCTTGGAATAAAGTATCCATCAAAGATAACATTTTGGTTAAATCTTTTATAATTAATAACCATTCTAGCTTTTTTTCTTTTTATCTCAGCATGGTTTCTTACCATAAAAGCAAGACTAGAATGTAGACTATTAGTTTCCTATATTAATCCTTTTTTCTAATAATTCCTTTGTATATCAAATTTATCTATATCTTGTTTAGTATAGACCATTGGTTTTACTCTGATTATTTTATTTGGATTTTTCAGTATCTAGGACTATTTTGCCATAATTTTAATGGTTCTTCACTAAAATTATTTTCTAATATTTTAAATAACCAGTGACTTGTTTCAAGCTATTTAATTTGTTCTTTTCTTGGTGGTGTGAAATTTTTATCACAAATAAATTTACGATTTTCTACTAGTGAAATTTCTACAAAGGTATTTTCTGCAGATAATGTAATTAGATTTTTATCAATAAAAAAAGGTAAATGTTGATATATAAAATTATTTCCTAATAATATATCTTCATGCATTTCAGGAAAACATAATATTTTAGGAATTATAAATCTTACATTATTTATGTAGATTGGTATATTCCTAGCTTATATCCAATTATGGTTTCTTTACCATCTATTCCAATTTCTTTTATAGGATTTTTCATAAGTTCCCATTTTTCCTAAGGAATAGCATTTTTTCTACAGCTACTAGTTGTATCTCCTGTATCTAATAAAGCATGTAAAGAATATGATTTATATTCTCTAAATTGAAATGTAATTTCAATAGAGGTGTAATATTTCCTGGATTGGAAATTTAAAAATGTAATAATATTATTTTTCCCAAGTTTCATTTGTTGAATAATTATTGAAGTTGATTTTCCTTTTATTCTAGAGTTTCTAGAAATTTTACTTGATTTATTAGGATAATGCACTATTTTTATTTCATTAGTAGATATTGTTTCGGTTTGGTTGTATTTTCAACCGTTTCATAATCTTTATTAAAAGATCTCAGATAATCATCTTTTTGAAGATCTGATTCCAATTTCCTTTTACCATAAGGATCTATTTTGTCAGTATCCATATAGGTTCTGAAATTTCTATATTTTCTTCTTCATCTGTTGAAGTGTTTTCTTCATCAGAATTATATCTAGTAGCATTTATTTCTTCTAAAATTATAGAATTATTAGAGCTACTACTACTGTCTGTAGTATCATAATTTAACATATAATGATAATTAAATATTTTAAACAAATCTTTATGTTCTTCATAAAGTTTTTCTATTAGTTTTAAATACTCTATTATTTCATGTTTATCAGCTGTTTTAGCAAATTTATTTTTCTAATGTTCTATAAGTTGTTTATAGGACTGGAAATCATATTTTTGTTGTTTAGAATATTTTCTTTTTTGTTTTTCTTTTTTATGATAAGTAGAAGATGACTCTTCAAAAGACTCATCATCTTCTTTAGATAAAGTTAATATTATATTACTATTACCATAATATAACGGACCTAAATCTAAATCTTGTTCTATACTTTTATTAGTAAGAACTTGATCTAATTTATTATTAACATCTTATAAGAGTTCTTTAGATTCGTTTTTCAAATTTAACTCTGTTACTTCTCCTAAATTACTAACTTGTTTTTCTATTTTACTAACTATACTATACAATTTATTAAAATATATAGAAGTCATATCTATTAAATTATTAAAACCTTTATTAAGAGCCGAAATGTTATTTTCATTTTTAGAGTCAATATGCATAATATAATTATAAGTTTTATCTCTATATAGACAATCCATTTCTTTGCTCAACAATAGCCATGTAACACGATTTTCTTCTGGAATTGGTGGGAAGAAGAGAGAGAAAAAGGGAAAAATAGAATAAATGAAACAACGTTAAAAGAAGGAATAAGTTAGCTGAATCATTTTAATGGAGATAATATTGAGTAATAAAAGAGTAGTTCAAGAGCCAGAAAAAGTTTAGAAAAATTAGTATAGTTTAATTATCAATGTTTGTAAATTAAAGATGGTTTTTTTTCATATTTATTACTGTAAAATTTAAATCTCAAATTCAACTAATTTAAGATAAACGATTAACAATAAAACCAGAAAGAAAGCAGATATTGATGTTTTATTATTTTTCTCTATATTTTTCTTCTTGATATCTGTATTTTTCTTCTTGATATCTGATCATTTTCATGAATTGGAGGCCTCAAGACCACCGGAAAAATGTATGTATTTACCAGCTGAAATTCAACTACTTTAAATGATCCAAATTCCAACCTTTTCATATGAAGGTAAAAAATGTGTCATTTTTGCAATACTTCCAGTTTCAGCACTGTAGACTCCCAAGAGATCCATAAAACACAAGAATTAGAACCACAGCTGTTATGAATTTTCAATGAGTTCTTGCATGTATCATAAACATCTCTTAGCAGTATTTATACCAGACTTTAATTGAACTAGTGTTACGAGCTAACCAGATGCTTGGTTGAAAAACAAAATCTAAAAGACCTTGTCTTTTACAAACAAATATGATTACAAGGGTATTTATATCTTCTATATCAAATCCTTTAAAGAAACTAAACACAATACCAAGCTTCAACCTTGAACCTTAAAAAAGTGTCAACAAATACTCCAAGAGGAATTGACAACGTCAATTTTAAAGATTAATTTATATATTTTAATATTTTTTCTTCTTTCACCTGCATCACATAATCTAGTAAACATTATGCCAAACACAGATATGTTATTCAAATCAATCAAGAAAAACACACCAATGCAATCTCCATTCACTTCCAGCTAACATCAATTTAAGTATATCACAGCTATGTTATTCAATGTTAAATCGGAGTAACATAATATCAGTGATTTTCATCCATGACCAACATTCAATTATGACAAGTTTTACACATAGCAGCATGGCAGCACAAACTGGGTTGAGCCTAACTTCTCAAGCTTAAATGGAGAGTGCTTTTAATCAACAAATATAACAAATCACTACAAAAAACTTTCTAAATTACCACTCTGGATAACGACCATCCATAAAGATTTGGTTATAAATTTGTGACCAATAGATTTGCTACCCTCAGATTGCAGGCAAAACAAAAATTAGGAATTGGTATTCACCTCTTCGAATTCTATTTCAGTTCTTCGTGTAGCAAGGTTTACAGAAATGAATGCCAAGCACCATTTAACTGCAAGCTCTGAATGAATTAGTCAACCTTTAAGCAGGAAGAGGGTGCATGAGGGAATATACAAAGTTAATACCAGCAAAACTCCATTACAGGTTAGAAAACTCAACAGCCTATGATTGATAGAAAGCTAAACAAGATCTATCAAATGTTCATTGCAATAATGCAATTTCTTTTTGTCATAGCTGTTATACTATAAGAGGTGGTTTTCGTAGCTCACTGAAGAAAAGTTGTTGATCTCTTGCTGCAAAATAAAACTGCAAACCGAAGCTGGCCATATTTGTGTTTGGTTCGCTGTGATCTCCTATTTCCGTCTACCATGAGAAGGTTGCTTTACTGGAGTCAGCTTCCGGAATGCGGCATGCAAAAGCATAACTATATGAAAAATATAATTATATGTTTAAACAAATTACGCAAACATCAACAGAAGTTTCAAAAGAAAATGCAATATTTACCTATATAACTGACACCAAGGGTACAACACAAAGCCATTTGAACATTCAACCACAACAAAATAATGGCAGTAACTGCAAAAGATGAAATAAAGTTGGTATTATAAAACCAAAAGAAAATAGCTTCTATCTGTATATGTTCATACAAACCATAACTCTTTTGCCTAAGAATCCCAGGAAATTTTAATATTTTGAAGTTTGCTTGAAGCAAGGGTCATCTTTCGCAGATACAAAATAAAAGAGGCATCTAGTGATCAAGTGTCATCAAGTCAGCTTCACATGTAATTTCCACTAGCAATATTTGACAATTCTTCTTAAGACTTCACTGAAATATTCCTCTAATGAAGATTATATAGTGCTGAAATTCAAGAACTCACCGCATTGCGCAAAGCGAACCAAGATCATTTCAGTGACAGGGAATCGATCCAAACCCCATTTATCACTGAAGAACCTGAATGAATCCCAAAGTGCCAAACTTGATATCAACCCAACAAGTGCAAGTGGCAGCTGATACCTATGAAACAATAACAGAAAACCAAGTAATTAACCAAGCTGGGTTTATAACCTATGTTAAGTTTGTTTTTCTCTTTTTCCACAAGTTTCTCAGGAAACAAACAAGAAACCCAATTTACCTCATCCTTGGAAAGAACCAAAACAATCCTCAAAACTAACAACAAAATACCAAAGATTAATGCAAAGAAAGAAGAGTATTTTTTGCTTACAGAGAACAAGCGAAGAAGAGGATAAAAAGTGAAGCATAATTCCGAGCATAACGCTTAACATTCTCTTGAACCCTGAGCCTCGCTTGAGAAGCCGAAGCTGGAAACGAATAGGACCCAAAATCCGCGAAGAACCCTTTAGTCCACGACGGAGTTTCGCCCGAGAAATCGTTGGTGGTGAGCTTGGCGAATGGGTTGAACGTGAGTAGAGAGAGTAGCGTCCATAAATGAGAGAAAAAAGAGACCAAATATCGGAAAAGGAAGCGGCTGATTGGGATGGTTATTGTTGGGTCGCTAATCGTGGAAGTACCGGTGGTGGCGGCGGCGGCAGCGGCAGTCTGTTGGTTGTCGATGACGTCTAGGTAGCCGGAGTCTCGGAGCCACGATTCGAAGGTAGGGTCTGGGACGCTGAGAGATAATGGATTAGAGGAAAACACCATTTTTCTTTAATTCTTTTTTTGAGATTTTCCTTTTTTTTCTATTCCTCCTTGATTCTTAAGTTCAGGAATTTTTAGGTTTAATTCTGATTTTAGTCCCTTTATTAATTTAAAATTTAAAATTTAATATCTATATTCTCTATTTTTATAGAATATTGGGTTAATATGCAAAGTGAAAATTAAAATTTAATACTATATTTTTCATTGATTGACATCTAAATTTAGCACTACGATTTTACTATATATTAATTTTTTTTAAATTGCTATTCAATTTCAATTTAAAATAATTTGAAGACAAAATTAAATTTTAAAAATATTTTAAATATTTTATTTTAATAGCTAAAATAATAGTTTAAGTAATATAATATAATTTAAAAAATAAAAATAAAATTATTTTATAAAAAATTTATTTTAATTTTTTATTTTTTTAAAATTCAAGTGTTTTTCCCACTAAAATTCTAAGCTAATTTTTAATATTTTTATAAATTAATTTATTAAAAATTAAAATAAAATATTTAAAATCATATTTCCCTCATGAATTTGTTTCATCACCAAAATCAATATTGAGTGATAAAATTTAATTAAATAAATAAAATTAGTGGCAAAATTATGTAAAATGGAAAGTTTAATGACAAAATTCAATCACATAATAGTTTAATGGTAAATTTACACATATTCACAAAATATAATGGAAAAAACTAATTAAAATAAAATATATGGTCAAATTTCAATATTCATCTACAATATAGTAATAAATTTATAATTTAGTCCTAAATTCTACTTTCGAACTCATGTCCTCCTAAATGTTACAATAATAAAGCTACCAACTAATTTAAAGTCTAATCAATAAATTGCTGCTTTTTATAATGTTATCAATAAATCCGAATAAATAACATCTGTTTTTTTATTAAAGTGTGATGGGAATTTTTTAAAGAAAAAATAATTTTAAGCTTTCAACTAATAGGTGAATTTAGTGACTAGATTATCATGTGATCCCGATTGAATAACAATAAGAAATTCATATCAAGTGAACAACAATAGTTATCAATTTGAACTTTTTAATAACATAGAAGGATCAAATTAAACTAAATTAAAATAAAAAGATTAAATCTTAAATTACAATACAATAGAGGACTAAAACCATAATTTGACCAAAATTTTATTTTATTTTCCCCTTTTTTATAGGGCCATTTACCGCCATGAATTCCAACCAAACGTTCATATCTGCACCATTGGGAAAAAAATGGCACTGAGACATTTCTTCAAACACCTTACCATCTTAACTTCCAGCTATGGTTTCTGCACTCTGTCAAGCCGTTTCATTCACCCATCTCTCACTACCCTCTTCAATAACATCAATCCCAAAACCCAACCATTGATTCCCACGAAGTTTTCTCTTCCTTTGTCTCATTGTTACACCTCACTTTCTCACCCTTCCACTTCTACCTTATTATCTCCTTATCTCTCTGTTCGTATTCGATGTCCAAAAGACATTGCTGTAAGCTTTAATTCAATGATTCAAATTTTGGGTTTTGTCTTCTGGATTGAAAGGAAATGTAAATTTAACCCCCGCCCCCTCCCCTTTTTTTTTTTTTTGCTTTTGTTGGGGTTATTTAGGATGTGTTTTCTGAAGCTCTTATGTGCTTTGGTGCAACTTCAACTACTGTGGATGAAGATGATAATTGTGACACTGCTAATGAGGTTAACCCTTCCTTTTTTGTTGTTGTTGATGTTTTGGGATTGTTTTTAAGGTTTTTGTGCAAGAAGAAATGGGTGAGCAGAGCTTGTGAAATGGCTTCTTAAATATAGGTTTTGAATGATATTTGTATTTCTTATGCAGATATGCATTGAGTCCATATTTCCAGAATCTGAAGATGTGGACGTATGCATCTCACAGGCTGCTGATTCTGTAGGCTTAAAAATGATACCTAGTTATGAAGTTAAAACAGGTGAACACTATGATTGGATAAAGAAAACTCAGGTTAGTTCACTTTTCTATTCTCTATATGTTATGCTGCAATTTCTCTTATGAACTAGGAGCCGAATTGGATTTCAAAGAGCAAACTTGTCCTTTAGTTATATGAGACACATTATGTGAAACTGTCTGCAGGAGGTATAGGTGACACATTATGTGAAATTGTCTGGATATTCTGTCAACTACACCAGTTTTTAATAGAAGAAATGGATGAAACTTTTAATGGACCGGTTTGCACTTTAATCTAAAGTATAGGGACTAATTTGCCCATTTTTTAAATCAAGGGGTTAAAATGCAATCTGACTTCCAGTATAGGGGCCTCCATGATACTTTTACCATTGATATTCGAATCTCAGCTAAACCTTGGGTTTTGTTATGGTATATTTTATCTTCAAAGCACCTATGTAATTGAGAAAAGTTCTATTATTAATTAAGTTTTAATTATGGAGAAAAGCTTTAATTAAGTTTTATAATTAATGACTTATGATTAATACTAATATGGAGAAAAAAAGGAAGGAAACCGGCAATTGATTTATGTACAAGTGACTTACCTTTGTTTGGAAATCGTAATGTATTTAATAACCACTTTTGGGAGGATTCATTGTTGGATCGGTGGATCTTATTTTATAATTGGTTTATAGCTCTACAGTTAATATAATTTCATTGATAATATAATTTGAACCGTTGTTTTCTGTTTGAGATAGGAATCATTTGATCCAGTTGAAGTGACTGAAGGACTTTGGATTGTTCCTGAGTGGAAGACTCCCCCAGTATGGTTATCTTCAATTAACTTCTGTTAAGGTTTTGTTGCAATCTTTGTTTATTATATATATGAAATCTATGTTATCCAGACTCTTCATTTTTCTCTAAAGTACTCTGTCCAACACTATGACACAGATTCAGAGAAAAAAAATTTAAGCATGTCCGTGTTAAGAACATACTCCGACACTCATCCTCAAGTTCTGATAACATAATATGCGACTCTCTTCTTTGCCATCTTCTATAAACTAGTCGGCATTGTGCTGTAGTATGTACATAGAAGAATTCTATTTTATTTTTTATATATTTTTGAGTATTATTGGTGATTTGAACATGTAAAAGGTGTTTGCTTTCACTGCATTAGGATGTTAAAGCAACAAACATTATTCTGAATCCTGGATTGGCATTTGGAACTGGGGAGCATCCAACCACTAGATTGTGTTTATTGCTGCTACAAAGATTGATCAAAGGAGGAGAACGTTTCTTGGATTATGGCACAGGTTCTGGCATTTTGGCAATTGCAGCACTTAAGGTAATTTAATTCTTAATTATATGATTGGATTCTTAAGCTATGTTACTCAGACTCAGGTGTGAATACTAGATCCAAGTAGGTCCAATTTTTTTCAGGTGTTTTCATGTATTGGAGGGTTGTATTGCCATATTCATGTCAAACTTGTTTTTGAGACATATCCTGATATGGTATGGGATATGACCCTCCAAAACTCAAAAAGATTGAAGATACCCATGTTGGATATATGTCTGTATCCAACACTAACCTGAGTCTGAATAACATAGGTGCCGGCTAACACATACATACTAATTTCTCAATAATGACCGGCAGTTTGGTGCTTCCTTCTCTGTTGGAATTGATATAGATCCCCTAGCAATAACATCTGCACGTCACAATGCTGCTCTGAATGACATAGGTCCTGAAAATTTTCAATTACGCCTAGTTTCTAGCAACACTTCCTCCCCCTCCACAGATGAACATAAAGATATTCAAAAACAGACTTCATTTGAGGCAGTAGCAAAATCCGAACATGAAACATACGACGTGATCGTTGCAAATATACTTCTAAATCCTTTGTTAGAACTGGCAGATGATATTGTCTCTCATGCTAGGCCTGGTGCAGCGATTGGCCTTTCGGGTATTCTATCTGAGCAGGTACTTCTGTACGGGCCGTGCGTTCTAGCCCCATGACACTTCTACCAGATTAGGTGATTGTTTTAGTGTGATAGGAAACTAGATATTAGATCTGAATTGTTGCCTATATATATATATATTTACATACATTTGTACATATGAAACAATTCTTATTAGAGACTCTTAAAGATGGCTATATGAACAGTAAAAGTATTATGAAGGTCTTTGTACTAGGAATTAGATTGCATTTTACCCTCTTATTCAAAAAATGAGTAAATTAGTCCATATACATTAGATCAAAGAGTAATTGAAAATTTCATTTTATTGTAAAAACTAGACAATTGCACATGCATGTGTAACTTGTTCTAACATACAAGGATTAATTTTTAACAATAAAAATGAAAACATTTTAATAGAATGACCAATTATATTTTTTATTTAATGCACGGGAGGGACTAATTTATCCATCTTTTAGTAAAAGGAGCAAAATATAATTTAATTTTTAGTACAAAGACCTTCATGATACTTTTACCCTATATAAACCAATTGGATTAGATATTGGGTTTATCAAACATTTTAGAGGCTATTTTCTTTTCTTAAAGATGAGTATATGAACTAATTGGATTAAATCTAGTCAAAATTAGACCACATCATGAGACCACCATAATTTACCTTTTCATTTGTTTCTTCTGCAAGCTCTTAAGACCAGAATCTTTCATCCATAGTTTCTTGAACCTCATTTTATTTGTTTTATGCAGGTTCCTTGCATTAGAGATCGATATTCTTCATTGCTAGACAACATATCTGTATCAGAGATTGATGATTGGGCTTGTTTAAGTGGTACAAAGAAACAGAGTGGCAACTGAAGAACATTTTACCATTCAGTCACATAGAACTAGAGATGGTTTAAATTGGTTTTCGATTTTTTGAGAAAATATGTAACTTATATCATAAGTGCAGTACATTTTTTTCATCCGAATCAAGTTACAGTACCTAATCTTCCATGGCAATTTATTACATCATTTCTTATGTAATTTACAAAATTTACTGCTGCTCTTATTGGATCTTTGCTTCAGATACAGTGGTCACAAGTTACAACATTCTAAGCATCTTCGCTGTCACTCATACTAGGACGAGTATCAATGTACACTTCCGATGAAAAGTCGATTTCATCAACAATCCTTCCCCTGTGCCGTGTAAAGAGCAAATGAACATATATGATGTTTTCCATTGTCAAGAACTAAATTTGAAAAAGGCAAAGATAAAAGTTTTACCTCTCAAGAACAAACTTTCCTTCTTTGTACTTTTGACTCTTCTCGTATGCTGCCTCCTGCCCGACAAAGATGGAAAATTTAGCAAAGGTTCACAATCTTCGGAACTCGACTTTGCCGAATAAAGGTGAGTGTGTGTGTGTGTGCGCGCGCACACATGCAAGAGGGACAGAAATTACGTATTTCCAGCCGACAATTTGTCCGCAACAGCAGCAAAATATATCAGCCACGGTATGTATCCCAGACATCATCATCCTCTCTTCAAGGTCTCCAACTGTTATGTTCACCCTGAAGCATTAACTCTTATACAATAAGCAACTTGAAGCATCCATCAGCCCGACTACGAATTTTTTCAGGAACATGTCACAAAATTTTGAAGGTTCATGGCGATTCATTGCTTTTGTAAAGATCATGATGATATAATACGAAGATTTCAGTATCACACAAATTATAACAGCTAGAAGAATTAGCCGGCAGCTTTAGTCGTTCAAATAAAACCAGGAAAATATTTTTTAAGAAACAAAAAATGATTCTCTTCATTCAATCAATCATTGAAGAAATCTTACACGTTATTGAAGAGGTAGGCTTTCCCCCGGCGACAATGAAAAGACTGAAGAAATAATGAAAATAACAAAGAAGTAAGTAGCGATTGCATGGAGTTGAAAATTATGAATTGTTTATACAAGAATTTAAATAAAAGAAAAAAAATTCAGAACCGAGGCATACAGCTGAGAGGTACTAAGAATCCACATAAACTTTAAGAGAAACAGTTTGCTTAAGCAAGAAACAATGAGCCAATTAACCATCTAAAAAATTACACATAAAAACATAGATTCAACAGACTTGTAATGAACTGTTATAGTTGGCAGTACATCTACAAACATGTTTAGCAGAGTCATTTAATCTTGATACCAAAGACAGTTTCATACATGTAAGCTCATGGAGTTCAAAGAGCAGCATTCGTACTTTCCTTAGTTATATGGATCGACTATATCATCTTGAATGAAGTCAGTGGAAAAGGTGGAAAACATCTCCATAAATAAGGGGATTACCTAACTGTCTCAGTAGTTCTTCTACTCATGGGGTCCAAGGGAAAGGTACATACCATCTCGGCATATAATGGAAGGGGGAACAATCTCAATAATTCATGTATTGTCCAATTTCTAAAGTTTGTTGCTTCTATCATAGGATTGCCAAAAGAAAATTGACCTGGAAAACAACGTGGAACTTGATTCCCAAGGTATATGCATAAAATAGTTAAAACTACTTCCAATTAGGAAATACAGATTAACTTTGAACGAATCCGTGAACTAATTTTGTTACTAATTAAAAAAAGCATCATATAATAGGACAATTATTTGGTACATTGCCATTGGAGTCTAAAAACATAAGGTTCTAAGGGCGATACATGTCCTATTTAAGATATAGTAAAAAAATAAAAATTCAAGAATTAGAAAAAAAGGAAAAAAAAAAAAAAAGGTTATGTTGCCATATTTGAACTCTCCTTGTGGAATTCAAGTATTCCACTAGCAGTGTACCAAATACTAACATAGAGATATATTAGAATTCTAGGTTCATCTCAGTAGTAGACTTTTGGGGCGTCCTACAAAATTAACCTACTATAACCTGGATACTATCTGGTTTCTCAAAGCACAACAAAGATTTTCAACATGAAAGGCTTTAAGATTTCTAATACTGCAAGACAACAATGCCTACAAGCAATAGATTCACAGAAAGCATTGTAATTTGAAAAGGTAAATCAAAGACTTAATACAAGAGCGGACATGAGGCATACTCAATGCATAACACAATAGCTAACTGGAAAATGTAAGAATTAAAGATGATTGAATTCAACACATCTTAAAAAATAAAATTAGAGATTTATAAACATATCGTTTGAAGAAGCAACCATAATTGAAGCTTAAAATCCCTTAATCAATGATCCTTCAATTTTTTATGTTTTCTTCCCTTTATCTAATCCTTGTACATATAGTGCTTTTTCTTTTTAAATTAATAATACATATAATGAGTGAACACTAGATATACTAAAGTTTTACCCAAGGGAAAACATAAGTGGTATCAATAGTTCATCATTTATGAATTTTAATAACTTGATATTTATATGAGCATTATTCTATTTTGGTGCAGTTCCTTCCTACTGCCTTACATTCTCTGGCATGAACTATTTTTGAAGAATGAAATTTCTCGGAAGGGTATGAAATATACTAAAGTTTTACCCAAGGGAAAACATAAGTGGTATCAATAGTTCATCATTTATGAATTTTAATAACTTGATATTTATATGAGCATTATTCTATTTTGGTGCAGTTCCTTCCTACTGCCTTACATTCTCTGGCATGAACTATTTTTGAAGAATGAAATTTCTCGGAAGGGTATGAAATATACTAAAGTTTTACCCAAGGGAAAACATAAGTGGTATCAATAGTTCATCATTTATGAATTTTAATAACTTGATATTTATATGAGCATTATTCTATTTTGGTGCAGTTCCTTCCTACTACCTTACATTCTCTGGCATGAACTATTTTTGAAGAATGAAATTTCTCGGAAGGGTATGAAATATACTAAAGTTTTACCCAAGGGAAAACATAAGTGGTATCAATAGTTCATCATTTATGAATTTTAATAACTTGATATTTATATGAGCATTATTCTATTTTGGTGCAGTTCCTTCCTACTGCCTTACATTCTCTGGCATGAACTATTTTTGAAGAATGAAATTTCTCGGAAGGGTATGAAAGGGTTCAATTTTCACTAGGTGTACTGGATATTGACATGCTTTATTAAGTGAGAAATCTCTGGAAGTTACTATTGCAGAGAAGGTGGAATATCCAAAAGCTTGAACAGGGTCGAACAAACCCAGTCTTATGTGTATGAGAATGAGCTTTGTCACGAATATCAAGACTTCTCTTCCTTGCTTCTAAACATACCGATAAGTCTCTTGCTGACCCTTCGATGGCTAAATTAATCACTATAAAATATGGTAGTTAGGAAAGAACTCAATAACATATACTGGACATAAATGAAAAAGTTGCTAAAAACTTAAAGCTTTAAGGATGAACGTGGATGAATCATTTTTGGTTTAGTTCATCCTCAACTCACTTCCTCAGGTTGCTCCATTCAAGATTCACTATAACACCACCAATGACTAGTGGAACTTAAAGGAGCAGACTAGTAAGTGCATTTAGGATGAAGTGAGAAAGAGACAGGATGGACAACATTTAACTCTTCCTATAACTTGTGGAGCTAGGCAGAAGAAAGACAAATTTACTAAAGGAAAAAACCAATGAAGGCAAGGGAACTAAAAACATGTAGCTAGTGTCATGATGCAAAGTTTATGTCAAGTGTTATTTATGTGGCAAGAAAGGACATGTAGAGAATGATTGCAATAAGAGCATGACTTGGTTTGAAAAGAAAAGTACTAATCTTTCTTTTAAATGTTACGAACCAAATTTTGTTAAAGATCTTTCTAATACTTGGTGGATTGATTCTGGAGCTACTACTCACATTACTAATCCAATGTAAGGATTCCTTACAACCAAGAAATCGAAAGAAAGTGAGGTCATCTACATAAGGAACCATCTCAAAGTGGAAGTAATAGCTACTGGAACCTATCGCTTAATCTTAGAGACTAATAATCAAATGACTCTTGAGAATATTATTAAATACTTGGTGGATCGATTTTGGTGTCACTACTCATATTACTAATTTAATGTAAGGATTCCTTGCAAGCAGGGCACTAAAAGAAAGTGAGAAATTCATCTATATAGGAACCATCTCAAAGTGGACGTGATAGTTATTGGTACCTATCGCTTAATCTTAAAGACTAATAATCAGATAGATCTTGAGAATATTATTTAACCTTTTATGTAATTTACAATAACAAATTTTTAACCATCTAGAACTCTAATTAGTTCAATAGCAAATTATATCTTCTTTTATAATTTACATAAATTATTCATAAAAACAAAAAGAGAAAAGAGAGCTCAACAACTCAACCAAAGAATGCTTATCCAACATACAAAATAAATAAAGAAGCCCCCATTTAATTTTGTCATCATGAATTTACCTCCTTAACACTTTGGACAAATGATCATAGTTACTTGATTTAAATAGGCAATAGCATAAGAAGATAGGGATGAGCGTTCGATCGAATCGAATGAAAAACTTTCGAGTTAATCAAGTTGACGAATCCTATTTTATCATCCTTACTCAATTTGAAATTTTCTCGAATTAAGTCGAGTGAGATGGAATTCGAATCGAATTGAATATATTTGTTTGAGTTAAATTTTAAAAAAAAAATGACTTTGGATCCTTATACCCATTGTCACCTATCGTAACCAAATTTATTATTAACTTTTATCTCCTCATAATTTATTTATTAATCTTTTATATACGAGTTAACTTCTTTGCTTGCTTAGTTGCTTTAATTATCTCCTAATTTTTGTCACTATATATTTTAAAATTAAAAAATATATTAAACATAAAAAAATAATTTTTTAATAAAAGTTATCTTATAGATAAAATGTGAAATTAATACCAATATAAAATTTTACCACAAATATTTTATGGCATCATCAATAATTCAATTTTAAGAAAAATTTATAAAGATTTAATATGATTAAACAAATCAATAATATAAATAGTACAAAATGTGAAATTTAATTTAATAATATAAATAGTAGATATGAATAAAATTATTACTATTTAAGTTTAAGGATTTTTGGTTGAATGATTTTTTATTTGGGGGTAAAAGGTGAAAAGTAAAAGTTTAGGGGGGAAAATAAAAAGTTTTGAGGGTTGGAGTAAAATTTTGGGGGGAAAGTAAATGGGGGAGTAAAAGTATTGGGTAGAAAGTAAAAAAGTTTGGGGGTTTGGGGTAAAAATATAAAATATTATAATTTGGTATTCGGTTTATTCAAATTATTCAAGTTATTCGAATTCAAAAATTAAACTCGATTCAAACTTGAAATTCAAAAAAAAAAATTTAAGTTGACTCGAATAACTTAATTTGTTTAACTTGAAATCCAAAAAACATTTCAATTTTTTTTAGTCGAATCGAGTTTTACTCACTCCTATAAAAAGCAATACAAAGAGAACTCATACAATTTTCTAAATTTTACAACTACAATTCAATAAGCACATTGATTGTTAACTTTGGAAATACTAAACCATCTGACCATAATTATAGAATTATCAACATGTGCATATGAAACTGCAACCACTTCCATATTTAAAATGCCATACTAATATTGACCAACCACCTCAATTCAAATCATATAGCCTTATTCAGACTTTATACCAGTGTAAGCCAAAGATAGGGAAATCAATGTTTGAGTACCAATTGCAACAAAGTAAGACTAGAACTAGAAAGCAAGCAATCCACCTATCACATTCTATTATATTTATAATATCCACGAAAATCGTGAACCCATTAATCATGACTAAATTCATCAGACTTAATCAATTTAATATTGAGATAAATCTCAAAATTATACATGAGCTTTGCTCTAACGTGCAATTTGATATATGAACTTTGATTTGGTACAATCATACATAAGAAATTTTTATTTTGGTTCAAATGTATACATGAAAGTTTGATTGTGATTCAACTATACACATTTAAAGAAATAAATACATCATTTTCTTTTCATATTAAATAAATATAATTATTTGTGTATGCAATATGAAAATGTAAATGGTGTTATATCGATAATTGTTCTAGTGATTTGTGAAAATTTCATTTATACATTTGCACAAAATCATAATTCATGTATAACATTGCACATTTGATTAAAGTTCATGTATAGTTTTGAGATTTATCTCTTTAATATTTGATATAAAACTTTAATTCCAAGATGTCTGCATTCAACCTAGCTCAAGATATCAATTATAAGAATTAATTTGATGAAGAAAACATGAAATGCAAAAATATATTTTTTAAAATGTGCTTTGAAAAATAAAAATGAAAATATACGAAAATTAGAAAACAATAAAAAGTTATTTTCATTGTTTTCACTAAAAATATTTTGTAAAATTGGAAAAGTTGAAAAAATAGTTTTGTAACTCTAAATTCACTTAATAAGTAGTCCTAGTCCAAACCATATAAATGCAAAAATATTATTTTTAAAATATAATTTTTAAATATCAACTTTCTTATCTCGGTTTGAGTCCATATAAATGTAACAATTTTTTATTTTATTTTTGATGTATCTATTATAAGAAAATAAATGCCAAACATGTTTTCATATTTTTATTATTGAAAATAAAATTTTCTATTTACCAAACGTGCTTTTCAATTTTAAAAAATGAAAATGAAAATGAAAAAATAAAAACAAAATATATTTTCAGAAACTAAATTAAACCTTCAGACTTCTAAAGCAGGCATAAATAATTACATCAGACAAAGAAATTTCCCCATCTTACGAGATCAGCAAGGTGTTTTTGGTATAACACATCTTATTGATTTTCAATCATTTGAGGTTCCTATTTAGCCCCTTAATGAGTCAGCAGAATTTGATCATAAAACTACTAAGTTAAATCTTACTTGATAAGTGAAAGCAATCATAAATTTCTGCAGAAATTTCTCTTTCAAAATCCTAAACTTTGAGGTTCAACCATTTACATCATTCCTTACATTTGACACCAGCTATGTCATTCCCCAAATTACCATTAAAATCCATCATTAGCACCTAAAATACAACTATATATCATGTTTCTAGTGTCATCTAGCAGCTAAAAGAACCATATCTTAGTATGAAAAACAGAAGTATTTGATGATAATTGCAACACAAACGGCTAAAAAACATGAAAAAACCCATGAACACAAAAGAAAAGAGAGGGAAAAAGACTGTACCCTGGAAACAAGATCATCAGGGAGAGCCAAGTGAGTTTTACAAAACCCGCATCTATAAGACCTTCCATCTAGCTCCACCACAAACACCCTCCCCATCCCCTTTTTGTTTATTCCTTTCTGTTCTTTTCAATTGCTGTTCCAAAATTCTCACGGTTGTAGAACGAGAAAGGAATTTGTGTTTAGGTTGGTGGCTGGGTATATTTTCATGATTGGAGGAATTTTTGGTGGTGATAAAGATTTGGGGTGAAGCCCATGAACCATTTTAGTCATCAAGCTTCAGCTTTGATTAATTGAATTGGGCTACTATATCCAAAATAATCCAATGTTCTTTGCATCTTGGAGGCCTAAATCCATTCATTGGGTTGCTCTTTGATGCTAATCCAAAAGGTATAAATCATTTTTTTTGTGTTTGAACTCCGTAATTATACTTATATGGGAGTCTAAAATTTTTTTGATTCAAGTTATTTTTTTAATTTGATAATTATTCTTATATTGGATTCTGAATTTCTTTTCTAAATTAGTCTCCAAACTTAACAATTATTCACTATTGGGGCCTGAACTTGATAAGTATTCTCAAAGTGAGGTTTCAACCCTTTTTCCAAGCTTAGACAAAAAAATAACATGCCCAAAAAAATGATTTAACTCATTCATTTATACAACCAAATCATGATCCTTGAATGAATGGTAAGAAGTTCGATATTTCTTAAATAAGATCTCGATTCGAATTTTGTGGATAGAAAAAATAAGGTTCAAAAAAAATTTCCTTTTATTTAAGGGTTTGGTTAAAATTTAATATAATATATATTTTAAAAAAATTAAATTATTATGGGTCACCCCTATATTTATAAAAATTATGTAAAAATTAATTAAATATTTGACAATATGTAAGAATTTTATAGATTTTATATGAATATGTAAAAAAAAAACAGATTCCTTTCAAATTGATACTAAATTTTGTCACACTCATGATATCGAGAAAAAAATATAATATTAAAATTATATTTATAAAAATATTAATATTTGAGTTATAAGTGAAATGTTAAAGTGTTTATGGATAAAAAAAATTTTAAGCTTGGGTTTAATCCTTAGACATTGCATTTTTTGTTATTTTATTTAAACATTTCATATTAAAAAAAACAAAAACACCATTATATTAATATTAATTTTTTTTATTAAAAGAGGGCATTTAAGTAATTTTTTAATTGAGTTGATGTCAAGTTAACTCGGGACACCAGCTAGAACACTTTATACAAGTATAGATTTTTATTACTTTGTAAAAGAATAGTTTTTTTTTAATAATTTTTAACTAAGTTAATATCTCATTAACTCAAACTCGAACAAAAGCGTTAAGTATAATATAGGTGAATAGTAAAAATCAACTGATCGAAAATAGTAAAAATGGAAAATGATGAAAATTGAAGGTAAACTTATTATCTAATCCAAAAGGGAAAAATCAATACTTTAAAGAATGTGACAAGTAAAGTGTAAACTCCATACGAACCTGAATATAATACATTAGATAAGTGACAACTAATGTAGTCCGTCGATGTTACCATTGTAATCGACAATGGTAATTTTTTTTTTTTTTTTTTTTACTATGCTGGCCTTTTTCTTACTTTTTCAAGAACTTTCCAAGTTTTACCTTTACTTGCATAGATAGCATTCTAAGGCATCGCTTCATCCACGCTTTGTTGAAAATGGAAATTTTTAGAAGCCATGGAAAATGACAAATGTTATCACCAATAATGGAATGAAACTTTTTGTAGGCTGCTTCCTATTACGTGTGGCATCATTGATAGCCCACCTAACCTCGTTTCAACGGTTGAGATGCAGCTGGTTCGCACCATAGTCCACACCTTCAAAGAATGGTTAAAAATAAATTTTGTAAAAATTTTCGTATCAGAATTAAATTGTCACAATGAAATTTTAATACTATTAATGAAATTAATTTCAAAAAAGAAAAAAATAAATTTTATCATATTTCAAGGTTTTTTTAATTATTTTTATTCCATGGCAAAAGATTTTCGTCAATAAATTGTTCCGTCCGTGAGTTGTTCTAGAAAGATTTTTTTTTTCTCTATGAATGAAGTACTTTATTACGTATTTTCAATAAAAGTGTCACAGAAGTTATTGTATTAAGAGTTGAATTGCATTTTGTCCTCCCTACTAAAAAAGAGGAAAATTAGTCCATATACATTAGATTAAAAAAGAAATTATTCCTTATGCTAATAATTTTATTTATTTCTATTATTAAAAATTAGTCCTTGCATGTCGTAATGAAGCACATGTGACACACTACCACATATAATTGTTTGGTTATTCTGTTAACGAGGTTAGTTTTTAATAATAAAAATTGTTAATTTTTTAAATAAAAAGAACTGGTTTGCTATTCAATATAACTGTGTACATACATAAATTAATTTCTCTATTTTTTAAGTAAATAAGATAAAATATAATATAATTTTAATACAAAAATTTCTATAATATTTTTATCACGTGTTTTCAAATACTTGTTATCCTGAAAAAAGAGAGTATAATTTCTTATGATAATAATGTTTAAATAATGATAATTAATGGAAGTCAAATGTTTTTCAATGACAAAATTACTTCCCAATAACTGATGTTGAATAATTTCAAGGTTTTTTCATTTTTAAGAAATTATTTAGACTTAATAAGAATAAAGTAAACTACTTTTTCATAGTTCAATTTCTATGAACTAATTTGGAAAATTGCATATAAATCTCAATTTTTAATTAATTATAAAAATTAAAAATCAAATTTTGGCCCACTTGTTGGTATTTTCTGCTCTTTAAATACAAAATTTAAAATTATCCATAATTTCTCTTCAACCCATAAATAAGAGGATAATATACTTTAATGTACTCGAACTCATATTTTATTATATTAAGATTAATGTCCATACTTGTTAAATTGAGACTCAATAAATTATTTTAAATTAAAAAATCTGGTTATTAAATTAAATTTGACGCATTTGGTAATAATTAATGTAATTATTTATTTATTTATTGTAAAAAATAAAATATGTTATTTGATTTTTTATTTTTTTTTTAGAAATATGATATTGGAAAAAGAAAACACAAGGAAGCCTCCGAGTAGCACAAACAGCGACAACAGTAAGCTACAATCATGGTTCGTCAGCCGCCCAATCTCTACGGAGCTCAAAAAATAAAATAAAATAAAATAAAGAGGAGAGTTAAGCGGTCACCTTTTCACATTAACAAACAGACACCACGTGTCGAACAAGCGCGTATGCGGGTCCTACTATCCAAAACCAGCGCCGGCCTAACTGTCACTCACCTTCGGACATGTCACCCAATGCCCGCACCTTTCTTTTATTCATTTTTCTCAGCCGCCCACCAATTCGTCCGTACAAAATGTTCACGTGACCACCCCAGAGGTGTCGCTCCTTCATTGGCTCTACGTCCATTTCTCAACGTGAGAATGCGGGGAGAAATTCAATCACGAAATCGTTTCGCTTTTTTTGGTGACTTTCGATATTAATTTTTTTTAAATATAATTAAAAGAAAGGGGTGTTGTTGTTGGCGGTGTTTATTCAAGACTGGGCCCCACATCCAGAAAAAGCCCACGCGTTCACATCTTTTTTTAGGAAAATATATATTTATATTTTTTAAAATCATTATATTTATATATTTTTAAATAAAATATATTTAAAACGCTTAATTGAGTATTAACTCGATTGGCATCGATATTATTATCAGTGTAGGAGAACGTAGGTTCGAGTAGGCTGAAGCGTATTATCCTCCTATTTAAGAGTTAGGGAGGGGTTATGAATAGCCTTATACATTGTATAAAAAATAACAGATATGATAAGAATATATAATAAAATTAATGTTTAAAATTGTTTATTCAACACATTTGAACCCACGTTTTCTTATACTGACAACAATATTAATACCAATTGAGCTAATACTTAATTAGCTATTTAAAACTATTTTACTTTCTTTACAAGGCACAAAGCACAAATTAGTTATGTCTATTAATTTTACATCATTTTTATAACATTAGTTTTTATTCAAAATTTTAATGAATTTCATTTTAAAAAAATAATTATTAAATTGAAAAATAATATAATTGTCATTGTCATTAATAAATTCAAATGATTTATTATTTCATCCATATATTTTCTTAAGTTTAACAAATTAGTCATTGTCATGTTTTTTTTTTTTCATATTTTTCCACAATTTCACTTTTACAATACTTTATGCATATTTCATCATCTCGTAACACATTCATTAAACTTTTATCATAATTTTTTTATTCACGTATTAATTTGTCTCACATTTAAATTTTTGTACATATTTCAATTTAGTCCCTATTTCCATGTAATTTGCTTTTCTCTATATAAGCACTTTAATCAAATAATTAATTATAATATCTTATTCCACATAACAAATTTCCATGCATATCACTTCTATTGTTTTAATTACAAAATTTACAATTTAATCCTTAACATCATGAAGATTCAATATTTACTATAATTTCATATTAACATCACTTTGTAATCAATTCACTACTTATCACAAATATCAAATGTATGTTTGTTTCGTTAAAAACAACTTTTATGAAATATTTTCAGGAAATTTGTCAAACAACATAAAATATTTTACATAGCTCCATCCAAATACAAAAAAATATTAGCTTTTCTAGAAAAATAAGTCATTTTCCAGAAATCATTTTTCGAAAGCCATTTTCAATGAAACAAACGAAGCATTAATATTGTATTAAAATAACCACCATTCATATCAATAATATATAAATAACTTTAAATCATAAGCTTTCTCTCATGAATTTTGGGTGTGTTTGATAAATTGAAAAATTAAGTATTGAATTTTTACTGCAAGATTTTATATTAAAAATTATTTGATAAATCAGTAAACATAAGGACCCAATATAATTATGTTATTTGATAAAAGTAAATATAGATTTAAAAAAGAAGGTGTTTATTTTTTGAGTTTAATCTTATTAATATAATATTTTATATTATTTTGGATAATTTTGGATAAAAGATACATGTGGTTATTTGAATATCTAATTTAAAAAATATATAATTTATTTTAAATTTATAATAAAATAAATTTAACATTTTGTACATTAAGTGATAAGTAGTTACCTACTTATCTTATTCAACAGTTTTTCGCTGAAACTTTTATATTAAATAAAAAAAATTAAATTGATTATCAAATATATTTCAAATATTAAATGTTGAAAATTTTTATTTTCTATGGTCTATCAAAACGTACGTAATTGACACTTATATATAGATATGAGAGCGTTTTCTGGTCAAAATAAGATTAAAATTAAATATTGAATGAAAATAGTGAATAAATTAACATTTATATGATAAGTGCGAGCATGTGAGTGTTGTGAGACTAAAATTAACTTTAGACTAAAAAATAAAATAAAAAATAAATGGTACTTCTAAATTATTTCTGAGCCAATAGAAATAATTATTATTTCTCTTTTTAATGTAATATATTATATATAATTATATAAAAATAAATTTAAACTATAAGTTGTTTCTTAAAAAACTCTAAAAAATTTATGAAAATAGTGAAAAAATTTACATTTATTTATAAAGTAAGTGTAACCTATGTGTCTATTTTTTAATCGACATGGAATTAAAAATTGATTGCATAAACAATTATCACATGTCGACAAAATGAGTATACTATGTCAAAATATTAAATCTTCATGTCAACTGAGAGCATACCAACTTGTAATATAATATATATATATATATATATATATATATATATATATAATGGTTGTTAGGCTTTTTAAATTGCATTTAAATAAAATTTTAAATAAGTTTAACTTTTAATTCACTCTTAAATAAATCTTTAACATCAATCAACGTTTTAATTGGAATAAAAAAATTAATTGTATGAAAATAAAAAAATAAAAATTTATTTTGATATAATAGAATTTAAAATATACTTTGAAAAAAAAAATAGGTAAAAAGTATAAAAACTACTGTGTGAAAATGATTAAACAATAATAACAACCAATAAAGTGGTAGTTATAGTTGCAAAATTATGGTAAATTAGGCACCAAAAGTGAAGGTTATTATATTTTGAAAGAAAAAAATTATTCGAATTATTTGAGTCGAGTTAAATTTTATAATTTGAATAACTCGAATAATTTAAATAATAAATTGATATAAATACCCTTTTGGTCCCTGTCAACTTTGAAAATGAGCAAATTGGTTTCTCTCACAATAAAAAATAAAAAAATAATTTTTAAAATTCAAAATTTATATATTGAAAAATTATAAAAATTTTAAAATTTTCTAAAATAATAATTTTGGGACCTAATTAATTATTCAATTTTAGTATGTTATTTTTTTACTGTTTTGTTGTGCTTGAACATGGAATTAGTTATATAATAACATTATTTTTATTTAACATGTTTAATTTTTTTTAATTTAACTCGAACAATTTCACTCGATTCAATTTGACTTGAATTTCGTTTCATTCGACTCGAGTCGAAAAAATTTCAAATTGAGTTAGGATGATAAAATAAGACTCGTAAACTTGATTAACTCAAATTTTTTTATTTAATTCAATCGAATATTCACCTCTAATTGAACATAAAAAAAAACTCATACAAACCTTACTTTCTCCAAATTTATAATTATAAACAATAATTTCAACTTGAGATAATAATAATAAAAAATGATAACTGTCATATTTATTAGACTACATTAAAAAGCTTTAAATTAAGGTTTTCTCTTCTTTGTTAAGTTAGGTAAAGGGCAAATAAATGGTATCATGTGCCTTCCAATTATAAGAAATGGATAATCACTACTAACAACTGTTAATATGGATATTGTCAATATAGGAGAACATGAGTTCGAGTATGTTAAAACGTATTATCCTCTTATTTATAAGTTGAAAATGGATCATTGTGTAAAAAAATAAATATAATCAGAATTAATAATAAAAATATTCAATAAAAAATTTATTCCTGATTTCAAAATTTTTAATTTTATTTAAAAAATAAATATAAAAACTTAATTAAATAATTTCATTGCCAGCTGCCACGTGTTTGGCATATTAAATAGATTAAAAAAGAAAGAGAAAAGAAGAAAGTTTGTTGATACTAATTAATTAAAAGTTGTATATAAAATAAAGATGTGGGCGGCGAGAAACGCACCTGACGACAGAAACCGAAAATCCCGACATGAACCTCGTCAACACGGAATTACTTGTGGGTCCCACCAGCCGATTTCCCATCATGATTCTACCCTCTCGCTTTGCGCCGTCGATTCCTCCCGTTTAAAGAGTGTATTTCCACAACAACTGCCTCCATTTGAATCCCTCTTCGTTTCCCTTAATTCCGACCGTTGGATGTTGAACCTGATCTAACGGACGGACATGATCAGCCCAATCAAATGTTGAAAGTAGTAGATATTTTGTAGTTCGATGCACCTGATTTCGTTTATTTTATTCTAACAACTAATGCGGTTTATGGGATCCCATGCGTGATGTCATCAAACAGATTTTCTAACATCCGCCGAACCTCTCGCTCTGTAAACTAATATTTTGCTGCTGACGTGTCGTTTCAATGCCTGTCTGTATCCCTGATGTAGTAATAATCTACGTACATTTTTTTGTAATAATAATAAATTAGAAAATTGTTAAAGCAAGGAATAAAATAATTTTAAATTAGAAAATAAATATGAAAAAGTATTTAATTTCTGTTATTAATTTTTTTTAATTATAATAAAGGAGAAACAACATTGAGAAAATTTTCTCAAGTTGCCAAAAATATAGATCTCTAGGAGTTACAATTTTTTTTTTTACATACATCATACATTACATGTCAGTTTTTAAATTTTAACCCAAAAATTAAGGAAAAAAAAAGGAAAGCCCAAAACGCTGAGAATTGAAGCTCAAAACGACATATTGAAAAGAGAAGGCAAATCAATCCATTTCAGCTGGCAACTGGTTAAGATCAAGATCAAACACTCTCCGCCGCACTCCTCCTTCAAAATCTACAACAGACGACGACGAATCGGAGTCGCTTTGAGCGAAGCCGGATACGGGGTAACCCGAACCGCCAGTAGCGAAGGCATCGAAGAAGTAAACCGGACGCTGCGCCGCCACAGGGAGGGAAGAACACGCGCTGGCCAGAGTGAGGTCAAGTGGCGGCGGAGAAGAAGACTCCACGGTGCTGCTCTGGCTAGGGCTGCGCGTGAAGTCGTTGGCGTTGTTGTCGGCGAAATTTGTTTTCGCCTTAGCGCCGCGGAACTCTCGCGCCTTCGCATCGTAAGCACGCGCTGCTTCCTCGGCGGTGTCGAAGGTGCCGAGCCAGACTCGAGTCTTTTTCCTCGGATCTCGGATCTCGGCTGCGTAACGGCCCCATGGGCGCTTCCTGACGCCGCGGTAGCGGATCTCCTTAGAATTCGGGTCGGGATTCGGGCTGATCGGGCTGGGTTTTGATCTAGGAGCCATGGGTTTTCCTTTCTTTAAGTAACCTTTCTTGAACAGTAGTGAAATGAACCGATGGGAAGGGAAAATGGGTTACGGACAATGGCTAGCGAGAGGTGGGTTTATATAGAAGAAGGGTGAGCTATACAACGCACCGTTTCGGCAGTCAAAGCAGGATTTGTGGGAGTTCGTTTTCTGTTGCAAGAACCACTTTAGTTCAATATCGGCTTCCAATCATTTTCCGCCACGTTCTTTCATACTCTCTAGTATTAATTCAATTATAAAATTTGATATATATATATAAATTTAAGGTTAAATGTTTGATTTAAAAAAGATTTATTCTTAAAAAAAAAAAAAGCAAATCCTAAGGTTCTTTTATTTATTTTAAAAAATTAGTTAAAAATGTTACTTTAAGTACGAAATAACTTTAAAACTCGTAATCAATATTTATCTTTTTAATTATTAAATTCGCTCTGATAAATATATAGAAAAATAAAAAAATTACTTGAAAATAACGTAATATTATTACTATTATAAATTAAAAAAAGAAGATAAATCTTAAAACGGGTTCTTCCAAGAAAAAAACCCTTTGGATGAAACCGCGTCTTCATTTTTCAAACAGGATAAACGTTAATAGGACCCACACGCAGAAAGAGATCAGACTGTACACGTGTTAAAAAGAAGAGATGATGGAATAATTAATATAGTAGCGGTTGCATCGGATTCTAGTGACTGAGTCATCCCAGTCTTTTGACTGCCCTAATCCACACAACCAAAGTGTTTAAGTGAATATAAATAATTGATATAAATTAAATGAATCCCGACTCGCAGCCGCCTCAGCCGCATCAGAAAAAGAATAAAAAAACATAGTGGGCCCACTTGCAATAAAAACTTTAGGGGTCCACGTGTCTGCCAGAAAATAGCAATGTATCTCAATCGAGGACGGTGTTTGTTAACGGCGGTTAAAACGGCAATTTCGCCGTTGCTTTGTTTGGATGTTTGTTAGGATTAACGGCAAAGTTACTCATAGTGACGGCGATTATCTTCTTTTTTTTTTTTTTTTTTGGAGGGAGCTGTGTGTCTCATGCCGCGTGAGTCGGATCTCGTAATTTTCTGGAAACTTGTTTGGAAGGAACTGTCGGCTTTGAAGTGGTCAATGGGATCTAACGGTTGTAAGTGGGTTTGGTTGTTTGGTTCTGATAGTGACACGTATCTGCTTTGTGCACTTGAAGTGACGATGTGCCCATGGGCCATGAGCTTCATCCATCCATTTCCTATTTATTTTTCTCTCATTTTATGATAAAAAGATTTTCCCTTTTTTCATTTGAATATTGTAAAAATTATTTTCTCATTTTTTAACGATTTTCTCATAATTATTCTATTTTCATTAAATCAAATTAATTAAAAGATACATAATAAAAAATTGTATTATCACTAATTAAATTAAAATAATTGAATGATAATATTAAATTATTATTTTATCTATAAATTAATTAAATTAATAAAATATAAATATTAAATAAAATAGTTTATCTTGGTGGATCACTTTAAATGAATAGTTTATATTTTACAAGAACTCTTGTTAACTTGACTCTTTGGCATTATAAAAATGGGTCACTTTCAAGCTATCAACAAAGCTTCGCAAATTCAAAAGTTTAGAAATATAGAAATTCCTTTAAGGAAAGATTTTGCAAACTCGAAACTCTCACCAAAATCTCAAAAAAATTTTAAAAGAAATTAAAAAATACGAAGAAATTTTGAAGAACAATGTATCAGTTCTGTGGAAAATTGCTCTTTAATCATGTTAAACTGAAAGAAATGAGGCTGAGCCCTTTTTTCTTTAAGATCAAGCTTAAGGATTATTGTTCAATTGAACCGAGTGAAAAAAATTCGATTTTGTAGAGTTGATGATTTCTATTTTATTATTTTAACTCGATTTGAAAATTTTTTGGATCATGTAAAGTGAAATGATTTCAAGTCGAGTCAAGTCATATCGAATCAAATTGAATCGAATAATTTTTTTGAGTTGAAATTTTTAAAAACTAAATTGGTTATATTAAAATATTGTTGATAATATGACTAAATTCCAATTTAAAGAAAAAAAAAGATAATTAGATGATAAGTTTAATTTAAATTTATCATTTTGGAAGTTTTTAAAAAAATATATAAATTAGAATTATTATATAAATTTCAAGATTTTTAATATTATTTTTTGTTTTTTGAATTTATATATATTTTAAAAATTGAAAAAAATAATTATAAATATTTTGAAAATTTGAAGATTATTTTGAACTTTTTGGGTTTTTTAGGAGCAAATTGCACATCTTGAAAACTATCAAGGACCCAAAGGACACTTACATTAATTTGTTATTTAAGTTGTAAAGTTCAACTTAATTTAAATTTGAAAAATCAAATTACTTATTTGAGTACTCGGAAAAACCAAATAACTCAATTCTATTATCTGAAAATTAAAAAAAAAATTAAAATTTTAAGTCGAATCAAGTTTTGCTCACTCCTAATCAAGCTTCGAAGCCTATGAATCGAAATCATCCTTCCATCCAAGATCAAGTCTAAGCGACTTTTGGATCAAAGATCTCCTCAATCCGGTTGCACCAACACAAAAGAGATAAAAGTTATTTTCAAGATTAAGTCTAGACGATCTTTGAAGTAGGCTCAACTATCCAAGATCAAGTCTCAAAGACTCTTGGATCCAAACTATTAAATTATTTCTTAAGTCATAAAATTTTATTCTGATTAAAATGCAATCTGATCAAGTTTTTGCGGAGCTAGTGGAAGGAGCAATCAGACATATACAATTGAACTCGAGTAATTGTAATTATGTCCGGAAACATTGTTTCGATAATTCACACTTTACTTAATCATGAAGTTAGTTTATAAGAAGTACCCTAATTGAAAACTCCTTATTGTATCCCTAATTCCTTTGAGTTAAACCCTTTTACTTAATAAAATTCTATTTTATCTCATTGCCACTGTTATATCATTTTAGTGATTAATATGATTACTAGGCGTGTTCAATCGGTTAACCGACCCGAACTACCATTAACCGAATTAATCGACCCCTTTTAAATCTTAAACGTTAACCGCACCAAAATTTTTTCAAAAAAAATTAATCGAACCGAACTTTTTTGATTAATTCGGTCGGTTAACCGAATTAACCAAAATTTATATAATTTTTTATTTCTGGTTAAAACAACATATCAAAAATTAACCGACTTAACTGACCAATTAATTTATATTTTCGAAAAATTAACCGAATCGACCGAATACTTATATATTATAATATTATTTATTAAATTCGGTTAATTCAATTAATTGATCGATTTCGAACCAAATAAACCATTAACTGAACTTCCAAAAAATTATTAACCGACTTTCGACTGAATTAGTTCAGTTAACCGACTAATTAACCGAATTCGGTCGATTAACCAAATTAATTCAGTTTTACCCAAATTTGCACACCTCTAATAATTACAGTGACTCAATTAGCTCTCAAAACATAAATGAGATGGAGCGGTGTGGACAAAGGAAGCCTGTGGCTTCAAAAGCCTTGAACGCCTTATGAAGATTGAATTTAATTTACTAACCAAGAGGCAGCAGAGGTGTTGTGGAGAACATATAGATGTGGGGTTTGGGCGGATGGATAGTGGGGTGTTGGAGAGATGGTGGGTGGGAGCAAAATTGACAAATGGTCTGCTTAAGGTTGTGGCTTGCGACATGGATTGCTTTCCGAAACGTTAGTTTATGGTAAAGCAAGAGCGGACATGGGTTTGAATGATGGAAGTGGGTTTGGCGTTATAAAAGTATTGCCTTGTTTGGTGTGCTCATGAGTAATGATGAGACGTCGTCATCTTACACTCATTTTTGACCCCCATTTATATGGGGAGGCTGTGGAGACTGAGCAGGGGCGTCAAATGGAAAATGTTTTCGAATAAAATTGTATTTTGGGTAAAAATTTAATTTTATTATTTAAAATTATAAAGATATAAATTATATTTTTATTATCGTACAAATTACAAATTAATTTCAGCCCGTAAATAAGTTTTTTGACTTCACTTGTGAGATTGAGTCATGTTTTGAGGGGATTAACATGGATTGGTGTAGACCGACTTTGAAGTATATTCTCAATAAGGTGGAGGGTTCAACTATAAAATTATGGTTTCATATTCTACTCCATAAGATCTTTACGACCATATATCATATGCTCAAAATGGTTGAATGATGAACGAGAAATTGATGTTCAAAATAAATTACTTGTGAATATTTGTTAAGAAAAAAAAAGACTTAGATCTCACATTGGTTAAAGACCAAGTGTGAGATGTGTATATATATGAGAACTCACTTGAAGAGTAATTGAATGATTAAGTTTGAAATCTTAACTCGAGCATAGGGGGATGTAGGTCCAAACTTGTTGGGGTTGGGGCATACTTGCACGACGTGGGCGATGCAAAATGTCGAGTTTAAAATGGGCTTGTGGATATTTTATCGCAACACGAAATTTATTTTTCCTCAACAAATATATAAAAAAATCTGATTAAAAATGACATATATCCTGATTTTATTTGATTGTAATCAAATTGATTTAATTGCCCCTTTAAATGCAAATTTTGTCTTCTTATATGTGGATATTTTCAAAATTCCTCAACTTTAAATGCTTATAAAAGGCTAAGACTTCTTCAAAATTTTTTCTTCAATTTTGCTCTCACAGCGGGATTATTTCTCTACAAAATTCTTCTCTTTTCTTCTTCATATTTTCCAACATTTCGATGATGAAAAAAGGCATCGCTTGTTTATTGATCACTGTAAAAGTGCTACTACTTCGATCATTGTGTTGTTATATCCTTGGAGACATTTGACCAACATTTCTCCAAATACTGTAGAAGCGACCGAATTTGCCTTTAAGGAGACTGTGTAAAACAAATCTCAACATCTAATGAAACTCGTTTCTTCTTTTTAATTTATGCTTTTTATCACATTATTTATTGATTTTTCATATCCAATAATTTAAATACAAAATATACAATTTATTTTATTATATACATATAAATATTTATTTATTTATATTTATATATTTTTATTCACTAAATTTAATTTACTGCATGAAGACTGCCAAGCAATGGTGATAACGAAAAAACTATGGGATTTCGATCACCAATTATGGTTAAAATATGAATGAAAATGTAGATACATAATTTAATTTATCAAAAATTCCATACTTTGATTAAGTAGCGGATTGTTTGGCCAAGCTGGTAGTAGGGAGGGTTAATCAAGTCATTCGTTTTCCGACACTACCTCAGCATGTTTTAGGACTGTTAGAGGAAAATAGTCATGGTCACTTTGCTGAGTTTCTTATTGGAGTTTGACATTCCTAGCTACTAGGAGTGTTTTTTTTACTTTTTTCAAAAAAAAAAAATTCCATACTTTGATTAGAATTTATTACTTGATATTTCTTTTCCTATTTGATTTTAAATTTTTGTTTATTTTGATTTTTTTAACATTAAAAATAATTTGTATTTTAAAATTTAATTGTAACGAGGCTTCAGTTAAATAATAAGATTGAAATTTTAAAATTTTTATCCTACATTAAGTAAATCATACTGTGTAAATTATATTCAAATTTATTATCATCTAAATTTTAATAAATTTTATTTTTATAATAATTTATTTTAATTTTAATTATTTGTGCTTGAAAACATAATTATCTGTCAATTGCACTGTAATAATAAAAAGGAATTAAAATTGGTTGATACTTGAGAATTAGTTTAGATAGAGAACCAAAAAATTGATAAAAGATAGTGGTAAGGTATATTGTAGAGGTTTATAGAAGGTAAAAGATTAATTACTCGATTTGTTTTAGTAGGTAAGAGCGTAGTTAGAGGAATTTTTTTATTTAGATCTTTTAAATTTTTTAAAAATTTAAATTAATAAAGATAAAATTGTACTTTGATTTCCTCTAAAAATGATAAAAATTTGATTTAATAATTTAAAAATTATAAAGATATAAACTATTAAAATGATAAATTATATTTTTACAATGGTAAAAATTATAATTTAATTTCACCTATTAAACTTTTATTTAACTTCACTCCTGCTCGTAGATGTCTTGAGAAATAAAATAAAAAACTCGAAAAAATAAAAAAAACTAAGTCAGACACGTGACACATTCACCATCTCTTTTCTTTTTTGCATTCTATAAAATGGGAAACTTTCAATTTTAATCCTTCTAATATAGTTAAATTTAAAATTTAATCTTTATATTTTAATTTCTAACATAATTTGTTCTCTATTAATTAATTCAAATAATTAATATTGTTAACTTTTATTTAAAATTTTAAATAGTTCTTATAAATTGAAGGAAGATTTTTAAATTGTAAAAGTTAATAGATTAAATTCTTAAAAATAAAAGTAGACAGATTAAATACAAAGTGTAGTTCATAGTTGTTTGAATCAGATCGGATTTGCTGGTTACCGATCCATAAAGAGGCATTAAACCTGTTGAGCAGTGAATTATTATGATCAATTGAATCAATCTAAAAATTGATTGAATTAGCTTTTTACTTTTTATAATTATTAATAATTTATTTAATAAAAGTGTACTAGCAATAGCCTGATTGGTTAGATCATCAATCCGGTTATAAAAGTTTAGCTTAAATATATTTTAATTTTTAAATTTTTACTCTATAATTTGACACAAATAAATAATCAATCCAGCGCGAAGCGTGGGAGGAACATAGTAGTTTAATTAATAGTAATGATAATTATAATGAAAACTATTCAATTTCATCCTTGGTGCAGAAGGTGCAGTTTGGATTATCCTGCCTAAGACACAAACTCAAAAGGCTCAAAACGATGATATTCATCTTCTAGGCTGCATTTTCTGCTGGAGCAGGGGCATACCATCCATGGTGGATCTCTACGGCCTTCTTTCTCCGAGCAAGCCGCGACTTTCTACGAGCTCCAGTGTTCCTATGCAGTGATCCCACCTTCACTGCTTTATCGATCACCGAATAAGCCTCGGCAATCAGCTTCTCAATCGGGAAGATTTCTTCGGCTGCTGCATCAGGCTTCTTCCTCAGCACATCCAGTGCCTCCAAAACCTTGGCGAAAATACAAAACCAGAAAAGCCATTAGACACTTCATGGAACATTATGACTATTGAAGCAGCTAATCCGAACCCAATGCTTAGCCCGCTGGTTCTTGCAACCACCTTTATGAGGCGGTATCTAGCAGATTTGGGGTTTGATCTCAGCATATGCAGCTTTCGTTATAATAAAAGAAAGATTTAACCAGACATCGCCTGAGTTGCTTACTCGGGCGACTTTATTGCACTGTGCATTATACCGTTGAAGTAACAGAAGATTTAAAGGCACAGAAAGAGACAGAAGTGCAGAAAAGGCAAAAATCAGAAATCGGTTCTTTTCCCTGGTAAGAGGCAGATGAGATATGGGTTTGGGATTGGAAGTATAATCTATGTCCAGTACCAAAGTTAGATTCATATTTTTCCGCTAATCTTTCCTGGCAAAATACAAAATATAAAAGAACTCCAATGGCTCACATGTGGCCCTAAACTGTACTAATGAGAATAATTGGCAAACCAAAGACTATGGACTTGAGATGAGTGATAGCCACTCAACGTCACTGCATTATGCATATGCTTCGTTAACATATAAACAAATCATCCAGCAAGTATAGTAACTCAATCGAAAAGATATACAAAAACCAAAAAACCATTATGATTATGCTAATATGTACTGCAAATGGTGGATCTTGCAGAATGCTTTCATACAAATCTTGTCAAATGACTAGGCAGGGATTCAAATAGTAGCTTAAGTACTGGCTCTCGTGCGAGAACAACTGAGAGTACTCTAGGACATATAAAAGTCCAAAATTCAACATTTCTAGAATCCTATGAACAGAATGAGTCTATAACCATTGTTAAAAAAAGAAAAAAAAAAAATCAAAGTAGTAAACTGGAAAGGTTAATACCTTCTTCATTCGGGTTTTGACTTCGGATTTCTTCGCTTTGTGGTAAACCCGCCTTTTCTCGGCTTGTCGAGCCCTCTTAGCAGCTGAATCAGCCGCCTTCTTTGGTGCAACCTCACAAACAACAAAAGAACGATGAATTGGTTTCGGAGTCACTGTACTAAAAGACAGATTCCCTGAAAAAAAAACACCAAACAAATCAAAATTCATCATCAATCTTCACAAAAAGGAAGATTATTTTAAGGAAGCAGTTCATATCTAAAATGTTGATTATTCACTAAGAGAAAAAGGGGACTAAAGCTTACATATAACAAATAGCTAAAAAAATACTAAATTCCCAACAAGCTCAATTAAATTGCCAAGCAATGTATAGTAGGAAACAAGTGAAGGACTACAATGGGGAATCGAAAATGCTGATAATATACTCAGAATCAAATACTTAACCAAAATTCAACTTTCCCCAGGAATTTCTTGCCAACCAAACATTGAATTCATCCGATAAAAAAAATGTGGGGCAATGAACTCATATAAAAACCACCCTAAAACTAGCAGTAGCAAAGGGTTCATTTTCTCCTAAAATTATAATGACCCATAAACTGAAACTTAAAATAATAAGAATTTCACTTCAATTTAACAGAAAGAGAAATGGGTATTGCATAAAACATGATAATATGAGGGGAAAAAAGGATAAAAAAAACACCATACCTTTGGAGAAGAGATTGTGAGAGAGGTTACTGGAGAAACTGAGAGTCTTGAAAGCATAAGAAGAAGAAGAGTTGATGTTGGTTTTAAGTGAAAGGGAATTGAGCTTAGATTGAAGAGAGAAGCATGAAGAAGACAAGCAACAGTTAAGTGCAGTCGCCATTTTTGCTTGCTCAGTTTCTTCCCCTTTCTATATATTATCTAAACAAATGAAATTTGAGCTATATGTTATGGTTTTTTATTTATTGTCTTCAGCCTTTTTGCTTATCCGATATATCCATAGCCAGAACAGAGGGTGAAGGCGTAAAGCTTGAGTGGATTTTTTATAATTCCTCTTTTACCCCCACTCTTTCCCTCCAAAACGGCACGTCGTTTTGATGGTCTTTCTTGCTTTGTGTTTTTAAGTTTATGGGCAATTAAAGTAATTTCATCGAAGGGCCAAAACAATTTTAGTTTTCTTTTGTCAAGAAAATGGGTAAATTTATGCCAACAAAGGACAACTTTAATACAAAATACACCTTTTACTATGAAAAAAAAAAAAAACTCTTAATCTCGAGTTTTGATCCGACCTGATTTATTAAGGTCGGATTTCTATACATTCAATGTATTCTACCAATAGAGGAATATGTAGATTTGAACATAGTAAAATAAGAAATTGAAAATTTTTGTTGAACCTATCTTATTTCAAGATAGTTACAAAAATAATTTTAATATATATTAAAATTTTGCTTCCAATAAATAAATACACAAATAATATATATATATATATATATATATATATATTAAGTTTTAAGTTTAAACTCAAAAAAATTAAACGAGATTATCTAGTGCAGAATTTTTAAACTCCACAAACACTTCAATCTTTTAAGACTACTTTGAAATAGAAAATAGGTGGCATTATATTAAATACTCAACTTAAAAAAAAAAATCTTATTTGCTTCAAAATAAAAAATAAAATAATTAAAAATATAATCTTATTTGCTTAAAAATAAATAATAAAATAATTAAAAAATATAAACTTATTTGCTTAAAAATAAATATTAAAACAATTAAATTAAATTTAAGACCGGGCGACGAGGAGTCAAGTCTTCTAGTAAATTTCAAATTTGGGACAAAATTTGTTTCTTAAGAATTGAGGTTGGGTTGAGGTGGCTAAGCTTCAGGTCCGAGTCAAAGCATGCAAAAATCCACCCCGCCCTACCTCATTGCCATCCCTAATATTGTTATTTAAAGTGTTGATTGATTTGGTGTTATTTTCAAGAGTAAATTGCACTATTAGTCACGAAATTATGAGTAACTCTTCATTTTAGCCATTTAACTAAACAAAGTGGTACAATAAATCAATTACCTATCGACGAGTAAAAAAAATACTTTAGATCCAAGACGACCTAACAAACAATGTAGGAAATCAAAGTTTTTTTTTCAAATTTGGTTCGCAAATTTATTAAGTTTAAAGTTGTTTTATGAAAAAAAATTAAATTGTAAAAGAGAAAGAGAAAGTGAGACCTTAATTACTCAACAACAGATCGAGGTAAGTTTTAGGTATTGAGAACCTTATATGTGAATTAGAATTGACAGAAATTCTGTGCTAAATTGCTCGTGCGAATGATTCAATATAATCCGTCGTTCATGGCCGATATAATAAGATAGTGAAATAAAATTAGAATCGAATGATTTCTAGACACATGAAGGTTTTAGAAATTTTATGACATTAGATTTGCCTAGATGCTCATTGACCGAAATTGATGCAAATAGTGAAAATAGAAAAAGTCATATAACATAAATTTTCACAGTCCAATGACAAATGAATACTTTTAAATAGTTTAGTGACCAAATTGTAATATTTTTTAATTAAATTATCCAAACGAAAACTTACCTATAATTTAATGACTAATTGTGTAATTTTTCCTATTTCCAATTGAGACCCAACCTAGCTGTGAAATTACCAAATGCATAATATTCTTTCCTTCCATTTTATCATTTCAATCAAAATTGTCAATTTAATATAGATTTGTCACCTAAATTTTTTCATCCGCGAATGTACTAATCATAATTTAATTAATGCAAGAATCCAATTTTAACTAAATTTACATCAAATAAAAAAAAATTCAAAAGGTTAAAATTCAAATAAAAACCCTTCCATTTAAAAAAAATTAATATTTGATAGTTAGAAATCCACAGGTAATTTTAAAAAATATTTTTTAAAATAATTTACGATAAATTTAAAAAATTATAAGAATATAAAATAAATTCCAAATTTATGCAATATAATACACAATCTTTTTGGTTCAAAAAACAAAACACAAACTTTAATTTAGTATGAAAATAAGAAAACAATTTTGATTCAATTAATAAATATATTTAATAATATAATCATGTAAAAAATGCAACATTGATGATGTCTGTAACTTAAAATATTGGTGTTTAGATTATAAGGATGCCGAATCCTTATAATCTATACACTACTATTTAATAATTTATTCAGTACCAGTTCGAAAAAGAAAATCTATAACCTGTTTCTTTGTGGGGGAAACCCCAAAATATGAAAAATGGCCTTTGTTGCCATTCCCATATTTAGACATTTCAGTGCAAGATCAAAAATATGAACTATGAAGTTAAAACAACGATCATTTAGCATTTAACATTTACATATCGGTTATGTAAACATACAAACATGTAAAATATAAACATCCTCCCATATTGTATCTAATTAGCTTCCCAAAAACCTAAAATCTTTCAGCTGTCATTACTACTGGAGTTGCTTCAGTATATTTTCTTACCAGATATGGACCCCTCTGAACAGCTTCTTGCAACTGCATTCCAAAAATAGCCATGAATCATCATACTTTGCCATATACAAAGACAAACAGATTTTGCAAACTGCAGATCAGAGTGATGTTATCTTATGTTACGTGGATACAGGCCCTTGAAGGGACTCATCCAAATATGTGACCTTTGACACAGGTGTCAGACTCGGTACTTCAAGTAGGAGCAACATAGATTACATCTATGGATGTTATGAAAAGGGTATAACTTACAGTTACCAAATCACATGCTCGGTATGAATTTGAGATCTCTTTTGAGACCACCATGGAATTCACATCATGCCCAAAATGTGGAATAAAAGAGGCAGGAAGCGTATTAGTTTATAACTAACCTTCCCAGCTATGCCAGAGAGTGCAGGGTCGCTGACGAGTTTACTTGACATGAATGACCTGTGGATTGCCTTGCAACAGTTGTATCTAGCCTCCATAGCTAACAGCACAGAAATAATTGTAAAGTGTAACTTTGACAAGACAATCATACAACATAAGAAAAAAAGGAAACATGGGAGTCTGGGATTCCTTTTAGTGCTCAAAAGATTAGACAAGAAATAGCCAAAGATGATTTCATGTGTATAAGGGAGCTACGGTTGTTCCAAAGAATGGAGACATTTCGATTTGGAAAAGAAAGGAGGTGATGTATTACGATGTTGAAAGCAATACCTATTTTTGTAGTTTCAGCAGTTGGATCAGTCACTATGTTTATTATCTCCGGTTTTGAGCAAATCTCCATCAGGCACCATACTCGAGCTACTAACCCTGTTATTACTCTGTACCCCTGATATCAGCAAGAATGATACAATGTTAATTTCTTGACGTATGGTCATTTAGAAAAATATGTGCACCAAAACAAAGCATGACATTGGTGGGGGAACAAATACAAACAGCTTCAAAGGTCAAAGCTCTTCTATATCATCTTAGGCTGCAACCACAATAGGAAAATCCAGGTATATTCTTTGTTCTTCAGTCCATTTGACTTAATAATCTGGTTGCCCTTTCCTTTGGGTAAGAATATAGTCATGTGAAAGCAGCAAGTTCCAATATTAGTTATGATGAAATTTTCCATAAACAGGAAGTTATTTTATTTTCATTTCTTAGATAAGTAAACGGTTAGCAATTAAACGTTCTTCCCTTAAATCTAGAGAAATTACTACGGAATGACTCCTAGAGGTAAGGTGAAAGCAATTTAAACTATAACATAGGGGCTCAAAATCTTTTTTTTTTTTTTTTTTTGGTTTTTGGGGGGGGGGGGGGGGGGGGAAGGGGCGTAAATATTGTAATACAAGTCAAAAGTTTCCATTTTCTCATCTTGGCAGCAAACAAAGTAGTGTTAACAGCAGAGTCTATGTTATACATCTGCTAGTGCTCTTCAAAGTTCATAATAAAAACCATTTTTACAAAGTAAATAGTGTCAAATTCTGACCAATATCCTGGTAAAATACCTATTACAAACAAGGAATATGGGAAGTAGGTAAGCCCCAGAATCTTAAGCTTTGCTAGTAGGAAAAAGCTTAAATAGGGCCCTCTGAAACTTAACTGGATTCTATCATAAACGTAAACCCAATGTGTCAAAAAAAATATATAGATTGATTGTCAAGAAGAAATACTCACAGCCAGACGAAATTCTGCAGCCTGTTGAAGAACTGATAGCAAAAGACCCTGCCAATCATGCAAAAGACATTAATGAACATTTTTTAAAGGAAAATATAGGGGAAGATGCAATGCATATGAGTTCAATAATGTACTTGGGATCGACATGATAACCTTTTCCCCTTTGCTTACTATATAACTTTTCAAATCATTTAAAGGATGACATTAAACAACGTCCTTCAAGATAAAGAAGGATAGCATATTTCTTTTAGAATTGCTTACAGATGGTGTCAGCTTCGAACTTTCTGATGCTACTTCATAGACCAGACGTCGAAGACTTTCTTCTGCATCACCATTTAATATTACACCATCCTCAGGTCGGTTTTCTCCCACAACATTCCCCCAAGCATGCAATGCAGCCTAAATTGCAATATGAAAACCCATCAGTAGTCAGAATACTAAAGTGAAAAAGCAATCTGATAGTTGTGCAGAATATGCTCTGGCGAAGATCCACTTCAAGACATATTTTGCCAATTCAGACAATGTCATAATAGAAGTTACATCAGATTTCCAAGCAGCCAGGTGAAAACTACTATTTCCGGTGAACTACCTAGACTCTTTAAACATTAGAGTGAAACTTTTTTAAAGCTCAAAGAAAAACCAATATGTTATAACTAAAAAGGGCCACTGAAATAGATGGAAGGCGAACAAAGTTGATGCTTAAGAAACCACAGGAAAGCTAACAGGCTAATCTCCATTGAAAATACAACTGAAACATATAAATCCTTATTCACATATGTATTCTCTAATATGAACCTCCAAGCACATAGAAAATGACCATACATGCTGATGGGTTAATCAAAGTAGATAGTTTAGTTTAAGATAACATTATTGGAAGGTTATTTATGAACAAATAGGTAATGGTTTAACCCAGTCATGAGTCGGATCATTTAAGAATCACTGAGATATCATATTTCAAGATAACAGAGAATCACATGCATAGTTGTATTTATGCTGTGATTTTGGTTCTTAATCGACTTAGTCAAAGAGTCTCCAAAGTATGTAATGCATTATGACCAGTGAAGAATATCAGGCAAAATGAGAACAGATAAAAAAGCAAATGAAAATTACATGCTTACCAACTGTTTACCACCTCCTTGCCGATCAAATGCAGCATGAACAATATGCCTTGCAGCAGGAGGAAAACTTGTCAGCAGCAACACAGCTCCTTGGATTGCTAAAAGCATCAGAAAATAGGAGGAAAAAATAAGGCATAAAAAGTAATTGTTTTAGGATTATTAACTTAATGATAATCTCTTCATCTACTCCCCATCTTGGGTTTTTCTGGGAGTACCTCAGTCCGAAACATGTTTGGACACAGGTATTGGGGTATGACCCCCCAGATGTATGAAAAAAATTGAAACAACTAAACAAAATCACAATGGATAAATACCCATATTCGACACTCACACTTGAGTCCGAGAGATATAGGCCTAAAAAATACTTACATGATCCTATTCCACCAAGAGCTTCAAGTGCAGATTCACGTTCATCTGTATCTTGACTATCCAACAGCCCAAGTCTCACATCAATGGCTGAAATCAAACTTTTGGCACCTGAATATAGAAGAAAAGAGGGGAGCTCAAAACATATATACCTATATGCATAAAATATTCAGGAAAATGAGTAAAGAAAAAATATTATGTCCTTCATGATAGTAACCAAATTTCAAATTTCCAGGATTTTTTTTAGTTGGTTATCGCTTTTTCTCGTCCTAGCACTGTGCAATAGGGAAACCCACAGTTGGGTACAAGGTGCTAAGAGAATATTGCCACAGCATCCAGAACAAAGAAAGACCCAAGTAAAATTATAACAAGAATAAAATCATAACAACAGTTACATTTTCAGTCTTTTACGCTTCCATGGATCCTTAATTCTAAGTAAAATTAAAGTAAGCGACAGTCTTCAATGAATAAATTTCAGAACTGAGAGGCATAACCCTTACTTGGTTCATCAACAAACATGTATATGTTCTCCTTGGATAAAAGCCTTCCACTTATCATAAATGCTCTTGATCGTAGAATTGATTCCATCGATGAGTTGCTATAAAGTAAATAAAGGGGATTACAATATAAACAATGAAAAACTGGTTGTAAATAAAGTAACAATAGTTTTATAAAATAAAAATATATATAATTAATCCTCATATAAGCACCTGATTATAGAATGAAGTAATTGAAGGGTGGTCCTTGCCAAGAACTCTGCACCATGCTGGACTTCAGTCAACTGCATAAATGTCTAGTCAATATTCCATTCAAAATGCACATGAAAACTTTAATATTAAAGATATGCATTCTGGCCCAGGGTTAAATGAATAACCTCATACAAGAGCTCTAAAGCACTTAGGGTTACAAGGGTGTCATTTGAATTCTTGATCTCGGCCTCCAATAAACTGAGCAGATTTGAATTATATATTACAGATGCTATGGAGCTGGAAATAGAGAATAACTTCACTATCAATGATAAAACACGGACACGCCCCTGAAAAAGGATTTACGGTTAAGACTGGAATCCAACTATAAGAAAATTTCTAGAGCATAAGTAGAAACTACATAAATGTCAAAATTTGAACTGGTGCTTAGCTGGGGTTTTAAATTTCATGCCACTGCAGACATCTAAAGATGATAAAATTAAATAGACATTAGCAAAGACTATCTTTTCTCTAAATAAACAGAATTCCAGGCATTTTTTGTGATGCTGATAGCTAAAGAAGCTAGAATTCAAGTAAAAGAATTGTATAAGCAGCTGACAGTCTTTCAAATATATGCCCGTAAATATAAGAAGAAGATTATGAAACAAAGGGAACACAGATGAGACCAGTAATAGAAAAGGTCAAAGAGCACACAAGAAAAAATATCATACCAGCGAGGAACATCGAGATGCTACGTTCCCAAGGTGTGTAGCTTCATTGATGTTAGACGGGAAGATAATGCCCTCCATAAAATTTCACAAAAACCGAATTGTGATTTCAGTAAACTGAATCTCTAATGGTACAATGCATTAAAAAGATTAAACCTTAGAGAACAAGTGATCTAAGGCCAAGTCCTCACCATGGCTTCAGGAAACTGAGCTAAATTCTTGATGGCATCAATCGCAGCAGTTGCGACTTGTTCATCGCTGCATGTGAGTAATGCATAAAGAGTAATTTCAAACAACTTTCATAAACTTTATTATCAGTGAGTATGCTCTTCAAACTACTTCAAATAATTGCCAACTCTAAGGAGCAGTGCCAAAATATCTCCAATACTACAATACAATTGAGGCAAAAGAAAGCAGTGTGGTTTCCATATTCATCACAGTATCCCCTAAACAGATCGAGAATCACACATTTAAATTTATCCTACATTTCCCGATCATACACCCCTGAAATACTCTATAATTTGCCGTACACCTCTTTAAAACATGCCAGATTAGAAAGCCAAAAAGAAGATTAGCAGAAACAGCCAAGAACCATACCACAACATTTATGATTACCAATTCATCAAAATTAATTAAAATTTTCGGGAAAGAAGCTTGGATTACAAATTTAAAGCTAATTGACTTCCAACCCAAAAAAGGATGAACAAAGTTTTTGTAAACGTAAGCTATGACAGCTCATATGATCAATGGCATCACAAATTCCAAGTAAAATGAACCCAAAAAATTGAAAAATCTATGCATCTAAAAAATAATTGATAACCACATTTTCCATGTCCATGTATCAACTATAAGTTTGTCTGCACTCACATGCACAAACCAAAAAAGATAAGAGAGAATATGACAAATTTTACTGCAAATACAAGGCTAAACCATGAACAATGAAGGTATAGATTTCAAGGCTCAGTGTGATAGGTTCTTACCCATTTATCAGACAGTCCAGTAAGAGTGGATAAATATCACAGTCAATAATCAGCTTTATGGCGTATATAGATTTGTCATCAAAGTTCTTTAAAAAGGATGAAACCTGGATGAAGTTATCAACATTTAGAAAAAAAACAAGTTAATTTACAATGGTATATTAATTTTGTCTTAATTTAAGCACATTCGATCGTGCTTTGCTTATAAATTCTGTGGCCATATAACATTGTAAATCTCAATAACTGTCAGTCTGATCCATATCTTGAAAGGGATCTGGAATAAACAGTTGTGGCAAACACTTGGATAAAACCTTTTAGAGATTTAACTCTTACGACAGCTACGAGGAAATCTTTGACATTAGAATTAAACTTAGTAAGTGCAAAAATTACAAAAGAAATAATTGAAGAATGTTAAGAATTGTACACATACCGTTTTGCACGATAAACAACGAACAGTTTGGGAATCTGCCTTGAGGCCAACTTGAACAAAAGTCTAAAAAACAGAAGATGTAGCTTCAAATTTCGTAATAAATTCACAAGCCTATATAAATGAGGACATTATAAATTCCAAAGTCCAAACTGTTAAAAATGCTACTTTAGACTAACTTATTCAAGATCTTAAAACATGTCAAAAACTGTGTCCATTCTGGAACATTTCAAACCCAAAACATAACTATCAAGGAATTAATAATCACTAACAACTCAAACCTACACTCAAAACATCAAAATGTTTTTGTAATGCTAATAGTATCTGAAGATTCTCATTCCCACAAGGCATCCAAACAAAATATATTACATTTGAAGCTAATCAACTGTTTTTCCTTTACAAGTGAAAAACAAGCAATTAATTTAGCGAAGACAGACCAAATGCATACCATGTATTGTGGAATGAGTGAGGCGCCATACTTGGTCTTAAACACTCTCTCCAAACAAGCAACCAGAGTATTTTCCAGGCCAGGCACATCGGATTTAGTTTGCAAAGCACTGCAAGAGGGCTAGTAAAAGCTAAAACCCTATTATTTTAAGTCAAAACTGAAAACCCTAAAACAAATCCCCCACAACAAAAAGTGGCTCCTTTCAGCATCAAAGCAACAAAGTTATATGATTGCAATTACATAACAAATACCCAGTAAAGAAATTCCTAGAAATACCCAAATTAATAAAGAGATAAAAATGAGCATAAAAGAAATTTTAAGTGGAAGTAAAAAGGAGTGCCTGATGATGACAGGGAGGGGGAAACGGTCGAGAAAATCTTTGACAGCGGCGTCGTTGAGAGAACCGGGGTGGTGAGCGAAATCAGAAGCTGAGTCGAGCAACTGAGTAGGATCATCGAGCGAGAATTCTTCATCCATAGTTGTGGATTGTTTGGAGTATGTGTGAAGCGGCGAAGAAAGAGAGATTTTGAGAGCCAAAGTTAGCGCGGCTGAAACGTCAGTGAAAGAAAGGAATTTGGGTAATGACGCGTGCACAAAAATGAAGTTAACAAAGAGAATGTACCATTGAAGCCTCTGCACGTGATAATTGTTACAGCATTTTTGGTTCAATGTAATGGCATAGCCATTACAATCCTATTCCGTAGGCCCACCTTAAACACATGTTTGGTTCAATGGAGTACCTTATTACGGGTTTATTTTATTACGGGACTATATAATGAATATCTGTTTTCTATTCTGTTTCTTCATCACTGATTACTCATTCGGTGGTTAAGAAGACCTTCACACTCTCCATTTTGCCCTCTCTCATTTTCTCACATGAAAAAAAGTAGACGGACAATCTTTCATCGCAGTGTCAGGTAAAACATTTTCTCCTTCCATTCCTTCCATATTCCTCTCTTCTAAATTTTCTACCCTCTTTTTTTGCTTTCTTTTTCTTTCTCTCAATAGTGTTTAAGGAGACCCAAAGATTTCCCCTTCACCTCCACAATATTTCGCTTCAAAATCATCCATTTGCTTCTTCGATATTTACAAAGCAATTCCTATCTCTTTCCTTCTTTCAACTTCACTTTTGTTTACTTCGCATTCAATCAATGATTTTCTAGTAATGATATTAGAGTTACTTTTGTTGATTTTGTGTCCTTTTTAATAATTTTTCACTTTTGAAGTATGATATCTACAATGAACGTTTAAGTTATTGATCAATAGTACATCAATGATCAATGAGTACACATGATGTATTCTAATTAGTTGTTGTATTTTTTTCAAACATTGTTATCGATAGGGCCCAAAAGTGTAATGAAACTATGGTTTAGATATAAAAAAATGAGGCAAAAAGTTTAGGACACAAATTTTAATTCGAAATTGAGTTGAAAATTTGGAGTCGATTTTTTATTTAAGAATTTTGAAGAAGTTAAAATCTCTAAATTTCTTGATTAGAAAGAAAATTCATTTGATTCTTCTCTTTGATGGAGCTTTGATTTAAGGGTTGTCTAGACTTGATTTTAAAATGATGTGATTTGCTTTAAGGGTTGTTGTAACTTGATCTTGAAGCTAAGTTTGGCAAGATACTTGCTTGAGAATTTGATTTGATTGGATTAGATTTAAGGGTATTTGAGACTTGATCTTGAAGTTGAGTTGTAGAGAGTTTGAATTCAAGGGCTTTTGGGACTTGATCTTGGATGATTAAATCTGGTCCAAGTGTCGTGGTGACTTGCTATTGAAACTAGTTTTGACCTCCTTTCTTTAGTTGAATTATATCAGAAGGTGCTTTGTTAAAAAATGTCTTTTACCTTCCTCTCCTCAATTGAATTAGATCAAAAGACTACTTTTCGTATGTATCGTTTTTCAAAGAATTCGTTAGAGAATTTCTAGACTTTTAAACTTGTGAAATGTGAAGTTTTTGTTGAATAGATTGGAAATGACCTTCTTTTACAATATCTAAGTCAACAAAGTTCTAGTCAACAAAGTTCTTATAAAATTTAACTTCTTTATTTGAGTGTTCTACAAGAATTAAACTACTTTATTAATTATTTATCTTTTATTAATTTAATTAATTAAAGATAAAATAATCATTTAATATTATCACTTAATTATTTTAATTCAATTAGTGATAATATAATTTTTTATTAATTATCTCTTAATTAATTTAAATTAAATAGGGAAAAATAATTTTGACTCAATATATTATGTCATCATTTTTACGGCTTTTTTTATTAAAATGACCCAAATAAATTAATTAAGTACCAAAATGAACCACTTTTTAAATAAAATACGAAAATGACCCTAAATCTACAGTAAAAGTTGGTGGAGACAAATTATATGGCGCCACCAACTTCCCACGTCAGCAAGGAGGTTAAAAAAATTAATTTTTTGGTGGAGTCATGTAGAATGGCGCCACCTGTATAAAATACAAGGGAAATACTGTGAAATCTGAAAAATTGGGGCCTTTAAAAATAATTTCTCATTTTCTGGTGGAGCCATTTTAAATGATGCCACCAAACCTAACACCCTGCAGATTTGTTTTCCAAAATTCAAAATTTTAATTTTGATTTATTTTAGATTTTAGCTAAATAAATTTTTTAATTTTTCTAAAATTTAATAACTTAATTTAATTCTTTTTGTCACACCTTTTACCCAACTCGATTGTTGGGTCAAAGTTACGAGATGTCACATTCGTTGCTGAAGTAATTACAATCCCTCTAAATCAATTAAACATCTTTATTCAAGTTTTTAGGTTCATAATACATTTAAAGTAAGATTTACACATTTATTCAAGCTTAACATGAGCTTACGAAAGCTTCTTAGGTAGTCAAAGGTTGTTTAGGAACCAAAATGTAAAGTTCCAAACTATCAGGAGCTTGTCATGACTTCATGGATTCTCACGTCACGACGTCACATTCTAATTCATCTCTTTGTGACCTCTAGAGCTCCACATTGCGACGTTACTCTCTAATTTGCCTCGTGCAACTTCAAAAGCTCCACATCACGAATTCAATCTTACCACTTTAAAACTTAAGCAATCTGCTCCCTATCACTTAGATCAACATTTATATGGTACATAATATCCATATCAACCAACAACCATTGAAACATGCCAATTTCCAGCCTTGATTATCACCTAACTCAACTCAATTCCAAATCATATCAACCTAATTTACAAGATTTACAAAATGGACCTAAAACACCAAAGCTTTCATTAAATTCAATCAAAATATTTCTAACATATTCCTATGTACATGCCAAAAACTAATGCCCAAAAATTTAGATTCATACTCTCTTCCAAGCTTAATTTGTGATGAGATGAGTCGATGTCAATCTTCACTTTAAGCTTCAAAACGATCTTAACCTACTAGTTCTCATTTTGTTTGCTTAGACATTTTTACTAATTTATTTACTTTTTCCTAACAAATAGGTAATTTCAAAATTTCTATAATTTAGTCCTTAACTAAATGGAATCAACAATCATTAAACTTCACTTAACATTTATTCCAATAGCGTTGAACATTTCACTTAAATGCTTCATATTAACATCTATTTCATAAATTTAAGTTTTATACTCTTTGCAATTTAGTTCTTTTTTTTAACAATTTCACAACTACAGATGCAATATTTTAATTCCAATACCACTTTACTTCCAAATAATTTCCAAAATAAAAATCATCATTTTCAACTAATATATTTTCTAAAACTATTTATTGAGTTTTCCATTTAGGGTTTTAATTACAATAGAACGCTTGAAATGAACCCTTTCTTTTTCCTTCACTCATTGGCTATGTCTTTGCCCTTATCGCCTACTTGATGCTCACTTCTCTTCTCCTTCTCTTCATTTAGACGACACATATACAACTTTCAATATCAAAACAAAAATCACAAACTACTTCCATGCTTTTGATGAGATAAACATTAAGGCCTAATTTAAGAATGCTTCTCAAAAGTGCTTTGAAAAAGAAAACACTTTTGGGAAGAAGTTAAAATTTTAAGCTTCTAAAAAAAAGTTCTTTTAGGCGAATTTTTAGTTTGGAAGAAGCACTTTTTCTCTCAAAAAGCAGCTTGTTTTAAGAATGCTTTTGTCACAAAAGTGCTTCTTATAAGCAATACTAAGCCAACCTTAACTCCTAAATGAAAACTTATCGTTCTTACCTTAACCTTTCTCAAAATCTCGAACTTTTCTTCACTATTTTTCTCCTCCAAAATGAATATTAGCTAGATTTACAAGAAAATAAACTTACAATGGAGTTGTTCTATCGATTTCACTTAGAGTCTATGGTGAAAATTTGGATGTTAAAGTTTAAGAGAGGTGAAAATGGTAGAAGGGACTAAATTGAGAGAAAATGAAACTTAATTGGTTAGAAATGAGAGAGAAACATGGAGGAAAAGAATGAAAATGTTGATGATGTTTCCTTTTTTTTCTACATCTTCTCCAACAAAATATCAATCCATCTTTTATTTATTTCAATAATTTAATGATATTTAATTAATAAAAATCTAATAATTACCATGCCACACATATGGTTACTATTCACTCCTATTCTCATCCCCTCTTTTTTTTAGTTTCATGGTCAAATTACTCTCCAGGTCTTTCCTCTTTTTTTCTCATGCATCAAATTCAATCATTTCTTATTTCGAATTTTTACATTATGAATCAATACTTCTCACATTTTTATAATTTAGTCCATTTCTTAAATTAATTTACCTAAATTCAAATGCCTTTTTAATTTCTTATAATATCCAATTACCTTCTTCACTAATATTAATAATTTTATTTTATCTACTCCAAAAATTCTAACATGTGCACAATCCAAATTGACATTATTCACATCTCGGGGGTGTTAGGGATGTTACACTTTTTAAAACAAAATTTTTGCATTCGTCCTTAATATTTTATAATATCACTTTGGGAAAAATCTTAAAAGTATACATGAACTTTGATTCAATGTGCAATTTGATACATCAACTTTGATTTGGTGCAATTATGCACATAAAAATTTAATTTTGATCAATTATAAACATTCAAAGAAATAAATACATCTTTTACCAAAAAAAAAAAAGAAAAAAATACATCAAAGTATTTTTATATTGGATAAATCTAATTATTTGTATATGCAATACATAAAAAAATGCTATATCAATAATATTGTTGATAATTTTTGAGAATTGGATCAAATCAAAATTTCATGTATAAAATTGCACAAAATCAAAGTTAACGTATAAAACTGCACATTAAACTAAAGTTCATATATATTTTTGAGATTTATTCCTATTATTCTCAATTTTATCCTAAACTTTGATGAAGTTTTATTTTAGGGAAGCTTCAAAAATAATGTTGAAAAATATTGATTCTCCTTTACTCTAATGAAAATTTAGAAGAAACAATAAATCAATGATTTGGATTTAGTTAGTAGAAGATCGCGTTTTCAATCTATACAAGTTATTATTTATGTGTCTCAACTAATGAGGCTCAGAGCTAGTTTAATATTGCTTTTGAAAAGTACTTTAAAAAAGTGTGATGAAAAAGTACTTTTGAGAATTATTTTTAAAAAATTTGGTTTAAGATTTAAGTGTTTAACATTATTGTCAAAAAATGTTTTTGGGAAATAAAATGTTCATTTTATACATGATCTTGTAAAGTAACAAATATGTATTTAAATAATGTTCAAATTAGTTGATATTATAATATTTTAGCAAGAATATAAAAAATAATTTATTATAACTTATTGTTAATATTTTAATATATAAAATATTAATTTTAAATATTTCTAAGAAATTAATATTAATTATTTATAAAATTTAATTAGAATACATAAACTATATTTTAAATATTTAAATGGGAAAAAAACGAAAAAAATTAAATGGGGAATCAAAATGAGAAGATGCGATTAGAGAAACTAGAAATAAAGAGATAGCGTGAGAGCACCATACCTTGAAGATTTTAAAGAAAATGGAAGAATGGAAGAAATTGTTACTGTGAAAAATGTTAAGGACAAAAAAGTAATTAATTAGCCAAAAGCATTTTTAACCGAGAAAAAGTTGAATTCAATTGAAGAAAAAAGATTTTTTAAACGGGCTTTTAAAGTTAAATTGAAGTTTATTCAGTAAATAATTTAAGGGAAAAGCGGGTTTTTTACATATTTAGTATAAAAAAATTTTAAACACTGAAATAGGCGCGACCCATTTTTTTAATAATATTTTTTAAATATTATTTTTTTAATATTTTTTAATATTTTTTTAAAAATTTAAAATGTAAAACGGGTTGAATTGGGTCGAGCCTGACCCGGTGGCGTGACCTGTCGCGCCTGCTGCAGGGGCGTGACTTCCTCGCAGCCCTGTCCTCTGCCCGTGCCATCTCTGCCCTCCCCATATGTATTGTCATTTCATTTTTGGGAGGAATTTAAACAAAGTAAAAAAATTTTTTTTTTTGAATGGGATTAATTTATTATTTTTATGCGTAAATTTTTTAATAATTTTGAAATTAAGTTTAATAATTTTTTAATATTATTATTTTAATAATCTTATTAATTTATTATTTTTTATGCTTAAATTTTTTAATAATTTTGAAATTAAGTTTAATAATTTTTAAATATTATTATTTTAATAATTCTGAAATTAAGTTTAATAATTTTTTAATATTATTATTTTAATATTGTTATTAATTTATTATTTTTTATGCTTAAATTTTTTAATAATTTTGAAATTAAATTTAATAATTTTTTAATATTATTATTTTAATAATGTTAATAATTTATTATTTTTATGCTTAAATTTTTTAATAATTTTGAAATTAAGTTTAATAATTTTTAATATTATTATTTTAATAATGTTATTAATTTATTATTTTTTATGCTTAAATTTTTTAATAATTTGGAAATTAAGTCTAATAATTTTTTAATATTATTATTTTAATAATTTTTATTGGATTGTAATAAAAATACGAGTTGCGCCTGTTAGATAGGCTCAACATGTACAGTGGGGCCCACATGCTAAATTTTCCCTATACATACGCCGTAAACTATGAGCAATATGCAAAAATTTTACAGAAAAAAAATTTAAGGGTTAGCAGAAGTGAAAAGAGAGAAAGAAGAAGGAAAGGAAGAAAAAGAAGAAGAAGAAGGTATTTTAGTTTATTTTTTTTAAACAGAATGTAGAATTTTGTTAGAAATTTTATTATTTAAAGTTATTTTGTTAGACTAATAATTTTTTTGTTAGCTTCTGAATGAAAAATTTTGCATCAAAATTTTTAAAAATTTTGATAATTTTGAAATTTTTTTAACAGATCTAGTATTGAAAATGAAGAATAAATTTTTCGTATGCGTTTATTTCGATGGAGAAATTTTGACAACAAGCGTCGGATGGATATTTGAATGCTGCAAACAAGTTGCAATGAGATTTAATAGAAATATCTCGTTTGATGATATGAAGGAAAAAATTAGTGAAAAATTTTATAGACGGTGTGGGAGAAGGATCTCGAAACTTTTTTACAAGTTTCCAGTTTCAATGGATCCCATAAAATTCACAGAAATGGAACTTGTAGACGATGAAGACGTGGAGACAATGGTCGCTCTTTATTGTCAGAGCAACCAAAATGCACCGATTCATTTATTTGCTAAGTTAGTTGTTGTGGAGTCAACAAAAGATCCAACTCTATTAGGTGAAGAAGATGTACCTCAAGAGCCGTGTATGGTGGTTCCTATGTTATACGTTGGTAGTCAATCAACTACACATAGGATCGACATTGATCTTAATGTTGCACCCGAGACTGATGTGGTTGGTGATGACTTATACCAAAGTAGTGATCCTTCTGATTATGAAGTCGATATTGATAGTGATCCCGACGTGGATGATGTCCCGAGTGATATTGACGATGAATGCGTGAACAAGGATGGAAACATTAATGCGTCTTCAGTCGGGAACCAGATTCGTTGTATTGTGATACACAATAATCTTGGGGCATACATGTCTCAGATAGACCCAGATGTGGCGCATGCAGCCGAGTTCTCGGAGTACCTTGAGATAGTACCTGCTCACTAGATGGCCGTATATTCTGATTCTGAGGAGTTGTTCGTGGGCTAGAGATTCGAAACTAAAGAAGAGTACGTATTTGCCAGTAAGCGGTATAGTATGAATATATCAGTAGACTACAAAGTCATTGAGTCTAAACCGACATTATATATTGGAGAGTGTTGGAAGTCGGCGGAAGGATACAATTGGCGGATATGAGCTGCATTTATCCAGAAGTCTCAGATGTGGGAGATACGAAAATTTGTTGGGCCTCACATATGTACTTCAACACGAATGACAGAAGATCATGGAAAACTTGATTCAAAAACTATCTGTACATACATCATGCCAATGGTTGAAGACATGCTGACCATTAAAGTTTTAGTACTAATTGCCAAAATGTAGGCACGATTACAGTATCGAGTATCATACCGAAAGACATGGATAGCTAAACAGATGGCAATAGAGTAATTGTACGGAAATTTCGATGCGTCGTACAATGCGTTGCAGGGATGGATTGCAGCAATGAGGGACTAGGTACCAGGGACTGTCATTGAGTTGCAGATACGACCTTATTACGACTCAGATGAGCAACGACAATCGGGTAAAAGAATTTTCCATCGGATGTTCTGGACATTTGATCCATGTGTGCATGTATTTCCCCACTGCAAGCCGTTTGTCCAAGTAGATGGGACATGGCTATACAGTAAATATACACAAATCTTACTTATTGCGATTACTCAAGACGGGAACAGAAACGTGCTCCTGATTGCGTTTGCCATCGTAGATAAGGAGAACATGAAGTCGTGGGAATTCTTTCTTACAAATTTGCGGAGGTATGTAATTAGTAATAATAATATTTGCATCATATATGATAAAGAGAAATGATTAATTGCAGCCATTCGATGTTTTGAACTGCCATGGAGATCCGTTTACTGAATACGGCACATCGTGACTAAGTTCCATCGAGATTATAAGAATGCAACTGGAAGAGACAAGTTGTGAAAATGGGTAAAGAATAACCTTATCATTTCAATATATAACCTAATTTTTTTGTGGCGAGACTGTAACTTATATTTTATTAATACATACATAGCGTATGAGCTAGAACCACACATTTTTCGGCAGAGGATAACTCGACTTGAGAGGGACATAGAAGATCAGACGAACACATCTTTCCAACAATGGTTAGGTAGCATGGAGCTTTGGCAATTGGCTCAAAGTTATGACGAGGGCTTTCGTTACTTTCAAATAACCACAAACTTGGTGGAGGGGATCAATGCTGTGTTGTTGAAAATGCGACATCTTTCGATTTCATCTGTCTTCTCAGCTACATTCTATAGGTTGGCTACCTTGATGCCAAGAATGGGTTAGCAACAAGTCAACCAGATAGAGGCAGGACACGTGTTTGTCGAATATGTCAGGGATGCAATTGTTGCAAACCGTTAGATGGCGAGGTCGATGAATGTAGAAGTATATTCACGACGTAATGAAATGTTTTACGTTACAGAGACCATCAGTCGTCGACCCAGTATACCACCTAGGTCATACAAAGTTGATATCAGAAATAGACTGTGCGATTGTAGGAGGTTCCAAACACTTCATTATCTTTGTGCACATGTTATGGCAGCTTGTGCTAAAGTCTCGTTCAATGTAGATCAATTTATCGATTAAATGTACACCCTTGATTGCACGTTGCGTGTATAGGAGAATGAGTTTCACGTGCTTCCTGACCTATCTACTCGGGAGGTTCCTAGGACGACCTTTAAGCTTATCCTAGACAAAGGATTGTGTAGGAACCCGAGAGGTCATCTGCAATCATCAAGAATCTGTAACGAAATAGATATTAGAGAGAAATCCAACGGGAAGCTGTGTGAAGTATGCAGATTAGCTGGTCACAATCAGAGTAAATGTCCACTCCGAAACTACCAAACTGGACAATCGTCACGATCGGATAGAAATTAAGATGTTGTTCATTACATGTTTATTGCATATTGAAAGAAAAAGTCTTGTCTCTTTAATTTTTAAGCATTTTAAAATTTATTACTTTTTAATATTCCTTCTCTTTTTTTTTTCGTATTATGTACTTCAACTAAACAATTCCAAAATTCACCCTCAAATTCATAAATAAAATGCCAAATAAAAAATTGATAAATATAATGCAAAAAAAATTATTACATAAAACTAAAGTAACTTATATTACAAAACCCCTTAAAATTGACGGTTTAATGGTGTGGTTCTAGGGGTATATCTTTGTGGAGCTCGACGTTCACGTTGTGGGTGACTACGGCGATCAACGTTTTCTCCATCCATATGTAGAGATGTAGAGAACGTCTCAAATGCCACTGATGAACTCCAGCTGGGAGATTAGAGAACGGTGCTCGAAATGGGCCGGGAGAGTAGAGAACGGCGATGGATACGGCTCCGGAGGAGTAGAGTACGGTGGTGGATTTGAGCCAAAAAGAGTAGAGTACGGTGGTGGATATGAGCCAGAAGGAGCAGAGTACGATGGTGGATATGGGCGGAAAGAACGGAGTACTGATGTGGTAGTGAGTTAACGATATCAAAATCTGAATAATATCCGTGGGCTGAAGAGCCCGGGAAATAGTTATCTCCTCTAAATTTGGATGATAAGAACTACTCTCGGAGTGTAGCTCCGGCTCTGGCTCCGACTCTGGATCCGGCTCTAGGTTCGGCTCTAGATTCGACTCTAGATCTGGCTCTGGCTTTGGATCCGACTCTGGCTCCAGCTCCGGCTCTGGGTCTGGCTCCAGAACTGGTGCATGATGCAGATCTAGAAAATGTTGCCCAATTCGTGTCGTATGAGGAAGGACTACCATCGACCGCCCACCAAATAAAAATGGTTTCCCCTTCTCATAGTACCACTATAGGTACTGTGTGAGAGCCGCAGATCCAAACAATGATCCATCGGAGGTATCTTATCAAACCAGTTTTTCCATATTGTAACATACTCTTCATACACATCTCCCCAATCTGTCCCATGCCTCCCCCTCTTAGTCATACCATGGAGCTTTCTATCCAATCGTACTGGCTGTGTCGGGATATATTGTATACAACTGAATTGCTGGAGTACTCGATCGCTATGATACCACTCTACCGTCTGAAAATGGATAAGGGGTGCGCTAATGCACTATAAGTTTGAATGGACGTAGGCATGCGAGGGAATAACAGCCATAATTTTAGGAACAGAATACGACATCCAAATGAACTGCACATTTAATAACATTTTTATATTAACACGAGTTGAGTGAGATAAAAATAATAAAATTAAATTGATATTGGAAAAACCTACCCCCTCTCCAGAATGATTCTCGATCATCAGACGGTATATCGAAACTTTGTATGACCTCCCGATACCCAGATTCATGCTCTATCTACGAAAACAAATTGTTAGAATAGTAAAACCCAAAAAAATTCAATTAATTGATATAACGCGTAAAGATTCATCACCTATTAACAAGTGGAAATATATATGGCTGGTGACTAATGGATACCAAGAATGACATCCGATAAAGTGCCCACGACTGCAGCAGTATGAGGCATCCGCCTATGTCCATCGCAGAAGGATCTATCGTCCGACAAAGTTCGTGGTACAACATGGCTAATACTGCGGACCCCCAACTGTATGAATGCATGTTATACAAATTAGACAGTAGCAGTAAGTACATTAGACTGACCTCACTGCCGTGTGAATCCAGCACGAGTACACCTCCTATAAGGTGCATAATGTAACCTCGAGCGACCTGCATAACCTCCAATTCAGTGGCAGTACTCGGCAAATGCTTAAAATTGGCCTTTAGCCATGAAAACCGCAAGGTGGAAAATTTCCCCTCACTTAGGGAGCGTCCAAGTAACTCATAGCAAAGGCAAACCGGCCTGAAGATCGAACTTATGCCCATGACCACGGTCCCATCGATGAGGAGCCCCAGCTGTAGTGCAATGTCCTCTAAAGTGATAGTGCACTCCCCGCACGGCAAATGAAATGTGTGGGTCTCCTGACGCCATCGCTCAACTAAGGTAGAAATTAAGTCATATCACAGACCAAAAGTCCGGATTAATGCTGCTGATCCGAACCTCGCTAACTCGAAGAACGGTATTACGCATTTATCCGGCTGAAATCCTATACTATAAATACGGCCCCTCAATACGCGATACTCGACCTGACATTATTATATTTACGATATAGTTAATATAATATAATTTCATTCAACAAATAATGCGACTATCAAATAAAAATTTCATTACCATCTCATTAATGTTATTCGATATGTGATCCTTATTTTCATTATCAATCAACGAACCCATTTGCTACAAATCTGCAATTAAAATTATCAAATAAATAAAAATTATAAAATTACATTATATCAAAATTACATTAAAATATCACAAAACACTAAACTATAAACACTAACAATTTATAATCATAAATTACTAACACGAAATAACTATAAAATTATTTTCTTAAAAAAAATTACATTTCTAAAAAATTAAAATTTTAGTAATTTAAGAGTATATTAAAACAAATTGCTAGATTACAAGTAGAGGTGTACATGGGCCGGGACGGGCAGGGCCAACTAAAAATATAGGCTTGATTTGTAAGCCCGGGCCTGGAAATTTGTCCAAGCCCTGCCTGACATAGAATTGGTAAGCCCGAGCCCTGCCTAACCCGGCCCATATTATTTTTTAAATTTAAATTGGACTTAATCATAAAATGTTATAAGTTGAATCCAAATCTGATCTAATAAAATTAAATTGGACTTAATCATAAAATGTTATAAGTTGAATCCAAATTAGAATATGACGAAAAAAGTTAATACATTTAATAAGCTTAATCTAATTAAATCACCAAACCTTATGATTGTTTGACAACTAGACAGTAGACACCTTTTCCCCTTGTTTCTTGGTTAATAACAAATCCAATCAAATTTTCTTGCCTTTAAGTTTTCTTGAAACCCTAAATCATTACATATTCTTTTGAAAAGAAAATCAAAGAAACCAGAACCCTTTAAATATGGCCTGAATCCAATTTTTGAAATAGTCTACTTGGACAGCTGATCGGATTTGGATAATAATTTGATACGAAGTACAACAATTAAATATTTAAATTAGATATATTTCAAAGACAACATGTAATAAGAATCTAAAGAGAAGCAAATGGAGAAGCAAGGAGATAAATTTGTAGTGCACATTATGAAAAAAATCTTGATATAAACAATTTGGGGGAGCTTACAACTTGGGGAAGCTTCGAGACCACAAAATTTGAGCTGAGCTTAGCTTAAGGCTAGTAGCTTGTTTGATATAAACAGTTGGGACTTGGGAGGTGGAGAAGTTCCACTGGAGACTAAGACTGGAGATGAATGGGTTATGGGTTTTTGGGAATGTTTGGGAGGAAGAGGGAGGAAGATGAAGAAGAAGGTGGAGAGTGGAGACTAGTTAGGGATTTTGTTTTAGAAATGAAAAAAGGGGAGGAAGAGGAAGGCACAAGGTAGCCACGAAATGAAAGTAAAAACTTAAAGGGTAAAGTTAAAACTTAAAATTTTATGAATTAAAAAAAATTAACATAATATTAAAATATTTCGGGGCCGGGCCAAAAAATCATACCCGAGGCCCGACCCTTTTTTTAAACGGGCCTTATTTTTTGCCCAAGCCTATTTTTCGGACCTATATTTTTACCCAAACCCTTCCACATTTCGGGCGGACCTTCGGGTCGGGCCAGGCCGCCCGGCCCATGTACACCTCTAATTTCAAGCTTAATTATGAGATATGTTATATACAAACTCTTTAAAATTTCTTACTCTCTTTTTTATGTTTAACAAAATAATTCTATTTCTTTATCTAAAGAAATAAAAGAGTATATGAGTGTGTAGCAAATCCCTTTGAAGTTCTGTCTAATTATAGGTGATGTAATTTTCATCACTCTTATTGTATCACTTACCAAATATAGCCATCTACTTCTATATTTTATACACTAAAAATTACACAATCCACTCATGTAACATATTGTAAGATAAATAATTTAATTTAATTTATCATAAAATTTTAAAATTTTAAAACAAACAAATATAATTAACTTTAGTAAATGAATATAACTTAATTTGCTATAAAAGTAATTTTTAAAACACAATCATTAAAATATTTGTATTTTATTAAATTTAAAAATACTAAATTTATCTTTATTTGCTTCAAAAGAATTTAATAAAAAAATGAAAAATAAAATAAAAATCTCCAAACTCGTGCTCATCCTTCATATAATAAACTTATTTGTGATTGGATATAATATTGAGAAAAAAATATTTAATGAACAATATTCTCGTTTTTCACATGTATTGATATCTTAATAATAAGTATTTATAGGAAAAAAAATCAATAACCAAAAGTGTTAATGAAAAATAAAGAGTTATAATATTAAATAGAAAAAAATATTGCAGCAAGTAGTTCCAATCATAAATCAACTTAATTTAAAAAATAAAAAAATGTTCCTTTCCAAACCTATAAGCAAGAAAGCATTTAAATCAATTTGTTTTAATATACTCTTAAATTACTAACATTTTAATTTTTTAGAAATGTAATTTTGTTTTAATTTTAAAATAATTACAAACACAAAAATTTATCACATAATCCTAAATTATTAACATTTTAATTTTAAAATAATTATAAAAAAATTACATTCATACAAATTACTAACCTTTTTTTTTTCTCTTCTTCTTCTTCTTCTTGTTCTTCTTTTCTCTCTTTGTTGCTGCCCTTCAAAAAATTGGGGGACCGCACCCTCGTATGGTTCCCCATTTAATTTTTTTTTACTTCATTAAAATCCCTCCCCAAAAATGAAATGACAATACATGGGGAGGGTGGCATGAGCTGGCACGGGATGGAACAGGTGTTGCAGGGAGTCGTGCCCCTGTGGCAGGCACGACATGTCGCACCTCCGGGTCATGCTCGACCCGGTTCAACCCGTTTTATATTTTAAAATTTAAAAAAAATTATTAAAAATATTAAAATAATAATATTTAAAAAAAATTATTATTAAAAAAATGGGTCGCGCCTGTTAGGTAGGCTCGACTGAAAAAAACAACCCATTTTCGTAACTAATGTATCTAACACCCTATTTCAGTGTTTAAATTTTTTTTATACCAACTGAGTAAAAAACCCGAGAAAAGCAATATTCTATTACTAACAACCTAATTCACCAGAATTTACTAGACTACTCTTAGCAATTTAGCTTGGTTAATAAACAGTTAGTTATATTTGGTTAAGCTTATATTTTGGTAATTCAACTTTAATTTGTTATAGAATATTTTAAACATATATTTTTTAATTTTTTAGCCTTTTTTTTCTTTTCTTTTGTTTCTTTTATTTCTTGTTATTCTCTTTCTTCTCACTCCTCCTCCGTCTTTCCCTTTCAACATCATTGTTGCCATTTTCACCATCTCTACTGCCTCACATCCCTCACCTCACCATCCCCAAGCCATCGCCATCATCCAATATCCTTCCTTACATCATCTGACGATCACCATTACCACCACCTCCTAAACTAGCACCCCAATTTGTCACAATTGCTCCATTACCTCACCTTCAACTTCACCATCATTATACCAAGTTCCTTACTAATTTTATCAAACCCAACAGCCACTCATCTCACTACAATCACCATTGCAACCAGTTATATCTTCAAACTACACCATTAGCCAGTTCCTAATCTCCTACCAAGCTCTTAAATTGCTAATAGACACTAAACTGAACCTCACAAACCTCTCCTTCAATCTACCTCCTAACGATGACCTTGTCCTCTACCAAATCTAAGCCACACAATCAACAAAAACTCAAAAAAAAAAAAAAAAAACAATCAATACCAAAGTCTATAAAGCTAAATGAAAAAAAAAGTGAAAGAGTCTTGCTTGAATATGATAGTAGCCAAAATAAAATCAAGAAGAAAAACCTTGTTTGAACTCATATTTGGTTTACATAAATTGAACTATTAGTTTGAGTATCTAAAGAGTCAAAATGAGTGATGTGCGAAAAAGACCTTTTGATTGTATTCTTAAACCGAAAAGATGATTGAGGTCTCGATATTATAGAGTTTTCGCAAAGCATTAATTAGCAAAGTGAAAGAATGAGAGGAGAAGAGATCAAACACTAACACACATACACAATAAATATTTAAGAAAATTAGTATTGCAATCAAATATTTTGATAAACTATGAGATAAAAAACGACATGGAAGTGAAATTATAAATGTATGATTTCTCTTATTCTTATTTAACTAATTTACAATAAATAATTAAAATAATAATTCTTTAGTAATTACATAAATTAATTTGATTAAATATATTCGTGAGGAATTGAGTACAATTCCTTAAAAAAATAATTTCACCATTATATTAGTTAATATCTTTATAAATTTTGAACGGATTAAATTAAAATTTTATTATTTTTAGAGGTCAAAGTGCAATTTTATTATTACAAATTCTTAATTTTATTCATTTTAAAGGGTAAAAAACAATTTTCCCCCTTCCGTTGCCCTTAATTGAGTGTAGATTTAAATACATCGTTTAAATTTACATTTTAATTTAATCCTTCTCCATATGTTCACAGATCGAGTTGATTTAAATAAATTAAATTAGTTTCATTTAATCACTTGACTTTTACAAAATATTCTGTGTACATTCATCATGAGATTCTATTTGCGACCCGTGACATAGGTATCCAAATCCATCATCTTATTGTTTATGAACATAACGGTAATATGTGAATTAAGTGAATAGATTAACTTGTCCTAAAAGCATGAGATGTCTTCTAAACACATTGCATGCCTACATGTATATGATAAATATATTTTTCATGTTAGATCATGTAAATTAAAAAAAAAAAACTAATTTATATGCCATTAAAATTTTATAAATGATAAATAAATTTAAAGTTTCATAAAAAAATAAAATTGAATTGGACCTTTTAAGTATGTATGGTATGAACTTATATTAATTAAATAATTATACATTATGCAAAATATGAGATAACTATAATTATTTGAATTGGATTGAATTAAATTAGTTGGTCAGATTGAGAATTTGTGATGAATTTAGTAATTAACATTTTAGCATTTAAAATTTCAATTCATCAAAATACAACCGAAATTGACATGGCATTAAACATATAAAAATATCTTCACCATTATTATTTAGGTCGGGATTGACATTTTAAAATAAAAAAAATAGAAGTATTAAAAATGACTAACTAAGAGCATAAAGACTAAATCTATAATTTACATATAACAGAAAAACTAGAGGTGTTCATGGGCCAAGTCCAACAAAAATTTTAGGCTCGTTTGTTAGGTTTGACCGGACCTGAAAAATAGGTCTAAAATCTTACCTAAACCCGATCCAAATAAAAACGTTAAAATTCAAGCTTGACCCTACTTGCCCATATTAAAATTTTTAATATAATTTTTAAATATATATAATACATCAAAAATAAAATAAATATTTCCCAAAAAATTAAAAATAAATTTAAAAAATATGTATACAACAAAATAGTAGAGATGCTCATGGGCCGGGCCGGGCCAGGTTCGGGCCCGGCTCAACTAAAAATCTAAGCCCATTCATCGGGCTCGGGCCGGGCCGGGTCGAGCCTAAAAAACGGGCCTAAAATTTTGCCGAAGCCCGACCCGTATAAAAATGTTAAAACCCGGGCCCAGCCCTGCCCGCCCGTATTAATTTTTTATATTATTTTATATAATTTTTAAATATATATAATACATAAAAAATACTAAAAAAATTAAAATAAATATTTCCCAACAAATTAAAAATTAATTTTAAAAAATATGTAGACTTAAATAACACTAAATAGATCTAAATTAACAAGTAAATACCTCTAAAATAATAACAAAATTAACAAATGCCTTAAAATAATTACAAAATTAACAATAAAATAAGTTTTATACAATATCCAAACAATAACAACAAAATAGTAGCAACATAATAGTAATATGGTATCAAAATAAGGAGAAAACATCAAGAAAATAACATTAAAAATAAAAATAAAAAATCAGATTTTTTTATTTAGTAAATTCGGGCCGGGTCGGGCCTGGGCCAAAAATTCCTTACCCGAGGCCTGGCCCATTTTTTAAACGGGCCTTATTTTTTTGCCCAAGCCCATTTTTCGGGCCTATATTTTTGCCCAAACCCTCCCACATTTCGGGAGGGCCTTTGGGCCGGGCCGGGCCACCCGACCCATGAGCAGGTCTACAAAATAGTAGCAATATAATAATAAAATAATAATAAAATAATAAAATAACATTAAAATAAAAAATAATAAATTTTTTTGCTCATTTTATGAATTTAGGTCAAACTTAGATAAAAATACTTTATCCGAAACCTAATTTATTTTTTTAAAATGAATAATATATTTTTACCCAAACTTATTTTTCAAAACCCATACTTTTTAATTCGACCTTCAGACCGAATGCCTTCCCCTATGACTAGGTCTAATAACAGCTAATAACATAATTTGACTCTATTCAAATTAAAATTAACCAAAATTTACATTACCCAAATTGCCCTAAAAAATACCGATATTAGCCTGTCCCTAAACAACGCCTTCACCTGTCATTTCCAAGTCGTGTTGGGAATCTTTATATCCATATTTATCTATAATTTAGATTTACAGTTCTTGCGGTAGTGCCGGCGCCATTTGTGGTTTCATTTGCAACTTCAGCTCTTTGGTTTTCCATTTTGCATAGATTCAAGTTATGGGTAAGCTTCCTTCTTCTTTTATTCTTCGTTCAGTTGTTAATGGTGGAAGCGATCTTTCTAATTTCCACTATTCTTCATCTTCTTCTAACACCATAGCTACACACATCGAAGCCTTAAGTAAGAAACCCATGCCTGTTAGAGGAAAGGGAAAAGTACATTATCGCTTCGATAATGTTGATGATGCTCTGCTTTTGTTCAATAAGATGATAGGCAAGTATCCAAAGCCTTCAATTGTGGAATTTAATAAATTATTAGGAGCCATTGTTAGGATGAAACATTATGCCATTGTTGTTTCTCTGTATAGACGGATTGAATTAATGGGAGTTTCCCACGATGGTTATTCTATGAATATCTTGATTAATTGCTTTTGTCAATTAGGTCGAATTGATTTTGGGTTGTCTGTTTTGGGGAAAATGCTGAAATTAGGTGTTGAACCTAGTGTTGTAACTTTTTCGACTTTGATTAATGGGCTTAGTAATCAAAGTAAGATTTCTGAGGCCATTAGTATATTCGATGGAATGACTGAAAGAGGGTATCAACTTGATTTGATTGTTTACAATACAATACTTAAGGGGTTGTGTAAGACTGGCAATACTGATAGAGCTGTTAGGTTTCTAAGGCTGATGGAAGGCACAGATTTTGAACCTGATATTGTAGCATATAATACCATCCTTGACTGCCTGTGTAAGGAGGGGCTTTTAAAGGAGGCTCTCAATCTCCTCTCGGAAATGAAGGTTAAGGGCATTAGACCAGATATCATTACTTATAATTGCTTAATTCATGGTATGTGTAATTCGGGCCAGCAGGAGGAGGCAACAAGGCTTTTGAATGAAATGGTTGATAACAATATTTCACTTGATATTGTCACGTATACTATATTGATTGATGCACTTTGTACGAAAGGAGTGATTTCTAAAGCTGTAGAGATCGTTGACACTATGAGAAAGCAAGGCATTGAACCCAATGTTGTCACGTATACTACATTGGTTGATGCACATTGCAAGGAAGGGATGGTTTCGAAAACTGAGGATATTGTTGACACAATGATAAAACGAGGCATTGAGCCTGATGTTTTTACCTATAGTGCATTAGTTAATGGCCATTGCTTGCAGAATGAAATGGATAAAGCTAGAGGAGTTTTCAACTTGATGATTGAGAAGGGTTGTGCACCTGATATAGTTACTTACAACACCATGATCAATGGATATTGCAAAGGTAAAAGGTTAGACGAAGCAATGGAACTTTTCCATGAAATATCTCGAAAGGGACCAATCCTGGATACTGTCACATTCAGCACTCTCTGGCAGAGTATGTTTCAGTTAGGGAGAGTTTCAACTACTTGTGAACTGTTTAGAAAGATGCTTGCTTCTGGACAAATTCCAGATATAGTGACCTGTTTGATTTTACTGACTGGTTTATGCAAAACAGGTCATATCGAAGAGGCATTGAAACTTTTTGAAGCAATGCGAAACAGTGGGTTGGAACTTGATATTGTCCCATATACTATCCTAATTGATGGGTTGTGCAAAGTTGGGCATATCAAGGTTGCAAAAGAATTATTTCATCAACTCTCAAACAATGGTTTAAAACCGGATGTTTACACATATTATATAATGATTAATGGGCTGTGTAAAGATGGATTGCCAGATGAAGCATACAGGTTGTTTGGGAGCATGGGAGATAATGATTGTTTGCCTGATTGCTGCTGTTATAATGTAATCGTTCGGGGGTTCCTTCGAAATAGCTCTACCTCAAAGGCAATGCAACTTCTTACGGAAATGGTTGGTAAGGGTTTTTGTGCCGATATCTTCACTGTCACCTTATTTATGGATCTCATCTTACACTCTAATGAATCAATCTTGCTCTGAAATGTTCCGCTGCTTTCTCAATTTAAAAAAAATCATGTCCAATTTGGAATTTTTTTAATTCACATTAATTAACTACTAAATTTTTAATCGCGTTTATAATTCGGACAAAAACATAAATAGTAATAATGGTGTAAGGATTAATTATGCCTAAATTAAAATATAAAAAATAAATCTTCAAATTAAATATATTACATAGGCAAAAATGATAATTTAACTAAAGAATTTTATATTTAAGCCTTTAAATTAAATTTCTAAAGATGCGAATCAAGTAGAAGAAATGTATTTTAAATATAAATATTTAAAGACTTGCCTTGAATGAAGGGATGATTAAATCTTTTATTAGATACCCATTTAACATGAATTTTTTTAGGAGGAAAATGTTAAAAATGAGGGGTAAAAATTTGATTTGATAATCACAATTTCCTACAATTATTTTTCCTCTAGAAAAAAATATTATCAAATATTAGATTTTTAAAATTACATTAACTAGAATTCTTTACCTAGCTATGCTCGGGTTTAAAAATTATTTTAAATCTTATTAATTAAAATAAGATGATTTTTTGTAAGAATTATATGAAAATAATAATATGATATTATATTAAATATGTGATAATATATTTGTTATATAAAATTTTAGAAGTAATAGAATTGAACAAACTTAATTATGAAGATGTATTCTAAATCAAATAATTACGATAATTTGCAAATGTGAGCTATGTTGAGACAATATAATTAGCAAATTATTTTTTGAAGTGAAACTCTGCTTTAGTCATTATATTATGTTTAGGTTATGAATCTATTACTTATATGATATTAAAAATCTGATAATATGTTTGTTACATAATATTTTGAAAGTAATAAAATTGAGTTAAAGTCCGTTCTTGACAAATTTGAAATCTTAGGTAAAACAATAAAATAGGGTTTTAAGTTCCTTAAAAAGTTAGGAGAAAAATTTTTTAAGCCTTTCATTAAAGTAAAAATTTTTTTTGGAATCCTTAAAAGTTAGTAAAAAAAATTTTAAACTCCTTAAAATTTAAAAATAATATTTGGGACTTTTTTTTTAATTTTAGGTCCTGAACGGTCGCACCTCCGTACACGACTTTAAAGGCAGGCCTGATTATGCTCGCAAACTTAACAAACTTAACTGTTACTATTAAAAATGACTAAATTAGATATATATGCTAAATCTGTAATTTACGTGACTGTTTAAATTAATTTAACCAAATTATGCTCGCAATCCTTTCCCTAAACAGCACTTCGCAAGCCAAAATTTACAATTCTGGTGGTACTGCCGGCGCCATTTGTGGTTCCATTTTCAAGCTCCCATTTTGCTTACTTTCAAGATATGAGTAAGCTTTCTTCTTTTATTCTTCGTTCGGTTGTTAATGGTGGAAGCCATCTTTCTAATTTCCACTCTCTTTATTCTTCTTCTAACACCATTGCTACCCACATCATGTCCATGTCTGTCAGAGGAAAGGGAAAAAAATGATGATCGCTCCGATAATGTTGATGATGCTTTGATTTTGTTCAATAAGATGATTGAGAAGTACCCAAAGCCTTCAATTGTGGAATTCACTAAATTATTAGCACCCATTGTTAGAATGAAACATTATGCTATTGTTGTTTCCAAGTGTAGCCGGATGGAATTATTAGGCGTTTCCCATAATGTTTATTCTATGAGCATCTTGATTAATTGCTTTCTGTCAACTAGCCCGAATTGATTTTGGTTTTTCTGTTTTGGGGAAAATACTGAAGTTAGGTGTTGAGCCTACTGTTTTAACTTTTTCGATAAGATTTCTGACGTGGTTAGTATGTTCGATGAAATGACTGAAAGAGGGTATCAACCTGATTTTATTGCTTACAGTACAGTGCTTAAAGGTGTTGTGTAAGAGCGGCAATCCTAATAGATGTGTTAGGTTTCTAAAGCTGATGGAAGGCAGAGGTTTTCAACCTGATATTCTAGCATATAATACTGTCATTGACTGTCTTCGTAAGAACGGGATGTTAAAGTAGACTCTCGATCTCTTTAGAGTGAAAGTTAAGGGCATTAGACCAAATATAATTGCTCAATTCATGATATGTGTAATTCAGGCCAGCAGGAGGAGGCAACAAGGCTTTTGAATGAAATGGTGGATATCAATGATTCGCTTGATATTGTCACATATACTATATTGATTGATGCACTTTGTGAGGAAGGCATGATTTCTAAAGCTGTAGAAACCGTTGACATGATGATAAAAGGAAGACATTGAGCTTGATGTTGTCACGTATAATACATTGGTTGATGCACATTGTAAGAAAGGGATGGTTTCTAAAGCTGAGGATATATTTAATTTCAAAACTTTATAAATATCGATTAATATAATATTAAAAATTTTAATATATATATAAGAATACAAAATTAATAAAACTACATGTATGATTTTTGGAATGATGGGATTGACGAGAGCTTCATATATGAAATGGATAGAAGATGAAATGAAAGATAGGGGCATGCAATTTTGAAGAAAGTTGGAAGAAGTTAGCTATCCAGATCTCAAAATGAAGATGCATGATGCAGTGAGAGACATGACATTATCCATCACAAATATGAATCCTTGATATGTGATACAACTAAGTTTCCAATTAGAAAAGTTGCCGAAAGAGAAGGAATGGACGGTGGATATTGGGAAAGTGTCACTAATGGATAACTCTATATCGGAGATTTCCATAGACATCTTTCCTCTAAAATGTCAAGAGCTCACAGCCTTGTTTCCGCATTACAACCCTGTAAAGAAGATTTCAGATTCTGCTTTTACAGACATGTCTGAATGTTATTATTTTGCACAACTAAAATTAAAAAAATTCACAACTTGAGCAGAGTACAGGGACTAATTAATAGGAAAATTTGACCGTTTAACATAAACCAACTCTGATATTGTTTCTCCAATTTTAGATTATGGAGCTTATAGACTTATTGATGAGAATGCAAGCTTTTCTGGCAGTGCCGCCGTATGGGTAAGCTTTATTCTTCTTTCACTTGTTAATGGTGGAAGGAGTCTTTCTATTTTGCACTCTTCCTTTAACACCATCGCTACCCACACCGATGTTAAGTAAGAATTTCACGCTTCGATAGTGTTGATGGTGCTTTGATAGTGCCTTTAGCATTTTGATTAAATGCTTTCTTGTCAATTAGGCCAAATTGATTTTGGGTTTTCTGTTTAGGGGAAATGCTGAAGTTAGGTCTTCAACATGATGCTATAAAAATTTCCACTTTGATTAATGGATTTTGTAATCAAATTAAAATTTCTCTTTTAATTGCTTACAATACAATGCTAATAAAGCTGTTGGTTTTTTTAAGTATGATGAAAGTAAGAGGTTTGGAACCCAATATTGTGGTATTAGCAGTGTCATTGGCTGTCTTCATTGTTAAAGGATGCTCTTGATCTCTTATTTGGAATTGAAGGTGAAAGGCATTAGATCGATATTGTTATTACCAATTATGCTTAACTCATGGCATGTGTAATTGATCAAATATTGTTATGTACAACATCAGAAATCATCCTTTCCTTGCTTAATTCTTGGTATGAGTAATCTCATTGCAGGGAGGTGATGATTTTTGAAGCTTTAGATACCACTGACACTATGAACAAGCAAGTCATTGCAAGGTATGTTTCTAAAGCTGAGGATATTATTGACACAATGATAAAGCGAGACATTGAGCAAGTAAGGACTTGATTTCATCTTTTACTTGTAATGAAGAAATGGTTATAGTCCTGTGTTCATATGATCTCATCTTTCTATATATTTCTGAAATTGGTTCAATATCATTATGCAATTTTTGTTTCGCATTCAAGTAAAACATTTCAATGATTCTCTTTTATAAATTTTCTAATGGTATACCGTGCACCAAGAAACACCATCTCAGATTTAAGCTAAACAAGGCTTGTCCATGTCTATTAGCTGTTTTTGGTTGGGTTTTCGATTACTATATATTGCATTGTTTGAGTCTTTCATTTTGAACATCTTTTTCAACCCTTACAAAATTGTACCTTTGAGGAATGTTTTAGGGACTTTTTAATGTGATAATGGAAATGATCCAGGGGTTCTTGAAAGCAGCTATACCTCAAGGGCAGCACAACTTCTTCGGTAAATGGTATGCAAGGACTTGTCTGCAGATTTGTTGATCGCATCTTAGATGTTAGAATCTAATAAATCCATCCTTCTTTTCCTTATTGTTAACTTTAAATTTTATAGTCACATTGAATGCAATTGAATATGGAATTTGGATTATTAGTTCAAAATGTCAAATGAGTCAGTCTGAATTATTTCTTGGTTTTTGATACAAAGTTGTCTGATGTGTGTTTTTGATTACTTTGATTAACTAGGTTTTTTTGATAGATTGTTTTATAGTTAACTTGGATATTATGCGCCAAGGCAGTTCATATCCTATGGGAAATGTGCCAAATGTCAAATGAGTCAGTCTGAATTATTTCTTGGTTTTTGACACAAAGTTGTCTGATGTGTGTTTTTGATTACTTTGATTAACTAGGTTTTTTTGATAGATTGTTTTATAGTTAACTTGGATATTATGCGCCAAGGCAGTTCATATCCTATGGGAAATGTGCCTCAACTCGTCGGGACTGCTCCTATGCCTACCACCGATTCCTGCTACTACTTGATTAGGTAGAATGGATTTTGATTATGTGTTAATTCATAGTTCCTTTTTCCTCCTAAATTTGAGATTACTACTCCGATTCGGGTGCTCCACTGTTGTTATGGTATTATATGAAATATTGTGGGGCACAAACATGAGTGAGGGGCCTATTGGCTATAGTACCCGAACATTACTGTTGTTATTGTTGTTAGTTCTTAGCGGCTAGCCCTCTCGAGCGTTCTATTAAGTTAGGGAGGGAGGGCAATAGCCACACAGATAGTTTAGGGTAGAGTGAAGGGGCTATTGGCTATAGCCCCTGAACAATACTTGTTTTATGGTAAAGTTAACTGTACTATAATCTAACGAGTCTTTTAGTAGCGTTAAGCCTCTCCGAGGGAGGTATGGAAGGAAGAAATCAAAGGATTTATTTTTAGGAAAAGAAGAGAGAAAGTTGAGGATTGGGTGCATCATCTCCAAGAAATCCAAACCTCTTTCACATAAACAAAAAAAAAAAGAGTAGAAAATATTGTAGTTTGTTTCTTATTAAAGATGATAACACGAAGGAAAGAAAGAAGAGAATTTAATGAGAAATTCAATCAAATTTACTATAATTTAGACCATTTATTAAGATATCAACTCTTTGGGATTCAACAGTGACAGAGAATTACGTTGGTATCATAATTGGTTGGAGAAAGCTACGAATGCGTAAGCACAACAGCTATAGGTAAATTTAGTATTGCTTCTAAGAAGCACTTTTGAGTAGAGGTGTTCAAAATTCGGGTAAAATCGAAAAAATTCAGTTAAATGATCGTATTCAGATAATCGGTCAGTTAACTGAACCGTTCGGTTGGGGGTTGGTTAATAATTTTTTGAGTTTTCGGTTAACGGTTAATTTAGCTCGAAACTTATCGGTTAGCTGAATTTTTTTTGTTTAACCGAAAAAATTAATAAATAAAATTATAATATATAAATAGCCCACCATTCACTCAAATCCTATTCAACATAAACTCAATCAAATTAAAACTAATTATCCAACCCAATTACTCAACCCAATCATAAAAATTACAAATAATTTAATAAATAAAAATAATTCGGTTAATTCGATTAATTCAGATAAATCGAGTAATTCAGTTAATTCGGATAAATTGGGTAATTCGGTTAATTCGATTAATTCAAATAATTTTATACTTATTTTAACCAAAAATAAAAAATATATATAATTTTCGGTTAATTCGATTAACCGACTGAATTAATCGGAAAAATTTCGGTTCGCTCAATTTTTTGAAAAAAATTCGGTTCGGTTAATGATTAAAATTTTTTAAGGGTCAGTTAATTCGATTAATGATATTTTAGATCAGTTAATCTACTAAACACCCCTACTTTTGAGACAAATACATTCATAAATAAGGTACTTTTTGAGAGAAAAGTTATTCTCCCAACCTAAAAATTGGCCCAAAAGCATTTTTTTGGAAGCTAAAAATCTTAACTTTTTCCCAAATTTTTTTTTCCCTAAAAGCATTTTTGAAAAGAATTGCCAAAGTAAACCTAAGGCAAAGAGAAGAAATAATGAAAAGAAAGGATAAATGAGAAAAAAAAATACAAAATATTTAATTTTGAAAAGTTTAAAAATTAAATGAGAAAAATTAATAGTTGAATGACAAAAAAACAGAATAAAAAGAATAATTTACTGATTATTTTTTTACTTTATAGTATTAATAATATCAATAAAGCATACATAAGAAAACAATAAAAGTAGAAAAAGGGATTGTATAGAGATGCGTGAATAATATTTTTTTTATTGATTTCTTGAATAATAAAATTTTGATGTAGCATCATTCTTCAACAATGGAATTCATAGCTCAACTAAAAGGTAAATGATATTCTTTCATCAGCATTACATGATAAATGAAAAGTAAACACGGTCATGGATCACTTGTATTTGTGATAAACGATTTAATTACTATTTGATAGTAATTGACTTTTCAAGAATAAAGATGAAATAGTTACCGTGAGAAAAATGAGATCATATTGAAAGAACAATTTTATCTCAAAAAGATTAAAAAGATCCCATAAATGTAATACACTTCTGACAAAATTTGTGTAACACCCCCTAACCCCACACCGTCGCCGGAACAGGGTCACGAGGTATTACCGGAACAGTACACTAACTTACAAAATAAAAACGAGGCTTAAATTTGAGTTACAATTAAAAACTCTTTAATTTCCATCTATTAGACCTTAATATAGGTCTACGGGGCCCAAAACAAGTTTAGAAATTAATTCGGGGTTAAACCGGGAACTTAAAAAAAAATTTCATGAAAAACAGAGTACATGGCCGTGTGACTTGGGACACGCCCGTGTGGACAGCCCGTGTGCAATTCACACGCCCGTGGCAGAATCTGTTCCAAAATTTTTCTTCCACACGGCCTGGGCACACGCCCATGTGGCTTGGCCGTGTGAAAACTGCAGATTTCATCATTTTAAAGCTATTTTTACCCTCAAAACAACCCTAATACATGCCCAATTAATTGGCTTATAAATGACAATTAAAAATCATTCAAATCAATTTTAAACTTAACAAAAACTCATTCATTCATTTCTAAAACTTATCAAAGTTTATAGACTATATTTACAACCAAAATATTAAACATTTACAAATGACAAATACTAAGCCTAGTACATGCCACTATATCAAAAAGTAAATACATCACCACTAAATTGAGCTGTAGTCGGGATTGATTCGGATGCTGAAGCTGACCTTAACTTTACCTAACCTGCGCACGGAAAACGACCGTACGCTGAGTATTGAAATACTCAGTGGTATTATCATAATTTAAATTAAACAACAGTCAATCAGCTTGTGTTCTCATAGATAGTTGCAAACCATTTCAAATAACTTCATACCAATTTGTCATACTACATTATATCATAAGCAAGCATCCAATTTACTTTTCAATAGCACATTTCAATTGCATAAGTCATGCATAATAACTCAAAGCCCAATTCATCTCATAATCTACATCACATTAACATTCCATTTTTCATTTATCGAATACACAATTTTCATCGGTCCTTTCCATTCCTTCTCAATCATTTCATTTCATAATTTCAGAATTTATCACTTTACTTATCTTTCTTTCCCTATTAACTTGACTCGGACTTTGGCGGATACACGGATCCAACCAAACACACCAGATTGGCACCCAGTGCCTCATCGGATAGTTCGAAGCAAAGTTTGACACCCAGTGTCTCATCGGCCTAGCCGAAGTAAAGTGGTACCCAGTACCTCATCGAATCTATCCGAAGCAATATGACACTCCAAGTGTCTCATCGACTCGAGGTCGAAGTAACCCTGAACGCTTCCAATCCTATGGCATGCCAACTATATCCACTAAGCCCGACTAGTTAATAGGGTTTCGGAAACATATACTGATTCGATTACTTTCTTGCATTTTCAATTAAATTTCACATTGGTTGCCTATTGGCCACATTTGTTCACATATCATTCAATTTAGGCACAACTTGCCTCAATCTTACATTTTTACATATTTTCACTTTACTTTCATTTCCAATTGGTCACAATTCATTCAGATTCAATGCTATCACCTTATTAGTAGAATTTCAAATATCAAATCCATACACATACCCACATTATTCAATTCACTCATGCTACACAATTTCATATACATATTTATAATCATCCACATAACCAATCACATTCAAATCAATTAACTCAACCAATTCCAATTTCATTTCCATGCATAAATACTAAATAAACTAAACTATTAATAATAAATAATTCAAATTATGATAATACAAACCGATTTTGTTCTCGAGTTACTCCTCGATCACTTTTTCCTTTCCTTTCGTACTTGATGGCTCGGTTTCCTTGTTCGCTACGAAAATTAGCAATTTTACAATTAATTAACTATACACATAATTCATACAATTTCTAAGTTTCTATACAACTTTTCTCATATTTCCATTTATGTCCTAAACTTTGTCATCTTCTTCTTTATAACAATTTAACTCATTTTCTTATTCAATTTTCATCAAAACTTTCACATAACTATCAAATTTCCAGCAATTTTCCATAATTCCGAATTTCTTTCAAATTAGTCCCTAAAATTCAAAACTTATGACCTAGTTTACAATTTAGTCCTCTATTCAATTCAAATTCACTTTTCTATCACATTAATCCCTAATTCCACCATTTTCTTAACAAAAACCCTAATCAAACTTTCATTATTTTCACATAAATTCAAGAGTATCTTTCTCTAGAGCTTTAGAAACATTAAAATTACAAGAAAAGGACTTAATTAAACTTACCAAATTAAAACTTCAAGCACTAAACTTCAAATTCCCCTTTTTCTTTTCTTTTCTTTCTTTCTTTCTTTCCTTCCCACGGTTTCTCTGTAACTTTCTTGTTCTTTTTCTTTCTTTTGTTTTGTTTTATTACTTTTTAATTCATTTTATTACTAAATTAATTAATTATTAAAAATATCTTTTTAATTACCAATTAAAATTAATACACATGTGCCATTAAAATACCTACACTTGTTTTAATCCTTGCCATACACTTGTCATTATCACACAATTTAATAAAAATCATTTACACAATTTAATAATAATTATAACAAATAAATAATTAATAATATTTACTTAATAATTAAGTAAATACACATAACATACAATTGTACCAATAAAATTAATACACATGTATTTTATTCATCATTCACACATTTCACTTTTATGGTCTAATTGCTAATTTGATCCTTTAATAATTTCTATTCTTAAAATTAAACCTTTGCATTCTATTCAATTTAGTCCTTTCTACTAATTATTTCTAATTAAACTAAATTCACTTCACCAAAATCTAATTCAATTCATAACTAACCTTATAAATATTTTTAATAAATATCTACGAACTTATTTTCCTAAGACGGAGGCCCTACGACTCGTTTTTCCGGTACCCGGGAATTTTGGGTCGTTACATTTTGTGAAATTATAATTTTATAATTTTTATATTAAATATTTTGATTTACTTAAATTTTAGTTACTTAATGATAACATTTGATATTCTTAAAAAATTATCTTATGAATGTGAAGCATCTGTTATTCCAAGTGTGGTAAATAAAAATAATCACCCGTTAACAATTCCAAAACATGATCAACATTGTTTTGATGTGACCGTGGAATTAGCTTTAGTGCAAAATTCTATGTTAATCATTGTCTGTTTTATGGTGTAGAAATTAAATGAGCAATTGGGAAGCCACCCTGTAATGCCCCAAAATTTTAATTTTTGATTTCGTGTATATATGACACACAATGTCTATTTATTTCAATGGTTATGTGTTCTAGGTGTGTGTATGAGGTCCCAAGTTCAAGACTTACATGAGTAAATTTTGGTATTTTTATAAATAAAGCCTTAACCTTGTGTAAAGAGCTTAAGTTTAATTGCTGATAAATTTATATTAGAATGAGCCTGTTAGTCTGGCGGTTAAGCGGAGTGTTAAAGTGTTGAAGGTCCTGTGTTCAATTCTTTGTGGTGGTGGAGACATCATTTTTGCTCCAATTTCGGTTAAGAGTTGTGTTGCGGAAAAATTCTAAGTAGTTGTGTTTTAGTAGGTTAATAGAGAGCGATTTTAAGAGATAATTGGGGAGAGGTTATCAGAAAATAATCTAATTATATTTTTGTTGCAAAAAAAAGTAGAGTTTCGGTTTTCTCTCCAACTCCCCAAACTTTTTCTGACATTTTCTTCTTCTTTTTTTTTCCCTTATCTGTCGATTCTTTCCCCTAGTTGTTGCTGAAATTTTCGTTATTTTTTTTCCATTCCGTTTCTTTCTTCTTCTTTTTTCCAATTGATTCAGTTGTCCATTGTTGGTTCCGCATGTTCAGTAACGGTTTTGTCTACTGTTAATCGTTCTTTGTTAATTTCTAAAAAGGGGATTCCTTTTTGGTGTTTAGGAGTTAATCAAGAGGCTGGTGGTTTTGAATCGACGCTGTGATTGTGCCAAGTCGTGGTTACTCAAGCGAGGTAAGGGTTTTGCTAGGTTTTTAGTCGAGTTCCTTCTGAAATCGGTTGATTAAAAATGAATTAAGTGATTAATCTGGAGATATGTTGGTCGATTTTTAGGTTTTAGAGACTTAGGAATGCTTACGCATCAGAAACGATACCAGGTGTGTACCCAAAATGCAGAAAATAGGATTCGACAAAAAAGCCGAAATTGCTTGCTATTAAGAAATAAGAGAAAATGATGCAAAAAAAATTGTAGAGAAAGGAAGGGTGTTATAAACTTGGAAATCAACATTTTGCACTAAAATAGTTTTGGACAGCAGCAGTAGTCTAACTTTAAAAATCATAAAAAATAGTGGAAATTGAGCTAGAGGTTGAATAAAATATGAAATTAAATTTTATTGAGTCTAGTTTTTCATGGAAGAAACATTGTAAGTATTGGAATTGTAAATTATGAGATATAATAAATTTTGTGAGACAAGGTCAAAATGATTTCGGGTTCTCCTGTTTTAACTTTGGAAAATCATCAAAAATTGTAAAAAAAATATTATGGGCTTAAATTTATATGTTTAAATCCTTAATGAGTCTATTTTTAAGAGAAACAAATGGAAACATCATTTGAATTTCGTACTAAGAGTAAATTTTAGTAAGGAAAGGTTGAAGCTGTCAAACAACATAATAGGGATAATTTTGAAGATTTTATTGTACTTATTTGATAAGCTATAAATTTTGAAATTTTATTGTAGAAAGGTACTTGAGTCTAGTTTCGAAAACATCAAGCGAATCTTAATTTGAAATTCTATAGCTCAAGATATAAATAATTTAGTGACAATGACTCAAGTAGACAACTTTGAATGAACATATAGATAAATAGTGGGCATATGAGCCCATTTTACTGAAATGATTTCTAAGGTTGCACGGGTTGCCCAAGTTGACTGTGAACCTACTGTAGGGTCAGTAAGCATACTTAGTGTAACACCCTATTTCATCTAATACTCATAATTTCCCCTATTTGCAAATTAATCCATATTTTCTGATCAAGCACAAAAATAATAATTTCTAAACAATTCTCCCACAAAACTTAATCAATCAATTAAAGCAGTATAAAAATTCACAGAATTTAACTAATTCATCTCGAATTTGTGGTTACGAAACCACTATTCCGATTAGGCCCTATTTCGGGTTGTCACACTTAGATCCCTAATTGTATGAATTGACTGATTGATTGATGTATACTAAGCATGGTGATAGTAAGCATGTATACTGAACTGATTATATGTACCGATACCATGAGAGAGCATGTTATATATTTTATGTTGCATTGTATCGGGTTGGGTTGATTATATTTGGAGGAAGTGTAATGAAAGGCTCTTAAGCCTAATTTATTGGCGGTTTAGCTACAAATTACTGTTTTGTGCCGTATTTGGTACTATCTAAAGTGTAGGGATGGGTGGGTTGATTAAATCCCCACATGGAGTGTAGGGTTGGATGGAGATGGTGTGTAGAGGCTGGTTAGGTAGGACTTTGTTGCTGAAAACTGCATGACCACTACTGATACTGTGATGGACTAAAACCCTACTGCATACTTGATACTGTATTGAGATGGGCTAAGACCCAAACTGTTACTGATACTGAAAAGGGCTTAGGCCTAGGACTGTTTAGATTGTGCACTGTGTTTTGCTATTATTTGTTTTCTATGGGGTTATACATTGAGTTTACATAAACTCATTTTTTTGTTTAAACGTGCATAGGTAATCCCCAGACCTAGATGGATTGGTGCGGCGGAGGACTCAGCGGTGACCACAGTGTTATGGACTTTTATAAGTTTTCATAATTTATGGTTTATGCTTTATTTATTATTGATTTATTGGGATGTATTTGAGGACTTTCTGGGACTTTCGCTTAAATTCGGGTTTTATTTACTTATTTATTTTATGGATTTGTAATTGCTAGTCGTAGAGAATTCGGTTTTCAAATAGTTAAAGAATTTTCTAAACCTACGATCACATAAACTGTTTTTATTAAAGCTTCCACAACAAGAGGTATTTCAAAACAAATGTTTTAAACGAATAAAGATGACTTCCTAAGTTCTAACAAAGGTTTACTAAAGATAATAACATGGAATGTTTTCATTGTAACAACGAGGTTTCAAAAACACTATTGTGGTACATTGCCAGATACAACCATAACATTTAGGCCGGGTTTGGGGTGTTACACACACATTACCACTCTAATTGGACCATTCAAATAATGAAATTCTCCTTTACCGGCCCATTCCTCTGTATTTTAAATACACTTTAAAAAAGATATGGGTAAACTACATCACAGTTCACTTAATTTTGGTCACCAACTATTAATTTATTTTTAATTTGGTCACTCAACTAATTGAGATTGTTTTTTTATCCATTTCCATTAAGTGCCTTAAAACTCTAACAGGAGGGTGATGTGGTAGTTAAAAAAATCAATATAACAATAAATTTATCTCTCAACTTTGACATGTTATATCAATTTAATCATAATTTTAAAAAAACTAAATTTCAAAATTTATAAATGGTCTTAATTTGTCAGGTGGAAGTGGCTGAAAAGGAGGGTTGGAACCCATTAGTTGGATACACAACTGGGTTTATTAGGCTTTTTCAGGTCACTTTCCATAAAAGAGTTAGGGGCAACCTGCATTGAAGTTTAAGCTTGAGATTCTAACAACAGAGTTGCAAGTAGTGGACGAAAGCAAGTTGCTGCTTTGCTGTTGAAGATATTGAAGAAAGTTTCAAGAGACAACCTTGTCCTTACGCAGTAGCTACCCCATTTTTCTTCTCACCTGTTTTGTGTATTATTCTGCAAATCACCCATTCTTCCTGCAAAAAAACACCATTTCAATCTTATACTATTGAGTATTTGATAGTTCAGTGTTGCATGCCCATGCTTTTAGCCTTTTTCAAATCTTGTTTAATCAGTGCATTAACAATAAACATGCAACTAGTGAGTGAAATGAAGGCCAACACATTAGAAATTACTCCACTGTTTCATCATATTATTGTTATTATTAGCATTCAACTGAAAAGAATATGTCAACCCGGAAATCATACAAACAAAATATATCTGTTACTATTTAACGATAAATTAAGTTCAAAAAAGAAAAAAGAGAAGTTTTTTTTTTTGTTTGTTTGGAGAAAGGTGGAGGAGGATATGGAGGCAACCATAGTAGTGAATGCAGGGAAGCAGAAGAGGTAGGTAAAATTTGATGATCAAATTGAGATCATTTGTAATTTTGACGGTTATTTTTTTAAAAATTATAACCAAATTGATATACTATATAAAAGTTCAGAGCAAAATTTTTTATTATACTGACTTTTTTAATTGCCATGTCACCCTTCCATTAGAAATTTAGCGCCATTAATGGAAATAGACCAAAAAAATAATATTGATCAGTTGGGTGATTAAATTAAAAAAAAGGATAGTTGGATGACAAAAAAAAGGACAATAGTTGAGTGACCACATTAAAAAAGTAGATAGTTGGATGAAAAAAAAGAGGTAATAGTTGGATAGTTTGTGATGTAGTTTACCCAAAAATTAAAACTAAAAAACCCCACACATCATCGGAATCATTTGTTGGACCCAAACCCATTTGGCTTTTAACGTCCCACTCATGAGTAAATAAATAATGGTAAACTACATAGCAAGTTATTCTAAAATATTTTAGTCATTGTAATTTTTTTTGTTAATTTAGTTACTATAATTTAGATAATTATTTGAATTAGTCACTACTGGTAAAATTTTTGTTAACTCACTAATTGATTGTTGACATGACATTCTTTTTTTATTTTTGACTAAAATTAGGGACCTCTCTATAATTAATCCAAAACACTTTCTTATAGCAAAGCCTCAAAGGTAAATTTATTTCAAAGCTCCTCTATTTGATCTTTTCTAGCTAAGAAAATTTGGGTTCCTTTTGGTTTTTTTCATTTGTTCTTAAAGATTGATTTTTTTCCCCTTTGGCCGTCTTTGCATACGTTAAAAAGTTTACTTCTTAAGGAATATGGACAGAAGCGTCAGTCCCGTAGTGCAGAGAAACGATGAATACTCGGCGAGGAGGCTAAGTACGGATTCTAAGCCTCAAGAACCCTTTTTGAGGAATATCGACAACTTTCAGCTAGATGGGTTTAGTAGCTCATGGTTGTGGTGGGAAAGAGAATAGTTATAATAGAAAAGAAGATTTTATCCATAGGAAATATAAAAAGAACAAAAGCTTAGACTTTTGTGGAAGAAGTGTTTACAGAAAAAGATGGATACATTTTGAGTCACTTCACCCCCTATTTATAGTGATAGGAGAGATAGTGTAATCCTACTTAAACTCCCAAAAGATAAATACATTTAATTAAAGATAAATGAAGATAAAAATAAAATCCTAAAATTAAATAATCCTTAATAATTATCTTAATATTAATTATCCTAATTAAATAGAGTCTGGTAGAATAAAATATCTTCTTTTTGCATTTCAACCCTTATGTCCTCCATGCTTGCACTTTTGGCACCAACTTTTCCCTGTGTCGCACATTGGCCCATTTTATCTCCAAATTCATGCTTTTTGCCCTTTAATCTTGCTTTTGCCTTCAATTTAGTCCCTATGAGATAAAAGATCATAAATAGCGCAAATTAGCAAGATCTACTCAGAATAAACACACAATTAATACATAAAAATACGTTTTTCTATAGTATTATCATTAATCCAAAACACTTTCTTATAGCAAAGCCTCAAAGTTAAATTTATTTCAAAGCTCCTCTATTTGATCTTTTCTAGCTAAGAAATTTTGCGTTCCTTTGGTTTTTTTCATTTGTTCTTAAAGATTTGACTTTTTTTTCCCTTCCCTAGATCCCGAACTGAGTCCATGAAGAAGTCAGTTTCTACTCAATCCTTTCCCAAGCTTGTTTCCGTTTTAGCTTCCTTGTTGCATCTTTTTCACATTGTTTAGCTATTGACTATGTTCTAACCAAGAAAATTCTCAGTGAAAAATCTGAGCTATCCAATAACGATAAGTGGAAATAGACTCTAGATATCGGATCCAAGTTCCTTGTCGAAAAAATTAAACTAAAATATATTATTTAATGTCACATGTATTGTATGTGATTTTACGTATATATTATTTAATTAATTTTTTAAATATTTTATTTTTAATTACAATAATTAAAGTAAAATATTTTTTATTTGAATTATTGAATATAATTCAAATGTATTAACTTATAAATTCAAATATTATAATACACAAATGTCAAATTATAACTAATAATTATAAATTAAATTATAATTATTTTAAAATATGTTATTATAACTTCTATTTTACTTCAAATTTTTTTATTTTTAAATATGAATTTTATAATATGATATTTTATTAACTATAATGTAATTATTAAAAAAATAAAGTTTTGAACTTTTATAAACTAAAATATAATTATAGTACAAGTTTATTTTATAAAGTAAAATGTAATTATACTACAAGTTCTAAATATGATAAGTTGCATATTTTAAAATTTAAAAAAATTATTTCAACTTATATGCTTTTCAATGTATAAATGATTGATAGAAGATTAACAAGACAAATAAGTTTATATAATAATATTTGATTCTACGTCATATCAAAGTAAGTCAATTATTATGGATTAATTTAATTGTTTTATATAAAAATTAAAATATTTAGAAGGTTATTTTGGGAAGTATATTTATTTTAAAACAAATAAAATTATATATTTTAGAGAAGAATAATAAAATTTAAGGAATCCTAAGAGAGGAAACAACCTAAGAGATATGGAAATGAAGTTACTAAAATGGAAAAGGACTCAAATTATTATTGTGGTCTGCTCAATTCCTCCATGCTTCAAAAGTGGTAAGAATAAGAGTAAGAGAATTGAAGGAATGGTAAGAGAGTGAAATTGTTTAAAAAGTGGAGGCACTTTCATTTCTTCTTTACCTTTTATCTTTCTCTTCATCAACATCATCACAAAATATACCTGAAATTTTATTAATATGGAGAAATTAGATTTATCAAAAAAAAAAAAAAAAAACACAAAACCATAAATAGTTCATACCTCTTATCCTCCAAAGGGGTTGAAGTGAATAACATTTTTGAAGTTTGGATGGTCATCCCACTCCAACGATTCCCACCATCCTGTGCCTGACCTGATGGTAAGAGAAGGTGGAGCATATGCAAATGGCTGCTCATTGCCAACAAGGGGAACAAATGGAGGAATTCTCTTCAGTTCATCACAATTATAAACTTTGATATCCTCGAGAGAATCACAAACCATCACTCCACTTTTGCTGCAAATGCTCTTCAAATTTGGTAATTGCCACAATGTTAGCACTCTCAATTTGGGAAGATGGAATTTGATTTATTCAACTTCTGATGTTTCTGCTCCCAATATTTCTACTAACTGATCACACTCTTCCACACAAATTTCTTCCAGGTTTTGGAGGTTCGGAAGCAACCAATGTGGAAGCAACGTCTTCATACTTGAGCATGCGGATATCAAAATTTTCTTAAGATTGGAAAAGGTGGTAGACGGAGCCAATGTTGATGTTGTTGCTGAACCAATTCCTTCATCTTTCATAATAAGGGCTGTCAACTTTGGCAGATCTACAAGATCCAACACCTCGAGGCTCTGAAATGGATGAGCGGAAGAAGAGGCAAAAGAGGACAAGAAAACAAGACACTCTATCCCTTTGCAAAACTTAATCCTACAAAGCCTCAAGTGAATCGCATTTTTGAAGGAAGAATTATCATCGACTAAGCTTCTCAAATAGTCGCAGTGAACAATATTCAACTCTTGAATTTCAATTGGGTGCATAATTAACTCACCTTCCCAATTCTGGACTCCTCCAATTGTTACTGTTTTACCTCTGTTAAGTTCTACAATATGTCAGGTGACACCAACAGAATATTGTACCAATTGCCTTATTTTTATAATTAATTTATTTTCCATACCATTTTCATAATTAATTATTTTTATATGATTTGGGTAAAAAAAATCCCTATGTTGAATAATATACATTTTTCTATTTTATAAATAATTTTGAGTTTTTTTATACAAAATCAGGGTCAATTTTTATTTTACTAAAAAAAGGCTACACTATTAGTCACTAAACTATGAGTATTTTGTTTTGGTCACTTAATTAAAAAAGTTACAATTTCATCACTGATGTTTTTGAAATTATTTTTTTTTGTCACTCAAATGTTAAGTGACACTTTTTTAATTGATATAATAACAAATTTAATCCTCAAATTTTATACTTTCAGTCAATTTGAGCTTGATAATATATAAAATGGTAAAAAATTAAAGTTATTTTTAAAATTCTAGAACATTATAAAATAAAAAAATTAAAGAAAAGTAGATAAAAATTTCAAAAATAAATAAAGTGAGAGAAAATGAGAGATAATTATTTTTAAGCCATACAAAATTTCTCTATCTGTATCGAAATATCTGATACTCATTCTTTAATAAAAAAACATGGAAAAAAATTTAAGCAAAATTATTTGTTCTCTATTTCTTAACATAGCTTTTACATTATAAATTGTTTTCTAAATATAATTTATTTTTGTAATTTGAGTTTTGAAAAATAATTGAAATGTAATGAAAAATTGAATTAAGTTTGAAAAAGGAAATTCTGTTCTATGTTTTGTATTCTTTTGACTAAAAAAATGGCATTAGGATCAATTTCATAAGCCTTGGTAATATGAGTTCTAGATGTTCTTCAAGGGCATGAAACTCAACTTGATAATATTACTAATTTAGTTTCGAGAAATATTGAGGAAGCTTTTTTTTGGTTTTGTTCTGTTTTTAATTTGTTATTGGATTTTATTGAATGCTAATTTGCTTTATTTCTCATACAATTTAGTTATTCAACAACATATTCAAAATTTTATTTTTCTAGAATTTTTAGAAACATTTTTTTTTATTTTTAAAATTTTGAGTTTTTTTTATAATGTTCCACAAAATCAAAGTCAAATTGATAGAAAATATAAAAAAAGGACAAAAATTATTATTATAGCAACTAAAACAAGTGACACTTAACAGTCAGGTGATAAAAAACAATTTCAAAAATATTAGTGACTAAATTGTAACTTTTTTAGTTAAATGATCAAAATAAAAACTTACTCATAATTGAATGACTAATGGTGTAATTTGCCTTAAATTGTTTTAAAAATTTTAGGTTAAAAGTTTTTTTTATCTATATTATGTATTAGGCCTTTTATTGACATGGTTCAATACTTCAATTGGCTACGGACGCAGTAAGAAAATTGCTAAAAAGAAAAAACATTTTATTTGTAAAGTAAGATATATTATTACGAAGGTATTGTCATCTTTTCATAAATCAATAAAAAATTATCGATAATAAGATTTAAACTAGGGATATCATGCATATAAAATATTTTCATTTTCATTTAAGCTAAAGCAATTTTAGCGGGAGTGAAACCACCAAAAATAATTCCTACAAAAATAAATCTATAATTTGTAAAATAATTTGTAATTGACCAGGATAATAATTTGTTATTGACCAGGCATCATATCAAAATAAGTCTATAATTTAATTGTTTTATATAAAAATTAAAATATTTAAAAGGTTATTTTGGGAACTACATTTACTTTAAAACAAATAAAATTATTTTGTTTTAGAGAAGAATAACAAGATTTAAGGAATGGTATGAGAGGAAAGTGTTTAAAAATGTGGAAATGAAGTTATTAAAATGGAATAGCAGTCCATTCTTATGCTGCCTCCTCACTTCCTCAATCCTTCATTCCTTTGATTCCCACCTTTTTTATCCTCTGTTCTTCTTCTTTCGCAGCAATGGAGGCCACTTCATCTTCAAACCAAAATAATATAAAACATTAAATTGTATTAAATTGGAGAAATTAGATTTATAAAATAAACTAAACTATAAATGGTTGATACCTTTTAACCTTCCAAAGGGGTTGAAGAACATTTTTAAAGTTTGGATGGTCATCCCACTCCAATGATTCCCACCATTCTGTGTATGACCTGATGGTAAGAGAAGGTGGAGCATATGCAAATGGCTGCCCATTGCCAACAAGGGGAACAAATGGAGAAATTCTTTTCAATTTACCACATTTATAAACATTGATATCCTCGAGAGAATCACAAACCATCACTCCACTTTCGCTGCAAATGCTCTTCAAATTTGGTAATTCCGACAAGTTCAACACTCTCAATTTGGGAAGATCGAATTTGATTAATGCATCACTCCCTTTTTCTTCAACTTCTGATGTTTCTGCTCCCAGTATTTCTACTATCTCATAACAGTTTGACACTGATATTTCTTCCAGGTTTTGGAAGTTTGGAAGCAACCAATGTGGAAGCAACGTCTTCATACTTGAGCATCTGTATATCCTAATTTGCCTAAGATGGGAAAAGGTGGCAGACGGAGCCAATGTTGATGTTGTTGCTGAACCAATTCCTTCATCTTTCTTAATAAGGGCACTCAACTTTGGCAGATCACAAAGATCCAACTCCTCGAGGCTCTGAAATGGATTAGCGAAAGAAGAGGCAAAAGAGGACAAGGAAACAACACACTCTATCCCTTCACAATACCAAATCCTACAAACCCTCAAGTCAATCGCATTTTTGAAGGAAGAATTATCATCGACTAAGCTTCTCAAATAGTCGCAATCAATAATATGCAACTCTTGAATTTCAATTGGGTGCATAATTAACTCACCTTCCCACTTGTGGACTCCTGCAATTGATACTATTTTATCTTTTCGAAAGACCTCTTCAAATAAGCCCACTTTTATAAGGTACTTTAACTTATCTAAGTTACTAAATGAGCCCACATGACGAAATGAGCCCACATGTAAATGGTACTTGATGAGATTTTTCTTACTTTGTTGCATTGAGGAGATGAACTTATTGAATTCACTGACGTCTTCGAAACGTCCTTCAAAGCACTCCAACTTCTTCAATGGTTCCATCTCCTCTGCTTTTAGATTTATTTTTTCATTCGTCACATTGAAACTCAAGTGCTGAAGGTGAACCAGTTTTGGTAGAAGTCCAGCGGGTATCTCTCTTAGAGTGGACACATCAAGATTAATGTATCTTAGCTTTATCAGCATATCCATTCCTTCAGGAACTTCCTCAATTTTAGTCCGGCCAAGATCCAACTTCTTCAATTCTTGAAGCATCGAAAGACGCGGTAGATCTCTTAATTCTCCACAATGAAAAAGCAACAATGTTGTGAGGTTCTTTAGTTCAGAGATGGAATTTGGTAAACTCTCGATCTTTGTAAAGGACAAATTGAGAACTCTAAGACAAGGCATGTTTGTGAAGAAAGAATTTTGGATCTTATGTATATGGTTGCTCTGCAATAACAAGGTTGTGAGCAGTTCGCATTTTCTGGGCAGCACATCTATGGAAATTTTTGATATGAGATTACACATAAGCGATACTTTCTCAATATCCGAACTCCATTGCTCCTTTTCTGGTAACTCTTCTAATTGCAAACCAGCTTGTATCATATATCGAGGATTCATTCTTGTGATCGACAATGCCATGTCTCTCATTGCATCATGCATTTTCACAAAACCACTCGAGCCATTTTCCAACAAGCAATTATCTTCTAACCTCTTCAAAATAACATGGCCCTTGTTTTTCATTTCTTGTCTTGTACCCATATCATCTATGAATCCCTCCTCAATCCAGCACTCAATTAGCTCATCCTTGCAAATTTCATAATCTTCAGGATATAATGCGCAATGTAAGAAACAATGCTTCATTTTCTCCTCTTTTAAGTGATTGAAGCTAACTTTCAAAATCTCGATCACTTTATCTTCCCCTTCTTCCACTTTTCCTATTCCTTCTTTCAAAGCTTCAAGTGCACTTTTCCAAATACGAGGGTCATATTCTCTTTTCATGGTACCAGCTACCACAACAATTGTAAGAGGTAGACCCGCACATTCCTTGACAACAAGCTCCAGAGTTGGCATTATAGTTCGACATTGAACTATGTCAGGTCCAACTTTATTTAAGAATAGTTTCAATGCCTCTTCTTCTAAAAGGGGCTTCACTTTTATCAACTTACAACCCATACACTTACAGACATGCTCCGAACGGGTTGTCAACACCAACTTGCAGCCATTGCTGCCACTCGGCTCAGGGATCCCAATTTCCTCCAGAGAGACTTCATTCCACACATCATCTAGGATTAGAACATGCTTTCCTGCATTCTTCAGCATTCCTGACAAGATTGCTGCTCGTCTGAGCTTGTCTCCTTCTCTGGGCAAATCTTCCTTCAACTTCAAAGCATCTGCAATATCATCTTGTACCTTCATTACATTGAACTCCTTTGATATGGTAACCCAGATTACCCTTTCGAATCTTTGTTCTTCCAAAAGATCATTGTGGATGTGCTTCATGATAGTGGTTTTACCCACACCACCCATCCCCCAAACCCCAATCTTGCTCACCTCCTCCTGCATCAAACATGCCCAAATCTCATTTCTGACAGCTTGTTGTTCAACTAGTTCTGATGTTGGCAGTGGCAACCCAGCACTAGGACCATCCATGGCAAGACCTTCAGAGGCATTAGGAGCTTTATCAAGAAATTCATTCATTTCTCGAGTCTTTTTATCAACCAGCTTTCCGTTCCAAGCACGATAGAGATATCTTCCGTTACTGACTTTAGTTACCACACCCTTTGCTTCCGCAATCATCACTTCCGCATTTTTCAACCAATTTTCAACTTCCCGCTTTGGTTTCTTTCCTGGACGACGAAGCTCTGCTTCCAATTGCTCCTTTATATCTTCCCTTTTGCATTCGACCTCATCTGTCGTCCTCTTGAGCTTTCTCACGTTATCATTGAACTCTATGTGACATTGAAACATGCCAAGACCACGCTCTACGCACTCCATTGCTGTGTTCACGTAGTCAATTGCTATGTCCCTGCAACACAATCATATATAACAATAGCAGATAATGACAATCTGTGAATGTCTTAGCTTCTTCATATGTCAGTGTAAGCATGAATGCAAGTTTCAAGCAACGGCGTTTATTAGATGGAGCTATGGATGGGTGGCAGACAGAAACATGATGAAATTTGTATATCCAGAATTAACCTCTCAATGTATAGAAAATGCTAGATTCAAGTGTGCAACAGAATATTAAGAGGTAAAATGTTCCAACAGTTTGAGATTTCAACATTATATTGCTTCTGGGTAGCTCTTTTGGTGTTAATTTCTATCTAAAGTAGATTATGTCTGCTGATCATCCAGTCTTGAAATCTAAAACTGTGGATAATCAGTAGAGGAAATCATTGCTTCAGATCTTATTACAATTAATGAGCTGAATTGCATATTTAAGGATCTAAGAATGGGAAGCACAAATTACCTGACTTAGTAGCTGAAAAGTCTTGAGAGATTAGAACTGAAAATGAAGCAGTGAAGCTGACTCCCTTGACTATAACTGAAGCAGATAATAAAAACCAATCATTGCATAGTCATGAATTAAGCAATGAGAAGCATGTCATGGATTAAGCAAATCAAAGGAAATTACCTTGACTGGATGCTTGATAGAAACAGTGAAGAAGAAAGAATGTTATGGGTACAATAGCCAAAAAGAAGAAGAAAGTGAAAAACAAAAACAGGCAAAATAATGAAGCATTCACTTCTGTGGTGGGTTCCACAAAGGCAGAAATCCCATCTTTTCTTTTAGCTTTTTGCTTTGCCGTCTGCCATTATTACTTGGCATTTTGGGTATTTCATACTGACTTTTCTACTTGATACTAAAACCTTTAATCTGCTCTCAAAATTTGGAAGAAAGATAAGAGGTCTAAAACCATGGAAATGTCCTTTCCATTATAGTGTATCAACCAACAATACCCACTTTATTGGGACAAACATAATATATTAATCCGTGGTTAACCTTTAAATTTTATAGAAAGAAATTATTTATATTGGAAAATTTGTTGGGGGTAAAGTCTAACCGTTCACGTGGGAAGCATAAATAGCAATTTATTAGGAAGGAAGGACGCGGGAAATGTCGGCAAGCATTGACTCATCGGTTCAAGTATGAACTTAAATACACTTCACTAATCATGACGTGAATTCCTTTAATCTCTAATTTCTTTTGATTTGTAATATTATTAATTTTAGATAATTTAATTAATTAAATCCATCATAATTCTATCGCAAAATGTTGTTTAAAAATAATTTTAAAACTCTATAATAGCGACTGTAACGGAATGTGAGGTATAGTTAAGTTCTAAATGTTATTTTTGTCACTAGTCTGTCATTAATCCATCATTTATAAGCTATAATAGTGAGAGAAAAAATTTCCGTCACTATTAAAACATTTTCCGGTAGTGATTGTTGATGCTGATTTAGCCTCTTCTCCATTCCTTCCCATTAATTATGGCCAAATACACTTTATATTCTACAACATTAAGACTGGGTTTGGATAGATGATTGAATGCAGTGCGGTACGTTTAGCTTATTTTTTACCTCACGCTACAGTGTCGCTACAATATTTAATCTCACCGACACCGCTGTTTTTACACTAACCGTAGGTAAACGCATCGCCCATCCAAACTCACCCTAAAACCAAAACATCAACAAATTATTCAATAATCTTATTTATTTTGCAAAGGATATCATAGCATGTTGGAACATTTTTAAATATTTATAGTATTCCAATAACTATATATAAATGGGTGTAATTAATCAAAAGATAAATTTTTTTGTCATTGTTCAAAAGTTATATCATTTGATTTATGAAAATGAATTATAACTATTCAAACAATATTGCTTGAATAGTTATAAAATTAAATGAATAATTATTATTTATTTATTTATTCATAAAGACACGAAAATTCCTATAAATAGGAATGAAATTTCATTTCGAAATCACAACAATAAGTTCTAGAAGTTTTTTCTATCCTTCCTCATTTTCTAATATTATTATATTATTCTATAAGAAGTTACTCCAGAAATTCTTTGTAGAAATTGAGTTTCTTGCTATACATTGCTTAGTGCTTAATGGACTATTCTCGTCAGTGCAAAATACAAATAGGCATTGGTTTTATTATATTCTCGAGATTAATTTGCTTAGAACTCATTTGCACACCGAAGATAGGTGGGCCGAATATAACCTTAAAGATAGTGACTTGATACACTCCTTAAAGCCTTATTCTATTTTTTTTTTCTATTGAGCCTTGTTCTATCCTTACCAAAAATTTTCACTAACATAGCATAATATTGGTAATAAAAAAATTGATTTGCTCACAAAATGTCCTTTGCATTTTTTTGGACAATACTAACAACTAATGCTGAATAGTAACAAATAATAATGATAATGATAATAATGGGAAAATATGGGAAATCAGGGCATAAGAATGATTAATTATGCTACAACTTGAAATTAAATATATTCGTGTTGAGTATATATTTTACAAATTATATCTATTTGAGTTTGATAAACATAGGAACTAATCAAAATTATGAGCCAATTGAAGCTTGAATGATTAAAGCAATACATAGTCTCGTGGTTTATTTTTAAGCTAAACTTTTTTATAGGTCTTATAGGTTAAAGGCCAAGTTGTTTCACGCTGCCTTAAATTCCAACTTTTTTACCTTAGGATATTTAGATAAATTGTCAATTGAGAAAAATTAGCTCATTTGATAGGCTAATTGGTGAGGGATTAAATTGTAAAAACTGTAAAAGTTGAGGTAATTGTGTAATTTCAAAAATTGAAGGGTATTAATTGTGAAGTGAATTAAAACTGAAAATATGCTAATGAATAATTTTATATTTTAGATCAAGAGCCCGTAGACTATCGTGAAAAAGAGAAATTAGTAGAATAGTCCCTAAATTACTACAAAACTTACAAATTTAACCTAGGTAAGTTCATATGGTTAAACCGTAATGTTATATGCTAAATTGATGAATGATATTATGTATTTATTCATATCAATTTTTGAAAAAAAAAATTGTTATAATTATGAAATTGAATTGAATGTTCGAGACGAATGGAACACGGGATTGAGTACAGTCGTTCTGTGCAAAGGATGAATTGACGGTAAATTACCCAAGTAAACCAAGGTTCAGTATTTGTTGCAAACTTTCGTGTTTACTTTCCGTTTAGCTCTCATGAGCTTCAGTTAACTCATATGAGTTTTAGTTGAACCATATGGGTATCTCTTTAGCTCTTTTGAGCTATAATTTAACCTTTATGGGTTTTCATTCAACGTTTATGGGTTTCTATTTAGCACTTATGTGCTTCTATATGTAGCCATTGGGCTTCTGAATATGATGTACTCATATCCGTAAGCCATTCTCCGATTCGGTAAGATTTGGTAAAAGACTTATGTGACTAGAATTGAAAGATTTATCGTTTATTATTGATATTGATCTGAAATAAGTTGATCATCAATTTATGTTATGTTTGACAGGGAGAATGTATGATTAATTTACTATTAAATTAAGTTCGGTAAGATGTATGTTTAAAGCCAACGAACTTAATAAGCTTTATTAAGCTTACTTGATTTGTTTAATGTCTTTGTAGATTAACGTGAACTTGGAAGATCGGATCAACACGTCAAGCCACACTATATAACTCATTCCAGTAGCTTTTGCAACATGTACTAAGGTTTATATGGCATGCATAGAGTTGGAATGATTTTTAAGTAAAATTGGTTTGTACAAATATTATGAACTATGTTTTGTTTATATTTCAAATCAACTTATAAGGGTATAAATTAATTATACATGAGGTATGCTTGAAATGGTTAGATGATGGTTAATTAATAGATATATTAAGGTTTGGTTGGAGCTAGAAAATTTAGTAAAATATGACCATATGCATACATGAATAATTTGGTAAGTTTAGAAATTAAGTATATGTGATGATATATTAGGTATAAAAACTTGATTTTGGCTTGAATTGAAGGTTTAGTTGTGGTGTGTGAATGTGCAAATGGTTGTATCTAGCTTGATAACAAGATTGGGTGAGAAAAGTGGCTATAAAATGGCCTATTTTCGTTTATGTGGGTAGAGACACGGACGTGTGTCTCACCCATGTGTGACACAAGGCCTAGCACATGGGCGTGTGGTCTGGCCGTGTGTCCCCTGCATCTTAAAATTTAGAAATAGAATGCCCAGGTTTTTGCATAAGGCCTAGCACACGAGTGTGTGGCTTGGCCGTGTTACCTCTGCACCTTACACATGGCCTAACACACAGGCATGTGGCTTGGCCGTGTGACCCAAGTCAGAGAGTTACACAAGTAAAGACATGGGCTAGGACACGGCCGTGTGCCTCACATCGAATGCCTACACAGCCTAAGACACGGACGTGACGGCTTGGCCACACGGGCGTGTGTCCCCTACACTTAAGAGAATTTTTGAAATTTCATGAAAATTTTTATGAGTTTCCGGTTTAGTCTTGATTTATTTCTAACATGTATTTTGGGCCTCTAGGGCTCATATAAGGGAAAATATTAATGTTTTATGTTGGTTCTTGATATGTAATTCGAATGTTGTAAAATGTTCGTGTTTAATCCACAAAGTCTGGTAATGCTCCGTAACCTTGTTCTAGCGTCGGATAAGGGTTAGGTGTGTTACACCATTAGAGAATATTGAAGAAAACAACTTGAAGAACACCATTGGAGCCAACTCTGAAGAATATTTCTATCAAGATTGAAGACCTCTTTTTAATTTCTTTTGAAGTTTTTATGAGTTTTTTTATTTCTTGTGGTGATTCTATCTTTAAGATATTTTTATTGACATTTATGAACTAATTTCTTAGATACCTAAGGAACATGAACCGTATGATGAATTCTATTATATGATTACTATTTTACGCGATAAATACTTTATTCTTGTTCTCAGTTATGTGTGCTTATCTCTTGTTTTAATATTTTCAGGATATTAATTCATATTTAATGTGCTTAAATTAGATGAGGAAAAGTCTTTATTTAAGAGTATATTTAGCATAATTGAGTCGATTTGCATGCAATCTTAGAAATAGGACAACATAAATATACTGGATTAGAGTCAAATCTAATAGGGGAATCCATAGATCGAGTTAATGCGATAATAAGGGTTTTAATTAGAAAGAAATTTTAATTAATCAACCTAGAGTCAGTTAGTCTTACTCTGGAAAGAGATATTAGCATAATTTAGGGATTTCTACGGATCAAGGTACGAAGTGAATATTTCGTTTAATTCAGATTCATAATGATAAATAAAGTCTAGGTGGATTCTTTCCTAGGTATTGTTTTTCTCATTGGTTATTATTCAATTATTTTCTTGTTATTCTTTATTGAGTTCTAGTTAAATTAATTTTGTAATTTTAGTTTAAATCAATCACTCCAAATTATCGGTTAAATAATAGGAAAACTAAAATTACTAGTACATTTAATCCTCGTGGATACGATATCTCTACTCACCGTAGCTATATTATTTATCGATAGGTGCACTTGTCTTTGTCGTATTTTTAGTTAGTCTTGTGACTTATATCACCATGTCTCGAGCTATGAATTCCACTGTTGCCAATGACACTACATACTGCAAAAGTTGTATACCCAAAGCACTAACTTTTGGTTCCTTATCCATTTGAACTCGGACTTTTACTTACATCAAAGTATACGAGTCACACATAAATAGTCTATCATCCATTTAGGATTTAGATATGTCACACTATGAATGTCATAAGTGAAAAAATCCATAAATGGATCCAAGATATCCATCGATATTTCAAAAGGTTTAACAGGTCAAGTTCTAATATAAATTAAGATAAGGTTTGAATAAATTAATAATTGTATCTGCTTGAAAATACATGGAAATAATGCACATAAATTACATGACTAACTTGCTTGATGAGTTTATGTGTTTAGGAAATTGGCTAGTTTGCTTTGGATGCATTTTAATTGTATGCTTACTTAAAATGAACATGAGTGGTAAGTTAAATTTCTATTATGCAAACTTACTAAGCATTAAATGCTTACTTTGTTTTCTTTCCTCTGTTTTATAGTACTTGGAAGCTCGTAAAGGTTGGAATTGGGTCGGAACAAAATCACACCATCCTTCAGCTCATTTTGGTATAATTAGTAAAACTACTTCTGGTATAATGTCATGTATAGTCTAAGTTAAACCAAATGATGAAATGTTTTGGTTGTAATTAGCCATTGAAATGTTTTGGCATGTATAGGCTAGTGATGATGTGTTTGGTATATATATGCATGAGCTTATATCATGATTAATATATGTGGATTTAGTATGGTTGAATTGAATTCTGGTAAGCTCACATGATTACACAATTAAGTAAGTTTGGATACATGAATATATATGATTATACGTCATGCATAATACTTGCATTTGGTTTGATTTAAATGTCTTGAATTGGTTGGTGAATGTGCTTAATTGTTAATGTAGGTGGAGAACAAGTTTGGGTGAGAAATAATGCTTGAAAATAGCCTTATTTTGTCCACACGGGTAGAGACACCGGCGTGTCTCTCAGCTGTGTATGACACATGGCCATGTACACAGGTGTGTGGTTTGGCCGTGTGTCCTTTGCACTTAATTTTCAAAAATTAAATTATTCACACGGCTTAGCACATGGGCATGTGGCTGGTCGTGTGACACAAGTCACAGAGTTGCACGGGTATGAACACGAGTTTGGACACGACCGTGTGCCTCACATCGAATGCCCACACTGCCTGAGACATGAGCATTTCACTTGGCCGTGTGAGCCACATAGCCTGGCCATACGGGCGTGTGTCCCATACACATAAGAAATTTTTTTGAAATTTTGCGAAAAATTCTCTGAGTTCTTGATTTAGTCCCAACTTGTTTCTAACTCATAAACTGGGCCTCGAGGGTCCATTTAAGGGACAATATGATTGAATATTATTGGTTTTGAATTATGAATAGTAAATGAAATGAATGTTGTTCTGTAAACTCCGGTAATACTCTGAAAGCCTGTTCCGGTGACGGATATGGGTTAGGTGTGTTACATCATCTCATATCATATCATATCATGCCATGGGTCTCAACCATATGGATTTACACGCTTTCATGTATCGTGATCTGCCATTCAAGTCTTCATCTTACTAGAAGCCTACGAAAGATTTCATATCATACGATGCCATGAGTATTAATCTCATGGTCTTACACTTATTTTCATATCATGACTTGCCAGTTTGGTTAGCAAAATAACTACCCTACCAGAGGCATTATTGGAGAGCATTGATAGAACAATCTCTTACCTAAATTCATTCACAAATCTGATAAATTCTTACCTTTCTATATTGAACTGTACTTACATACATATCCATGAACAATCTATTTCAATATTGTTTTTATTCATATAATCGTATACCGTATCCGATTCTTACTATACGTCTCATGTTTACCAATTAGTAGAATTATCATTTTCATTTGAGTATACTTTAAGATGAACAATACACATGCAAGAGTCAAAATAGAGACTCACCTAACACTCACCCGTCATAGCTACCAGCTCCAAACTTAGACATCCAATTCAAATCAAACAACAGCAACAGGAGATAAAGCATTATCTATTTATTCTCCAAAACCTTTAGCTTCCAATTACAATAGAAGAGCAACCAACAAATAACATTTAAAATTTATGAAGAATTAAAGTGTCATCCTCTAGATAGAAGAAACTTCTAGTGTCCAGAAGTTTCAAAATATGCCCTTCTTAATGGCCTACGTAATCTAAAAGAATATAAATGAGAGTATTTTCTATAGGCTATTTGACCAGTCAGTTTGGTTGGTTTATAACCAGATCCAGTTACCAAAACATACCCTTCACAATGCTCAATCAACTAGACGTACTATACCTTTGATGGTAGCTCCATGAGGCTTATTTTTCTTTACCAAATTCTTTATCATTGAAGAACACGCCAAAAAATTAAAATAAAATCTTGATTACCTCTGTGGGCAGATACTCAATTCGCCAAAACATTAGTTCGCCAGAATTCCACAGTTGGTGAACTAACTGCCACAGTGTGTTAAAACATACAACTTCACATCTACTTGCCTTCAATTTGGGTCATCCAAATTCGAGGTATGACACAGTATGCAGGGATGGATGAGTTTTGGGGAACTCTTACTATGGCATGTAGCGAAATATGTGTAGGATCTTTCTCTAGTATAAAAATTCCATTGCCATTCATATGCATGCACAAGTGAACTGTTAGTTTTTTATTGCTATAATGATATGATTGATCTGAAATTTGTTATATTATATGCTATGCTTTATTGTTCTACACTGATTTCTTGTGTCAATATTCATATTGAGCTTCATAAGCTCACCCCCAATTATTTTTCATCTTCACAAATAACCCACAAGATTAGGACACAGACTTGGCATTGAGAGGTCTCGACTTGGAATATTTTTCTTTAAAAGTATTTAGACTTAATTATTATAATTTCTAATATTTGGGAACTATATTTGTTTTTATAAACTGTGACATGAGATTTTAATTTGGGCTTATTTGACATACACTATTTTAGTCCGCTACAATCATAATAGTTGGCATATGCATGAATTATGTTATTAACTCTATTCAACATCATTGTTTCTATAAAAATGAGTTTGAAAAGTGATTAATGTGCAAATCAACTAAGTTTTCTAAACAAACAACCTTTGCAAAATATAAACTTGATTTATTATTGTAACTCATAAGTTTTGTAAAAAAAAGAGTTAACTAGTTAATTTTTCTTCTAAAAGAGGCAAACTTTTCTTTTTAAGAGATTGCTTTAAAAAATTCTATTGTTTTACTGGGTCATTTCGATGGTTAATGTAATCTTCATAATTTAATTGTAACATTTAGATCGAATTTAGGATATTACAATTTAAATTTTAATATTTTTTTTAAAATTTATGTATTTAATATATTCAAAATAATTTATATAAATAGTAAATTCTTGTGAAGAAAACTAGTAATTAATAATAAGAAGAAAGTGAAAATAAAAGCAAGCACAATTCTGAGTCAATATTAATAGCCTCGGATGCCACTTTCGTTGTACGTTCTAAAACTGCAGAACTGGATTGAATGACATTTTTTTTTCCCTTCTTTTCTTCTCTGCCCTCAATGTCGACATTTTTGGTATAGTAAACCCGTGACTAGTAATTAATAATAAGAAGAAAGTCAATAAAAAAAGAAGAAGCTATTTTACCCATCTAATCTAAAAAAATTAATATTTACAAAAATAATTATGATTCAAAAATATCTACCCAAATAATTTAAAATAAATAGTAAAATTGAGTTATGAAAATTAGATGACCGGCACCACTATTTTTTCTATTAAAAAAATAATTTTTAGAGTTTTGAACACTAAATGACTTATACCCATATATATTTTTTTCAATTTTTTGGGTGCTGGTACACTGATTGCCGATTCCCTTTATCTGATTAAAAAATATATGTTTTTAGGGTGTATGGTATCAGCCAACAAATGGCCAAAGTCACCCAACAAAAGAGATTGAGAATATTGCAACATAACCCCTCTTTATTTTCTCATCTTTTTTATTTCTCAAGTTTAATTACATATTTTATATTTTAAAGTAATATTGAACTATTTATCATGTTTTTTAATCATTATTGCAACAATGACGTTATTATTAAATTTAAAAATTAATTTAAAATAATGTTTTAATATTGTCATAATATTGTCATATTTGAATTTTCATGAATTTTTTTTTAAAATTTTTGTTTTTATTTCGTTAAATGCAGCTTAATTGTTGTGATTACTTCAAGTTTTGGAGTACAATTGATAAAATTTAATTCTTAATATTATTATTTAGTTATAATTTTTCATTAAATTAATTCTAAATCTTATTTTAAACACTAAAAATTTAACAATATTACCTTCAAACATTAAAATGTATAATTTTTTCTGAGTATCACATTGAAAAAAAAAAAGACAAACACTAAATTAAAAATATGTTAAACTCAAGCCTAAAAAATTATATTAATTTTTAAATTTAATGATAATTTTTTAGAGGTGGTTTTGATAAAAAATTGTTAAAGTTATCTTATTTTAATATATTATTTAAGAACTTCGAACAAAAGTATTTTTAAAATATTTATTAATTTTAATATTAAATTTTATAATTGTGAAAATATATTAAAATGCTAAATACAATATCCAAAATGGCAGTAATTGATACTAAACTAGTTAATTTTCAAATCAAAAGTAATTAATTTAAATTTAATATGTAAAATTAAATTAGATTTTCTTTTATAAAATTAGAATATGCTTTAATGATTTTTGTCTTTTATAATAATTCAAATAAATATTGTTAAATTATTGTTTCTTTTATTTTAAAAAATAACGAGTAATATATTTATAAAATATGTAGTTCAATATATTTTAAATTAATTTTTAAATTTAATAATAGTGTGAGTGATGCAATAATAATTAAAAAACATGATAAGTAGTGCAATATTATTTTAAATATAAAATATGTAATTAAATTTGAGAAATTAAAAAATTAGGAAAACAAGGAGGGGTTATGTTATAATAGTCCCAATCTGTTTTGTTGGTTGACTTTAGCCATTTGTTGGCTGACACCACATACCCCAAAAAAAATATTTTTTTAATTAGATAAAGTGTATTGGCCATCAGTGTACTAATAGTTAATTTTTTTTGAAAAAAATATAAAGATATTGACTATCTAATGTTCAAAATCCTAAAAATTATTTTTTAATAGAAAAAATAGTGATGCCAGCCATTCTAGGTTCAATAATTTAATTTTACTGGTCATTTCAGATTATTTGACTGAATATTTTGAACAGGGTCATTTTTATAAATATTAATTTTTTGAGGTTAGATGAGTAAAATAGTTGAATAAAAAGAAGCAAAACTCTTAGTCAATATTAATAGTCTCAGCTGCCACTTTCGTGGTACGTTCCTCTGTTTCCTGGTCTGCCATTAATGTTGTCTTGTTTGGTACATTTGTAGTATTTGAGATTGATTTTTCTCAAGAGCTGTATCTGTGTATTAGCTTGGTTAAGGAAGCTGAGGTCTATCAACTAGTAAATGAGGCACAATCTAACTCATCTTTAATCTTGTAATAATAATTCAATACTTGACACTCACTTTGGTAATAAGCAATTTGATATGCTTACAAAATGTCCATTGCATTAATTCTGGACAATACTAACAAGTATTGAATCAAAGGCAACTCTTGCTTTGTGGAGAATTGATAGAGAATATGCTTCTGCTTTTAAGGGTGAGTGTTCGATCGGGTTGAGTCGAATCGAGTAAAAAAAAATTCTAGTCGAGTTGACAAATCCTATTTTAATAGCCGAACTCAATTTGAATTTCTTTCGAATCGAGTTAAAAATTTTTTGAGTCTAGTCAAGTCGAGCTAATGAATAAATCGAATTGTGTAATTCATATTCGAGTTAAATAAAAAAAATTTGATATTTTATTCAAGTTGATGCGAATAACTTGATTAACTCGAATAACTTGAACTATTTAATTCAAAATTTAAAATTTTTTATCGAGTTTTTTGAATCTAATCGGATTTTGCTCACCCCTAGTTACTCTTGCAAGATTGTATCTTTAGTAGATTATGCTTTTATTGTTTGTAATGTAATTGCTATTTTCAAAGAATTGCTTTGTATTAATTCATTGTGTATGTTAGCAAGCCAATATTGATAGGTGTGAAGAGGCTTGTCTCGGTTATGCATGAGGGCAAATTGAAAGCACTTGAATTTGTTCATTGTGGAACTATTTTTATGTGAAGTGCAAACTGAATTGTAAACCTTTAGTTTTACTGCTTAAATTCATTAGGGGAACATTTAGAGGTGACTGTTCCAATTTTTAGATACAATGATAAACAGTTCTAAATACATGATTTTCATATGCATATACGTATAATAAGATTTCTAGTGTTATTTAGAACCTTTCAAACAATAAAATTTTGAATTATTAGACTCCTAATATACTCTTAATTAAAGACAATCTAATTTTTTTTTCGAGCCTAGGCCCATTTTTGGTCTAGCTTGGCCAATCTAAAAATCTCATTTTATTGATTAATGAATAATAAATAATAAAATATAAAATATATATTTTTATATTGATGCTTTTATATTTTTATAATTAAAATTAAATTTTAAATTTTTTTATTATTTAAACTGAATTCTAGTTGAAGTGTTGAACCAAGTTGAGACATGAAAGGTTCTATTCCAACTGCTATCCCATAATTTTGACTTTGAAATTTGAATAGTATGTTTTCCTTGATAAAATTTGAAGTTTATTTAATATAAAATTTACAAAATAATAAACTACAGTGGAATGTGGTAAAAGCCCATGATATTATTTGATTCCACATGATATCCAGATAAGTTTATAATTTAATTGTTATATATATATATATATATATATAAATTAAAATATTTAAAAATAAATATTTAGAAGGTTATTTTAGAAAGTACATATAGTTTAAAACAAATTATTATTTACTCGTTTTAGTCACCCAACTTTAGTAATTTTTATTTTTATCACTCATTTCCTATGTTTAGAATTAATTTTAATTTTTTTTCCGACTAAAAATGAAAAAATCTGGGGATTTTTTGGAATCATGGCTATGGACACATTTAAGTTGATTGTGCTAACACTAAGGAGAAAAAGAAGTTCCTATACTGGAGTTAAAGTGATAAAGATCCCTCTAGTAACTTTGAATTTGATGAAGATTATCTAGAAAATCATTTGGCTTTTACAACAAGTGTCATTCAGGATCTAAAGTAAACATCGATGAAGAATTTGATGGAAGATTTGAATATGAGTTTATGAAGACCTACAAGACCATGCTTAGAAAATGGGAACAAATGTATGATATGAACGTTCAATTGTTTAAAAAAAAATCTTCCAAAAGATGAAAATTTCAAGTTGATTAAACAAGTAGAAACCTAAGGATTATCCTTGGTTCCTAAAGAACTAAACAACTTGTTGAAAACTCAAAAGGAATTGACTACAACTAAGCTTGGCTTGACTTGGGTCAGGCCTATCGAGCCATGCAAGCTGCACAGCATGGATGGGTCTATAGTAAACTACTATCCCATATTTTTTAACTCTAAATTTGAAGCTTATGCATGTTTTTTTTAAATAAAATTTAAAGTTTATTGAACATAAAATTTACAAAATAATAAACTATTGTTGAATGTGGTAAAGGATATTATAATTTGTCATTGTATCCAGATAATTTTACAATTTAACTATTATATATATATATATATATATATAAAATAAAATAAAATATTTTAAAAGAAGGATGTAATGCTCCAAAATTCTTTAATTTCTAGGTTTATATTTGTGGTAAGTATATAATTTGTTTTAGTAGTTGAGTGTTTTGGATATGTACTTGAAGTTTTGGGTTCGAATCTCTTTCTTTGAATTTTTATTGTTTTTATTCTTACACTTATCTGTTTGTGTGTAAGATATCTTTTATTTTCATTAATTTGCTAATAAAAATGAACTTGTTGATTTAGTGGTAAAACTTTAGCCTACCAATAAGTCTCAAGTTTGAATCTTATAGTGTTTAAATTGAAATTAAGTTTTATTTCTCTTGTTGTGCCATCCAAAGCGGTAGAGCTTTTTGAGTTAAATTTAAACTTCTAGCAACCTGGTAGGATAGTAATAAACCAAATTTGATTTGAATATTATTTTATCTTAATTTTAAAAAATAACAAAAAATAGGAACAATATCCCTAAAATTCCTCTCCCATTCTGCCATTTCTCTCTTCCTACTCTTCTCATTTTCTATTTTGTTTCATTTTGCTACTGTAAATGCTCTTTGCCGTCCCTTTTCTCTGTTTCCTCTTCCTCTTTTGTTTTGTTTTCATATTTTCCATGATCAGCCATTTTTCCTCTCTTGTCATCTCTCATCTTGTTTTCCTCTTTTCTTTTACGGTTTTTCACCTTTTCGTGTTGTCAATCTTTTGTTCTTCTTCAAGTGACGAATGGGGAATGGATAATACTCCGGCGATTAGGTGTTGTAGGAATCGCTCTTTTTCTTAGGTAAGTGTTTTAAATACTCTGAATTAGGGGTTTGGTTTGGGAAATTCTTGGTAAGGGTCGAATGCCCAAGTGTATTTGGTTGAATACTCTTAAGTGAGTATGAGTAGAATATTTGTTTCGGTGTTGGTATTAGTTGTTAATCGGGTTAGCCGCGAATGTTGTGTACATGAATTTGGAGTGCTACTTTAGTGCCGACATTCCAATAGTAGTAAAGTGTGTGGTCTAACTCGAAAAACATTGGAAAAGATTACGAAAATCTAAAAATTAGATGAAAGGTGATAGATAACACCATACGGCTGTGTTCAACTTCTTCATCTTATAACACATCAAACTGAACATTCTATTGTAACATTTGAATTGTGTTCAACTTCAACTTAAAATTGTTTGCACCAATAGTGGATCTAATGATACTCGATTAAGCTCCAATCAGGTTAGGCTTAGCATAATTATACATAGTATGAGGAGTAAGAGGTGTAGGAGGCTGCTGATTATTTTAATTATCATCCATCTCCATAGTAATGTCCTTTTACTCTTAATCATCTATTAAAATCTGTTGATCTTGCCTTGCTTCTCTAACTTCTATACAATTTTTAGGAGCAGTCTTTTTAATTTTACTGTAAAAAATTAACGGTTCTGATGGGTTTTCTGTAGTCATAAACTAAAAATAACCTGTCAAAATAAAAAAATAAAAAATTATAATGTAAAAATTAAATTAAAAACAAAAATATTAAAATTAATAGAAATAAAATTTTAGTAATATTTTAGTCCCCAGCAACAAAGCCAAAAACTTGGTATACACGAAACTAGAGGTGTACATGGCCGCCCGGCCCGAAGGCCCGCCCAAAATGTGGGAGGGTTTGGGCAAAAATATAAGCTCAAAAAATGGGCTTGGACAAAAAATTAAGGCCCGTTTAAAAAATGGGCCGGGCTCGGGTAAGAAATTTTTGGCTCGAGCCCGGCCCGGCCCTGCCCGAATTCACTAAAGGACAAAAAATTTTATTTTTTTAAATATTATTTTCTTATTATTTTTCTCCCTATTTTGCTACCATTTTATTATTATGTTGTTATTATTTTATTTTTATTGTTTAGATATTGTATAAAACTTATTTTATTGTTAATTTTGTTATTATTTTAAAGACATTTGTTAATTTTGTTATTATTTTAGAGGCATTTGTTTGTTAAGTTACATCTATTTTAGTGTTATTTAAGTCTACATATTTTTTAAAATTTATTTTCAATTTGTTGAAAAATATTTATTTTAATTTTTTTAGTATTTTTGATGTATTAAATATATTTAAAATTTATATAAAATAATATAAAAATTAATACGGGCGGGCTGGGCCGGGCTCGAGTTTTAGCATTTTTATATGGGCCGGGCTTAGATAAAATTTTAGGCCCATTTTTTGGGCCCGGCCCGAGCCCAATGCACGGGCCCAACTTTTTAGTTGGACCCGGCCCGGCCCGGCCCATGTACACCTCTACACGAAACCAATGAAAAAAATTTAACTAAGGTAAATACACCTATTAATTAATAGTATAGCTACGGTAGAGGTGATCATGGGTTGGGCGGCCCGGCCCGGCCCGAAGGCCCGCCCGAAAAATGGGAGGGTTTGGGTAAAAATATAGGCCCGAAATATGGGTTTGGGCAAAAATACGAGGCCCGTTTAGAAAACGGGCCGGGCCTCGGGCCAACCTTTTTTGGCCCCGGCCCGGCCCGGCCCTGCCCGGCTCGAATTATATAAATATATTTTTATTTTTTTTATTTTTTTAAGTATATGTAATTTTTAACTTTATTTTTTGTTAGTTTGTGTTTTGTTTTAAGAATTATTTATCTCAATTTTATTTTGTTCCTTATTTTAATATTTGTTTTTATATTTTTTAATTTATTTAATTTATTATATTTTTAAATTTTTTAATGAAATAAGAAAAAAAATAATATGGGTCGGGCCAGGCCTGGCCGGGCTCGGGCCTAGCATTTTTATTTCGGGCCGGGCTTGGACAAAATTTTAGGCCCATATTTCGGGCCGGGCCGGGCCCAGGCCTATAAAACGGGCCGAAATTTTTTTCTGGGCCCGGCCCGGCCCGGCCCATGATCACCTCTAAGCTACGGTAAGCAAAGATGTCATTTCCACGAAGATTAAACGTACTAGTAATTACTATCATTCTATTATTTAATTGATAAATTTAAATGATTGATTGAAAACTAAAATTAACTAAATTAATTAGCTATGAACGCGACAAAGAAAAAATTAGGAAAATAATCGATTAACAATCAAGAAGCAAAACAATACACTGGGAAGAATTCACCTAGACTTCATCTATCTTTATCAATCTAAATTACGTAATTTCTTCACTTAGTATCTTGATTTATAAAAATCTCTAAATTATGCTAATATCTCTCTTCAAGACTAAGAGCAATTGACTCTAAATTAAATATTGAAATTTCTTTCTAATTAAAACTCATATTATTGCATTAACTCGATCTATGAATTCCCTTATTAGATTTAACTCTAATATGATAAATTTCTATTGTCCTATTTCTAGGATTTCATACAACTCCACTTAGTTACGCTAGATATACTTTTAAACAAAGTCCATTTCTCTTATGATATAAGCCCATCAAACATGGATTAATAGTTTAAAAATATTGACAAAGCAAGAACGATAATCAAATAGTATTGACAAAGTAAGAATTGAGAAATTCAAAAGTGTTGATTTTGATTTCTTGAAGACGTAGGTGAAGAATTATTTGTATCAAAAGAAGCTACGAGCTTTTATTCGAGATAAAAACCTGAAAAATATTGATCTTGACCACATGGTCATTACTAAATGGAAAAGCCTTATGGAAAACCACTAGAACATGGGGCAAAAAAGGCAACATATAGTGATCACGGTGTTTATGTTCAATATTCTGGCGTCCATGCATTGGAAAGGGCTATGGTCACTCTTCAGTAATCATGGAAAGGTGCTTGACGCTTTTATTCTGGAAAAAAAAAAAGTAGAGGGGAAAGAGATTTGGATTCGTGAGATTCTCTAAGTTTTCAAATGCTCAGAGGGCAATATCAACATTGAACGGCTTTGTGATCCTTGGGAGTAGAAAATGGGTGAAAGTTGCAAGGTTTGAAGGCAGGAGGAAAATTTGGAGAAGGGTTATCAAGCATCGCAAACCATCGATTATTGAAGAAACTAATCAGTTAGAATTGGGTGATGAGGGCAGAGATAAGTGTGTCAAGGAGCAATTGGATGAATAGTGGAAACCGAATACGACTGAAAGACGTATAGGTGAGGGGTCTAGGACGGGGGGGGTACGAAAAATGCAAAAGTAGTTTATGGTCACGTAGAGAATGAACAGCTGTGGAAATTGCAGAAATGTCTGGTGGGGGAAATGGCTTCGTTTTGTGAAGCGAAGAGTTTAGCTGATAGAATTGCGAGCATGGGCCTTGGCGATATTTGCGTGAAGAGAATTCAAGGTAATTATTTTCTTATTGAGATTCAGGACGAAGAACTAGTTGGCATTTTGAAACAAAATGAGTGGTCGTATCTGTAGGAGTTTTTTTATCACTATTGAACCCTGGTCAGAAAGGTTGGTGTTTCCTGACAGGATTACATGGACAGAAATATCTGGGGTTCCGATGCACTGCTGGAACTATGAAATGTTTAAGAGGATAGCTGGAAAATGGGGTAAACTGGTAACGATAGGTGAAAATTTGTCAGGAGCATTCAACTTTGAGAAAGTTGAGATGTTGGTTTCAATCACGCAGGTAAAAAAGATTGATGAAATGGTTTTGTTAGAAGTGGGTGATGTTAGATTCTTGGTAAGTGTAAAGGAGTTAGGATGGTCGGAGGATCAAAAAATTTTCTCGAAGGAGACTAAAAACCAGGTGATAGCCGATGAAAACGTGTCTGAGTTGGAATCAGCAATTGGACTGGATTCGGAGAAAGGGCCGACTGGTACCCGAAACGTCTCGACTTAAATCATTATGGAAAAGGTCATCGAAAATGACAGTGTGGGTGAAGGTTGTCAAGAGATGTTGGGGGCATTAAATGAAAAGGAAGCTGGTGCTGTTAGCATGGGAATTTTAGATGAAGAAGATATGGGTGTTGACAGGCTGAACAGTAGTACGGGTCGGGCTTGTGAGGATGTTGCTAATATGGGTTTGGCCTTGGTGTTGGGCCAGAGTGGGGGTCATGTCGGGCCGATAGGTATTGAAGAAGGATTGGGGTCATTCGAAATCGAAGGGCACCTTTTGAAAGATGAAAAATTTTTAGAAGCAGATCAGATATCCCCAAATAACAATAATTATGCTGAAATTCCTTCGGTGCTTAAGGCAGGAGATTGAAGACGAATTCTTTTGCACAATTAGAAGCATGAAAAAGAAAAAAGTATTTCAACAAAAGAATTAGGTCCATGGAGTTATTCAGGACGGGGCGCTGTCTTCCAAAGAAATTAAAAGGAGAGACTGAAATAGGAGAAATGACAAGTGTAATGCCGCACAATGGAGTGATGAAAAAGTTATAAATCTTTCTTTTTCTGATTCGGATATTAGTAATAGGAGGAAGGTTATTCTTAGGGAGGCTATGCAGGCTGGGGAAGTAGGCATGAAATTGGGGCTTAGGGTGAGGGAAGACGAAAGAGCTGTTATTGAGGAGATTTCGAGGCTTGCAGAGTAGTAGAGATGGAGATATAGTAATCATTAATTTCAATTGCTAATCAGGTGCGTTGTTTTTCTAAACTGCAATTTTGAGTTTGGAATTTAACTAGGTGTTATAACAATTTTATCGTGGAATGTTAGGGGCTTTGGGTCTGATGTTGCAGTTGTCGTGGTTAATAGACTAGTCAAACTACAGAGGGTGAATGTATGTTTTTTACAGGAAACTAATCCTGTGGAAGTGACAGTGGGCTTAGTTAGGAGAATTTAGGGTGATGATAATTTTGAATTTCGATTTGCTGCTGCAGTGGGTCATTCGAATGGTCTTATTACTATATGGGACAAATCGAGTTTTCTGTTGAAGAAAGACTTTTATGCTAATCGTTTTATCATGATTGAAGGGAATTGGTGTTCTGAAGGATAGGATGGGTTCTGATTAACGTTTATGCTCCAAATTTGTTGAGGGAGCAAAAAAATTTTTGGGAGGAAATGATAGAGGTTTAGAATCAATTTAGCAATTTTTGGATAGTGGGTGGTGATTTTAATGCGATTAGGAATAAGAGCAAAAGAAGTAATTATGTGGGTTTATTAGGCGGGTCGAAGGATTTTGGGAGCTTCATTGAGAAATGTAAATTCATGGATTTGCCTTTGTTGGGGAAAAAGTTCATATGGTATGGCCCAGAGAATAACAGAAGCTGACTGGATAGGTTCTTGGTAGATGAAGACTGGTTTGAAAAGTTCAAGGACATTCAACAGTAGGGGTTAAATTGGTCTGTTTCGGATCACGTTCCGATTTTGTTATCTTATGGTTCAGTAGATTGGGGTCTAAGACCTTTTTAAGTTTTTTAATGTGTAGGCTCAAAATAAGGAGTGTATGAGTCTGATTAGCAACGAATGGGGTGAGATGGCAAATTCAAATGGTTGGGTTTTGACGAAATTGAAGAAGCTGAAAGGTGTTCTTAAAAAATAGAACGAGGAAGATAAATTTACGTTGGAGAGAAGAATAAAGGAGATTGAAGGTAGAATTAAGTTTTTGGATGATAGTAGTAATGATGGAGAACTTTCTGAGATGGCGTTGGAGGATTTAAAGAAGTTAAACCTTGAAATGGACGAGGTGTATAAATTTAAGGAGTCGATTTAGAGGCAGAAATCAAGAATGTTTTGGCTAAAGGAGGGTGACTCTAACTCTACTTTTTTTCGTAGAGCAGTTAAGTTTAAAGCAAAAAGGAAAACAATGTTTGGGAAGAAAGTTGGTAGTTTGTGGTTTAGAGAACCTAAGGTTTTGAAGGTAAAGATATTCAATTTTTTTAAAAAATCATTTCAGCTGTCCCTCGAGGAGTTGGAGCATGGATTTGGAGTTGAATTTTAAGAGGTTGAGGGATGTTGATGTTTTGAACCCAGAGAAGCCTTTTTCATTGGAGGAGGCTGTTTGGAGCTACGATAAAAATAAAGCACCGGGCACGGATGGGTTTAATTTATGCTTTTTTAGAAAGTGTTGGGAGGCTGTTAAGGAGGATTTGTTTGTGATGTTGGGTAGGTTTTTCAGTTCTAGAAAACTGGAGAAAACTATTAACTCTTCTTTTATCGCGTTGATCCCCAAGAACGACAATCCGTAGGATATTTCTGATTACAGACCAATTAGCCTGGTGAGCTCGCTGTATAAAATTATTGCGAAATTTTTATCGAGAAGATTATGAGTGGATATTGGGGATGTGGTCAGTGACACGCAATGTGCCTTCATTCGGGGTAGACAAAATTTTGACGGTATTTTGATTGCTAATGAGTTGATTCATTCGGTTAAGAATTTGCCTGGGTTGGGGGGTTATTTTGTAACACCCTTAACCCACGTCCGTTGCCAGAACAGGGATTACGAGTATTACCGATCAAAATTATAACTCATACTTCAATTTAATAATACATAAAGCATAACATTTTTTTTTATATTTTACAAGTTAATCAAATAAACCACATACTAAAGTCGAATTACTACTACATGTATATAGCACATTTCATAATCACTCGTTTTACTATTTTATCGAGCCATATTTTTTCACTTTTCATACTTCCAAAATAAGCTAACTAATAAATCGAATATAAACTCTACTTATCATTCCTTATTATCGAATCATGTAACCAACATCGCAAATTATTTACCATAAAACTTACCTCCCAAATTAAGCTTATAACATGACCGAATATAACTATCGACATTAGCATTATGATCAAGCCATTTTTGCGTGGCTATGTACATATAAAATTACAAAGCTAAGTATATCAAAACTAGCCTATACATGCCATAGTTCCAAAATGTAACTTTATAAAATACCGGAGGTGGTCAATAGTGTGATAAGCTTCTCTTTCCGAGCTCGTATTTGGAATTCATATCTAGCATTTCAATGGCATTGATAATTCGTTAAGGCATAATTAAGCCATACTTATAAAATTTAATACCAGACATTTATCTAAACAAGGGTTTTAACATTTTCAGTCACACATTAACTTATTGACTTGTTCGGTATCACACAGGCCATACTTGACTGAATATAAACACATTCAAAACTCACCTTTTAAATAACTACTAATCGGATGTTAATAAATCCTTTAATAACGATGTGAATTTCACATTTCAATTATTCCTCATGCAACATTAGGCCAAATAAAAGATCAATATCGAACATTAATATAACTTATTTATACAATAATCCACATATAGGTTTTCATATACACAATCACTACCATTAACATCATTTATAACTTACATCATATGTCACACAATCAACTTACTTTAATTTCGAATAGGTAAATAAATTGTCACATACCTGGTCGCTTAAACTCTTATCCACAATTGACATTACATTTGAATGAAATCCTTAAAACATAAGCTCATAATAATTCACTTTATAAATCATTTTCAACTACCTCAATATAAATACAAATAATACCATTCAACACTTTGAGTCAGATTCGGCAATATCAACCCACACCATATGTACACTTTCAATTATATCAAGTCATACATGTATACACTTTATTAAATTCGTGAACAGCACTATATTAACTTCAACCTCAATTTAATATCATATTCACTCAATTCATTTATTCTAGGTAACTTTGAAAATATCAATTGCACAAGCTAATACCAATCGTTTATAGTCACACTTGTAAACGCAATATATATATGATATATATATATATATATATATATATTCACTTATGTGGCCAATTATAAAATGTCACATAGTTCCAATACCGTTGTTCCTTACTTGTAATGAATTGAACCGTAGAATCACTGATTTAGAGATAATTCACCGGTATAAAACCTGTTAGGCAAGAGCCTGAATTCATCACCGGCGTAAGGCCTACTAGAATCAAAGTCTGTTATTCATTCACCAGCAATTCGCCTGCTAGGCACGTAGCCGGATCCAAAATCACCAGCTTAAAGCTTGCTAGGCCTAAGGCCCAAATAATACCATAAAAAAAATCAATTCATAAGGTTTTACACAGATTGAATCAAATTCTTCTAATTTCTATGTAACATAAACACATCATTAAACCTTAGCATCATTCGAATACATATGTATATATATTACTACCAAAACTTCATTTTATATTTCCACTCAGCTATATAAATACATATATACATATCAACCATCAAAGCTTATTTCTTACTTCCATTCACAAACCGAATGCTTCAGACATTTCATTGCCAAATAACTAAAAGAAATTTCAAACATTTTAAAGACGAAGATTCATCAAAAACAAATTAATTTTTCAATCATAATATATTTCTTTTATAGGTAATTTTACCCTCATGTATATCCATAGTTTCCAGCACAAAGCTGTACAATTATACATCTTAGGCTCAAGTCCAAAATAGCCACTTTGCATGTAACGTTTCATTTAATCCGCCAACAAATGCATACATTAAATTTAACATATAAACATCTCTTACCATCGAGACTTACCGAACTTCCTTTTTAACTTTAACGTTCACTCGCACACTTAGTGCTCATTACCCGATCTCGTGCACTTAGCACTCGATATCAAGTCAATTCGCACACTTAGTGCTCAATGATCAATTCCGCACACTTAGTGCTCGGTACCAAATTCAATATACACAATTAATATATCTCTCATGTTTGCTGCTCATTTAATTAATTATGCTCACATATACTTCATTCGGCTGTATCAAACAACTGTATATATAAATAATAATTAATAATTGGTAATATCCAACCCCATATATTTTTATATATATATTTGGCTATATCAATCCACACGTGAATGTACACATTCAATTTTAACAAGCCATACATATATATATTCCCATTAAGCTCATGAACAACATTATACTTAAATTCAATCAATTCAATTGCTTAAAATTTACCTTGGGTATTTTCGTACGATTTTATCGACTACTCAACTAGCTTTGCTTTCCCTCAATCTTGATCCGCCCTCTTTTGATCTTAAACTAATTTGAAAGCAAATTAAACTTATTTAATTAATTAATCAACTTATTTCACTCAATCATCAAATAAATATAAAATTTACACAACAGCCCCTTATAATTACGCATTAACAATTCGGTCCTAAATCCATAAAATAATAAGAAAAAAATGAATTTTCTATGAAGTACCTCGGCCGAATGTACTTCTCCATCAATAGAGTTCTTCTAATTCATCCATCACTTATATTTTCTACTTTTAACATAAACAACAAAGAACATCAAACATTTCTTTACAACCGAATGCATAAATCTTATTCAATTTCCCATTCGCCCTCTATTTTGTAAAATCTTAAAATTAAGTCCAATATACCAAAACACCAAATATCCACAACTTCTAATTAATCCATTTAGGCCGTGTACTATACAGCCCTATAATATCATTATTCTACTTCAAATTTAAGTACTCAAAATAGCTGTACATCTATCTACTCATTTTTCACACATTCAAGCATTATAATTTAACCTCATGCATATATGTATATATGTATATACATTACCAATCGGCTGAATAGACCCATTCACTTATACACCTATTTAACAAGCATTTCAAAGACACTCAAATTGTTCATTTACAAGCTGAATGTACACACCAAATACTCGTGAAATCTTCATTTGCTTTGTACATGATTTATCCCAAAATATTCAAGAATTCTCTCATGGCCGAATACCACAACCTTATAAATTTCCAAAAATTGACGCGTGGGCTATATAAACAACTTAACAACAATCTCAAATATGTAAAATTTATTCAAAACTAAACTCAAACATACCTTTAATTGAGATTCAAGATGCCGATGCCGAAATGCCCAAGTCTTTTTCTTTTATTTTGCTAATTCAATCGGCCAAGAACATGCACTATTTGCATGTTTTCTTTTTTTATTAGTTTTATTATTCACATATAGTTTATTATAATATTAAAATAACTTTATATTATAAAACAAAACATTATGAAATAAGCTTTTGCCGTCCACTTAGGTTGAAATTGGCATAATTGCCATTTAAAACCCTAATATTAAAAGGACATTGCAAATTAACATTTCCAAAAATAGCATGCTTAATAATTTCTTGATGCAATTTAATCCCTTTTAATACTTAAGCACTCAAACCTCAAAATTTAAACACGAAACTTTAATGCACATAAATTCACATAGAATAAACACAATAATAAAATCCAAAATATTTTATTAATATTTTTTCTAACTTGGTTTCATGGTTCCGAAACCACTGTTCCAATTTGGGTCAAATCGGGTTGTTACATATTTGCTTTTTAAGCTGGATTTTGCTAAAGCATACGATTGCGTGAGGTGGGATTTTTTGGAATTGATTTTGTTGAAGATGGGCTTTGGTGAGCATTAGAGGGGTTGGATGGTGGAGTGTGTGCCAATAGCAAGGGTTGTAGTGCTTGCTAATGGAGCGAGCGCTAACGAGTTCAGAATGTATAAGGGTCTCCGACAAGGGGGTCCATTATCCCCTTTTTTTATTCATCCTGGTGACAGAAGTTTTGCATTTGATGTTAGCAAGGGTGAAGGAATTGGGGGTAATTGGGGGGATTAAAGACATTATTCCTGGTCAGTCGGTTTCTGGCTTAAGCATTAATTTTTGAAAGTCTTGCTTAGTGGGTATTGGCACAGAAGAGGAGTTTCTGTTCAGAATGGCAACTATTTGTAAATGTAAGATTGAGGAATTGCCTTTCAATTATTTGGGCGTTCCTTTAGGTGCGGATCCAAGAAAGATTTTTTCGTGGAATGGAATTGTCGAAAGAGTTGAGAGGAAATTATCGGGATAGAAGTGTAGGTCTCTCTCTTGGGCTAGCAAAGTGGTTCTAATTAATTATGTGCTATCCTCTTTGCCTATTTATTTTATGTCTATATTTCAAGCGCCTACTGCTATTATTAACAAGATCGATAAAATTAGAAGGAATTTTTTGTAAGGTTGTGAGGGTAGTAGGAGGAAGATGGCGAAAGTTAAGTGGAGCCAAATCTGTAAGCCTAAAGAAATGGGGGGAGCTGGTGTGGTGGATATCAGGGTTAAAAATAAATCTCTCATAACCAAATGGTGTTGGCGTTTCGTGGTAGATAGAGAAGCATTGTGGAGGAAAATTGTTGCTGCTAAGTATGGTTCTCCATTACAACAGTGGCATTTTAGATCGGATAATTTAAAAGACATGTCGATGGTTTGGATGGGTATTGTAGAGAATGCTAAAGATTCGAGAGTGGCGAAATGGGGGTGGAATTTTTGAGGTTGTTTCGCCTTGCCTGGAATAAGAGTGGAACGATTAAAGGTTTTTTATCGTCGAACGGGTTTAGCGAGGATAATTGGGCTAGATTCTTTTCTCATCCGTTATTGGATAGGGAGATTTTAATGGTTTTTGGTTTAAAGAAAGTTGTTAGATGTACGGTTTTGCTTCCTGAGATGGAGGATCGGTTGTTGTGGATTCATGATAACAATGGAGAATTCTCCGTGAGGAAATTAATAGAGCTGCTGATCAATGTTAATGTGGTGGACAGTAGGTTCGCCTTTGATAAAATCTAGAAGTTAAAAGTACCTCCTAGAGTGAAAAGCTTCTTGTGGTTGGTTTCTATTGATCGCGTTCCTACAAAAGAATTTCTCAGTAGAAGAGGTGTGAAGTTTTGTCAAGTGGGGATTGGGTGTCCTTGGTGTGATAAAGAACCGAAGACTTTAGTGCACCTTTTCTTTCATTGCAATTTCAGAGTGGGTTTTTGGAAAAGAAATTTTGATTGGTGGGAGGTGAAATGGAGATCTTTTAGTGATTTCTTTGATTTTTTTCTTTATTTGCAATGATGTCTCGTTTCCTAGTGTTGTTAAGAGCTTATGGTTGATCTCGGTGGCTGTAGCCTGCTGGACGGTGTGGATAGCGAGGAATGAGCTGGTGTTTGAAAGAAGATAGCCTAAAATGTCTGGTTTGGTTTTTTTCCAAAATTTGGGTATTGATATTGGTTAGATCGGTGTTTGATGAGTTGAAAGTGGATGAGAGAATTTGGTAGGTCCGTCCAATTAGAAGTTGGAATAGAGCCAAGAAATCTGGGTTAAGAGGTGGGTTTTGGTGCCCTCCGTGTTTTGGTTGGGTTAAATTTAATGTGTGTGGTGTGGAGATTGAGGGGGAAGTTGGGTGGTGGGGTGTTAAGAAATGCGGAAGGGGTGGCTAGGGCTATGTTTTCAGGACCGTGCGCAGCGAAAGATTCTTGTGCTGCTAAGGTGGGGGAGATCTGTTTAGCTTCAGAGGTGTTTCAAGAGATAGGATGGAAGGGTAGGTGTTCGTTAATTATCAAGGGTTTTGTTGGGTTGTGAATAAAGGTTTGAGACTGTGGTCGCTTTTCTCTTTCTTTAAGGAAGTTGATTTCAAATTGTCTAGTATTGGGAATGTATCCTTTTCTAGGTAGACAAACACGACAATAAAATGGCGTTTGCGTTGGCAGTTGCTGGTCTGAGAAGGCAGGGTTTATTCAAGGCATGCTGGTGATATTATGTGTTGTTTTAGGTGTTTTGTAGGTATTTTTGTAGGTGTTATTGTAGGCTATTTTTGTAGTTGTGTGGGATGTCTTATGCAAGCTTTTTGTTTTGAAAAATGTTTATTGATTGGGGTTCTTTTGGTTGTGTGGGGGTTTGTTGCTATGTTGTGCTTGTATTTCGGTTTGTGTTCTTTGGTGGGATTGTTTTGATCCTGCTGCTGATTTGCTTTCTTCAGCCTTATTGCTGTTGCTTTTGATTAAGCGAAAAAAAGTTTAGAAATATTAAATCAAGAATTAAGCACACCTAATTGAGAATAATATCTAAGTTTTTATAGCGTAAAATAAAAATCAAACTACAAATTTCATCATAGGGTTCATCTCCCTTAGGTATTTAGAAAATTAGTTCATGATTACAAATAAAAACATCCCAAAGACAGTATGACCGCATGAAACAAAGAAACTCATAATAATCTTCAAAAAAATTAAAATGAAACCTTCAATCTTGATGGAAATCTGTTCCAGAATCCACTTCAATAGTATTTTTCAAGTTATTTTCTTGAGCATTCTTTTACGGCTCACTCCTATCTTCTTAATTTTGTTATAAATAAGTCTCAGAATGCTTGAAAAACACTAAAAATACTTTTTTTCATTGTTGAGAGTGCAATTCGTGAAATCGACAGGGCCTACCACATGGTCATGTGGTAGCCCATGTGGCTCACACGGCTGTGTGTACAATCCATGTAGAATGTTCCAACCCGTGTAGTTCCTGTAACTCATTCTAATTTTTCAATTTTCACTCTTTTTGCTCCCAAATGTCCTCCTAAGTATAAAAACATAAATTTAAAGGATTATGAGCACAAAATTCACCTTTAACATCGAATGATCATAAAAAAATGCATTAAGAACGATGTTAAAATATGTTCCTTTTAACACTTATCACTGAAGAGCTATTAAAAGGAACAATAGGGACGACATTTCCATTATTGTTGTAAAATTTTAGTGATGTGTGTAATAGGCCAACTTTGGCCTGGCCCAATTGATGAAATCAAACCCAAAATAAAAACAAAAGTCCAACAAACTAGTCCAAAATAAATGCCCATTTACATGTTAAACCCAGGCTTAAACTACCTAAACCCAACAAGCCCAACAAGCCTAAAAGTCTAGAAACCCTAGCCCAACAATCAAGATTTCGAAGAGATGTCAAAGAAAAAAGCAAAAAATAGAAGCAAAAAGGTTGATCTTGATCTATGTTCGTGTTCTTTTCGTTCATCTTTTTTATTTTTATCTCTTTATTTTTATTTCAAATTTATTTTTTAAAAATAAATAAATAAATAAAAGAAATAGGGTCTTACCCGGACCGCCGTGGTTGCAACGTCGGAGAGCGCTTCTCCGTCATTGGAACCCACCATTGAACACGATTGAGGGCTGCCTCTTTCTAGCTTTTCGGGTCTAGAAGCCTTAGCCCTCAAAGGTGCCTAAACGCGAGGCCAAAGGCCCCTTTTCGCGTACCGTTGGCCACCGCGCACGGTGGTGGTAAGGTGAACGTGACCCTTTCTCTGCCAAGGGAGAACTTGAGAGAGGGAAGAGATGCTTTAGCCTTTCTTTTGAAAACAAAAGAAAAGAAGAAAATGGCTAAATGAAAAAAAAAAAAGAAAGGAAAATTTGATCTTTGTATAACATGTGAAACGGCGCCGTTTAGGGCCTGTTTCAGTGGCCTCAAAATGACGTCGTATAAGGCCTATACCCGTGTGACCCGACTCGCTCCAGGGGGATTCGCGCCTTTTTTACCTCTGGTCTATTTGCGTATTGGGTCCTCCGCCTTTGCAGCGTGTCTCACTGAGGTCCCTTTTTTTCTTTTCGATTTTTACCACAGGATTTTGTCTTTGTTTCATTCTAGTCCTTTGGTTATTTGAAGAGACTGGCCTCGAAACGCAGCGCATAAGGGCTGGGGATATTTTCCCAATAAGTCCCTCAATCTTTAAGCGCGTTTCATTTTGATCCTTGATGGCTTGTTTTTCATCATTTGCAATTTTTACCTTAAATGTTAATTCAATTTCAGCCCAGTCCCTAATCTGTTTTGTTTATTTATTTATTTATTCATTCATTAAAATAAAACTGTATTATCATTATTTTTTATTTTAAGTTTAGTTTATATTATTTATTTTTGGATTTTATATATTATTCAATTAAAACTACTTTGTATGTTATTTTAAGGTTTGTTATGTTGTTCATTTTTAAACTGTTTTGTTATCGATTTCAAGTATTTTGTATATTATTCTTTTATATCATTTGCCTTCAAACTGTTTTTTTTAAATTTAATTCCTTTTAAATAATGTATTTTAAACCTTTTATATGCTCCTCTAACTTCTTTTCAAAATTGTTTCCTTTAAGTTACTTTATATATTATCTTATTTTAAATTGTTTTATGCATTAATTATTTCAATTTGTTTTTACAATTTACCACAAATTGCTATTTGTCGTATTTGTTTTAAACTCGTTCTATGTATTATTTCAATTTATTTTATCACTTATTTTAAATTGTTCTTATAACTCATTTTGAACTCTTTGTACTACTTTAAATTGTTTTATTGTTATTTATTCTAAATTTCTTTTTCATACAATATTTGTTTTACACTCTTATATTTATATATGTGTATTATCTATTTAAATCCTTTTTGTTTATCATCTATTTTTAAAATCGTTTTGTGTATTGTTGATTTTTAAATTTGTTCCTCTTTACTTTATTCGTTTTAAACCTTTTTATCATTTTAAGAGGTTTTTTATACCTTATCTATTTTTATTAGCTTTGTACTCTTTGAGATTGTTATATATGATATTTATCTCCTTGCTTTGATTATTAATGTTAATATTTAAATAATGTATGTTGTGTGATTATTGCTATTGTATATTTTAATTCATTTATGTCGTATCTTTCATACCATTGCCATTCATTTGTATAACATTGTATTCATGTATATTTGTTCCGTGCTCATTACTATACTTTTATGTCATTGAATCGTGGATCAAGCTCCAACGTTCATTCAATTTGGATTGTGTTATTTTATTTCAAACAAAATAAATACACATTGTCAAGTGTTGTATTCGCATTTATAAAAGGAAAATTAATCTAAAATAAGGATATTTCGGGTTTTAGGAAATTCGAGAAGTCGTACCCTAACTTACGGGGTTTCGACTTTCTCGTTAAACCTAAATAGCCAAATACCCTTTTAAATTCCAAAATACACAAAATTGCAACAAGATTAAAGGCTAGCTTATTCGTGAGGGCTCAAACGTCACATATTAACTTACTGGATGTGGCATTTTGTCATCGCGAATTGAGTGGACTTTTAACGCACTTTTTAATTTGTTCAAATGTTTTAAAATTAATAAAAAAGGATCGTGTTTTAAATCCATTCCTGATTTTCAACTTTCGATATTAAGACATTAAATAATCAATTAGGTACCAATTTTGGGCATGACGACGGTGCTAACCCTTTCTCGCACGTAATCGACTCCTGAACCTTTTTCTCGAGTTTTCGTAGACTAAAACCGTTATTTTAGTAAATCAAATTGTTTACTAAAATAATCAAATTGCGCGGTGACCCAGTCACACCTCATAAAAAAGATCGGTGGCGACTCCCATTTTAATTTTCATTTTCAAAACAAAGTCGACTCCCTTATTCAAAAATGGTTTCTACAATGTGTAAGTGTGGAAACGTCACCCGTTTTTGTTCAATAACCAACTCTTTTTGGACATTTCTTATGTTATACATATTTCTTGTCGTATCCTAAGCTTTCCATGCATAGGCAAACGATAATGAAGCTGTCTAATTGTTGAAAAGTAAAACGTGGAATAATGCTTGACCTTTATTAATCAAGTACAATCATATATATACAAGTATTTACAACTAACTGCCTTGATAACTAATCCTTAACTATCAGCTAACAACCACAACAAACTCTAACACTCCCCCTCAAGTTGAGGGTTGAAATACATCTTTAACCCCCAACTTGCACATTAAATTGTTGTGCTGCTGAGACCCTAAGGCCTTAGTCATGATATCTGCAAGCTGATTTGTAGTTGATACATATGTTGTCCGAATAAGTCCACCCTGTATTTTTTCTCGTACAAAGTGGCAATCTATCTCGATATGTTTTGTACGCTCATGGTAAACAGGATTAGCTGCAATTTGTATTGCTGCTTTACTGTCACAATATAATTCAACTGGTTTCAAATTTTGCAATCCTAGTTCTTGTAGCAAACCTGTTAACCATACTATCTCAGCTGTCACTACAGCCATGCTCCTATACTCAGCTTCAGCTGAAGATTTAGCTACTGTGCTTTGTTTCTTGGACTTCCACGAAATTAAGGAACCCCCCAGCATGATGCAATAACCAGTGACAGATCTTCTCGTCATTGGGCAAGCTGCCCAATCAGAGTCACAAAACGCAGCTAATTTTCCTTCAGTATTAGCCATGAACAGCAAACCTTGACCTGGATTTTTCTTGATGTACCTCACAACTCTCATTGCTGCCTCCATGTGAGACCGTTTTGGCTGCTGCATAAATTGACTAAGATAATGTACAGCAAACACTATGTCTGGTCTAGTATGAGTCAAGTAGATTAATCTTCCAATCAGCCTTTGATATCTTGTTTTATTCTCTAGTAGTGCATCCTCACTTTGTATGTCTTTATCATAATCTGCAGTTGTCAACTTCATATTTTGTTCCAACGGTGTTGAAGCTGCTTTAGCATCTTTCAGGCCCGTGTCATCAATTAATTCATGCGCATACTTTTTCTGGCTCAACACAATTCCTTCCTTAGACCTTAACACCTCGATTCCAAGGAAGTACCTCAAGTCTCCCAAATCCTTCATCTTGAATGTCGTATTTAAAAAACCTTTTAACTTTTCTATCATATCAATATCATTCCCTGCTATCAACAAATCATCTACATATACAAGCAACACGACAATTTTTCCCTCAACTTTTTTTATGAACAAAGAATAATCATACTTGCTTTGTGTAAACTCGGCTGCAAACAAGGCCTCAGTAAGCCTAATATTCCACTGCCTGGAAGCTTGTTTCAGCCCATACAAGGATTTTCGCAGTCGACAAACCATCTTCTCCCCCTGGCTGCCAAATCCTTGGGGCATCTCCATGTAAACTTCTTCATGCAAATGCCCTTGTAAGAAGGCATTAGCAACATCCATCTGACATAAATGCCACTGAAAATAGGCAGCAAGAGCCAGAACAGTCCGCACCGTCACCATTTTCACAACCGGAGAGAAAGTATCCACAAAATCAACTCCCTCCTACTGGTTGTACCCTTTCGCCACCAACCGACCCTTAAATCTCTCCACCGCACCAGTAGCATGATATTTGACTTTGTATACCCATTTACAGCCAATAGGGACCTTTCCAGGAGGCAAAGGAACCACATCCCAAGTATTATTTGATTCTAATGCAAGAATTTCCTCTCTCATAGCACTAATCCATTCAGGACTTTTACAGGCTTCAGAAAAAGAAGAAGGTTCAGGAATATTTGTAGCAGAAAAAAAAGATTGGATATGATGAGGTAAATAAGAAAGAGAACGATCCTCCCTAGAAGGTGAAGATGATTGGTAGGAACAAACAAAATCTTTAAGCCAGACAGGAGGTTTAGAGGAACGAGAAGACCGACGTGGTAACCCCACGGAAGGAACAGAACAACTGTCAGGACTATGGATAACAATGGGACGAGAACTAGACGAGTCAGGACTATCGTGGGAAACCAAATCAGAACCAGAAGAGGACGGAAAATGCAAAGAGACAAAATCAGAATCAGGAAACGAAGGCTGAGGAGGAAACAAACCAGAAGTAACTGGAAAGGACTCATGAAAAAGAAAAACAGTTTCCCGAAAAGAAACATCACTATTAACAAAGAAAGATTTAGACTGCATATTGTATAAAATATAACCCTTTTGAGTAAGAGAATAACCCATGAAAACAGCAGGAATAGCCCGAGCAGCAAACTTGTCTGTATTATTAAGTGTGGTAACAAAACAAAGACAACCAAATACTCGCATATGGGAAAAAGAAGGCAGTTTATTATAAAAGAGTTCAAAAGGGGTTTTCCCATGGAGCACGGAAGAAGGTAAGCGATTGATGATATAACAGGCTGTTAAAACACATTCACCCCAGAATCGAACAGGAACACTGGATTGAAATTTAAAGGCTCTAGCTACCTCAAGCAAATGTCGATGTTTACACTCAGCGACGCCATTTTGCTGAGGTGTATGGACACACGAACTCTGATGCAAAATACCAAGTGAAGTAAACAAAGAACCACACTCAGAATTGAAAAACTCCCGACCATTGTCACTCGCACAATACTAACAACAGCTAAAAATTGGGTTTTGACAAGAGCAAAGAAGTTTTTGAGGTGCAAAATAGCATCAGATTTAAGTTTTAACAAATAAACCCACGACATCCTAGAACAATCATCCACAATGGTAAGAAAAAAACGATAACCAGCATGCGTTGAAACCTTATAAGGTCCCCACAAATCAATATGAATAAGTTGAAGCACTTTACTGGACCGAGAACTGCTAAGAGGAAAAGGAAACCGACACTGTCTTGCTAAAGGACAGACAACACAATCTTTGACACAACTCGACTCAAGAAGCTTATTATGTAAAAAAGGTAACAAAGTCATCTTAGGAAGAGGAGCATGCCCTAACCGAGCATGCCAAATACCAGTTTTATTCATAACAACTGCCATACATTTAGAAGTAAAATTGGGAGACTTACTGGGTAAAGAAGGAAAAACAACAGACACACTCTGTGGCCGAAAAACAGAAGACACAGCAGACTGCTTGTGAGAAGAGCCGAACAAATACAAGCCTCCTGACTGCCTACCAATCATTTTTACCTTGCCAGTGGAGAGGTCCTGCATAACACAAAAATTGGGATAGAAAATAACAGCACAGCCCAAGTCGCGAGTCAGTTTAGAAATGGAAACAAGGTTATGATGAAAAGAAGGAACACAAAGCACATTCTGTAAAGTAAGATCAGAAGACAAACGTGAAGAACCAACATGAGAAATAGCGGCAGTGCTACCATTCGGCAAATGAACAGATCTAGAATTAGTGCAATAAGAAGTAAAACCATTCAAAGCACTAGAATCAGATAACACATGATCCGTGGCACCAGTGTCCAAGATCCAATCAACCGACTTGCCAGGAAAAAATTGAGATGTAATACCTGCCATATTGACCACAGGTTCACCAACATCAGGGGACTTATTCAACAATTCCAAGACCCTGTTATACTGCTCCAGAGTAAGCGTTGGAAGAGCCTGGGGAGAACAAGCCGAAGAATCCACACCTGTCTCCGAGCCAGAAACATTTGCGACATTCGTCCCTTTCTTTCGAAACTTGAAATCAGGTGGAAAGCCAATAAGCCGGTAACACGATTCACGCTTATGCCCTTTGACTTTACAGAAGTCACAAACCCCATTGAATCAATGTCGAGGAGTCGAATTAGATAACATCACCGAGGAATCAGAAACCGGAGACACACCACCAACAAACCCACGATGACTCTCCTCTTGAATAAGCATCGAATAAGCTTGATTCACTGAGGGCAATGGTTGCATCAGAAGGATCTGACTACGAATCGCAGAATACGACTCATTTAACCCCATCAAAAATTGAAATAACCTCTGTTGTAGCAACTGTAACAAATTGTCTTGAGCGCGATCACAACCACAAGAACCATAGGGAACGATAGCACTATATTCATCCCACAGCAACTTCAGTCGATTAAAGTAAACAGCAATCGAAGAATCACCTTGACTCGCCGTGGCAATTTCACGATGCAAGAAAAAAATCCTTGCACCATCGACCTTACTAAACCTCTCTTTCAGATCTCCCCAAACCAACGCAGCACTGGAAGCAAACACAATACCCGCAGATAAATCGTGGCTCACAGTATTAATGATCCAGGACAAAACCAAAGCATTACAGCGATCCCATTGGCTACGGAGCTGATCATCAAAATTCTCTCGGCAACAAGTGCCGTCCACAAACCCTAACTTATTCTTCGCTAAAAGAGCAATCTCCATAGACCGACGCCAAACGTTATAATTCTCCGGCCCAGTCAACTGTTGGGAGACTAAAATCGTCCCCGGCGTATCGGAAGGATGCAAATATAGCGGATGAGTGTAATCGACAGAAACAGGCATTAAACCTGGCGTAACTGATACCATGTTGAAAAGTAAAACGTGGAATAATGCTTGACCTTTATTAATCAAGTATAATCATATATATACAAGTATTTACAACTAACTGCCTTGATAACTAATCCTTAACTATCAGCTAACAACCACAACAAACTCTAACACTAATGAACTAATGAAAAAAAAAATTGAATTTATAGCATTGGAACATAATATTCTACCAAGCTTTCAATTGCTTCAGCGGTTTAACTGATCAGATACCTATTCTGCCATGAAATTTCAAAATTTGTATCAAGCCATCTAAATTTCCTTCAGATATTACCCCTAGGTTTCCCTGGATAATCAAATTTTAAGTCCAATAGCTGACCGTAGTATGATAAGTTGATGTTTTTGTTCTTAAGATACGAAGCATAAGTTGATGATGTCTGGAATGACTCCCTTTTGATGGGGAACTCATTCCATTCTAACTTCCACCTTCTACTAATGGTTGACTCGAGCTCTTCCTACTATGCTTTCCATTGTGTCAGCCAAATGCATCCGATAAACCGAGCCTGAATTTTTCAACTCCAGAAGAAGGGAGTGACAACCCATCATTAGACCCCCTCTTCCCATAGGAACCCTTTCTCGGTCTTCTTCCCTGTCATTGTAAAGCTCTTCAATTATGAAATCCTTATTCATGGTTGCTTTGAAACCTACTACTTCCATTGCGGGAGAAAGAGATGCAAATAGGAGAGAGTGGTAATGAAATGTTGAAATAAAAGTTTGTGGGACTGCGAAGATGAAGATGGAAGTGGAAAGAGTTAAGGAGCACAACCTACATTATTTTATCCCATGTTTGCTGTTTAGGATTTAACAAAGGTAAGGTAAACATTATTTTTTATCATTTATGTCTGATTTACTGTTGGTTGATGTTTAGGGGTTAGTAATTAGCATTTTCAATAATGTCATATTTAATATTCAAATTTGTATTCATTTAAATTCTTTAAAAGTGTAATATATTTTATCAATATATTAAGATAATTAGCTCTTGATGTATCGTTATTTTTAATGTCACCGAGTAAATAAGTTTTATTTTATATATTAATTACATTTAATTTGAAATTTTATCAAATAATAAAATGATATATGACTCCAGTATTTTTTTTTTAAATTAGTTTAATTTTTTCTTTTGATATTATTAGAATCTTTCAAACAATAATATTTTTATTTTATTTAATAGAGTTCTACATATTGTTATACTCTTAAAAATAATCTAAGATTTCTCTTTATAATCAACTAGTAGCCCATGTTTTTGATAAAAATTGAAGTTTATTTAAAATAAAATTTAAGAAATAAGGACCATCATAATATTTAATTTGAAATCCAATCAAGACAAGTTTATAATTTAATTGTTTTATAGATATATTTTTAAAATAAATATTTCAAAAAGTTATTTTGGGAAGTATATATATATATATATATATATATATATTTAAAAAATGAAGTTATAATGGAGGCAGCTTGATTTATTATCATCACCTTAAACCCCAAATAAACAAATGGATCAATGAGATTTATAAAGTAAAAATAATATTATATTTACATAAAAAAGGAGGATGCCTACTTTATGTAAAACTCTCAAATTTTTCTTACCAGATCATTTTAAACATGTTATTTTTTAAGATTTTATATTTACTTTTATACATATAAATTTCATAATAAAGATAAATATTTTATAATTAAAAAAAATTGGATTTGAAATTATGAAAGGGTTGACAAGTGTTCAAAATGTCATTTGTCGGATAGTAGATCGATCTCAACAACAGAATGTATTGTCCCCCCTTGGGGTTTTGTCTCTTGTGCTATGCCGAGAGTCAAAGGGATGTGAGTGAGTTCCTAGAGGGCACAGAGTCAAGAGTGCTCCGGTTGGGGGTATCTGCAAGACTCACGAGAAACAAAATCCCCACAAGAGACCATGAGCGAAGCCAGAACAATTTTTTAATGGGCGGATGAAACTTTAGTTTTTTATAGTTTATATCTTTATAATTTGTAAAGGATTAAATTGAATTTTTATAATTTTAGGGGCCAAAGTACAATTTTACCTTTACTAATTTAAAATTTTTAAAAACTTTTAAGGGCTTAAATAGTAATTTTATATTTTAGGGGGGCCGAGGCCCATGCCAGCCCCATGGCTTCACCCCTGCAAGAGACAATACATTCAGTTATGAAGGGACCGATAAATTATTTGTCATATGATACTTTGAAGATTTCTTCTAAAGAAGTCAAAATAAATCTCAACAAATTTTTATACCAACCACATTTTTCTAATTTCATTTTTTAAATTAAATATTTTTTTCCTCAATGTTAAATTAATTGTTTGATTTAATGTTACAAAAATCTTCGATTTTTTTTTATTTTTCTATAATATAGATTAAAAATATCATCAATTGATTTATTTTTAGGGTAAATTTAATTTACTTCTTATTTTTTTTATATTTTAATCTTTGTATGACTAATATATATAAGGGGAATATTTGATGCATAACTCATTAATTTTAATCTTTGCATGAGTAATATATATATATATATATATATATATATATGGAAAAAAAATTATGGCTTTAACAGTTTCAGATATATCCAAATGAAGTTGCAATACAAGAATCTGCATTAAATAGAGAAATGAGATTATACAGTACAAATAAATAAAAATGTCGATATTTCCTATTACCATTCATGCTAATGAGGTTGAAGAATATATCTAAAGTTGGGATCGTCATCCCAGTCCAACAATTCCCACCATTCTGTGGTTGATCTAATGGTAAGAGAAGGTGGAGTAAAAGAATATGGCTTCCCATTGCCAACAAGAGGAACAAATGGAGGAATTCTCTGCAATTTATCAGAGTAATATAGATAAACAAGAGAGAATCACAAATCATCACTCCATGTTTGCTACAAATGTTCTTGAAATTTGGTAATGTCAACAAATTTAACACTCTCAATTTGGGATGATGGAATTTGATTAATCACTCCCTTTTCCTTCAACTTCTGATGTTGGTGCTCCAAAAATTTCGACCAGTTCATCAACATGATGCACTGATATTTCTTCCAAGTTTTGGAGGTTGAAAAGCAACCAATATGGAAGTAAAATCTTCAAACTTGAGCAGTTGCGTACAAAAATTTCCTTAAGATGGGAAAACGTGGCAGACTGAGCCAATATTGATGCTGTTGCGGAACCAAATCATCCATCTTTGATACTAAGGACACTCAACTTTTGCAGAGCTTCAAGTTGCGACCGCTCGAGTCTCTGAAACAGATAAGTGGAAGAGGAAGCAAAAGAGGACAAGGAAACAACACAATCTAGTCGTCTACACTTCCAAATATGACAAACCCTCAAGTCACTGTTTTATCTCTTCCAAAGTACATACTAGATGAGCCCACCTGAAAATGGTACTTGATGAGATTTTTCTTACATGACACGAACTTATTCAATTCGTGAATCCCTTCTAAACGTCCCTCGAAGTGTTCAACCTTCTCCAATGGCACTACCTCCTCTGCCTGTGGGCCTGTTTTTTCATTTCTCTCATCAAATCTCAAGTGTTGAAGACGAAAGAGTTTTGGTAAAAGTCCAGCGGGTATCTCTTTCAAAATGAAAATGGGCATAGAATGATCAAGATGCCTTGGATTTATCAACATATCCATGTTTTCAGCGGCTTTCTCAATTCTAGCCAGACAAAGATCCAACTTCTTCAATTCTTGAAGCATCAAAAGACAAGGCAAATCTCTTAATTGTTCACGATAACCAAGCAACAATGCAGTGAGGTTGTTTAATTAGAGATGGAATTTGATGAACTTTCGATCATTGTAAAGGAAAAATTAAGAACACTCAGACAAGACATGTCTACTTAGTAAGAATTTGGGATCTTCTTTGGAAGGGTTCTTCTGCAATAACAAAGTTAGGAGCAATTGACATTCTAGAGGCAACATATCTATAAAAATCTATGATATGGAGTTATCCATAAGTGCCAACCATTTCTCCTCTTTCGATAACTTTTCTAATTGCAAGCCTAGTTGTACTTTATTTTGAGGATTCATCCTTAACGGTGAGTTTGAATGGGCGGTATGTTTATCTGCAGTTAGTGTAAAAATAGCGATGGCAGTGAGATTAGATACTGTAACGTGAGACAAAAAGTAAGCTAAACGCACCGCACCTAATCGCCCATCCAAACCACCCTAAGATAGGGAGCATAAGTCAATTATGTCTGCAATAACTCGCTTTCAATTATGGACTCTTTCCTTTCCAATTGTCAATTAATAGGTTGATGTTTTGGCCATAAACTCGGACTGTATATGTCAATTAGTCCAGTCACTATTTGTCCCATGTTTACTTTGTGCAGTTCAAGGTTTAACAAATGTAAGGTAACATATCATCCTACATGCGATTAGTCAAGTCAATTATTTATGTTGCTCAAGTATTTATTAAGGCTAAATCTTGAATTCAAATATCGGACAACTCTTTCCTCGTTTCCATCAATATATGGAAACTAGAAGCTGTTTATTACAAGGCAAGAGTAATATTAGATCGACTTACCAATTGAACGCATCAAATTCATTAAATTTTTTTAGTAAATTCAATGAAACCAATTTTAGATTTAAAATATTTTATTTTTTTATTGATTTTCAATTTTTGAATCGTATATATTTAAGTTTTTTCACTAAACAAATTTATATCTGTTGTATTGAGTCAAATTAAATAGAATAAAATCTAAATTTAATCAATAAATTCGGTTTTTTAAATTGAAAAGGCCCAACAACAATGTATGAAAAACAAACATAGTTTCCTTCATAAGGTACCATCCCTTGAAACAGCAGCAACAATTAATTAATTTTAAACATAATTTGTTGAAGGTGGTTTATGAAACCCACTAGCTTTGCCAAGTTCCCTCACCTATTAAAGTCTCCGGTTATATAGAGTTTTTTTTTTTTCAGTTCTAAGCTTGTCATGGTGGCATGAATGCCTCAATTTTTATAGCTATCTCTTGAATTGTGCTCATTTTTACATTTTGTATCTCTTTTTTTTTTCACTTTAGTATATAAGGTATCATTTTCGTCTTAATTTACCTCAAATAAAAAGTTATCAGTAGGAATGTGACATGTGACGATTTTTATTTGAGATTAGTAAATTTTTAAGTAAAATGAAATAAAAATGATAGTTAAGTTACTTTGGGACAAAAAGTTAAAATATCAAAATGAAAAAGAGTATAATTTAGACGTCGAATCATTACAAATAGTTAAAATAATAAAGTAAATAAATATGAGGGTTGGTTCGATGGGCGATTGGGTGCGGTGCATTTAACTTACTTTTTGTCTTACGCTACAGTATCGCTACAGTATCTAATCTCACCGCCATCACTGTTTTTATACTAATCGCACATAAACGTACCGTCTATCCAAACTCACCCTAAGTCAAAAGAAATATTTGCCAATTAAATACATGTGATCAAGTTAGATACAAAAATATACGAGAACTCAAAAACAACAACAATATATCAGAATTGAATTTAGGCATCATTGTTAGAGATTAAACCATGTAATCGGGGCCCAAATAATTACAGTAAAAATAGGCCTTTGAATAGTGCTGTACGGGTTCTCCAGAAAGGCAAGCTGAACGAGACCCATTCGCGGCTATTTGCTTTCAAATATTACGATTGAGGAACCCTAAAGCTTTATTTATGTATTCGTTGAATGGCCAAGAACCATCAAGTGAGGAAGAAGTACACTATTCAGTTAGGAGAGAACGAGGTAGTCCTCAAGGTTTCCTTGGGTTTTCTTTATTTTGCTCATTTAATTGATTGATTAGTTAATTAGCTTTCAAATGACTTTTTATGATTATTAGTTCTTTTGCTGAAAAAAAAAATGTTATTAGTTCTAGTAAGTAAATGACTTGTGTTGTTAAGCTGCCGGATAATTCCTTCCTCTCATCTTAAATAAAAAAAAAAATCATTATCTCGAGTTTTTTCTTTTCTTTTTTTCATTTAGTTTAAGCCAGTCTTTGTTTTTCGAAAATCTGATGTAATATCAGATCTTACATGCTCGAATCTAGATCTTTGTGTCGTGAACCAGGTCAATTAGATTTAGGAAAATTTGTTTGTATTTTTTTTTTTTTTACAAAAATTGTGGTAATTCACAAATATTTAGAATTGTGCTGGCAATGTACGCATTACAATCGTTAATGAGGATTTAAAATTATGTTAACTTTGAAGGTAAACCAATTGTTTGAAATTAAGCTCACCTTAGATGCGATAGAAACTATTCAGAATTATACTAATGTAATAAGGCGAGCCACCGTTCGATCAATGGACCTTTAGTGGAATGAAAAATGAACCATTGGTGAAAGCAAGGGCCCCCTTTCCATTTAATTCTCTTAAAATTTTTAAAATTTTAAATTAGTAAAAGTAAAATTATACTTTGCCCCCCTAAAAATATAAAAATTTGATTTAGTCTTTTAAAAATTATAAAGATATAGGCTACTATGTTGATAAAATTGCATTTTTTTTTGTATTGTAAAAATTACAATTTAATTTCGCCCCCTAAAAAAGTTTCCTAGTTTCACCCTTAGGTGGAAGGGTCCCTTTACGGTGGATGGATACCTTTAGATGTCATACCGTGGATGATATCATTGAACTGAATCTAAGTCTTGACTTCTTTTACTTGGTATATTGATGAATCGTTCTTTCATTAGTCTTATATGAACTTCACTTCTGTAGTTTGATGGATGGTGTAGACATTGACTCGAGAATATACAATGCCTTGTGAGGCTACTGAAATTCATGCCTCATCTTTTTTTACCAATGTGCTAGCAATGGTACTTTTATTCATAGTTGACTTGTATAAATTTCACTTTGTGATTTAGCAGGTGGTGTCTCTATTGGCCCAACAATCAAGGAATGTATAATGTATGCTCTCACGAGTGGTATAGTTGTCTATTGAATGATTTGGAGTTATATTTTTGGAGATATATATGTCTCACTTTTGTGGAGAGCCACTGAACGGTTCACGGAGGGGCTAACTATCAATTTTTGGAGATATGCCTCATCTCCGTGGAGAGTGATTAAACAGTTCATAGGGAGCTCGATTGTCGATTTTTGGTGTTATGCCTCACCTCCACGGAGGGCTACTGAACAATTCATAGAGGGTCCCAACTATCAGTTTCTAGAGATATGTCTCGCCTCTGTGGAGAGCCATTAAACGGTTCATGGAGAGCCTGACTCTCAATTTTTGAGGATATGTCTCATCTCCATGAATAGCCACTGAATGGTTCATGGAATGGCCCAAAGGTGATACCATTTATAACCCAGGATTACGCATGAACGTAAAAAGTTGCTAACTAAATTTATAATTTTTTATGATTGGGTAACCAAATTCAAACATCTAAAATAGTTCAATGATAAATAATTTTAATTGCAAATTAACTGACAACTTTATGTAATGACTGATTACATAAAAATAAATTATTGATTACATAACCTATTTTATAGACTAAAATATAATTATATTACAAGTTTTATAATATGATATCTAATGGGTTGATTTTTTAAGTTGCATATTTTTAAAATTAAAATTTTTATAAATATGTTAATTTATCATTATTTCAATTTATATTTGTATTCTAAATACGTGATTTCTACACATATGCGCGTGTGATAAGATTTCTAACATTATTTGAATCTTTCAAACAATAAAATTTTTAATTATTAAACTATTGATATACTCTAAAGATTTTCTTGGTGCCTAAAAACAAATATTTTTAGGATGATCCTATTATAATTTATTCCCTTTTAAAGAAAATACTATCAAATATAAATTTTTTAAAATTATATTAACTAGAAATTTCCACCTAGCTATGTCCGGGTCTAAAAATTATTCTAAACAAAATTATTTTAAATTTTATTAATAATTTTTATTTAAATATTAGAATTAAATTGAAATAATTTTATTAAATTATACAGACCTCTGTCGAAACCATTTTTTTATTTTGAAAAAACGGGGTCGACTATTTAAAAAAACGAAAATGGGAGTCGCCACCAATCTTTTTAGGTGTGATTGGATCACCTTTTTAAAATATTGATTTTGGCCTACGAAAATTCAGGAAAACGGGTTCGGGAGTCGGTTACGCATGGGGAAGGATTAGCACCCCCGCAACGCCCAAAAATCGATACCAAACTGATTATAAAATGTCCTAGTGTCAAAGATTTGAAGATTTTTTTAATTTGATCCTTTTGAGTTTTAAAAACTTACAATTCCTTTTAAGAGACATTCAATTATTTGGATAAAAAAACGGCCGAATCTCAGTAAATTAGAGCACGACCCTTTAAATTTCTCAAACGTTAAATATCTTTTATTTTTTAAAAACCCCATCTCGGAATATCAAAACATCACATCCAGTACGTTAGGACACAATGTCTTAAATTTTTAAAGATAATTTTTTATTTGAAAATCATTCGTTTTAATTTAAAAAAGGATACCTAACCATTTGGAATTAACAAAAGAAATCGAAGTCCAGTAAGTTAAAACACGATTCTTACAAAAATCCCAAACGTCAAATATTGCCTTAATTTAAAAAAAAAACAATTTTGGATAAAACGATAATTAGATAGGATCAATTCTAAAACAATGTTTTGATAAAAATGCAGCATTAATATATTACAAAACATAAACATTAAAGCAAGATACAAATTACAAGATATATCAACAATTCAAACAAATATGGACAAATAAAAAGACAACCTAAAATAATAGATTATGTGTGTAATAAGACGCTGAAGCAAAAAATAAACTAATATACAACATTAGCAAGTAATATAAAAATCTAAAATAGAACATAACAAATTACAAAATATAAAAGATAATAGAAATGAATAAAAGGATAAAATGACAAATAAAAAGTGAGTGAAATATTTTAAACAACAAATTAGTATTGTAAAAAAGGTAAGAAAATGACAATTAGCTTTTTTTTTTAAAATATATAAATATAAAATAATTAATGTATTTTAAATAAATAATATAAAAAACTAAAGATTTAAAAAAAAAGAAATATTATAATATATAATAATTTAATACACAAGATAATATAAATAAACAATATATATAAAAAATTTCACATTATTAATCAATTTAAAATATTGTACATATAAAATAGTTAAAGTAAATAATATAAAACTTTGGATTTTTTTAAAAAAAAATATAATATATAATAATTTAAAAAGGATAATATACACATTTTAAAAATAAATAATATATATAAAAACCTTAAATCAATTAAAATATAATATAATATATATAAATTTTAAAATGATTCGTAATATAAAAATATAAAAACAATGTACAATAAAACAATTTAAAAACCTAAGATATAATATAAAAAGAAAATAGTAAAAAAACTAAGTCGAAATAAAAATAAAATAAAAGGATTAAAATCAAATCTTTGTAATTTTTATAGGGTAACTTTGAAAAGAATAAAACTGAATTTAGGACCCCATTGGATTGCGCGTTAAAGGCGAGGGACTCATTGGGAAAATATTCCCTAATCCCCAAAACGACGTCGTTCCATTATTAGCCTTTAAAATGGCTTCGGGACTAAACTGTGACTAAAACAAAAGTTGAAAGCTAAATTAAAAAACAAAAGAAAAGGTAATTGGACTAAATTACACAAACATAAAAATGCGAAAGGACCTAGAAAAGAAATATCCCTTTTAATAAAAACACGCGGATCCTCCCTGGGTAAACGGGTCAAGTCGCGGATCCTTCGCTTAAACGGCGTCATTTTAGTGCTTATGTATTAAGCAAAAACGGTGCTGTTTTTGAAATGTTATATAAGTTAATTTTTATCCCCAAAAATTCAGTTTTAACACCATTGAAAAAAAAAACAAATAGAAACCCCGAAGGGTTCTCCTCCTTTCGGTCTGAGACCAGACTCTGGCCTAGGCTCCAGTGATGATCCACCACACGCACCGCTACATGCGCCACTACACGCGCGGCTGTACACGACGGCTGGTGAGCCCAAAATCACCTCCTTTCGAGCCAGTCTGCAGGTAATCCCTTTTCTTCTTCCTTTTTTAAGGATTTAGTGTAAAAAAATTCAACAAGAACAAAAAAAGGTCTATTTCTATTCGGATTTGAGATCTGTTTATGAACTATATTTTGCATGTAAAAAAAAATTCGAAATAAAGCTTAATAATAATTGAGAATAACCTTTTGATTTTTGTATTACTTTGTAAATCCTCCCCCTTTTACAGTGATATTTTTCGGGCTTTATAGCCACTGATTCTATGTTACATTTGGTATGTGCTTCCTTATTTGATTTCTTGCCTATTACTGTGTATTTGTAATACGAACTAGCCTCGATTGAATGAGTAGTTTCGCTTTTGTTGCCCAATCGTCTTTAATGAAGAAGTTCCGTTCGTTCAATTTAGGTTTGAAATAGAATTGGTGACAAACAGATGAGTTAATGGATAAAGGTGATTCGGTGGTATTTGGAAATGGATGAAAGGAATTCGGCTTAAGAACAAGTAAGAACCGACACTAAGAAATGACGACCCGAAACTTATAGGTTCTTAAGGTAGAGAATGGAAAAGATAGAACCTCGACCCACTATCTACAAAGATAGGAACCTTGGTATAGGTTTTGAAAGAAACAGGGTTGACACCACTACTAGGTAGATAAGTCAACAAAGTCTCAAACAAAGTTTAGAGAAGAAATCTCACAAGTTTAATTTCATTCAAAAAAAACAAGTGCCTTTACAAATGAAAATAACCAACTATTTATAGCCTAACATAGGATAGCCGAATGGACATAATCACGTCCTTAATGACTAAGTAATCTAATCTAGAATTAACTAGAAAATTCTAGAAAATATTCTCTTAATGATTAGGTGTGAACATGGTTGCTTGAAGAGTCTCCATGGTGTGAACATCTTGAAAGGAATGGATAAAAGGTGTGAACATCTTGATAGAGCATGGATGTATTCGGTCATGCATGAATCTTAAGGCACCTTGAATCTAGCCGTTCATGAACCTTCATTAATACTTATTCATGCATGTATGCTGTCCAAGTGAATTGGATCTTGATGGATTCATCTTCCTTTGTGCCGTTCACATAGAATGTACCTACAAAAATTAAAACAACCAATTAAGGCACATATGAACACATTAATTCGGCCAAGTGTAAACAAGGATCTCAAGCATTAAATTTGGCTATGATAAGTTTAATATTTAAACACACAAACATAATTTAATTATTAATGTGGACTTAATAACTTAATTATTAATGTGGACTTAATTAAATACTTTGGTTATTAAATGTAGTTATTTAATGAACTACTTAAGTAATAAGTCAACTGAGCTAGATGAGTTGGAATTGGGTTGAGAACAAATTCATGAGTTGAAGTTGAGCTGGCTTTGAACTTGTTGAGCTAGACCAAGAACTCTCGAGTAGATTAGTGATGGATTCAGCCCAAACTCTCTCAACTAGAGCTGAAATTGCATCTTTGAATTTCTTAGCTCGAGCACGCGTGATCGGTCCTTCAGGCAGCTGGAGAGGTTCCACTTGCTTTACTAGTGGTGTGGCCGTATCAATTTGTTTCCTTTTGCAGGTGAGCGAAGATTCGGTGGAGGGCGCAATCCAAGCGCCGATTGCGACTTGACTGGAGGCCACTGTTGGTACTTGCGGCGCCCTAGGGTTTCAGATACCCTAGGGTTTATGATTCTGCTAGCAATTTGGGCCTTTCGAGCTTCAATGGGTAATTGGGCTAAACAGTAATTGCGCTTGAAGTTTAATTTAGATTTGGAGCTACGGGTTTTGGGTCACTGTAATTGGGTTATAGGTATTAAGGGGTATTTAGGTTTTAGGTATTTAATTGAGCTAGTTTGGTATCTGTTAATTGGGTTTAGGATAGGCTTAGGTAGTATTTGGGTCATTGTTTTTTTCAATTCAGGCTGTAAATGGACTGTAAAAAAAAATGGACTGTTTATTGTTTATTTTTATTTTTGGTTAAGGCCCGGGCAAATTGGGCCTATAACAAACTTGAAATAAATTCATATACAACAAATATTTAAGGAAATTAGTATTGCACTAAAATATTTTGATAAACTATATGAGATAAATTGAAATACAATAAAAATATATTATGATAAATTAAAAAAAAACTAAAAAATTAAATGGAAATGTAATTATAATATATGGTTTCTCTTATGCTTTTAAATAATATGAACTAATTCTGTAACGACCCAAATTTCACGGGCACCGGAAAAACGAGTCGTAGGGCCTCCGTCTTAGGAAATCGAGTTAGTAAATAATTATTATAAATATTTGAGAGTTTAGTTGTGTGTATAATTAAGCTTTGAATAGGAGAATTTAGTCTAATTAGAAATAATTAGTAGAAAGGACTAAATTGAATAGAGCATAAAAGTTTAATTATAGAATAGAAAAATATTAAAGGATTAAATTAGTAATTAAATAAAACTAGTGAAATGTGTAAGATAGAGAATAAATACATGTGTTTTTGCATTATTGGTATAAGTGTATAACATGTATGTATTTACTTATTAATTAAGTAAAAGATATTTAATTATTTATTTGATATTATTATTATTATTATTATGTAAATATTATAATTTATTTAATTAAATAAATAAAGACAAGTGTATGGTGTGGATTAATACATGTGTAATAACATGTATGTATACAAATGTATGTGTATAATTAGCTATAATAAGATATTTTATTATTATTAGTAAATTAAAATAAGTAAATGAAATTAAAATAAAGAAAAAAGAAATAAAGAAAGAAAAAACCAAGAAAGTTGCAGAGAAGGAAACGAAATTTGGGAAGGAAAAGAAGAAAGAAAGGAAAAAGGGGAAATTAAGAATTGAAGCTTAGAAGTTTGAAAAGTAAGTTAATTAAGCCCTTATTCTTTAATTTAAATGTTTTAGAAGCTTTAGAATTGAGTTTTGTTGAAACTAAGTGGAAGTTATGGAAGTTGATAGATATTTGAGTAGGGTTTATGTTGAATGAATGATGAAATTAGGGATTAAATTAATAAAATTATTGATTTGAATTGATTTAAGGACTAATTTGTAGAATAGGCTATAAGTTTTGTGTTCTAGGGATTAAATTGGAAGAAATTCGAAATTATGGAAAAATAATGAAATTTGATAGTTATATTGAAGTTTTGATGGGAATTGAATAAGGAAATGATGTGAATTGTTAAAAGGAAGAAGATGAATGTGTTTAGGAAAAATTTGGTATTATGGTAAAAGTTGTAGGGAAAAACTATTATTTTATATAAAATATGTGTGTAATTAATTAATTGTAATTATGCTAATTTTCTAGCAAACAAGAAAACCGAGACGACAAATACGAAAGGAAAGGAAAAAGTGATCGAGGAGTAGCTCGAGAGGATATCAGTTTGTATTATTATAATTCATGTTATTTATTGTTAAATGTTTAATTTTATTATATGCATATGTATGGAATTGAAATTGAGACAATTGGTGATATGTGATTTGAATGTGGTTGGATATGATTGATGAATATGTTTATATGTGTGTGTGGAATTGTTATGTGAATTATATTTGTACCAAGGTGGAAATGTATGACTATGTGAATTGGAAACAATTTATGTTTGAAATTAGAAAGATGTGAAAAATGTGACCAAAGTGTTAATTGATAAGTGAATTTTGAAGTGAAAGTGAAATTACTAAGTGATCTTGATACCCTATTAACTAGTCGGGCTTAGTGGATATAGTTGGCATGCCATAGGATTGGAAGTGTTCAGGGATTCTTCGACCTCGAGTCGATGAGACACGTGGTGTGTCATAGATTTGCTTCGGATAGTTTCGATGAGGCGTTGATTGCCACTTTGCTTCGGCTCAGCCGATGAGACACGTGGTGTGCCATATATTTACTTTGAACTATCCGATGAGGCGTTAGTCACCACTATGGTGTGTTTGGTTGGATCCGTGTATCCACCCAAGTCCGAGTCATGTTAATAGGGATAAATAAGTGAAATAAGTAAGTAATTTGAATTTGATTATTTGAATTATTGAATCGAAAGTGAAAGAAATTTTGTGATATGAAATGTGAAATGAAACTTGTGTTATGAGAATGAAGGCTTAAACCAAAGGTTCATGAATTGTTCATATTTGATAAGTAAATTAGATAATTATGTGTGGTTGTGAAAGGAAACAAATGTTCTTGAATTGTTTGAAATCTCAATGATGATACATTGAATCAATTATTTGAATCATGTTGGCTTGGTATGAAATTATATGTATGATTTGTTAATTATCTATGTATGTTATGACTTTGTGTTGTTGATATAAAATGAATTATGATAATACCACTGAGTATTCCTAATACTCAGCGTACGGTTGTTTTACGTGCGCAGGTTAGGTAGAGTTAAAGTCTGGCTCAGCATTCAAATCAATCCCGGCTTCAGCTCAAATTTTGGTGATATATCTATCTTTTGGAAAGGTGGCATGTACTAGGTTTAATGCTTATCACTTGTAAATGTTTAATATTTTGAATGTAAATATGGTTTATAAACCTTAAGAAGTTTTTGGAATGAATGAATGAGGTTTTGTTAAGTTTTGAAAATGAAATGAATGGTATTTGATTAAGATTTATAAGTCAATGATTTGGGCTTGAAATAGGTATGTTTAGTAGGTTGAAATAGCTTACAAATGATGAAAAATGGTGTTTTCACATGGCCAAGATACATGGGCGTGTGCTCAGGTTGTGTGGGGGAAGTCAGACTTGCCCATGGGCTAGTTGCACGGCCGTGTGTGGCAAGTCAGATCTGCCAATGGCCTAGCCCCACCGCCTGGCCCCATGGCCATGGGGAGCCACACGGGCTGGCCACACGGGCATGTTCCAGGCCACATGGGCATGTGCCCCTATTTTCAAAGAAAAGTTTTCAAAGTTCCCAGTTTAGCCCCAAATCACTTCCCAAACTTATTTTGAGCCCCGTAGGCCCATATTAAGGACTAATTGATGGAAATTAAAATGTTTTAGATTGAAACTCAAATTTATGTCTCGTTTTTATTTGTTTATTCGTGTATAAGTCTGGTAATGCCTTGTAACCCTATTCCGGCGACGGTTTGGGTTTATGGGGCGTTATAAATTCATAATAAATAAATAATTAAAATAACAATTAGTTAGTAATTACATAGTGTAGGGGTGAAGACAAAAAAATTTGAAGGAAGGGAAGGCAGAATTAACTTGTGAATTTTGATAAAAGTTAAAAATAATTCCACCATTGTATTATCTAATATCTCCTAAAAAAAAACTTTCACCCCAACACTTTTTTCCACTTTTACTCATATTTTATTTTATTTTTTGAAGCAAAGATCTGACTGGATTTTATTAAGAAATCAAAATAACAATATAGAGCAAAAGTCCAATAAAACAGCTTATTAACAGAAATAAATAAGCCTACTATATATCGGCCCTAAAAACAAAATAACCCATATAGTTTAAACAGAACTAAACAAACTAAAATTGAAAGCAAATCCTAACTTATTCAAATCAAATAGCTGGGAACTATTAACTAATGTCATTTCACATCACTGTCCCAACCATTAATGATAGCCGTTTCCTCACGCATAACTTTTGAATTTCTACTACCTTTTCAATCAGTTCACATTTCCTTCTCAATCCGAAAGCCTTGGCTGTCTGAATTCCCATGCTTGGTGAATGTAGTCTGGAACGCCGTTCTCCATGTAAAAGCCTTCTTCTCTCAGCAGAGTCTTCTTTGCGATCTCATGAGCCTTTGTGTTTTCAGATTTAGGAATAAAATGGAACCCTATCTCTTGAAATCTATTTTTCTTCCTTTGAATTCTCTTATTAGTGCTCCAATGGCCGATTTATCCATATCTGTTTGCTAGCATTTCTTGATTACTATTTTTGAATCTCCAAAAATCCTCAGTTTTTTAATCCCCAAATCAATACCTAACTTTATGGCATCTAACCCTGCATGCACCTCACCGCGAACGGAGTTGCCATATTGGTATGGATGATCGAATTTGATGCTAAGATTCCTTCCCTCTCATCTCATACCAGTAAGCCTGAAGCCGCTTTAAAGTTCTATTGATTAAATACAACATCAAAATGTATCGTGACTCCTCCACTTTGACATTTTTGTTGAAGACCTTTTCCATGCTAAAAGATATGTTTTCCATTCTTCATGCCATCCCATTTAGATATATGTCTTTTTATTTGTTCTGCTATATCTCTTTTTAACACTGTTTTTCTTTCATATAAAACTAGATTTCTTTTGAACCAAAGAAGCCAGAGACCACAACAGAAGAGTCCAATCTGTTCAGTTGTCCCCTGTTGGAACACCCAGGTAAGCCATCCCCAAACATCTTCAATGTCAGCATTCAAAACCTAAGAAAAACTTAAGTGATTCCAAGCCTCTACAGTTGTAAGACAAGAGTGAAAAATATGGAGACTGTTTTCTTCACTTTGGCGACATCGAGGACATCTGACATCTACAACCACCTTCTTAAGTTTAAGATTAACTAGAGACGGAATAATATTCCAAGAGATTCTCCAGGCCAAAATTTTAACTTTGGATGGGATGTAAATTTTCCAAAGTTTTTTGTAAAATTGCTTACATTTAGTCTATAAATTAATATTACTAGGATCTGAGCTAGACTCCTGTAATAGTTTATAGGTACTCCTGACTGAAAATTCACTAGACAATTCGCCTCGCTAGACTTGAAAATCTTCATGAGCTATTTCTACCAATGGGATTTGCTGAATTTTTCTTGCTACATCCGTTCTGAAGGTATGCATAATAATAGTAGTATTCCAGGACCTATTTGAATTTTCTATTAAGTCTGATACTAACTTATTATTCTCATCGTTGGCATAATCTTTCAATCTATCTGCTTCATTACCTGAAATCCACAAAAAATCCCAAACTGAAATTTGGTCTCTTTTGCCCACCTTCCAGCATAATCCCTTCTCCAGAAGCCCTATTGCCGACCAGACACTTTTCTATGTAAGCGAAGGTAAATTCCCTAACTGAGCCTTATAGAAATTTGAGTTAGGATAATATTTCGCTTTCAAAACGCGATCTAATAATGAATCTGAAAAATGAACAAGACGCTAACCCTGCTTTGCTAGTAGCGCTATATTAAACTTTGCAAGATCAAGAAAACCAAGGCCCTCGTCTTCTTTTAATCCTTCCAAGCACACCAATGGATGCCTTTCCTATCTCAACCTTTCTGTCACCAAAATTTGGAAATAATTCCCTCCAGTTCAGCACATAATGATTTCGGAAGTAGGAAGCAAGCCATAGTATAAGTTGGAATGGCTTGTAAGATAGCTTTTATAAAAACTTCTTTTCCTCCTTGTGAAAGATGATTTATGCTCTAATTATCAATTCGCAACTTTAATCTACCCTTCAAGATCTGAAATTACGCATTTTTCTTTCTTCGTACCATATTAGGGAGCCCTAGATATCTTTCTAGATCATTCGAGCTTTGTACCCTAAGTATTCTGGAGACTGTTGTTATTTTCCTTTCTTGAGAATTTGAACTAAAGAACACCGTTGACTTCTCAAAATTCATACATTATCTTAAACACAGCTCGTATTCTTGTAAAACCTGTTTTAAAATATTCATTCCTTTTTCAGTAGCTTCTTTAAATAAAATGTAATCATCTGCAAAGAGAAGATGAGAAATTGATGGCCCACTACGACTACCTTTAACTCCTTTAAGAGCTCTCCCTTTATTGCCTGTTGTATGAGACTTAAGAGACCTTTCTCACAAAATAGAAAAAAAAACGAGCTCAAAGGATCTCCCTGTCTTAGACTTCTTGTAGGACGAAAAACTTCCCTCTTGCTTCCATTGAAAACCACCGAATACGATACCGTAGACACGCATCTCATTAAAGAATCCACCCAATCCGAATCAAAACCTAATTTTTTCATAATTCTTTCTACAAATTTCTATTCTACCCTATCATATGCCTTACTCATATCTAATTTTATCGCCATAAACCCCTTTTTTCCCCACCTTCTTATGCTTTAAGGTGTGTGAGAATTCATAAGCTAACAGTAGATTATCAAAGATCAACCTCCTTGGTACGAAGGCACTTTGTGCTAAATCAATGCATTTATTAATCACACCCCGAAGTCAATTAGCAATAGGCTATTAACTTATAAAGAACATTGCATAAAGCTAATTGGCCTAAATTGAGTAATATTGGAAGGATTCAAAACTTTTGGTAATAGTACAATGTTCATTTTATTAATTGAATGCATGTCCATACCTTCATTCAACCTTTGTAGACAAAAAGTTGACACATCTTCGCCTATAATCGACCAACAACTCTGATAGAACAAAGCCAAAAAATCATCCTCTTCTGGAGCTTTTATGGGACCCATTTCGAATAAGGCTTCACGTATCTCCTCCTTAGTGTATCTTCTTTTCAATTGACGATTATCTTCCTCGATAATACAACAATCAATCCCTGTTAATATGTTATTATAGTTTCCTGCCTCTCAGTTGAAAATAACTTTTGAAAATACGAACGGGCTATTTCTTCCATTTCTGTAAACTCCTCCTTCATTATGCCATCTTCACGCTGCATTTTGTGAATTACATTCCTCCTTATTCTCTACGTCGCTTTCTTGTGAAAAAATACAGTATTTTTATCCCCACATTTTAGCCAATTTACTCGGGCCTTTTGCTCCCAATAGCATTCATCTTTCTCAATTTCAAAATTCAATTGGATTTTTGTATCTATAAGTTCAGCAAGATTTTCATCATTTCTCTCAGATTCTGTTGACAGTTTCATAGATAATTCTTTTTTTTTATTTTCTTATTTCGACAAATTGGGGAAGCCTATCTTCGTAAACTTTTTTTCATAGATTCCAACCTATTCAATAGATCTCCAGTAGAATGAATTTCCCCAAATACGCCTTACCTCTTCAAAAAAACTCCTTTCCATAACCCACCAAGCTTCAAATTTAAATTCCTTCCTCAAGAGTCTTCTATCTTCTCGATCAGTATAAACAAGTAAATGACAATTATCAGAACAAGAGTGAGGAAGATACTGAACAACGTAATTTGGAAATACCAAAAACTATTCTTCATTAGTAACACCCCTATCCAATCTTTCTTGAATATTTGTTTCAGCCAGATTACCCTTCTCCTACGTAAACCAATTTCCAGAATAACCCACATCAACCAAATTGCAATCTGCTAACACTTTCCTAAAAGCTTCCATGCGTATCTCTTCTCTTGGCAACCCACCCTTCTTCTCAAATCCATATAAAATTTCATTAAACCACTAACCAACCATGAAAGTACTACATTATTACTCAAACATCGTAGCAGATTCCAGGATTAATCCCTATCATGTATGTAGAGAGAACCGTAGAACCTTGTGAATCTCCATTTATAACTACTACTGAAATCATCAATTATCACATCTATATGACGATTTGTGAAGCTCTAAAGCGTGACATTAACATCCCCCCTCTATGCTAAACTTAACCTTCCTTTCGAACTAATTGGATCCACCTCAATACCATGAATAAAACCGCAACGATGTCTTACTTATTCCATCTGAACACCGTTAATTTTCGTCTCTATGAAGAAGACTATATCGGGATAATATAACTTCAGCGAGTGCCGAAGCCTACGAATTGCCCGTGGATTCCCCAAACCCCGGACGTTCCAGCTTAGGATTTTCATTGCTCTCAGTCGGCTTGCCTCCTGGCAGCCGCCGATTGACTTATTTCCAACGTCTTCTTATTTCTATGTACCAAAATGTTACTCTCATCATTCTCTCCTCTAGCTCTCTTTTTCCCTTCCTCACCTACTAGTACATCATTTTCCAGATCATGATCTATTGCTGTTTTATCTTGACCATTGCCTAACATGTCTTTTCATTGTCGTTCTGAAAACAGCCTCCCTTATAAATTAAATCCCAAAATAGGATCAATAGCTTTCGAGTACCCTTTTCCTTTTTCCACTCCCCACCCACTATTTCATTTAAACTGACCCTTTGTATTGATTTCGTCCAATCTGTCCCCTTCTTTTCGTAGCCAAACACTAGTCATTGCTTGGGCTCTTTTTGACTGAGCTCGTATTGACAAGTCTCAACCCATCTCAACAATTTCTGTCCCTAGCGCCATTTTTGCTTCACAAAAAAATCGTTATGACCTAAACGGTCACAGTAAAAGCAGAAAAGAGACAACCTTTCGTATTTGAATCTGACACATGAATAGCTGTAATTTTGTAATTATCATTCAAATATATATACAAATAATCTCATGTACTACCTTTCAAATTTTTTCAAATTATTTGTTTTTTTTATGATATAAATATAGTATGGAAAATTGTTAATTATTACTTAAAATAAATATGATTCTACTATTTATTATATTGATAAAAATGGAATTTTATTAATTTCATTACACATCGTAATGTCCATAAAGGTTATTTCTCATTTTCACATCACCACTGCAGCTGCATTTTGAATCCTACCATATATCTCATCACTTGTTTTAAATTCACCGCTAAAATATCCAATTTCACAACTATAGTAACTACCTTTATATCACCATTGTTTTTGATCTCACTGGAGCTAATCTCATTACCTATCCAAATGGACCATTAATGTTAAGATTAAGATCCTAAGAACTCTCAGGTTCTAAGTTCGAGTCTCCCTTTATGTAAAATTGTATGAGTTATCTCTAGATTTTATTCTAGTTTGATTTAAGATATAGTCATCGATATGGAAATTTATATCAACCAATTTATTAGCTATAAAAATTCTTAAATTTTATAATAAAAAATGTATAATGTACTTTAAATTAAAAAACACAATATTTTATTTTATTTTTTAATTCTCCCTCCTTTTTTTAATCTCTTTTTTCCTCCCATATCCCAACCACACCTTCAAAGAGCCAATTGTCACAATTTCAAGGCCTAATATCTATAGTAATCATGTACTTACTTTTCATATATATATATATATATATATATATATCATAGATGAATTGATCTTAAAAAAGTATAATTATTTTATTTTTTAGTGTTTTTCATGTTTATTTTTTATGGTTTATGTTTGAGATTTAGGACTATTTTTCTTGAAAATATTGTCTTCAAGATTTAAACTTATGTCAATATGCCTTACATTTTTAGCATTTAAGCGTTAGGCTCCCTTTGCTTCACTGAAAATAGTTTCTGGAAAATGACTTATTTTTCTTGAAAAGCTAATATTTTCTGGTGTTTAGATGAATATTTGTAAAATATTTTCTGTTGTTTGGTAGATTTCTTGAAAATATTTCATATAAATTGTTTTCAATGAAACAAATATACATTTGAGATTTTATTATCTTTTTATTGTTTAGTTGAGTTTATTTCATAAAACTTATTTATAATTTAATTAATCAAGTTTTAGTTTTAATTAATATTAATTTACTTAATTAAGCTTAATTGTTAATTTTGTACACTAGGGATGTCTAAAATTGAAGTAAAATTGAAAAATTGAAGTAAGGACTAAATTGTAAAATTTTTAAATTCTCAAATTCTAAGGGTTTGAGTAGTAAAATCTGAAACATTGATGTAGTAATTAAATTATATGATTATGAAATATGAAAATTTGGAAAGTTGAGCATGAAATAGTTAAGTTTGAAACTATAGAGGTTAAATTGTAAAGATTTCAAATCTTGAGTTTTAGGACTAATTTACATAATTTGAGAATTTGCAATTTTGAAAAATAGAATATGAAAGTTTAAACGTTCAAAAATCAAGGACTAAATTTTAGAAATTTTGACAATTTTAGTTGTAAGGACAAAATTATAAAATCTAAAAATTTTAAAAAGGGACTGTTTTGCAAACGAGGTTTAGGAATGAACTGTAGAATAAGAAAATCTATTTTTGAGGAATTAAATTGCAGAATAGTAAAAATTTGGTTTGAAGAACTAAATCATAAAAAATATAAAATTAAAATATAAGAGATTGTTGTAATACCCCATTTTTGCTCGGGCCCATACCAAAAAATGATAAAAAAATAAATAAATAAATTCCAAGCCCAGTCCAGAATATATCATTTGGCCCGATCAAAATGGCCCATTACTTGAAAAGATTGAAGGTCCATCTACAAACTTAACGTATATGGAAACATAATCTTCAAGGATACGCAATCTTAGAAATGATATGTAAATCTTAGATATGATATGCAATCTTAGAAGATATGGTATGCAATCTTAGAAGATATGATTTTGATATCTTAGAGATTTAATTTGAAGATATCCTTTAAAACACACTTGAGTTTTGGCAAGTAATAAAAATTCTTTAGAGCTCTCAAATTTCTCTCCCTCTTACGTTCTTATTTTTTGCTGTTTGTTCTTATTTTATTCTTTGTTCATCTTCATTTTTCAACCTTTTTTCATTTTGATTTAATCCTTAGCTATTTCATTGTTTTTTTAATTCTTTTATATTTTATTTTTTTTATAATTTTAGTATTATATCAAATTATTTTTTTATTAAATTCTATATTACTCTTTGTTTTAAAAATATATATTTCATTTAATTGAAAAGTTTTTTTTCTTAAATAAGGCAATGTTTGGTGTTTAGAAATTCGGGAAATAGTGCCCTAACATGTTGGGTTGCGATTTTTCGTTTGACTAAATAACCAAATATCCTTTTAATAAGTTTTCCTAAATTACGAGGTGATTTCTGTTACAAAAGTTTGAGAATATCGTGTCATGTCATGCTGCATGTGATATTCGTGTTCTTTTGGAGCGAAGGATTCTCGGTTTTTATATCAAATTATTTTTTATTAAATTCTATATTACTCTTTGTTTTAAAAAATATATATTTCATTTAATTGAAAAGTTTTTTCCTTAAATAAGGCAATGTTTGATGTTTAGAAAATCGGAAAATAATGCCCTAACATGCTGAGTTGCGATTTTTCGTTTGACTAAATAACCAAATATCCTTTTAATAAATTTTCCTAAATTACGAGGTGATTTCAGTTACAAAAGTTTGAGAATATCGTGTCACATCATGCTGGATGTGATATTCGTGTTCTTTTGGAACGAAGGATTCTCGGTTTTTAAACTCAAACTATTCCAATTTTAAAGGGATCTTATTTTGAATTATTTCAAACTTTGACATTAAGACAGGAAACAATTCAATTTGGTACCAATTTTGGGCGTTGTGAGGGTGCTAACCCTTCCTCACACATAACCGACTCCCGAACCCGTTTTCTCAAAAACTTGTAGACTAAAATGTTTTATAAGGTGATCCAATCACACCCAAAAAGATTGGTGGCGACTCCTATTTTCATTTTTTTTAAAGTCGAACCATGTTTTTCAAACTCGTTCAAAGATGGTTTCGACAATTGTTGTCTTTGACAGTGAAGAGAACTACTTCTTTTTGTTTCTTCGATAATGAAATAGTGGACAAACCTTTATTAATTTGAAAAAACGAACATTTAGTGTTATTCCGTGATCCAAATCACTAAAACTGTAAAAGAAATTTCAATAATTAATTGATGTAGATTTATTTTTTAAAACTTGAAGCATCATTTAAAGGTGTAAAAATAAAAAGAAATTAATATAGTTATTTTCACTGCTATGTCTGTAGCGACGTAAAAAATTTTAGCTTTGGTCGCTAATTGGGGTGATTGCTGGACAAATTTGAAAACCAATTATTTGATTTTATTTAAAAGGGGGGAGTCGCCACCGATCTTTTTTCTAGGTGTGATCGGACACCTAATAAAACCTCTTTTTAACGGAAAAAGTTTATTCTTGGGTAAAGAGAAGGCCGGGCTTAGGTCTACGTTAAAACTCAAAGAAAAAAAGGGCTCGGGAGTCGATTACATACGAGGAAGGTATTAGCACCCTCGTGACGCCCAAAATTGGTATCTTATTAAACACGTGTTGCCTTGATTTTCAAAAATACGAGTTTAATGTAAAATTTAATCGTGATCCGATTGAAAGAAATGTGAAGTTTTGAGTTTTTAGTTTTTTTAGAAGGACGTCCCGTTTTAACACGAGCCATCGACTTTCACCCAACATAGCGATGGAATCAACGACTTAGTCTTAAATCGGGACGTTGCCTCGTATGTTGTTTTCATAGTAATGAAAAGCAAATCGATATGAAATGGAATAAATTAGAAATATATCGAGGCTAATGATAAAAATAGTAATAAAACAATGCATGCGATATCAAACGTAATGATAATTAAACATGAAATAAAAATGTGAACGTGTACATACACATATGAGCATAAGGTGACAAAGACACATCATTCAAAAACGCAAATAATGTTATTTATACATACATATTAAAATACATATATAATGATAGTGTGTAAAAGTATATAATAATATTGAAAATATATGTAACACCCCGAAAATTTCTACAGTGGAATTGTAATAGCCCAAATTTCAGTGATGTCGAAAATAATGGTTTGAGACCACCAAATCTGACAAATGAACTCGTAGATTATATTATTTAATATTTACGAGCCAAATGTAGTTTTTAAAAGATTTTTGAAAAAGTAAATTGTGTTTTATAAAGATTTATTTAGCCAAGAAATCAAGAAAGAGAGGTATCGAGATCTCGGTGTTATAAATCGAGTCATAAATATTTTTATGAATATTTACGGAGTGTTAATAAGGTATTATTAAAATTTCGTTAGAAAATTTTGACGTTTGGATGGTTAATTAAATAAAAAGGACTAAATTGAAAAAGGTATAAAAGTTGCTAGAATGATTAAATAGCTCAATTGTCAAATGAGGAAGGACCTAAAGTGAAAATAAGCCCAAAAGAGATATTTTGGGCGGCAATAGCTGAGAAAAATCAGGGAATGGGTGAAATAAGGGCAAAATTGAAAAATTGCCAAAATTAGTTAAATAAAAATGGGACCAAATTGGAATATCTAGAATTCTCTTCATTTCTCTTCATTTTCTTCAGTTGAAAAACAGCCATGGAAGAGAGTTCAAGCTGGTTTTCATACTCAAGCTTCATGTAAGTTTAATTCTTGCTTTCTCCTTGAAATTTCTATGTTTATTAGACTTTTACAATTGGGTCCAACTTATTAATTCATTAGTTTTTCATTCTATGGCTAATTTTTAAAGTTGATGTGGATTAGTGCTGGAAGCATATGATGAATAAATATTGAATTGAAGCTTTAATTTTGTTATATGATGATTTTATCAAGTAAAGTTGATGGAAATTGGTTTTAGGACCTAATTATGAAAGAGTTGAAATTAAGGCCTAGTATTAAAATTCTGAATTTCAAAGGTTATGAAGTAGTTTAAAATGATAGAGAAAAGTATTAAATGAGAAATTTAGCTCAATTGAGGGGTTAATTGAGTAAGGACTGAATTGTATGATTTGTGGAATTTGGGACCAAATAGAAATCAACATGTTACACTAAAGCAGTTTTGGACAGCAGCAATTGTCTAACTTTGAAAAATCACCAAAAAAAATATAAATTGAATTAGAAGTTGAGTGAGATATGGAATTGAAGCTTGTTGAGTCTACTTTCATATAAAAGAAACAGAGCAAGTAAAGGAACTCTGTTTTCTGAGATATTTAGATTTTTGTGAGACTGGTTTAGAATGATTTCGGGATCCTCTGTTCTGACTTGTAAAAATCATTAAAAATTGTACAAAAATATTTATGGGACATAATTTATATGGTTAGATTCCTTAGTGAGTCTATTTTCATTAGAAACAATCGATAACACTATATGAAAATCGTACTATGAGATAATTAATTTTTAGTGAAGAGAGGTCAGAGCTGTTGGACTTTGTAACAGGGGAAACTTTAATGAATAAACTGTATTAATTGGCTAAACCAAAAATTCTGAAAATTTTATGGTAAGAAGATATATGAGTCTAGTTTCAAGGAAAATTTACGGATCTTAATTTTGAGTTCTGTAGCTCAAGATATAAATAATTTGGTAACCATGACACAAATGGACAGTTTTGAATATACATATAAGTAAATAGTGAAATTATTGATAATGTTACTTATAGCATGTTATATAAATTAAGGATGTGGAATGGAGAGGAGGAGGAGGAAAATATGTATGAATATTCATCTAGAATGGATTATTCGTATATTTTAGGCTCAGGGACTAAATTGAATAAAAGTAAAACTTTATGGGCAAATTTGTAAAAATGTTAGAAATGACCAATTTGCATGAAAAGGATTATTTTATTATTTAAATTGCAAAATTTAAATGGAATTATTAATTTAGTTCAAGTTCGGTGAAAAATACGTTTTAAGGATTAAATTGCAAGAATTTTATTCTCTGAGCCTAAGGATGAAATCGTCATTAATTAAAAGTTTAGGGGAAAAATGGTAAATTTTGTTTAGAACATTAGTTGAATGTATTAGAACATGAAATAAATGAAAATGACAATCATCTTTATTTATAAAGATCTGGATGACTCAAATATGAGACTAGAACGTGGAAAAGAAAAGAGATTATTGAAATTATAAACATGAATAAACAACGAGGTAAGTTGGGGTAACTTGAATTGTATTTTTAAATACATGAAATATTGATATAATAAATTACCTAATTTATGTTTATGAAGAAATGACAAGAGAATGATATTTATCATGACATGTAAATATGTGATTATCTGTTATACTTAATACAAGGAAACTAAGTAAGTTGAAACATTTAATAAATTCAAGTAAAACATGTCGAGAAAAATAAGTACGTTTAAGGGACAATATGTTTAATTTTAATTGGTTTCAAATATGAATGTTAGATGAAGTAAAATATCTGATAAATAAATCGGTAACTTCGGTAATGCTCCGAACTCTATTCCGGTGACAGATTTGGGTTAGGGGCGTTACAATATATACATAATACGGTGTTAACAAAATATACATAATAGTTATTAAAAAGTATACATAGGATAATATATGAAAATATTTACATATATATATATATATAATATAATATTAAAAAATATATATACATGAAAAGATATACCTAAAATAGTATTACAAATATACATGATATACACATATAATAAATAATAATAACATTAAAAAAACAACTATTAATAAAACTACATGAATATATACACATTTATATTAAAAATATATTCACAATGATAATATTAAAAGTATGTATGTAAAAATATATATATATATATATATATATTAGAAACAACAATAGTATTAAAAAGGTATATATATAATATATAAAGTATTAATAATATAACATTAAAAAAAACATAATATATATAAGTTCTAAGTAGAAAATAGTACTAATACTAATAATAGTAAAACACTAATAAATAATAGATTTAATAACAATAATAATAATAATATTAAAAATAAAGGGATAAATAATAATAGTGAAAATGATAAATACAATAGTAAAAATGTAATATATAAAAAGAATAATACCAAATATAATATAATGATATAAAATAATAATAATAGCAAAATATAATATTAAAAATAATATTTAAGAACCAAAAATGACAAAAAAGGACGAGATTGAGATCAAAACAGAATTCTTGGGTGCGATTAGAAATAAAATAGGGACGCGGGACCAAGTTGCAATACGCGTGTGACCTAGAGGGACCAACAGAGAAATATTTCCCTTTTTCTAAAACGCAGCGCATAGCCAAGGACCGGATCATAAGGTGCGACAAATCTTGGGGCTAAATTAAGAAACACTAAAAGTTCAATTGCAAAAACATAAAATGCATAAGGGCTTATGGCACAAATAACCCAATGCTTGAAAACACGAGGATCATCCCAGGGTCGGGTCACGCGTATGCGGGCCACCGCTGAAACGGCGCCGTTTTTGCATTTAAAGGGTCAGGGCAAAACGCACCGTTTTGCCATAAGGACCAAACTATATATATTTTTTTATTTCAGTTTCCCCCCTTTTTAAACAAAAATCCTCTGTTACCCTAACCTTCACTGCCCTCTCGTTCAGTTAGGGTTTTGGAACCCATCATCGCGCCATTCTTGGGTTCGCCGGAGGTTCCTCTATGCCTCGTCGTTATCGACTGCCAGTGCTACACGAAACGGGTCCCTTCCGACCTTCCTCCAGAATAAGCCCGATGACAAAGCCCTCCGACCCGAGGCAAAACAGAGAAAAGGAGGGAGAACCTTCTCTGCTTTCGATCCCCGTTGCGGCCAAAGGCCGAACCCCGGGGGTTCGACGACCTACAAATCGGGCGATGGGATATTGACAACGCGTCTATAGCAGATCAGAGGTACGTTGCTTCCCTTTTCCTTTTTATTACTTCCGAATGCAAATAAAAAAAATAAATCAAACGAAAAAAGAAAAAAACGAGCAAAGAAAAGGTCACCTTTAGGATTAACGTTCACTTTAATTCGTTTTCTTTTGCGATATCTCTATTTTTGTATATTCTCTATTTAAAAGTGTCCCAAAAAATACAATGGTTCCCTCGGCTCTTATATAGCCGATTTGAATATACAAACGAAAATAAAAACAAATCCCCTTTTGATTCCTGTATTTGCTGTGGTATTCTGCTTCTATGCTTTGTTCCTGTTTCTTTGTTTCCTTTTTTGTTTCTGTCTTCGCTCAGTTTGCAGGTTAGAGAGTCAACGAGAAGAAAATTTCTTCTTTGGTGCAAGGAACGGGCAGACCTCGGGACGAGGCGCCTTGGGACAAGGCTTGGTGATACACCCGAGGGTAGGTGCGGCGCACATGTTAAGGTTTGACCCTAACAGTTCTTGGTTTAGGTCGAGCTAGGGTTTGTGTTGTTTAGTGGGTTTGGGCCTTAAGTGGGTCTGCTGTAATTTGGGTTTTTGGGTTTCTGTTATTTGGGATATGGTTTAATGTAAATGGACATTAAGTTTTTGGACTTTAAATTTCGGTTTGCATTTTTTATTTAGTTTTTGGTTTGTTTGTGTTTGGTTTAAAATTGGGTTTAAAATTGGGTTAATTTGGTTTAAAACTAGCCCGGGCATATTGGGCTTCATATAATGTCAATTAGAAAAATAATAATTTTCAATCTCATACTTAGGAATTTTTTAATTTCACATTAATTAACTAATAAATATTGAAAGTAATAAAGAGGTTACTGTTAAAAATGATTAAATTAGATAAAGAGGCTAAATTATAAATAGTTGATTTCTTTCCGATAATTTCAATTAAAAGAAAAACTGATTAATTTATTAACCAAAAAAAAAAAAAAACTTAAACATGGATGGGTTTAATGGCGAATTAACCCAAATTACGCTCCCAACCCTTTCCCTAAACACCACTTCGCAACCCCAAATTTACACTTCTTCTGCTTCTGCCGCCACCATTTCTTCTCCCATTTTCAACCTCCCATACTGCTTAGTTTCAAGATATGGGTAAGCTTCCTTCTTTTATTCTTCGTTCACTTGTTAATGCTGGAAGCCATCTTTCTAATTCCCACTCTTTTTCTTCTTCTTCTTCTTCTTCTTCTTCTAACACCATTGCTACCCACATCGAAGCCCTAAGTAAGAAGCCCATGTCCATGCCTGTTAGACGAAAGGGAAAAAGAGACCACCGCTTCGATAATGTTGATCATGCTTTGATTTTGTTCAATAAGATGATTGAAAAGTACCCAAAGCCTTCAATTGTGGAATTTAATAAATTATTGGGAGCCATTGTTAGGATGAAACATTATGCCGTTGTTGTTTCTATGTATAGACGGATCGAATTATTGGGAGTTTCCCACGATGTTTATTCTCTGAACATCTTGATTAATTGCTGTTGTCAATTAGGTCGAATTGATTTTGGGTTTTTTGTTTTGGGGAAAATGTTGAAGTTAGGTGTTGAACCTGATGTTGTAACTTTTTCCACTTTGATTAATGGATTTTGTAATCAAAATAAGATTTTTGAGGCCGTTAGTATATTCGATGAAATGACTGAAAGAGGGTATCAACCTCATTTGATTGTTTACAATACAATACTTAAGGGGTTGTGTAAGACCAGCAATACTGATAGAGCTGTTAGGTTTCTAAGGCTGATGGAAAGCAGAGGTTTTGAACCTACTATTGAAGCATGCAATACCATCCTTGACTGTCTTTGTAAGAACGGGTTGTGGAAAGAGACTCTCGATCTCTTCTCCGAAGTGAAGGTTAAAGGCATTAGACCAGATATCTTTACTTAAAATTGCTTAATTCATGGTATGTATAAATTGGGCCAGCAGGAGGAGGCAACAAGGCTTTTGAATGAAATGGTTGATAACAATATTTCACTTGATATTGTCACATATAATATATTGATTGATGCACTTTGCAAGGAAGGAATAATTTCTAAAGCTGAAGAGATCGTTGACACAATGAGAAAGCGAGGCGTTGAGCCTGATGTTGTTACCTATAATGCATTAGTTAATGGTCATTGCTTGCAGAATGAACTGGATAAAGCTAGAAGAGTTTTTAACTTGATGATTGAGAAGCAAGGCATTGAGCCTGATTTTGTCACGTATAATACATTGGTTGATGCGCATTGCAAGGAAGGGATGGTCTCTGAAGCTGAGGATATTGTTGACGCAATGATAAAGCGAGGCATTGAGCCTAATGTTGTTACCTGTAGTGCATTAGTTAATGGTCATTGCTTGCAGAACAAAATGGATAAAGCTAGAAGAGTTTTCAACTTGATGATTGAGAAGGGTTGTGCACCTAATATAGTTACTTACAGCACCATGATCAATGGATATTGCAAAGCGAAGAGGTTAGACGAAGCAATGGAACTCTTTCATGCAAAATCTCAAAAGGGACCAATCCCAAATATTTTCACATACAACACTCTCTTGCAAAGTATGTTTCAGTTAGGGAGAGTTTCAACTGCATGTGAACTGTTTAGAAAGATGCTTGCTTCTGGACAAGTTCCAGATTTAGTGACTTGTTTGATTTTTCTGAATGGTTTAGGCAAAACAGGTCATATTGAGGAGGCATTGAAATTTTTTCAAGCAATGCGAAACAGTGGGTTGGAACTTGATATTATCCCATATACTATCCTAATTGATGGGTGGTGCAAAGCTGGGCATATCGAAGTTGCCAAGGAATTATTTCATCAACTCTCAGACAATGGTTTAAAACCGGATGTTTGCACATATTGTATAATGATTAATGGACTGTGTAAAGAGGGATTGCCAGATGAAGCATACAGGTTGTTTGGGAGCATGGGAGATAATGGTTGTTCGCCTGATAGCTGCTGTTATAATGTAATGATTCGGGGGTTGCTTCACAACAGCTATACCACAAAGGCAACGCAACTTCTTACGGAAATGGTTGGTAAGGGCTTTTCTGCTGATATATTCACTGCCACCTTATTTATGGAACTTATCGTATACTCTAATAAATCAATCTTGCTCTGAAATGTTTCAAAAATTGTGTAAAGATCATCACTTGCAAATGTGAATCAGTTTGTACATAACCATTGCAAAGTGAAAAAAGATTCTAGAAATTAGAATGAGTTTTAGTGTCTATTTTCAATTTTGTTGATTTTGTTTTGACTTTGTGTAGTAAGTGAGATTCTTGTGGGTGGTAATGTTAAGAAATTAGGGGAAAACCACTATCTGTTGAAATGACAATAGCATCCGTATAACTTTCGGCTGCTCAGAACTTTTAACTCAAAAGTGTAGAATTCAATCAAATTTGGGGTTCATTTGATTGAAAACGTTTTGTGGAAAATGATTTTTTTTTTAAATGTAATATTTTCCTGTGTTTGAATGATTTTGGCTCTGTTTGTTTGCAGGTAAAATATTTTCCAGAAAATGATTTCTGGAAAATGATTTCCTGGAAAATGATTTCTGGAAAATAATTTACTTTTCTGGTGTTTGGATGAATCTGTGTAAAATATTTTCTGTTGTTTGGCAAATTTCCTGAAAATATTTTCCTGAAAAGCTTTTTTATAATAAAAATTTATATATTTAAGAATTTATTATCTTTTCTTTGTTTGATTGAGTTTATTTTATATATATATATATATATATATATATATATTAATACATTTATATTTTAAATTGTTTTTAACATGTATTGCAATGATTTATTTATAAATAAATAAATCATTTTAAATATATAATAATACTCAATTATTAAACTAGAATATTAACCGTCCTAAATTGAAAACAACCAAAGTCAAATAATTATTATTAAAATAATCTTAATAATATCACAAGAACTAAAAATGAATAGTATATTTAGTTAATAAATAGGTATAGTTTTATAAGTAAATAAAAAATGAATAGAAAATATCATTACATACACTTATTTACAATAAAAAAAAAAAAAAGAACTTGGAAAAAGCAACCCATGAAAGACAGAGCAGCAGATGCTTGATGTCTTCTTTGAACTCCTTGGAAAGTTGATGAAGTGCTAAACTTCTTTTTCTTCAAACCATCCACCATTTCTTCTTTTTCTTAGGCAGTTCTGGACATAACACCACAACATATTCTTTAATCTAATCGTTATCACATATCACAAAAGTACTGATCTGAAGATATATCTATCTGGCAACATAAAAAGCATTGGGAAAAGAAGAATATATGTAATACTAGTACCTAATGTCCACCGGACAAAACATAATAAGTTGAAAGTTTTTGGGTGGTAATTCCAATTTTCATCTTCTCAAAATTTAAGTTACTAAGGAACAAATGGGTCCGAAGTAAGTTAAGATTAGCAAGTGATGTTTCGATAAACGAGTGTAGTTGTTTTTACCTCCTTCTGGATATATGGAATTGTAGTGCACCTCAGCCCAGAAACTCAAGAAAATAACTGTACAAATCACAAATCATAAACAAGCAACATGTAAGTAAGCATCAAGTACATAAAAACACTGGCATCCAGAACAGCCTATTAGACAAAGTATAGCACCAACTTAATCCCCATTCCAAGCACTTCTTGGCTTTAACTACAATGCTTAAATAACTAAAGACACAAACATAGCAAATTGATTATCAATTTGGACCATGATATGACAAAATAAAATCTCAGCACCACTCGTCAATAATTCAACAACCTAAACTGTTTCACCACCAGCAATGCGCACACATCCTTCTTTTACATATCTAAATTTTTCATTTTCTGTTTTATACCATAAAGTGTATACACAACAAGCATTGTAACTTCAGATTGACCTTGAAATCTAAAATCTAATTATATACTGGAACATCTCACACACATGAATCATATCTGTCATAAAAAATTAATGCTACATCGCCAATATTAAATCAAAAAGGAAAAAGAAAAGAAAAAGAAAAGGATTAAAAACTTTACGATATCTTACTTCGTTCAGACTTTTGATAATGTGGAAGGATCTCAATGTAACATGTATCATTGAATGAAGTTAGTACGAATATCTTCACCCCATACTGTAGTCAACAGCAAATTTACATTTCTCAAGTAGTCCATGTCAGAAAAAGCGAAAACATTAGCATTGGAAATGAAATGAAGTATCTTAATTTTTGAGTGCTGGAAACCATATAAATTTGTGACAATCACACATCTCTTCATGGGAACTTCTCAAGCATACCATGCATGATCCGACAAAATAATTCTCTTTACAATAAGTAAATGCTAAAGAAAATACAAACAGAAGTACTAAATTATTATGCCAGAGACTTACCCAATATGATTAAAGGTTTAAAATTTCAATGAATAAGAACCCATATTACACGATTTATTATGTTGCGTTACTTCAACCCACAAATTTGCAGCCACTGTCATTTCTTTAGGCAAGCTTTACAAGATATTGCTTCACATAAATTTGAGCAAATTGGAAAAACCACCAACTAATTGTAGTAACAAAGTTTGACCAAATAGGTATAGCTTCATGTTATACTTCTTTTAGAAGATAAGCATGAATAAAGAACTTAATGGCGAAGTTTTGAAAAAAAAAAGTAATAAAATCAGTTTCATATATAACAGGAGTCTTAAGTCTTAAGCCTCGTTTCCATCGACTTCTGCTCCATATCAATCTCTGCAAATTCATCGACTATGTGCAAATCCGTCACCTTACCCCCTGTAAATTTCTCTGCTCTTTGGAATCAGATTTTTCTGTTTTTGAACCTTCATTTTGTTCCTTTTGTTGGATGCTTAAATGGTTTCTCTAAAGAACTTAGATTTCATTCTTTCTTCTGTATGGTTTTGGAAATTTGGGTCTACTTTCCTAGATTCCATTCTGCTAAAGCTCCAATATTTTCAGATCTCGTTAAGCATAGAGGTCCTTTTATTTTCTACTGTTGTTAATCTACCATACCTAGACAACCATACCTAAACAAAGCTAGACAGCCATACCTAGACAACCAAATCTTCGAGAGAGTGAGAGTTGGTGGTATGCACACCATTAAACCTAGACAGCCATACCTAAAAGAAACAAAGCTTTAAAGCTAGGAAATCTATAGATCGAGTATGAAACAACTCTATCAAGAAATAAGGATGACGATAGAGATGATCTAGGCTCAATCTCTAATTTTGTACTCCTGCTTCTGATTCTTTTTGTTCTCATTATTTTCAGTCGAGAAACCAGTGCTCTAAAAATAGAATAATTGATCGTGGTAGCCGCGCAATCAATTTTATTGTTTCATCTATGGTGTTCAAAGTTGTTCCCACGATTTTAGAGGTTTTATTTTGGTTCAACCTCTGATAAGCTTACTATCTAATAGTGTTAATTTTTGCTTTCACATGCTCCTACCCACCATGATTAAGAGGGAGAATAGAAGAAAAAGAAGGAGAAAAGTTACCTGGATGAGAAGATGAAGAACAGCGCAAGGAAGATGATGAGGGAGACCGATTGTATGCGAAAAGATTATGCGAAAGAGAAAGCACCTGAGACCAAAAAGCTACCATGAGAAGAGATTTATTTTTAAAGAAAAAGAAAAGAAGAATTTAGAAGTAGAAATTACCTGGATGGATGAAGAAGAAGAAAATAAACGGTGCACTGAGTTTGGAAAATGTCTTACAGAAAAAAAATCTGTAAGACATTTTACATAAAAAGCAAGCAAATTTACCCGTGTTGTGGAAAATATTTTCTTTAGGTAAAATGTTTTCAGGTACCAAACAACGTAAAACCAGGAAAACATTTTCCGGAAAATGTTTTCCTGGTTGCCAAACGGACCCTTTATGTAAAACATTTTACATTATTTGATAAATTTTCTTGAACTCATTTTTTGAAAATTGTTTTAAGTGAAATAAATACAACATAAATATTTTCATAACAGAAATTTTATTTTTTAGGGTAAATTACACCAACAGTCACTCAACTTTAGGGTAGCTAACAAAATAGTCACCTGAATTTTATTTCAGTCACCCAACTTTTGGAAAATAACAAAATAGTCACCTGGGTTTCATTTCAGTCACCCAACTTTTGAAAAATAACTGTTAGTCAATGACTGTTTTGTCACTTTTTTATAACGTTAGTGACTGTTTTGTTATTTTCCAAAAGTTGGGTGACTAAAATGAAACCTGAGTGACTAAAATGAAACCTAGGTGACTATTTTGTTAGCTACCCTAAAGTTGAGTGACTGTTGGTATAATTTACCCTATTTTTTATTGTTTAATTACGAAAACTATTGTATAATAAAATATTTTATCTTTAATCAAACTCAGTTAATTTAATTATTTTTGTAGAATTATTTGTTTTGATTATTGCAACTGCATCACAGGTTAAAACAGCAACACTGACGTTCAAAGAGGCATAAAATACTGCTGCTTGACAGTCTAAGAACCAACTGTAAATGATTCGGTGAATCTTCTTAGATGAAATAATAATGAAATCATCATCTCAACGATGTTCTGCCATTCCAATATAGAGCCTTCAACAACAGTTATCAATCACCAATCTGCAAATAACATTTGGGATCGAAAGCACCCTCGACTTTGCCAATGAATCTGCCATTCCATTAGCATCTCTTCCAATTATTCTAAATAGTTCCTCACGAATGGACATCTTAATCTCATCGATGCTTGCAAAAATGCGACTATATTTTGAAGGCCTAGATTTCTCTTTGATACACCAAGTAACAGCAATTATGGAGTTGGATTCGACCATAAGCTTTTAGCCTTTAATTCACTAGGAGTCTAAGAAGAAACGAAGAGCTAACTTAGTAGCCATAATTTCAATGAAATTAGAATCTTAGACACCTTAGAGACTTGAAACATAATAGTGACATGACCCTTCAAATTTCTAAAAATCACTCCATGCCCCGTTAGGCCAAATTTACTTAATGTTGAACCATCATCGTTAAACTTTACCCGGCCCTCATTTAAAGGTTCCTAATGCGTCACACTCACGGTATGATGGTTACGGATAATCCTTTCACAATCTCGCGGACACACCCCCCACATTGACTCAACAAAATTCGTACATTCTGACAAGACTTTTATCCAATACAAAGATATTAATTTAACCAGAAAAAGAATGTACTCCAAATTAAAATCTTTTCCTCTAAAGATAGAATCATTTCTTGCACTCTAGGTGGTCCACATGGCAGCCATAATAGACATCAACCACCAGTTAAACAGAGGTTTAGACAGCAACTTATCAAAGCATAACGAAAGAAGGATGAAATACCTCAAAATTTGTTAACTCCGGCACAGTTCAGCAAAATGTGACTAACATCCTTAGATTCCACTTTGCTCCAATGACAAACAACGTGCTTATCCGAGATCGAAATGCCTCTATTCTTAAGGAAAGACATCATAGGAATCCTTTCCAAAATCACCAACCATGCAAAACATTGTATCTTAGGCGAAATGTTCAAGCTCCATAATATTTTATAATTGAAGGACAAAACATTGTATCACGACGCAAATTGCTCAATGACTTCAACTCCCAAATAAAAACGATTCCTTCGAAAAAAGGAGCTCCACAACTGATGGTAAAAGCTGCCATTTTGTGAATAATCCTTAGCTTTGGCGACCATATCCATTGCCAAAGCAAAAACTCTAGGATAACAATCTTTAAGAGCTCCCCAATCACACCAACGGTTAGAATCCTTCCAAAAAATTTGAAGAATCCCATCTTCCACCTTTGCTAGTTCTGTTTTATGTAACATGATAAGATCAAGTTTCGAATTAACCACTAATTTCTTCACCAAACCTCTTTTGAGTAAACCAACTTCATTTAGTCGCAGATAAAGAGCACCTCAACAAGAATAGTCACAGCTCAAGCCTACTAACTTTTTCATGACTAAATCATCATCCACCTCAGTTGTCATCCCGATTACTCTCCAAGTTTCCTCAGTCTCCTTACGGATAAAATCTCTTCTCTTGATGAAATCGCCACCAAAAGAATACCTAATTAAATAATTCTTCTTTCCCTCTTGATTGATGCCTGTGCATGAGAAAATACCATATACAAAATCAAAACCAGCTACAAGTGCCGCACAATACCATAAAATACCATAACATTTTCATGACTAAATCATCATCCACTTCAGTTGTCACCCCGATTAATCTACTGACTCTCCAAGTTTCCTCAGCCTCCTTACGGATAAAATCCCTTCTCTTGATGAAATCGCCACCAAAAGAATACCTCATTAAATAATTCTTCTTTCCCTCTTGATTGATGTCTGTGCATGATAAAATACCATATACAAAATCAAAACCAGCTACAAGTGCCGCACAATACCATAATTTTTCCTACATAGAGCTGATTTTGCTAACCAATCAATACCATTGATACGTGTGTGATAAAGTAATAAAAATATGATCAAAACCTAAAACTAACTATTATCACGATAGAGGCAAGCGCACCTATCGAACATGTTGATCATGTACTTACTTTTCATATATATATATATATATATATATATTATAGATTATTTGATCTGAAAAAAGTATAATTATGTTGTATATTTTAGTGTTTCTCATGTTTATTTTACGGTTCATATTTGAGATTCACAATTATTTTTTCTCGAAAATATTATTTTCCAAATTTAAACTTATGTCAATATGCCTTACATTTTTAGCATTTAAGCGTTAGGCTCCCTTTGTTTCACTGAAAATAGTTTCTAGAAAATAAATTATTTTTCTTGAAAAGCTAATATTTTTTGGTGTTTAGATGAATCTTTGTAAAATATTTTCTATTGTTTGGTAGATTTCTTGAAAATATTTCATATAAATTGTTTTCAATGAAACAAATATACATTTGAGATATTATTATTATTTTATTATTTAGTTGAGTTTATTTCATAAACTTATTTATATTTTAATTAATCATGCTTTAGTTTTAATTAATATTAATTTACTTAATTAAGCTTAATTGTTAATTTCGTACATTAGGGATGTCTAAATAAAGTTGAAAGTGGTAAATATTTATTTTGAATATTATTTGGATGAGTAAGTTGAAAAATAATTTAATTTGATAAAAATTGAAGTAAGGACTAAATTGTAAAATTTTTAAATTCTTGAATTCTAAGGGTTTGAGTAGTGAAATCTGAAACATTGATGTAGTAATTAAATTATATGATTATGAAATATGAAAATTTGGAAAGTTGAGGATGAAATAGTTACGTTGGAAACTATAGAGGTTAAATTGTTAAGATTTCAAATCTTGAGTTTTAGGACTAATTTACATAATTTGAGAATTTACAATTTTGAAAAATGGAATATGAAAATTTAAACGTTCAAAAATCAAGGACTAATTTTTAGACATTTTACAATTTTAGTTATAAGGACTAAATTATAAAATCTAAAAATTTTAGAAAGGGACTGTTTTGCAAACGAGGTTTAGGAATGAACTGTAGAATAAGAAAATCTATTTTTGAGGAATTAAATTGCAGAATAGTAAAAATTTGGTTTAAAAAACTAAATCATAAAAAATATAAAATTAAAATATAAGAGATTGTTGTCTTTGACAGTGGAACGGATTGAAGATCACAAACCTCATCTCTCTGAAGTTGCGGTGAAGTAGGTTGAAGTTACAAGTCCTATCTCCCTGAAGTTGCAGTGGAGCGGACTGAAGATCATAAACCTTATCTCCCTGAAGTTGCAATGGAGCAGGTTGAAGTCACGAGTCTTATCTCCCTGAAGTTGCAGCGGAGCATACTGAAGAATAAATCACAAACCTTATCTCCCTGAAGTTGCAATGGAGCAGGTTGAAATCACCAGTCTTATCTCCCTGAAGTTGCAGTGGAGGAGGTTGCAATTACCAGATTTTATCTCCTTGAAGTTGCAATGAAGTAGATCGCAAATGGCGGATCTTATCTTCCTGAAATTGCAGTGAAGCAGATCGAAGCCACCAACCCTTATCTCCCTGAAGTTTCAGTGGAGTAGGAAAATAAATAAACGTTATCTCCCTGAAGTTGCAGTGAAGAAGACTAAAAATTACAAATCTCTTCTCTATGAAACTACATTGGAGCAGATTGAAGCTACTAATCCTATCTCCCTGAAGTAGCAGTGGAGTAGGGTGAAGCGACGATTTCTATATCCCCAAAGATGCTGTGGGTTAGAGCGAGGCTACTTGAAGAAAAGAAGCATCGAGAAGTCAAGACCCGATGAGACCGGGCAAAATTGGCTTTTGCAAGTCTTTACTTCGTTCCCATTACATGACAACGAGCAAAGAGCGGCAGTTGTACAACCCAATTTATGCCCGGGCCCATTAAACCTCTGACTCAAAACAACACAAGACCTAAAACCATTACATAAGCCCGATTTCTAACCCAATTACAAAACAAAACCCAAATAAAAATCTAAACCCAAAACCTAACCCAAACCTAAGCTAAGCCCAATACCCCCAGATTGGTGCCGCTCCGTATCCCTCGCGCGCCCACCACGTCATACGCATGCTCTCCGCGCCACTCCGCTCACGTGCCTCCGAAATCTCCGCTCCCCACCTACAAGCAAATTGCAACAACAAACCCAACAAGTAAAGAAATAACAGAAAATCTAAAAATGATTTTGCGATTTCTTTTGATTTCTCGATTCAATTTCGGGAAGCCTATTATAAGCGCATACTGGACCTACGATTTATTAGTAGCAATACACACACGAAATCAAAGAGAATACAAATCAGATTTTGAAGGTGACTTTTCGTATAAAATTAAAATATAAGAGATTGTTGTCTTTGACGAGAAGAGAACTACTTCTTTTTGTTTCTTCAATAATGAAATAGTGGACAAATCTCTATTAATTTGAAAAATGTCTTTACGAACATTTAGTGTTATTCAGTGGTCCAAATTACTAAGATTGTAAAAGAAATTTCAATAATTAATTGATGTAGATTTATTTTTTAAAACTTGAAGCATCATTTAAAGGTGTAAATATTAAAAAAAAATCAATATAATTATTTTCACTGCTATGTGAATTAAAAAAATAATTTTCAATCTCATACTTAGGAATATTTTTAATTTCACATTAATTAACTAATAAATATTGAAAGTAATAAAGAGGTTACTCTTAAAAATGATTAAGTTAGATGGAGGGGCTAAATTATAAATAGTTGATTTCTTTCCAATAATTTCAATTAAAAGAAAAACTGATTAATTTATTAACCAAAATAAAAGAAAAAAAAGCTTAAACATGGATGAGTTTAATGGCGAATTAACCCAAATTACGCTCCCAACCCTTTGCCTAAACACCACTTCGCAACCCCAACTTTACACTTCTTCTGCTTCTGCTTCTGCTTCTGCCGCCACCATTTCTGCTCCCATTTTCAACCTCCCATACTGCTTAGTTTCAAGATATGGGTAAGCTTCCTTCTTTTATTCTTCGTTCACTTGTTAATGCTGGAAGCCATCTTTCTAATTTCCACTCTTTTTCTTCTTCTTCTTCTTCTAAGACCATTGCTACCCATACCGAAGCCCTAAGTAAGAAGCCCATGTCCATGCCTGTTAGACGAAAGGGAAAAAGAGACCACCGCTTCGATAATGTTGACGATGCTTTGATTTTGTTCGATAAGATGATTGACAAGTACCCAAAGCCTTCCATTGTGGAATTCACTAAATTATTAGCAGCCATTGTTAGGATGAAACATTATGCCATTGTTGTTTCTATGTATAGACAGATGGAATTATTGGGAGTTTCCCACAATGCTTATTCTTTGAACATCTTGATTAATTGCTGTTGTCAATTAGGTCGAATTGATTTTGGGTTTTCTGTTTTGGGGAAAATGTTGAAGTTAGGTGTTGAACCTGATGTTGTAACTTTTTCCACTTTGATTAATGGATTTTGTAATCAAAATGAGATTTTTGAGGCTGTTAGTTTATTCGATGAAATGACTGAAAGAGGGTATCAACCTCATTTGATTACTTACAGTACAATACTTAAGGGGTTGTGTAAGACCGGCAATACTGATAGAGCTGTTAGGTTTCTAAGACTGATGGAAGGCAGAGGTTATGAACCCAATATTGTAGCATATAATACCATCCTTGACTGTCTTTGTAAGAACGGTTTGTTACAGGAGGCTCTCAATCTCCTATCTGAAATGAAGGTTAAAGGCATTAGACCAGATATCGTTACTTATAGTTGTTTAATTCATGGTATGTGTAATTCGGGCCAGCAGGAGGGGGCTACAAGGCTTTTGAATGAAATGGTGGATAACAATATTTCACTTAATATTGTCACATATAGTATATTGATTGATGCACATTGCAAAGAAGGAGCGATTTCTAAAGCTGTAGAGATCGTTGACACAATGAGAAAGCAAGGCATTGAGCCTGATGTTGTCACATATAATACATTGGTTGATGCGCATTGCAAGGAAGGGATGGTTTCTAAAGCTGAAGATATTGTTGACACAATGATAAGACGAGGCATTGAGCCTAATGTTATTACCTATAGTGCATTAGTTAATGGTCATTGCTTGCAGACTGAAATGGATAAAGCTAGAGGAGTTTTCGACTTGATGATTGAGAAGGGTTGTGCACCTGATATAGTTAGTTACAACACCATGATCAATGGATATTGCAAAGCGAAGAGGTTAGACGAAGCAATGGAACTCTTTCATGCAATATCTCAAAAGGGACCAATCCCGAATATTGTCACATACAACACTCTCTTGCAAAGTATGTTTCAGTTAGGGAGAGTTTCAACTGCATGTGAACTGTTTAGAAAGATGCTTGCTTCTGGACAAGTTCCAGATTTAGTGACTTGTTTGATTTTGCTGAATGGTTTAGGCAAAACAGGTCATATTGAGGAGGCATTGAAATTTTTTCAAGCAATGCGAAACAGTGGGTTGGAACTTGATATTGTCCCATATAATATCCTAATTGATGGGTTGTGCAAAGCTGGGCATATCGAAGTTGCCAAGGAATTATTTCATCAACTCTCAGACAATGGTTTAAAACCGGATGTTTGCACATATTGTATAATGATTAATAGACTGTGTAAAGAGGGATTACCAGATGAAGCATACAGGTTGTTTGAGAGCATGGGAGATAATGACTGTTCGCCCAATAGCAGCTGTTATAATGTAATGATTCGGGGGTTCCTTCGCAACAACTATACCTCAAAGGCAACGCAACTTCTTACGGAAATGGTTGGTAAGGGTATTTCTGCTGATATATTCACTGCCACCTTATTTATGAATCTCATCGTACACTCTAATAAATCAATCTTGCTCTGAAATGTTTCACAAATTGTGTAAAGATCATCACTTGCAAATGTGAATCAGTTTGTACCGTAGAAACTAGAATGAGTTTTAATGTCTATTTTCAATATTGTTGTGTGGTAAGTGAGAATGTTGTTAAGAAATTAGGGGAAAATCGATATCTATTGCAATGACAATAGCATCAATTTAGCTATCGTTAAAAGTGTAGAATTCAATCAAATTTAAGGTGTTTGATTAACTGAAAATATTTTTCGGAAAATAATATAATTTTTTGAAAAAATATAATATCTTTTCTTTGAATACATTTAATATCTTCTTTTTTAATGATGTATTATATATTTCACTTAATTATGCACTTTGATTTCCTGTTTTATTTTTACTGCCTTAAAAGCTTTGTATAAAGAGTCACCTTAGTTTTAGGGTAGCTTTTGTTTGTTTATTTATATTGTTCTTAGGAAGGATTATGCTTGTGGATTACAATTAATTTTAGGTTTACTTAGTTTTATTTATTTATTTCTCTTTTGATATGCTTCATTTGACTATTGTTATTGTGGTTGGAAGTTTGGTAGGATTAAGGACTAAATTTGCAATTTATATTTTTTTTATTTGCACCTATGCCTTTAATTTTAGGTGACAAATAGCTTAACGAAAATTTTAAGTGAAAGTAAATTGAAAGTCTGTCATCTACTCTATGCCAGCGATCTAATTGAGAGGTTATCCTAAATTGATTTTAGGTAAAAACTTCAAATTAAAGACCTTGATCCAAGAGTGATTATTTTGGTATGTTTTTATTTGTACCTATTCATCCTTAATTATGAGGACAATTTTCATTTTCATCCTCAATACTTTTCAAAGAATTAGGAATGACAAAATAGTCCCAAAACCACCTAAATTCGTAGTGATGGTGAAAATAATTAAAAACGAATGTTGTAGTTGGTATGATGTCTAATTTCTCATATGGGTTTTTTGTCAATTAGGCCAAATTGATTTTGGGTGTTCCGTTTAGGGAAATGCTCAAGTTAGGTGTTCAACCTGATGTTATAACATTTTCCACTTTGATTAATGGACTTTGTAATCTTAGGTGGTGGGTTTGTTTGATGAAATGATTGAAAAAGGGTATCAACTTCTTTTAATTGCTTACAATACAATGCTAATAAAGCTGTTGGGCTTCTAAGTATGATGGAAGGAAGAGGTTTTGAATCCCAATGTTGTGGTATTAGCACTGTCATTGGCTGTCTTTGTAAGAACAACTTGTTAAAGGATGCTCTTTATCTCTTTTCTTGGAATTGAAGGTTAAGGCATTAGATTGATATTGTTATTACCAATTGCTTAATTTATGGTATGTGTAATTGATCAAATGTTGTTGTGTACAACTTCAGAAATCATCCCTTCCTTGCTTAATTCTTGGTATGAATAATCACATTGCAAGGAGGCGATGATTTTTGAAGCTTTAGATACCATTGACACAATTAACAAGCAAGTCATTGCAAGTTATGTTTCTAAAGCTAAGCTATTGTTGACAAAATGATAAAGTGAGGCATTGAGCAAGTAATGACTTAATTTCATCTTTTTCTTGTAATCAAAGACTAATAAATTAAATAGTAGGACCTACTTGTAAAAGTCTCAAAAATATTAAAATTTTAAGAAATAATCAAGAATTGAACTTATTTGCTGTAAAAATATGAAAAACCAGCTTAAAGACTCTTTCAATGGCTGTTTTCAGCTGATGAGGATGAATAAAAATGAAGAAATCTCTAGATTTCCAATTTGGTCCTAGATTTTTATGCTTAATTTTACGCAAATGACCAGTTTGCCCTTAGTTCACATGATTTTTCACCCTTGCCGTCCAGCCTATTGACTTTTAGGCTTAATTGCCATTTAAATCCTCCCTCTTTTATCACTTAAGCTATTTAATCACTTCCCACAGTTTTGCATTTATTACAATTCAATCCTTTTTATTCAATTGACTACCTAAATCTTAAAATTTCTTGACGAAACTTGAATACTAACTTATTAACACTCCATAAATATTTATAAAAATATTTATAGCTCGGTTTAAAATTTCGAGGTCTCGATACCCCATTTTCGATTCTAATTATTTTAATATTTATTTTTAAAATACTATTCACTATTTCAAAATTTTCCTAACTTCACGTTTAACTTATACTCACTAAATTAATAATATTTTTTTAACCCTCTTGTCGGATTTAGTGATCTCGAATCACTGTTCCAACACAACTGAAATTCAAGCCATTACAACTCTCCCCCATTTAAGAAATTTTGTCCTCGAAATTTTGTACCTGAAAATAGGTTTGGATATTGAGATCTCATTAATTCCTCCATCTCCCAAGTTGCCTCCTCCGATCCATGATGATTCCATAACACCTTAACTAACGGTACACGTTTATTCATTAGTTCTTTTACTTTCCAACCTAAAATTCTCACTTGCTCCTCTGAATAAGTCATATTTGGCTGGAGCTTTATTTCAGTATGAGGAATCACATGTGATGGATTTGATTTGTGCTATCTTAATATAGACACATGAAACACATTATGAATCTTTTCAAGCTCCGGGGGCAAAGCTAATCTATAGGTTACCGGACCAATTCTTTCAATGATCTCATATGGTCCGATAAACCGTGGGCTAAGTTTTTTCTTTTTTCCGACTATAAAACTTTCTTCCACGGTGACACTTTAAAAAATACACGATCGCCCACATTAAACTCTATATCTCTTCTCTTCAAATCTACATATAATTTTTGACGATCTGTAACATTCCCTAACCCTAAACCGTTGCCGAAATAAGGTTACAGAGCATTACCGAAATTATCGAGCAATTTACAAATAATATACAAATAAATGTTAAAGACAATTTATTATGATCTCAAAGTTCCTTAAATGGACCTTCGAGGCCCAAAACATGCTTAGGAAGTGGGTACTAAACCGAAAGCTTTAGGAAACTCTGAAAAATTTTCCTTAAAGATGGGGGAACACGCCCTTATGGATTGGGACATACCCGTGTGGCTAGCCCGTGGGGCTCCTATGGCCGTGTGGCCAGCCCGTGTGGCATTCTGACTTGAAATTTCTTAAGAAACAAAAGGTCACACGGCCTAGGCACACGCCCATGTGGCTAGGTCGTGTGGTAACCTGACTTTGTACCATTTTTAAGTCGTTTTTACATGGTTTTAACACACGACCATGCTTGAAACCCATGTCCTTCACACGGCCAAAACACACGGCCGTGTCTAGCCTATGTGCTATCCTAACTTCACATTTAAGATGCAGGGGACACACGGCTAGTATTAGCCGTGTATCTCACACGCCCATGTGCTAGCCGTGTATCTCACACGCCCATTTGCTAGCCTTGTATCTCAAACAGTTTGGTCGCACGCCCATGTGCCAAGTCATGTGCACTTTATATAAGCCTTGAGTCACTAAACTAACCTTCCTGCAATTTCAAAACCAAAACCAGTTCAATACAAACATTCCAACCAATGCATCTACACATTTAATACACTTAAGTTATGCCTAAATCATTGACTTGTAAAATTTATCAAATAACATATATCATATCTTTCAAAATTAACTTATAAATAACCTAATCAATGAACACCAATAATATCATTCAAAACTCAACTTGTATTTCATTCATTCATTTCGAATTCAACATTTAACCTACTAAAACTTATATTTCATTGAAAGTTTATACTAGCTACTAAATTTCAACTTAGTACTTAATACCAAATTTACATCGCAAAATGCAAGTTCTATACAAATGACCAAAATACACCTAGTACATGCCATTTGACCCAAAGTTAGATTACATCACCAAAATTTGCAACTGAAGTCGGGAGTGATTCGGATGCTGATCAGTACTTTCCTTTACCTAGCCTACGCACGGAAAAACAACCGTATGCTGAGTATTGAAAATACTTAGTGGTATTTCCATAATTCAAATTATAACAACAATGAAGTATCATATACATACATAAATAATTAGCAAACCATACATAAAAATTCATAACAAATTATCATAACTCTATTATACCCATTGCCAATAATTGATTCCATATATCATCAATAAGATTTCAATCAATTCATGAACCTTGGATCATCTTTTAACCACAAATAATTATTCAATTCACATTTCAAATATGAACACTTCATGAACATTTAGTTCATGCATTCAATCTCATTATTTAAATCTCATTTCATACTTTGTCTCATAAATTCACTTTTTCATTTCATTCAATAACTCAATCGCATTTATCCAAATTTCTCATTTATCTTAGTTACCCCTATTAACATGACTTGGACCATGGCAAATACACGGATCCAACCAAACACACCAGAATGGCAACCAACGCCTCATCGAATAGTTCGAAACAAAAGTGACGACCAACGTCTCATCGGCTAAGCCGAGTAAAGTGACGACCAACGCCTCATCGAATCTATCCGAAGCAATAAAATGACACACCGAGCGTCTCATCGACTCGAGGTCGAAGAATCCCTAAACTCTTCTAATCCTATGGCATGCCAACTATATCCGACTAAGCCCAACAAGTTAATAGGGTATCAGATTCACTTATTCATTTCACTTTCACTTTCAATTGATCACAATCATTTAAATTCAATTCAATTATAATATCAATTCAATTTCACATATACATATATAAATATTCATCAATAAATCCAAATCACATTCAATTCAAATATCAATAATTATCTCAATTTCATTTTCCATACACATATATTGAAATTGAACACATAATAAATAATAACTTGAATTAAGGTAATACAAACTCGAATTCCTTATTTTTACTCCTCGTTCACTTTCTCTTTCCCTTTCAATGCTGATGCTTCGGTTTCTTTATTAGCTACACGAATATAAATAATTATTTTATTAATCACAGCCCTATTTATAAATAATAATAGTAAAAATTCCATTCAATTTATATCTTAATTTTCAATTTAATCCTAATTGACTTATTTACTTTCCTAGCTTAATTCCTACTTTATTTCCATTCAATTTCTTTCCATATTCCACTTAACTGTCAAATGTTCATATTAAAACCCTAATTTAAACTTTCTTTCAAGTTGGTCCCTCAAACACTAAACTTTTAGTCTCTTTTACAATTTAGTCCCTTAATCATTTCTAATCAATAATTTCATCAATTAAGCCCCTAATTCAAACATTTTTCCAACATAAACTCTATTTAAAAACTTTTTCATCAATTAAGCCCCTAATTCAAACATTTTTCCAACATAAACTCTATTTAAAAACTTAAAAACCTCCATAACTTCAACTTAGTTTCATCAAACTTAATCCTAAAGCTTTTAAAACATTAAAACTTAAGAAAGAGGGCTTAATTGACTTACCTGTCAAACTTTAAAGTTTCAATTCTCCAATTTTCCCTTTTTCTTTTCTTTCTTCTTTTCTTCTTTCTTTTTCGTTTTGTTCTCTGGTATGTTTCTTTCTTTTTGTTTCATTTACCTTATTTGTTTTATTTAATTTATTTATTTATTAACTTAATTATTAATACTAAAATATCTATTTTCTAACTAATTATATACATACATTTGTATACATACATGTTATTACACATGTAATTCATCATTACCATACACTTATTTTATTTCAATTTATACCACAATATAATGCAATAATTATTTTAATAATAATACAAAATATCTTTAACTTGTTATTGAAGAAAATGTACAAATATTTTACAAGTGTATTAATACATATAATTACACATTTCTTTCATTACTATCACACACATGTCACTTTTATGGTTTAATTATTACTTTAGTCATTTATCTTTTCACTTCTCTAAAATTAAACTTTTATACACTATTCAATTTAGTCCCTTTTTACTAATCACTTCTAATTAAATTAAATTCACCTAATCAGAATCTAATTCAACTCACAACTAGACTCACAAATATTTCTAATAATTACTTACTAACTCGGTTTACTAGGACAGATGCCCTATGACTCATTTTTTCGGTACCCGTAAATTTTGGGTCATTACATGATTGGAGGAAACTTTTAAACAATCCCGAATAATATGAACTTTTTCTTCGGTTTCCCGAATCAAATCCACTCCCACTAACTTTGATTCACTTAATTAAGACCAGTACAATGGAATTTTACATTCCTTCCATACAAAGCTTCAAATGGTGTCATTTTGATACTAGTTTGATAACTATTATTGTAAGAAAATTCGGCTAAAGGTAAATACCTTTCCCAGCTGCCGCCGAACTCAAGTACACAGCACCTTAACATATCTTCTAAAATCTGAATTATTCGCTCTGATTGCCCGTCTGTCTGGGGATGAAAAGCTGAGTTGAAATTTACCTTGGTGCCTAAAGCTTCTTGTAATTTACCCTAAATTCTCGAGGTAACCTCGGATCTTGATCTGAAATAATAGATGTCGGCACCCCATGTAGTCTCACTATCTCTAACACATATAATTTCGCAAATTTTTCAAGCGGATAGTATGTTCTGACTAGAATAAAATGTGCTGACTTAGTTAACCGATCAACAATCACCCATATCAAATCTTTTTTTTAGAGTCACCGGTAACCTAGACACAAAATTCATCGTGACATGTTCCTATTTCCACTCCGGAATCATAGTAGGCTGTAATAACCCTGTTGGCACTTGATGCTCTACTTTCACCTGTTGACAAATCAAGCATTTTGCCACATATTCACAGATTTCTCGTTTCATACCGGGCTACCAATACATTTTCTTCAAATCATAATACATTTTTGTACTACCCAGGTGAATAGAACACATGCTACTATGAGCTTCTGATAAAATATCACTTTTCAGATGTAAATTATTCGGAACACAAATTCTGCTACGATAGTATAACATACCGTTATCATCAATAGAGTATTCTGAACTCAACTTATCTTGAACCATTTGTTGATTCGATACCAATTTTAGGTCTTTATCTTGAAACTCCCGAATCCGTTGAAAGAATATAGGTTTTGTTTTTAATTCTGCTAACACAGAACCATCTTCATTAATAGATAGATGAACATTTAATACCCGAAGAGCAAACAATGAAGGTTTCCAACTAAGTGCGTCTGCCACAACATTAGCTTTCCTTGGGTGGTAGTCAATAACAAGATCATAATCTTTCAGTAGTTCAAACCATCTCTCTGTTTCAGATTTAACTCTTTCTGAGTCATCAAATACTTCAAGCTTTTATGATAAATATACACATAACATTTTTCACCATATAAGTAATATCTCCAAATCTTCAAAGCAAATACGATCGCAGCCAATTCCAAATCATGTGTAGGGTAATTCTTCTCGTGTGGTTTCAGTTGCCGAGAAGCATATGCTACTACTTTTCCCGACTGCATAAGTACACAGCCCAAACCATTCAGAGACGCGCCACTATATATTAATGTTTTAATTGAGTAAAAAATAAAATATATTTAATATTGTAATTTTGTAATTATCATATATATACAAATATTCTCATATACTACCTTTCAATTTTTTTAAAAATTATTTGTTTTCATTTTATTGATACAAATGGAATTTTATTAATTTCATTACACATCGTAATGTCCATAAATGTCATTTTTTATTTTCACTTCACCACTGTAGCTGCGTTTAAATCTTAACATATATCTCATCACTTATTTTAAATTCACTGCTACAATATCCAATCTCACAAGTATAGTAACTAACTTTATCACCATTGTTTTTAATCTAACTGGCTCTAATCTTAATACCTATCCAAATGGACCATTACTGTTAAGATTAAGATCCTCGAAACTCTCAGGTTCCAAGTTCGAGTCTCACTTTATGTAAAATTGTGTGAGTTATCTCTAGATTTTATTCTAGTTTGATTTAAGATATACTTATCGATATGGAAATTTATATCAAACAATTTATTAGTTTTAAAAATTCTCAAATTTTATAATAATAAATATATAATGTAGTTTAAATTAATATAATTATTGTCACTGCCATGTCAATTAAAAAAATAATTTTTAATCTCATACTTAGGAATTTTTTTTAATTTCACATTAATTAACTAATAAATATTTAAAGTAATCAGAGGTTACTGTTAAAAATGATTAAATTAGATAGAGAGGCTAAATTATAAATAGTTGATTTCTTTCCGATAATTTCAATTAAAAGAAAAACTGATTAATTTATTAATCAAAATAAAAAAAAAAGCTTAAACATGGATGGGTTTAATGGCGAATTAACCCCAAATTACGCTCCCAACCCTTTCCCTAAACACCACTTCGCAACCCCAAATTTACACTTCTTCTACTTGTGCCGCCGCCATTTCTGCTCCCATTTTCAACCTCCCATACTGCTTAGTTTCAAGATATGGGTAAGCTTCCTTCTTTTATTCTTCGTTCACTTGTTAATGCTGGAAGCCATCTTTCAAATTTCCACTCTTTTTCTTCTTCTTCTTCTTCTTCTAACACCATTGCTACCCACATCGAAGCCCTAAGTAAGAAGCCCATGTCCATGCCTGTTAGACGAAAGGGAAAAAGAGACCACCGCTTCGATAATGTTGATCATGCTTTGATTTTGTTCAATAAGATGATTGAAAAGTACCCAAAGCCTTCAATTGTGGAATTTAATAAATTATTAGGAGCCATTGTTAGGATGAAACATTATGCCGTTCTTGTTTCTATGTATAGACGGATCGAATTATTGGGAGTTTCCCACGATGTTTATTCTTTGAACATCTTGATTAATTGCTGTTGTCAATTAGGTCGAATTGATTTTGGGTTTTCTGTTTTGGGGAAAATGTTGAAGTTAGGTGTTGAACCTGATGTTGTAACTTTTTCCACTTTGATTAATGGATTTTGTAATCAAAATAAGATTTTTGAGGCCGTTAGTATATTCGATGAAATGACTGAAAGAGGGTATCAACCTCATTTGATTGTTTACAATACAATACTTAAGGGGTTGTGTAAGACCAGCAATACTGATAGAGCTGTTAGGTTTCTAAGATTGATGGAAGGCAGAGGTTATGAACCCAATATTGTAGCATATAGTACCATCCTTGACTGTCTTTGTAAGAACCGTTTGTTACAGGAGGCTCTCAATCTCCTATCTGAAATGAAGGTTAAAGGCATTAGACCAAATATCATTACTTATAGTTGTTTAATTCATGGTATGTGTAATTGGGGCCAGCAGGAGGGGGCTACATGGCTTTTGAATGAAATGGTGGATGACAATATTTCACTTTAACATCGTCACATATAATATATTGATTGATGCACTTTGCAAGGAAGGAACGATTTCTAAAGCTGCAGAGATCGTTGACACAATGAGAAAGCAAGGCATTGAGCCTGATGTTGTCACGTATAGTACATTGGTTGATGCACATTGCAAGGAAGGAACGATTTCTAAAGCTGTAGAGATCGTTGACACAATGAGAAAGCAAGGCATTGAGCCTGATGTTGTCACGTATAGTACATTGGTTGGTGCGCTTTGCAAGGAAGGGATGGTCTTTGAAGCTGAGGATTTTGTTGACGCAATGATAAAGCGAGGCATTGAGCCTAATGTTGTTACCCATACTGCATTAATCAACGGCCATTGCTTGCAGAACGAAATGGATAAAGCTAGAAGAGTTTTCAACTTGATGATTGAGAAGGGTTGTGCACCTAATATAGTTACTTACAGCACCATGATCAATGGATATTGCAAAGCGAAGAGGTTAGACGAAGCAATGGAACTCTTTCATGAAATATCTCAAAAGGGACCAATCCCAAATATTTTCACATACAACACTCTCTTGCAAAGTATGTTTCAGTTAGGGAGAGTTTCAACTGCATGTGAACTGTTTAGAAAGATGCTTGCTTCTGGACAAGTTCCAGATTTAGTGACTTGTTTGATTTTGCTGAATGGTTTAGGCAAAACAGGTCATATTGAGGAGGCATTGAAATTTTTTCAAGCAATGCGAAACAGTGGGTTGGAACTTGATATTGTCCCATATAATATCCTAATTGATGGGTTGTGCAAAGCTGGGCATATCGAAGTTGCCAAGGAATTATTTCATCAACTCTCAGACAATGGTTTAAAACCGGATGTTTGCACATATTGTATAATGATTAATAGACTGTGTAAAGAGGGATTACCAGATGAAGCATACAGGTTGTTTGAGAGCACGGGAGATAATGACTGTTCGCCTAATAGCAGCTGTTATAATGTAATGATTCGGGGGTTCCTTCGCAACAACTATACCTCAAAGGCAACGCAACTTCTTACGGAAATGGTTGGTAAGGGTATTTCTGCTGATATATTCACTGCCACCTTATTTATGAATCTCATCATACACTCTAATAAATCAATCTTGCTCTGAAATGTTTCACAAATTGTGTAAAGATCATCACTTGCAAATGTGAATCAGTTTGTACCGTAGAAACTAGAATGAGTTTTAATGTCTATTTTCAATATTGTTGTGTAGTAAGTGAGAATGTTGTTAAGAAATTAGGGGAAAATCAATATCTATTGCAATGACAATAGCATCAATTTAGCTATCGTTAAAAGTGTAGAATTCAATCAAATTTAAGGTGTTTGATTAACTGAAAATATTTTTCGGAAAATAATATAATTTTTTGAAAAAATATAATATCTTTTTCTTTGAATGCATTTAATATCTTCTTTTTTAATGTTGTATTATATATTTCACTTAATTATGCACTTTGATTTCTTGTTTTATTTTTACTGCCTTAAAAGCTTTGTATAAAGAGTCACCTTAGTTTTAGGGTAGCTTTTGTTTGTTTATTTATATTGTTCTTAGGAAGGATTATGCTTGTGGATTACAATTAATTTTAGGTTTACTTAGTTTTATTTATTTATTTCTCTTTTGATATGCTTCATTTGACTATTGTTATTGTGGTTGGAAGTTTGGTAGGATTAAGGACTAAATTTGCAATTTATATTTTTTTTATTTGCACCTATGCCTTTAATTTTAGGTGACAAATAGCTTAACGAAAATTTTAAGTGAAAGTAAATTGAAAGTCTGTCATCTACTCTATGCCAGCGATCTAATTGAGAGGTTATCCTAAATTGATTTTAGGTAAAAACTTCAAATTAAAGACCTTGATAACCAAGAGTGATTATTTTGGTATGTTTTTATTTGTACCTATTCATCCTTAATTATGAGGACAATTTTCATTTTCATCCTCAATACTTTTCAAAGAATTAGGAATGACAAAATAGTCCCAAAACCACCAAAATTCGTAGTGATGGTGAAAATAATTAAAAACGAATGTTGTAGTTGGTATGATGTCTAATTTCTCATTTATTTGGGTTGCAAATTTCCAATTTGAAAGTGATGTAGAGTTGAAATTTGGATATTTATTCTTGAATATAATCTTGACCTCTTATTTTGATTAATTTCTCTTTTCTTTTAATGTTAGACCAAAAAACTATTAAGGGTTTACACACACATATATATTTAAAATAAGTATATTTAATTATTTTTTAAAAAAGTATGTATTTGAGAGTTTTTAATGATCTTAAAATGAGTATATAATTTTATGAATTTTTAATAATTTTTAAAATTTAAAATGACTTAATTGATTTTTCTTTAAATTTAGTATTAAGATTTTAACCCTTTACTTTATTAGTTTTAAAAATTTCTAATTTACTTTTAAGTAAAGAATAAGGTTCAAAATAAATAAATATGTAGATGTTAAGGGTTAAATTTTATATTATACCTAATTTATAAGCAGCAAATTTTAATAAGGAAGCTAAAATCCAATACAAGATATAGTATAAGGAATTTTGTGGCACTTTTACCTTAAAAATTTTAAATCAAAATATAAGAATTTAATAATTTATAAAATAGGCTTGATAAAAATTTGGTCACGTCAATGTCTAATTATATTTTTTTAATTTTTTTTCTATCCACCCTTATTTTTTTTAAAAATTTCTTTTTTAAAAAAAAATTTTGAATCTTTTGTACAGTCATATGCTATGGCTTGAAGATGTTTTCATCACATCAGGTTGAACACCAACCAATGGATATAAAAAAAAAATTATAAAAAATAGTATTAAATTCAATAAAAATTTTATGTATAACTTTGAGACGTATGTATGAAGGAGTTGAACGTAATTAATTATTTGGTAGGCACAAGTTGTATTCAAGAAGAAATCTGTATCAACTAGATAAAACAATAATGGCAGAGAAGATATTGATTCATACATTTCGGTGTTTGTCAACCACAACTCTTACTATTATTATGATTTGGTCCTTTCTTCACTGTCTTTAATTTCTTTCAATCAGAAGCTGTGAGCCAGCGAACCAACGGTAATTTGCTTGCCTTATTTCTCTTTCAAGCTTATTAATAAATTCATGCCATGCTTTTATCTGGGTCTGGGTTTTATACTTCTTTCCCACTTTCACTGAGATTTATTCACTATGCAATGATTGTTTATGATTTTGTGGTCATGGGGTTTTGCTCATGGATTGTTTATGACTTTGGGATAAAATCATTTGATTTAGCTCTAAACCATTTCAAGGTTTGGGGTTTTACATTACATGTGCCTTTCTCGTGCTTAGAGTGGCTATCAAAACTTCTTCAATATCCAATACATCATTCAGATTTTGGTTATTGCAGAACCCCTCTTGGTTCATCCCACAATTGTATACAATAAAAGCTACTGCTTCATTATGTTCTTAATTGATTGCAGGGCTATGTTTTGTTAGAACTTTTTTTTTTCTTTTCTTTTACATGCATCTATTTATATGATTGCAGGGACAAATCCATCGAGTACATAGAGCCTGCAGTTTGCATGGCAGATTGTCTCGGAACTCCGATTTGTAAATACTTGCAGTATCATAGAAAGCTGAATAATTATGTGAGGAACTTGAAGAGAATCAGAGATGAACTGAATAGTCAAATGGAAGATATAGAGATGCTATTGAAAGCAGAGCTGCTTCATCATGTGGGGAAGATACCAAAGAAGGGAGTTGAAAATTGGTTAGAAACTGTGAAAATGATGATTAGGGAAGCACGGGATGTTGAAAATAAAGTCGGAAATGGGAGATATTTTTGCCGTGCATGCAATGGAAAGTTGGTTGATAAAATGACTCGAGAAATGCAGAAATTTCTTCATAAAGCTCCTAATCTCTCTCAAAGTCTTGTCCTTGATGGTCCAAGTGGTAGGTTGCCACTGCTAACATCTGAACTAGTTGGTGAGAAAGCTGTGAGAGAGGAGATTTGGTCATGTTTGATGCAGGAGGAGGTGAGCAAGATTGGGGTTTGGGGGATGGGCGACGTGGGTAAAACGACCGTCATGAAGCACATCCACAATGATCTTTTGAAAGAACAACGATTTGAAAGCGTGATTTGGGTTACTATATCAAAGGAGTTCGATATTCTGAAGTTACAAGATGATATTGCAAGTGCATTGAATGGGTATATGCCCAAAGAAGGAAACAAGGTCAGACGAGCTGCAATCTTATCAGAACTGCTGAAGAAAGTAGGAAAACATGTTCTAATCCTAGATGATGTGTGGGATAAAGTCTCTCTAGAGGAAGTTGGGATCCCTGAGCCGAGCAGCAGCAATGGATGCAAGTTGGTGCTGACAACCCGTGTGGAGCAAGCGTGTAAATACATGGAATGTAAGGTGATAAAAGTGAAGCCCCTTTCAAAAGAAGATGCATTGACACTGTTCTTGAATAAAGTTGGACCAAGCATATTGCAAAGTCCAACTTTAATGCCAACTTTGAGGCTTGTTGTCAAGGAATGTGCAGGTCTGCCTCTTACAATTGTCGTCACAGCTGGTACCTTGAAAGGAGAAGATGACCCTCGTATATGGAAAAATGCACTCAAGGATTTGAAAGAGAGAATAGGGAAAGTGGAAGGAGTGGAAGCTGAAGTGACCGAGCGTTTGAAATTTAGTTTCAATCACTTAAAAGACGAGAAAATGAAGCATTGTTTCTTACATTGTGCATTATATCCTGAAGATTATTCAATTTGGAAGGATGAGCTAATCGAAAGTTGGATTGATGAAGGCTTCATAGATGAAATGGATACAAGACAAGAAATGAAAGATAAGGGCCATGCTATTTTGAAGAAGTTGGAGGATAACAGCTTGTTGGAAAATGTTAGCTATTCAGATCACAAAGTGAAGATGCATGATGCAGTAAGAGACATGGCATTATCCATCACAAGTATGAATCCTCGATATATGATACAAGCAGGTTTCCAATTAGAAAAGTTACCGAAGGAGGAGAAATGGACGGTGGATATTGAGAAAGCGTCGCTTATGGATAACTCCATATCGGAGATTTCCATAGATATGGTTCCTCTAAAATGCCAACGGCTCACAACCTTGTTACTGCAGGACAACCCTGTAAAGAAGATTTCAGATTCTTTTTTTGCAAACATGCCTTGTCTGAGCGTTCTTAATTTGTCCTTCACGAAGATCAAGTGTTTACGAAATTCAGTCTCTGAATTAAAGAATCTCACAGCATTGTTTCTTTGTGGTTGTGAAGAATTAAGTCAATTGCCTTCTCTTTCGAAGCTTCAAGAATTGAAGAAGTTGGATCTTAGCTATACAATAATTGAAAAAGTACCGGAAGGCATGGATATGTTGATAAATCTAAGGTATCTTGATCTTAACGTGAGGACTTTAAAAGATGTACCCACTGGACTTTTACCAAAACTCTTTTGCCTTGAGCACTTTAAATTATACAGAGGTAAGAAAATAAGCCTAAAGGCGGAGGAGGTAATGCCGTTGGAAAAGTTGGAATTCTTTTACGGGCGTTTCAAAGACCTGCATGAATTGAATAAGTTTGTGTCCTCAATGCAACAATGCAAGAAAAGCCTCGTCAAGTACCTATTACAAGTGGGCCCATCTCCTTGCATGTATGAAGGAGATAAAATCATATCAATCAATGAACTTGAGTATTGTGGAGATTTAATTATGCTACCAGCTGATATTCAAGGGTTGCACATTTGCAACTGCCACAATTTTAGAAGCTTAAGTGAAGATATTTCTTCCTTCAAAAATGTGATGGACTTGAGGGCTTCTATAATTATGGATTGCGAAGGTATAGAGTGTGTTGTCTCCTTGTCCTCTTTGTCCTCTTCTTGCACTCATCCATTCCAAAGCCTCGAGCTGTTGTCTCTTTCCCGATTGCCAAAGTTGAGTGAACTTATCAAAGTTGAAGGATTTGGTTCAGCAACAACATCGATATTTACTCTGCCATTTTTTCCCATCTTAAACAAATTTATATTCACAACTGCTCGAGTATGAAGACATTGCTTCCACATGGGTTGCTTCCCAACCTCTGGAACCTAGAAGTAATTCAAGTGGAATCTTGTGATGAGCTAGTAGAAATATTAGCAGTGCCAACGTCAGAAGATGAAGACAAAAGAAGTGATGCGTCAATCAAGTTCCATCTTCCCAAACTGAGAGTGTTGAGACTGATGAAATTACCAAAATTGAAGAGCATCTGTAGCAAAAGTGGAGTGATGATTTGTCATTGTCTTCGACGTATCAACATTAATAATTGTCCTACGATAAAGAGAATCCCTCCATTTGTTCCCCTTGTTGGCAATGGGCAGCCATATGCATATGCTCCACCTTCTCTTAAGATCATGTCAAGCAAAAAATGGTGGGAATCATTGGAATGGGATGACCATCCAAACTTTAAAAACGTGCTTCAACCCTTTTGGGAGGTGAAGCACTGGTATGATTGATGGGAACATTTTTACATGAAATGGATGAATTGATCAACAAAGAAGTAAGCCTCATTCTTTTATATTTTTTTACATTCTTTTATATTTTTTTATTCAAATATATTTTTGGTCCCTATACTTTGACAAAATTTGAGATTTCGTCCTTGTACTTAAAATGTCAAAAATGATTAGTAGCTGTTGTTAGAATGAAACATTTTGCCACTGTTTGTTTTTATGCATAGCCAGATGGAATTATTCGGAGTTTCCAATTATGTTTATTCTTTTAGCATTTTGATTAAGTGATTTTTTGTCAATTAGGCCAAATTGATTTTGGGTTTTCCGTTTAGGGAAATGCTCAAGTTAGGTGTTCAACCTGATGTTATAACATTGTAATCTCAGGCGGTGAGTTTTTTGATGAAATGATTGAAAAAGGGTATCAATTCTTTTAATTGCTTACAATACAAAGCTAATAAAGCTGTTGGGTTTCTAAGTATGATGGAAGGAAGAGGTTTTGAACCCCAATATTGTGGTACTAGCACTGTCATTGGCTGTCTTTGTAAGAACAACTTGTTAAAGGACGCTCTTTATCTCTTTTCTTGGAATTGAAGGTTAAGGGCATTAGATTGATATTGTTATTACCAATTGCTTAATTTATGGTCTATGTAATTGATCAAATGTTGTTATCTACAACTTCAGAAATCATCCCTTCCTTGCTTAATTCTTGGTATGAGTAATCACATTGCAAGGAGGCGATGTTTTTGAAGCTTTAGATACCATTGACACAATGAACAAGCAAGTAGTCATTGCAAGTTATGTTTCTAAATCTGAGGATATTGTTGACACAATGACGAAGTGAGGCATTGAGCAAGTAAGGACTTGATTTCATCTTTTTCTTGTAATTAAGAAATAATTATAGTCCTTTATGCTAGAAAACTTTTGTGTAGGTATGGTATTGCTTCCAAAATTTGTGCTAGCAATTAGGGTGAAATCAAGTAAGGTTCCTGGGAAGTTAAATATTACTTCTATGCCTCAGGATGATTCAAATCTTGTGTGGAATATGCCTCAAAACTTCTCCAATATCAGTTGCCATCCCTCCTACTACAGGTAGAATGGATTTTGTCATCTAATGTCACTTAGAATGTCGGTGCAAGTACTGATTCACAGATGTATGAGTTACAAAGAGTTTGCCACGTTTATATATTCTCTTCTTATTTCCTGTGTTTACATGATATCTTCTTTCTATATATTTCTGATATTGGTCCTTATTGAAATTTGCCACCATTATGCAATTTTTATTTTGCATTCAAATAAAACATTTCGATGATTCTCTTCTATAAATTTTCTAATGGTATACTGTGCACTCAGAAACACCACAATTTGACGCCAGCATGTCTTAGCTGTCTTTTGCTGGAAGTTTAGGTTCAGTTTGCTGGTTTTGGATTCGAGGAGGATGACTGGGTTAACATTAGCAAGCATGTCAGGCAATGGTCTCTCCCGTGAAGCACCTGAGTGCATTCAAGATTCTTTTTGGGGATCTTATACATTGTTTTCAGGTTGATTTCCTCTCAAAAATTTCCAAACGATGACAGCATTCAAGCATCATGAGGGAGTATATATTTCTTTAAACTCAAACCCTTCTTAGGGTTCCATTTCCGGATGCTTTCAAAATTTTCTGGAAGGTAAAGATTCAGCCCTTACCTTGATGTGCAAAGGCGGAAGCACAGTGTAAGAAGTCGTCATTATAGATTTTGGTTGGGTTTTCGGTTACTATATATTTCATTGTTTGAGTCTCTCATGTTGATGACTTTGAAGATCTTTTTCAACGCTTACAACATTGTACCTTTGGGGAAAATTTTCCGTCAACCCTTAACCAAACAAAAAACTAACACGGAACCTTCTAAAGCAACTGCCAAAGGTTACTAATTCAGCAGCTGAGACAATGCAGAAGCAGAATCTAGATGCATCCAGGTCAGCCCAATTTCTCGTGCTGCTCAAACTGGAAATCCAGGATCTAAACCTGTTGCTGCTGTCAATGGAAATCCAGGAAAGTGGCATATTATTTAACTTGATTATAGTATCCTAATTGATACCTGGTGCAAACTTGGGCATATCAAAGTTGCAAGGGGATTATTCATGAACTTTCAGTTAATGGTTTAAAATCGAATGGGTACATGTATGGTAACCCCTAAAATGATTTATGGACTTTGTAAAGTGGGTTTTCTGGATGATGCATACCAGTTGGCAGGAGCATCGAGATAATGGTTGTTTTCCTAATAGCTACTGTGATAATGTAATGATCCAGGGTTTCCTGAAAACAGCTGTACCTCAAGGCAGCACAGCTTCTTTGGTAAGGACTTGTCTCGGATCTGTTGATCTCATCTTAGAATCTAATAAATCCATTCTTCTTTTCCTTATTATTAATTAAAATTTATAGTTATATTGAATGTAATTGAATATGGAATTTGGATTTTAATGTTAGGATTTTCAGTTCAAAATGTCAAATGAGTCAGTCTGAATTATTTCTTGGTTTTTGATACAAAGTTGTCTGATGTGTGTTTTTGATTACTTCGATTAACTAGATTTATTTGATAGATTGTTTTATAGTTAACTTGGATAATATGCGCCACGACGATTCGTATCCTATGGGAAATATGCCTCAACTCGTCAGGACTGCTCCTATGTCTACCACCGTTTCCTGCTACTACTGGGTCAGGTAGAATGGATTTTGATTATGTGTTCATTCATAGTTCCTTTTTTCCCCTAAATTTGGGATTACAACTCGGATTCGGATGCCCCACTGTTCTTATGGTATTATATAACTGTGTTATTGTATTGTAAATGTCTTTAGCTTCACAGTGATATATGCCTTTGAAATGATATATGTCTGTAGTTTCACATATCATGAACCTGTAGGTATCCAGGTGCATCATCACGTTGTTTATGAAGATAATGGTATCGTGTGAATCCAGTCAACAGATTAACTCGTTCTAAAAGCATGAGATGTCTTCCAAATGCAATGCAACGCATGCTGACATGTATGATATTTAAAAAGGGCTTAATGATAAATTTGGTCACTACCGTTTACATGTTTTGTCAAAATAGTCCTAATTGTACTTTTGAGCCTTTTTTTTGCTATCAACCTTTGTTCTTTTTTTTAATCTGTTTTTTCTAATAGATTTAATAAATAAATTCTAAGTTTCAAATTTTCTTTCCTTTCAAAATGTTTCAATCTTTCATGTAAAGTTTTTTTATTGAGTTAATTTTTTTAAATAATTACGTTTATTTTCTTTAAATTAAGAGTTGTTTTTTTAATTTAATGTATTATTTATTTTATTATTTTTCATATGTAATTATCTTATTGAGTTATCTAAGTAATAAATTACATCTTATTAAAAATATTTTATATATGAAATTCTTTATCATCCCTGTTACCTTTTGTAACGGCACTTTTATTAAATCTGTTAGAAAAAGAATATTGAAAAAATGATAAAAAGTTAATGGATAAAAAAGGCTCAAAAAACAATTAATGCCATTTTAACAAAATATGCAAAGATTATGCGAATCTGTCGAGACAATCATGATTGTTTGAACCAAATTTAATTGATGGTCGAATTAGAAATTGATCGGGATACTGATTAAGAGAAAAGTATTAGATTGGTTGCCTTAGGAACTGGTAGAACAATGTTAAATTTTGGTTGAATTTGTTTGGTTCTAAAAATCTTGACGACAACATATTATTTAAAGTAAAATTATGCTTTAGACTTCATATTATGGACAAGTTATGAATTTAGTCCATGTATTCTAATTTATTCAATTTTAATCCCGTACTTTTTAAAATTTAAAATTTCAGTTCTAATCAAAATGGTAATAGTTGAATTCGTAAGTAAACTTCTACTAGTAGTCTTCTATTATGTATTCAATTTGATCATTTTTTATCCTTATACTCTTTAAATGAAAACATTTTACAAAAAATAAAAGTGGATCAAATAGTACAATTTAGTCCATTTATTAAAGATATGAATGTTGGGTTAAAACTTTTAATATCAAATTTGGTTAATAATAAATAGTGGTGTTTCTCTCTTTTCACCATAAAAGATGAAAACATGAAGAAAAAAAAAAGAAGATATTCTATCAAATTTAGTACAATTTAGACCATTAATTAAGATATGAACTGCTTGGGATTCAACAGTGACTGAGAATCACGTTGGTGTCATAATTGGTCGAAGCAAGCTATGAACGGTAGTGACGTAAGTGTGGCAACTAAGGCTAGGAAAAGAGAAAATAAGAAGAAATAATGAAAAGAAAGGAAAAAGGAAAAAAAATTATCATTAAAAATTTAACCACAATTAATGTTGAATAAGGAAAATATTCAATTTTGAAAATTTTAATAATTTTACATTGAAAAAAATTAATAATTGAGTGACTAAAACAAAACAAAATAAATAATTTAATGATTATTTTTGCAATTTATCCAAAACAAAAACTTTAATTGATTTTTATTAAAGAAAATAAATTCTAATTGATTTTAGTCATGTAATGATGTACACATTCATAAGACTTTATCAAGGGTAAAAGTACCATCACCTTCACTAATAGTTAGATTATCATAAGACTTTATCAAGGGTAAAAGTACCATCACCTTCACTAGTAGTTAGATTATATTTTATTATTCTATTTAAAAAATGATAAATTAGTCTTCAACATCAAATCAAAGAGAAAAATAAGGTAAATTACACCCAAGGTTACAAAATTATTTGTATGTAACAATTCAAATCCGGCCTAGAAGTTTAAGCCAAATCTAGAAGAGTTACACCAACATATTGAAAACTGATTTAGGTAAGTGTCCAGAAACCATTCAAAACTTTACTTGATTTGTGGCAAAAATCTTTTCAGAGTTTTAACTTTGAAAACCAGAAATCCTTTTTAGTCGATCTAAATGATTTTTGCAGTTTCGTGTTTGGTATTGTCAGATACTAATGAGTTTATCAAAAAGCATGATAGGGTCAAAAACAAATTACAAACCCAAGAGATCAAATCATAGTTACATAAGTGCAAAAAAATCGAACTCCCGTACGCCGTCTGATCCTAAGTCAGATGTCCCCTTGAACAGATAAAGGTAAGACAAAGGGTGAGCTACCAAGCACAGCGTATAACCAAACTCAAATACAAATAAATAGGTCATAACATACAAACCATAGTAATGTAGAGAACTTAGTAACAATTATACCCAGTATAGAATAGAGCTAAAGTATCACGAATATTTCAACAATGGTAGTGTAATAAAATCTAACAGAACAAAACAAATCAAACAAGCAAGACAGAACATAACAGAAAATATATATCGAAGTAAATGTGGTATGTTCTTTTCAAAACAAATCATAATACAAATTTATCAGAAAATATCCTACCCAATTTTGCTATACACCAAAATAGAGTTCCCCTAGAACTCGTCCAACCCAATCACACCAACATATAACTATGGACGATGCCACCTGAATTTGCGGTGAAAACTGTCAAATTAGATACATGTGGTCAACTCACTATATCGTAATCAAGCTGCCAGAACAAATTTGTGGATAAACCACTAGATAATGCAGATAATCCCATGCAATATATCATAGCATGTAGATATAGAGTTAAGGTGATAAGCATGCAGGTCATGCTATCGTAAAATAACAGAATTAGTAGGCATGGGAGTTCATGCTTTGTAAAACAGATTTATCAAATCTCAACAGATCACATCAAATTGCCATGAAGATATATACATGCTTATAAATCAGAATCAATACCAATCAATTCAACATATTCGGATATCACATTTTCTAAATCAACAGAGTAACACAGGGGTGTACCATCATAGTTAACAGAATACAGATCGTACCTAGATAAGTCACTTACCTAAATGCATCCAAACAGGGGTTCCTTATACATTAGCAATCATCTTTACTTATCTTAATTCAAAATAGTCCTAACTACAGATAGCAGATTATACACTAACAGATCAACAATTCCTAAATTTTATAGCTGTAAGAGGCCCATTTTGCCCGGCCCATATAAAATAAAACCAAATAAATAAAAGAGTCCACTAAAAAATTACAGTTCATTTTTCTTACAAATATCAGGGCCTAATTTGCAATACCCAAGCCCAACTAAACCCACTACAAGGAAAAGAAAGCAGCCAAACCGTATCCTCCAAGCACCCAGCCGCCGCCCCTAGGTCTACTCCTGGCCACTGCACGCCACCAGCGACCGCTCTAGGTGCCTGGCATTGCTGACACCTGCAAAACCAAAGCAACACGCAAGATCAAACACGCCAAAACAGAAAAAACAAGCAGAAACGACAAAAACATAAAATGGAACAACTTGTAATCGGCTATAAAAGCCGAAATCCTTTCTTTGTAAAGGGTTACAAGCACTTGAAAATAAAAAAAAAGGAAAAACAACCTTTAGGTGAACTTCCACTGCTATTTTTTTGTTTGCTTAAGTTTATATTTATTCTTGATTTCATTGTTTACTTATTATTATTATTTTTTCATTTTTTTGGTTTTGCAATTTGAAAATAAATAAAAGAAAAGAAGTAAGGGAACCTCACCTGAATCCCCACGGATGCGTCGTCAGAGGGCATTCTCCGTCATCATGGTCAAATTCAGAAAAGGACCGAGAGTTCTCCTCATTCGCTTCTCATGGGATTTTGAGGGCCTGGCCTTCAAGGGGGCTTCGAAGTGAGGCTAAAGGCCCACTCTCGCAGTCCATCAACCACCAAATACGGTGGTGATGCGGTGGTGGCTAGGGCACCCAATCGATCGGAGAAAGGTTGAGAGGAGAGGGTTTAGAGTTTTTTCTCCTTCTCTCCATTCTTTTTTAAAATATAAAGCAGAAAGTGATTTTTTTTAAAAAAAAATCAGTCTATATAATTGTGCTGAAACGACAACGTTTCAGAATCCCCAAAACATGCCCAAAAGGGTGTCGTTTTGAAGGAGACTCGTGCGACCCAACCTATTTTAAAGGGGATCCGCGTGTTTTAATATCTTTGGGGTTATTTATGCAAAAAGTCCTTCCACTTTTCACTTGATTTTTAATTCAGTCTTATCATTCATTTTCTATTTCAAATTGGCCCATATAATTTTGTTCTCGTTGCACTTCAGTCCTCTTTGAAACGACGCATTTTGAGGGTGGGGAATAATTTCCCATTTAATCCACGTCCCTTTACGCATGTTTTAATCAGGCCCAACTCTCTTTCTTCTTCTTTTTTATTTTGGCCATTCAATTCTGTTTGTTTTCCAAATTGGTCCCTCGAACGGTGAGGCTAAACGGTGCTCAAGGAACCTAGGGAATATTTTTCCATGTAGTCCCTGCCTGTTTAAGCGCGTTTCATGTGGGTCCTTGTTGGCTTTTTGTTATTGATGATTAATACCCCATATTTTTATTTTGATTTCAATTCAACCTTGATCCCTTTTATTTTAAATTGTTTTATATATTAATACATTGTTTTATTTATTATCTATTTTAGATTTTATATATTATTTAATTTAAACTATATCACATGGTATTTTAAAATTGGTTATATTGTTTATTTTTACAGAGATATATATATATATTCTTTTTTTTAAAACTGTTTTATATTTGTTTCAAGTTTTTTTTATATATACTATTTATTTTTAACGTGTATATATACATACTATCCTTTTATATCATTTATCTTCAAATCGTTTTATTTTTTAATATATGTTTTTAAAAAATTATATTTTAAACTTTTTATAGGTTACTTTTAACTTTTTTTTAATTATTTATTTTAAGCTATTTTATATATTACTTTATTTATTTGTTTACTTATTTTTTGCATAATAATTATTTTAAATTAGTTTATATTATTTACTTAGATTGCTTTTATAGTATCTATTTTAAACTTGCTTTTCTTTATGTATTATTTGTTTAGAATTATTTTATTATTTATTTTAAATTATTTTATATTATTTGTTTCATTTTTATTATTAATGTGAATATTGAAATAATGTATGTCGAATGATTATTGCCATTGCGTGCACTATAATTCGTTTCTTCGTGTTTTCATGTTATTGTCATTCACTTGTGTAATATTTTATTCATGTATTATTGTTTCATGCTCATTATCACATTTTTATTTCATATCACTGCATCGTGAATTAAACTCCAACGTATTTATCCAATATGGATCATTTTATTTTCACTTCAAACAAATTAGATAGCACGTATCGTTTCGGTTTTTATAACCGTTATTATTCTAAAAGTATTGAAAATAAAGGCAATATTCCGTGTTTGGGGAATTTGAGAGATCATGCCCTAACGTACTGGGTTTCGATCTTTCTCGTTGGCCCAAATGATCGAATATCCTTTTAAAAATTAAAATGCACGAGTTTTGAAAATCAAAAGACAAGCTTATTCTCGAGAGTTTAAAATATCGTGTCCTAACGTACTGGATGTGATATTTTATCGTTTCGGGACAAGAAGGTCTTTAGCATTCGCTTCGATTTATCCAAACATTTTTTTTAGCATTAATAAAATGGGGATCGTATTTTTATTTCTTTCCAAATTTTCAACGTTCGACATTAAGATATTAATTAATCAACTAAGTACCAATTTTGGGCGTTACAAGGGTGCTAACCCTTCCTCGTACGTAACCGACTCCCGAACCCATTTTCTAAATTTCGTAGACCAAAATCGTTTTAGTAAAATCAAAACATTTTATTAAAACACTCAAATTACGAGGTGATCCGATCACACCTCATAAAAAAAGATTGGTGGTGACTCCCGTTTTCTGTTTTCATTTTCAAAATCAAAGTCGACCAACCCTCGTTTTTCAAAAATTGGTTTCGACAATAGCTTTACAAATTATACAGACCCTACGGAAGGCCTACATTCGAACCAGATGACGTTGATGGCCTTAGGGAAAATTTTGAAATTTCGACCAACACGCTCGTGTGGCCCTTTTAATGACTCACACGGCCTTGCACATGGCTATATGGTTCCAAATAGTGAGTTACACGGCTTGAACACACGCCCATGTCCCTAGCCCGTGTGACCTTGTAACACCCTAAACTCTTATCCGTCGCAGGAACAGAGTACGAGGTATTATCACACATAACATAATTAAACAGAAGAATTCTTAAAACTAAACAACAAGTACTGAAAACAAAACATTTTCAATATTTTTGAAATGCATCACCATATCATATTATAAAATTATCATTATTAAACTATTACTTACTAATCATCAAACCAAATATTTGTATTGAACAAAACACAAGCCATTTTCGTATAGCTTGTTTTAATATTTGCATTTAAACAAAGTTTCGAACAAAAGAGTAAACCTATACATGCCGTTATCAAAATAAGTCGTTAAAGATACCAAAAGAGCCTAGATAGTGTAGATGACTTCGACTTTGAATCCCCGAGCTCGTTACTAGCACAGCGATCTAAAAACAGAAAATCAAAAAAACGAAGTAAGCTTAAGAGCTTAGTAAGTTTCAAACGAATAGAATTGAATTAATAAAAGATAAACGCACATTAATCCCACTTGTATACACATTTATATTCACTTAAACTGAAAGTTTTAAAAACACATCAAAGCACATCTCAATGATATTTCTCTTTCTCAAAGACTTAAAGACACATAATCAAATTTCTAAAATTTTCGAGTTATTACTTTATTCACTCTATTCGAATAAATCAAGGTACTTTATGAATACAAGTTTCTAATAATAGATTAATTAAGCAAACCATGTAACTGCACACATTTAGTTCCACCACATCCAAATACTGATACAACATTTACATTCGATTTACTTTCCTTTTCATTTCTGCAATTCAATTCACATTATCTTCCCATACAGGTAAGATTTTACGTACCTTATTGATTTAATCTATTGAGCAAGTTCAGATGCCGTATAGCACGAGCTTTAAACTTTTATCATTTCACCGGTATTTAGCCTGCTGGGTATAACCCGAAATTATCACCGGCTCAAAGCCTGCTGGACTTTTAAATCCGATACACATTCACTGGCTTTACGCCTGCTAGGCTCGTGGCCCGAAACATTTCACCAGCCCAAAAGCTTGCTAGGTCAAAGACCCAAATAAAACAAAAATCATACGATAATCCGTTCACTAAATTTATCACAAACCACTTCATATACTTTTAACGTTCATATAACATGAACATAATAATAAGATAATGCTTTTATTATTATATACTCATACATCACACACCTTGCTTACATTAGTACTAACCACTCGGCCATGCATCAAATTCATTAACCATTCGACCTTCTTACTCATACACAACATATACATTATTTCACATAGGCCATCACCTTTACTTTAGCATACACATTCACGTGGCTCACATCGATCATCTCATATATATATATATATATATATATATATCACTTTGATTCTCATAGAATGCTCACATATTTAGATACTTATATCATGTTGTATTCAACTAAAATTTAAACTTATTGAATTGAAACTTACTTGGATATTGATGATTAACTAGGAGTAAGCTATTTGACTAATTTCGCTTTCCCCCTATCCGAGTTTGATGCCCTTTGCTCTTGAGCTTCATTAAACAAAATTTTAATGTATTAAAATTCTTCCTTGCTCACTCATAGCCGAATATGGCAAGTGAGTTAACTAAATCAAAAGCTGCTTTTAGTATAGATTTCAATATGGTCATAGACATCTTTAAGCACACATCAATTGAGTAGTTAGCCTTAACACATAAACATCATATATGTAATATACAAATAACCTTAATGACTAATTATTTACAACATCAAATTTCATAAGACTAAACCTTGACATTCTTAGCCGACAGTGCATTATAAAATGGTTCACATAAATAAACACATCTTCATATGGCTAATTATTTAATTTATTCATACGGCCGATTACATAAATATATACATATCTTATCAAATGAGCTCATATACATTGGAATTATCTTAATATACCTATTATTTAACCACAATCTAGTTATGCATATCACTTGCATATAATTTCTCCAATTTACATATATATATATACATATAAGTTCATAACAATGACCATAGTCGATTACCACCCAATTAAAGCTTGTGCACATTAACAAACCAACACTTTCAATAACTAAATCAAAAGTCTCATAATAATAATTCACACCAAAACAATGATACATAATTCGGCCCTACCCTCATGCACACATAATATTTATAATTTACTAAAAACAATTAGGCCGAAAACTTTCTCAACAAAACCAAATTCATTTCAATTTAAAACCACGAGTACTCATACAACAATTAAACTTGTCCTTAGTACTTTTAAATCAAAAAGAATACTAAATCTTTTAACAAAGGTGTGTATCATTTTACGCAAAACACCACACCTTCATGAAGCTAAGCAAAACCAATATGTATACTCATTTATAAACACAAGAACTTAGTTTCATTAGCTCATTTAAAACTTCATATACTTTTCATATGCCTCACGACGACATTCGGCACAAAGGGACCTTATTCTATCTTAAAATTCATTAATATAATCCATGCATACCTTTAAGCTCATTCGGCCATAAGTAACAACTAGGCTTAACTTCAAATTCTTAGCTTAGACAACTCCTAAAAATTTCACAAGCATTCATCCATTCCATTCGACAAATTTTAAATCATTATTCGGCAATCACGCAAACACAAGCTTATAAACCGAATTTCCCTTTAGTAAAATTTCCACATGTAAGCATATTTGATTAGTTCCATTTTACTAATGCTCCATTTCTCCAAAATGCAACAAAACAACAACTAAGCATCTAACACAAATTTCCTTCATTCAAGGGACTTGGCCGAATACCCCTTTTATCTAAAATGGTCACATATAGCACAATTTGCCTTGTCTAAACATATTAACATGAATTCTTGTAAATTTAACCTCAATACATTCTTTTAAACCCTCCATAAATCAATACTATCATAAAAGCTCAAAACTTCATCCATATAACCATGGCCGAATGAAGGAATTACCAAAAAAAATTAGAAATCAACACATGGGTTTTGCCAAGGCTTGAAAACTAACTTAAAAAAAAAACTCAATTTAAAGAATTTAAAATAGAACTCATACCTTCAATTTGACACACTCATGGCCGAATGCTTCCTCATCCTCTTTACCATTTTTCTTATTTCAATTTCGGTGAAATGAAGAACAAGAGATGAGTTTGTTATTTTCACCAAACTAATATTATTTTATTCCAATTCATATAATTATATAATATAAAATTGATATTACTAAATAATGCATATATTTATATATGTTTATATATATATAATATACATACATTCCAATAATTACTCCACATGGCCGGCCACTACCTATTAAAAAAAAAAATTTGACATGCAAGTCCAATTTCTTTATATCATGCATTATTTGGCCCTTATAAAATTCACCTATCATATTTTCAAAATTCTCACATAATTCCTCTTTAATAATTTTACATCCAAACGCAAAATCAAAGCATGAAATTTTCACACATACATTATCACATGCAATAGACATGAAATTTAACATTCAATTATTTTGGTGACTCGGTTTAGTGGTCCCGAAACCACTTCCCCACTAGGGTCGAATTAGGGCTGTTACAGACCTTAAACAATGCCTCACACGGTTTACCATACGACCTACCACACAGCTGTGTGGTGTCGAAGGCCATGTTTTTCAATATTCGCAAATTGCAAAAGTTTGAGTTTTTGGTACCCACTTGATACGGTTTTGATGTGGAAGCAACAGAGACGATTCTCGAACCTAAAAACAATGTTACATTGACGAAATCAGATGATTAAACCGGATCAAATCTCTTGAATAAGCATCCAAACTATAACTATGTCGAATAACTTTCGACACCAACCCTGATTGAAACTTACCGGCAGACAGATAGCAGACATGCGATTCTTAAATCGTTCAAAGAATGCTAGACGTCGCTCAATTCGGTCCTGATTTAAACAACCAATTAACAGATTCCCAAGAAACATTGTCCTTTACTGCGGAACTTAGAAACTGACAGAAAAACTACCAACTAACAATATAAGGAACTAAACTCTTACCAATGCTAAGAACGGAACTAAGAGAGAAGATCAAGCCCGCACGGAATCTATTTAACGTAACATACCAAAAGAAAAGTAATTTGAACAAAAGGGATCAATCCCACTAAGAAGAAAAATGAAGAGAACGGTAGGAAGGAGAAAAAAATAAATGACGTGAGGGAGATGGGAGTTTGGGGAAGTTCATTAAGTTTTTAAAAGTCAAAACTAACTCACAAGCGGTATATAAAAAAAGTTTCCATCCGAAAATAACTTATAACCCATATGTCCAAAGATAGAGATTTAATCAAAATAGCAAAATTTTCAAAAATAGTATTTAAACTTAGAACCTCGCACATTCTAACACAACATTTAACCATTAAACCAAATTTAAACTCTTATCAAAATTTCCAAAATCTAGACTCAAAATCAAGAGATAACCACTCTTGATTTAACAACTCAATTTCTTCTAACCCAGTTTTTGAAATGTTACATTGTAAGTTTATATTTTGGTCACTCAACTTTAAAAAATACTATAAAATGGTTAATAAACTATTCAAAAGTTTTCATTCAAGTCACTAAACTATTTGAATTTCTTATTTAAACCATTAGACTGTTAAGGTTTTTTTAGTTTAACTGGTGAGCTCCAAGCGATGACTCGATGATCGATATGGTAGATCAATATCCATTAATTAGTTGAATAACATACCTTATATACAAGTCAATCTAACGGCTAGTATCAAAAATCAAAGAAAAAATTATTTAGATTTTCGTTTGCAAATTCGTAACATTTCAAGTTATTTCATAAAAAAGATTGAATTGTAGAAGAAAAGGGGAAAAAGAACTTTCTATTGCTATAGGTGGCGCAAACGGAGAAGGCCAACATCAATGATTTTAACAACCTGGTTATTTAAACGAAAACTTTCGAATAGTTCATTGATCATCTTATAGTTTTTAAAGTTGAGTAATTAAAACATAAACTTATTAATAGTTTAATGGCATCAAATATAGTTTAACCTGTTTTTAAATTGTAAAACAAGTCGTGCGAAGTCAATCTAAACTTAAAATATCTAAACACAATATTGATCTAAAAAAGATTAAACCGATTAGGCATGCTATCCGAACTTATTAAAAACGGATATGGTTGAAGGAATAACCAAATTTTCATTATGTCAAGGGTTTTTGTACTTTTTTTAGTAACAATGTTAAATATAGGACACATGGCACTCTTAGATTGTGACATGTGGCCCTAGCGATACCAAAATTTATTTTTTATAAAAAATAAAATTTAAAAGAAAATATATAAAAAAATTTTAAAATATAAAAGAAATTATAAATTATAAAAATATGTGTATCTAAAAAATTAAAAAAATTACAAAATAAAAATCTAAAATTCAAGTTAGAAAATAAAAAACCTAGAAAATTTACATCTTTTTTCTAAATAAATTGCAAACAAATTAGATGAAGATAAATTTTACTATAAATTTTATGCTTAGAGATGGGTGCAAATTATTAGACAATTCTTCAAGTTAATAAGAATGCAAAATATGATGATTTGAAAAAGGTTTATGGGAAGTTTTTTCTTTTTATTTGTTAAGTTTTATAGGAAAAATCGGGTTCCTCTGTTGAGAATGTTATTAGCACGATCATGAATGAAGTTTATAAAAATTATAAATTCACTAAGTTTTGGGGGTTCTGAGTTTTTGGGCAGTGGAGAATTTAGGGGGGCTAGCAGGGGCCTTGGCCCCCTTGAAATGTAAAATTACTATTTAGGCCTTGAATTTTTTTAAAAATTTTAAATTAGTAAAGGTAAAATTACACTTTGGCCCCTCAAAATTATAAAAATTTGATTTAATCCTTTAAAAATTATAAAGATATAGACTATAAAAATTTAAAATTTCATCCAACCCCCCTAAAAAATTATTCTGGCGTCGTCCCTATTTTTGGGTTTACCAAAATCACAAATTTATATATAGGTTTAACAAGATTTAATTGTATGTGTTTAAATCTAATTATATTTATATTTAATATATGCGTTTAAGGATTAAATTGATAGAACTTTTAAATGTGGATGGTTAAATTTATTGAATTATTTTAAATTAGGATCAAATTGACAGAATATGTAAGTATTGAGGACCAAATATATTATTATACCAGTTTAAAAAAAGATGACATCATCACTTCCGTTAACCATTTAAAGGAGAATGAACAAAATAGATTTGGTCTCAAACGTAAGTGACTGAAACAAAATTATTTAAAACGTTAACAGTTAAATTAAAAATTTTTATAATTGATTGGCTAAAATAAAAACACACTAACTAATTATTATAAGTTTGGCATTCACTATATTTAGAATAAGATAAGTGTAACAATATTAAATACACATTTATGACCACTAATTGAATGATTAAAGAAAACAGTAATTTTAGGTAACATTTTATATCATTTCTATTTTAGTCACTCACATTTTAGGTTGTTTCTATTTTGGTCACTCTTTATTAAATGGTTAACATAAGTTATGCCTTTTTCTAATTGGTGTAATAACACATTTCGCCGTCAATACTAAATTCTATCAATTAGATCCTCAAATAGATATAATTAAATATTATGAAAATGTAAAAAATATAATATTATTTATATTTATCCAAATAATATTATATGTGTCGAAACCATTTTTTCTGAAAAAACGGGGAAATCGACTTTTGAAAACAAAAATTTGGAGTCGCCACCAATCTTTTTTGTGGTGTGATTGGGCCACCTTATAAAACATTTTGGTCTACGAATTTTGAGAAAATAGGCTCGGGAGTCAGTTACGTGTGAGGAAGGATTAGCACCCTCAATACGCCCAAAATCGGTACCTTATTGATTAATTTATGGCTTAATGTCGAAAATTAAAGATTTGAAAATGTTTTAAAACACAATCCTCCTTTTGAAACATTTGAATAGATTAACCATGAGTTAAAGACCATCTCGCTTCAAGTTAAAACGTCACATCCAGTACGGTAGGACACAACATTTTTTGACCCCCGATTATGAGCTTGTCTTTATTTAAAAAAACGTGCACTTTATTTAAAAAAGGGTATTCGGATATTTAAATCAAACGTAAAACCACAACCCAATACGGTAAGGCATGATTTTTCGATTTTTTTAAATATAGAATATTGCCTTCACTTTCCAAAACTTTGAAAAAAAATCCGATAAGAAAAATATTTGAATATTTGGATTGAACAAAAACCGAAACCCAATACGGTAGGGCACAATTTTCTGAGCTTCCAAATATCGAAAATTGCCTTTTCGGAAAAATTCAGGGAATAAATCGATAAGAAGGATATTCGAACACTTAAATCTAATAAAAAACGAAACCCACTGCTCACTCATCCCGGTAATATTCATCAATCTCTTGACGAAAGTTGGGACATTAACGATTCTAGAATAAATCTTATCGGTTTGAAACTTCGGACATCGAAGCAAAGCCGTATATTCTTCTATAGTAGGCATTAAATCCACCTCTCCGAAAGTAAAACAGCTGTAAGCAGAATTCCAGAATTGAGCCACAGCTCGAAACAAATGCTTATCTACCTTAATATCAAGAAGATAAGACATATCACCATAATTATGATAGAATAACTGCTTCATCTCACTATCCCAATGACTCCATATCTCTTTCAGCTCCCTAAGATCATTTTGTGCCACACTAATACGGGTAAAGTCCCATAACTCCGATGTGTACCCTTCCGCCAAACTGTCACCCTTCTCTAATTGTGTGTTCTCTGACCATTTCTGGGTAAACGCATTATATTCCACTTTATTAGAGAATTCGCTCTCCATTGCAAAACTTTCTATTAGTGACCGAACCGTAAATCGACACCTCCTTTTATGAAGAAAATGATATGCAATCACTATTTAAGAAAGAAAAAATAAGAAACAAGTCAGAATCATGTATACAAAATAAAAACAAAACAAACAAGCACCTATTTCGGCAACCACTAAGTCTCGGTATAGTTCTACCTAAGGTAGGCTCTTAAGGCGTACTATATGTGGGTTGGTTCTAAAGTAAAGGTACCTGAACCCGCAGATTCCTTGATCCTTACCCATTATAGGCTCATACAGACCAAGTTCAGTTCAGGGGAATACATTTCCCTATGACCATGCGGAGGTGAAAACCTCACGAAGACATAGGTACGGATGTATTCCGGAAGCGATCCCCTAGCCCATGCGGAGGTGAAAACCTCACGAAGGCATAGCTTTTCACTCCCACTTAAGAGGTGCGACCACGACGGTCATGCGATATGATGTGAGAACATATAGAAAAAATTCAACAAATAAAGCAAATTCAACAAGGACACAAAAAATGCAATGCGAGGATCGTAGATTTTTAGCAAACCAGATTTCCGATTTTCGACAAGAAGACAAAAAATAATCAATTTACAGCTCAACTCTCTTATTAGTCTTATCCCCAGCGGAGTCGCCAAGCTGTCGAAACCATTTTTTTTGAAAAACAGGGAAATCGACTTTTGAAAACAAAAATTTGGAGTCGCCACCAATCTTTTTTGTGGTGTGATTGGGCCACCTTATAAAACATTTTGGTCTACGAATTTTGAGAAAATAGGCTTGGGAGTCAGTTACGTGTGAGGAGGGATTAGCACCCTCAATACGCCCAAAATCGGTACCTTATTGATTAATTTATGGCTTAATATCGAAAATTGAAGATTTGAAAATGTTTTAAAACACAATCCTCCTTTTGAAACATTTGAATAGATTAACCATGAGTTAAAGACCATCTCGCTTCAAGGTAAAACGTCACATCCAGTACGGTAGGACACAACATTTTTTGACCCCCGATTATGAGCTTGTCTTTATTTAAAAAAACGTGCACTTTATTTAAAAAAGGGTATTCGGATATTTAAATCAAACGTAAAACCACAACCCAATACGATAGGGCATGATTTTTCGATTTTTTAAAATATAGAATATTGCCTTCACTTTCCAAAACTTTGAAAAAAAATCCGATAAGAAAAATATTTGAATATTTGGATTGAACAAAAACCGAAACCCAATACGGTAGGGCACAATTTTTTGAGCTTCCAAATATCGAAAATTGCCTTTTGGAAAAAATTCGGGGAATAAATCGATAAGAAGGATATTCAAACACTTAAATCTAATAAAAAACGAAACCCAGTACGGTAGGGCACGTTTTTTAAAATGATTAAGTATAGAAAGTTGCCTTTATTTTTAAAAACTATTTGGGGATAAAAATGCTGAATAAAATACTTAAATCGAATAAAAAACGAACCCAATACGGTAGGGCCCGTTTCTTTGAAACGACTAAGTATAAAAAAAATGCCTTTATTTAAAAACAAGTTGAGAATATATTATAAAAGAATTAAAATGATTTAAAATTTAAAAACTATAATAATGATATGTAACATAAAAAATAATAATATAATAATAATCCTAACAATTAATAAAAAGAAATATAATAATAAAAAAGGTTGAATGATAATAATAAATAGTAATAATAGTAACCATAGATATAATAATATAATAAATATTGTGATGGCAATATTAATGATAATACTGAAGAAAAAAATGATAGTAATAACAATGATATGATAATGGTAATATTAAACATAATAATAATAGTAAAATTAAAATAATAGCTGTCAAATCAATAATGATGATAAACAATAAATAATTAGTAATATAATAGGATATATATAAAAAAGTAATAGTAGTAAAAAAAGGTAGTTAGTAAAAACAATTAAAATATGGTAATAAATATGATAAAATATATAAAAGTATTAAATAATTAGTAATAATAGTAAAAACCAGCAGTGATTAGTAAAAAAAAATAAAAGTAATACAAAAATATAATAAGTATAATAAGGCCATATTCAAAATAATTAACTTTTAATAAAATATATATAAAAATAATAATAGTTTAAAATATATGGTTAATTAAAATAATTAATTTGAAAACAAATTACAAAAAATACAAAATGGGATTAAATCGATTTAAAAACACAAGTTTTGAGGTTAAATAGGAAAACAAATAAGGTAAAAGAACCAAATTGGACTAAAAACAAAGCATTTGGGGTAAAATTAGAAATAAATGAAAGCAAAAGGACCAAATTGTAGTACGCGCACAACTTTGAGGGACTAAAGCAGAGAATATTCCCCCTTTCCAAACATGAAACATCACCAGGGACTAGAATAAAACAGAAATAAAATTCCTGGGACAATTAAAAAAACAAAGAAAATATAAACAGGTTTTAATTACAAGTTAGCACAAAAGGAGAGGATTCAACGCGCAAATTCCCCACTTTAAGTCAAAATGTGTGAGCACCAAACGGTGCTGTTTTGTTTTACTTGTTTATTCCCCACCCCCAAATCTGTTTTAATGAAAATACTTTCAAACCTTGGTAAAAAAAACCCAGAACTTTAAAAACTCCCTCATTTCCCTTCTTTTTCTTCTTCAACAGACCAAAGAGAGATGGCTCCTCCACCAACGCCACACACACCGTCGTTGACAGCCAACGGAAGCCAAAGACTCTCCTGCTAGTGAATCAAACGGTAACCTCTCCCTTTTGTTATAATTTTTTTTTTTAAAATGTATATATCTATGTATGAAACTAGATTTGTAAATGCATAAAAAGAAAAATAATTTCGAAAAATAGAAAGGAAATATGAAAAAGAAACCACAACCTTTAGCAAACCTTCGACTCAAATTTTCTTCTGTTATCAATGCTCGGATGTATCTGCTGTTTTGGAAAAACTATTGCTTTTAAAGTTTCGATTTTCTTGTACTAATTTCTATACTTGTATTCAATAATCCGAAAAAAAAAAAATATGTGTTACAACTCTTGGCTGTTATAGCCTTGATTTTTTACAGTTTTTTTCTTTGCTTGCTAGGACATGTAAACGTGGGAATGGAGGCATGGAGACAGAGAAAGTGGATAGTGGGAAAGATGGAGGCTGTGGGTGGCCAAACAGTTTCTGCTAGGTTTTTTTTTTTTTTTTTTGTATTGGGTCCATTTTTGGTTTAAAAAAATTTGGGCTTTAATGGTAAATGGGCCCGGGCAAAAATTGGTACCCACAATATGTTTTTATATCTAATTGTAATTTAAAGCTTAAATACGCACTTACCTCCCCCGGAACTTGACACCTCTCCAATTGAATACTTATGATTTTTTTTTATCCCAAATTGGTATTCGAATTTTCATTCTGTCAAGGGTTTTGGTTCTTTTTTTTGTAACGATATTAAATATAGGACACATGACTTGTAGATTGTAACAAGTGGCCCTAACGAGGCTATAATCTATTTTTTATAGAAGATATTTAAAATTTAAAAGAAAATATATAAAAAATTAAAATATAAAAGAAATTATAAATTATTAAAATATATGTATCTAAAAAATTAAAAATCTTACAAAAATTTAAAATTCAAGTTAGAAAATAAAAACCCTAGAAAGTTTACATCTTTTTTTCTAAATAAATTACAAACAAATTAGATGAAAATATATTTTACTATAAATTTTGTGCTTAAAGATAGGTGCAGATTATTAGACGATTTTTCAAGTTGATAAGAATGCAAAAGATGATGATTTGAAAAAGGTTTATAAGAAGTTTTTTTTCTTTTTGTTTGTTAGGTTTTATAAGAAAAATTGAGTTCCGCTGTTGAGAATGCTATTAACACGATTATGAATGAAGTTTATAAAAATCATAAATTTACATATAAGTTTAACAAGATTTAATTATATGTTTTTAAATCTAATTATATTTATATTTAACATATGTGTTTGAGGATCAAATCGATAGAACTTATAAATGTGGATAGTTAAATTTATTGAATTATTTTAAATTAGGATCAGATTAACAGAATATGTAAGCATTGAGGACCAAATGTATTATTATACCAGTTTAAAAAAAGACCACATCATCACTTCTGTTAACCATTTAACAGAGAATGAACAAAATAGATTTGATCTCAAACGTAAATAACCGAAACCAAAACTTATTTAAAACGTTAACAGCTAAATTAAATTTTTTTATAGCTGAGCAGCTAAAATAAAAACACACTAATAATTAATTTATAGTTTAGCATTCACTCTATTTAAAATAATATAAGTACAACAATATTAAATACACATTTATGACCATTAATTGAATGATTAAAGAAAACAGTAGGATTCAAAATTTTAGGTAATCAAGAAGGCCATTTAGCCAAAATACTTGTCTCCATTATTCCCACAACTACTTTTGGACTTCAATGCTTTGATTTGATGTCATCTTTCACTAAAATCTGCCCATATATGTATTTGGTATAATTTTTATTTCATATTTTAATTGTGTTTTATATTTATATAAATTGTGGTAAATTTATATTTACAGGCAAATTTTTGAATGTCGATAATGAAAATATATCATAAAAAAAATAAAACACAGATTTTACGTGAAAATTTTTTTAAGAAAAATTACAAGTAAAAGAGAAAAAAGTTCACTAATGTTGAACTCGAATGATATAAGAGGAATTACGACTACATCTATTTATAGTTTGAAAAACTAATTTTAATCAATATCAAATAGAAGCAGTGTAATAAAGTTGAAAAACCTTATTCTAATCAATATTAAATAAAAAAAGTAAACTTCTATACGGATTTTATTTGTGTAAATTGTATCGTACCGCAAGATATTGACCTTCGTCGTCACAAATCTCCTTATTTTACCAATTTATTTTATTTTTTTAACAGGAATTTAAAAAACACAACTCCAACTTTTTTTTTAAAATTATAAACGTATGTTTATATCTTTTACTATTATATAATTAAATTGATTTGACATTTTTGTGTAAGAAAATGACACAGCAAAAGACAGGAAAATTTGCATTTGCCGGCTGGGGATGTCTTGTTATCAATCTCCGGTCGGCATGAAAACATATTTAAAAGGTTGTTTGGATGAGAAAATTAATTTAATTTTTTTTAAGAATTTTAAAATGTATCATTTTAAGATATTAATGTTTCTGATTATTTGGTCTTGATTAATAATTTTTTTAAAAAAAATTGGTTATTGGAATTTTATAAGTTAAAAGCTAATAACCAAAAAAATATAAAAAAATGGAAAATAAATTTTATTAATTTTTAATCTATTAAATATATTAAGCCCTAGATTTTAATCTCTATATAAATAACAAAATTTCACTTGTCACATGTGCCCTAAATAGATTCAAACTTGGAAGTAAGTCTGTAATTTATAGGAGGTGATATTGTTTTTGTAAATATTAATAATTTATTATGCACTAAATGCATATTATAAATAATAAAAAATATTTATTTTTATAGAGAAGTTGTTGAAGGTGAATTTTTAAAAAATAGACTTTGATTTAGTATTATAAAATTATTATATCTTAAATTTCTTTAATAATATTAACAAAAAATATCATCAATATTAGAATAAAATGCTGGTAAAAGTTTAAGCTTACAGCAGTTTGTCCATAAACATCGTGAACTTCCACCACTGTATGTCGGTTTAGTTGTAAATACTAAATATATTATTTCATATTCCAACTTAGTTTATCACAAATATTTAATATTAGTAACTATAATTAATTTCACATTACATACATTTTTAAAATAATGTTTTTCTTTTTTTTACAATATTGAGGTAGAAAATAGTGACAGAGTTAGAAATTTTTTCAGGATGAAATTAAATTATATATTTTTATGATAGTAGAAATAAAATTTTACTATTTTAATAGTCTATATCTTTATAATTTTTAAATGATTAAATCAATATTTTATTATTTTAGAAGGCAAAGTGTAATTTTATCATTACTATTTTAAAATTTTATAAATTATAAAGAATTTAAGTGAAAAATTTTTCATTTTACGAGGCCGAGCCCCTTACTAGTCCCCCTAGCTCCGCACTGGCAAGGATAAGAGTCACATGATTTAAACCCATACCAAATAGATGTTTGGTAAAAACTTCAATCACTGATAGGAAGTTAAAATTTCAGTTGAAATCAAATTAATCAATCGAACCGGTCTAATTCGGTTAAGCGATTGGTTAATCGATTTAATTCAGTTAGAGATCGATTAATAATTTTTTAAAAGTTCAGTTAATTAGGTTCGAAATCATGTAATTAACCGAACTTAATAATTAATAATACAAATTATATGTAGTTTTAATTCAGTTAATTTGGTCAAATGAACATTATCAATTTTTTTGATATGTTTTATACTTGTTTTAATAAAAAAAACAAAAACATATAAATTTTAGTTAATCCGATTAACCAACCAAATTAACTGAAATATTTCAGTTCGGTTAATTTTTCTTAAAAAAATTCTAGTTCAAATAACAATTAAATGATTAAAAAGTTCTGCTAATTCAATTAATACTAGTTTGATTTGGTAAATAGTTTGAACACTCCTAAATGCGAGTGGGGTTTGAAATGTTTTCAGGTTAGGTCCTTCAACTTTTCTCAGGCATATAATTTAACTCTAATTTTTTAAAAATATTTTTAATTAAGTGTAAAGTTTATCTTCTTAATTTATTGTAAAGCTGATAGTACATTTATCCAATTTCCACTCAAGGATTATAATTAATATAAAAATTATACTTATAATAATTTTTAAAATAATTAATTAAAGCACATATTAACTAATAAATTTTAAAATTTTATATAAAATTTATAATAAATTATTTATACAATTATTCAAATTTCAAACAATATCTATACAATTTTAAAATTTTATAGCATACAATATATGTATTTTTACGGTATTAAAATATAATATTTAAATAGTTTACAATAAACAATATTTTATTCATTATTTCATATTATAATATTTTTTACAAATAAATTTAATATTTTTAAAATTAATACATAAAACTAATTCGTCCATAGAGTTGTCTATGGGCCCAGTCTGAAGACCCATTCGAAAAATTAAAGGGTTTGGATTAAAATATAAGCTTAGAAAATGAGTTTGGGTAAAAAATAAAACCCGGTTAAAAATGGGTCAGGCCTCGATAAGGTTTTTTTGCCAGCCCAGCCCGAATTTGCAATTAAAAATAAAACCTTATTTTTTTGCTGCTATTTTTTCATGTTTTGCTATTGTTTTCCTTACTTTTTTACCATTGTTTTGCTACAATTTCCTTATTTTGTTGTTAATGTTTGGATATTGTATAACACTTATTTTATTGTTAATTTTGCTACTATTTTAGATTCATTTACTTGTTAAGTTGCAATTATCTTAGTGTTATTCAAGTATAAAAACTTTTTTTAATTTATTTTTAATTTGTTGGGAAATATTTATTTTAATATTTTTAGTGTATTTGGTATATAATATTTTAAAAAAATTTATATAAAAAATTAATACGGACGGGTCAAATCAGCCTCGAGTTTTAGTATTTTTATCTGGACTGAACTTGGGCAAAAATTTAGACTCATTTTTTAACTAGATCAAACCTAGGATTTTATTCATGCTTGACCCAATCCATGTACAATTAGGGGTATTCAATTAGTTAACCAACCTAAACTATCATTAACCGAATTAACTGACTCTTTTAAACCCTTAACGGAATTGAACTTTTTCGATTAATTTAGTCAGTCAACTAAATTAACCAAAATTTATATGTTTTTTTTATTTTTAGTTAAAACATGTATAAAACATATAAAAAAAATTAACCGAATTAACAGATCGATTAATTTAAACTTCTAAAAAGTTAACCGAACTGACAGACCCCAACCGAATAGTTATATATTATAATATTATTTATTAAGTTCGATTAATTCGATTAACCGACTGGTTTCAAACTAAATTAACTACTAATCGAATTTTTAAAAAATTATTAATCCACCCCTAATCAAATTAATTCGATTTTACACTATGTAATATAATATAATATAATATAATATAATATATGCAAAGAGAACCCAACGTCAAAATGGCCAGAAACTCTTTTAACTTGTACTATCTCAGAACTAGTAAAACCACGTTTCTCCAAAACCCAAGCACTACAAGACAAATTATAGGGTTTTTTACATAAATAATACACTCAATAGATTCCACTCTCTTAAACAACAATAGACCCTCCAACAAAATAATTATAATAACAAGGAAAGACCCTCGCTTTCCATTCCACTTCTATATATAGAATCCAAAATCTCATTTCTTTTCATTCAACATCTAAAGGGGGTATTTTTTTAATTATCTAATTTTACAACTATGGCCTATTGCAACCCTTCTTCTGATCGGAAACCAGGTGAACCATTCTTCTTCTTCTTCTTCTTTTTTCTTAATGATAGTTCTTTGGGTGTTTTTATTTTTAACTTTTGAGCTTATTTGTTGCTTTTGTTTCTTCTTTGTTTGTGCTTGGAAGATGAAATGGCTTCAATGGAGGTTGGAAGTGGCAATGATGTTAAAGTTCATGTCTTCTCTTCATCATCAGAGGTTAAACTTAAAACTTAGAACCCAGGACCTCTACTTTTGATTTTCCATTTGATGTTTTGATCTGTTTAGTTCAAGAGAAAAAAAGAAGAGCAAATTTTTTTTTTTTTGGGGGGGGGGGGGATGGTCTTGAATGAACTCTGCTTTAAGCTCCTTATTCAATGGGATTTTGTGTTCGGTCCAGAAAAAGTTAAAAAAATTTGGGGCTAAAGCTATAAAATTTTGTGATAATATGGTTTAAATTGAATGATTAATTTTTTGAGGAGTCAAATGTAATTTTCCATTTGGTCAAAGCTAAAAAAAAAAAATTTAAATTTAACTGCTAATTTTCTAGAAATAATTAAAACTTGTCCTGTTTAATTACATATAATTTTAAGGTTAAAATATGCTCCAAATGTATGTAGTTCTCGTACATGTGAAAATTTATTTTTTCGAAATTTAAGTTAAATTCTTTTGTGTTAATTAGTGTGGCATTTTAAAATAAACAAATACTTCATAACCATGTAACAAAAACATGTAATGAACTTAAATTTAATAGAAGAATTTAAGCAACACTAACAATTAGACTTACATTTTTAAATCCGAAAAAATCTGAAAAGTAGAAGGTTCAGTTTCATGAAATAGAAGTTAAGGGGCTAAATTCCAAACATATGAAGAAGATAATGACCAGAAGCATATTTTAACCAGTCTTGTCATTGGTATATCCTGATATTTTGTCTGTGTGTCTATCAGTTGATCGAAAAGCTGCACGAGAAGTGGAGTCCGGTGAAGAAGAAACCTTATCCGGCTATGTATTCCAGTGTTTTCGGAGGGATCGTTCTCGACCCTGCCATGATGGTAATTCCTATAGATGATCACATGGTTCATCGAGGCCACGGTGTGTTCGATACAGCAGTCATTCTAGATGGGTAGGTCCCTGATTTCTCTATTTTCGGTACAAAGGAGACCAATAATTTGGGATCAAGAGAGGTGTTATAGGTGTCGAGATTCAAATCCTGAACCTGTTGGATGAACCCACGAGTTCATGATTTCTCTTTGAGGCATTAGTTAATATATGTTTATAAAGCTTAATATAAACTATCATATTTTTGTAGCTACCTCTATGAGCTGGATGCTCATTTAGATCGCTTCCTTCGGTCGGCATCGAAAGCAAGAATCACCCCTCCGTTTCCTCGATCAACTCTTCGTAGTATTCTCGTGCAATTGACCGCCGCATCACAGTGCAAGGAAGGAACTCTACGTTACTGGTTGAGTGCCGGTCCTGGTAATTTCTTGCTTTCTCCTGCCAAATGCCCTACTTCTGCATTCTACGCTGTAGTCATTGCCAACGACATCTCGCAATGCAAAAACGGGGTTAAAGTGATAACTTCAACTATCCCTATGAAAGCACCTCTATTTGCTACAATGAAGAATGTAAATTACTTGCCGAATGTTCTTTCAATAATGGAAGCCGAAGACAAGGGTGCATTTGCTTCGATTTGGGTTGACGATGATGGTTTTATCGCAGAGGGCCCTAATGTGAATGTCGCATTTATAACCAATGATAAGGAACTTATTTTGCCTTCATTCGATAAGATCCTAAGCGGATGTACTGCAAAAAGGCTTCTCGAATTAGCACCTAAGTTGGTCGAGCAAGGGCGTCTTAAAAGTGTCAAAACTGCCAATCTTACCATCATGGAAGCCAAAGGTGCAGCGGAAATGATGTATATAGGAAGTACGCTACCCATATTGCCAATCATCATGTGGGACGAACAGCCCATTGGAGATGGTACGTACAATCTAATGCTTCGAAAGCCTTCAAATACATCCAAACATGCTTTAGACATGATTTTTCTCGTAGAATTGAACATGATTTATTGTTTGCGGGCACCTATTCCTTGCTTATGTAACAATATTGCCTTGCTTGATTAGTCCGCCTCCTGATTTTTGGCTTAGTAACGACGGATTAGTGCATATGTTCTTACCAAAGTCTGGTTATTTTCCCTTACAGGAAAAGTGGGAGATTTGACTATGGCACTCTCCGATCTGCTTTGGCATGATATGGTAGCCGGTTCTAATACACAAAGGATTTGTGTTCCCTACTGAATCCGAAGTTCATTGAGGGTGCTCACACATTGGCATCTCAGTAATTCCGATTGCATATCCTAGATGATCGCCTCCAAATGTTTTCTTTCTTCTCCTAAAATAAATTCATGAAAAGGTTCCGAATAAGAGGCCGGTTGCTTTTACTGATGTTCTGTTCGTGTTTATGTCATTTAGCAAGAACATAATGTTAATGACTCGTTTTTAGATCAAATTGATGCATCACATACATAGAATGACTCCAAGAGCAATTCTCTTTAAGTACAGAACATAGTAATACAAAATAACATGAAATACGGAATATGAAACTGAGTTTCTTACTTGAGTACTTCTCATATCTTCGTACTAAAGCAAAACGGCACAAGATTTTCGAAGTTTTCTGTAAATACCTTCTTTTGCAATCTTGAAAACAGCTAGGTTTCGTCATTGTAGAACAACTCTCAGCTCTTTTTCTAAGCTAGGAAAAACAGAACTATTTTACCGACACCACCCATTCTGAAGAAAGAACTATTGCTGCGACCGGCTGCATCATTTCACGAAAACTGCAAAATTGAACTATTTATTCATTAGAACATTATAAAGCTTTGGTTTCTCATCTTACAACATCGTACCTGCATAAATATAATGAAATGGAGAAAGATATGCTACGTTTTCTTTGAGAAGCTCAAAATTTTCACCATTCAAAAAGTCTCTTTTCCTTTGCATCTTATCTAGTGATTCAATAATGCGTTGACGTTTGGCATTTTGTGAGGGCATGCACATGGCTTTAGACCAGGTAATATTACATAAAGGTGGATTACTCAACACGAAAAAGGAAAAAATACGATAAAATATACAAGTACAATATGAATACACAAATTACCAAATTTACACAAGTTTGGGCTGTAAATTTGATATTATTAATTCTTTAGAAATGTGAACTTTTAAGAATGACCCTATAAACTAATGAAGTTAAACCTTAAATTTGAGGCATTACAATGGCTAAAGTCTTCAAAAGTTAAAAGATCAAAATGAAATTAACTACATCACAATAAAGCTTGGAATAGCCATACCTTCCACATCATCCTGAAGAACCTGCAATATCTCATCTGGTGGATTGTTGTAAACATGAAATTAGACGGGCTTGTTAATTGCCAGATTGGTTGTAGCATTAGCAACTCTATTACCTTGTATGTATGCATAATCCTCACCTCCCAAGTCCACTGCAATAAGCCTCTAATGGAACGAATCAAGGCATTTGAAGATTGATCTTGACAGCACAACAGGGTGAGCAGTAGTTCTTCCGTATGCCTCACCAGCTCTTGAGCAAGGAACACATAATCTGTGATGCTTCGACCAGCAATAAATGCACTTTGGCTACTGCTAACAGTGGAGGGAAAACTACCTTTTGACCTATTAGCCAACATCCATGTAATGCATTTGAAGAAAACCGTGCAACATGAAATTGACCTATCTCCTAACAATGTTTAGGTTGTCTTGAAGAAGTGGGCAGTTTCACCATCTGGACTGGGAGCTTTATCACCATTCAAGGCAAACATAGCAGCCTTGATCTCTTCTCCTGTGATAGGCCTGATCATTTCAGCTCGTATTTCTTCTGGTATTGCTGTTTGCAAGAGCACAAAAAGAAGGCATTGAGGGCAGACAATGAGATTATGATTGATATAATTGCTTCGGAATCAGGAAACTGCTTCTTGAGAAATCTTGGGAATGAAACAAGCTCATCCCCATCAGCATCATGCAATACCTTAACAGAGTTTTTACTTTGGTGAAAGCTTCACCATCCCTTTACAGAATTTGTGAAACATTTCAGAGCAAGATTGATTTATTAGAGTGTACGATGAGATCCATAAATAAGGTGGCAGTGAATATATCCGCAGAAAAGCCCTTACCAACCATTTCTGTAAGAAGTTGTGTTACCTTTGAGGTATAGCTATTTCGAAGGAACCACAGAATCATTACAATATAACAGCAGCTATTAAGCAAACAATCACTATCTCCCATGCTCCCAAACAACCTGTATGCTTCATCTGGCAATCCCTCGTTACACAGTCCATTAATCATTATACAATATGTGTAAACATTCGAAAACATTCGAGTTTTAACCATTGTCTGAGAGTTGATAAAATAATTCCTTGGAAACATCGATATACCCAGCTTTGCACACCCCATCAATTAGGATAGTATATGGGACAATATCAAGTCCCAACCCACTGTTTTGCATTGCTTTAAAAGTTTCAATGCCTCTTTGGGATTACCTGTTGTGCATAAGCCATCCAGCAAAATCAAACAGGTCACTTGATTTGGAACTTGTCTAGAAGCAAGCATCTTTCTAAACAGTTCTCATGCAGTTGAAACTCTCCCTAATCGAAACTTACTTTGCAAGAGAGTGTTGTATGTGACACTATTAGGGATTGATCCTTTCGATATAATTCATGAAAGAGTTCCATTGCTTCATCCAACCTTTTAGTTTTGCAATATGCATTGATCATGGTGTTGTAACTAACTATATTAGGTGCAGAACCCTTCTCAATCATCAAGTTGAAAACTCCTCTAACTTTATTCATTTTTTTCGCAAGCAATGGCTACAGATTAATGCACTATAAGAAGCAACATCAGGCGCAATGCCTTCTCATTTTGTCAACAATATCCTCAGCTTTAGACCTCATACCTTCCTTGCAATGTGCTTCAACCAATGTAATCAAGCTCAATGCCTCGGTTTCTCACTGAATCAACAATATCCTCAGCTTTAGAAATCATACCTTCCTTAGTGCATCAACCAATGTATTATACGTGACAACATCAGCTTCAATCTCCTTTAACAACCTTTACTTACAAAGACATTCAATGACAGTATTATGTGCCACAATATCAGGTTGAAAACCTCTTACTTCCATCAGCCTTGGAAACCTAACAGTTCTTTCAGTATTGCAGCTCCTACACAACCCTTAAGTATTGTACTGTAAACAATCAAATCAGGTTGATACCCTCTTTCATCCATTTCATCAAACATACTGACCGTTTCAGGAATCTTACTTTGATTACAAAGCCTATTAATCGAAGTTGAAAAAGTTACAACATAAGTTCTAGACCTAATTTCAGCATTTTCCCAGGAGCAGAAAACCCAAAATCAATTCGATCTAATTGACAAAAGCAATTAATCAAGATGTTCAAAGAATAAACATTATGGGAAACTCCCAATAATTCCATCTGTCTATACATAGAAACAACAATTGTATAACGTTTGATCTTAATAATCTCCTAATAATTTATTAAATTCCACAATTGAAGGCTTTGGGTACTTTTCAATCATCTGATTAAACAAAACCAAAGCATGATCAACATTATCGAAGCCATCACCCCTTTATCCCTTAACACTTACAGCCAAGGGTTTCTTACTTAGGGCTTTGATGTGGTGGCAATTGTGTCAGAAGAAGAAGAAAAAGAAAAAGAAGAGTGGAAATTAAAAAGATGCCTTCCACCATTAACAACTGAACGTAGAATTAAAGAAGAGGGAAGTTTGCCCATATCCTGAAACTAAGCAAAATGGAAAAGCAAGAGCTGAGCTTGAAAAGGAAACCACAAATGGCGGACGTAGTGTTATGCAGATATTGTGATGAATTTATTTGACGTCTCATGTGATGTTTTGCATATATTTGCTATAATAATTCACTTTAGAAAATAAATCCAAATAACTTTAAATTTTGCAAAATTAGATTATATATTTTTATTTGATCATTTCTAATAGGGATAATTTTAGAAATTAGACATAAATTTTGATTTAATGTTCAATTTGATACATGAATTTTAATTTGGTGCAATTATTTCATATGTATATATTAATTTTGGGTAAATTACACCAACAGTCACTCAATTTTGAGGTAACTAACAAAACAGTGACTTAGGTTTCAATTTAGTCACTCAACTTTTAAAAAATAACAAAATAGTCACTAATGTTATAAAAAAAGTAATAAACCAATCACTCGTTAATATTTTTCGTTACAGACCTAACGAGATAGGTGACGTGGCCAGTTAACTTGCCACAAAGTTAGTGACTATTTTTTGTTAGTCCTTTTTTTCATTTTTTTCAATTTCTTTCAACACATTGTTTGATTTTGATTCATTTGGGTATGCCTTGTTTTCTTCATTCTTCTTTCTTCTCTACTTCACCAGGCTTTCATTCTTGCAAATAAATTCAACCAACCCATAAACACAAGGAAAAAAGAAATACATATTTGATTGTGATTGTGCATAAATTTGAAGTCAGGTTATTTGTATTGGTTCATTTTGTTTCATCACATTTTTTCATCTTTTCACCAATAAGGGAATAAAAGTATTTAATATGGGATATCCAAGATGAATCCAGAAATGCATGACCTACCTACTTTGTATACCTAAGATTTGAATTATATTTTTTAATTTAATTTTATAAATTATGTGATATCTAAGATGAACTCGGAAATTGCTGTAAAAAAGATGAACTCATAAACACTCGACCAACATGAGACTAAAATCAAAGTGATTATATTTTTTTTTTCTAAAACTACTTAATAGAAAATACTATAGGTGAAAGGAAAATCATGGTGAATCCCATGTGACGGCCTAATAATTAAGGGTGTTCAACGTTCCATGTATGGCCTGGGTTTGAATCGCACTAGTTGCATTTATTGTTCGGGCTTTGCGCCACAATTCTAGTGCCTCGATCGGGTGGTGCAATTTGCAAGAGAGGATGTTAGGATCCAACGGTGATGATAACGTCAATAGCGACAACAATCTAGTGAAGAGAAAAAGATTACGAGTGTTAGGTTTTTCAGAGAAAAGAGGAAAAATTGAAGAGGATTAAGAATTTTTTTAATATTTTTTGTTATGCAATTTCATACATGAACTTTGATTTTGTACAATTTTATATATGAAATTTTGATTTAATCAAATTATCACAAATTATCAACACAATTATTGATAAACTCCATTTTATATTTATATATTACATATAGAAATAATTATATTTATCCAATATAAAGATAAATTGATGTATTTATTTTTCTTAAATTTGTATGATTGAACCAAAATTAAAATTCCATCTATTCATTTGAACCACAATCAAAGTTTCATGTGTATAATTACACTAAATTAAAGTTCACATATCAAATTGCTCATTGAATTAAAGTTTATATATAATTTTGAGATTTATCCCTATATTTTTTATAATGTTATTTGTTAATCCAAATAGTTAATAGGATCATTATTTTGATTAAATTATTATCATGATTTTTTAAAAGTAATTTACTATTTTAATAAAAAATTTTTGGTATTATGAGTTCAGGGGCGAAGCCAAAACAAATTTTTAGGGGGGCCAAATTAAATTTTAATTTTTTATAGTCCATATCTTTATAATTTTTAAAAGATTAAATCAATTTTTTATAATTTTAGGGGGCCAAAGTATAATTTTATCTTTAATAATTTAAAATTTTAAAATAATTTCAAGTGCCTAAATTAAAATTTTCCATTTTAGGGGTCCAGGACCCCTGCCAGCCTCCTATATCTGCCCCTGTATGAGTTAGAATAAACTTTTTTTTTTTCTTTTATTAGTTACCAAAATCATTAAAGTTGCTATTTATTGAAATTAATAAATGAGACCAATTTTTTTTAGTCATTATAAGACAATGGTAATATTCCAATTTTGCTCCCTCTATTATGATCACATTTGAGATTTATTTAATTTTTATATTTTAATTAGATATAATTTTGTCATCTATTTTACAATGACATTAGTTAGTCCAAATAATTAACAACCTTAATTATTTATGATTAAGATGATGACTTAAATTCTCTTTAAAACACTTTCTTTTAACATAAAAAAATCTATTTCAACATGATAAATTAGAAAGAGTAATTTTTTAAGAATCACTTAAAAAGTTTTCGTTAAGGATGTAAAAAGCCCTCGAACTTTTTCAGAAAAAAGTAATTAGGCCCCTCTTTTTTTTTCCTTTTTTGCACTCAATTGAGCCCTTGAACTTTCAAAATTCATCAAAAAGGCCATCAAACTTCTTTATTAAAAAAAATTTAAGCCATTGTTTTTTTTTACTCAATTGTGTACTTGAAATTTCAAAATGTATCAAAAAGACCCTTAAAATTTTTCAAAAAAGCTAAGCTCATTTTCTTATTAAAAATTAGAAAAAAATTGTAAAATATTAAATTTTAATAAAACTTAGAATTTTTTTTATAAAAATAGTAAAAGAATATAAAATTTTATAAAAATCATAAAAAATATAAAATGCATCAAAAAGTTGCTTTAACAATTAACTTTAACTGTTGATCGTTAAAGTTAACGACCTCTAATTTTTTCAATTAAAGTTATCATGTGTCGCAACACAACATGACATGTGGTGAAAAATAATAAAAAATAAAAATAATTCTTTTGGTACAATAATTCTTATAATTTTTTTACGAAATTTATATTTCTTTACATTTTGTATAATTTTCTTACAACTTTATAAAATTTTATATTTTTTATATTTCTATATATTTTATTGTTTTTTACGATTTTTATATTTTTTTTCTAATTTTTAATAATTTTTTAATATTTAATTTTTTATTAAAATTTAATAATATTTATACCTTTTATTTATTTTAATTTTTTACATTTTTTTAATTTTTAATAAAAGAAGGGGCTTAATTGCTTTTTTTTTTAAGTTTTAGGATCTTTTTTATGCATTTTGAAAATTGAAGCACCCAATTAAGTGCAAAAAAAGTAGGGGCTTAATAGCAGTGCATGTAAAATCAGCTTTCCTCAATGGATTCCTTGAAGAAGAGATTTATGTTAAGCAACCTCAAGACTTTGAAGTAGGGTAAAGAACATATGGTGTATAGGCTAAAGAAAGCCTTATATGGCTTGAAACAAGCACCAAGGGCTTGGTACAGTAGAATTGATAGCTACTTGGTCAGTTTGAGATTTGAAAGAAGCATTAGTGAGCCAACATTGTATGTTAAAAAGGAAGGAGTGCAAACTCAGCTCATTATGTCCTTGTATGTTGATGACCTGTTGGTGACAGGAGGAGACCAAACTATGCTGGCTGATTTCAAAGCCAAAATGCAAAAGATGTTTGAGATGTCTGATTTGGGAAAAATGACTTACTTCCTTGGCATGGAAGTGTCACAAACTTAGCATGAATTTTTCCTAAGTTAGAAGGTTTTTGCCTAAAAAATTCTAAGCAAATTTTCCATACAAAATTGCAAAGCAACAAGCACACCAATAGCTGTAGGAGAGAAACTATCAAGCCAATGTGACTTTGAGCAGGTCAGTGACTCTGTCTATAGGAGTTTAGTTGGTTGTTTGCTTTATTTAACTGCCACTAGACCAGACATTATGTTTGCTATGAATTTGCTATCAAGATTCATGCACTGCTGCAATGAGAAGCATTTTCCAGCTACCAAAAGAGTTCTCAGTGTATGTTTTTACTCTTGGTTCAACTATTTTTTGTTAGAGTTCGAAGAAACAAAATATTGTGGCTCAATCAACCACTAAAGCAGAATATTTAGCAGCTGCTAGTGCTGTTAATCAAGCCATTTGGCTGAGAAAGATAATGGCTGATTTAAATCTACACCAAAGGGAAGCAACAGAGATTAATTGTGACAACCAGTCTGCTGTTGCAATTGCAAAGAATCTAGTGTTCCATGGGAGAACGAAACACTTCAAGATCAAGTTTCATTTTGTTATAGAGATGGAGCAAGCACAAGAAGTGAAACTGAATCATTGCAATTCTGAAGAGCAATTTTCTGACATTTTAACTAAACCTCTTATTGTATCAAGTTTTGAAGATTTAAGTGCCAAAATTTGAGTTTGCAACATGCAAGCCAAGGAGGAGTGTTGAAGTTGGCCTGTATGCAGCAATTAAAGCAACCAATGAGCAGAGCAAGCAACACAAGTTATGCAGATAAAGTATGAAGAAGTAGATCAAGTCGCACTTACATCACATGAAGTATGTTGCATCAGCTGAAGTTCTTGCTATTGCTTCCATTTTGTTTGTTTAGTTAATGTTATGTAATCTAGTTAGTTTTAAACTTTGTTGATGATGAATTCAATGTAATTAGGTACTGAAAGATTGATAAATCAGCTTAATTATGTGTGCAAGTTATATTTTGTAAGTTCTAATGTTGCTCAGTGGTAATAGGTAATTATTTAGTTGACTTTTTAATCATTTTCTGACTGGCTTATGACTGGAATATGTATTAGAATCATGCCATTTTTTTGTTGAATGAAATTATCAACAAATTTGTTTAAAAACTCTCTTTTCTTTGCTTTCATTTTGCTCTTCAAGTTAAATTCTATTCGTTTTGCTAAAAACTTCCAGACTTCTATTTCAAGGTTTCTTAATTCTTTATCCAAATTTATTACGTTGTTACTCAAGTTCTTGCTCAAGTTTTTGACTGAGCTTCATACTTCCTCCGGATAAATTGTTCAAAACCCCAACACATATCATCATTTGTCCCCTGCAAAGCGTTTGTCAAACAAGTTTGAGCTGCTAGCGACAACTGAAGTTTATTGCCAAACTTGAGAAGGAAGTATTTATGAAACCCTTCACCCATAATGGATCATATTTTTCCTTCGAGGAATGACGCTGACAACAATCAGACACCCTATTTGAACAGTTTGAATGTGGACAAAGTATTTGTTCTCAATCAAGGTACCCTGGTTGAGGAAGGTAACCCGCAAGTTGAGCCCCCATGTTTTCAAGCTTTGCTAAAGCTACTGCAATGTAATAGATGTTTGATCTCCGCTACGGGCAAATGCAAAATCTAGCTAAAATTTGCTCCCCTAAGAAACTTCAAAACTTCTTTAGAAGCCAGTTTCTTGGCCATCTTCTTATCACAAGCTGTGGATGTGTGCTTGAATACCTTCCCATTTGCTTCAACCTCTATTGTAATAGAAGAAATGCCATCCTCATGTGAAACAATGGGTTTTCTTAGTTCATAACGCTCCTTTTGACAGAGCTCATATAGCTCTTTGACAGGGTGAACCGTCATAGTCTCTGGAGTAATCATGGGCTCCAACAGTGGCCTTATACTCTGGAATACGATTTCCTTATTGTATCCTGAATCAACAAATATAGCTCCAGCAAGTGACTCCATCACGTCACCGAGTACCTGTCATAATTAGATCATTTAAGAAACATTCACAACAATGAATTATGCTCTATGCGAGAGCAACGGTGATAAAAATAATGCTTTTAAGAACCCATTACTCTACACTGCTTCACGAAATAAGGTGAAAACTCTGATAAACAAGCATTGCCATGTAAATAATCAAGTCAAGAGTGGTAATCGTAATCTTGCAAACCTTGGGGAAAGATTTTTCAGATTCCCAGCCGAAAGTGTATTCCAACGATAATTCCTGAAAACTTTCAACGGTTTCGTTTATATCCTTGTAAAGCTTCTGTGAACTTTGGAGAATGTGCTTATGAAATCCAGCCTTTACAGCTGATAATGCATAGCAATTGTTGTTAACAGATGCTGACCTAAGATCCGTCAATAATCCTGGCGTGATCCCAGGATATTTATTATATAAATGCAGAGTAATAAGATAATCTAAAACAGAGTCCCCTAGAAATTCCAGCCGCTGCAAGGAAAAAGTATAAATTATGGTCAATTTAAACTTGAAAGAGAAAACGGAACGAACTACCTACAATTATAAGACATTAAGATACAGATAATGAAAAAAAAAATTTGCACCATTAATGTGTCATTCGTATGGCAGATTATCACCTGATAACAACCTGGAATTTCAGCAAGCATATAAGAACCATGGGTTAATGCTTCCACCAACAAAGAAGGGTCTTGGAATGAATAGTGTAAAAGGGACTCAAGGTGCTGGACATTAACAAACTTCTCGGCCCGCACTTCAAAATGTCTTTCATATGGTATATTTGTGAAATCAATACTTATACCGATCCAATCCAAAAATAGTAATCCAGCTGCTTCGCCTCCCGTGCTAAGGTATGCACCAGTAAGTGCCTCAACAACATCAGCAACCTTCTTACACCTTAGCTTTCTTCTCCCTCTAACATATATTTTTTTTGCATTACACAGTGTTTCCTCATTTAATGAGTAACTTCCACAATTATAACCAGGAATCATCCAATCTTTGGGATCAAAAGGCTCATCACGGATAAACCCCTGCAGTTTCCAAAGCATATTAAAGAGAGAACTGACCATATAACAACACAATTGGATAAATTAAATAAATATCTAGAAGACAACTTACCGGAAGTTTCTTCTCACATCCTAGCATGGACAGAGCTGTGTTTGAAATAATTTTGTCCTTCCTAATACTAAGAAGGCCCTCGTGGTGATTTTGATATTTTTTGAAAAGCTGTTGACAGACAGCATACTTCAAAAAAGAGTCACCAAGAGTCTCTAGTGATTCCAAATGAAAGTTTTCTAGGCACTTTTTGGTTGTAATTGCCTCCAAAACCTACCAAAGCTTAGTTGAGCCAAGTCAAATACAACATATAAAATGCAACACTTGACAGTAAATACCACAAGGATGTAATACATACTGTTTGTTCTCTCAATAATACTTCAGTAGACAATTTTAAGATGTAATACATATTTCTGTAAAGCACGGGTGGCTCTAAAAAGAGGAATTCAAAAGTATGCTAGCTCACCTTCATGGTTGGAATCGCAACATTTTGCACGCAATGATCCAAATGCATCTTTTTCAAGCTGGTAGCAAGGAGCAAAGACTCAAGTCGATGCATGATTGACGGAAGAAATGTGAAAGAATAAAATGTGCTAATCGATATGGGAGATATTAATACACAACAAAGCTCAGGAGGCAACTCTACCAATGCGTTACTTGATTCTGCAACATAAAAATATATATATTAAAATAAACTGAACCGGTATGAAAACCTGGACAAAATCGATTTTGTACCAAATATTACGAAAATCTTAGTTTCTCTACAAAAATCTTCCACTATGAAAATTTGTTCTTAACAGTTGAATTCAATTGCAAAGATCATCTAAAGCTATCCTTACTAATCTCAAAAAGGCAAGATGATAAGAGACAACATGCCTTTCTCTTTCTGTTTTCTGCACCTTTGAATGTGATTTTGCAAGGGGAAAATATGTCGACCAGCAAGGAAAGAGACTTGATCATAACATAAATTGATACCGTGACTGTAATGTCACATGAGAATAGAGTTAATAACCAGAAACATAAGCATCACATATTCACATTAATTCTTTGGAAAATTCCTAAAGAAATGCTTACCGTTGTCCATAATACTCCTTGTAAGTCATTAAGCGTCCATCAGTCAACCTCAAAAGTGAATTTGCATTTATATTATTTAAGAGACCACTGATAATATAAGCATGACCATTATGAGGAGTAGAGACCAACGAATTTTGGATCGTGCAAGTGCACAACAGACCGCTTTTGGTCTGTATCATACCAGCATTGCAGTTCACATGATTCTTCCAGGCCTTTTCATAAGAAAATGTGACAGAAGTAACTGACAACCAATCAATCTGAGGACTCTGGCCCACATAATTTGATGGGAGGAGTAGATAATCAATTTCAGATTTACTCCCTAAGGTATGGTCACATAACACCTCTGCCAACTTTTCAGCTTTACGATCCATAAGTACTTGAAAAACTGCAAGCTGAAACCTTCTACATAAGGTAACCTACCAAAATGGAAAAAGCGCAGAGGGTAAAATGTTAAAATATGAACACATTACGATATATTTTCTATTCTTATCACCCTAGAACAATAATAAAACTTAAAAAATATAAAATATATAGTACCTGGTCAGAATTAAGACGTATTAATCCAATATATTTCATGTTAACCGTTAGTGTTCCCCTGTCAACTTCTAACTCAACATTCACACTTTTTTCATCCATGTCAAACTGATTCCTGACAAGAAGCATGATGTTATGAACAGGAACCTCATAATCAAAGTTCTGCTTCAACTCCATTAAGTAGCAGTAGTACTTTGTCATGGAATCCATTGAACCCTTATTCACTAGTTCAGGTGGAAAGAAAATAGGTTGATCATCATTATAGGGCTCCTGTTCTACAAATCAAATAATTAAATAAGACAAAGGAAAATCAGATACTTCTTCCAACAACTTTAAAAATGTTGAAATTACATACATAAATTATTGGAGATAAAGAAAATAAAGACATGCATTATTATTACCAATTTCTTCCACATCATTTTCTTCAAAAACAATATCAGGAACAAGATTGTCTGTTAAAGCACCAATTTGATGGAGTTTCTTGCATGCTTTAAAGCATGCTATTTTCTTTAGGCTTTTTATATTACCCTGAACACAAACAGTTTGTATAGGGCAACTCTTGGGTAGGAGGAGGGTGCAAAGCCCCATTTGCTTGTCTATAACACACCTCGGTATAGGTTTAAAATACCTAGAGAGAACATACAAATACAAGAAGAGAAGTAAAAACTATTAAGCCATGAACAAGGCCATAAGTAAATAAAAATTAAGAAATAAGTCATTAAATATTAGCAGAACGTGTAACAACCAATATTAATAATCACTAACCCATCTGCAGGGAGACGTGAGCAATAGAAGTACATTAGACCAACACTAGAACTAAGAGTCATACATGCCCCTGTACTCGCAACATGGTAAAACTCTTCATCATCTAAGCCCTTACTAAGAGGAGAACAAGGATCGGATGCATGGCATAAAGATTCCTTTCTCATTACATCTCCACTAGTAAGATAGTTCTTCAGTCGAGAATGTGTACAAGAATCCCCGCTACAATAATCAAACCAGAGCATTGTTAAGGCTGTCAAAAGTATAAACATCAAGCAAATTAATAGGATTCCAAATGCTTTTTACCAAACATGATTGCATAATACTTTTGAAGGTGTTTTATTGGTAACCGTATATGTAAAAAGAAAAAAGAAAAAAAAAGTCATCTATGGCAGCACTAGTAATAAAGATTTTTAAAACTTGAGAAATAATATTTGGCAAGGATTAGAAATATAAATTATTACCTCTTCAGCATTAATATATAATCTGAGTTCTGCACTCTAGCACGCCCTCGAGACTGTATGAAACTACAAATTGTTGGTGAAGGATCAAATCTGATAATTAGGTTGCATGATTGAACATCCAAGCCTTCTTCAAGAATAGAAGTTGCAACGATTATATTAACCTGCAGGAATAGAATACCATCATTCAAATGCAGTGGATAACAGATACATTATTTATCTATTGTACGTGACATACCATGCCTTTGCGGAATTCTTCTACAATTTCATTCTGTCTTTTCCTTGTCTGATTCTGCAATCCAGATTTATTTCCCGCAATGTAATTAGTCTTCCAATTACTGTACTTGGGAAGCAATTCACTGAAAAGCGATTTAAGCACAACAGCTGTTATAACCCTCTCAACAAATATTATACATCTTATGTCCTTCAACACCCTGCATTATTGCACAAAACAAAAATGTCACAAATGATGAAAAGCAAAAATAAGGGAGATGGAATGAAGAGGTTTGTAGATCAATTTTGTCAAATTCATTCCTTAAAATCCTCTATACATCTGTATTGATGGCCTCATTACCTTTAGTTATTTATGCTTGACAACCAGAGTGAAATAAATACATCAAACCATTTTTTAATCTTTGTTGTATTAAATATATTAATGAAGCTGACTATCTTCCCAAAATAAACTTTAAATGATCGGAAAGCAGAAAGATAACTTTCAAAGGAGGCCATACTATATTTGCACTTGGTAAACCGATAGAACACCGCATAAAAATATTATCAGTAATAACCATGTTACCTGTATTCGAATAGAGATTCAATAAGGCATAAAACTTTTGTGGTAAAAAACCCAGCAGCCACACTGCCTTTAACATCGTTAGCTATGGTCCAATCCATACCTATTTGGAGAAACATAAAAACAGAAGATATTTAAGAAAAATGAAAAACACAACATATTATTAACTCACACCAAGAGGAAAATACAAGTACCAGATGGCATGCATGTTCCAATTGCATGAAAAGCATCCACACTGTAGCTCCTAATAATTTTCTCGCCAAAGACATCCAATTTCCCCCACATAAGAAGCTCACTTTCATAACATGAAAAGCACTCTGCAGCCTATTACAAATGAACAGACTTGATGATATACATATACTGCACTTTGGCAAAAATAATTGGCTAAAAGGGTACCTTCAAAGCCAACCAAACACCAAGCTCACGTAAACAATATATTAAAGCTGAATGTATATTTGATAGTTTCTTTCTTATAGATTCTGCTGCAGAAGCTTCAAGATCCAAATTACCCAACGAACTTTCATGCTAAAAAACAGGGCATCTATTGTCAATACTCAGTATCCTACTAGGAAACGAAAAATGCATATTGAAGTATGAGCAAAAGAATCACATTCACACCTTCAAATTTCAACTAACACCCAGAAGAATAGATAATAATCCATGAGAACACTATTTTCACTCCTCTTTGCATCTCAAGTACTAAATTAGTAAAAGAAAATGTAATGCTAAGTGCAAGTTGTACTAACTATGGATAAAGCAGCCAAAATAAAATCCAAATTTAGAAACTAGTAAAAAGTCACTCATAGAAGAGAGGAAATTTCTCACATTAAACTGGCTACATAGCAAAAGGTTTCAACAAAGAATACGCACCTTTTCTTTCAAAACAGTCAATTCCTGTACCAAGTGTGCATATAAAACATTTGGAATTGCCATATGTTGGTAAAACTTGAACTTTGGAGTCGAAAATGGAACAAACTGAGCAAGCACTGATTCACTTACACACGTATATACCTTCAATAGAGGAAAACATACCATGTAAATATTGAAATGTCATCTTCCTTTAATGATACACTTATGTCTCAAAAGATCAAATCATCAACAGAAGCATAAAATCTGTAATGAACAGGGAAAAAAAAAAAAAAAGACCTTTGAGTTCATAATCGTCTCCAATTCATGGATCTTCTGCCAATAGCTATCAGCAGAGTTTGCCCCTAAGGTAACAGAGAGGAAAAAAGTTCAAATAATATTAAAAAAAAAGGAACACATATAACCAATAACTAAACTAAAAGCTTGAAAATATCACCTTTTGAATTTATAGGAGAAGCAGTCATCCCGAAAATCCTAGGAAGATTAGATGCACCAGCTTCTAACTGGCGATGATAGAATTCCTATAACGAAAAGAAATTCTTGAGCAATATGACAAAACATAAAAATCATGTCTGGCTACAGCTATGAAGAAGTAAAACACACTTAAGGTAAAAGATAGAAAACAACATTTGACCACTCTACAAGTATGAGCCGACAATGTATACAATTTATTAAACATAGTTAAATGCATAGCTTTCCACATTTTAACATACATATAAATTTTGTGGAGTACTACCATAAGATCATTAAGACAAAACATACAACAAAGCAGTCATTTATATATGATAAGAATCATGATGATGCTTATAGTAAACAAAATTAAAATCTAATCAAAGATGAATAGAAAGGCAACTAACTCTCATAATAGAGGCATAAGGGTGCTTTCCTCGGGCATGATGGCATTCATCAATTATCAAAACCTTTATCAAGTTTAGCTTGAAGAAGCTATGCCTCAATCCATCAAGTAAAATTTGAGGTGTCAACACAAGCACCTGTCAATAACAAATACATGTTATTGCTAACTGCAAGTACCATATCTAAGAAAGAAGAAAAATGGACAGTTACTTAGAAACAGAAAACATTATGTAAAACAATTTAAAGAAAATGGAAGTAAAGTAGCCGGTACATCACACATCACATAGCACATACATAATAAACATGATGAATAAAAGAAAGTATTAGCTCTGAATCACCACCATATCAACTAAATGATATATATAGAAAACCCCACCTCATATTTATCTATTTCTTGTTTCCACTTCTCCCCATCCCAAAAGTCGACCTGCATATCTCCCCAATACTTTCCAACATTCAAGTCCGTATGCATTTCAACAGCATCAGCTTGCTAATCATTATGTAAATCAAAAGAGAAACAACAAATCAAAAGCTTTTTCTAAAAACAACATTGATAATGGCTTGAATTGAAAAGAAAGATATGTTATTTGACACACTTGTTTAACCAGGACAACTTGGGGAACCAAGAAGACAGCGAAAAAAGGTGAGGGCCTGCGAATAAGATAGGCATAGCTGCGGAGAAGCATGATCGCGATCATAGTCTTTCCAGATCCAGTTTCCAAGTAAGTTATTGTGTTTTGCTTGATAGCTTTCTCTAATGCTTCAAGCTGATAACTGTTGTATAAACAAACAAATGCAGAAAACATCGCAACTTCTTACATTAGCTTTTGACATAGTAGACAAAAAAAATGAAGTAACTTTATCCCATATCATCAGCTAAGCTACGGAAAGAAAAATGAGAAGGAACCTCAACCACCTTCTGGCAAAAGGGAGAGGATCAGCAGGGTGCAGTTGAGAAATGTCCGTCTCCATGTCAACTGGCTCCATGGTTCACAAAGTTATGTTACTTCTCTGCCTGTAAAAGTAAACACATTACCATAACAAAGAATACCAACCATTCTGGGTTACACATGACATTCTTTAACGTTCTACTGTTTTTATTATTCGCTGATACATTTTTTTTTTTTTTTAAGATTTTAGCTGACATAAATATAAAATCAGAGAAACCCTTTCTCCCAACTCACCGCGAAGAACCCAAAAACATATCATCAAGAAAACCAACTTATATGTTTCTGGTAAAGGAGTACCACTGAAAAATGGCTATGAGGAAGTGAAGGTGTAAAATGTTGGATGATCTCTTTGTTCTTGCTTTGTAATGACACTTTTCTGAGACAGAAGAGAGAGAAGAGAATGCCTGAATTATATAATAATAATAATGTAAAGTGACTATTGAAATTTTCCTTGTTTTTGTTTTGGGGGGAAATGTTTCTTCTCTTATAAATTATTTCAAACAAGTTCTAAATATATTTTTTAATAATATTTTTATATTAAAACCAAGTATTAAAAGAATTTTTTATAGAATTAATGAATATTTGATAAGTGATGTAGTAATTTTAAAATTATTTTTTGAAAAAGAAATTGAGGTTACTTAATATTGAAGTACCTAATTAAATATTTGATTTTTAAATTAATAAATATTTAATAAGTGATGTAGTAATTTTAAAATTACTTTTTGAAAAAGAAATTGAGGCTACTTAGTATTGAAGTACCTAATTAAATATTTGTTTTTAAATTAATAAATATTTGATAAGTGATGTAGTAATTTTAAAATTACTTTTTGAAAAAGAAATTGAGGTTACTTAGTATTGAAGTATCTAATTAAATATTTGTTTTTAAATTAATAAATATTTGATAAGTGATGGAGTAATTTTAAAAATTATTTTTAAAAAAGAAATTGAGGTTACTTAGTACTGAAGTACCTAATTAAATATTTGTTTTTAATTTATAAGATAATATATTTTAACCTTAAACAAATGTATTTTTATTGATTATTAATATCTAATTATAAACCAATATATTATTTTTTTTTTTGGTATTTCATTACATACAATTTCTATGAAAGTGTATTTTTTTTAATTATTATTTATCCAAATGTTTTTTATTAATCAGTGAGATATTTTAACGTTAATTTATAATGTTATTTTTCAAGAAAACTCTTAATTAATTAATTTTACATTTATTATTATCATACGTTATTTTTGTTATTACCACATAATAAAAGGTAATTTGATATCCATACGTTAAGAATTTTCTTTCATAAAAGGGCAAAGGCAGATGCAAATGAGTAACCATGCAAAAAGTGGCTATCTTACCCATTTGACCCTAAAAAAATAATATTTATAAAAATAACCCTTATTCAAAAATATTCATCCAAATAACTTGAAATGAACAATAAATTTAAGTTATGGAAACTAGATGCCGGCATCACTTAAAAAATATTTTTTGGGGTTTTAGACACTAGATAGCTTGCACCTATATTTTTTTTCAAAAAAAAATTGGGGTGCTAACACACTGATACTGATCACACCCCTTTGTCTGATTAAAAAATATTTTTTGGGGGGTGTGGTGCCGGCCAACAAATGGCCAAAATCAACCAACAAAAGAGATTGGTAATATTGCAACATAACCCCTCATTGTTTTCCAATCTTTTTTATTTCCGAAGTTTAATTCATATTTTATATTTTAAAATAATATTGAACTACTTATCATGTTTTTTAATTATTATTGCATCACTTATTATTAAATTTAAAAATTAATTCAAAATATATTGAACTACATATTTTATAAATATATTACTAGTTATTTTTTTTAAATAGAAAAATAATAATTTAGCAATGTTTATTTGAATTATTATAAAAGATGAAAATCATTAAAGTAGATTCTAATTTTATTAAAAAAACATATAATTTAATTTGCATATTAAATTTTAATTAATTTTAAATTAACTACTTTTGATTTGAAAATTAACTAGTTTAGTATCAATTACTGTCATTTTGGATACTGTATTTAGCATTTTAATATATTTTCATAATTATAAAATTTAATATTAAAATTAATAAATAATTTTAAAATGTTTTCGTTTGAAGTTCTTAAATAATATATTAAACTAAGATAACTTTAACAATTCTTTATCAAAACTACCTTCAAAAAACTATCATTACATTTAAAAATAAATATAATTTTTTAGGCTTAATTTATTATTTATACTTGAGTTTAACAACAATCAAGTTACATTTAACGAAATAAAAACAAAAATTTTTAAAAATCATGAAAATTCAATTTTGATAATATTAGCACGTTATTTTAAATTAATTTTTAAATTTAATAATAATGTGAGTGATGCAATAATTAAAAAACATGATAAGTATTTCAATGTTATTTTAAAATATAAAATATGCAATTAAACTTGAGAAATAAAAAAGATGGGGAAAACAAAGATGGGCTATGTTATAATATTCCCAATCTTTTTTGTTGAGTGATTTTGGCCATTTGTTGGCGGCACCACACTCCAAAAAAAAATATTTTTTAATCAGATAAGGGGGTGCTGGCCATCAGTGTGCCAGCACCCCAAAAAAGTTTTGAAAAAAAATACATAGGTGTTGGCCATTGTAACACTCACTAACCCTAAACCGTCACCGGAACAGGGTTATAAGGCATTACCAGACTTATACACTAATAAACAAACAAAATCAAGTCATAAACCTGAGTTTTAATCTAAAACTTCCTAAATTACATCAAAAAGTTCTTAATATGGGCCTACGAGGCCCAAAATATGCTTAGGAAGTGATTTGGAACTAAACCGGGGGCTTTGGAAACTTTTCTTTGAAAATAGGGGCACACGTCCGTGTGGTCTGGGACATGCCCGTGGGGCTCCCATGGCCATGGGGCCAAGCCGTGGGCAGATCTGACTTGTTACACATGACCGTGGGACTAGCCCATGGGCAAGTCTGACTTTGCCACACGGCCTGGGCACACGCCCATGTGCCTTGGCCGTGTGAAAACATGATTTTTCATCATTTTACCGAACAAAAATACTTAATTCCGATATTTCCCTTAACTTGAATTTTTACTCATTTATTCATTTCTTTAATTCTTCTATAATTTCACAATATTCACATATGCTATCACATACCACGACGTTTACATAATTCGAGAACAAATTATCAAATTTAGCCACATAAACTTACCTGGGCTAATTCACAAAAGTTGTAGAAGTTCAGAAATTATTCGACTATTTTCTCCTTTCCTCGACGTACTTCGATTTCTTGATCTATAAATGCAAAACCATTCATTTATCAGCATTTATTTCAATTTTATTACATTCCAAAATTTTTACATTTTTATTCCTGAAATTACACTTTTACCTCAAATTTTGTAGTTTTCACAATTTGGTCCTTGACCAATTAATTCATCAATAGAACCTTTTCTCCTCAATTAACACTTTATCTAAATCTTATAAGCTATTTTATAACCATGAGAATTCAAAATTTTAAGATAAAACCCCAATTTCAAACTCTTTTACAAATAGGTCCTTAAAATTCACTTTCTATTCAATTCATTCAATAAATTCAACACATAAACAAATTACATCTTTAATTCCATGCTAAATCATCACATACTTCCAGCACATATTCATAGCAACTTCCAAAATCAACCATGAAATAAAAAACTATTGAATTAGACAAGAGGACCTAGTTGTAAAAGCCACAAAAATACAAAAATTACAAGAAATAATCAAGGATTAAACTTACTTGCAGTAAAATATGAAAACCAGCTTCTTAAGGGCTCTCTAATGGTGTTTTTAGCTGATGAGGATGAAGAAAAATGAAGAAATCTCTAGATTTCTAGTTACATCCAATTTTTTTAACTATTCAATTTTTCTTCATTTCCAATTTTACCCCTTGTTCACACCTAATTTGATATTTTCTGCACACACATGCCGTCCAGCCCAATAATAGGTGTTTAATTACACTTTAAGTCCTTCTTCATTTAGCCTTCATGCTATTTAATCATTTCTCACAGTTTTACACTTGTTACAATTCAGTCCTTTTTATTCAATTAACAACTGAAACCTTAAATTTTCTTAACGAAACTTTAATACTAACTTATGAACACTCCATAAATATTTATAAAAATATTTATGGCTAAGTTTAATATCCCGAGGTCTCGATACCTCGTTTTCACTTCCAAATTATTTAGTATTTAATTCTAAAATACTATTTACTATTTCAATTATTTTCCTAACTTCACATTTAACTTATACTCATTAAATTAATAATATTTTCTACTAATTTTTTGGATTTAGTGATCTCGAATCACTGTTCCGACACCACTGAAATTTGGGTCGTTATAGCCATCTAGTACCCAGAACCCCAAAATTTTTTTTAGTAAAAAAATAGCGGTGGTGGCATTTAGTGCCCATAACCCAATTTTACTGTTCATTTCAGGTCATTTGAGTGAATGTTTTTGAACTAATTTCATTTTTGTAAATATTAATTTTTTTTGGATTAGATGAGTAAAATAGCCGCAAAAAGTGGGATTCGTTGGAGATTAATGCATCTATTTATACTATGCAAATTTATTGATTTTGGAGGCTAGAATTTAATTGTATATATCTTTATAATTTTCAAAAGATTAAATCAATTTTTTATCATTTTTAGGGTCAAATGTAATTTTACTATTATTAATTTAAATTTTATAAATTATAATGGACTTAAATAAAAAAATTTCTATTTTAGGCTTACCAACCCCTGGCTTCACCACTGACTAATGCATCTATTTATACTACTAAATTTTGTTTTTAATCGGTATAGAATTATAAGATTAATTATGTGATAATTAATTTAAAATAATACGTGTAATTTAATATCGATACAAAGTCAAATTATATAATTTATTTAGTTAATACTATTGTTTGTTTTATGTGATGATAAAAAAAGTTAATTATTGTATTAATAAATATTTAATAAATATTAATTTTGTTCTTATCATACAATGATACAGTGTTGACTATCTTGATAAATATTTCAATGCAAAACTTAAACCCAATGCCAATAATATAATTAAGCTTGAAATCGAGTATGAAAATTGAAATTAATTTTTACTATGTAAAAGTCTAAACTCAATTAAATTTATTGTTATTTCAAATTAATTTGAATTTTCAAAATTAAAACATGATGTATTTTAATTCGAAATTCGGATCGGATTCAAGTTCGAATTTTATATTAACTCGATTATACTTTAATAGGGTGGGAGAGAAATCTTGATATTGTTACTAAATCTAGCTTAATTCAAATACAGCTTACATATATTCCAACAATAACACATAAACTCAAATAAATCAGCATAATGATGCAGAGACTTACATAATAAACAAATTAATTATAATATCAAGAAATCTGTCTAAATTTGAATCTAATAATAATTTGTAAATTTATATAATTTAATGTGTAAATGGTAATATTAATTATAATTATAAAATAATCAATACCCCTTTAATTAATAATAGTGTAAATTAAAATTTTTATATAGATGTATAGATTTATTTTATTTAAATTAAAAGAATACATTTAATTAATTCATATTTTTATATATAAAATATTTACACATAACCAATATTTGCAAATTTTAAATAGGCTTAGGTATAGAATTTATACCTGAACTTATCTATTTCTTTCAAATTGGTATTTAGGTATTTTTGTCCCAAATTGATCCTAATATTTTTCTCTAACGTTGTTTGTCTTTTAATGATGTGGCAGAACTAGTCAACTGCACGGCACCTCGTGAATTGACTTTACATTTTCTAAAAAATACAAAAGTTAAATTAAATTTGATTTTCTTTGTTTCATTTATTTTACATTTTCTCATCAATTTCTTTCAACACATCGTTTGATTTTGATTCATTTGGGTAATGCCTTGTTTTCTTCTTTCTTCTCTACGTCACCAGGCTTTCATTCTTGAAAATAAATTGAACCAATCTGTAAACACAAGGCAAGAAAAAATATAGATTTGATTGTGATTGTGCATAAATTTTGAAGTTGGGTTATTTGTATTGGTTGATTTCGTTTCATCACAATTTTTTCAACTTTTCACCAATAAAGGAATATAAGTATATAGTATGGGATATCAAAGATGAATCGAAATGCATGATCTACCTATTTTGGATACCTAAGATGAATCTATTTTTTAATTTAAATTTATAAATTATGTGATATTCAAGATCAACTCGAGAATTGCTCAAAAAATAAAGCTCTTATTACTTTATATCAAATTTACATACAGGAGTAATAGGATTTAAAGTTAATCCAAATTATTTTATATCTACTACTGATCTTTTGATAGAAGAATGTTTATGCCTTAGAATTCAAATAAAAAATTCTGAAATTAATGATTTAGCAGAAGATCTAGTAATAAGTTGGACTTCTATTAATGAATATACTAATACAGCAGAAATAGAAATCAAAGAAATTAATAATAAAATTATTGAGTTTTTTTAGCCTAATAAATTCACTACTGAAATATAACCAAAATTATTACATTTGATATATTTATCAATACCAAGAGATTGGATAATAGAAAAGATAAATAGTGCAAGTACTTCTAAACCTGTAAGTACTATAAAGTATATGTTATCCGGGAATAAATTATACTTGAAAAATACTGTTATAACAAATACAGATGATAATTTAGTTTTACTCTCAAATACTCAAATAGAGGAAGATGAGAAAAATACATGTACAAGTTCTAAACCTTCAACACCAATAAGAATGAAAACAATTCATATTCCTATTTTTCCTACTGAACCAAGTAGAAATTTTAGAAACATTAGAATGGAAGAAATACAAATTTCAATAATTATCCAACAAATGAAACTTGGAATAAATGATGTTATTACATTTTCAAATTTCCAATCCAGGAAATATTAGACATATATTGAAACTACATTTCAATTTAGAGAATTTAAAATATATTCTTTGCCTGCTTTAATATATACTGGAGCTACAACTAGTAGTTGCAGAAGAATGTCATTCATTTAGAAAAATGGGAACCTATGAAACATCTAATAAAAGCAATAGGAATAGGTGGTAATGAAACCATAATCCAATATAAAGCTAGAAATATACCAATCTACATAAATAATGTAAGATTTGTGATACCTAAAATATTATACTTTCTTGCAATGTATGGAGATATATTATTAGGAAACAGTTTTATTTATCAACATTTATCATTTTCTATTGATAAAAAGTTAATTATGTAATCTGTAGAAAAAACTTCTATAGAAATACCATTAGTAGAAAATCATAAATTTATTTGTGATAAAAATTTCACACCACTAAGAAAAGAACAAATTAAACAACTCGAAACAAGTCACTGATTGTTTAAAAATTAGAAAATAATTTTAGTGAAGAACCATTAAAATTATGAGAAAATAGTCCTAAATATTGTGAAATTTGTAACACCCCAAACTTGGCCTAGACATTATAGCCGAATCTGGTGATGTCACACGAGAGTGTTTTTGAAATCGCATTGTCCTTAAAATCGTTCTAGATTATTAACTTTATTTAGTCCGAGAAAACGTGTACCGTTTGTTTCGCTTAAAAATATTTATCTCTTTCGCGGAAGCCTTTAAAAACTTTCAATTTTTGAAAACCGTGTTTATTTACAAAAATCTTAGTTTTTTTTAGAAAATTCCATACTAAGTTGTGTTGCAGTATATAAACTCAAGTTTAAGAGTTCAAAACCAAAATTAAAGTCCAATCTGTCCCAAAGTCCAGAATATTACATCAAAAATTCCCAAGATAAATAATAAGGTAGTAAACATTAAAGTCAAAAACCAGAATGTTTATGGCAGTGGTCACCATCGAGCCCCTCGCTGCATCGATCCGCCTACTACTGAGGATTGCCTGAATAGATTAAACAGATAAGGGGTGAGTTTTTAAAAACTCATAGTGTAAATCCCCACAGATAGCATGCATATAGTCATACATCAAATAACAGATAATACGGGCCGGAGCCCTTTACAGAAACGGTGTTGTAACACCCCAAACCTGGCTTAGAAGTTAGGCCCAAATCCGGCGTGTCGCATTGAAGTGTTTTTCGAAAACCAAGTTTTCATTGAAAACCCTTCTTGTTTAGAAGTTCGTTTAAAACCACAATTTGTATTTGATCGATTCCAAACATGGTTTAGAAAAATTATTCTTTTTTTTGAGACGTTATTACTTATAAAATCTTAACCGTTGCGGAATCTTAATTTAAAACAGTTGTTGTTTTGGAAAAACTCGTTTCTACCTCTAGCAATTATCAAAACCACAATTAAAATCCCAAATTTGTAATCCAGAAGTTTAAAATCCTTATTACAACCCAAATGGAAACAATTAAAATGGAATAAACGTAACTACTAATATATTAAACAGCTTGCAGTATGGCCACCTCAGAGTCCTCACCTACGTCGAGCCGCCTACTGAGGGTCACCTGAAAAATTAAAAAGAGGGAGTGAGTTTCAAAACTCAGTGTGTATGACCCTCATCAAACAAATAATCATGCAACGATCAGATTGGGCCTAAGCCCTATTCAATATCAGTGGCCTTTGGGCCTTAGCCCATAGTGGCCTCAGTTGGGCTTGAGCCCATATCACAATATACGGTTACTTTTGGGCCTTAGCCCATAATAACCTCGGTTGGGCACGAGCACATATCACATATATCAGAATCATATGCATAATGCAAGATGTATGCTTTCCCATGCTTTCCCATCCCATCCAACCCTACACTTCCCCCTTTCAACCCTGCACTACCTTCGAGGAATAAATCACTCGCGCTATCCCTACACTTACAATGTTAGCACCGGTTGCGGCACTAACTCAATCGTTGCATCAAAGCTGCTCGGTGGCTTAAAAGCCTACGGTGGATCCACAGTCATCAAGCGATCGTGCGACCCTCAAATATACTTCCTCCGATCAATAAACCCAATCCCTATACAACATAATAATGCATGAATACAGTAGAGAACATTTAACATACATAAGTCATGCTCATGACACACAAGGGTATTGTCGTCATTGCTTATCCAGGGGTATTTCGGTGATTCTATCCTACAGGGGTATTTCAGTAATTTACTAACGTATGGGTCTTAATTACGAACTTTGGCCCGTCAACAAGTCCTCGTTGGTTAAAGTGAACGGACACTATGCACTAGGTAGGATTCCAGAGAAGAGAAGGTGGGTCATTAAGACCGCTTAAGTACCAAGTCTCCCTAGATCCAATCCTAGACATGCATATGCCCATTGCCACACTCTAACCTTACGGCTTGCCCACAAATATACTTGTTAAATTAATTAAGTCTTATGCCCGTTTAAGGATTTATTAGAAACTAGGCCTAAAAGTTCATTATAAAACCCTAGCAAGTCTACACGCTTTCATACATTCATATAGCCCAATCCGGCCCAATCACACTGATATGGCCCATTAGACCCAATCACATTCATATGGCCCATTATGCCCAATCACATTTATATAGCCCTTTAGGCTCAATCACACTTATGTGGCCCATCAGACCTGAATCTATTCCAAACCATTCAACAAACCTAATCAATTCATTACATTTTACCAAATTATCATTTTTTGCTTATTTGGGCTCACAGGCCCGTTAGACCCCTTTGGCCCATTTTGGCCCAGTTGGCCAAAACGTGACCCAAGTCTATGAGATCGCTCATGGGGCCTCTGCTATCATATCGATTACCCTCGTACAAGTGTTCACGCACTCGCGAGACTGCCGTAACCAAACTTTTAGCTTTTCGACATTTCAACTTTTCGATATTTCGACTTTTTAGCATTTCCAGATTTACCGATCTATTGTGTGTGCAGTGTATGTACACACCTGGTAATGAAAGATGCTGTGATCTACTTAGCCACGAACATACAAATGATGCCACTTAACGATTAATCACATACTTATCAAATACTATCACCAAAAGCCAAAATCTCACCTACGTCTTACCTTGAACAACCAGTCTTAATAGCCATTCTTTGATCACTAATCACTCGTATCTCCTAAATCTGCATCATTTTTAATCATTAAAAATAGAATAATAGGTGTATTGTATCCAACACAAGTCCCATTTTCCCTATCTATGACCATTCGGCCAACACCTAACCAAAATAGAGAATACTCACCTAAGAAGCAATAGACCCAAGAGGTATTCGGCTTTTGAGATTAGTATGGTGAAAAGAGTTATTTGGCACAAATAAGAAGAAGAAGAGAAGAAGGAATCAGCTAAAACCAAATGTGCATCAAAAGAGAATTTAAGAAGAGAAAGTAATGGAAGATCGACAAGCAAGGAAAGAAATCGGCTTTTGAGTACTTAGAGAGAAAAAATATTTCGACAACTCAAAAATGAGGAATTCGGCTAAAGGGAAAAAAACATTTTTGGCATTACCCTAGAATTCCCAATTCGGCACCTATATATAGCCTATAGACGAATTTCCTATCCCCATATTCCCAATTCGGCTCCACCTCTTCCACACATCTCATCTCCTAATTTTTCTCCACGATAAACTCCTCAATCCCTTCCTCAAATTCCTCTTCTGATCACTTCTCTAAGAGTTCAACTTCACTACCACTACTAATCATCTAGAAGGTAAAAATAAATCCCCAATAAAATACCATGCCACTACTCGAACCTTAGGTCTCCCTACCTGCTGATGATGCCACATCTCTGCTCCCTAAGTGGCGCTACTTTGCCACTAGACCACAACTCTTTTTGTGTTATTTTTCTTCTTCATTTATTTAAAAGGCCAACTAACTAAAGTCACAGATCCCTTGAGGCTAACCAATTTTTTTCTTATACCCTTACTTGATCCCAGGACATCTCCGGCACCCCTAGATAATCAAAATTCATTAAACCCTTAAAGCCAACATGTCATTTGTCATTTTCTTGCTTACTAAAAAAAATTGTGAGACCCAAAGCCCAAAGCCCAAAGCCTAATTCATCTAGGCCCAAAATTTAAGGCGTTACAGGTGTAGACCTTAGCCCATTTAGAAATAGAATCAGATAAATTTGGGCCTTAGCCCACACAGACATAGCATGCATAATAAATCAGAAAGCATAATCATGCCCACCAACCCTGCATACTATCTCCGTCCAGCCCTACACACCATGTGGGGATAAAATCAACCTACCCAGCCTTACACACCAAGTATGGGGATAAAATCAACCCATCCAACCTTATTAACCAAGAGGTACTGAAATACGGCACATGTCATAAATTTACAGCATAGCTGTCAGATAGCAGGCTTTAAAGCCTTTCAGATACTTCATTCACTTCATCAATCCCACCCCAATGTAATGCAACATACATAAATGACATGCTATAATGCAGATAAACAGATCATACGTATATTTTCAGAGCAGTATAGATATACATACATCACAGCATCTCATGCTTAAAACATGCATCATATAAACAGAGTACAGAATTAAAGTCTAAGTAATAATTACCGACCCTATAATAGGTCACAGTAGACTTAGGAAACCTGTGCAACCTTACAGTATATTTCAGAGAATTGGGCTCACGCGCCCATGTAGCCTGCCCGTATGGGCTCACACACTCGTATGGCCCACACGGCCCAAATTAGCCTTGGCTGTATAGATCACACGGCCTAGCCCAAAATCTCACACGCCCATGTGGTTCACCTGTGTGGGCCTACACGCTCGTGTGACCCACAAGGCCTAATTGGCTGAGCCCGTGTCTCGCACACGGCCTCGTCAACCATCACACAGTCGTGTCATGCACCTGTGTCATACGCGCACGACCTGGTTCGGGTTTAGAACTCACCAAGCTTAAGGGTTGGAAATATCTGAGAAGAAAGAGTCTAAATTGAGACTATCTCTTCAGATTTTTTGTCAAAAATATTGATTGAATAAAATAATAAGATATCATGTCGGTGACAGCTTCAATGAACAAACAAGCAATGTTCACCAAGCATTAAGAGAAGATCATTCTTGGAGAAGAAAATTTTACATTCATAAATATCTGGTCATGACACCCGGGAGAGTTTGAATTGATAGAAGAAAATTCAAATCTTATAACTTTGAATTGCAATGGGAATGAATTGAAAAAGATTCAAATCCTATACTCCTGAGTTGCAGTGGGAAAGTTTGAAGATGGTATAAACCTTGTGTCCTAGAGGTACAATGGAATGGACCCTAAAGTTATAGTCGGGCAAACTTGTTAAGCAGAATGAGATTGTTTTTTTTGGGTTTTCTGTCGAAAGTTTCAGCTGAACAAGATGGCAGCATAATACGTCAGTGATAGAACTTTGATGAACAACGAGCAATGATGCCCTAAGCATTAAAAAGGGATCATTCTCATGACATTTCTGCATTCATAGGTCATTCATAACATGTATAGTTAGGAGCATTTGATTCATTCTGATCATAGCATCCTAATCATTAGGCACAAGTGTATACCCGCGAAATCGATTCTACAGGTCATGTCCCTAGAGGACGGTGTAGTAATATCAGTGAATCCAAATATCTTATCTTCCTAAAGTAACAAGTGGATCAGATCGAAGATGGTGAATTTTATCTCTCTGAAGTAGCAAATAGAGCAGATTGAAGCCACTAGCCTTATCTCCCAGAAGTAGTAAGTAGAGCAGGCTGAAGATTATAGATATTATCTTCCTGAAGTAGCAAGTGGAGCAGATCGAAAACTGTGAATCTTATCTCTTTGAAGTAGTAAGTGGAGTAGATTGAAGCCACCAGCCTTATCTCCCTGAGGTAGCAAGTGGAGTAGATTAAAGATTATAGATCTTATCTCCCAGAGGTAGCAAGTAGAGCAGATTGAAAATGGTGAATTTTATCTCTCTGATGTAGCAAGTGGAACAGATTGAAGCCACAGCCATATCTCCTTAAAGTAGCAAGTGGAGTAGACTGAAGATTACAGATATTATCTCCCTGAAGTAGCAAGTAGAGCAGATCCAATACGGCGAATCTTACCTCCCTAAACTAACAAGTGGAGCAGATTGAAGTAACCAGTCTTATCTCCTTGAAGTTGCAGCAGAGCAGACTAAAGATAGTGATTATCATCTCCTTGAAGTTCCATCAGAGTAGATCGAAGCTACAAATCTCTTCTCCTTAAAATTACATTGAAGCAAATCTGTAACACCCCCAAACCTGGCCTGGACGTTATGGCCGAATCTGGCGTGTCACGTTAGAGTGTTCTTTTTGAAAACTCGATCTTGTTGATAAAAGCCCATTTGAGAGTTAAAGCCTCTTGTTGGTTCTTAAATCTTTTCAGTCATTTGTTAACCATTTACAACGTTTTTACTTTAAAAAAAACTTTGTTTGGTGCAAAGGCATTTCAACAGTGTTGCGGAAACGTGTTGTTCTAAAAACAGTTATCATTTTGGGAAAAAATCGCGTCCTATGTCTAATGGATATGAAATTATGATAATAAAAGACGAATTAAAACTAAAACTTTAAAGAGAGGCATTATTACATCAAAACCCAAAACGAAATTTAAATTCAAATGGAAACCCAATAAAATAAAATGAAAGTAGTAGTATAGCCACCCTCGAGTCTCGCTCAGCACCGGTCCACCTAATGCTAGGGATTACCTACACAATTAAACACGGGTTGAGTTTACAAAAACTCAATCTATAATCCCCTAATATGAAAAAAGTCAGTCAGACAAACAGAATATAGAAGCGGTCTGGGCATGAATCCATTGTAGCAAACAGTATTAGATGGGCCTTAGCCCATTACAGTAGCAGAATCAGAAGCAGAACATATGTGGGCTTAAGCCCAATACAGTATCAATTCAGAACAATAATGCAATAGTGCAACCCACCCTAATCCAGCCAAGACACCACTCCGTACCACCAACACACCATGTGGGGATAAAATCAACCCACCTAGCCAGCACACTGATATGCAGCAAGGCTGCCAGACAACAGAATCGCAACTTAGCTGCCCGTAATCAGAATCGCAGCATAGCAATGGCATTAAGCCATCAATAATATGTGTGGTACAAAGCCATCGGTAAAATGGACAGCACTAAGCCATCAATAATATACGTGGCACAAAGCCCTCGGTAGATGGACAGCACTAAGCCATCGATAATATGCATGGCACCATGCCATCGGTAAAATGGACGACACTAAGCCATTGATATTATGAACGGTACAAAGCTATCGGCCAGTCTACAGTCGTATCGTGCGACCCGTGCGACCTTAACAGATCAGTATGAATATATAGCTTTAAGCCTTCGGTGGGTCCAAGTCGTCTCATGCGACCCTACGAATCAGTACTTCTTCCTTATCAATAACCCAACCCATGCAGCATGTCGTGCATGTATGCAAAATACATAAATATCACATAACATACTCAATCAATCAAACATCATATAAGGCATAATAGTCATTCTACCTTACAGGGGTATTACGATCATTTTACCCTACAGGGGTATTACGGTCATTTTACCCTACAGAGGCATTACGGTCATTTTACTCTACAGGGGTAATTTAATCATTTTACTTACTTTGGGGTTTAGGTATCCTTACCGACTTATCAGGAGGTCTACAGTCACCTCAAGTGACTAGTGCAACCTTAACAGTTCTCAAGGTTGAACCCAGGACTTCTCCCACAATTCTCAAGACCCTTAAATACTGAAATAAGCTTCATTTATGTCATTTTTTGCATAACAAGTATTTATGTTCCGACTTCTAAATGATCCCTAAGCTCAATGCCTATTTCTTCAAGGCCCAAAATTCGGGGCGTTAAGTCCTGGGTTTAAGCCTTGGCTTTTGCAAAGTTTTTGTTTTTTCTTAAGTGAATCTTGGCTTAAGCATGTAGGCCTTACGAATATTTGTGGTTAAAATGTGACACAAAAAGAGCCTGTAGTTTAGTGGCAAGGTGGCGTGTAGAGTAACTTTGAGGTATGAAGTTCGAATCCTGAGTTGCACAATGAGTGTTATTTTTGTCACCTGTATGGTAACATGGTGGTGTTTGACTAAAACACTGTTGAGAAGAGTTTGAACTGGTCATGGAGGGATTTTAGGAGCAAATCACGGAGAGGATTATGAAGAATTTTGTGGAGAAAAAGGAGTTTGAAGTGTAGGGGGATTGTACCAAATTTTGGATAGTAATGGAATGAGAGTTTGGTTTAGTGTGGTAGGAGGAGTGAGTGCCGTATTTTCTTTTTGTTATTTCAAGTTTTTGCATTTTGGTTTTCCCTTTTTCTCTCTATGGTACCGAACGTTTTTTAGAATTTACCATTCGTGCATTTTTTGTTTCAGTTTTCTTTTGCTCTGCTGTTTTTATTTTGCCAAAATTGCCAATTACCGAAGCCTTTTCTTTTCTCTCATTTTTTCTCTTCTCCATAATTCCCTATGCCGTATTCTTGCTAGTTCTCTTTCCCCTCTATTGTTTATTTTCTTTCTCAATTTGGTCGAATATTATAAACCTTATCTTTTCGTTTCGTTTCTATTTTGACGCTATGCTCTGACAATAGGTCAGCTATTCCATCATCTTTCCATATCTATCGTTCAATTTTGGGTAAGTATTCTTGACTGCCTTCGAATAGCTTTCTTGTATTAACACTGTTCCCCTATCTAACTTTTCCAGCTTTCTCCTTTCTTTCGTTTTAGGGTGACCGAATTCGTTTATCTCAGGGAGAGGGTACCTTTTTGTGCCTAGGTGTTAGAGTGGGATGATATCTACTCCTCTCCACCTTTAGTCAATGTTTCGGTAAGTGATCTTTTTGGATCCAAGATTGTATGCTTTGAGTTTTGATCGATTACTCTGTGTCTGCCTACCTTAGATTGTATCTACATCTATGAACGGTCCTATCTATTAAGATCCTTGGGTTATGCAGTTAATCGGTAAGAAGCGTGCGACTGATTTTAACCAGCGATTTAGGAGGATTAAACACACGTCATTCAGTCAAGTAGGGTATTAAGTGTTTATTTAGGAGCAATGTTATAAGAGGGTGTGAACCCTAATAACTGGAAAGCTAATTAGTTGCCTTGATTGAATGTTGGTTTAGGGGCTTGTGGACTTCGTGTGTGTTTCTGTAAATAGGTGTGTAGCATTACCCTGTATCTAATAATCGGCCAAGGAGCCGAAAGAGTGTATACACACACACTTTTTTAACTGTAGATCTGCAAAAAGCTAAAAAGTCGAAGAGCCGAAAGATTGGGCTTTGAGGCCACATGGGCGTGCTAACGCACATGTGATTCACCAAGCTCACAAAATATGGGTGTACGATGATTAAGGCTATAATGGGCCACATCAAGCCGAAATGGGCCGTGTGGGCCCAATGAGCTCATGGGGCCCACGTGGGTAAATCTCACGACATGTGGTAAATATTGGACTGGGTTGTGTAGTTTCCATGGCTGTGATTAATTCTGGGCTAGATGGGTCACACAAGCGTGTTAGCCTGGGCTGCATATTGAGCCTTGGACCCAATTGCATCGTTAGGACTGTTAAGGTTGCACTTGTCACTTGAAGCGACTATAGACCTCCTGATGGGTCGGTAAAGGTACCTAAACCCTAAAGTAAGTAAAATGACTAAATTACCCCTGTAGAGTAAAATGACCGTAATACCCCAGTAGGGCAAATGACCGTAATACTCCTGTAGGGTAAAATGATCGTAATAGCCCTGTAGGGTAGAATGCTGCTTGTGGCATATAGGAGTTTGAGTTTTACGAAAAGATTGAGTAGAGGGATTGAGAGAGGGTTATCAGAATCCTGTAGTTTGTTGCTTTTCAAAATTTTCTAGCTTTTTCTTTTGTTCCCCAATCTTCTCTACAAAAAATTCTTTTCCCTCATCCTCTATGATTTTCAAAAATCTGTCCATATTCCTTGCTGATTTTCTTTGGACTTTTACTTCCATTCAGTTTCATCATTCTTCGGGATTGGTTAAGCGTGTTCAGTACTGAGGGCCTTGGTCGAGTTATCGGATTACAAGGACATTGTTCCATGCTCGATGCGATAGCAGTATTGGTGATCCCGAGGTTGCAGAAGCATCGAAAATGAACCAGGTGTGTACTTCGTTTGCACAGAATCGTGTTTTGACGAAAGCTAAAAACGAAGCTGTCGACGTCATACGGGTGTGTGGACTGCCCGTACGGAGGCCGTATAGCGATACATGGTCGTATGGTCAACGAGCTAGGCCGTGCGTATGCCACACAGGCGCGACAGACTAGGCTGTGTGCAAGGTACAGGCTAAACTAATTGGGTCGTATGGGCCACACGGGTGTGTGAGCCCACACAAGTGAACCACATTAGCATGTGAGATTTTGGGCCAGGTCGTGTGATCTACACGGCCAAGCCAATTTGGGACATGAGCATGTAGGCCCACACGGGTAGGCCACATAGGCGTGTAAGCCCATTTTATTAAAACATTCTGTAAGGTTGCACGGGTCGCCCAAGTCGACTGTGACCTGTTATAGGGTTGGTAAGGTAATCTTAGACCTGTTCTGTGATATATATATGCGATAACATGTTGTGATTGGCATGTGTACTGAATCTGTTTTGATTATACTTTATAGTCTATTTTGATTAGATATTATGGATGATCTATTATCTACATTATAAGCATGTCATATTATTATGTTGCATTGCATTATGTTGGGTTTATTGTTGTGAAGAGAAGGAAGACTATAAAGCTTTTAGCCGATTATTTGGCAGCTATACTGTATTTATTATTATGTGCCGTTTTACGATACCTCATGGTGTGTAGGGTTGGATGGGTTGATTTTATCCCCATACTTGGTGTGTAGGGTTGGGTGGGTCGATTTAATCCCCACATGGTGTGTAGGGTGGACGAAGATAGTGTGCAAGGTTGGTAGGCATGTACTGTACTGATTGATATACATGTATATCTGTATGGGCTAATGCTCAAATGTATCTAATTTCGTTCTGAGTGGGCTAAGGCCTACACTGTATCTGTTAAGGACTCAGGCTCAATTTATGACTTATTGACTGATAATTGTTGTATGCATGCTTTACTGTGGGGATATACATACTGAGTTTGTGAAAACTCACCCCTTATTTATTTATTTGTCAGGTAATCCCCAGCAGTAGATGGATCGGTGCAGCAAAGGGCTCGTCGGTGACTACTGAGATGTTTACTACGGTTTATGACTTTAATGATTTTACGGTTTTTGTGTTATTGGGGTTATTTATGTAATTTGGGACTTGGACTGTTTTTGTTCTTATTTTTGGGATTTATATTGTTATTTATGGATTTATTTTAAAACTGCAAACGTCACATAGATTTTTTTTCCAAAATTAACTAAGAGTTTCCGCGTAAAAGAAATGGGTTTAAACAAATAACTTGATTATCGACTTTCTGACTTAAGTAAAGATAATAATCGGAACGATTTTTCAACCGTCTAAAGCTTTTCGAAAAAACAATCTCATGTGATGTCGCCAAATTCGGTCTTAACGTTTAGGCTAGGTTTGGGGTGTTACAAAAATTTAACCCAAGTCTTGACTTGAACTTGGGACTTCTCCAGCACATCCAAAGCACATAACCACTAAAGCAGAGATATATTTTTATCAAATTAATACAAAAACATATTCAGATATTTTTGGTGCCACAAATTCATAAAAAAAAACAAGAATTAAGAAAAATTTAGGGCGTTACAAAATTAAATTGAAAAATCTAAATAAAATTATTAAAGTTAAACCAATGATCTATACTAAACAAGATATAGATGAGTTTGATATACAAATAAAAGAATTATTAGAAAAAGGATTAATAAAAACAATTAATAGTCCACATTCTAGTTCAGCTTTTATGGTTAGAAATCATGCCGAAATAAAAAGAGGAAAAGCTAGAGTGGTCATTAATTACAAGAGATTAAATCGACTAATTTACCTAAAAAGGCCCATTTCCAAGCATATTTACAGAAATGGGCCGATTACACAATTATTTACCGGAAAGGGCTACTTTTTGCAAAACACTCCTACGTTGTCGCGTTTAAGGGGGAAAATGCCAACAAAGCGCACCCCTAGGGGGGCGCTTTAGCCATGTTAGCCAAAAATGCGCTTACGTTGAAGCATTTTGCTGACGTGGCAAAAAATGCTCTCCCAGGGGCGCTCTTTGCTCCATATTTTTATATGTTTGGGATATTTGCATGTTTAGTCCTTTGGGTTTTTAGGGCTAGGGTTTTGCTAAAATAAGTTAGAGTTTAGTGTTTAAGTTTTTGTTAAAATAAGTTAGGGTTTCAAGTTTTAGTAGATTTTAAAAATAAATTAGGATTTAGTGTTATTTTATAAAAATTATTTAAATTAGGGTTTGTCAGTCTAATTATATATTGTCAAAAATTAAATTATGTGACATTAGATATTTAGAAAATTTTGCTAAAGAATTTCTTCATGAATATCAAAAACTAAAAAATGAAAATATAGAATTTTAGAAAAACCAATATTTTCATAAATTACCACTACCATGGGATGAGATTTGTATAAAAAAAATACAATTCTTATTTAGAAAAACATAGTAAAATAACTGGAGTAGAACCAGAAAATATAGATTCTACAGGAAATAAAATTAATTTTCGAAAAGAAAGTGTCAAAACCATTTTTTTAAAAAGGGGAATCGACTTGGGTTTTGTAAATGAAAATTAGAATGGGAGTCGCCACCAATCCTTTTTTTTACGAGGTGTGATAAGATCACCTCATAGTTTGATTGTTTTAATAAACGATTTTGATTTACTAAAACAACGGTTTTGGTCTACGAAATTCAGAAAATAGGTTCGGGAGTCGGTTACCTACAAGAAAGGATTAGCACCATCGTAACGCCCAAAATTGGTACCTAGTTGATTAAATAATGTCTTAATGTCGAAAATTGAAATTTTGAAACCTTCCTTTTATTAACGCTAATTTTGAAAGCGCTTGAATTAAATTCAAAAGGGCATCAAAGGTCCACTCAACTCGCGATGATAAAATGCCACATCCCATAAGTTGGGGCATGACATTTGGCACCCTCGAGAATAAGTTTGCCTTTAATTTTCATTGAAATTCCGTGTATTTTAAAACTCGAAAGGATATTTGGCTATTTAAGATCAACGAGAAAACTGAAACCCCGTAAGTTAGGGCACAATTCCTCGATGTTTCAAAACGCGAAACATTGCCTTATTTTGAAAAATTTTTGTTTTTGAATAATAACGAGTACGATATTTAAACGACGTACGTTATTTGTTTGGATTGAAATAAAACGATTTATTGGATAAGTACGTTGGAGTTTAGTTCGTGACGTGATTTAAAAGAAAACAGCTAAAAAGGCAATTCGGAATGTAGAGCAATAATACACGAATGCTAACGAATGACAATAGTATGAAATTGCAAACAACATGAATTATAGCACCTACATGACAATAATTACACAACATATATTATTTAAATAGTAACATCGATAATCTAAGAACAATGAAATAAATATCATATATATCAATTCTAAAAAATAATAATAATAATATAGAGCCAATTAAAATGGATAGAAATGTAAAAACTATTTAAAATGATAATAAATAAGTTTAAAACAAATGATGTAAAAAAAAGAATTTTTAAAATCAATAATATACGAAATAGTTTAAAAAATAATATATATATATATATAATTTAAATAGATAATATATATATATATATATATATAAGTGTAACATAATAATATGAAGGAAACTTAAAATAAATAATAATGAATACTTTAAAATAAATAAATAGAGTTTAAGAAGGTATGGAAAATAATTTAAAATAAGTAACATATAAGTCAACTTAAAGTAGATAATATATATACAGCAATTTAAAACAATGTATAAAGAATCTAAAATGAATAATATGTAAAAAGATATTTTAAAATAATAGTGTATAAAGTAAAACAGTTTAATATAAATATATAAAAAATTTAAAAATAACGATGTAAAAAAGGTTTGAAATAAACAGTAAATATCATTTAGAAATAAATAATGTATATAAAAAGAGTTTTAAAATAACAGTATATAAAAATTAAAATAACAGTATATAAAAATTAGAAAAAATAAATAATGTATATAAAGGGTTTTAAAATAAATAATAAGTATAAAAAATTTATAACAATAAAGCAATTTAAAAATATTATAGAGAAAATTTAAAATAAGTAAATAACAAATTTGTAAAGATAAATCAGAATCAAACAAATTTGGGACTGAATCAAAATAGAAATGAAATTAAAGGTAAAAAAAAGAACAAAAAAAATCGAATGAGGGCCTAAGTGAAAGGGCACGAAAGCAGGGAGGGCCGAATGAAAAAATATTCCCCAAGCTCACTGCGAGTCTCCTGACCTGGCAATTTGAGGGACCAATTTGAAAACCAAGTAAAACCGAGTGGCCAAATTAAAAAAAAGAAATAAAACAGAAAATAGGGCTTGATCGAATAGCACTGTAAAAGAGAGGGACCATTTTCGAAAATCCCACTTTTTAGACAAAAAAGGCAGCCCCATTCCATCCAAACGGCGCCGTTTCATTCATTGTTTAAAAACTCATTTTTCATTTCATATTCAGCCTTAATTTTTTTTTCTAAAATTTTAGCCCCTTTTTAGAGAAAAAAAACACTAAGAAAACTTACACTCTCTCCTCTCTTCCCCCATGGCCGACCACTGAGTTCCTTAACCGCCCGCCGTACCACCATCGTATCCGGTGGCCAACGGTGCATGAGGATGGACTTTTAGCCCCATTTCAGGGTGAGTTTTTCTTTTTCTTTTTTATACTTTGTTTCATGCATAAATAAATAAAAAATAAGACTTAAAAATGAAATAAATCGAAATAAAAAAATAAAAAGAAAACCTTCAGAAATGCAGATATGTTCTTTTATCTCGTTAATGGTTTTTATATGTAAATGAAAGTAAAATAAAAGGAGTTAATGAAAAAAAAAACAGAAGTAATCACCTTAAAAAGTTCAAAATTTTTATTTTTCTGTATTTAAAAATCGGAAGTTGAGGCCGAAGAAGAAGAAGAAGATACAAAGGATGAGTCTTGGCTTTTAAAGCCGATTACAAAATCGTTTCAATCCTATTCTTTTGTCATTTTCTATTTGTTTCTTCTGTGCTGCGTGTGGATATTGTCTTGCAGGTGTCAGAGAAGTATGGGTGGAGGCGACATGCGGCAGTGAGCCTCGAGTGGCGGCCAGGTGTGCGTGGGAGGTGGCCTAGGCATGCGGCGGCTCCGAGGGTTCTTTGGCTGCTTCTTTTTTTTTTTTTTGTATTGGGCTGGTTATAGATTGGGCTAGGTTAAAGGTAGTTGGGCTATTGGCTTGATTTGGGCATGTAATAGGTATTGGGTTTTTTTGTTTATTGGTTCGTTTATTAATAATGGGCCAAGCAAAATGGGCCTTTTACAGAAAGAATAACTTTATTTTGTCTACAAAGTAAGGCTTCTAAGCAAGTTAAGTATAAATTAAGTTATAAGTATTGAACAAAAATTTTAGAAAATGAATGAGAATTTGGATGTAAACCCATACGTCCTAATACTTATAAAAAAAATAAAAAGGAAAATAGAAGATATAAACTAGTTAGATGGAAACCATGAAATAGAAAAAATTACTGGTTATAATAAAAATAAAAGATTTGTTAAAAGAAAAACTTCTAAAAAGCCTAAAAAATAAATATGTACATGTTTTATATGTGATGAAGAATGTCATATAGCACCAAATTGTCCTAATAAAGGAAAAAATTGCAAGAAAAATGATTAAAACACTTGAAGAACAAGATTTAAAAATATGTTTAGAAGATGAAATAAATCCAGAAGAAATATTATATGAATTAATATCAGAAATAGATTCTGATGCAGATATAAAAGAATATATTTTTATGTTTAATATGCGAAGCAGTTCTAATAATCAATTAGAAGAAATTCTTAAAGATGAACAATAAGATATAAAATTAGGAAATATAATAGGAAAAGAAAAAGACTTTTCAGATGAAATGATAGAAAAAATAAATAAAAATCATATTTCTAAAAAAGAAATTTATAAAATAACTAAATATAAGATATGGTGTCAAAGACATATAGAAAAAATAAGTGGTAATACAATAACTAAAGTGTAAAGGTGTTCATTAGTCGGGTCGGGTCGGGTCGGGTCGGGTTCGGGCAGGGCTTAACTAAAAATTTAGGCCCATTCAGTAGGCTCGGGTCGGGCCGGGCCCAAAAATGGGCCTAAAATTTTGCCCAAGCCCAACCCATATAAAAATGCTAAACTCGAGCCAGGCCCGGCCCGCCCGTATTAATTTTTTATATTATTTTATATAATTTTTAAATATATATAATACATCAAAAATACTAAAAATCAAAATATATATTTCCTAACAAATTGAAAATAAATTTTTAAAAAAATATTTAGACTTAAATAACACTAAGATAGATGCAACTTAATAAGCAAACACCTTTAAAATAATAAAAAAAATTAACAAATGTCTTTAAAATAATAACAAAATTAACAATAAAATAAGTTTTATACAATATACAAACAATAACAACAAAATAGTAGCAACATAATAGTAATATGGTAGCAAAATAGGGAGAAAACAACAAGAAAATAACATTCGAAAACAAAAAAAAGCAAATTTTTTTGTCCTTTAGTGAATTCAGGCCGGGCCTTGACCAAAAATACCTTACCCGAAGCCCAGCCCTGGCCAAAAATACCATACTCGAGGCCCAACCCATTTTTTAAACGGGCCTTATTTTTATCTAAGCCCATTTTTCGAGCCTATATTTTTGCTCAAATCCTCCCACATTTCAGTCGGGCCTTCGGAGCCCATACACACCTCTACTAAAGTGTAACGACCCGATAGTCACGAGTATGGGAAAGTGCATCCTCGAGTCTCCGTTTTCGGAAAACAGATTCGTAAATATTTAATAAAAATATTTACGAAGTTATTTGTGTGGTTAATTAGATTTTGATTAGGTGAATTTGTTTAATTTAATAGTAATTAAGTGTAAGGACTAGATTGCATAAAGGGTGAAAGTTGAATTATAGACTAAAGAAAAAGCAAAGGGACTAAATAAGCAATTAAGTCTTAATTAACAAGTGTATGGTAATAGTAATTACATGTGTACAAATAATATACATATGTATATAATAATAATATATGTATACTTAATATTTAAGTAAATATATATTATATTATATTATTATTATAATTAAAGAATAAAACAAAATAAATAAAAGAAAAAGAAAGAGCAAGGAAACGAAACAGAAAGGAAAAAGGAAAGAAAAGAAAAAGGAGAAAGTTAGGGTTTCAAGGGTTCAAAGCTTAATTGGTAAGTCAATTTAATCTATTTTCTTGTAATTTTTATGTTTTTAGAATTCTAGAACTAAATACCATCCGATCCATGTTAAAATTTTAGAAATCATTGAGTTTTTAGATGTTGTTCATGTTGAATAATTTAAGTATTTGGAATTAAATTGATAGAATTTTAAGTTAGAATTGAAAAAGGGATTGAATTGTAAAATAAATTATAAGTTTTGAGTATTAGGGATTAATTTGTAAAAATTTTAAAATTTTAAAATTTGAGTGAAATTAGAGAGTTGAATTTAGTCTAAAGTGGAAATTAAATAAAAATGTGGAATTAGTTTTGAAGAAATAAAGTTAGTATTGCTTTAGGGACTAAATTGGAATTTAGACAAAAGTTGAATAAAGATTTAAAATATTCAATGTGAAATTGTATTATATTAATGAATTTTAATTGTTTCAATTTCATAGCAAACGCTGTACCGGAAACTTTGACTAAGAAAGGAAATGATAAAGTCGACAAGGAATAGCTTAGAATTTCCGATTTGTATTTTTATAATCCGAATCTAGTTATTAATTGTTGAAATTTTTATTTAATGTAAATGGTAAGTGTTGAGGTGAGTAGTTGATAATTTGATAATTGATTGAATGAATTGAATTAGTAGATATATGTATTGAATGGATTGATTTTTAAATTGAAATGAATATATGTGTAATTATGTGATTATATGAAAAATAAGTATTGAATATTGATCATAACTGAAATGTGAAATTAAACCTTATTAATTGTATCAGGCTGAGTCGGATATCGATGGCATGTCATAGGATTGGAAGAGTTTAGGGATTACTTCGACCTTGAGTTGATGAGACACTGGGTGTCAAATTATTCCTTCGAATTATCTGATGAGGTATTAGGTGCCAAACTGATGTGTTTTGGTTAGATTCGTGAATTCATTCGAGTCTGTGTCATGTCAATAAGGGTTATTAAATAAAATAGTGTTATGATTGATATTGAATGGTGATTTGAAATATGGTTAGAGACACATGATTTGTGTATATATGAATTGAATATGAACAAACGATATTGTTGTTCAAATGATTTATGTTCATATTGTGAAAAGCTATCTGGGATAACAAATGATAAGATTTGAATATTTTATAAATACATTACTTATGAATTGAATAATTGTATAACTATAGTTATTGCATGTTATATTATTTTACTTTTAAGCATTCAGATTATAGAAATACCATTAAGTTTATACTCAGCGTATGGTTTGTTTTTCGGGCGCAGGTTAGGTTAAAATCAAATTGCCGATTCAGCATCTATCAACGATCCCGATCTCAAACGTGGTGAAGTGTATTTCTTTTTGCGTCGGCATGTACCTAGAGTGTCTAAACGTTAAGTATTATATGGATTGATTGTAAATAAGATTTATAAGTTGATATTGGTTGGTTTTATACTTATAAGTATGTGTTATGTTAAAACTATAATATGGCATGCCTTATATTAGAGTATAAATGTTCATGAATAGGGTAAAATTTGATTGAAATTAGTATGTGTAACACCCCTAACCCAGGCTAGAAGACTAGGCTGAACTCGGAATGCTACATTGATCGCCGAAGTGATCGTAGAAAAATTTTATAAAACAACTTATCCTCGTAAACCAAAATCGTAAATAACCATATAGTGAAAATTTATTATAATTTTTAATATAAAGCCTGTTTAAGTTATGAATGAAATATAAATCGAAAATTGTACCACAACATCATAAATCCTTATAGTTTAAACTTTAACCGAATAACAATAAAACCAAAATTGAAAACCAATAGTTTATCTGCCAAGACTGTCCGAGACCTCCACGTACTGAGTCTAGTATTCAGAATCCAGAATTGTACCTGAAAGGGAAAAGAGAAGTGGGGGGTGAGCTACTCGAGCTCAGTATGAGATCAAAACTAGTAAGACTACAGAAACACAAACTGAGCAAAGGCAGAAAGGTTTGGTAACAGTTCCGAAATAGAACATACTTACAGATTGTTTAAAACAAGAAAAAACCATATGTAACTTTATAGTCATATGGCTCTGTCGGACACAATAGCAGTATTTCCCAAGTGTTACAGATTGGGCCTAAACCCTTTTTCAGAATCAGTATCAGTTTCAGTTGAGGCCTTAGCCCCTTTCGGTAACTATCCAGTCAAACAGTAGCAGCCATATCAACAGAATTCACTAAGGTACAAGTGCCTTTCAGTCGATCATCCATTCGCAAACAGCCATTCGACATATCAGACAAACAATGCAGTCACATTCGGTTATAGTAACACATTCAGTCAATAGGCTTTAATCAAATGCATATGAGTGCAGATGAGTTACAAAATGCACCCACCCATCCAGCCAACATACCTCTTCGTCCAACCCTGCACTTATTGCGGGGATATAATCAACCTACCCATCCCAGCACTCTGAGTAGGACCTCAAAAAGCACATCCAACCTTATACTCCATAGGATGTCATCCCCGAGTGCCTAGTAAGGATGATCGTCAACATTGTCCATGATCCTCAGGGAATTGGGATCACCCTCGACCCTCTGGGAATTGGGGCTATTAGTATTCAGATAAACTGCTAGTCTCATATGTTACGCAGCAATGCTAGCGTATAAGCTATATAGAGCAATGAGGTCAATCGCGGTACAGATATACAGTATGAACTGCCAAAACAGATAGTAGTACGTAACGTAGCTAACGTACATGCGGTACAGTACAATGTGGTAATCCGCTTTACTGTCTATACGATGTCATCCCGGGTTGCCCGACAATGATGATCATCTATGCAGTTGAACTGCCAGATCAGATCAGTCTTTTTTTTCTTTATCATCCCAACCCAAAATGTTTCATGCACATGAATGTATGCAAATGTGTGAACGCAAATGTATGTATGCGGGTGCACCAATTCAGAATTCAATTTCAGACAATCATCCAAAAGCAGTCACTTACAATCAGTCATTCAGTTTCAGAAATGTGCACACTTATGCACTCAGATTTAGTACTTAACAAGTCACATTTTCTATCACAAGCAAAACATGAATCGCAGTCAGAATAGAGGCATATTTACCCTCAGGAAGCTTAGTCGAGGGATTGGAACACATAGAATAGCAATGCACTTAAATTGCCCTAAAATCAGAATTTTGTGAGTTAGGGCTATACGCCTATGTGCTTTGGCCGTGTGGTGCACTCCAGGCCGTGTGGGGATCCAAACTCCAGTGTAAAGGGTAGCACACGGCCATGTGACAGAGGCAAACACCCGTGTAGTGCAAGGGCACGACTGTGTAAACAAGTCGTGTAACACACTGTTCAATTTCTCTAACTTCAAGTGCAGGGCAGACACGGCCGTGTGAAGGTGTCACATACCCGTGTGTCCCACAACACACGCCCGGGCGGAAACCCTAGGCCCCAAATCAGTCACAAGCCCGTGTGCCTAAGGGACACGGTCATATGGTTTTCAAAAAAAATCCCTAAATCGACCACACGTCCGTGTGGCCAGACCGTGTGGCACCCAAAATTGGTCAGAAACCCTAATCTCCAAATCCACACGGGCGCCATGAAACCAGCCCAAATCAGCTTCGTTTTCGCTGTTTTGGCCACCGTAACAATCCCAGACCTTCTCTCTATCAAAGTACATCAGAAAATGGAGTATTTCCTTCACTTCCAATGACTAGAAACCCAAAACATTTGGGTTATCACACAATCAAATTATGTTGAAAAAGAAACTTTGTAAAAACAATAACGAGAATGCAAAGTATAATCCCACACCTGCTTTTGCAATTGGAAAAGGCAACAGAGGAGCAGCAATCCAAAATTCGTCGAAGAACAACTTTCGAGAAATCTTTTAGAAACCAACAGATACTAAAGTTGCAGAGAAAAAAAAAGGGAAAAGAAGAACATAACGTAGAAAAAAAATATAAGGAAAAATAAAAATAAAATAAAATCTCCAAATAAAAATTAAAATTAAAATTAACATTTAGACAAATAAAAATAAAAAGAAACAAAATTATCACTTTTGCCCATGCAGGGTTTCAAACTCAAGACCTCAAGCCTACCAACACTCCACTTATCCACCAGACCAGCAAGCCCGTTCTGTCACTTAAACGCACAACTTAACTTATAAGTGTGACCTCATCACTCTCCCTATGCTCAAGGCCCAATCCTTCTGGGCCCAAAATGCAGGGCGTTACAGTATGCTTATAAGTTGGATTAAATTTGAGTTTTGATGATATGTTTTGATAATATAAATAAGGAAATTATGGAGAAACATTAGATAGACATCTATGTTGAGTAATTTGACATGTTTTGAATGTATTTGATTATGTTTTGGATTGGTTGAATGAAGGTTTTTGAGTTGCTTGGTGTTCAAAATTTCAGGGTATGGTAAACTTGATGTTTAAGGTTCATTTTGAGTCCACACGGCCAGATACACGGGCATGTGACTGGACCATGTGAGACACATGGCTAACACACTTGCATGTGTCCCTTAATTCTATGAAAATTTTTGATGTTTTCGAACAAATTTTCTGAATACCCGATTTTCTCCCGATTTATTTCTAGCACATGTTTTGGGCCTCGAAAGGATCATAAAAGGGACAATATGATTTATTTATAATATTTTTTGTTAAATGACATGAAATATTTGTATATGATCTGAAAAGTTCGGTAATACTTTGTAACCTTATTTTGGCGACGGATAAAGGTTAAGGGGTGTTACATAAAGATACTAGAGGAGGATTAACAAAAATCCCATTATTTACTAAGGATAAAATTAAGAAGATTAAAAAGAAATATCCTCAAGTTAGATATATACATTTAGGAATAATAATTATAACAATAAGAGCTTTATTTTATAAATAATCCATCCAACTATTAAAAATAATAGCTAGCATTGAGCTTGATGATTTTTCTTCACGCATAATAGAAGAAATCAAGAACATGTGGGAGAATTGGAACTTACCAAGACTATCAATAGATTCATTACATCTAGATAAAATAGAAGAAATGAATATAGATAATATCCAAGAAGGATAAAGCCAAAAAAAGGAAGACACGTGGGAAAATGACAACCAAGTAAGCAACGTGAGAAAATAAACATTCATGTATGAACAAAAAAGGAGGCAATTTAAAGAAAACGGCATCCAAATGTAAAAAAAAAAAAAGGCAACCTGGAAGCAAATCAATGATGTGACAAGACAAAAAAAAAAGCAACGTGAAAGCAACATGTCAATGATGAGATAATATCCTTATCAAAAAATTGTGCAAGATTTAAAGAAAATTAAATAGAAATCAAGAATTCTCTTATAAAAGGAGAAAAAAGAAAGCCTAAAAAGGGCATCGGAAAAAGCACCAAATTAGTCTATTTCTTTGTAAAAACTTTTCCTTCTACTTTTGTAAAAAAAATTATCTACTAGCTTCCGCCTCCTTCCCCATAAACTATAACAAATTATCACAAATTATTAAACAATTATTGATATAACGCCATTTTTATAGAAATAATTATATTTATCTAATATAAAGATAAATTGATGTATTTTTTTAAATGTGTATGATTGAACCAAAATTAAAATTTCATCTATACATTTGAACCACAATCAAAGTTTCATGTGTATAATTGCACTAAATTAAAGTTCACATATCAAGTTGCTTATTGAATCAAAGTTCATGTATAATTTTGAAATTTATCTCTATATTTTTTATAATGTTATTTGTTAATCCAAATAGTTAATAGGATCATTATTTTGATTAAATTATTATCGTGATTTTTTAAAAGTAATTTACTATTTTAAAAAAATATTTTGGTATTATAAGTTAGAATAAGTGTTTTTTTTTAATCCACATTAGTTACCAAAATCATTAAAGGTGTTATTTATTGAAATTAACTAATGACACCAATTTTTTCCTTTTTTAGTCATTATAAGATAATGGTAAGATTGCAATTTTACTCCCTCTATTACGATCGATTATAAGATAATGGTAAGATTGCAATTTTACTCCCTCTATTACGATCGCATTAAGATTGCAATTTTACTCCCTCTATTACGATCGCATTTGAGATTTAATCTTTATATTTTAATTATCTAGAATTTTGTCATCTAATTTTACAAAGACATTAGTTAGTCCAAATAGTTAACAACCTTAACTATTTATAATTAAGATGATGACTTAAATTCTCTTAAAAACACTTTTTTAATATAAAAAAAAATCTATTTCAGCATGATAAATTAGAAAGGGTAATTTTTTAAGAATCGCTTAAAATTTTTGTGGCTTAAGGATGTAAAAAATTTTCGAACTTTTTTCAAAAAAAGTAATTAAGCCCTCTTTCTTTTTTTTTACACTCAATTGAGCACTTGAACTTTCAAAATTCATCAAAAAGGCCATTAAACTTCTTTATAAAAAAATTAATTAAGCCATTGTTTTTTTCAATCAATTGTGCACTTAAAATTTCAAAATGTATCAAAAAGACCCTTAAAATTTTTCAAAAAAGCTAAGCTCATGTTCTTATTAAAAATTAGAAAAAAATTATAAAAATATTAAATTTTAAAAAATTATATTAAATTTTAATAAAAATTTAAAATTTTATTAAAATTTAGAATTTTTTTTATAAAAATCTTAAAAGAATATAAAATTTTATAAAATCATAAAAATATAAAACACATTAAAAAGTCGCTTTAACAATTAACTTTAATTGTTAATCGTTAAAGTTAACGACCCCTAGTTTTTTTCAATTAAAGTTATCATTTGTCGCAACACAGCTTGACATGTGGGGAAAAATAATAAAAAATAAAATTCAATAAAAGTTATAGAAAAATTACGAAATACTTCTTTTGGTACAATAATATTTATAATTTTTTAACGAAATTTATATTTCTTTACATTTTGTATAAATTTCTTACAACTTTATTAAATTTTATATTTTTATATTTCTATATATTTTATATTTTTTTAATTTTTATTTTTTTCTAATTTTTAATACTTTTAATATTTAATTTTTATTAAAATTTAATAATATTTATAGCTTTTATTTATTTTAATTTTTTAATTTTTTTCTAATTTTTAATAAAAGCAAGGGCTTTATTGCTTTTTTTGAAAAAGTGTTAGGGTTTTTTGATGCATTTTGAAAGTTGAAGCACCCAATTGAGTGCAAAAAAAAAAGTAGAGGCTTAATTGCTTTTTCTGAAAATGTTTGAGGGTATTTTTAATGTATTTTAAAAGTTCAAGTATCCAAATGAATGTAAAAAAATACAAGAGCTTGATTGCTTTTTTGAAAAAAATTGAACATTTTTTGCATTATTAAATTTTTTTTAACAATTTCTCATTTGATTCGATAAAATGTTTGATTTTTTTAATAAAAAAGGATTATTTTAAATATAATTTAAGATAGGTAGGTTTAAGTGGTTGTCTATTTACCCAAAACCAAGCAAAGATAGCATACTAGTTTGGTAATTAAAATAATATTAAAAATGGTTAACAAATGTCGCATAAAACTAAAGGCATGGCAACGATGTTTCTAATTTTAACAAGCACATCCTATGATATTTATGATGGCACTCAACCAAGAGAAGGAAATAACAAAGGAAAGGTTGTTCGCCATTTTAGGTCTGGGAGATTTAATTAACATTCATATTTATTTTTTGACATAATACTTAAAATTATTTATAGTTCCTCCCCAATCTATAAATAGAAGGATAATACGTTTTAATGTACTTGAACCTGCGCCCTCTTGCATTGACAACAATAATTATACCAATTGAGCTAAAACTCTGTAACACCCCTAACCCGAATCCTTGTTGGATCAATGTTATGGAGCATTACTGGAGTCTACAAAATAATTATAAAACATTTCATTTCTTCTAGCATTCATATTAGAAACCAATCAAAATCATATATATTGTCCCTTGAATGGACCCTCGAAGCCTAAAATAAACATTAGAACCGAGTCGGGACTAAATAGGGAACTCAGAGAATTTTTCGCGAAATTTTAAAATTTCGCCCATACACAGGGGTCACAAGCCCGTGTGGACGAAATAGACTATTTTTTCCTAACCTCATTTCTTACTCAACTTATGAACAACTAACCAAACATTTTAGAATATCAACATTATAAGGTAAATTATGCATATACCAAAATACCAAAACACATATAAGCTAATATTTAACCAAATTAACCTATACATGCCAGTATAACCAGAATCAGATTATCCAAAATTACCAACAAAACTGATGGATAGTGTGATATAACTCCGACAAGCTTCCAACCCATTCGAGCTTCCGGTAATTTTCCACATTTCCACCATTTGCATAACACACTAGTCATACGCATATCATTCCATCATAGCTATAGGTTAATGCATTTAAACCTAGACCTTTTTCGAATTAATCACATAACAAATCATTTCATAAGAAATTGCATAACTTAAACCTTACCACTCTTTCATAAGCACAAGTATATTTTCATCTGAGCACTTACCATTTCAATGCATCTTATAATTAAACATATTACCATTCAACCAGTAGTTTGGCACTTGCCTAAGCATCAAGCAACAGCACTAGTTAGTGTACTTTAACATTGACAAGCTTATTTCCTTGACATGTCTCACTTGAATTTATTACTCGTCTCAACATACTTAATTTCCTTCTATCAACGTATCAAAGATAGTCACATATTTACATGTCATGATACATATCATTCTCTTATCGTTTCTTCATAAACATAAATCATTCTATTCATTATATTAATATTTCATGTACCATCATTTTCATGAATTTCGTGTATATGTATTCCAGTAATAGTTCATAATCATGAATATGCATAATTATCAGGTAAGTTTCACATACATGTATTTTCCATGTCATATTTCAATATATTAAATAAATATCATTTCCATATATTTCAAGTTCAATTTCATAATTATTTGTCTCGTGCTCAGATTATTCCATGTCGGAACTTTATTCATTAAATCATTCAAAATATCATCATCATACAAGTAATACTTTTAAGGTATACAAATCTAGAATCATGGATGCACGTATCCATCAATAAATTCTATGAACAAATATCATCATCTCATATTTCCATATACATTTACTTTCCACGTCAAGAACTCAAATAACATATACAAGACATACCAATGCATTTCAAGTACGTTTTCATAATATTTCATTTCGAGTTCAGATTATTTCATATTAGAAAATTTTTCATTAACTCATTTGAAATACCATTTCATACTGATAATACACTCAAGATGTACAGATATATAATCACAATGAACTCATTCATCAACCATGTTCTATGTTCATGTCTCATCAACTCTAGTTCCTTATATCACATAATTCTATGTAACACTTACCAAACTTTGTCAAATTAGAGAACATCTTACTAAATTGAGTACGTCGTTTTTCATTGTGCATTTATGTTGCCATGGCATTGCCATGGTCATACACTCGTATTGCCTTAACCCAGTTATGGTCTTTTCATTAGGATGTCATAATCCAACCATGGTCTTATGTTCATTGATATTCACTGATATTCACTAAAGTCCACTGATGCCATAGCTCAACTATGATCTTCAATAGAATGCCATAGCCCAGCTATGGTCTTACATCTTCACTATGCCATGGTCGAACCATGGTCTTACGTTCACTGATGTTCACTGATATTCACTGAGGTCCACTGATGCCAAAGCCTAACTATGGTCTTTTCACTAGAATGCCATAGCCCAGCTATAGTCTTACATCTTCACTATGCCATGATCCAACCATGGTCTTACGTTCACTAATGTTCACTGATATTCACTAAGATCCGCTGCTGCCATAGCCCAACTATGGTCTTTTCACTAGAATGCCATAGTCTAGCTATGGTCTTACATCTTTACTATGCCATGGTCCAACCATGGTCTTACGTTCACTGGTGTTCACTGAAGTCCACTGATGCCATAACCCAACTCTAGTCTTACATCTTCAGTATGCCATGGTCCAACCATGGTCTTACATTCACTAATGTTCACTGAGGTCCACTAATGACATAGTCCAGCTATGGTCTTTTCACTAGAATTGCATAGCCTAGCTATGGTCTTACAACTTCACTATGCCATGGTCCAATCATGGTCTTACATTCACTAATGTTCACTGATATTCATTGAGGTCCACTAATGTCATAACCCAACTATGGTCTTTTCACTAGAATGCCATAACTCAGCTATGGTCTGACATATTCACTATGCCATGGTCCAACCCTAGTCTTATCCATCAATTCAACCCGACTCAACTAATTTTGCACTGACATATGAGTGTGATGACCCTAGGTCTATTAAAGCATAAACAGGTTCTGAATGTAATAAAAATACATGTTACTATATCATGTGCTTTGCCCTCTTCTCAGGTTCGTACTACATATTATTGAGTTGGTACTCTGGCCTCTGAGTATTGCATAGCAACATCACTTCCTCTTCTCACACCTCCTTTGGAAATTGAATCACCTCTGTCTGATTCTTAACCTCTAGCAGTAGATACAGATCTTTGTGATGTAACGGGTGTAGCACTATTATTTTTTGGACAATCTTTAACAAAATGCTCAATAGATCCACAACGAAAACAATTCTCAGTAATTTTTCAACACTCACTTCAGTGTTTCTTTCCACGGTGTTCACATTTCGGTATTTCAATATCCCATGATGGACCCTTTACACTGCTGGTAGAGATGGTCATCTGTTTTCCACTGTTTCTGTCACCTCTATCTGATCTGAAACTTGGTCTCCAACTACTGCGAAATTCTCTTGATCTTTTCAGTTGCGGATTCGAACTAACAGCCTCAGATCATTTCCCAGTTGAACGAGTAATTTGAGGCTTTTTGTAGAGGCCCAAAACTTATTCCACCATTTTAGCTCTTTCAACCAGATCAACAAACTCAGTTATTCGGTGAGATACCAATTGTACCCGTAATTCATTGCACAACCCTCGTAGAAATCGCTTACAACTATCAACTTTAATCGGTACAAATTCAGCTGCATATCTACTAAGTCTTGAGAATTGCCGCTCATAATCTACCACGGACATCTAACCTTGCTTAAGCATTAAAAATACCTGCTTCTTATCTTCTATATACAGTTCTCTATCATACTTTTTTTCTGAAATTCTTTCTGAAAGAAATCCCAACTTACTTGCTCTATCGATATATGTCGAATCACTGATTCCCACCATACATAGGCTTCCCTTTGTAATAAAGAAACAGCACATAATAAATTCTCCCTAAGAGTACATTCATGCTGTTTTAGGATTCTTTTCGTTGATTCCATCCAATTTTCAGCAGTTGATGAATCAACTCCTTTTAGACCCAAAAATTCTACGGCATCGTACTTATGTAATTCTACTCCTCAATTACAACAATAAATACAATTATGAGTAAACAACATTATTGAAAAATGAACTATTAGTAGATGAAGTCCTTGGGTCCAAGGGTGAAGAAAAAAAAATTGAGCTAAAACTATCATTATACCTTTAATTAATTCCTTTTCTTCTCCTATGCAATTCTACAGTTACATTACAAGTTACAAAGCTATTCCATCAAAAATAGAAAAAAAAAATTAAAGAAGGTAAATTTGCAGTTGAGCTATAAGATAACATAAATAGAAAACTTGTTGCTAGTGAACCCAAAACTCTCCCTATGTATAAATAAGCAACTTCATACACATCACTTATCTAGTTGTTTCCATTACCACCATATTAAATTTTCACTCCTCAATTACAACAATAAATACAATTATGAGTAAACAGCATTATTAAAAAGTGAACTATTAGTAGATGAATGCCTAGTTTAGGTATGTTTATCACAAAAACACTTTTGGGGAGAAGTTAAAATTTTCAGCTTTTGAAAAAAGTATTTTTGGGTCAATTTTGGGCTTGGGAAAAACATTTTCTTTCTAAAAAGGCAACTTGTTTAGGAATGCTTTTGTTCTAAAAGTGTTTTTTTTTTTTTTTTGGTCTCTGAAGTGCTTCTTAGATGCAATACTAAACAAACTCAAAGTCATTGGGTGCAAAAGCCAACAAATTTTTTTAAGGGATGAAATTAAATTATAATTTTTACAATCGTAAAAATGAAATTTTATCATTTGAATAATCTATATTTTTATAATTTTTAAAGGATTAAATCAAATATTTATCATTTTTAAAGGGGACCAAAATGTAATTTTACTTTTACTAATTTAAAATTTTAAAAACTTAAATAGAAAATTTTCTATTTTAGGGGACTGAGCCTGCAAGGCACCTAGCTACGCTATTTGATAAACATGTTAATTTGCATATTTTTTTGTGTTTAATTTGGTTTATTTATGAATTGATCCCTGCTAAATTAGTGTTTTTATGATTTAATCTTGTCAGGGATGCAATTGGTCAAAAATAAGCTAAAGAGGGCCAAATTGAAAGACAATCTTTAAAATGGGGCCAAACAAAAAAGGTGGAAGAAGCCAAGGACACATCAGATATTTTGACTTTGTAAAAGCCAAAAATAGGAAAAATCTTATTTTATCTTAATTTTATTTTTATTTTATATTAAATTAGTTTAAGCTAAATTTAGTAAACCCCATGTATATAAATAGAGGCTTTATGCTCTTAGGATATCATCCCTTAGTTCAACATTCCTACTTCAATTTAGAATTTAATTTCTCTTTTTTTCTCTTTCAATTTGGTGTGAGAATACTATGCATTTCATTTCAATTTCTTTGTTCTTTCTAAATTCGTCCAATTGTCTTCCAAACCCTTTCATTGTCACACAAATTCAATTACCTAACACAACTTGCAAGCATGATTAAATCCATACTACACTAAATTTCATCTTAGCCTTAGGCCAATGTTCTTTCCGATCGAAAATCTTGAGATATGTATTCGTGTTAAAAGATCCTTTCAATCGATATTCACTTTTTTTTCCTAAGTATTGGGATTGACAACTCATCCCTTAAAGTTAATTCGATTTCAAGCCAAATAGTGCGCAACTGGGATTGACAACTCATCCCTTAAAGTTAATTCGATTTCAAGCCAAATAGTGCGCATTGGGTTGGAGTCGTGTTTGCTGACAGTTGGAGAAACGAGTCGGTCATGTTATATTCAATTCTCCGAGAACAAATCGAGAAAGAAGTAATCGGGTTTAAACGACCCATGTGGTTGAGGCCGTTAATTCAAGTTGGATTCATTGACTAAGTATGAAACTAAAGGCTCAATGTTAAATAAACTATCGAATGAATTTAACTTAAGATTGAACACATGCAAAAGAGAGACATGCAGCAAAAATCATGCATATTTACCATTTTACTTACCAATTCAACCTCCCCCACTTAATCTATGCTCGTCCTCAAGCATGTGTTATATGAAATAAATGACAGTAACTTAAGCAACAAGCAAAGAGAAAGGTTAAGAAGACTCCCTACGTGTTTCTAACGATATTGTCGGCGTTGGGAAATAATTGTTAGCATTTAGCACGGCGTGCCCACGCCACCATCATTATTCGACTTTTAAAAAATTCACAATCTCCATTACGTTCCTGAAAATATCAAATTAACTGGATTAAGTAAGTATTTATTTATTTATTTATTTACAACCATCACCCTTGCTTGGATGGATGCAATACAAAAAGCTTTTACCATATTTGAACCTTCAAAAAAAAATTTGCTATAAATATTACGCAGAGAACTAAATGTATGTTACATGATACACATGCCATTAAAACCTCAGCCATAAACTAAATCAGAACCACCACCAAAAACTCATTAAAAAATGGATACAATGAGCAATCACTCGAACGTGGATCAAACAGCGACACAAAAATGGGACAGCACCAGTAGCAAAGCAACCTCGGTAAACACTATTTATATGAACATTGACATCTATGACACTTGGAAGTAATCTTTTATCCTCTAATCTCCAAGCAACACATAGTGTAAACATTTTTATTTTCCTTATCACCATAACAATGAAAGGAGAGTCTATTGAAAGGCTAAGTTTGAATATATGATATAACAGATTATAGAGGTGGTGACTTGGAACAAATAGCATGTTCTTTTAAAATAAAAGTTAAAAGAACAAATAAAATAAAACTTCTAACCAGAAGACTTTTTCATATTAACAGCAAGCATGCATATGAACAAACCCGAAGAACCCCTACAGATTTTGTTGAAAATTTTTCATTTTATGAGAACTTTAAAATATATTCTCAACAAGTAAAGGTAAAAAATTGAATTATAAAATTATTGTTTCATATTCTACTCCATAAAACCTTATTATATGTTTAAAATAATTAAATGATAAATAAAAAATTGATACTTAAAATAAACTACTTACAAATATTGTTAAGAAAAAATAAAGACTTAAATCCTACATTAATTAAATACTAAGTTTTAAAGTTTTCATATATGAAAATCTTCTTGAAATATAATTGAATGAATAAGTTTGTAATATTGCTTTCCATGTCTCAACGTATCATAAAATCTTTATTCTTCTTTATTTCAACTTTTTCCAACTCATAATTCCTTCTTTCGCTTCAATCTCAAGCATTTTCAGTGTTCAGATTTTGTGATGCTTAGGTTAGAAGTATGTTCTTTAGCCAGTTTCGAAATCAAAATCCTCTCCATCAACCTTATGAATTTGCATACACGCTTAACGTACTTGGGGAAAGTTTCCAGGTTGCAATGGCATATTTTTCCTTTGAAGGTCCCCATAATCTCTTCCCATGAAAACGATCATATCATCATTTGTCCCCTGCAAAGGGTTTGTCAAACAAGTTTTGAGCAGACAGCGATAATTGAAGTTCATTGCTAAACTTGAAAAGAAAGTATTTATGAAGCCCTTCCCCCATGAAGGATCATATTTTTCCTTTGAGGAATGACAGTGATCACAATCGCACACCTCATTTGAACAGTTTGAATGTGGACAAAGTATTCGTTCTCAATCAAGGTACCCTGGTTGAGGAAGTTAACCCAAATACTCTTCTACAAGTTAGTCCCCCACGTTTTCAAGCTTTGCTAAAGCTACTGCAATGTAATAGATGTTTGATCTCCGCTCCGGTCAAATGCAAAATCTAGCTACAATTAGCTCCCTTTAGAGACTTCAAAACTTCTTTGGAAGCCAGTTTCTTGGCCATCTTCTTATCACAAGCTGTGGATGCGTGCTTGAATACCTTCCCATTTGCTTCAACCTCTATTGTAATAGAAGAAATGCCATCCTCATGTGAAACAATGGGTTTTCTTAGTTCATAACGCTCCTTTTGACAGAGCTCATATAGCTCTTTGACAGGGTGAACCGTCATAGTCTCTGGAGTTATCATGGGCTCCAACAGTGGCCTTATACTCTGGAATACGATTTCCTTATTGTATCCTGAATCAACAAAAATAGCTCCAGCAAGGGACTCCATCACGTCACCGAGTACCTGTCATAATTAGATCATTTAAGTAACATTCACAACAATGATTTATGCTCTAAGCGAGAGCAATGGTGATAAAAATAATGCTTTTAAGAACCCATTACTCTACACTGCTTCACGAAATAAGGTGAAAACTCTGATAAACAAGCATTGCTTTGTAAATAATCAAGTCAAGAGTGGTAATCGTAATCTTGCAAACCTTGGGGAAAGATTTTTCAGATTCCCAGCCGAAAGTGTATTCCAACGATAATTCCTGAAAACTTTCAACGGTTTCTTTTATATCCTTGTAAAGCTTCTGTGAACTTTGGAGAATGTGCTTATGAAATCCAGCCTTTACAGCTGATAATGCATAGCAATTGTTGTTAACAGATGCTGACCTAAGATCCGTTAATAATCCTGGCGTGATCCCAGGATATTTATTATATAAATGCAGAGTAATAAGATAATCTAAAACGGAGTCCCCTAGAAATTCCAGCCGCTGCAAGGAAAAAGTATTAATTATGGTCTTAAACTTGAAAGAGAAAACGGAACGAACTACCTACAATTATAAGACATTAAGATACAGATAATGAAAAAAAAAATTTGCACCATTAATGTGTCATTCGTATGGCAGATTATCACCTGATAACAACCTGGAATTTCAGCAAGCATATAAGAACCATGGGTTAATGCTTCCACCAACAAAGAAGGGTCTTGGAATGAATAGTGTAAAAGGGACTCAAGGTGCTGGACATTAACAAACTTCTCGGCCCGCACTTCAAAATGTCTTTCATATGGTATATTTGTGAAATCAATACTTATACCGATCCAATCCAAAAATAGTAATCCAGCTGCTTCGCCTCCCGTGCTAAGGTATGCACCAGTAAGTGCCTCAACAACATCAGCAACCTTCTTACACCTTAGCTTTCTTCTCCCTCTAACATATATTTTTTTTGCATTACACAGTGTTTCCTCATTTAATGAGTAACTTCCACAATTATAACCAGGAATCATCCAATCTTTGGGATCAAAAGGCTCATCACGGATAAACCCCTGCAGTTTCCAAAGCATATTAAAGAGAGAACTGACCATATAACAACACAATTGGATAAATTAAATAAATATCTAGAAGACAACTTACCGGAAGTTTCTTCTCACATCCTAGCATGGACAGAGCTGTGTTTGAAATAATTTTGTCCTTCCTAATACTAAGAAGGCCCTCGTGGTGATTTTGATATTTTTTGAAAAGCTGTTGACAGACAGCATACTTCAAAAAAGAGTCACCAAGAGTCTCTAGTGATTCCAAATGAAAGTTTTCTAGGCACTTTTTGGTTGTAATTGCCTCCAAAACCTACCAAAGCTTAGTTGAGCCAAGTCAAATACAACATATAAAATGCAACACTTGACAGTAAATACCACAAGGATGTAATACATACTGTTTGTTCTCTCAATAATACTTCAGTAGAAAATTTTAAGATGTAATACATATTTCTGTAAAGCATAGGTGGCTCTAAATAGAGGAATTCAAAAGTATCCTAGCTCACCTTCATGGTTGGAATCGCAACATTTTGCACGCAATGATCCGAATGCATCTTTTTCAAGCTGGTAGCAAGGAGCAAAGACTCAAGTCGATGCATGATGGACGGAAGACACGTGAAAGAACAAAATGTGCTAATCGATATGGGAGACATCACAACATAACAAAGCTCAGGAGGCAATTCTACCAATGCATTACTTGATTCTGCAACATAAAAAATAATAATAATAATATTAAAATAAACTGAACCGGTATGAAAACTTGGACAAAACCGATTTTGTACCAGATATTACAAAAATCTTAGTTTCTATACAAAAATCTTCCAATATGAAAATTTGTTCTTAACAGTTGAATTCAATTGCATAGATAATCTAAAGCTATCCTTACTAATCTCAGAAAAGGCAAGATGATAAGAGACAACATACCTTTCTCTTTCTGTTTTCTGCACCTTTGAACGTGATTTTGCAAGGGGAAAATATGTCGACCAGCAAGGAAAGAGACTTGACTATAACATAAATTGATACCGTGGCTGTAATGTCACATGAGAATAGAGTTAATAACCAGAAACATAAGCATCACATATTCACATTAATTCTTTGGAAAATTACAAAAGAAATGCTTACCGTTGTTCATAATACTCCTTGTAAGTCATTAAGCGTCCATCAGTCAACCTCAAAAGTGAATTTGCATTTATTTTATTTAAAAGACCACTGATAATATAAGCATGACCATTATGAGGAGTAGAGACCAACGAATTTTGGATCATGCAAGTGCACAACAGACCGCCTTTGGTCTGTATCATACCAGCATTACAGTTCACATGATTCTTCCAGGCCTTTTCATAAGAAAATGTGACAGAAGTAACTGACAACCAATCAATCTGAGGACTCTGGCCCACATAATTTGATGGGAGGAGTAGATAATCAATTTCAGATTTACTCCCTAAGGTATGGTCACATAACACCTCTGCCAACTTTTCAGCTTTACGATCCATAAGTACTTGAAAAACTGCAAGCTGAAACCTTCTACATAAGGTAACCTACCAAAATGGAAAAAGCGCAGAGGGTAAAATGTTAAAATATGAACGGATTAAAATATATTTTCTATTCTTTTCACCCTAGAACAATAATTAAATTTAAAAATATAAAATATATAGTACCTGGTCAGAATTAAGACGTATTAGTCCAATATATTTCATGTTAACCGTTAATGTTCCCCTGTCAACTTCTAACTCAACATTCACACTTTTTTCATCCATGTCAAACTGATTCCTGACAAGAAGCATGATGTTATGAACAGGAACCTCATAATCAAAGTTCTGCTTCAACTCCATTAAGTAGCAGTAGTACTTTGTCATGGAATCCAGTGAACCCTTATTCACTAGTTCAGGTGGAAAGAAAATAGGTTGATCATCATTATAGGGCTTCTTTTCTACAAATCAAATAATTAAATAAAACAAAGGAAAATTAGATACTTCTTCTAACAACTTAAAATATGTTGAAATTACATACATTAATTATAGGAGATAAAGACAATAAAGACATGCATTATTATTACCAATTTCTTCCGCATCATTTTCTTCAAAAACAATATCAGGAACAAGATTGTCTGTTAAAGCACCAATTTGATGGAGTTTCTTGCATGCTTTAAAGCATGCTATTTTCTTGAGGCTTTTTATATTACCCTGAACACAAACAGTTTGTATAGGGCAACTCTTGGGTAGGAGGAGGGTGCAAAGCCCCATTTGCTTGTCTATAACACACCTCGGAATAGGTTTAAAATACCTAGAGAGAACATACAAATATTAAGCCATGAACAAGGCCATAACTAAATAACAATTAAGAAATAAGTCCTTAAATATTAGCAGAACGTGTAACAACCAATATTAATAATCACTAACCCATCTGCAGGGAGACGTGAGCAATAGAAGTACATTAGACCAACACTAGAACTAAGAGTCATACATGCCCCTGTACTTGCAACATGGTAAAACTCTTCATCATCTAAGCCATTACTAAGAGGAGAACAAGGATCGGATGCATGGCATAAAGATTCCTTTCTCATTACATCTCCACTAGTAAGATAGTTCTTCAGTCGAGAATGTGTATAAGAATCCCCGCTACAATAATCAAACCAGAGCATTGTTAAGGCTGTCAAAAGTATAAAAATCAAGCAAATTAATAGGATTCCAAATGCTTTTTACCAAACATTATTGCATAATACTTTTGAAGGTGTTTTATTGGTAACCTTATATATAAAAAGAAAAAGAAAAAAAAAGTCATGTATGGCAGCACTAGTAATAAAGATTTTTAAAACTTGAGAAATAATAGTTGGCAAGGATTAGAAATATAAATTATTACCTCTTCAGCATTAATATATAATCTGAGTTCTGCATTCTAGCACGTCCTCGAGACTGTATGAAACTACAAATTGTTGGTGAAGGATCAAATCTGATAATTAGGTTGCATGATTGAACATCCAAGCCTTCTTCAAGAATAGAAGTTGCAACAATTATGTTAACCTGCAGGAATGGAATACCATCATTCGATTGCCGTTGATAACAGATACATTATTTATCTATTGTACGTGACATACCATGCCTTTGCGGAATTCTTCTACAATTTCATTCTGTCTTTTCCTTGTCTGATTCTGCAATCCAGATTTATTTCCCGCAATGTAACTAGTCTTCCAATTACTGTACTTGGGAAGCAATTCACTTAAAAGCGATTTAAGCACAACAGCTGTTATAACCCTCTCAACAAATATTATACATCTTATGTCCTTCAACACCCTGCATTATTGCACATAACAAAATGTCACAAATGATGAAAAGCAAAAATAAGGGAGATGGAATGAAGAGCTTTGTAGATCAATTTTGTCAAATTCATTTCTTAAAATCCCCGTTACCTTTAGTTGTTTATGTTTAACAACCAGAGTGAAATAAACACATCAAACCATTCTTTAATCTTTGTTGTATTAAATATATTAATGAAGCTGACTATCTTCCTAAAATAAACTTTAAATGATCGGAAAGCAGAAAGATAACTTTCAAAGGAGGCAATACTATATTAGCACTTGGTATACCGATAGAACACCGCATAAAAACATTATCAGTAATAACCATGTTACCTGTATTCGAATAGAGATTCAATAAGACATAAGACTTTTGTGGTAAGAAACCCAGCAGCCACGCTGCCTTTAACATCATTAACTATGGTCCAATCCAGACCTATTTGGGGAAACATAAAAACAGAAGATATTTAAGAAAAATGACAAACACAACATATTATTACCTCACTCTAAGAGGAAAATACAAGTACCAGATGGCATGCATGTTCCAATTGCATGAAAAGCATCCACACTGTAGCTCCTAATAATTTTCTCACCAAAGACATTCAATTTCCCCCACATAAGAAGCTCACTTTCATAACATGAAAAGCACTCTGCAGCCTATTACAAATGAACAGACTTGATGATATACATATATTGCACTTTGGCAAAAATAATTGGCTAAAAAGGTACCTTCAAAGCCAACCAAACACCAAGCTCACGTAAACAATACTTTAAAGCTGAATATATCTTTGATAATTTCTTTCTTGTAGATTTTGCTGCAGAAGCTTCAAGATCCAAATCATTCAACGAACTTTCATGCTAAAAAACAGGGCATCTATTGTCAATACTCAGCATCCTACTAGGAAACGAAAAATGCATATTGAAGTATGAGCAAAAGAATCACATTCACACCTTCAAATTTCGACTAACACCCAGAAGGATAGATAATAATCCATGAGAACACTATTTTCACTCCTATTTGCATCCCAAGTACTAAATTAGTAAAAGAAAATGTGATGCTAAGTGCAAGTTGTGTTAACTATGGATAAAGCAGCCAAAATAAAATCCAAATTTAGTAACTAGTAAAAAGTCACTCATAGAAGAGAAGAAATCTCTCACATTAAACTGGCTACGTAACAAAAGATTTCAACAAAGAATACGCACCTTTTCTTTCAAAACAGTCAGTTCCTTTACCAAGTGTGCACATAAAACATTTGGAATTGCCATATGTTGGTAAAACTTGAACTTTGGAGTCGAAAATGGAACAAACTGAGCAAGCACTGATTCACTTACACACGTATACACCTTCAATAGAGGAAAACATACCATGTAAATATTGAAATGTCATCTTCCTTTAATGACACACTTATGCCTCAAAACATCAAATCATCAACAGAAACATAAAATCTGTAATGAACAGGAAAAAAAAAAAAAGACCTTTGAGTTCATAATCGTCTCCAATTCATGGATCTTCTGCCAATAGGCATCAGCAGAGTTTGCCCCTAAGGTAACAGAGAGGAAAAAAGTTCAAATACTATTAAAAAAAAAAAGGAACACATATAACCAATAACTAAACTAAAAGCTTGAAAATATCACCTTTTGAATTTATAGGAGAAGCAGTCATCCCGAAAATCCTAGGAAGATTAGATGCACCAGCTTCTAACTGGCGATGATAGAATTCCTATAACGAAAAGAAATCCTTGAGCAATATGACAAAACATAAAAATCATGTCTGGCTATAGCTATGAAGAAGTAAAACACACTTAAGGTAAAAAACAGAAAACAACATTTGACCGCTCTACAAGTGTGAGCCGACAATGTCTACAATTTAATTAAACATAGTTAAATGCATAGCTTTCCACATTTTACCATACATATTAATTTTGTGGAGAACTATCATAACATAAGATCATTAAGACAGAACATACAACAAAGCAGTCATACATATATGATAAGAATCACAATGATGCTTATAGTAAACAAAATTAAAATCTAATGAAAGATGGATAGAAAGGCAACTAACTCTCATAATAGAGGCATAAGGGTGCTTTCCTCGGGCATGATGGCATTCATCAATTATCAAAACCTTTATGAAGTTTAGCTTGAAGAAGCTATGCCTCAATCCATCAAGTAAAATTTGAGGTGTCATCACAAGCACCTGTCAATAACAAATACATGTTATTGCTAACTGCAAGTACCATATCTAAGAAAGAAGAAAAATGGACAGTTACTTAGAAACAGAAAACATTATGTAAAACAATTTAAAGAAAATGTCAGTAAAGTAGCCAGTACATCACACATCACATAGCACATACATAATCAACATGATAAAAAAAGAAAGTATTAGCTCTGAATCACCACCATATCAACTAAATGATATATATAGAAAACCCCACCTCATATTTATCTATTTCTTGTTTCCACTTCTCCCCATCCCAAAAGTCGACCTGCATATCTCCCCAATACTTTCCAACATTCAAGTCCGTATGCATTTCCACAGCATCAGCTTGCTAATCATCATGTAAATCAGAAGAGATACAACAAATCAAAAGTTTTTTTCTAAAAACAACATTGATAATGGCTTGAATTGAAAAGAAAGATATGCTATTTGACACACTTGCTTAACCAGGACGACTTTGGGAACCAAGAAGACAGCGAAAAAAGGTGAGGGCTTGCGAATAAGATAGGCATAGCTGCGGAGAAGCATGATGGCGATCATAGTCTTTCCAGATCCAGTTTCCAAGTATGTTATTGTGTTTTGCTTGATAGCTTTCTCTAATGCTTCAAGCTGATAGCTGTTGTATAATAAACAAATGCAGAAAACATCGCAACTTTTTACATTAACTTTTGACATAGTAGACAAAAAAAATGAAGTAACTTTATCCCATATCATCAGCTAAGCTACGGAAAGAAAAATGAGAAGGAACCTCAACCACCTTCTGGCAAAAGGGAGAGGATCAGCAGGGTGCAGTCGAGAACTGTCCGTCTCCATATCAACTGGCTCCATGGCTCACAAAGTTATATTACTTCTCTGCCTGTATAGTGCGAAAAGACAGTGCAAGCTTTGTTATGCCGAAACCTAAATGTTAAGTCAGCAACACTTCCAAATGCCACTTCTTCCCGTCGCATCCGTCTTCAGGACGATCTAGTCACAGGTTTTCACTTCTCAGTGAGCGAAAGATTTGTCCCCGGGTGTACGTTGAAAGCTTCTATAGTAGAACTCATTCGAGAGGGCTTGGTGGTCTTAAGAATGGTTCGGGAAGGGGGTTGTTCTAAAATAAAGTGAAAATGCCATCTCTATGGACCATTCTATGTTATATATTCGGTCTTCATAAATTCATATATAGGTTGAAGTTGATTCGGTGGCTCTTTAAATCGCTGGGAAACGCTCTTCAGGGTTGTGAGGAGGACCCTCTTCCGAAAGATTGGTTAGAGATATTTTTTTGGTACAAAAAACGCTTTTATGCTTTTCTTTTACTGTACCGCCTAATGATGGACGTATATGATGTACAGAACAAAGCGAAGGAAAAAAATCGGGGGAAACACATTACCAGAACAAAGAATCCCAATCATTCTGGTTAAGGTTCTACAGTTCTTATTATTCGCTGATACTTTTTTTTTAGATTTTAGCTGACATAAATATAAAATCAGAGAAACCCTTTCTCTCAACTCACCGCCAAGAACCCAAAAACATATCATCAAGAAAACCAACTTATATGTCTCTGGTAAAGGAGTACTACTTAAAAATGGCTATGAGGAAGTGAAGGTGTAAAATGTTGGATGATCAGTTTGTTCTTGTTTTTGTAATGATACTTTTCAGAGACAGAAGAGAGAGAAGAGAATGCCTGAATTATACAATAATAATAATAATGTGAAGTGACTATTGAAATTTTCCCTGTTTTTGTTTGGGGGGGGAATTTTTCTTCTCTTATAAATTATTTCAAACAAGTTCTAAATATATTTTTTTAATAATATTTTTATATTAAGACCTAAAAGAATTTTTATAAATTAATAAATATTTGATAAGTGATGTAGTAATTTTAAAATTATTTTTTGAAAAAGAAATTGGGGTTACTTTTTGAAGTACCTAATTAAATATTTGTTTTTAAATTAATAAATATTTGATAAGTGATGTAATAATTTTAAATTTACTTTTTGAAAAAAAATTGAGGTTATTTAGTATTGAAGTACCTAATTAAATATTTGTTCTTAAATTAATAAATATTTGATAAGTGATGTAATAATTTTAAAATTATTTTTTGAAAAAAATTGAGGTTACTTAGTGATGAAGTACCTAATTAAATATTTGTTTTTAAATTAATAAATATTTGATAAGTGATATAGTAATTTTAAAATTATTTTTTAAAATGAAATTGAGGTTACTTAACATTGAAGTACCTAATTAAATATTTAATTTTAATTTATAAAATAATATATTTTAACCTTAAACAAATGTTTTTTATTGATTATTAATATCCAATCATAAACTAATATTTCTTTTTGGTATTTCTTTAGATACAATTTCGATGAAAATGTATTTTTTTAATTATTGTTTATCCAAATGTTTTTTATTAATTAGTGATATATTTTAACGTTAATTTATAATGTTATTTTTCAAGAAAACTTTTAATTAATTATTATTATACGTTATTTTTGTTATTATCACATAAATAAAAGATAATTTGATATCCATACGTTAAGAATTTTCTTTCGTAAAAGGGTAAAGGCAGAAGACAGCCTTTACAAATGTAAATGAGTAACCATGCAAAAAGTGGCTATTTTACCCATTTATCCAAAAAAAATTATATTTATAAAAATAACCTAATATTTTTCCAAATAATTTAAAATGAACAATAAAATTGAGTTATGAGAATTAGATGCCAGTACTACTTAAAAAATAATTTTTTAGTTTCAGATACTAGATGGCCCGCACCTATGTATTTTTTTCAAAAAAATTTTTGAGTACTAGTACACTGATGATTGATATCCTTTTATCTAATTAAAAAATATTTTTTGGGGGGTGTGGTGCCTAACCAACAAATGGCTAAAATCACACAACAAAAGAGATTGGGAATATTACAACATAACCTCTCTTTGTTTTCCCATCTTTTTTATTTCCCAAATTTAATTGGATATTTTATATTTTAAAATAATATTAAAATACTTGTCATGTTTTTTTATTATTATTGCATCACTTATAATGTATTTAGCATTTTAATATATTTTCACAATTATAAAATTTAATATTAAAATTAATAAATATTTTTAAAAATATTTTTGTTTGAAGTTCTTAAATAATATCTTAAAATAAGATAACTTTAACAATTTTTATCAAAACTACCTCCAAAAAATTATCATTACATTTAAAAATAAATATAATTTTTATGCGTAATTTATTATTTATACTTGAGTTTAATAACAATCAAGTTACATTTAACGAAATAAAAACATAAATTTAAAAAAATCATAAAAATTCAAATATGATAATATTAGCACGTTATTTTAAATTAATTTTTAAATTTAATAATAATGTGAGTGATGCAATAATAATTAAAAAATGATAAGTAGTTCAATATTGTTTTAAAATTTAAAATATGCAATTAAACTTGGGAAATAAAAAAGATGGAAAAACAAAGAGGGGTTATGTTGCAATATTCTCAATCTCTTTTGTTGGGTGATTTTGGCCATTTGTTGGCGGCACTATACCCCAAAAATTTATTTTTTAATCAGATAAGGGGGTGTCAGCCATCAATGTGCCAGCACCATAAAATTTTTTTAATAGAAAAAATAATGGTGCTGGCCATCTAGTTCCCATAACCCAATTTTACTGTTCATTTCAGGTCATTTAAGTGAATGTTTTTGAATCAGGATCATTTTTGTAAATATTAATTTTTTTGGATTAGATGAGTAAAATAGTCGCAAAAAGTAGGATTATTGGAGATTAATACATCTATTTATACTATGCAAATTTATTGATTTTGGAGGATAGAATTTAATTGTATATTTTTATGATAATAAAAATGTAATTTTACTATTTTAATAGTTCATATCTTTATCATTTTCAAAAGATTAAATTAATTTTTTATAATTTTTAGGGTCAAAGTGTAATTCTATCAGTATTAATATAAATTTTTATAAATTATGAAAGACTTTGTAATGACCCAAAATTCACGGGCATCTAAAATGTACATTATCGAGGCTCCGTCTTAGCAAAATGGGTTCATAAATATTTATTAGAAGTAATTATGGGTTTAGTGGTGTGTCTAATTAGGTTTTTATTAGGTGAATTTTGCTAAATTAAGAGTAATTAGGAAAAAGAACTAAATTGAATAAAGGACAAAGGTTGAATTATAGATTAAAAGAAAATAAAAAGGATCAAAATGGAAAATATGCCATTCCATAATTGAGGCGGCATAAGATTGTAAAAAATCTTAGATTTTTACATGCCTTAATTATATAAATATATAAATTAATTATAAAGTATATTATTAAATTATTTATATTATTAAATAAATTAAAATAAAGACAAATGTGTGGTAATAAAAATACACGTGTAATAATTATATTTCTACACTTGTAATTTAAATGTATATTTATTTATAATTTAAGTATAAAGATATTTATAATTATTAATTAATAAAATATAAAAATAAATAAAATAATGACAAATGGACGGTGATGATAATAGACAAATGTAAAATATATGTGTGTACAATTGTAATATATATATTTATTATTAAATAGATATTTATTATTTATTATTATTTTATAAAATTATAATTTATATTAATTATATTAATATATTATGGAATAAATTAATTTAAGACAAGTGTAGGGTGATGATAATGTGCATTTGTAATACATATATTATTTATTAAATAGATATTTGTTATAATATTATATAATTATTATTAAACTAATAAATAAATAAATCATAAATGAAATAAATGAAATAAGGAAGGAAAAGAAGGAAGAAACAAAAGCTAATTCGAAACAAAGCAGGAAAAAAAAAAAGAAAGAAAAGAAAAAGGAGAAACTAAGGTTTTAAAGCTTGGAGTTTAATTTGGTAAGTCAATTAAGTCTTTTTTACTTAATTTTGATGTTTTAGAAGTTTTAAAACAAAGTTTTATTGAAATTAAGTTGAAGTTTTGAAAACTCTTAGGTTTTTGAATATAGTTAATGTTGAACAATTTGTTGAATTAGGGGCCTAATTGATAAAATTTTTAGTTAGAACTGATTAAAGGATTAAATTGTAAAGTAAGTTATAAGTTTTGTGTTTGAGGGACTAAATTGAAAAAAATTTTAAACTGGGGTTTTATTATGAACATTAGATAGTTAAGTTGAATGTGGAAGGAAATTGAGTAGAAATGGAGTATGAATTGAGTTAGAAAAGTAAATGAATTTAATTAGGATCAAATTGAAATTATTGTAGAAATTGAATAGAAATTCAATTATTTATTGTAAATTAGTGTTATATTAATAGTTAAAATTATTTTAATTTTTGTAGCTAGCAAAGAACCCGAGGCATCGGCACAAAAAGGAAAAGAGAAGATCATCGAGGAGTAATCGCAAATTTCGAGTTTGTATTACTATAATTCAAATTATTTATTATTAAATATTAAATTTTAAATTAGATGTATGGAAAGTAAATTACAAGGTAAGTATCATTACTGAAATGAATGAAATTGAAATGAAGTATGAATATGAATAAGTATTTGATTGTATTTTGATTGGAAAGCGGAAATGATATAAATTGAAAGTATGAGAAAGTGATTAAAATTGAAAGTGAATTTGAAATTGAGAAATGAATTGAAAACCCTATTAACTAGTCGAGCTGAGTCAGATATAATTAGCATGCCATAGGATTGGAAGTGTTCAGGGATATTCGACCTTGAGTCGATTAGGCACTATATGTGTCGTATTAGGCACCATGGGTGTCGTATTACTGCTTCTGGCGAATTGATTATGTACTGAGTACCATTTGCTTTTGCAAAATTTATTAGGCACAATGTGCCGTATTGGTGTGTCTGGTTGGATCCGCGTATCCGTCAAGGTCCGAGTCCTGTTAATTGAGTAAATAAATGAAAAGATTAAAACAAAAGAAATTGATTGTTTGATTTATTGAAGAAATGAGAAAGTTGAAATTGTAAATTGAATGGAGATTGAAATTGGGACTTGCAATTGAAGGACATAAACCAAAGGTTCATGAGATGTTGGATTTGGTTTGATGATGTATAATATTAATTTGATAAATTGTTATCATTGAAAATTTAAAGTTAAAAGTATGAATTAGTACATATTAAATAAATTTGTAATATGTTTGATCTTTATATGTTTATATATGTTTATTGGTTATTATAGTTTGAATTATGGTAATACCACTGAGTGTGAAATACTCAGCGTACGGTTGTTTCCGTGTGTAGGTCAATAGAAGCCAAACGTTCCGGTTCAGCATCCAGATCAATCCCGACTTCAGCACAACTTTGGTGATGTATTTTTCCTTTTGGTAAATGTGGCATGTACCTAGGTCATATATATGGGTCTGATTTCGGTTATAAATAATGGATGGTTTGTAATGTTTTGAACTTAGTTTTAAGTGAAATGGTTAAGAGTATAATATAAAAATTGGCATTAAGTTTGAATAGAAAATAAATGAATTATTAGTCAGTTTGAATAATTTTATGAATGTTTAATTATTAAATTACTATGTTAATGAATTGATTATGATTTAAGTGTATTTGAGTATAAAATTGTTTTTGGTTGTGCTATTGGTTTTGGATTGGTTGTGAGTTGAAAATTACAGGGAATGTTAGATATTTATAAAGAGGTTATATTGAGTTTCAAAAAAAAAAATTCGGAGTACTCGAATAAGTCCCATTCCACTTCTAATACATATTTTGTGCCTCGAGGGTCTATTAAAGGGACTTTATGATTTATTTATATTATGAATGCTAATTAATAGTATAATATTTGTAAGTTGTCCGCATTGTCTTGTAATGCCTCGTAACCCTGTTTTAGAATGGTTTGGGGTTAGGGGGTGTTACAAACTTAAATGAAAAAAATTACATTTTAGGCTTACCAGCCCCTGGCCTCACCACTGACTAATGAATCCATTTATACTACTAAATTTTGTTTTTAATTGGTATAGAATTGTAAGATTAATTATGTGATAATTAATTTAAAATCATAAGTGTAATTTAATATCGATACAAAGTCAAATTATATAATTTATTCAGTTAATACTATTGTTTGTTTAATGTGATGATAAAAAAAGTTAATTATCGTATTAATAAATAGTTAATTAATATTAATTTTGTTCTTATTATACAATGATACAGTGTTGACTACCTTAATAAATATTTCAATGCAAAACTTAAACTCAACGCAAATAATATAATTAAGCTCGAAATCGAGTATGAAAATTGAAATTATTTTTTTCTATGTAAAAGTTTAAACTCAATTAAATTTATTGTTATTTCAAATTAACTTAAATTTGCAAAAATTAAAACATGATGTATCTTAATTTGAAATTCGGATCGGATTCAAGTTCGAACTTTATATTAACTCGATTACACTAAAATACTTTAATAGGGTGGGAGAGAAATCTTGATATTGTTACTAAATCTAGCTTAATTCAAATACAACTTACATATATTCCAACAATAACACATAAACTCAAATAAATCAACATATTGATGCATGGACTTACATAATAAATAAATTAATTATAATATAAAGAGTTATAAAAATCTGTCTAAATTTGAATCTAATAATTTGTAAATTTGTATAATTTAATGTGTAAATGGTAATATTAATTATAATTATAAAATAAGTAATATGCCTTTAATTAATAATAGTGTAAATTAAAATTTATATATAGATATATAGATTTATTGTATTTAAATTAAAAGATACGTTTAATTAATTCGTTTTTTTATATATAAAATATTTACACATAACCAAATGTCGACTTTAAGTGCACGGTATTGGAATCACTAACATTTATTTGCAAATTTGAAATAGGCTTAAATATAAAATTTCTATCTGAACTTATTCACTTCTTTCGGATTAGTACTTAAGGGTATTTTTATCCCAGATTGATCCCATATGTTTCTCTAACGTCATTTATCTTTTAATGATGTGGCAGCATTAGTCAATTGCACGGCACCACGTGAATTGACTTTACATTTTCTAAAAAATACAAGTGTTAAATTAAATTTGATTTTCTTTGTTTCACTTATTTTACATTTTCTCATCAATTTCTTTCAACACATCATTTGATTTTTGATTCATTTGGGTATGCCTTGTTTTCTTCTTTCTTCTCTACTTCACCAGGCTTTTATTCTTGCAAATAAATTGAACCAACCTATAAACACAAGGGAAAAGAAATTACAGATTTGATTGTGATTGTGCATACATTTTGAAGTTGGGTTATTTGTATTGGTTGATTTCGTTTCATCACATTTTTTCAACTTTTCACCAATAAGGGAATAACCGTATATAATATAGGATATCCAAGATGAATCCAGAAATGCATGATCTCCCTACTTTGGATACCCAAGGTGAATTATATTTTTTTAATTTAATTTTATAAATTATATGATATTCAAGATCAACTTGGAAATTGCTCAAAAAATAAACATCTTATTACTTTATATCAAATTTACATACAAGAATAATAGGATTTAAAGTTAAATCAATTTACTTTATATCTATTACTGATCCTCTGATAGAAGAATGTTTGTCTTAGAATTCAAACAAAAAATTCTGAAATTAATGATTTAGCAGAAGATCTAGCAATAAGTTGGACTTCTATTAATGAATATACTAATATAGTAGAATCGAAATCAAAGAAATTAATAATAAAATTATTGAACTTTTTGAACCTAATAAATTCACTACTGAAATACAACCAACATTATTACATTTAAAAGATTTATCAATACTGAGAGATTGGATAATAGAAAAAATAAATAGTGCAAGTGCTTCTAAACCTGTAAGTACTATAAAGTATATGTCATCTAGGGATAAATTATATTTTAAAAATATTGCTATAACAAATACAAATGATAATTTAGTTTTACCCTCAAATACTCAAATAGAGGAAGATGAGGAAAATACATGTACAAGTTCTAGACCTTCAACACCAATAGGAATGAAAACAGTTTATATTCCTATTTTTTCTTCTGAACTAAGTAGAAATTCTAAAAACATTAGAATGGAAGAAATACAAATTTCAATAATTATCCAACGAATGAAACTTGGAACAAATGATGTTATTACATTTTCAAATTTCCAATCCAAGAAATATTACACATATATTAAAACTACATTTCAATTTAGAGAATTTAAAACATATTATTTACATGCTTTAATAGATATTGGAGCTACAACTAGTAGCTGAAGAAAGAATGTCATTCTTTTAGAAAAATGGGAACCTATGAAACATCCAATAAAAGCAATAGGAATAGGTGATAATGAAACCATGATCCAATATAAAGCTGGAAATATACCAATCTACATAAATAATGTAAGATTTGTGATACCTAAAATATTCTGCTTTCATGCAATGTATAGAGATATATTATTAGGAAACAATTTTATATATCAACATTTATTATTTTCTATTGATAAAAAGTTAATTATGTTATCTGTAAAAAAAACTTCTGTAGAAATACAATTAATAGAAAATCATAAATTTATTTGTGATAAAAATTTCGCACCACTAAGAAAAGAACAAATTAAACAACTCGAAACAAGTCACTAGTTGTTTAAAAATTAGAAAATAATTTTAGTGAAGAACCATTAAAATTATGCGAACATAGTCCTAGATATTGTGAAATTAAATTGGAAAATCCCAATAAAATTATTAAAGTTAAACCAATGATCTATACTAAACAAGATATAGATGAATTTGATATACAAATAAAAGAATTATTAGAAAATGGATTAATAGAAACAACTAATCGTCCACATTCTAATCCAACTTTTATGGTTAGAAATCATGCCGAAATAAAAAGAGGAAAAGCTAGAATGATCATTAATTACAAAAGATTAAATCGACTAATTTACCTAAAACGGCCCATTTCCAAGCATATTTACGGAAATGGGCAGATTACACAATTATTTACCGGAAAGGGCTGCTTTTTGCAAAACGAGCCTATGTGGCCGCGTTTAAGGGGGAAATGCCTACAAAGCGCACCCCTGGGGGAGCGCTTTAGCCATGTCAGCCAAAGACGCGCTTACGTGGAAGCATTTTGCTGACATGGCAAAAAGTGCTCCCCTAGGGGCACGCTTTGCTCCGTGTTTTTATATGTTAGGGATATTTGCATGTTTAGTCCCTAGGGTTTTTTTAGGGTTTTTAGGGCTAGGGTTTTGCTAAAATAAGTTAGGGTTTGGTGTTTAGGTTTTTTTTAAATAAGTTAAGGTTTAGAGTTTTAATAGATTTTAAAAATAAATCAAGATTTAGTGTTATTTTATAAAATTTATTTAACTTAGGGTTTATGATTTTTAAATAAACTAAGTAAATTAGGGTTTTTAGGGATTTAAATAATTTAAGTTAGGGTTTTAAATAAATTAGGGTTTAGAATTTATGGGTTTTAAATAAATTAAGTAAATTAGGGTTCTAAGGTTTTAAATAAATTAAATTAGGGTTTAGGTTTAGGGTTAAATTTAATTAAATTAGGGTTTAGTTTTTTAAATAAAATTGTGTTTATTTTTTTAACAAAATTGACTATTTTTACCCTGTAAAAATAATTTAGCAATATTTATTTGAATTATTATAAAAAATGAAAACCATTAAAGCAAATTATAATTTTATAAAAAATATATATAATTTAATTGTGCATATTAAATTTAAATTAATTTTAAATTAACTACTTTTGATTTGAAAATTAACTAGTTTAGTATCAATTACTGTCATTTTGGACATTGTATTTAACATTTTAATATATTTTCACAATTGTAAAATTCAATATTAAAATTAATAAATAGTTTTAAAATACTTTCGTTTGAAGTTCTTAAATAATATATTAAAATAAGATAACTTTAACAATTTTTTATCAAAACCATCTCCAAAAAATTATCATTACATTTAAAAATAAATTTAAATTTTTAGGCTTAATTTATTATTTATACTTGAGTTTAACAACAATCAAGTTACATTTAAAGAAATAAAAATAATTTTTTTAAAAAAATCATGAAAATTCAAATATGATAATATTAGCACATTATTTTAAACTAGTTTTAAATTTAATAATAATGTGAGTGATGCAATAATAATTAAAAAAACATGATAATAGAAAAGATAAATACTGCAAGTACTTCTAAACTTGTAAGTACTATAAACTATATGTCATATGGGGATAAATTATATTTTAAAAATACTGCTATAACAAATACAGATGATAATTTAGTTTTACCCTCAAATACTCAAATAAAGGAAGATGAGGAAAATACATGTACAAGTTCTATGTAACACCCCAAACCCGACCAAGAAGTCTAGACTGAATTCAGGATGCTACTTTGATCACCGAATGATCTTAAGGAAATTTTACAAAAACAAACCCTTTATAACTTAAAAACATTTCTGAGAACATTTATTTCATAGCAAGTCAAAACGTTTAAACATTGAAATTTTGTCAGTAAGTTTAACAGTATAAAATGTATGAATGAAAACTTAAAACAAAAGTTTGTACCACAGTATTATAAATTTTTACAGTTCAAAACCAGAAAACACAATCTGATAATCTAATTTGTCGAAGCTGTCCGAGACCTCTGCATGCCGAGTCTATTAATAGAATCCAGAACTGTACCTGAAAGGAAAACAGAACAGGGGTGAGCTACTTGAGCTTAGTGTGAGAGCAAAGCTACTCGAGCTCAGTGTGAGAGCAAACCAGTTAAACTACAAAAGTGGAAACAGGATACTAAAAGAAGTTTAGAAACATACCATACTTATTGACAGATTGTAACGCACCAATTTCGGCTTTTGTAAATTTGTAACAAAACTGATTATCTATTGTTGAAACCATTTTTCAATTTTGGAAAAAACAGGGATCGACTTTAAAATATATGGAGTTGCCACCAATCCTTTTTGTTTAGGTGTGATTGGATCACCTTATAAAACATTTTGTTTTATAAGAAGGAATTAATTTTGGTCTACAAAATCCAAGAAAACAGGTTCGGGAGTCGGTTACGTACGAGGAAGGGTTAACACCCTCGTAACACCCAAAATTGATATCGGATTGATTAATTAATGTCCTATTGTCAAAAAATTTTTTGAAAAGATTCAAAATACAATTCCTTTTAAAAATATTTGGATAATTCGAATTGGATATTGAAATTTTCCTGTTCCGAAGGAATAAAATATCATATCCAGCACGTTAGGATACGATATTTCAAACCCTCGATACCAAGATCATCTCATGATTTCCAAAATTCTTGCATTGAAATTTAAAAGGATATTCGGTTATTTGGTCAAACGGTTAATCGAAACCCAGCACGTTATGGCACAATTTCCTGAACTTCCAAACACGAAATACATCCTTGTTTTTAATTTAAGAAAACATGGACGAAATTCTAAAAGGATATTTAATTATTTGGTCAAACGGAAAATTGAAATCCAACACGTTAGGGCACGATTTCTCGAACTTACAAACACGAAATATTGCCTCTTTTTTAAAAATCCTTATCTCGAAATACAAAATGTCATATCCAGTGAGTTAGGACACAACACCTCGAATTCTTGAGAATAAGCTTTTATTTGAAACTTATACATTTTGATTGAAAAGGGGTACTCGATTACTTAGTTTCAACTAGGAAAATTGGAACCCAGTAAGTTAGGGCACAATCTTCTCGAAGATGCCAAATATCGAGCATTGCCTTATTTTGAAAACTTTAGAGCAAAATGATTTTAAAACTTAAATGATATTAAAACACGACATTTTAAGCGAATAAAATGCGATGGAATAACAATGTACAACGCAAAGTAATAATTCATAAACAAAATGTTATAATAATGAATCACAAATAACAAATAAATACAAAATAAGAAAATCTAAAATAAAATATAAAACAATTCTAAGCAAATAATACATAAAAAAGATTTAAAATGGATGTTATAAAAGCGATTTAAAGTATATAAAATAATTAAAAAAAAGATTAGTATCCATTCAAGATAAAATAATATATATATAAACAATTCAAAATATATAATGTGTAAAAAAAAGTTTAAAATACATAACATATGAAAATATTAAAGTAAATAACGTATAAATATTTGAAATGAGCGTTATATAAAAAGTTAAAATAGATAATAAAAAAAATAAAAAAATAAATAAATAAATAGAATGTTAATAAAAAGATTAAAAAAACATATATAAGAAAAATAATAATGAAAATAATATTAGTATATACATAGAAATAGAAATATAATAATAGTAGAAATATAAATAGATAAATAAAATTAGATAAATAATAATAGTATTAGAATAACAAAATAAATATAAATAGAAATATAATAATAATAGCAATAATATATTAAATTAGTTAATTTGATAATAAAATAGCGAAAATAAAAAAAAGATTAAATCGAACCTTAAAGCAAAATTTTGGAGTAAATAAAAAATAAATAATAGGAAATGGACCAATTTGAACGTGCGAATAACAAGGAGGGACCAAAAGGGAGATATTCCCCACCCTCTAAAACGCACAGCTTCAAGGAGGACCAAAATGCAGTCAAAACAAATTTTACGGCCAAAAAAATGAAAACTTAATTGCAAAACAAACAAAAAAAATGGAAGGGCTAAAAGTAATTGGACGAATTTAGAAAAGACAAAGAAGTTGAAATGAAATGGACAAAATTATCACGTAATTGCAAGAGAAAAGAAAATAATTCAATTCCAATAGAAATAGGAAAAGAGAGAATAATCCAATTCCAAATTGAAGTAAGAATACTCAAGTCCTCCCCCTTTCAAAGAACAAGATACCCCTATTTATATGCATGGGGTTTACTAAAAATAGCCTAACTAATTTAATAATAAAATAAAATAAAATAATATCTTCCTATTTTAGCCTTTTACCAAGTCAACAAAATTTGAGGACCCCTTGGTTTTCTCCATCGTTATGATTGGGCCACAATTTAATGATTGTTTTTCAATTTAGCCATTTTTGGCTTGTTTTCGTCCAATTGCATCCTTTGGCTTCGGTTATTATTTTTTCGGGCCCAGGCCAAAATTGGCCCATTACATCTACTTTAGTGGTTAAATGCCTTGGGTGTGTCTAAGAAGTCTTGGGTTCAAGCCTTGACTTGGGTAAAATTTTTGTTTTTCTGTGATTAAATCCCTATCAATTGTTGGTAAGTTATTAACAAAATGGGCCTGCGGTTATGGTGGTTATGTGGAGTGTAACTAAGCTAAAGGTCATTGGTTCGAGACTCTGCGAAAGCAAGGGGGTTAATTCTTTTTGCTACAGATGGCGTGTGGGTGTTTGGGATGGGCTAGAATACTGAAGTGGTTGAGTAGTTGAAGGTTAGTGAAAGCAAATTGGGGGATTAGGGTGTTATTGAGATTTTAGTTTATCTTTTCCCTATTTATTGAAATTTCTCTATTTTCCCAAAAGTCTCTATCGTTCCTCATTCTCTTCCCTATTACTGCTGTTTTTCACACTTTCCCCTTACCCTCAAACTCGATTTTTGCCTTTTTTCATCGTTATTGCATATCTCTGTATTTAGTGCATATTAGGGGATAATCAAGGATCTGTGAACTGCTTTTTGGCACTTTAGTATCGAGAAATAACCATTGTTTATTGAAGCTTCTAGAGTGCTTGTGGTTGGGTTAGCAGTGAAAACAAACTAGGTGGTACTCGAATGCACATAAAACGAGGTTTCAGCGAAAGCCAAAAACCAGTTTGTCAAAGCTACACGGGCGTGTGGTTGCCCGTGTGGTAGGCCGTGTGACTGAACATGGCAATTTGATCAATGAGCTAGGCTATGCACGTATGACACGGGCGTATAATAGGGTCATGTGATGGCCGGCGAGGCCGTGTGCAAGACACGGGCTTCACCAATTAGGTTGTGTGGGCCATACAAACGTGTGGGCCTACACGGGCGTGTGGAATATTGGGCCAGGCCATGTGATCCACATGGGCAGACCAACACGGGCTTGTAAACCCATTTTCACTGATTTTATTGCTAAAGTTGTACGGGTCGCCCCAGTCGAAATGATTGTATTATTGAGATTACTTAGATCCTTGATTGAATGAAATGATTGTATGACTGATATCTATTATTGAGCATGATTATATTTCACTGAACTGACATTATATGTACCGTTATCATAGCATGTCATATTATAACTGTATGTTGTATTGCATGGGGTGGGATGATATGATTGAAGGAAGTGTACTGAAAGGCTTCAAACCTGATATACTGGTAGCTCAGCTGCAAATTACTGATGGTTTTAAGCCTAATATACCAGCAGCTCCGCTGCAAATTTCTGTTTAGTACCGCAACCGGTGCTAATTGTAAGTGTAGGGATGGGTGGGTGATTTAATCCCCACAGTAAGTGTAGGGTTGGATGGAGATGGTGTATAGTGGATGGCTGGGTAGGATTTGTATTCTATTTTTCTGCATTACTACTTACTGTTACTATAACAAGCTAAGGTTCTACTGATTATTGATACTGTGACGGGCTAAGGCCTTACTGCATGACTGCTACTATACTAATGGGTTAAGGCCCAAACTAAAACTATCACTCGAACTAAAATGGGCTTAGGCCCAGACTGTGTGTTTCTGTTTACTGATTGCTTGACTATTGTCTGTGGGGATTATACACTAAGTTTTCTTAAACTCACTCATTCTATTTATTCTGTACAGGTAATCCTCAGACATAGGCGAATCGATGCGGCGGAGGACTTAGCGATAGTCACACGACCTCTTTTACATTACTTCGTACTTATTTATGATTTTAAATTTTACTTTGGTATTTTACTGTAATTATGGTCTTTACGGATTTTGGGTTTTAATTTGGGTTACTGTTTTACTGTTTTATGATTTATATCTGCTACATGTAAGAAAATTTAGGTTTTCAAAAGAAACAAATGTTTTATCAAAATACTCACGATTACGAAAAACTAAATTGAAAGCTTCCGCAAAGAATAAGGTTTTGGGAAGCGATCAATATGATTTTATAATTAGCAAGTGATAATGGGAAGTAGTTAAACAGAAAAGTGGTTTTAGTGACGACATAGTTTTCGAAAGCACTTTCATATGACATCGCCAGATTCTGCCATAATGTCTAGGCCAGATTCTGCCATAACGTCTAGGCCAGATTCAGCCATAACGTCTAGGCTAGATTCTGCCATAATGTATGGTACACCGAGTCTTCAACGCCAATCCTGTAAGTCCTCTAAAATTGTTATGTGAAATTTTTATATGTTTTAAACTAAAATTCTTATAGGTAGTATATACTAAGACCACTATAGATAGACTGGACTGAAAACACTCGAGATAGTGTATACTGAGACTGTAGTAAAACTAGTAGACACTGTGTTGTTCAAAAACAAACTATACACATCTGATACTACTTCACATAAGATATCCACTAATAATTACTGAAACTACAAATTGATACAGAAAACTATAAATACAGATAAACACACTTAGACAATGAGCAAGAGAGGTACTCGGGGAAAGGTACAAGAGGTCATAGTAGAAGCCGTAGAGGGGCTCGAGCTAGGTCCTTGTCATCAGGCAATCTGCCTAATCTGGATACTAGTGAGATGCCCGTTTCACCGGTGATTGAGATTGGATCTGGGTCTCATGATCGTGCGGCTAGGGACGACGCACTGTCTCAAACCATGTTACGAATTTTAGAAAGGATCGCTAGGCCCAATACTGGCACTGAAAGCTGAGGGTCAGTTACGAAACTATCCCAGTCTAATAGAGTTGAGATATTTAGGGGTGTCGCTGGGGTTACACCTAATGTGGCTGAGTATTGGATTAAGGCCACAGAGAGGATTATGGACGATATAGACTGCATCTCCGAGCAGAAACTAAAGAGTGCTGTGTCGCTGCTACATGATAAGGCATATTAGTAATGGCTCACTATTAAGAAGGGCACTGAGCCTGAACGACTGTCCTGGGAATATTTGATAGTTATGTGGGTGACAGTTATGTGGATACCCGTAGGAGGGAGTTCCTATATTTGACCTAGGATGATAGATAAGTGGGTGAGTATGTGATCGAATTTCTGCGACTGAGCTACTATGCGCGAGGTATGGTGGCGACTAAATAGGAGCGATGCGTTGGCTTCAAGAATGGCCCCAGGGATAATCTAAGGGTTCTAATAACTCCATAGAGGGAGCAAGATTTCTCTATATTGGTTGATGAGGCGATGATCGTCGAGGAGGTTAAGCGTACTGAGCACCAGAACTGTGAGAAATAAAAAGGTAGGAACAAGAAGGATTCAGAGCCCTCGAGTTCCATTCAGAGGTATAAGAAAAATTGCTAGAGTTGATGGATCGAATAGAGTTGAGGCCCTGTTGCTACTACTGGACAACAACCATGCATTGACTATGGTAGACGCCATTAGAGCGAGTGCTGAAAAAAGACTGGGGGCGTGTTTGAGGTGCGATTCTTTAGAGCACCGTATTAGAGACTGTTTGTAGAGGCCTGATCAAATGTAAGCTCTAGGTATGGGTATTGCACAATCGTCGAGGGGTGTTCAGCAGCCACTGAGAGGCCGCGGTCAGGCCAGACATAGTAATGGGTTTGGTCGTAGGCAGAGAACATCGGGCAGATGTACTAATCAGACTAAGGTGAGGCAATTACCTCTAGTTTATGCTGCACGTCAATGAGAGGATGGAGATGCTCATGACGTCGTCATGGGTACATTATTTATATATGATGTATCGTATACTGCATTGATAGATATAGGATCCACTCACTCCTAAATAACTTGTACTGTATCTGAGAAGTTGGGTATATTAGTTGAGAGCACTGCGAGTGAGTTCACTGTACTGAGTTTGTTGGGGCAATCGATAAGGGTTAATAAATTGTTTAGAAACGTCCCTCTAAAAGTTCAAAGGGTTATCTTTTTGGCTGATCTGATAGAATTTCCATTGGAAAGTTTGATCTGTTATTAGGGATGGACTGGTTGGTAAAGCACCGAGTCAGCTTGGATTATACTAACAAAAAGATTGGATTAAAAATCGAGAAGGATGTTGAGGTACTCATAATTGGGGAACACCGAAATTATCTATCGAATGTGATTTCTGCACTAGTGGAAGAAAAGTTGGTTCGTAAGGGATGTGAGGCGTACTTGACCTATATAAATGTTTCTGGGGATTCTTCGATTAAAAACGTCAGAGCGGTTAACGATTTTCTAGACGTTTTTCCTGATGAGTTACCTGGGATACCTCTAAACTTTAAAGCAGAGTTTGGTATTGATTTCATTCCTTGTACAGCTTCGGTGTCCATCGCTCCTTATCATATGGCACTGAAGGAGCTAGTGAAGCTTAAGGCTCAAATTCGTAAGTATTGGATCATCGGTTTATCCACCCTAGTATGCCTCCGTAGGGAGTACCGTTTCTGTTTGTGAAAAAAAGGATGGATCCATGCGTATGTGTATTGATTACCGGCAACTGAACAAGTTAACCATCAAGAATAAATACCATTTGCCGATGATAGACGATCTGTTCGACCAGTTCCGAGGAGTTTCAATTTTCTCTAAGATTGACTTATGATATGGGTACAATCAGTTGAGGGTTAAGGAAGTTGATGTTCATAAGACAGAATTTAAGACTTGCTATGGTCATTATAGGTTGCTAATGATGGCTTTTGGACTGGCAAATGCACCGACAACTTTTATAGATCTGATGAACAGTGTGTTCTAACCCTATCTATATCAGTTTGTAATGGTATTTATTGATGACATACTGGTGTATTCGAGGACTGAGAATGAGTATGACGAACATGTCAGAGTGGTTCTATAGGTTTTGCAAAGAAACAATTATACACCAAGTTTAGTAAATGTCAGTTCTGGTTATAAGAAGTAACATTTCTATGCCATGTTGTATTTGTTGAGAGGATTAGGGTCAATCCTTGAAAGATTCAGGCTGTGTTAGATTGGAAGTAGCCTAAGACTGTATCTGAGATCCACAGTTTTCTAAGACTGGCAGGGTATTATCAACGATTTGTAGAGGGCTTTTTACTAATTGCAGCACCCTTGACTAAGCTGCTACGTAAGGGTGTGTCGTTTAACTAGACTAATGCGCAGTAAGAGAGCTTTGGGAAGCTCAAGACTGTACTGACGGAGACCCTTATTTTGATACAGCTAAAGTCTGAATAAGAGTTTACCACTTACAGTGATACATCACATGTTGATTTGGGATGAGTGTTGATACAGGATGGTAAGGTGGTAGTTTATACATCTCATCAACTTAAGATTCATGAGGTGAATTATATGATACATGACTTGAAGTTTACCGCTGTGGTCTTCGCATTGAAAATTTAAAGGCATTATCTGTATGGTGAGAAGTGTATCATCCATACTGATCACAAAAGCCTTAAGTACCTTTTCACTCAAAATAAATTGAATCTTAGGCAGCGTAGATAGATTAAGCTACTTAAGGACTATGACTGTGCGATTGAATACCATCCTGGTAAGGCGAATGTGGTGGCCAACGCACTCAGCCATAGGGCTATGAATATTCTGAAGGTGATGTTTGCTTGCCTCAGTTTATTTGATGATGGTAGTCTGCTAGTCGAACTTCAAGTTAGGCCTACATAGATCAAGCAAATTAAGAGTAAGCAGTTGGAGTATGAGTCTTTGGGTATTTACTTCCAACATGTTAATGGTGGAAACACTTCAGACATTGGACTGAATAGCGAAGGGGTACATTGTTTTTATGGGAGAATTTATGTACCGAAAAATATTGATTTGAGGCAGTCGATACTGAGAGAGGCGCATAGTAGCCCTTATACTGTGCGTCCTAGCGAAAATAAGATGAACCGAGGCCTTCGTGAGCTATACTGGTGACCGGATCTTACACAAGAGGTTACCGAATTAGTGGCTCAGTATCTAACATGCCAGTAGGTTAAAGCTAAGCATCAACTACCTTCGGGCTTGTTGCAGGCAGTCAAGATTTTGCTTTAAAAGTAGGAGCGAGTAACTATGGATTTCATTAGTGGGTTAGTGATAAACCATAATATGTCCATATTTTTACCCCATGCTTGGTATATTTTATGGATAATTTATCATTAGAATTATGAAATTTGATGCTCCTAATACTTCAATTTCATGTTTTATACTTATGTGAGCATAAGGAAGAGAAAAGAGTAAAGAACGAGCCAAAAACAGACAAAATGAGCCCAAGTCAGCATTAACGCGGCCTAAGGCATTATCACACGGGTAAACCACATGCCCGTGTTGACTTCTTAGTGTTGAACACGACCTGAGCAACTTCACACAAACGTGTCCCTGTCAAGCCCTACTTCAATTTCACGCGGAAAAAGCTAATTTTTGGGTATTTTGGGCATTCCAAAGTCTATAAAAACATCCTAAGAGAGGAACAAATAGACACACGGAGTAGAAAGCAAGGAATTTCTCCACCAATTGATTCATCTCGAAGGATCTACATCAAGACTGAAAATCTCCCTTCAATTTCTCTTGAAGTTTTTAGGTTCTTTATTTTTTGTTATTTTCCCAATTTTGAGATGTTTTCCTTTACAATTATGAACTAAATACCCTAAATACCTAAAGGGGGTGAAACCTAAGATGAATCTTGTTATTATTTTTTGAATCATATGATGATAAATACTTGATTTGTTCTTAATTGTGTTCTTTATTTTTGTGTTAATATTTCAGGATATTAATATAAGTTGAATGTGCTTATGTAGTGGAGCAAAAGTCCCTATCTAAGAGTAGAACCACACAATTAAGTGGAGTTGATTGCAATCCTAGACATAGGATGACGAAAATCTGCCGGATTAGAGTCAAATCTAATAAGGGAATCTATAGATCGAGTTAATGTAACACTAGGGGTTTTAATTAAAAAGAAATTTCAGTTAATCAACCTAGGGTTAGTTGTTCTTAGTCTTGAAGAGATATTAACATAAATTAGGGATTTCTACAGATCAAGTCAAGTGAATAAATCGTCTAGTTTAGAATCGGATAGCAAGTGAAGTCTAGATGGATTCTTTCTTGGGAATTGTCTTAATCAATCAGCTTTCCAAAAACATTTTCCCCAATTTACTCTGTATCGTATTCTTAGTTAATTAATTAGTCTAGTTTAATTAGTTAAAATAAATCCCCTTTTATTTTTAGGCTAGATAATAAAAATAAGGTTAATACTAGTACTTTTAGTCCCTGTGGGTTCGACATCCCGGTCTTGCCATAAGCTATACTACTGTTTGATAGGTGCGCTTGCCTTTATCGTGATAATAGTTAGTCTTACAGGTTTGACCATCATAAATATTTCACATCAGTTACCTCTCACACTCACTAAGAAGGATTTTGTATAGGTCATCATGGATCAATTGACCAAGTTTGCCCACTTCGTACCAGTTCGTAATTACTATTCCCTGCAGAAGCTGGCCAAACTATATGTGTCTGAGATAGTAAGACTGCATAGGGTACCAGTTTAGATAATATCTGATAGGGATCCTCTGCCACACGCCCGTGTCCTCTGGCCGTGTAGAATAACCTAGGTTGTGTGGGAGTTAAAGCGCCTGTGTGGAAGGATGCACACGCCCGTGTGGTTGAAGCACATGCCCCTGTGAACTAGGAATACGGCCGTGTGAACGGGCTGTGTAACTCACTGTTCAAATTTGCTAAAATAAAGTGCAGGGCAGATACGACCATGTGAAAGTCTCGTTGAAATAGTTCTGACGGTTTAATAATCTTCTCACTTCCATTTGGAGTTCTTAGTTACTTCGGCAGGTTGAATCTTAGCGATGAAATAATATAATTAATTCAAAATTCATTGGATGATTGTATCATTAACCATTTCTTTATTTTTATGTGAGGAACTTATCATGGATCCACTAATTTCTGCCACTTCCGTTATTGCTGTTGGGTTAGCTGTCAGGCTTGCTTCTATTGCACCTGGAGTTGGTCAAGGTACTACTGCGGGCCAAGCTGTAGAAGGTATCGCGAGAGATCCTGAGGCGGAGGGAAAAATACGAGGTACTTCATTGCTTAGTTTGGCTTTTATGGAAGCCTTAACAATTTATGGGCTGGTTGTAGCATTGGTACTCTTATTTGTGAATCCCTTTGTTTAATCCTATAAACATGAGAATTTTGTATTTTTTTCTTATTTTATGGCCCTACCAGACACTGCCGTATGTCCAAAACACACACCCGTATGGGACCCCTAAATCTCCAAATCAGCCACACGGCTGTGTGGCACAAATCACCTAATCTCTAATCCTCAATCACACATGCCTGTGTACCTAAGGGACACGATCATGTAAAAATCGAAAAAAATCTCCAAATAGGCCACACGGCTGTATGGCACCAAATTTTGCCTGGAAACCCTAATTCTTAACTCCACACGGCTGTGTGAACCAGTACATGCCCATGTGGTCATGAAATCACCTGCAAACAGCCTAAAAATCAAGCTTTTCCAGCCATTAAAATGGCCTCCAATCATAACACACTAACTTTCAAGATATTATAGACAATACAAGCCTCAATTGTTCACTTAACGAAACACACAAAAAGGATTATCGAATTCCCCAATAAATCAATAATATGTAAGTATATTTAAAGAGGTTGAATCCCACATCTGATTCATGATTGAAGACGTTTAGACACCGACTTGACAACGAGGAAGCGACTCCCCAAAATCTGTAGACTAAATCATTTCCAAAAGCAAATAAAAGAGCAAAAAGAAAACAAAGAGAGGGAGAAGAGAGGATAACGTGAAAAGAATAAAAAAATAACCAAAATAAAATAAAATATAACAATAAACTAAAATAAATAATTATTTAAAACTAAATAATCATTTAATCTTAAAGCTAATCTGCTACTTAATATTATAAAAAATTTATCTCTCAAAATGCACACATAAAGACTTGTACCCAAAACTCAGAGGTAAACTAACGCACATCTAACCACCAGACCAGCAGTCCATTCTTACACTTAAATGCGCAACTAAACACAATAGTGTAACCTTCTTACTGACCCTAACCAGAAAACTCAAAAACTTCTAACCCTAAAATTCAGGGCATTACAACTCATCCATCCTCAAAGAAATCTCGTCCCTAAAATTTCCAACCAATAGAATAATGGTATAATACACACTATACTACCAAGCTCCAGCTGCGCACTCTAGCTCGAGCTGTACCATATTAAACTTAAGAACTCATACATACACCTAGAACAATTAACCACTGTAGTAGGTACACAGTTCTCACACACAATTACTATGATCTAATCAATAAAACAAAACATTTACCACAATACCTGTCTCAAAATCGTCGAGGACACTCTCGAATCTGATGACCTATAGAACTGCATCTAAGACACATCACAACTTCTTTTATCAATCGTTTGAACTACGTTTCTTACAATGTTCAAAAAATGGAGCGCTCGCACCACTGCTGGTACCTTCCGTAAAACCGCTATTGTCACTCAAATGCATTCTAGCACGCTTCGCAAAACAAGGCTCCAATCTTAGAGGACTATGATCTATTTTTTTCATACTATCCTTACACCTAGCTTAAAGCGTTTCACTAGTCCCCCTTGTCCTAGTTGCAAACACTTTCTCTAAAACATACCTCATGATCGTAATCTCGAGTGATGTTGATGAAGTAATAAAATCTGATCGTACCTAGAAACTAACTAATATCACGATAAAAAGGGAAGTGCACTTATCGAGTAATAGTATAGTTAGTGGTAAGACCGGAATATCAAATCCACGAAACTATAAGTACTAGTAATGACTTTCTTCCTATTATCTAGCCTAAAAATAAATGGGGTTTTGTTTCTAAATTAACTATTCTAAACTAAATTGAAAAGGAAGCGGCAAGGAGTAAAGAGAGAGATTGTTTTTTGGGAAAACTAATTGATTAAGACAATACATAAGGAAGGAATCCACCTAGACTTCACTTGTTATCTAACTCTGAGCCAGACGATTTCTTTATTTGACTTGATCCTTAGAGATCCCTAATTTATGTTAATACCTCTGTCGAGGATAAAAACAACAAATCCTAGGTTGATTAACCAAAATCTCTTTCTAGTTAAAACATCTAGTCTCGCATTAATTCGATCTATGACTCCCCATATTAGATTTGACTCTAATCCGGTAGATTTTCGTCGTCCTATGTCTAAGACTGCAATCAACTCCGCTTAATTGTGTTGGATCTACTCCTATGCAGGGACTTTTGCTCCTCTACATAAGCACATTCGACTTAAATCAAAATTCTGGAAATATCAATTTAAGAAATAAAAACACAATTAAGAACAAATCAAATATTTACCACACAGCTCAGATAATAATAACAAGATCTATTTTAGGTTTCATTCCCCTTAGATATTTGGGGTTTTAGTTCATAATTATAAAAGAAAACATCTCAGAAGAAATAAAATAACAAAACATAAGAAAACCCCAAATTCCTAGAAGGATTGAAAGGAGATCCTCTGTCTTGATGTAGATACTGGCTTCTGAGATGGATCAATCAGTTTCCTTCGAGTAATTCCCTACCTTTAGCTTCCCGTCTTGGTGGGAATAAGTCACAAATTGTAGTTGCCTCCTATGGCCTTTATATAGAGCTTTGGAATGCCTTTCTTAGCCTCTAAATATTCTTTTCCGAGTGAAATTGAACTTTCTCACGACAGGGACACGCCCGTGTGGATCAACTTCCAGGCCGTGCTCGAGCCTGTTAAGGTGGCACTGATACAGCCGTGTGGCGAACCTCCAGGCTGTGTTGTTTTCATACTTTGGCCTATTTTCTCCGTTTTCGTCCCGTTTCTCGTTCTTTTCACTTCCCTATACGCACCTGAGTATAAAACATAAAATTAAGGGTTTAAGAGTATCAAATTCCACAAATCAATAAATAATTCATCCAGAAATAGTGCTAAGCATAGGGTAAAAATATGTATATTTTACGGTTTATCACCTCATTGCTCGAGTCAATGCCTTAATACTAGCTTCGGGTTATGCTACCTGAAGTTGGCAAAACTGTACCATCCTCCGACTCTTGAACAGACACACGTTCCGGAGAAGTAGACAACTCCTCCCGATTTCGATTACCTTCAGAGTCCATGTCCGTCTTGTCTCTAACTTAGAATATCTAAATTTTTAGAACACAAACATAATTGAAATACAAGAATCTATGTTCCTAATCTTACAGTTTCAAATTTCTACCTGGACCAGCATCGGAGTCTCGGATATTTTATCTCTTCATATCATTAAAACGCATGACATTTCAAAATATTGTGGTACAATTAATCAAAACCCCTTTTTTTTAACAAACATACGTGCATACAGTTATGTAAAAACATAGGCCGAGTTTTTGAAAAGTTGGCTTTGATAATACTTAATGTAACACCCTAAACCCGGCCTAGAAGTTTAGACCAAATTTCGAGTGTTACATTGATCACTGAAGTGACGGTAGGAAAGTTTTACAAAAACAAGCTATCTCGAAAACCCATAACAAACGTGTTTATCTCCTTACAAACCAAGAATACTTAATCTTACGAAATTCATACAGAAAACATTTCAGTTAAAATTAATTTATGAGCAAAAGTAGATTTAGGAGAAAAACCAAAAGGTGGACTTGTACCACAACTTTTACAAATCTTACAATACAAAAACCATATAACAAAATAGAAACTGAAAATAAAGACCATTATTTTATTTTCCACCAAGACTGTCCGAGACCTCCGCGTACCAAATCCAGCATCAAAATTAAAAAAAAGTACCTGAAAGGGAAACAAATGGGGGTGAGCTACACCAGCTTAATGTGAGTTCAAAAGCAAACTAGCTACAGAACCATAGAATAAGATGCCAGATAGCAGTTCACTACAGATACGTACTTATAGAGATATACAGAACCAAGAGGCAAACTCAAAACTGACGTGCCAACAAAAAATAACAATTCAAGCACAAAAAACACATACAGACACATAGTCACAAGTACTATTTAGCTAGACAGAAACAATCAAATAGTTTTACACGTAGAATATTCAAACAGATGCGTATGAATGCAGTTAAGTAATAAAACTTACCTATCCAGCCAAAACACCACTCCATCCCCCTATCACACTCCAAATGAGCCGATTAAACTCATCCAACCAAAACACACCACAAAAGACCTCAAAAAGCCCATCCAACCCTATACACCGTGTATGTAGAGTAAGCCACTCAAATATATTACGTAGCAAAGCTGTCGTATAAGCAATACAATGCAATGCTGTAATCCACTGTACAATTATGTTGCAGTTTGAACTGCAAGATTAGATAATAGTACGCAGCAAAACTGACGTACATGCAGTACATGGAGATAAATCACTGTACAAATAAGTTGTAGTAGAAATGTCAGATCAGATCAGAATTAGATTCATTCCCTTCGCAATCCCGCCCAAAATACTTTATGCAAGTGCATGTATACTCACAATCTTACAGAACCGTAACACATTAACAGATAGTTAGATAGAGTAGATATGTACACACACCCAGTTAAGTAAGTCCAGATATCAGACATCCCACGTACAACAGTCACAAACTAATATTTGAGGTCATAATATCACACCCCCGTGTCCTCCGACCGTATGGAATAACCTAGGTTGTGTAGGGGTCAAAGAGCCCATGTGGAGAGAGGCACACACTGTGTGGTAGAGGCACACGCCCGTATAAACCAAGAACATGACCTTGTGAACAGACCGTGTAACTTACTGTCTAAAGTTGCTAAAATAAAGTGTAAGGCAAACACGACCGTGTGAAGGTCTTACACGTCCGTATGCCCCATCAGACACGATCGTATGTCCAAAACACGCACTCGTGTGGGACTCTTAAATTCTTAAACCGACCATACGATCGTGTGGCTAGGCCGTGTGGCACCAATCACCTAATCTCTAATCCCCAATCACACATGCCCATGTACCTAAGGTACATGACAGTTTGAAAATCAACAAAAATCCCCAAATCGGCCACACTACTGTGTGGCACCAAATTTTGCTTGAAAACCCTAATTCCTAACTCCACGTGGCTATGTGAACCAACACACAACTGTGTGGTCACGAAATCACCCACAAACAGCCTAAAAATCAAGCTTTTCCAGCCATTAAAATGTCCTCCAATCATAACACTATAACTTTTAAGAGATTATAGACAGCATGAGCCTCAATTTCTCACTTAATGTAAGCACAAAAAGGATTGTCGAATTCCCCAGTGAATCAATAATACGCAACTATTTATAGAGGTTGAATCCCACACCTGATTCACAATCGAAGATGTTTAGAAACTGACTTGACGATGAGGAAGTGACTCTCCAAAATCCACAGACTAAATCGTTTTCAAAAGCAAAGAAAAGAGCAAAAAGAAAAAAATAAAGAGAGGGAGAGGAGAGGAGAATGTGAAAAGAATAAAAAAAAACCAAAATAAAATATAATATAATAATCAACTAAAATAAATATTAAATTAAACCTAAATAATCTTTTAAGCTTAAGTTAATTTGCTACTTAATATTATAAAAAATTTATCACTCACAACGCACACACAATGACTCGAACTCAAAAACAAGATGTAAATTAACACACATCCAACCACCAGACCAATAGGCCCATACTGACACTTAAATACGCAACTAAAAACATTCTCACTGACCTTAACCAGAAAACTAAAAAACTTCGAACCCTAAAATTCAAGGCGTTATTGAAACTCCCAAAGGTCTTTTAAAAGGACTAACTTTTATTCTAAAAACAAAATTTTGTGGCTATACTGATAAAAAAAATCAGGATTGTTAGTCTAATTACATATTGTCAAAATTAAATTATGTGACATTAGATATTTAGAAGAATTCTCTAAAAAATATCTTCATAAATATCAAAAACTAAAAAATGAAAATATAACATTTGGAAAAAATCAATATTTTCATAAATTACCACTACCATGGGACGAGATTTGTATTAAAAAAATACAATTCTTATTTAGAAAAACATAGTAAAATAATTGGAGTAGAACCAGAAAACATAGATTCTATAAGAAATATAATTAATTTTGCAGAAGTAATAATAACTTTATTTTATCTACAAAGTAAAGCTTCTAAACAAGTTAAGCATAATAAGTTAAAGTATTGTACAAAAATTTTAGAAAATGAATGAGAATTTGGATGTAAACCCATACATCCTAATACTTATAAAAAAACATAAAAATAAAAATAGAATATATAAGCTAGTTAGGTGGAGATCGGGAAATAGAAAAAATACTAGTTATAATAAAAAGAAAAGATTTGTCAGAAGAAAAACTTCTAAAAAGCTTGAAAAACAAATATGTAAATGTTTTATATATGACGAAGAATGTCATGTAGTACCAAATTGTCTTAATTAAGGAAAAAGATTAAAACACTTGAAGAATATTATTTAGAAATATGTTTAGAAGAGGAAATAAATCAAGAAGAAATATTATATGAATTAACATCAGAAACAGATTCTAATATACATGAAGAAGAATATATATTTATGTTTAATATGGGAAGCAATTCTAATAATCAATTAGAAGAAATTCCTAAAAATGAACAAGAAGATATAAAATTAGGAAATATAATAGCAGAAGAAAAAGCATTTTAAGATGAAATGATAGAAAAAATAAATAAAAATCATATTTATGAAGAAAAAGTTTATAAAATATCTAAATATAAGATATGATGTCAAAGACATATAGAAAAAATCAGTGGTAATTCAGTAGCTAAAGATACTAGAGGAGGATTAACAGAAATCCCATTATTTACCGAGGATAAAATTAAGAGGATTAAAAAGAAATATTCTTAAGTTAGATATATACATTTAGGAATAATAATGATAACAATAAGAGCTTTATTTTATAAATAGTCCATGCAACTATTAAAAAAAATAGCTGATATGGAGATTGACGATGTTCCATTACACATAATAGAAGAAATCAAGAACACGTGGGAGAATTGAAATTCACCAAGACTGTCAGTAAGATTCATTACATCTAGATGAAATAGAAGAAATGAATTTAGATAATATCCAAGAAAAATAAAGTCAAAAAAGGAAGACACGTGGGAAAATTACAACTAAGTAAGCAACTTGAGAAAACAAACATTCATGTATAGACAAAAAAGGGGGGTAACTTAAAGAAAATGGCATTTAGATGCAAACAAAAAAAAAAGATACAACATGGAAGCAATGTGACAAGACAAGAAAGAAAGCAACGTAGAAGCAATCATGTCAATGATGAGATGTTATCTTTATAAAAAAATTGTACGAGATTCAAATAAAATTAAATAAAATTCAAGAATTCTCCTATAAAAGGAGAAGAAAGGAAGCCTAAAAAGGGCATCGAAAAAAGTATCAAAAAGTACAAAAATATTATCTACTAGCTTCCGCATCCTTTCCCATAAACTATCACAAATTATTAACACAATTATGGATATAACGTCATTTTATATTTCTATATTACATATAGAAATAATTATATTTATCCAATATAAAGATAATTTGATGTATTTTTTTCTTAAATATGTATGATTAAACCAAAATTAAAATTTCATCTATATATTTGAACCACAATCAAAGTTTCACGTGTATAATTGCATTAAATTAAAGTTTACGTATCATTGAATCAAAGTTTATATATAATTTTGATATTTATCCATATATTTTTTTATAATGTTATTTGTTAACACAAATAGTTAATAGGATCATTATTTTGATTAAATTGTTATCGTGATTTTTTAAAAGTAATTTACTATTCTAAGAAAAAAATTATTTTGGTATTATGAGTTAGAATAAGTGTTTTTTTTTTTTAAATCTACATTAGTTACCAAAATCATTAAAGGTGCTATTTATTGAAATTAACTAATGACACCATTTTTTTCTTTTTTAGTCATTATAAGATAATGGTAAGATTGAAATTTTACTCCCTCTATTACGATCACATTTGAGATTTAATCTTTATATTTTAATTATATATAATTTTGTCATCTAATTTTACAATGACATTAGTTAGTCTAAATAGTTAACAACGTCCTTAACTATTTATGATTAAGATGATGACTTAAATTCTCTTAAAAACACTTTTTTAGCATAAAAAATCTATTTCAACATGATAAATTAGAAAGGGTAATTTTTTAAGAATTGCTTAAATTTTCTGTGGCTTAAGAATGTAAAAAGCCCTCAAACTTTTTTAGAAAAAGTAATTAAGCCCTCCTTTTTTTTGTACTCAATTGAGCACTTAAACTTTCAAAATTCATCAAAAAGGCTATTAAACTTCTATATAAAAAAAGCTATTAAGCCATTATTTTTTTCACTCAATTGTGTACTTGAAATTTTAAATTGCATCAAAAAGACCCTTAAAATTTTTCAAATAAGCTAAACTCATGTTCTTATTAAAAATTAGAAAAAAAATTATAAAAATATAAAATTTTATAAAAATCATAAAAATATAAAACACATTAAAAAGTCGTTTTAACAATTAACTTTAACTATTGATCGTTAAAGTTAACGACCCCTATTTTTCAATTAAAGTTATTATGTGTCGTAACACAGCTTGACATGTGGCTAAAAATAATAAAAAATAAAATTCAATAAAAGCTATAGAAAAATTATGAAATACTTCTTTTGGTACAATAATTTTTATAATTTTTTTACAAAATTTATATTTCTTTACATTTTGTATAATTTTCTTACGACTTTATAAAATTTTATATTTCTATATATTTTATATTTCTTTTACAATTTTTATATTTTTTCTAATTTTTAATATTATTTTTATTAAAATTTAATAATATTTATAGCTTTTATTTATTTTATTTTTTAAAATTTTTTTCTAATTTTAATAAAAGCAATGACTTAATTGTTTTTTTTTAAATTTTAGAGTCTTTTTGATGCGAAGTTGAAGCACCAAATTGAGTGCAAAAAATGTCGAGATTTAATTGCTTTTTTTGAAAAGGTTTAAGGATATTTTTAATATATTTTGAAAGTTATCCAAATGAATGCAAAAAAGTACAAGAGCTTGATTGCTTTTTTTTGAAAAAAATTGACCATTTTTTGTATCATTAAACCATTTTTTTTAACAATTTCTCATTTGATTTGAAAAAATGTTTGATTTTTAATAAAAAAGGATTATTTTAAATATAATTTAAGATAGGTAGGTTAAAGTGGTTATCTATTTACCCCAAACCAAGCACAGATAGCAAACTAGTTTGGTAATTAAAATAATATTAAAAATGGTTAACAAGTGTCGCATTAAAATAAAGGCATGGCAACGATGTTTCTAATTTTAACAACAAGCACATGCTGTGACATTTCTGATGGCATTCGACCAAGGGATAAAAATAACAAACCATCTGGGTGTTTACCATTTCTGAGTGTGAAAATTTTAATTAATATTCATATTTATTTTTTGTATAATATTTAAAATTATTTATAGTTCTTTTTTAATTTATAAATAGGATGATAATATGCTTTAATATACTTAAACTTACGCTCTCTTACATTGATAATAATAATCATATCAATTGAGCTAAAACTCAATCGACAACCTTTAATCTTTTAAAAAGAGTTTAATTGACTATTAACCTTTTAAAAGATTTGAATTGCTATTTTTAATAAAAATACTAGTTAAAATTTTAAATTTTAAATATGGTCAGTCCCATAGCAATTCACGCGTATTTCATGATATATTTTTTATTTTTATATATTTTTATATTTTTATAATTTTGAATCAATTTTTGACATGTCGTATAAGATAAATTGTGTCATATCTTTAAAAATAAGATTGTTTTAATCAACATGTCTATTATAAAAATAATAATTTAATTCTTTTTAAAAGATTAATAACGAAACTTAGATTAAAAAAATAGTCAAATTTAATAAAAATGTAAATGTTAAAAGTTAAAGTTATCATTCTATGTTTAATTAATTCCTTTTCTTCTCCTATGCAACTCTATAATTACATTACAATTTACAAAGCTATTCCATCCAAAATAAACAGAAGTAAATTTGTGGTTGAGCCAAAAGATAGCATAAATAAAAGACTTGTTGCTCGCGAGCCTAAAACTCTCTCTATGTATAGATAAGCAACTTCGTTCGCATCACTTCTCTAGTTGCTGCCATTGCCACCGTATTAATCTTTTCACTCCTCCATCACAACAATAAATACAATTATGAGTAAACAACGTTATTGAAAAAGTGAACTATTAGCAAATGAAGTCATTGGGTGGTAGGGGTGAAGCCAAAAAAAATTATTTTAGGGAAAGAAATTAAATTTTAATGTTTATGATAGTAAAAATACAATTTTACTATTTTAATAGCTTATATTTTTATAATATTTAAAGGATTAAATTAAATTTGTATCATTTTAAAGAGCCCAAAGTGTAATTTTTTATTTACTAATTTTAAATTTTAAAATTTTCTAAAAACTTGAATAAAAAATTTTTCATTTTAAGAGACTGAACCCTACAAACCTTTGCTTGAGTGGATGCAATATGAAAAGCTTTTACCATATTTGAACCTCCAAAACGAAAAAGGTGTTGCTATAAATATTATGCAAAGGATTAAATGAATGTCTATGTTACATATATGGATGTAAATCTAACATCGTTCACTTTTCTCCAATATTCTTATATATTTTGAAGGGTTTTAGAGAATCATATTTCTGCATTTATATTTGGATATTCGTCCTGAATTAAGGGTGTGAGTTCGAAAGTTATTCAAATTTAAAATAGAAAAAAAAAATCAAATTTGATTTGATAATTATCGATTGAGCTTGTGTTCAAACAAATTGAATTAATGATTAAATTAAAGTAAAACATATTAATATTTAATTTAATTATATTGCGAGCATAATCCACCTTTAATTAAAACATTTTCATCTCCTATGCAATTCCATTATTATATTACAATTTACAAAGCTATTCCATAAAAAAAAAAAAAATTATACAAATAGAAAACTTGTTGCCCATGAAGTTAAAACCTATGTATAGATAGGCAACTTTATACACATCACTTCTCTAGTTGTTGCCACCGTCACTACCACCATATTAATTTTTTTCACTCCTCAACTACAACAATAAATGCAACTATGAGTAAACAACATTATTGAAAAGTGAACTATTAGTAGATGAAGTCATTGGGTCTAGGACTTTTGTGCACATCACTTCTCTAGTTGCTGTCAGTACCATTGTATTCATTTTTTCCCTCCTCAATTACAATAATAAATACAGTTATGAGTAAACAACATTACTGAAAAGTGAACTATTAGTTGATGGTGCAGAAGCGAAAAAAAATAATTTAGGGGATGAAATTAAATTATAATTTTTACGATAGTAAAAATTTAATTTCACTATTTTAATAGCACATATTTTTATAATTTTTAAATGATTAAATCAAAATTTATCATTTTAAAAGGGGTCAAATATAATTTTATTTTTACTAATTTAAAATTTTGAAAAAACTTATATAAAAATTTTTTTATTTTAAGGAGTCGGGCCTCCGAGGCACCCTAACTACTCCCTTGCTTGGGTGCATACAATACAAAAAGCTTTTACCATATTTAAACCTCCAAAAAAAAAAAAAAAACTTCCTATAAATATCACGGAGAGAATTAAATGTATGCCTATGTTACATGGTACGGAAGTAAAAGCAAAATGGTTCACTTTTTTCCAATATTCTTATATATTTTGAAGGGTGTTAGAGAGTCGTATTCTACTTTCATATTTGGATATTCTTCATAAATTAAGGGTGTAATGCTTGAGTTTGCAAGTTATTCAATTTTGAAATAGAATAAAAAAATTATATTTGATTTTATAATTATCAATAGAACTTGAGTTGAAATAATTTAAATTAGTTAAACATTTTAAAATTTAATTTAAATATCTTGCGAGCATAATTGATTTATTTATATATTTTTATATAATTGACTTTCTTATATATTTTTATATATAAGTTAAAGGATTTACCGTCATAAAATTGACTCGCATTAATCATATTTATTGTTTAGATTTTACTCTATTTTTTGTATTTAAAAACGAAGGCATGGCAATGATGCTTCTAATTTAAACCCACCTATTGACAACAAACACATGCTATGATATTTATGATGACACTAAACTAAGAGATGAAAATAACAATGGCAGTACTACAAATAAAAAAAAAAAGTAATTACCATAACAATCAATAATAATAAATATTCTTTCAAAAAATAAAAATAATTATCACCAAATGAAAAATCTTCATATAATTCATGGGTTAAAAGTAAAGAAAGTCTACTCTATAAATATCATCCCATGTGCTTGCTAATAGGTAGGTTAAAATTAGAAGAAACATATAAAAAATGTAAGCAGATTTGGTTAAAATTAGAAACATAAAAAAAGAGTAAAAAAGAGTAAGGAGATTTAATTAACGCCCAATCATAAATTAAACAATTAATATTTATAATTTTTTATTTATTCGATATTTATTTATTTTTTGAGCTAAATTTAGTCTACCTTTCAAAACAAAGTAAATTTGTGATTGAGCTGGAAGATAACACAAATAGAAAACTCTCCGTATGAATAAAAAAGCAACTTCGTACACATCACTTCTCTAGTTACTGCTATTGCCACCATATTAATATTTTCACTCATCGATTACAACAATAAATACAATTATGAGTCAACAACATTACTAAAACGTGATCTTTTAGTAGCTAACGTCTTTGGGTCTAGGGGTGAAGTAAAAAACTTTTTCTAGGGCTAAAATTATCATTAAACCTTTAATTAATCCCTTTTCTGTTCATATGATATTCTACAATTACATTACAACTTATAAAGCTATTCCATCCAAAATAAGGAGTAAATTTGTGGTTGAGCCGAAAGATAATATAAATAGAAAACTTGTTGCCCGTGAAGTTAAAACTCTCCCTATGTATAGATAAGCAGCATCATACACATCACTTCTCTAGTTGCTGCTACTACCACCGTATTGATTTTTTCACTCCTCAATTACAGCAATAAATACAATTATGAGTAAACAACGTTTCTGAAAAAGTAAACTATTAGTAGATGAAGTCCTTGGGTCCAGAGGTGAAGAAAAAAAAAATTGAGCTAAAACTATCATTATACCTTTAATTAATTAATTTTCTTCTTCTATGCAATTCTATGGTTACATTACAAGTTACAAAGCTATTCCATCCAAAACAGAAAAAAAAATAATAAAGAAGGTAAATTTGTGGTTGAGCTATAAGATAACATAAATAGAAAACTTGTTGCCGGTCAACCTAAAACTCTCCCTACGTATAAATAAGCAACTTCATACACATCACTTATCTAGCCACTACTAGAGGTGTGTATGGGCCGGTCCGGGCTCAACTAAAAATTTAAGCCCATTTGTCGAGTCCGGGTCGGGCCCAAAAATGGCCTAAATTTTACCCAAGCTCGACCCGAATAAAAATATTAAAACCCGAGCCCAACCCGGCCCGCCCATATTAATTTTTATATTATCTTTTATATAATTTTAAAATATATATAAACCATTAAAAATATTTAACACATCAAAATAAATATTTCTCAATAAATTAAAAATAAATTTTAAAAAATATGTATACTTAACTAATAATAAAATAAATGCAACTTAACAAGCAAATGCCTCTAAAATAATAACAAAATTAACAAATGTCTTTAAAATAATAACAAAATTAACAATAAAATAAGTTTTATACAATATCTAAACAATAACAACAAAATAGTAGCAACATAATAGTAAAATGGTAGCAAAATAGGGAGAAAATAATAAGAAAAAAATATTAAAAATAGATTTTTTTTGTCTTTAGTGAATTCAGGCAGGACTCGGGCCAAAAATGCCTTACCCGAGCTCAACCCATTTTTAAACGGGCCTTTTTTTTTGTCCAAGCTCATTTTTTGGGCGTATATTTTTGTCCAAACCCTCTCACATTTCCGGCGGGCTTTCAGGCCGGGCCGGGCCACCCGGCCATGCACACCTCTAGCCACTACCACCATATTAAAATTTTCAATCCTCAATTATAGCAATAAATACAATTACTGAGTAACAACATTATTAAAAAGTGAACTATTAGTAGATGAATGCCTAGTTTATGTATGTTTATCACAAAAGCACTTTTGGAGAGAAGTTAAAGTTTTCAGTTTTTGAAAAAGGTATTATTGGACCAATTTTTGGCTTGGGAAAAATATTTTTTCTCTAAAAAGGTAAGTTGTTTCGGAATGCTTTTGTTTTAAAAATGTTTTTTTATCCCGAAGTGCTTATTAGATGCAATACTACACAAACTCAAAGTCATTAGGCACAAAAGCCAACCAATTTTTTTAAGGATGAAATTAAATTATAATTTTTACAATAAAAAAATAAAATTTTATCATTTTAATAATATATTTTTATAATCTTTAAATGATTAAATTAAATTTTTATCATTTTTAAAGGATACTTTCACTAATTTTAAATTTTAAAATTTAAATAGAAAAATTTGTATTTTGAGGGATGCAGCCTGCAAGGCAGCGTAGCTACCACTGCTTGGGTGGATGCAACATAAGTTGCAATAGAAGCATCTTGGTATTTCAGATACCTTGAATCTAACAGAGCAATTCTAGCAATAAAGGTGATCATGGGCCGGGCCGGGCCTAGAAAATTTTTTTGGCCAGTTTTCTAGGCCCAGGCCCTGCCCGACCCGGCCCATATTAATTTTTTTTGCTTATTTTATTAAAAATTTTAAAAATATAATAAATTAAATAAATTTAAAAATATAAAAACAAATATTATAACAAGAAACAAAATAAAATTGAGATAAACAATTCTTAAAACAATACACAAACTAAAAAAACAAAGTTAAAAATTACATATGCTTAAAAATAATATATATATTTATATAATTCGGGCCAGGCCCGGCCTATTTTCTAAACGAGCCTCGTATTTTTGCCCAAACTCATATTTCGGGCCTATATTTTTACCCAAACCCTCCTATTTTCGGGCGGGCCTTCTGGCCGGGCCGCCCAACCCATGATCACCTCTATCTAGCAACAATTGGTTTGCTATAAATATTAAGCAGAGGATTAAATGTATGTTTATGTTACATGATACAGATGAAACAGTAGGATCGTTCACTTTTTTCGAATATTTTCTTATATACTTTGAAGGGTGTTAGAGAGTCATATTTTTTATTTAGATATTCGTAATAAATTAAGGATGTAATACTTGAGTTCGCAAAATATATATATATAATTTGATAATTATCAATCAAGCTCGTGTTCAAACAGTTTGAATTAGTAATCAAATTAAAATCAAACATTATTTAAGTATCTTGCGAGCATAATCAGCCTTCTTTTATATTATTACATATAAATTAATGTATTCATCATCTCAAGTGTAACTTGAGTTCGAGTCACCTTAATTGTATTTATTTTTTAGACTTTTTCCCTATTTTTTATTTAAAAATAAAAAGCATGGCAATTATGTTTTTAATTTTAACGGGTTTTTTACCGAAATAATACAAAAAAATAAAAATTTACTAAAATAATACCCCATTTTTTATTTACCAAAATAATACAAATATTTTTTTATTTACCACAATAATACAAACAAAAAAATACTGAAAACAAAAAAATACAGAGAAGCAGGTTTGTGGGGCCCACAGGCGGCACCAAAGGTACATGTGGTAGAGGCGGCACCAATGGTGCCATCCCACAGGCTGCAACAAAGGTGCCACTCCCACAGGCAACACCCACACCCATTTTTATACCCGGATCCAATCTCAGTTCAGTTTCGATTTTGCACAAAAGAGAAGAAAAAAAAAGGAAAGAAAAAGAAGAAGAAGGAGAGGGCGCCAAAAAAAGAAAGAAAAAAGAGAGAAAGCGAAGAAAGAAGAAAGAAAGAGAAGAAAAAATAAGGTAATTTTTTCAAAAATAATAGATTATATTAATATTATGTTTATTGTATATTTTTTATTGTTTTTTGTTACCCTAATTATTGAGAATTTTGTTTTAAAGTTATTTGGTTTGTTTATTTTGATTTGTTAGTAAGTTTTGTGTTAAGATTAATTATGTGTTTATTGTAAATGTTATGTTTTAAGTTTTTTTAATATATTTGAAAATTTTTATGTTAGTAAAACTATTATAAAGTAATTGTTCATTAGTGATAAAAACTGAAATAGTATGAGCTTATTAATGAAAAAATTGCATATTGAAATATTATTTTTTTATTTAAGTAATTTATTTACTGTTCGAATTATATTTTGAAATTTTGTTTATTTTTTAACAGATTGAATATTGAAGATGGATGATAAGTTTTTCGTATGTGTTTATTTCGATGGAATCATCTTGACAACAACTGTTGGATGCATATTTGAATGTCGACAACAAATAGTAATCAGATTTAATAGAAATATCTCGTTAGATGATATGAAGGAGAGGATTAATGCAAAAATTATTAGACGTTGTGGGAGAAGGATATCAAAAATTTTCTACAAGTTTCCAGTTTCGACAGATCCAATCAAATTCACCGAAATGGAACTTGTAGACGACGAAGACGTGGAGACAATGATCGATCTTTACTGTAGGAATGAGAGTAACAAAAAAGCACTGATTTACTTATTTGCCGAGTTAGCCGGTATGGAGGAAAATGAAGATGTCAATGCATATGGTGAAGAACATGGAGCTCAAGAACCATGCATGGTGGCTTTAATATGGTACGTTGATAGTGAATAGACTATAAGTGGGATCAATATCGATCTCAATATTACACCCGAAATTGATGTGGTTGGTGATGATGGATACGACGGTAGCGATCATTGTGATCAAGAGGTTGATAGTGAGAGTGATCCTGATGTGGACGATGTACCTGATGATATTGACGATGAAGGTGTGAATGATGGTGGAAACATTAACGCGTCTCCGGTCAGGAACCAGATGCAAGGTATTATGATACATAATAATCTTGGGCCATACATGTCACTCATAGACCCCGACGCAGCACGTGTATCTGAGTTTCTAGAGTACCTTGAAATACTTCCTGCTCACCGGTTGGCCGTAAATTCCGATTATACGGAGTTATTCGTAAGCCAGAGATTTGAAAGTAAAGAAGAGTGCGTATTTACTATTAAACGATATAGCATGAATATATTAGTGGATTACAAAGTCGTGGTGTCTACACCGACAATATATATTAGGGAGTGTTGGAAGGCAGCGGGAGGCTGCAATTGGCGGGACGAGCTACATTCATTCAAAATTCACAGATTTGGAAGATACAAAAATTTGTTGGGCCTCACACATGCACATCAACACATATGATAGAAGATCACCGAAAACTTGATTCAAAAACTATCTGTACGTGTATCATGCCGATGGTGAAGGACATGCCAACCATTAAAGTTTCGGTATTGATTGCCAAAATACAAGCATGATTCCAGTATCGAGTATCATATCGAAAGGTGTGGATAGATAAATAGATTGCGATGGAGCAATTGTATGAAGATTACAATTACTCGTATAACGAGCTATAGGGATGGACAGCTGCTATGCGAGAGTACGTACCGGGGATTATGATTAAGTTACAAAAAAGACCTTATTACGACCCAGACGACCAATTACAGCTGGGAAAAAGAATTTTCCATCGGATGTTCTGGACGTATGATTCATGTATGCGGGCATTTCCCTACTGCAAGCCGTTTGTACAGGTGGGACCTGGCTATATGGAAAATATACACAAATCCTACTTCTTGCGGTTGCTCAAGACGGTAATAGGAACATGCTCTCGATAGCATTTGCCATCGTTAATAATTAGAACTTGGAATCTTGAGAATTCTTCCTTACCAATTTGATGAGGTATGTTATTAGCAACGATAATATTTGCATTATCTCCGATAGAGGGAAAGGTTTAATTGCCACAATTTGGCGTTTCGGTGTGCCATAGAAATTCTTTTATTGCATCTATCATATTGCGGCTAACTTCAATCGAGATTATAAGAATGTGGACTGGAAAAGACAAGTAGTGGCAATGGGTAAATGATAACCTTATTTTTTCAATATAAGTTGTAATGTTTTATATTATTTAGTTACTAGAACTTATATTTTCTGAATACGTATACAACGTACGAGTTAGAGCCACATATTTTTCGTCAAAGAATGATTCGACTTGAGAGTGACATGGAGGGTCAAACGAACACATTTTTTCGATAGTGGTTGGGTACAATGGAGCCGTGGCAATGGGCACAAAGTTTTGACGAGGGCTTTCGTTATGGTCAAATGACCACAAACTTAGTGGAGGGAGTCAACGCTGTGTTTTTGAAAACACGATATCCTCCGATTGCATCTTCTCGGCTACATTCTACAGGTTGGTTACCTTGATGCCAAGAATGGGTCAACAACAAGTCGACCAGATGGAGGCGGGACATGTGTTTGTCGAAGATGTCAGGGATGCAATGGTTGCAAACCGTCGGATGGTGAGGTCGATGGATGTTGAAATATATTCACGACGCTTGGAAACATTTTGAGTTACAGAGACCATCGATCGTCGACCCGGTATACCACCTAGGTCATATGGAGTTGATCTTCAGAATAGACGGTGCAAATATAGGAGGTTCGAAACACTTCATTATCCATGTGCGCATGTCGTGGCAACGTGTGCTAAAGTGAACCTTAATTTTTAACAATTTCTCGATGATGTATACACGCTCGAGCGCACATTGCGTGTCTGGGAAAATGAGTTCCCCTTTCTGCCTGACCTGTGTACGTGGAAGGTGCCTCCGACTGCTTTTGAGCTTGTTCCAGACCGAAGGCTACGCAGGAATCCAAGAGGTCATCCACAATCATCCAGAATCCGTAATAAAATAGACATTACGGAAAAATTCGACGGTAAGCGTTGTGGAATATGCAGGTTAGCTAGTCATAGTCGGAATAAATCCCAGCAGCAAAACTATCATGTTGGACAATCGTCACGATCAGGTCGGAATTTAGCTTATGCTATAGTGTTTTTAATTTATAAAAAAAAACATTGCTAAGTTGTTATGTGTAATGTTGTAATGCTGTAATATAAATTTTGTTAAAATTTTTAAAAATTTGTTATGTGTAATGGTGTACATACAATGTTATAATGTTGTAATTAATCTACTTTGCGTTATGGTCAAATTTTGTTAAAATTTTTAAAGTTCCAATTAATCTAATTAAAATTATAATAAAAAAGTACAAAGTTTGTAATATAAAAAAATACTAACTACAGTAATATTAAAACTGCAAGAAACCCCTAAAATTGATGGTTCGATGGTGTGGTCCTAGGGGAATATCTCTGCGAAGGTCGACGTTCACGTTCTGGGTGATCGCGACGAACAACATCCTCTTGAGGCGCAGGTGGGGGTGTGGTAAACATTAAAAAAAAATCATTTCACTCGAATGGCATCGATGATCTTGAGTCGGAAGGAGTGCCATAATGTTGTTGAAATGGGCCGGGAGTGCTGTACTACGATGGGCACCATCTAAACATATCAAACTCGTATCTGCCCCCTGATGAGCTCCGAAAATAGTCTATGTTAATATTATCTTCTTATAAAATACCATCTAGAAACTTACAATATTACTATGATATTATTGCTTCCAAGTATCGTTACTCCGGCCCTCTGATACCAATTACGGGGGAAGGGTGGCTCAATGCAGCGGAATATGTTTTACAAAGAGAGTTTTATTAATAGTAAAGGAAATTTTTACAAAGGCTATAGAAAGAAAATTCACTAAAGGAAACTAATCTAGGAATTGGTTAAGGAATCGATGCCCTCTTTAGGCTACAACAATGCCTATTTATAGTGTAAAAATTGAACTCTAATTTAATTACAATTCAGATCCGAATATTATCCTGATAAGGACGTAATAATTGCTGACTTGATGGTTGCTTCCACGTAGTCTGTTTATTTGTCGTTTTCATGGTGGTTGTTCACCTATCCATGCATTAATGGTTGCTTCCATCATTTCTGCATTATGGCTTGCATCATCTTCCATCAACATCTTTTTAATGAGATGGTTGCAAGTCTTCATCAATAATTAAATGTTCCTTTTTTGGATGACATTTTTACAAGTGTCTGGTCTCGGTTTTATCCTTCTTGGATATTTGTCAGATTCATTTCTTTTATTTCATCTAGATGTAATGACTCTGGTGAGACTGGTGGTGAATTCCATCCTTCCCACGAGTCCTTGATTTCCATCGTCAATGGATAATCATCAATTTCCATTTCAGCTATCTTTTTTAACAGCTGTACCGATTCTTCATCACGATTTTGATGAGGTCTTTCAGTGTTGTATGCCAGTATTCTCCTTCCATCCGTCCAAAGGACATAAGTATTATGTTGAAGTAAATACTGAGCTTTAAGCATTAAATCAATTCCTGTTTGGACTTGATAATGAGAAAAATTATTATAACACATGTCAATAGTTTTTGACAAGTGATCTTTATCTTCATCAACCGATGAGAGGTTTATTCCTACAAACATCGTTTGAATAATCCAAATTTGATGTGGCTGAAAAAATCTTTCATGTTTAGCAATACCAATAAGACTACTAATTTCTATATGAAAATAGTAAAAGAAATCCATATTTGGAAAACTTGCTAATCGTGATTTTACGATAGCTGGGAAATCTTTTATCAAATCAAAAGAAAGATTTTGGACTGTTATTTCTTTAACAAATCCCCATTCAATACTTGTTATATCAAATGGTTCATGATTAAGCCTGAATTTTATAGTAGGAAATTTTTCCCCTATATGATTTGTAAAAACATAGGCTTGTAGAAAATATTCAGAAAAAGTTTTTCTAAATTGAATTTGCTGGTTGCAAATTATAGAATTTATTTTTCTAAAAATTTCTACAGGTAATACCCTTCTTGCTTTATTAAATAAACATCGTCTAAACATCTTATTTATAACAGTACTGTTTATCCCATTATCAATAAAATATTAAAATATATCAAGAAAATTATTTATTTCCTTAATATCCATATATTCTATATAGCATTCGTCCCAATCTCTATATAGAATAGATTTTAATAAAAGATCATGGGCTTTATTATCTTTAGTTGTTTTTTCAACTAAAAATTGAGAAAAATTAGTAAGAGCTCGCCTAAAGTTTGCTCTTTGTTCTAAAATATGGGTTTTCCATATTTTATTAATAAAATTATAGTATTCCGGTGGTAATCCTGGATTATAAAAATCATTTATTTCAGAGAGCGATTGTTGTGATAAAAAGTTTTCTGCTCCCTTAATAATTTCAGCATAACTGGTTTGGAATGTCGAATTAGGGTCTTGTAACCATTGAGATTGACTTACCGGGTTTGGCGTCAATAAAAATTGAGATCCAATTGGTGATCTTACCATTAGATATGGTACATAATATTATTGGTTAAGATAAAATTGTACTTGTGGAGGCATAGGAACAAATCCTTGATTGGAATTTGTTAGCTTCCCTTTGTTGGGTTTTTTATGGACAGTATTCCATTCTCTCATTAGAGGTTTTTTACCTCTATCTATAATGCCTGCTAAGAAAATCAGCAAATAAAATTAGGTTTTTTAACAATTGGTATTTCTATAGAAGCCTTTTCAATAGACAACCTAATTGAATTCTTATAAATAAAAAATGAACAAGTCGAGCAAACCTATTATTTCCATTTGATATAACAAGTATTGAATGGGGATTTGTTAAAGAAATAACAGTCCAAAATCCTTATTTTGATTTGATAAAAGATTTTCCAGCTATCGTAAAATCACGATTAGCAAGTTTTCCAAATATAGATTTCTTTTACAATTTTCATATAGAAATTAGTAGTCTTATTGGTATTGCTGAACATGAAAGATTTTTTCAGCCATATCAAGTTTAGATTATTCAAACGATGTTTGTAGGAATAAACCTCTCATCGGTTGATGAAGATAAAGATCACTTGTCAAAAACTATTGACATGTGTTATAATAATTTTTCTCATTATCAAGTCCAAACAGGAATTGATTTAATGCTTAAAGCTCAGTATTTACTTCAACATAATACTTATGTCCTTTGGACGGATGGAAGGAGAATACTGGCATACAACACTGAAAGACCTCATCAAAATCGTGATGAAGAATCGGTACAGCTGTTAAAAAAGATAGCTGAAATGGAAATTGATGATTATCCATTGACGATGGAAATCAAGGACACGTGGGAAGGATGGAATTCACCACCAGTCTCACCAGAGTCATTACATCTGGATGAAATAGAAGAAATAAATCTGACAAATATCCAAGAAGGATAAAACCGAGACTAGACACTTGTAAAAATGTCATCCAAAAAAGGAACATTTAATTATTGATGAAGACTTGCAACTATCTCATTAAAAAGATGTTGATGGAAGACGATGCAAGCCATGATGCAGAAATGATGGAAGCAACCATTAATGCATGGATAGGTGAACAACCACCATGAAAACGACAAATAAACAGACTACGTGGAAGCAACCATCAAGTCAGCAATTATTACGTCCTTATCAGGATAATATTCGGATCTATCTTTTGTTCACAACTCTGTGGATTTCATAGTTATTTATCTTAAAACCCATATATCTGTTGTTGTGTCTTTGTTTGCCTGTTTAAGTCCAGGGAGGACGTGTTTATGGCCTCGTTAAAGACATATTAAGATAACAGACGGTCTTAGATACCAAAGATAAGTAATATGGAAGAAATGGATTGTTTTTATAAAGATAAAACTTGTAATCATACTATGCATATTGATCCAAAAAATGAACATAATATTTCGGCTCTTAGTAAAGGTATCAATGGACTTGTTGATATAACTTTTGTATATTTTAATAAGTTATATAATAAGGTGTCTAATATTGGAAGTAAAGTTGATAATATAAGTAAAGTAACAGAATTAGACTTGAATAACGAGTCTAAAGAACTTTTATCAGATATTAATAATAAATTAAATAATGTTTTCACTAACAAAAGTGAAGAACAAGATATGGATTTAGGTCCTTTATATTATGGTAATAGCAATGTTATCTTAGCTTTATCTGAGGAAGACCAAACTTCTTCGGAAGAGTCTGATAATAATAAAAGTACTAAAAAAGAAAAACAAAAAAGAGAATATTTAAAACAACAAAAATATGACTTCCAGTGTTATAAAGAATTAATAGAATATTGGAAAGATAAATTTTCTATTACTAATGACCAATATGAAAGGGTAGAATATTTAAAGTTAATAGAAGAACTTTATGAAAAGTATAAAGATCTGTTTAAAAAATTTAATTATCACTATATGTTAAATAATGATATTACAGATAGTAGTAGTAGCTCAAATAATAATAATAAATCAGATGATAATAATTCTACAATTTCAGAAGAAATTAATGCTAGTAGCTATAATTCTGATGAAGAAAACACTTCAACAGAAGAGGATGAAACTATAAATATTCCGGAACCTATGGATACTGACAACACAGATCCATATATACCGAAACCTAAAGAAAAGGATAAAAAAGATCCTTATGGTAAAAGAAAAATAGAATCGGATATTCAAAAAGATGATTATCTGAGATCTTTTAATAAAGAAAATGAACAAGTCGAACAAACGACTAGAATATTTGAAACTATAGCTACTAATGATGTAAAACCTGAAATTCCAGGTGAATCATCTAGTCAACCTATACCATATAGGATTGATGATTTAAATAAAAGAAATGTTGCTCAATGAGGTATATATTTAGATTTAACAAAAATACATTTATCAGACTATGAAAAAACCATAGATGATTGGGCACAGTCTATGTCTATTGTTGTTAATAATAATAGCACTAGTTGGACGAAAGAAAAATTTTTAAATTATTTTGTAGAAACTTTCCAAGGAGATGTTTTGCAATTTTTCCTTCGATGGGAAGAATCGGAAAAAGGTAAGCAACAAAAGGAACAACTTATTAATCAAATAGGTACTCCTAATAAACTATTAAAAGGTTTAACTTTACTTCTAAAAACAGAATTTTGTGGTTACACTGATAAAAAAGATCAGGATGGCCAAGCTACTTATATTTTATCAAAAATAAAATTATGTGATATTAGATATTTAGAAGAATTTTCTAAAAAATTTCTTCATGAATATCAAAAATTAAAAAAATAGTAATATAGAATATTAGAAAAACTAATATTTTCATAAGTTACCCCCACCATGGGATGAAATTTGCATACATAAATATACTTCTTATCTAGACAAGCATAGTAAAACAACGGGTCTAGATATAGACAGCATAGATTCTATAGGAAATACGATTAATTTTGCTAGGGAAAGAATCACTTTCCACTGTTTACAAAGGAAAGCTGCTAAACAAGTTAAAAATAAATTAAGTCATAAATATTGTACAAAATTATTAGAAGGTGAATGGGAATTTGGTTGTAAACCTATACAACCTAGAACTTATAAAAATTATAAAAATAAAAGATATAAAGTGAGAAAATGGAAACTATAGGATTTGTTCCTATGCCTCCACAAGTACAATTTTATCCTAACCAAGGATATTATGTACCATATCCAATGGTAAGATCACCAATTGGATCTCAATTTTCATTGACGCCAAACCCGGTAAGTCAATCTCAATTGTCACAAGACCCTAATTCGGCATTTCAAACCAGTTATGCTGAAATTATTAAGGGAGCAGAAAACTTTTTATCACAATAATCGCTCTCTGAAATAAATGATTTTTATAATCCAGGATTACCACTGGAATACTATAATTTTATTAACAAAATATGGAAAACCCATATTTTAGAACAAAGAGCAAACTTTAGGCGAGCTCTTACTAATTTTTCTCAATTTTTAGTTGAAAAAACAACTAAAGTTAATAAAGCCCATGATCTTTTATTAAAATCTATTTTATATAGAGATTGGGACGAATGCTATATAGAATATATAGATATTAAGGAAATAAATAATTTCTTGATATATTTTAATATTTTATTGATAATGGGATAAACAGTCCTGTTATAAATAAGATGTTTAGACGATGTTTATTTAATAAAGCAAGAAGGGTATTACCTGTAGAAATTTTTACAAAAATAAATTCTATAATTTGCAACCAGCAAATTCAATTTAGAAAAACTTTTTCTGAATATTTTCTACTAGCCTATGTTTTTACAAATCATATAGGGAAAAAATTTCCTACTATAAAATTCAGGCTTAATCATGAACTATTTGATATAACAAGTATTGAATGGGGATTTGTTAAAGAAATAACAGTCCAAAATCTTTCTTTTGATTTGATAAAAGATTTCCCAGCTATCGTAAAATCACGATTAGCAAGTTTTCCAAATATTGATTTCTTTTAGTATTTTCATATAGAAATTAGTAGTCTTATTGGTATTGCTGAACATGAAAGATTTTTTCAGCCATATCAAATTTGGATTATTCAAACGATGTTTGGAGGAATAAACCTCTCATCGGTTGATGAAGATAAAGAGGAAATGATTTTATAAAACAATATTTACCATTTTCTATTTATAAGAATTCAATTAGGTTGTCTATTGAAAAGGCTTCTATAGAAATACCAATTGTTAAAAAACCTAATTTTATTTGCTGATTTTCTTAGCAGGCCTTATGGATAGAGGTAAAAAACCTCTAATGGGAGAATGAAATACTGTCCATAAAAAACCCAACAAAGGGAAGCTAACAAATTCCAATCAAGGATTTGTTCCTATACCTCCACAAGTACAATTTTATCCTAACCAAGGATATTATGTACCATATCCAATAGTAAGATCACCAATTGGATCTCAATTTTCATTGACGCCAAACCCGGTAAGTCAATCTCAATGGTCACAAGACCCTAATTCCATTGGTAATGACCATTTGGTGCACTAAAAGCTGTTAAAGGTTTAGATCCTTCTGTTAGCATAATTTGCCAAAATCCTGACTTAAAATCAAATTTGCTAAAATATCTAGCATGTTTAGCTTGATTTATTAATACTTCATTTCTTGGAATAAAATATCCATCAAAGATAATATTTTGATTTAATCTTTTATAATTAATAACCATTCTAGCTTTCCCTCTTTTTATTTCTGCATGGTTTCTTACCATAAATGCAGGACTAGAATATGGACTAGTAGTTTCTTCTATTAATCCTTTTTCCAATAATTCTTTGTAGCTGTAAAATGAATACTATTCCCTGAGCATACTGAAAACCTGTAAAAAGACCAATAAAGTTTAGTGGTATAGACGGTAATAAAACTATGGTATTTTATAAGGCTAAGAATATATCAATTTATATAAATAATGTAAAATTTATAATTCCTAAAATACTATGCTTTCCTGAAATGAAAGGTGATATATTATTAGGAAATGATTTTATAAAACAATATTTACCATTTTCTATTTATAAGAATTCAATTAGGTTGTCTATTGAAAAGGTTTCTATAGAAATACCAATTGTTAAAAAACCTAATTTTATTTGCTGATTTTCTTAGCAGGCCTTATGGATAGAGGTAAAAAACCTCTAATGGGAGAATGGAATACTGTTCATAAAACACCCAACAAAGGGAAGCTAACAAATTCCAATCAAGGATTTGTTCCTATGCCTCCACAAGTACAATTTTATCCTAACCAAGGATATTATGTACCATATTCAATGGTAAGATCACCAATTGGATCTCAATTTTCATTGACACCAAACCCGGTAAGTCAATCTCAATGGTCACAAGACCCTAATTCGGCATTTTAAACCAGTTATGCTGAAATTATTAAAGGAGCAGAAAACTTTTTATCACAACAATCGCTCTCTGAAATAAATGATTTTTATAATCCAGGATTACCATCGGAATACTATAATTTTATTAACAAAATATGGAAAACCCATATTTTAGAACAAAGAGCAAACTTTAGGCGAGCTCTTACTAATTTTTCTCAATTTTTAGTTGAAAAAACAACTAAAGATAATAAAGCCTATGATCTTTTATTAAAATCTATTTTATATAGAGATTGGGACGAATGCTATATAGAATATATGGATATTAAGGAAATAAATAATTTTCCTGATATATTTCAATATTTTATTGATAATGGGATAAACAGTCCTGTTATAAATAAGATGTTTAGACGATGTTTGTTTAATAAAGCAATAAGGGTATTACCTGTAGAAATTTTTACAAAAATAAATTCTATAATTTGCAAACCGCAAATTTAATTTAGAAAAACTTTTTCTGAATATTTTCTACAAGCCTATGTTTTTACAAATCATATAGGGGAAAAATTTCCTACTATAAAATTTAGGCTTAATTATGAACCATTTGATATAACAAGTATTGAATGGGGATTTGTTAGAGAAATAACAGTCCAAAATCCTTCTTTTGATTTGATAAAATATTTCCCAGCTATCGTAAAATCACGATTAGCAAGTTTTCCAAATATGGATTTTTTTTACTATTTTCATATAGAAATTAGTAGTCTTATTGGTATTGCTGAACATGAAAGATTTTTTCAGCCATATCAAATTTGGATTATTCAAACGATGTTTGGAGGAATAAACCTCTCATCGGTTGATGAAGATAAAGATCACTTGTCAAAAACTATTGACATGTGTTATAATAATTTTTCTCATTATCAAGTCCAAACAGGAATTGATTTAATGCTTAAAGCTCAGTATTTACTTCAACATAATACTTATGTCCTTTGGACGGATGGAAGGAGAATACTGGCATACAACACTGAAAGACCTCATCAAAATCGTGATGAAGAATCGGTACAGCTGTTAAAAAAGATAGCTGAAATGGAAATTGATGATTATCCATTGACGATAGAAATCAAGGACACGTGGGAAGGATGGAATTCACCACAGTCTCACCAGAGTCATTACATCTGGATGAAATAGAAGAAATGAATCTGACAAATATCCAAGAAGGATAAAACCAAGACCAGACACTTGTAAAAATGTCATCCAAAAAATAAACATTTAATTATTGATGAAAACTTGCAACTATCTCATTAAAAAGATGTTGATGGAAGATGATGCAAGCCATGATGCAGAAATGATGGAAGCAACCATTAATGCATGGATAGGTGAACAACCACCATGAAAACGACAAATAAACAGACTACGTGGAAGCAACCATTAAGTCAGCAATTATTACGTCCTTATCAGGATAATATTCGGATCTGAATTGTAATTAAATTAGAGTTCAATTTTACACTATAAATAGGCATTGTTGTAGCCTAAAGAGGGCATCGATTCCTTAACCAATTCCTAGATTAGTTTCCTTTAGTGAACTTTCTTTTTATAGCCTTTGTAAAAATTTCTTTTACTATTAATAAAACTCTCTTTGTAAAACATATTCCGATGCATTGAGCCACCCTTCCCCCGTAATTGGTATCAGAGGGCCGGAGTAACGATACTTGGAAGAAATAATATCATAGTAATATTGTAAGTTTCTATCTTTTGTTCACAACTCTGTGGATTTCATAGTTATTTATCTTAAAACCCATATATCTGTTGTTGTGTCTTTGTTTGCCTGTTTAAGTCCAGGGAGGACGTGTTTAAGGCCTCGTTAAAGACATATTAAGATAACAGACGGTCTTAGATACCAAAGATAAGTAATATGGAAGAAATAGATTGTTTTTATAAAGATAAAACTTGTAATCATTCTATGCATATTGATCCAAAAAATAAAAATAATATTTCGGCTCTTAGTAAATGTATCAATGGACTTGTTGATATAACTTCTGTATATTTTAATAAGTTATATAATAAGGTGTCTAATATTGAAAGTAAAGTTGATAATATAAGTAAAGTAACGGAATTAGACTTGAATAACGAGTCTAAAGAACTTTTATCAGATATTAATAATAAATTAGATAATGTTTTCACTAACAAAAGTGAAGAACAATATATGAATTTAGGTCCTTTATATTATGGTAATAGTTTTAATAGCCTTATTGTATATAATACATATGATACCAATATTTTAGGAAATAGGATTAATTTTGCTAGGGCAACTAAAACATATTTGTAAATCATGTTCTTCAAGATTTTTAATCATTTTTCTGGCATTTTTCCCTTTATTAGGGCAGTTTGTAGCTATTTGACCTTCTTCATCACATATAAAACATTTACAAATTTGTTTTATAGGTTTTTTAGAAGTTTTTCTTCTTACAAAATTTTTATTATTATTCTTCTTACTAGTATATTTGTTATTATCTGGTTTCCATTTTCTCATTTTATATCTTTTATTTTTATAAGTTCTATGTTGTATAGGTTTACAGCCAAATTCCCATTCACCTTCTAATAATTTTGTACAATATTTATGACTTAATTTATTTTTAACTTGTTTAGCAGCTTTACTTTGTAAACAGTGGAAAGTGATTCTTTCCCTAGCAAAATTAATCCTATTTCCTATAGAATCTATGCTGTCTATATTTAGACCCGTTGTTTTACTATGCTTGTCTAGATAAGAAGTATATTTATGTATGCAAATTTCATCCCATGGTGGGGGTAACTTATGAAAATATTGGTTTTTCCAATATTCTATATTACTATTTTTTAATTTTTGATATTCATGAAGAAATTTTTTAGAAAATTCTTCTAAATATCTAATATCACATAATTTTATTTTTGATAAAATATAAGTAGCTTGGCCATCCTGATCTTTTTTATCAGTATAACCACAAAATTCTGTTTTTAGAATTAAAGTTAAACCTTTTAATAGTTCCTTAGGAGTACCTGTTTGATTAATAAGTTGTTTCTTTTGTTGCTTACCTTTTTCCGATTCTTCCAATCGACGGAGAAATTGCAAAACATCTCCTTGGAAAGTTCCTACAAAATAATTTAAAAATTTTTCTTTCGTCCAACTAGTGCTATTATTATTAACAACAATAGTCATAGACTGTGCCCAATCATCTATGGTTTTTTCATAGTCTGATAAATGTATTTTTGTTAAATCTAAATATATACCTCCTTGAGCAACATTTCTTTTATTTAAATCATCAATCCTTTATGGTATAGGTTGACTAGATGATTCACCTGGAATTTCAGGTTTTACATCATTAGTAGCTATAGTTTCAAATATTCTAGTCGTTTGTTCGACTTGTTCATTTTCTTTATTAAAAGATATCAGATAATCATCTTTTTGAATATCCGGTTCTATTTTTCTTTTACCATAAGGATCTTTTTTATCCTTTTCTTTAGGTTTCGGTATATATGGATCTGTGTTGTCAGTATCCATAGGTTCCGGAATATTTATAGTTTCATCCTCTTCTGTTGAAGTATTTTCTTCATCAGAATTATAGCTAGTAGCATTAATTTCTTCTGAAATTATAGAATTATTATCATCTGATTTATTATCATTATTTGAGCTACTACTACTATCTGTAATATCATTATTTAACATATAGTGATAATTAAATATTTTAAACAGATCTTTATGCTTTTCATAAAGTTCTTCTATTAACTTTAAATATTCTACCCTTTCATATTGGTCATTAGTAATAGAAAATTTATCTTTCGAATGTTCTATTAATTCTTTATAACACTGGAAGTCGTAGTTTTGCTGTTTTGAATATTCTCTTTTTTGTTTTTCTTTTTTAGTACTTTTATTATCATCAGACTCTTCCGAAGAAGCTTGGTCTTCCTCAGATAAAGCTAAGATAACATTGCTATTACCATAATATAAAGAACCTAAATCCATATCTTGTTCTTCACTTTTGTTAGTGAAAATATTATCTAATTTATTATTAATATCTGATAAAAGTTCTTTAGACTCGTTATTCAAGTCTAATTCCGTTACTTTACTTATATTATCAACTTTACTTTCAATATTAGACACCTTATTATATAACTTATTAAAATATACAGAAGTTATATCAACAAGTCCATTGATACCTTTACTAAGAGCCGAAATATTATTTTCATTTTTTGGATCAATATGCATAGAATTATTACAAGTTTTATTTTTATAAAAACAATCAATTTCTTCCATATTACTTATCTTTAGTACCTAAGACCGTCTGTTATCTTAATATGTCTTTAACGAGGCCTTAAACACGTCCTCCCTGGACTTAAACAGGCAAACAAAGACACAACAACAGATATTTGGGTTTTAAGATAAATAACTATGAAATCCACAGAGTTGTGAACAAAAGATAGAAATTTACAATATTACTATGATATTATTTCTTCCAAGTATCGTTACTCCGGCCCTCTAATACCAATTACGGGGGAAGGGTGGCTCAATGCATCGGAATATGTTTTACAAAGAGAGTTTTATTAATAGTAAAAGAAATTTTTACAAAGGCTATAGAAAGAAAGTTCACTAAAGGAAACTAATCTAGGAATTGGTTAAGGAATCGATGCCCTCTTTAGGCTACAACAATGCCTATTTATAGTGTAAAAATTGAACTCTAATTTAATTACAATTCAAATCCGAATATTATCCTGATAAGGACGTAATAATTGCTGACTTGATGGTTGCTTCCACGTAGACTGTTTATTTGTCGTTTTCATGGTGGTTGTTCACCTATCCATGCATTAATGGTTGCTTCCATCATTTCTGCATCATGGCTTGCATCATCTTCCATCAACATCTTTTTAATGAGATAGTTGCAAGTCTTCATCAATAATTAAATGTTCCTTTTTTGGATGATATTTTTACAAGTGTCTGGTCTCGATTTTATCCTTATTGGATATTTGTCAGATTCATTTCTTCTATTTCATCCAGATGTAATGACTCTGGTGAGACTGGTGGTGAATGCCATCCTTCCCACGTGTCCTTGATTTCCATCGTCAATGGATAATCATCAATTTCCATTTCAGCTATCTTTTTTAACAGCTGTACCGATTCTTCATCACGATTTTGATGAGGTCTTTCAGTGTTGTATGCCAGTATTCTCCTTCCATCCGTCTAAAGGACATAAATATTATGTTGAAGTAAATACTGAGCTTTAAGCATTAAATCAATTCCTGTTTGGACTTGATAATGAGAAAAATTATTATAACACATGTCAATAATTTTTGACAAGTGATCTTTATCTTCATCAACCGATGAGAGGTTTATTCCTCCAAACATCGTTTGAATAATCCAAATTTGATATGGCTGAAAAAATCTTTCATGTTCAGCAATACCAATAAGACTACTAATTTCTATATGAAAATACTAAAAGAAATCCATATTTGAAAACTTGCTAATCGTGATTTTACGATAGCTGGGAAATCTTTTATCAAATCAAAAGAAAGATTTTGGACTGTTATTTCTTTAACAAATCCCAATTCAATACTTGTTATATCAAATGGTTCATGATTAAGCCTGAATTTTATAGTAGGAAATTTTTCCCCTATATGATTTGTAAAAACATAGGCTTGTAGAAAATATTCAGAAAAAGTTTTTCTAAATTGAATTTGCTGGTTGCAAATTATAGAATTTATTTTTGTAAAAATTTCTACAGGTAATACCCTTCTTGCTTTATTAAATAAACATCGTCTAAACATCTTATTTATAACAGGACTGTTTATCCCATTATCAATAAAATATTGAAATATATCAAGAAAATTATTTATTTCCTTAATATCCATATATTCTATTAGCATTCGTCCCAATCTCTATATAAAATAGATTTTAATAAAAGATCATGGGTGGGCTTCGACTCGGGCTCCGGCACTGGATCAGGCTGGGGATCAGGCTTCGCCACTGGCTCGTATGCACCAATCGCAGCATATGCGGAGGGACTACAGTCGACTGGGGTCTAAGTATATATGGCTTTCCAAAACTAGAGTACCATTGTATGTACTCTACTGATGGATGCAAATCGGGAGCCATAATTATCTGAAGTATCTGAGCCATTCGATTATTCCACAGCGCAACAAATTTTCGGTGCTTAACCCTCCAATTTTACTGCAGTCTCCCTATCCTATTAATGCCGTGAATTGGCCTCACATTGCATGGCGGATCCGGGATATTTTAGACGCAACCGAATTGTCGTAACACACGATCGCCATGGTACCACTCTACTACATTGAAACTTCTAATTGATGCGCTAGTGCACCACATATGAGAATCAACGTAGACAGAGGATGGTATAATAGCTGCAATTTCGGGTTTACGATATGGCATCTATATAAACTGCATGATGAATAACATGGTTATAATTTAATACGGTGCGACTAATATATAGAAAGTAATATGTCACAAATATTAGAATAACTTACCCCTTTCCCGGCATACTGTTCGATCACCAGACGGTATATTAAGACAGTGTACGACCTCCCTATACCCGGATAAATACTCCACCTATGAAAACAAATTTCAAGTCAATATAGTATCATTACAATAGTATCGTAAAAAAATTGTCAATTATTGAGAAGTTATATTTTATCACCTGTTAACCAGTGGATATACATATGGCTGATGGCTAACTGATGCCAAGAGTGACATCCGATAAAGTGCCCAGGACTGCCACAGTGTAAGACATCCGCCAATGTCTACGACAGCAGGCTTTGTCGACCGATAAAGCTCTCGATACAGCACTGCTAAAACTACCGAGCCGCAACTATACGAGCGAACATTAGCCAAATCAGCTAATAGGAGTTAGTACATGATATGAACCTTATTGTTGTTTGAATCGGACATCAGTACTCCCCCTATAAGATGCATGATGTACGTTCGAGCAGCGCACATCAACTCTCATTCTGTCGCATTAGCTGACAACTGTCCAAATTTCCCTCTCAGCCACGTAAATTTTAGGCCCGAAAAAGTTGACTCCTAATCGTCGGGCTCGGGCAAGTCTCCTAGTAGGCTATAACATAATGCAGTCGGCTCAGTAAATGCACTTACTCCCGTTACGGGACTCCCGTCGATTGGGAGCCCAAGCTGCAGTGCAACGTCCTCTAAAGTCACTTTGCACTCCCCACACGAAAAAAAAAAGTGTGGGTCTTTAGGCGCCACCGCTCCACTAGTGCAGATAATAAATCGTACCATAAGTCGAATGTCCGGATCAATACAGCTGACCCGAATCTAGCTTGCTCTAAGTACGGCATCAATCGTTCATCCGGGGGATATCCTATACCGTTCACCCGGCCCCTTAATACGTGGTACGAACCCTGATAGTGTTAAATTATAGAAAATAAATATTAGGATAATATTATTTATTTCTGTAGATTAAGTATATATTTATTTAATAGAACCCGTAATTAACAAATAATAATATATTTCCATATTATCAGCCGCATCAAATATATGAGGATTGTCTTTAAACAATTGAGGCATTTCGAAACCTGCAACTTCAAAACAAATTTCTGTAAAAAACTGTTACTTTGGCCCTTTGTTCGTATTTTTCTTATTTTCAGATTTTATTCCTTTTAAAAAATATACTATTTTCGTATTTTATTTTTTATATTATTTTAGTACAACATGTTTACTATTTTAGTATGTTTTTTATATAAATTTAGTAAAAAACCGCTACTTTGGCCCTTTATTCATATTTTTTTATTTTCGAATTTTATTACTTCCAAAAAATCTATTATTTTCATATTTTATTATTTTATATCATTTTAGTACAACATGTTTACTATTTTAGTGTGTTTTTTTATATAAATTTAGTAAAAATCCGTTACTTTGGCCCTTTGTTCGTATTTTTCTTATTTTCAGATTTTATTACTTTTAAAAAATCTACTATTTTTGTATTTTATTATTTTATATTATTTTAGTATATAATGTTTCAAATGTATTGTTTTAGTGTTTTTTATATAAATTTAGTAAAAACCCGTTACTTTGACCCTTTGTTCGTATTTTTCTTATTTTCGGATTTTATTACTTTCAAAAAATCTACTATTTTCGTATTTTATTATTTTATATTATTTTAGTACATAATGTTTCAAATGTATTGTTTTAGTGTTTTTTATATAAATTTAGTAAAAATCCGTTATTTTGGCCCTTTTTCGTATTTTTCTTACTTTCAAAAAATTTAGTAAAAATAAAAGATTTTTTTAAAATAATAAAATTCGAATATAAGAAAAATACGAACAAATGGCCAAAATAATGGATTTTGACTAAATTTATATAAAAAACACTAAAACAATAAATTTGAAACATTAAGTACTAAAATAATATAAAATAATAAAATACGAAAATAGTAGATTTTTTTAAAGTAATAAAATTCGAAAATAAAAAAATACGAAAAAAGGGCCAAAGTAACGGATTTTTACTAAATTTATATAAAAAAACACTAAAACAATACATTTGGAACATTATGTACTAAAATAATATAAAATAATAAAATACGAAAATAGTAGATTTTTTTAAAGTAATAAAATCTGAAAATAAGAAAAATACGAACAAAGGGCCAAAGTAACGGTTTTTTACTAAATTTATATAAAAAACACACTAAAATAATAAACATTTTGTACTAAAATAATATAAAAATAAAAAACGAAAGTAATATATTTTTTAAAAGGAATAAAATCCGAAAATAAGAAAAATACGAACAAAGGGCCAAAGTAACAGTTTTTTTACTAAATTTATATAAAAAACACACTAAAATAATAAAACATTTTGTACTAAAATAATATAAAAATAAAAAACGAAAGTAATATATTTTTTAAAAGGAATAAAATCCGAAAATAAAAAAATACGAACAAAGGGCCAAAGTAACGGTTTTTTACAAAAAATTATTTTGAAGTTGCAAGTTTCAAAATGACTCAATTGCTTAAAGACAATCCTCATATATCTGATGCGGCTAATAATATGGTAATATATTATTTTTTTGTTAATCACGGGTTCTATTAAATAAATATATACTTAATATACAGAAATAAGTCATATTATCCTAATATTTATTTTCTCTAATTTAACACTATCAGGGTTCGTACCGCGTATTAAGGGGTCAGGTGAACGGTATAGGATATCCCCCGGATGAACGATTGATGCCGTACTTAAAGCAAGCTAGATTCGGGTCAGCTGCATTGATCCGGATATTCGACTTACGGTACGATTTATTATCTGCACTAGTGGAGCGGTGGCGCCTAGAGACCCACACTTTTTTTTCCGTGTGGGGAGTGCAAAGTGACTTTAGAGGACGTTGCATTGCAGCTTGGGCTGCCAATCGACGGGAGTCCCGTAACGGGAGTAAGTGCATTTGCTGAGCCGGCTGCATTATGTTATAGCCTACTAGGAGACTCGCCCGAGCCCGACGATGAGGAGTTAACTTTTTCGGGCCTAAAATTTACGTGGCTGAGAGGAAAATTTGGACAGTTATCAGCTAATGCGACAGAAGGAGAGTTGATGTGCCCTACTAGAGCGTACATCATGCATCTTATAAGGGGAGTACTGATGCCCGATTCAAACAACAATAAGGTTCATATCATGTACTTACCCCTATTAGCTGATTTGGCTAATGTTCACTCATATAGTTGGGGCTCGGCAGTTCTAGCAGTCCTGTGTCGGGAGCTTTGTCGGTCGACAAAGCCTGCTATCGTAAAAATTGGCAGATGTCTTACACTGTTGTAGTCCTGGGCACTTTATCGGATGCCATTCTTGGCATCAGTTAGCCACCAGCCATATGTATATCCACTGGTTAACAGGTGATAAAATATAACTTCTCATTAATTGACAATTTTTTTACGATACTATTATAACGATACTATATTGACTTGAAATTTGTTTTCGTAGGTAGAGTATTTATCCGGGTATCGAGAGGTCGTACACTGTCCCGATATACCGTCTGATGATCGAACAGCATGCCGGGGATGGGGTAAGCTATTCTAATATTTGTGACATGTTACTTTCTATATATTAGTCACACCGTGTTAAATTATAATCATGTTATTAACCATGAAGTTTATATGGATGCCATATCGTAGACCGGAAATTACAGCTATTATACCATCATCTGTCTACGTTGATTCTCATATGTGGTGCATTAACGCACCAATTATAGGTTTCAATATAGTAGAGTGGTACTATTGCGATCATATGCTACGATAATTCGATTACGTCCAATATATCCCGGATCCGCCATGCGAGGTAGAGCCAATTCACGACATGAATAGGAGAGGGAAACCGCAGTACAATTTGGGGGTTAAGCACCAAAAATTTGTTGTGCTGTGGAATAATCGAATGGCTCGGATACCTCAGATGATTATGGCTTCCGATTTGCATCCATCAGTAGAGTACATACAATGGTACTCTAATTTTGGAAAGCCATATATACTTGGACCCCAGTCGACTGTAGTCCCTCCGCATATGCTGCGACATAGTGCATACGAGCCAATGACGGAGCCTGATCCCCAGCCTGATCCAGTGCCGGAGCCCAAGCCAAAGCCCGAGCCGGAGTCCAACAAATCACATTTACATTCGGATTCACATTCATATCATCCAGATTTGGCGGGCATTTACTAATTTCCGAGCTCATCAGGGGGCAGATACGAGTTTGATATGTTTGGATGGTGCCCACCACAATACAGCACTCCCAGCCCGTTTCAACAACATCATGACACTCCTTCCGGCTGAAGTTCATCGATGCCATTCGAGTCAAATGATTTTTCTCTCATGTTTATCACATCCCCACCTGCGCCTCAAGAGGATGTTGGTCGTCGCGATCACCCAGAACGAGAACGTCGACCTCCGCAGAGATATACCCCTAGGACCACACCATCGAACATTCAATTTTAGGGGTTTCTTGCGGTTTTGATATTACTGTAATTAGGGGTGTGCAAAATTCGGGTAAAACCGAAAAAATTCGGTTAACCGACCGAATTCGATTAATCGGTCGGTTAATCGAATTTTTTCGGTCGGGAGTCGGTTAATTATTTTTTGAATTTTCGGTTAACGGTTAATTCGGTTCGAAACCGATCGGTTAAACGAAATTTTTCGGTTTAACCGAAAAAATTAAAAATAATAAATAAAATATATAAATAGGCTTTTTATTTACCTAAACCCAACCCAAATCCAAACCCAACTACCCAATTACCTAACCCAATTATCCAACCCAACCCAATAATAGAAATTACAAATAAATAAATAATTTAATAAAAATAAAAATAAAAATCTAAAATTAAAACTAAAACCCAATGATAGAAATTACAAATAAATAAATAATTTAATAAATAATTTAACCTAAACTTATGTAATGTTTTTAATTATGTAGTGATTCAAAGACTTATGTAATGTTTTTAATTATGTAGTGATTCAAAGACTTATGTAATATTTTTAATATGTAGTGACTTAATTCGGTTAATTCAGTTAATCGGTTAATTCGGTTAATTCGGTTAATCGGTTAATTCGGTTAATTTGGTTAATTCGGTTAATCGATTAATCGGTTAATTCGGTTAACTCGGTTAATTCGGTTAATTTTTAACTAAAAGTTAAAAACAAAAAACTTCGGTTAATTCGATTAACCGACCGAATTAACCGAAAAAATTTCGTGTCGGTTAATTTTTTTAAAAAAAATTTCGGTTCGGTTAACGGTTAAAAATTTTAAATGGTCGGTTAATTCGGTTAATATAATTTCGGGTCGGTTAACCGAATGAACACCCCTAACTGTAATTAGTATTTTTTTTATATTACAAACTTTGTACTTTTTGACTATAAATTTAATTAGATTAATTGGAACTTTAAAAATTTTAACAAAATTTGACCATAACGCAAAGTAGATTAACCCTGCTTCTCTGTATTTTTTTGTTTTCAGTGTTTTTTTGTTTGTATTATTTTGGTAAATAAAAAAATATTTGTATTATTTTGACAAATAAAAAAATGAGGTATTATTTTAGTAATTTTTTTTTTTTTTGCATTATTAAGGTAAACAACCTAATTTCAACCCACCTATTAACAACAAGCACGTGCTATGATATTTATGATGGCACCAAACTAAGAGATGAAAATAACAATGGCAGTACTAGGAATTTAAAAAAATAATAACTATTCTTTCAAACTAGAAATTTAAAAAAATAATAACTATTCTTTCAAAACGTAAAAAGAATTATCACCAAATGGAAAATTTTCACATAATTCATGGGTTGAAAGGAAAGAAAGTCTACTCTATAAATATCATCCCATGTGCTTGCTAATAGGTAGGTTAAAATTAGAAACATATAAAAAGAGTAAAGAGATTTAATTAACACCCAATCATAAATTAAACCATTAATATTTATATTTTTTTATCAATTTAATACTTATTTATTTATGAGCTAAATTTAGTCTTTAATTTTTATTTGACTGAAATGTTAAATTTAAAAAATGGCAGATCCCCTTCTCTTTTTTTCTCCAAGCCATTTATTTTTTATATTTTGTTTTATTCAATAGTATTGTCAACTTTTGGATTAGTTATTGCTTACTTTTTTCCTCTCCTATCAACTTTTTATTTATTTTTCTTTTCATTCACTACACGTCTTTTCTCTTTTCAGTATATAGATCTATTGTGTGAATATCTTTATTGTTTTCATAAGTTGTGATGGACAGATGACGGTACTTATCGTTCATTAAAATTTTACTGATCACCAGTAATTTTTCTTAAAAGGTGGTATGCTCTTCGCCAACTTCGTAATCTATTTCTATTTTGTGAATATTATAAAATAATAAATAATTCACGTGTCGATTTAGACTCTTATTATCTTAAATTTTATATTTTTATATGTTTTTCTTTTTTTTAATAAGTCTTTAGTTTTAAAAATTTATCTGCTCTTATAGCACATTTTTTAGTCTTGCTTATGTATATAATATTAGTTTTACAAGTGATTTTAGGGATGATTTTGTCGTCGTCTTCTCTAATTTGGTGAATGCTCAATTCTTTTGTTGATTTTTGCACACCACTTTAGACCATCCAAAGTTGATCTTTTTATTATATTAGATACTTGCAATCACTCTAAATGTGCAAACCAATAGTTAATGTGTCATAATATTTTATTGATTCTAAAACTAAAGCTTTTATTGTGTCGATAAAACTTATTCTTCACAGTTTACAATAAATGTTTGCTATTTTTTTCTTTTGAGTTACATGGTGCTATTTATTGATTGAATTAATAAATAGATCACGTGTACTTCATTATATAATTTTATTTTTTCAATATTTTTATAATTTTAAATTATTTATTAACATAACATATATAACATATAAAACAAATTATACCATCTCAACATAAAATACAAATCAATCTATCCCTAAAACTTTAGTACAAAAAATTTTCACGCACAGTCTTAAATAATAAATTTAAATATTAATAATAATTTAATATATTAACAAGCTATTATTAAAAAAAAGAGCATACATTAAATTCATCACACAAAAAGATTTCCAGGCTTTTTTATTAAATTAACCTAAAAAAATAAATTAATTATAAAAATAACTCACCTTTTTAATTAAATACAAAAATAATTCGTTTTCTACAGTAAAAAGTGGTGGAGCCATATGATATGGCGCCACCACAGTGCCACGTCAGCAAGGGGTGTTAAAAAATTATTTTTTGGTGGAGCCATATTGAATGGCGCCACCAGTATAAAATACCAGGGACATATTTAAAGTTCTAAAAAAACGGGAGACTTAAAAATAAATTTACCATTTTCGGGTGGAGCCATTCTAAATGGCGCCACCACTTTTCTGATTCTGACACCTTTTTGTTTTTTTTCTTTTATTTTCATATTTCTTTTTTTTTACTTTTTTTATTTTGTTCCTTAATAAATTTTATCTTTTTATTTTTTTTACTTTTTTGATTTTTTTCTTATTTCATTTTGTTTTATTTTTTATTATTAACTTTAAAAAATTTGTAATATATATTTAAAATATTTTAAAATATTTTTTTAAAATTTTAATTATTATTTTTAAAAATATTTTTTTAACTTTAGATATATATATTTGTGAAATTAATTTTTTATAAATTTTAAAAATGTATTTTTTAAATTAATTTTTTAAAATTTTAAATATTATTTTTAAAATATTAACCATATTTTTAATAATATAAAAACATTTAAACTTTTAAAATTTGTAAATACAATTTCTTTAATTTCTTTTTGCATTTTTTAACTTTTTTAAATTTTTGAAAAGTTTAGAGGACCTTAATAATAAATTTTCATTTTTCTGGAGTTTTGCCACTCTTTTTACCTTCTTTTTTACTTTTTTCTTAAATTTTATCTTTTTCTTTAATTTTTTTCATTTTTAAGTTTTATATTATTTTTTAATTTTATTTTGTTTATTTAATTTAAATCATTAATTTTAAAAAAATTTTAATGAATATTTAAAGTGTTTTATAATTTTTTTAAATTTTAATTATTATTTTTAAAATTATTTTTTTAACTTTAGATATATATTTGTGAAATTTTTTTTATAAATTTTAAATGTATATTTTTCAAATTAGTTTTGAAATTATTAGTTTTATAATATTTGAAATGTATGTTTAATATTTTATTAATTTTACATACAATTTTAAATATTATTTTTAAATTTTTTTTAACATTAGATATATATATTTAAATTTTAAAGTTTAAATTAAAAAAAAGAATTGGTGGCGCCGTTTGAAATGGCTCCACCAAAAAAATGAAAATTTATTATTAAGGTCCCCCAAACTTTTCAAAAATTTAAAAAAAATTTAAAAATGTAAAAAAAAAATTAAAGAAATTATATTTACAAATTTTAAAAGTTTAAATGTTTTTATATTATTAAAAATATGGTTAATATTTTAAAAATAATATTTAAACTTTTAAAAAATTAATTTGAAAAATACATTTTTAAAATTTATAAAAAATTAATTTCAAAAATATATATCTAAAGTTAAAAAATATTTTCAAAATAATAATTAAAATTTTAAAAAAATATTATAAAATATTTTAAATATACATTATAAATTTTTTAAAGTTAATAATAAAAAATAAAACAAAATAAACAAAATGAAATAAGAAAAAAAATCAAAAAAGTAAAAAAATAAAAAGATAAAATTTATTAAGGAACAAAATAAAAAAGTAAAAAAAAGAAATATGAAAATAAAAGAAAAAAATAAAAATGTGTCAAAATCAGAAAAGTGGTGACTCCATTTAGAATGGCTCCACTCAAAAATGGTAAATTTTTTTTTAAGTTCCCCATTTTTCCAGAACTTTAAGTATTTTCCTGATAGTTTATACTGATGGCGACATTTAACATGGCTCCACCAAAAAATAATTTTTTAACACCTCTTGCTGACGTGGCACCATATCATATGGCTCCACCACTTTTTACTATAGAAAACGAGTTATTTTTATATTTAATTAAAAAAGTAAGTTATTTTGATAATTAATTTATTTTTTTAAATTAATTTAATAAAATAAGCCAGATTTCCACCCAAAACACCGACACAACACAGAGCAGCCACTAACATTTTTTTTACCCCCGATGTTGTGCTGGGGAAAATGGGACCATTGGATTTTATGAAGAGAGAATGGAGGAAGAAAAAGAAAAATAAAAGCTGTTTTGGTTGTACCGAAATCTGACCGATTAGTCATATCAACAGCAGACGTGAAGCCGGTGTAAATAGAAAAAGGAAATGATAAAAGGGTAAAGTAAGTAGCTTCTCGGCATACATGGCAAAGGAGTTTTCTATAAAAATAATCTTAAAAAATTAATTACTTATTTAAATAATTTATTTTTTATAAAATACGAAAATAATTTAAAATTTACTATAAAAATTAGTACAGTCAAATTATTTAACGACACCAATATATTACGTCAGTATTGTACATTAAAAAATTAATTTTTTAATGAATATAAATATTTAAAAAATACTATAATTTTTGAAAGTATAAAGAACTTATAGTAATTTTACTTTTTCTGGTGGAGTCAACTAATTTGACGTCACTAGTTTTTGAAATTATCTGATACCTCTTTTTAAAATTCAGTCTTTTTTTATTTTTTGTCAATTTCTCTTATTTTTTTAACTTTTTTAAAGTCTTTATTTAGTTTATTTATTTTATTTTATTTATTATTAATTTTAAAAAATTTAAAATGTATTTAAAAATGTTTTTAAAATTTTAAATAATATTTTTTAAAATTTTATAAATTAATTTCAAAAATATTTTTTTTAAAATTTATAAAAATATTATAAAATATGTTAAAAATAGAATAATAAATAAAATAAATAAACTAAGTAAGTAAAAAAAATAAAAAATAAAAACTGACAAAAAAAACAAAAAAGCTGAATTTTAAAAAGGGATGTACAATTTAAAAAACTGGTGGCCAATTTAGGCCAAATTATTTGGCTCTAGAAAATGATAAAATTGCTATAAACTCTCTTATACTTTAAAAAATTACAGTATTTTTTAAATATTTATATAAATAATTTTATTCTAAATGGCTTCATTAAAAAATTAAATTTTTTAATGTACAATGCTGATTTGATATGTTGGTGGTACCAAATAATTTAGATCTACTAACTTTTATTATAGATTTTAAATTATTTTCGTATTTTATCAGAAAAATAAATTATTTAAATAAATAATTAATTTTTAATGTTATTTTTATAAAAAATCCCTACAAACCCGACAACGGCAGATGGCTTCCAAAGAAAAAGGAATTATGACATTGAGCAACGGGTTGGATCATGGATGATGAGGAAAAGATAATAAAAGCATGGCAATGATGTTTTTCTAATTTTAACAAGAAGCACATGCTATGATGCACTGAACCAAGAGATGAAAATAACAATGGCAGTACTAGGAAAAAAAAATAATAATTACCATAAAAATCAAAAAATCAAAAAAATTATCTCCAAATGGAAAATCTACAGATAATTCATGGGTTAAAAAAGGAAAGGTAAAATATCATCCAATGTGCTTGCCAATTGGTGGGTTAATATTAGAAACATATAAAAAGAGTACCTGAAAACAAATGCAGACAAGAAACACACAGTATCTTGGAAGTAGGTGATAACGTGTACCTGAAACTCCAAGCGTACAAGCGAACGTCGGTTGCCCTAAGGAAGGACCTAAAGCTAGCAGCCACGTATTACAGAGCCTACCTTGTTGAAGACAAAATCGGGTCAATAGCGTATAAACTTAAACTTCCAGAGATCCACCCTGTCTTTCACATCAGTCTACTGGAAAGGGAAAATTGGAGAGAAGGGAGTAACTTGCAGAGACTTACTGGAAAGGGGAACTGACGGACAACCCAAGAAATTCGAATCGTGAAATTTCACAATTGAGCCATCACGCAACTATTGATCCAGGGGGGCAAATTTGGGACCAAAAGAAGCAACATAGGAGGATTTTGCTCAATTTTCGGATTTTGATCCTTGGGGTTAAAAATCCTCTTAAGGGGAGGGTATAGTTATCCACTCAGCAAAATAGGGGGAATTTTGGGAGAAATGAAACCTAATTTTGACTTAGACCCTAAATTTATTTAGCAGACTCAAATGAGAAAAAGGCTAAAAGAAATTGGACCAAAGTAGAATAACGATGCCCAATATTGGGGGTAACGTGTTATTATCTAATTAAAAGCCCAATATTAGGTTAAAAAGCCCATACACCCGTGCCCTAGTCTCCTTTCTTCTTTTCTTTCCCGCTACTTCTTCTGTTTTCTTTATTTTTTTCCCTCTGGTAGCTTTATTTGTTTTTCTCTTTTCCGGTGCTTTTCATCTGATCGGCCGCCACCACCACCACCAGCACTTCTTCTTCTTCTTCAAAAGCCAATAGCAGTATCAGAAGGACTGGACACATATCGTGTCGAAATTTTTTATATGTTTGAAAGATCATCCCTCGTATTTATGTCTAAAAACGCATCACAAAACCTTGAGTTGTTTCGGTAAGACCTAGAGAGCAAAAATGAAGAAACTTGAGGGTAGATTAGAAGAACCGAAGAGAAATAAACGAAAGCTAGACAAAAGGTTGACATTATCATTAGCCAAGCCTTCTCATCTTCTAACACTGAAATACGCCCATATTCGCTGGGAAAATCGGCAAAGACTTTGTTATCTTTTGGAAAGACTTGTAAAGAAACATAATTGGGCTGAGGCTAGTGGAGTATTAAGCTTGTTGCTTAAGGGTACTTCCCATGATTTTTCTGCTGATTTGAATCGCCTCAAGTACTCGGTATGGCTGCCTTTTATATTTTGGTTGTTATTATGTTAAAGTTATGGTCTTGGTAATATTTGAGGAATTTTTACTTCTTTTACTGGCTCGCACTTTGCAGAACAACAATGAAATGCTTTGAAATTGAAGGAGCACATAATGTTTTAAAATTTTTAATTTCTTTTAGTGACAATGCATTATGATATAAGGAGTGTAGCATTTACTTTATAGAAACTTGTAAGGAAACGAAAAATCTAGTAGGCAGTGACCAACAGAACTTAATTGAATTACTTTGTTCTATTCTTTTTTTTTTTTGTTATCTTAAATGTGTTAGAGATGTTTTCTAGCTCAAGTATTTGCGTATGCCACCTTTTTCAGTAGAATGTTGTATATGTTATCGTATGTAATGTTTTTATTGGCTACTTATGTCAAAAATATTTGTAAATTTGGTACAAGAGGACTTGAAGCAGTCCTTTGTGTGTATATAAAAACTGCTGATGTCTGTAAGGGATGTTTTTAGGTTGCAATCAGGCTTCTTAAGTACATAGATGGGGATCATGTTGACATTAGAAGGATCAGGGACATCTATGAGATTTGGATGAGCAGGATCAGGTTCAAGACTGTGAAAACAGAGGTATACTTTGACATATCTACATGTATTTGGTTTGTATGGTTCCTGTTTTTGAATACAGATCTTTTGTGGTTGAACAGGAGCAAATTGCAGTTCATTTGGAGTTCATTTTATTCTGCCTTACACATGGAAATCTTGGCTGGGCTCATCAAGCCACTTTAAGGTATCATTCTTGTATAGAAAGATGTCCTGGTGTTGATGCATTTAGAAGCAGTATTCTATTTCTTTGTCTATGACCCACTTGTCAATCATTGTACATTACATGCGTTGTTGCCATCATGCAAAATTAGGAAGCTAGTAACTATCTTGTTGCCAAAAGAACCTCCTTCCTGACTCTGTCTTGCAAAAGTTGGCTGCAATGGTGTATGCTTGCTCTTGAACAAATCACATTTCGTATTTAAGGGATATTGGTGCCAACCACGAGGATTTAGTTTCTCCATGTGAGGTGGGATGGTTTTGTTACTAGTATAAATGCTATTCTAGGTGTTATTAGGGTCACATATGTTAGCACCTTATGTTTTAGGTATGGAAAAATTAATTATGGTTTACTTGTAGAGCACTGCAAGGAAGAATAACATTGCACAACCAGATAGATCTAGCTGCAAAGTGATTAATGTTTCTTTCACTACGCCTGTACAGTGTCTATTTGGAATGTTAGACTTAAGGAATTGATACCATGACCATTTGAACAGAATTTTATTGGCTGTGTTACATATGACATTATGCATCATTGCTCAATCAGCTGGGTTGCAAAAGATTAATCTCTTAGCTTTTCATGTTAGCATTATTGATGCATTTATATTCACGTTCTGTAATGATAGTTATATGAATGTAAAGGCTTATTGTCTTTGAAATATAATACATGGATGAATTCAGTGTTTGAGTGACTTTTATGAAATTTGCCTCCATCAGCTTGATGAAAGAACAAAAATTTAGTTGTCACCCAATGGCAAACCTGGTCATGGGCTTGACATTCTATCAGCTTTGGTATTCCGATCTCACTGAAGAGGTTAAACTGAGAAATTCAGATCAGGAATACTTCCCTCAGCAATCAGATGCTTCAGGATCAAATATGGGCAACGAAATTGTTTACTCAGAGGGAAATTATGCAGCTTATACTCATGATGCTGTTCCTTCTCAATGTGGTTCAGAGACATCTGTCATGAATGATAAAAGAGAAAGTCTGGTGGTTGGTAGCAACCAACAAAGAGGCGTTCATGTGCAGAACAATGTTAACTTGCAGAGAGCCGAACCTCTCGTACAAGAGGTTGAGCCACTCGGCTCCAATCAAAACTCTTCTGAAAATGAAGTTGGTTTCTATGATGATAGTGGCTATACATGTGATCCTTCAGTCTTCTCTGCCTTAGGTAAGCTCTGAATTCCTTATATGTTTCTTTGACTGTCATGATAGTACCATTCTTTACTTTTGGTATTCTTCTTTGACTTTGTAGTGAGCTATTTAGCATTATGTTGTCTATATGTGCACATCTGGTGCAATATTATGACTAACTAAATGTCTTTATTGCTTTGTAGTGGATTATTCTTCCTTTCTTTTCATTGTGTAGTCGGTCGTAATTCATTCAATTAACAACTAAATGGGATATATGTTAGAGATTGACAAAAAAGGGGAAAATTGGACATAAAGATTGGATACTAGGAATGAAAGGAAGGACATAGAACATGAGTCAGACAAATAATAATGCTGGAAAATACCCATCTCAGAAACATGGATATGCATCAATTATAGTAAAATGTTCTTTTGTCTTCCATTTTATGTTACTATTTTGCGTATTCATCAGCCTTCCTCCCATACTCCAATTTAATTGTATACGTGACAAATATAAGATAGCTTGATGATTTGACAGGCTAATTAACATCTTTGCAGTTATGAAGAATCTTTTGGATGCTTTTCATGATTTTCTTGCAAATTATTGATCACAAATCTTTTGGCTTTGTTTATTAATATTGTTTCATCATTCTAACATCTACGGGCCTTACTGAAATGTGTCATGTTTCTTGTTTCAGAGGGTTTAGAGTCATGGTTGATGCCTTTAAAGTTGCCATATTCTAGTGAGAACTTTGTCTATTTGCATAGGCAAATGGTTAATAATCATTATAAAGATGCTCTGAAGCATCTACAGCTTGCTCTTCACTGTGAACCCCCTTTGTCTGCAGCCTTACTTCCTTTGATACAGGTAAATTTTATTTCTTCCTTGCAACTTTTTTCTTTTTGATTAATTCAGAACATCTGTAACATAAGCTGAAGCATCTAATATTCTTAAAGAGATTCAGATATGCACTAGTCAAAGTACAAAGCAAAAGGCATTTATTTGTACTGATTCAAACATGATTTTTTTTCTTTTTTTGTCAAATTTATTCCAGTTATTGCTGATTGGAGGTCAAGCGAAAGAGGCCCTAAGTGAAGTCGAAAAGTTCTGTAACATTTCGAACATACCTTTTCCCTTTAGGTACTAATCTCCCAAACAAGGTTGCTTTTCTCCTTTTTTTGCTAAGAAGTGTATTCAAATTGGAATATGTAATCCCTGAAGATGCCATATTTGATTTTGGCTTAATTCAGTTTACTTGAGAAAAACAGAATAAGTAATATGAAAAATTAGTGGCTAGAGGACTCGCCTAATGATTATAGTTAAGGTATTTATTGTGACTTAATTCTGGAGAGAAATGCTTAGAAAATAGAGATTATGTCATATCTGAATGTGTTTGTTTCATTTGCTCTCTGGAACACGTAATTTTTGGAATATTTTCTAAATTTTCATGGTGAATATTTAATTTTGCTAGCAGTGTGCTAATGTTGATCATCTTGTTGGCTTTATAAAACACTGATGTTCTACTTTTCTGCAGATTAAGGGCAAGTCTTCTGGAGTACTTTTATTCTAATGACTCTTTCATGCTCTGTAATTGTTTTGAGGAGGTTTTGAAGAGAGATCCGACATGCTGCCACTCATTGGCAAGGCTTGTCAGCATGCATCAAAAAGGTAGATTATCGATTGTCTTGCATGGATAGACCAGTGTTAGCTTTATTTGGTAGTTCTGTGCACCGATCCTATCCCTAATCGTAATTCATGGCTACCATCCATGCACCATTAGTTTTCTTCTTGTCTTTTGTTCCACTTTCACTGCCTTCTTGCTTGGTTGTAGATGCTTGTGCATTTTTAACATTGATTTTGAAGTTGTTTTCAGGTGATTATAGTCTGGAATCCCTTGTGGAGATGATTGCTTTGCATGTGGAAGCTACATTTCCAGAGTCCGAAACGTGGAGGGAGTTTGCTTCATGCTTCCTCAAACTATATGAATACGAAGAGGATCGATTGTCTGTATGTCTTGTTGGGAATGAAGGTGAACAAAAAGCAAATCGCTCTATTTATTACAGAAGGATTCCAAGCATATTTATCGAGGTAAACTCAAGAAGAGCTTGGAGATTACGCTGCAGATGTTGGTTAAAACGTCATTTTGGCAAGCGGATGCTTGCATCCGAAATCGCTTCAGGTGCATTCTTATTTCCCGTCATGTAACAATACAATCCATACTATGTGCACCATTTTGCTTAATTCTTTACTGTCAATGTCGGATCACATATGAGCTTCAACCTCAGTTTGATAGAGATAACTGTTGACATTATCATTTTATCACCCTTTGAATTACTGCCGTGGATTGTAGTTAGGTTGGGAAGATGGATTAATTGGAAGTTTTGGTTGCTTTGGAACAGGGACGTTGGAGCTTGTAACATACAAAGCAGCTTGTGCAGCCCATCTGTATGGTGAAGAATGTCATTATGTTGTAAAGGTTTATACTCATTTAAGGGAACACAATGAGAAGGATCTACGCAAATTCTTAAAACTACATATGGTGAATTCCATCAGACTAAATGTGAGATTTCAAGAAAAATAAAATTTAATTTGGTTCATTTTTTTTATTATTTGTGTGCAAGCTTATACCACCTGATCAAAAAATAAATACAAAAATAAAAAATTAGGAGAAATGGATATTTAGATCTATTATTTGCAAAATTAGTGAGTTCAAATAATGATATTTGATGGCTTATATTTTTATGTACAAACATTATCATTCTCAAGTTTATAAAGGTAATACATATAAGCCTGTGAATAGATTTGGTAAAATGTCTTCTTTTGTCAATTTCAAAATTGAACAATTAATTACGACATTAATATTTTACATTAGTTTTATATAAATTTAATTAGTATAATAATAAATTTAGTTTTCATAATTTACATATTCTGTTAATATGATTATCGTAATATTTTATAAATGTGTAAATATTGAAGTTAGATCTAAATTTTTAGAATTATGATCAAATTAATAAAAATATAAATATTAAAAGCTAAATTTATTAATCGATGAAAAATATTAACATTGTGATTAATTATCTTTAATTATAATAATTTGCTTAATTACAAATTTTAGAAAGAACGGAGATTTTTCTTTTACTTTTTCTTAAGGTATAATACTTTGTTTTTAAAGAAATATTTGTATATCCAATATAAAACTTCATAATTTTTTGTAAATCCAAAAATTATTTGTTCATATAATAATTAAATACATATATTAATTATTACTTAATGTTTTAACTTCACTTAATATATATATATATAGAAGGCATATACTTTTTTTTTCTTATAAATTGATTTTTATTTAATTTTAATTAAATGTATTATTAAAAATTATTAATATATTTATTTTTAAAAACGTATTGTGAATTATAATTTTATAAACTAAATCACGAATTTTTTTTTTAAACTGTAAAATCTCAATTCAAATAGAAAAAATTAAAAAAAAAAGTTCTTTTAATATATATTTAAAAAATAAGTAATCTCCCTAATGCCATTAACCTCTGCTATTTTTTAAAATTTCTTCATAATTAAAATCCCAAAATTTAATTTTTAAAAATCCGGTAAAAGAATCCGACCCGGTAACCCGACATGGCAGCGTATAGGGCGGATGACGACTACGATTATTTGTTTAAGGTGGTGTTGGTCGGAGATTCCGGCGTCGGGAAATCGAATTTGTTGTCGAGATTTACTAGAAACGAGTTTAGCCTTCAATCTAAATCCACAATCGGTGTCGAATTTGCCACCCGAAGCCTTCGGGTCAATGATAAAATCGTTAAGGCCCAGATTTGGGACACTGCTGGACAAGAAAGGTAACATTTTTTTAGACTTTTTTTTTCAATGATTTACTGCTATATCTCAATTGCTTTGTTTAGGTTAATGGGGTTTTGGAATTTGATAGATTTGAGGAAAATGAGTGTTTTCTAGTTTTTGCAACTGCATTGGGATGGTAGAATGCATGGAATTTTGGTAGCTGAGAAAATAAAGGAAAATTATACTCAAGTAGTTCTCATTTTGTTTGTTTTCTTCTATGTTCTTTTCTGAAAATTTGAAGTATTGGAGGAAAATGTGGTGGTTCGAGATTAGCTTTATTCCTGATTTCTCTTTTGAATTATACCTATTTTCTCATTTTGAAACCTAAACTTTTTTGTACACTTTGGTACTAAAATATCATTTTATCTCAATTTAGCCCCCAATTACCAAAGTGGATGATTGACCCCCCAAAAAAAAACCAAAATGGATGATATCATTAGCTATATGTCACGTTCTTATTTACTGACATAGAGATGCATGAGTAAATTGTGACAAAATGATAGTTGAAGTATCAAAATAGATAAAAATGTTTAGATACTGAAGTATAATTTAAGGGCTAAATCGTGAACTAAACCTAGATTACTGTATTGGTTTGGTGAAGGGAGTATTGGGAATTTATTCATCTGTTCGGATGCTGAGAAAATTTGGGAATAAGGGGCATTCAGAATTTCCTTTTTCTTTTTAATGTTAAAGCAAGTGGACTTGGATTTTGGTTATTCGGTGAAAAGTAGTTCTTCTTATTTTTTTCCCCTTTATGGATTGGTATACTGATAAAAAGGTATTTGCAAGAAAACTTTATTGATTAGCATGATGCAAATCAATTTGAAGTGCAAAATAGCATGTTGTAGATTATATACAAAAATCCCAGAGTTGGTTTACTAATGGATGAATTGAAAGGAACATGACATTTGAGTCTAATTGATAAAAGTTGCAGCTTTGATCCATTAATCAAAAGGTGGTAACAAACCCCATTTTTCTTAAAACTCGTAGTTGAGTCATCAACTGTATTTGTACACATCATTAGAATATAGGTATATTGAAGAGGATATCATCTGTATGTCTATGGATTAATTTTATTCTTTTGTCTTTCCTTTAGAAGGACTTGTATGAAAAACACGTTACAAGCTTGTTCGGAGGGCATCTCTTCTCTGCTACTTTAACTTTGTGTATCATGCATGAGCACCAAAAGATGGCTTTTGTTGTTACTCGGATATTTTCAATAGAACATTCGAGTTGCATTGATCATTTTCTCAGTGATGTTTTTCTGGGGAAAATATACCGAAGTGAGGTTCCATAATATCATATATTCTATTGATTTGAATTTTTTATTGGAAATGTACTTCATTTTCTACATTGACAGCCCTAATTCGTTTTCTAATAAATAAAAATCTATATTGAGTATGTGTAGAGCAGGAAATGGAAACTCTATGTTCTCTCCTTGGAATCAAGTGTCTTGGGGCCTAAATTTCTGGTCGGCTGTGCTGCATTTTATTATAAATTGCTTGGTTGATCATGGAATATTTTCGTTACGATGAACTAGTTAAGGATGAATCATAAAATTGCAGTTCTTGATTGTACTTTTCTTTGATGATGAAAACTCAATACAAGATTCTGATTTTAGTTCTTGCCCTGCTTGCAGTGTTATTGGTGTAAAAGGGTAATATATATAATTTTCTACGATCATTTGAGTTATGAATGTCTGATATACAGTTTCACCTATGCATGTTTGATATTTATAAGCTTTCCGAGAGTTGATTCCTTGTTGTATTCTTTCCTAGATACCGGGCAATTACAAGTGCATACTACCGAGGAGCTGTTGGTGCCTTGCTTGTCTATGATGTCACTCGACGGGTCACGTTTGAGAATGTTCAGAGATGGCTGAAGGAACTACGAGATCATACAGATTCTAGCATCGTGATTATGCTCATTGGTAACAAGGCCGACCTGCGACATTTGTTTGCCGTTACCACTGACGATGCTAAGGCCTTTGCCGAGAGTGAAAACACCTTCTTTATGGAAACATCTGCCCTTGAATCTACAAATGTTGAGCATGCATTCACTGAAGTGCTAACTCAAATACATCAAGTGGTCAGTCGAAAAGCGCTTGAAGGAGGGAATGATCAAACAGCATTGCCCAAGGGACAAACCATCAATGTCGGATCTCGGGATGATGTTTCAGCTGTGAAGAAAGACGGCTGCTGTTCTGCATAATTGTTAGATGATTCCAAGTGTCCAAATTTACTTCCTCATTAAGCACAAGCTTTCCTCGCCGTGTTCTTTCTCAAGATCTTTCGTTGAAGAACGAAGAAATCACAGCATTCCAGGGATTTCCTTCATTCGATTTCAGTTCCTTTTTCATGGTTCTTTAGGGTATTTTTCTTCTTCATGTAATGTTCCATTCCATAGTTTTTGTTGTATTTGATTGCTTTAGAATACTTAGTTTGTTCAGACAGATCTAGTTTTAGTATTTTAAATGATTTTCATTAGTTGTGGAGAATAAATTATAAATTAGCTATCATAATGTTTTTGTATTTTCAAAGGAGTATTTTGAGTAATATAACAAATAAATAGGGATAATTTAGGTATTATAAATAATTTAGATAATTTAGCGCAACTATATATATATAAAATTTCATTTTTGATTTAATTATACACATTTAAAGAAATAAAATACATCAATTTATAATAAACATTGTTAAATTATTGTTTCTTTTATTTTAAAAAATAACGTGTATATAAATTTTAAAATTTAATTTTATAAATTAATTTAATCTATAAGATACTTTTTTTTAATAAATATATTACAAGTTCCTAAATTTAAAATTTTTAAGTTTATTTAAAATTAAATTTTTTAGATACCATTTAAATGTTTCTAAATTTATAAATATATTACATGTTATTTGTCGAAACTATTTTTAATTTTAAAAAACGTGGATCGACTTTAAAACATAGATGGAGTCGCCACCAATACTTTTTGAGGTGTAATTGGGCGACCTTATAAAGCATTTTGGTCTACGAGTTTTAAGAAAATAGGTTCGGGAGTCGGTTACGTACGAGGAAGGGTTAGCACCCTCGTAACGCCCAAAATTGGTACCAAATTGATTTATAAACGTCCTTATTATCGAGAATTTGAAAAAGTTTTTGAAATTCAATTCCTTTAAAAAACATTTAGATAACTTGAATTGGATGACGAGTTTCTCTCATTCAGAAGGAATAAAATATCATGTCCAGCATGATTGGATATATTATTTCAAACCTTCAATACAAGATCATTTCGTAATTTCCAAAACGCATGCATTTGAAATTTCAAAAGGATATTTCGTTATTTGGCCAAACGGTAAATCGCAGCCCAGCACGATTGAGCACGATTTATCGAATTTTCAAATACGAAATATTGCCTCGTTTAATTTAAGAAAACTTGGATGAAATGCCAAAAGGATATTCCGTATCTTGGTCAAATGAAAAATCGAAACCCAGCACGATTGGGCACGATCTCTCAAACTCCCCGAATACGAAATATTGCCTTATTTTAAAAGACCTTTGAAAAAAAAGAGTAAATCGGAAAAAATAGATTAAAGAAATAAATTTTGAAAAAACAATAATAATAGTATACCACATAGAAATAATAATATATTAATAATGCTAACAATATATTAATAATAAAAATATAGTAATATAAGAAGAATTAATAATAATAGTAATAACAATAGTAATATATATAATAAAATATTAAATATAGTAGTAAAAATATTAACGATAATAAAAAATGGTAGTAATAATAGAAGATAAATAAGAAAAAAAGGAAAATAACAATTTATTAATAATGATATGCGTAATAATAATAATAAAAATAAGGAAAAAAATAATACCATATTAATAAGAGTAATAACAAGTCAATAATAATATTAAAAAGTAATATATATATATATATATATATAATGTGGTCATAGTACATAAAAGAATTTGTAATAAAAGAGAAAATAATTAAATTTTGAAAGAATAAACTATATACTAAATAAATTTGAAAAAGATATATATATTCAATAGATTTAAAAGAAATTATATAAATAAAATAACAGAATGATTTAAATAACAAATATAAAATATTAAAACAAAAAATTAAAACCCTACAAATTAGGGACTAAATCAGAAAAGAAATAAAACCAGAGGTAAACTCCCTCTCTTTTTCCATCTTTCGTTTGTGTAAAGAAAAAATGTGAACACCAAAGTAAAACAAAATAAAATAATATGAAAAATCACCTTAAAAATCTGATTCGTATTCTCTTTGATTTCGTATGTGTATCCTCAAAAAATTCCCCCTCAATGCAATCCTTTTGAATGGCTTTTATAGCCAAATTTTACAACTTATATGCAAGTGGTTGATGGAGTTAGTGGGAGTGATGGAGGTAGGGGATGGTTTAGTAGGGTGATGGAGTTAGTGGTCGGTTTAGTGGGGTAATTGGTTTAGTGGTCGATTTAGTGGGGTGTTTAATTTGGGCTGGTTTGATTAGGCCCCAGCAGAAATTGGGTCTCACATTATTTTTTAAAATAAAAGAAACAATAAAAAATATGTAATTAAACTTGAGAAATAAAAAAGATAGGAAAACAAAGAGGGGTTAATGTTGCGATATTACCATCCTCTTTTGTTGGGTGAGTTTAGGCCTTTGTTGGCTTGCACCTAACACCTAAATTTTTTTTTTTAATTAGATAAAGGGATGTTGGCTGTTAGTGTACTATCACCTATTTTTTTTTTTGAAATAAATATACGGGTGTCGGCTCTAAAACCCTAGAAATTATTTTTAATAAAAAAATAGTAATGCCGGCCATCTAATCCTTATAACTCAATTTTACTATTCATTTCAGGTTATTTAGGTGATTGCTTTTGAATTACCTAAATTAACCTCCGTTTGACTTCCTAAGAGACGGCTTAGTTTGGATGGGCAGTGTGTTTACTTCCAGTAAGGTTAAAAACAACGGTGGAGGTGAGATTAGATACTATAGCGGTGAGATTGGATAATATAGCGGCAATGATAGGATGTGTGTTTAGATTTAAACGCAGCTGTAGCGGTGAGGTGAGAATAAAAAATGACTATTAAGGACATTAGATTAGAAATGACAATGTATTTATGTTATATTATTTAATATAAAACATAAATTAAAATTATATTTTTTTATAAAATGATAATCATATACAATAAAATTTAAATATTTTTAAATTATATTTAAATCAAATAATAAAATATAAATTAAATTGTATTTATACTAAATTTATAAATAAAAATTATAAATTTATTAAAATTAAATTATATTAAATAATGACATATTAAATTTATGTTATGTGTATTAAATAAAATAAATAATAAAAGAAGAGTTAAAAGGGTAAAATTAATAATTACCCTTAATTTTGGACTTTCAATCAGTCCGTTAGAACTTTTAACTTCAGCTAATATTTTGGGTTACAGTGAGGTGAGAAATACTCACCGGTGTGCTTGCCAAACACCACAACTAAAACTGCATTTTAGTTAAAAATTTTTTACTCTTTAAATCTCACCACACTGGAGCTTTCTAGTCACCCAAAGGGTGTGTAATTTTGTAAAGGCTCCTTCCCCCTCTATCCATATCATTACACATGCTTCCCCACTCCCTGGGTCTCATGCTTCTCATTCTTTAGTAAAGGGCAGAGGCTACATCAACAATCTATGACATATATCCAACCCTAACCAACAATTTAGACCTGCAATAAAAGTAAGTCTAATATATTGTTGGTTTTATTATATATGGATACAAAATTACAAATACAAGGACATGGCAATGGCATCAATTCCCTTCCAAATTTATCATTTCCATTTGTGTCCAATCTGCTTTTGCTCCTTAATTCTCTTCAATGCTCCTTCAATAGCAACATCAAATGCATCCCTTACACTCTCTAAACCCTCTTTTGGTTTCGCATAAACTAGTTTGGGAATATACTCTATCACTTTCTCCCTTATTTTCTTTACCTCTTCTTTACTGTAACTTTCAAGCACGCTTTTGATTGATGTCCCGTTCTTCACCTCGTTGCGGTGGATGAAAACTGAGTAACTCTTGGGATCGCTGGGTAGAAACCATTGGTACTGAAGATATGCCGTTCGATGCCAGAAGAAAACCGGGATGGAACCCGCTACCATGCAATCAAATATTGACCTGCGGGTGAAGCTATCGCCTCTTGGCTGCAAGCAAAACTCCGAATCCAAAAACGCCTCCAGCACCAGGGAAGTTCCGTTTGAGCAGCGGGTGCCTGCACAATCCACGGCTCGGCATAACCCCGAAGCGTTCATGCATTGCCTCAACAGCAAGCTTCTGAAATCATTCTTGATGGTGTCGCGTGGCGCTCCGGCGAAACAAAAAAGGGTTTTGCGGTTATGGTTACGGACGAAGTCTTGCCACCCTAAGACGTCGGAGTCCGATCTGGGGTGGAATCCGGTGGGGTAAGGCACAGCGACGTCGAAATAGTCCCAAGGGTTTCGTTCAATCAAAAGACGTGTGATGTTTCTCATGCCTGGCAAGTAGATGCATTTGGAGCCCCAATCTTCGTCTTTGGTTCGCCGGAAATCCCATGTGATGCGCCCCATTGTTATGAAATGATCCCACCCACCGGAACTGTTCCAATGCGGCTGCTCTCGAAGCCATTTCAATATCATCTCGCAATACCTATCACGATCTTTCCATCTATACTTAAACCATAAGTATTTCCCTACGGCGAGTCCTGCGTAAAACGGGACGTAAAACGCCGTCGCCGAATCCGGTTCCATCGTACGACACTTGTAGTTTAAAATGCGATTGTGGTAAATGATCTCCATGGCGAACTGGTCGGTCCAGTACCATGCTGGAACCAAATCCTCGGGTATGACGCCAGACAATCCCGTCGCTTTGCTCCCGAATCCGTCGTTGGATAAAGCCCTGCAACGTGAATGCCAAGGGTCCAGGTCGACGCAGTTATCCAATAACTCCTGGTTGAAAACAGCCGGCAAGTTGTAGACGAAAATACGACCGAAGGAGCAGTTGTGGGGTGGTGAAAAAGAGGAAGAGGGCGACGTGGATGAAATGTTAGGGGGGGTTTGGAGGAGATGATGATGAGGATGGGAAGGGAAGTGGGAGCGGCGATGGGAGAGATGGAGGGTGCGAGCCGTGAAGAGGATGATAATCTGGAGAGAGATGATGAAAAGGAGGAGCCATAAGCGGACGTGGTTGGGTAAGAAGAAATAAGGCTGGAATTGGAGGGAAGAGGAAGAGGGTTTGCGATCGATGGCAGAGAGATAGGGGGTTTTGGGTGATCTAGGGGAGGCGGTGGTGGAGTTGGGAAAACAAGGAGAAGGAGGTTTGGGGGTGGTGGTGGTGGTGGTGGATGTTGGAAGCATCAAGATGGCTTTTGCAGCAGTTTTCTTGGAAGTAAATTGACCGAAAATGATGGCGGCGTGAGTGACAGTGAGGGGATGGTTTTCGAGGGCTCTTCCGCTTTGTGGTTAGTTTTACAGATTAACGGGGAACACGGACTGAGTTTTTAATATTTTGATATAAAACTTTTTTTATTAACATTTGTTTTTTAATTATTTATTTTTAAATAAATATCAAAATTACATCTATTTATTATTATTTAAAAAATATTATATCCATTTATTATCGTATTAGATTCATTTTAATTTAAATTGTAAATTTATTGATTGAGTTTTAGCTCGATTTACATAAGCATTGTTATCAATATAGGAGGACATGGATTCGAGTGCGTTGAAGCGTATTATCCTTCTATTTATGAATTGGGAAGGTGTTATGAATATTTTTAAATATTGTGTAAAAGAATATGATCAAAACTTATAATGAAATTATTTAAAAAAATTAAACCATAAATTTATATAAAATAATACACTGCTCAAAATTAATTACATTAAATCATTTAAAAGTTTTCATAGGATAACAAATATTTTTAATAAAACATCTTTAACAAAAACTTCATATTAATAAGAAAAGATAAGAACATGTGATTTTTTTTCTTTAAAAAATATTTATGTTTTTCTCAGAAATATGTACTCAACAGAGAAGATTACTTGCAGGGGCGAAGCCAGAACTACTTTTAAGGGGGGCCGAATGAAATTTTAATTTTTTGTAGTCTATATTTATATAATTTTTAAAGGATTAAATCAAATTTTTATAATTTTAGGGGGCCAAAGTGCAATTTTACCTTTACTAACTTAAAATTTTAAAAATTTTTAAAGAGACTAAATAATAAATTTTCAATTTAGGGGGGGCCGGGGCCACTGCCTGCCCCCCTAGCTACGCCTCTGATTACTTGCATGTTAGGCAAAAATATGAAATTCTTTCTTTCTCATTTTCTAACATGACACCTATAGTACATACATATATCTTTTACTTTTACGAAAAAAATATATACAGGAGAATGTGAGTTCAAATATACTTAAGTAAATTATCATCTTATTTACATGTTGAAAAAAAAATTGTAAATAATTGTAAACATTATATCAACAAATATAATAAAAATTATAATAAAATTAATGGTAAAAAAATATACATGCATATTTTTATAGATACATAAACCAACAACTATTAACTATAATTTCTTTTAGCTCTCCAAGGAAGATCACTTCTTTTTCCTCTCAGTCTTTTATTTATTTTTTTATTTTTTTGTCAAGTTAAATTATCAATTATATGTATAAAAGAATGAATGTAATTTATCGTTTATTTTTATAATTTTTTACTTTACAAAATTTATTTAAACTTCATATAAAAATATTAGCAAATTAGTTTATGTTTACTTCCTTTTTGTTGGAAATTAAATATTTTAATGGGATATTCCACTCAATCAATTAAATAGCTTCCACATTTATAAAAGTATACAATTTCATGTAGGGGTGTTTATAGTTTGGTTAAAACTGAATTAATCGATCGAATCAATTTAATTTGGTTAATTGATTGATGGTCAAATTTAGTTTTGCCGGAGGTCGATTAATAATTTTTTGAAATTTTAATTATTTTTTAATTCGATTCGAAATCGAATAATTAATATATATTATATATAATATATTTTTTATATTAGCAATGTATTTTTTTGAACTACTATTTTTTATATTAATCAAATTAAATAATATATTTTATATGTAATATATTTTTTGAACTATTAAAAAAAACGAACATTAGCAATGTATTTTTTTTATGTTTGATACTTATTTTAACAAAAATATAAAAATATATAAATTTCGGTTAAATGATAGAATTAACTGAAATATTTTAGTTCAATTAATGTATTTGAAAAAAATTTAATTTGATTAACAATTAAAATTTATTACATTTCGAATAATTAATAGTAATTTAATTCGGTTAATAACTTAATTAAGTGTTTAAACACCCTTAATTCTATGAAATAGTTAAGCCCAATCCAATTATCAACATCCCTACAAAGCCCTGTGTGGCACAATCAATATCTATACATAAACTAGTGATAATATACATACATGAATCTATATATATATATATATATATCAACTAACTAAACTCTAATCTTTAGAAAAAAAAAATTAAACTTTAATTTTCAAATAGAGGTGTACACAGGTCGAGTTGGACTAAGTTATATAGTGATATTAGTTCACCTTATACTTGCCCTAATTTAATTCGACTTGAAATACAAACCTTAAATTTTACCCAAGCACGTTTATATTTAAAAATTACTAACCTAAACCAGTTTTAAATCTACCCATATTATTTTGCAATTTTTAAAAAGCATGTTATGTTTAATTTAATATTTTTAATTATTTATTGGTGAAATTTAAACATAAATAACGTATTTTATAATATTAACATTACAGCATTAAATATTTAATTTAATTTTATAAAAATTACATACTATATAAAATAAAATAAAAAATAGTACAAAGTAGAAAATGAGTTGGGCTCGAGTTTTGAATGTTGGAGCCTAAACTCAATCATGTTTTAAACGGGGTTAATTTTTTTTACCAAGTCCATTTTTAGGCCTTATACTTTTGTCCAAATTTTTAATATTTTAGGCGGCCTTCAAATATGGGCGAGTAACCTTGCTCGTGAATAGATCTATCTCCAAAAGTTTTTGTAAAAAACACATGATTAACGAGTAAAATTTATAACATTGGTAAAAAGATAATACACTATATATAAAATTACAGTTAGAAAATAATATATCAAATATAAATTTTAAATTTAAAAAAAATATTTAAAAAAAGTTGGATATCTTTTTTTTAATAATTTAATGTTATATAAATAAGATTTAAGGGTATAAAAAGTTCTCAAACTTTTTTTAAAAAAACAATTAAGCCACAGTTTTTTTATTCAATTAGGTACTTGAACATTCAAAATGCATAAACTTTTTTTTGCACTCAATTGAATACTTGAACTATCAAAATGTATAAAAACAGACATTCTGACCATTAACTTTAACAGTTGACCGTTAAAGTTAGCTACATCTAATTTTTTTCAATTAAAGCTACACGTGTCACAACCACGGCATGACATGTGACGATAAAAAATAAAAATAAATAAAAATTATTAAAATTTAATAGAAGAATATAAAAATATTTAAATTTTATTAAAAATGAGAAAAAATAATTTATAAAAATTGTGAAAAAAATTATAAATATATAGAAATATAAAAAAAATTTATAAACTTTTATACAGTCATATGAAAATTATAAAAAATGTCTTATTATAAAAAATAAAAAATTCATTTTATTAAATTTAAGTTCATTACCATGTCATATTTTTAGTGACATGGCTACCAAATGAGTATTTTTTATTTCAAAATGTTAAATAAAAAAATTTAATAAAAAAATTGACAATGTTAATAATTAGACTTGAATTTTAAAATCTAAATAATAGAAAGATTAAGTTCCTAAAAATAAAAATACAAAGACTAAATTTCAACTTTGTAAAGTGTAAGGGACTTATGAGATATTTTAACCCAAATTCTTATATACTTCCGTCTCAATCCACAATTATTTTCGTCAGGATTCATTTGTTTAGAGGCTTTAATGGCATCCAGCTCAGTGGGACAGTCAACAATCTACGCATTTCATCACGGAAAATGCGACCAAAAGATATTATCAGTTGACAACAGCAAGTCAACAAAAACTTCAGCTTTCACAACAAAAATTCATAGCTTTTTCAGCTTGCTTTAAAGCAAAAGAATCAGTTCATCAGAAGCAACCTCCCCCTTTTTTATTTTTTATTTCAATGGATATTTCTCCTTCTTGCTGCTGTTTACTCCTCATTCTTATCCATGGCTTAATGTTGCAGACTTGTGAAGCTAATCCAACACTTCCCCTAATGACTCAACTCTCTGCTCAGAACAAGGTGGTCATCATCGGCAGAAGAATTGGGAAACCGATCCCTACAAGGCCTCCTTCTCCAAAGCTTAATGGCTCTAAAGGAATGTTTGTTCCTCCAGGACCGCCTCCAAGACCTTTGTTGCTCCCTACACCATAGACACCACCGCCTCCATGTATTTCCCTTTCTTTTTCTTCCCGTCTGCCATGAATAATTGTGTAATTTTTACATTACAGTACTTTTAAGAGACGAAGTTTTATATATTTGAAATTTAGATTTTATCATCAACAAATATATTTGAGTCATTTTGATATTATTATAGAAAAGTCAAAGGGAAAAAATGATTGCTGGAAGTTAATATTAACAGCATGGGGCTGCATGATGAAAGTCTGTACAATTGTAGATAGTTACAGAGCCAAAAAGAGTCGTGTTAGATATCTGCAAGTTCATGTACAAAATACTCGACAGTATCGATTCCATTTGGTGGAGGGATAAATCAGAAGACATCGAGCGAGCTTACTCCAGCTCCGATTGATTCTGCCAGTCATTGGCCAAGGCAGAGGGGGCAGACAAGGGCTGTAGTCCCTTAAAAAGGAAAATTATGTTTTAGCTGTTTAAAATTTTTAAAATCTACTCATAAAATTATAATTTGATCTAAAAAAAAAATATACAAATTTAATTTAATCATTTTAAAAATTATAAAAATTTAACTCTCATAAAATATATAACTTAATATTAATCCCTCAAAATTTTTTTGACTTCCCACTTGTTTGCCACTATCAACCATTTTGCAACCTTATTGCTTTGCCCCATTAAAGTCTCACCCAATGTTTTATACATCCTTGGACCCTGCATACGTTCTTCACCAGCAGCCACTTCCTTAAGCAACCTGCACGATAGTTGTACGCAATTGATAACTCTCGAGTTATGTTAGTATATTTTTTATAGTATCCTTGGAGGTAAATTGAGCATGTAGGTTAATTTTTATTGTATTTTATAATTTTTTGGATTAATTATATTTTGCTTGAACTTTGTTTGATTTTTATTAATTTTAGAATTGTCATTTCTCTCTCTCATGTAGGTCTCAAATGAAGAATGGAAGACTTGAACCATAGAGTAAAAAGTAGTGAAGATGAGTCTTCCGCTCCAGTAGATTTCAGTATAATGGAGCAAAAATCTTCAAGTCAAGTAATTTGCTTCGTTGCAATTTTTGCATCTGGTAGAGTAGAACAATTAAAACCTTAAAAATAAGGGATGACATGATTTATGAAGAAAAGAGAAAAAAGGAGTAGGGGATTAACTTGGAAGCTAAGAAACAAGACAAAGAGGCTCGGAGCATTCGGCCATAGTTTGATAATTATTTTTCTATAGATTACTTCTTTTTTACCTTCTTTCAATGCAAGTTTATTTTGAATTTCTTTTTATTATGTTTTTTTAAATCAACTTGAACTAAACTATGTTTTCTTGGAACAACGATGGATCTTAAGTCTTAGATAATTAATTATTTTCTCTTCAATTGTTTCGATTTGTGTTAATTATTTATTTAGTCAGTGCTTATTTAATCTGCTTGTCTGAGTACTAAGTTATATTAATTTGATAATCTTTGTTTGTCTTAAAACAGAAAAATTTAAGATTTAGATGTTGATTGAATAGATTAGGATTAACTTTAGTAGCGTTGACAAACTAGTTAATTTGTGGCTAGAATAAGAATATACCATGCCTTAATTAAACCAGTAGAGAAGGGGATTAACTTAGTTAGATACTGGAAGGGTTTAGTCAAAGCTATTGAGTTCTGGGTTAGTAACTACATAGATTGAATGATTAAATGAGATATAATTGATTAATTGAATTAGGTGAAGTTAGAGTTCTAAGATTTTAAGTCTTTTAATTTAATTTTAGTAGTAAATAGATTTTTCTTTTGATTTGGATTAGATAAAATTGGATAATTGGTATTTAGTAGCATAAAATTTGATCCTCTCGGGATGATATCTTTTTGTTACTTTATTACTTGATTGGACACGTGCACTCACATAACAAATTTTTGTACTATCAAGTTTTTTTATGCTATTGCTAGAGACCAAAATTTTAAGTAAATTCTGCTAATATTAATTTTATTCATTAGTAATCAAAGATAGGGTATTTTTATTTTTATTTCATTTGAATTTATTTTTGCTGTATTTTATATTATTTTTGTTTTTCAAGTACTCTTGAATTGCATGCACAAATTTGAGTCAAATGCTTTAATGCCGTTTGTTTTGAAAATTGAAAGTACCTGTCGCCAAAATGAAAGAGCAACCAAACAAGCTAAAATACAACCAATTAAGATAGATCCTGTGAATTCTGAGAACTCTGAAGCCACTCACCTAGGGTTGGTGTTCAATCATTGATGATTTGATCTCCTCAGCAACAGAGGAGATGTATTGATGATAGCATGCCTTCGCATGAATGATATCATTTGAGTATCGTCAGACCTACTACTGAGGTGAATAATTTTAAGATCGATGCTGGGGCTATGTAGTGAACAAGTTCTTTGAATTACTGAGCAAAGACCCCAACTCTCATTTAAGAACTTTCTTAAAAATTTGTGATACTGTGAAGTATAATGGATTTTCTTAGAGATCGCTATTGAGAGCCATATCTTCTTATCATTTTATTACTTAATTCAACATATGCACTTGCATAATAAATTTTCACACATCAGCAATAGAGAGTGTTCTGATTTTCTCTTGGTTCTTATATCCTTCTTGCAAGATTGCAGGAGAAATTGCAATCACTGTTTGTTAGGAACAAACGAGGCGTGCTTGGAACTTGAATAAAGATGGAGATATGCACTTCAAGATCTTCAACAAAGAATAAAGACTACCATATTTACTTGACATATAATACAAGAATCAAGCTCTTGGTCAACAGATGCTACCTCTTCCATATTAATATTTGGTCAACAGTTAGCATTGTGCATAGAAGCAGAACCCTCTAGAGTTGCCCAGGATTTATTTTTTACACTTGTTTGAGATCCCAGTTCTTCCCCCTATACTGAATACGTGGAGAACAACACAGGTAAAGCATTATTTGCTAACTTCACTAGAAAACCAATGCGTTCCCTTTCACCAATGTAAAAGAAAGAAAATGAACAAATGGTCTTTCAAATCGCAGCTTCCGGGACAAGGGATGGATCACTTAGCTATTACATTGTCCACTAATTTAACCTTGACCTAAAAAGGATTGTCAAAAGGAAGTAGAAACTGATTTTCCACTACTGAATTAGAGAGTCGAAAAGATTAATTGAATTGAAATAAGCATTCCATAGAATGAATCATCAACATGATCTGACCTTAAGTTTTTAGTTGGAATTTTTTCTTCATTTCATGGGTAAATTTTCAATACTTATGGCCATGTACTTACAAGAGATTATCCTATCAAGCTACTCCTATGATTAAAACTAAAAAAAAAAAAAACTAAAGTTAGCAAAAAATTATGATTTATATTGTTGGATTCATGATTGAATGATCAACCAAATGATTATTGAATTGTCTATACTTTGTAATAACATCTCTAATAAACAATGTTGGAAAGTTTTTAGGTATAGTTAACATGACATAGGATATAAAGCTCTTTAAATTATGATTTGTTCTAGTTGCTTGATGTGATTGAGAGTATAGAAACATTGTACTATGCGTATTTGGGGTTTGATTGGTTAAAATCATGTTATGCACGCAACAAAGTATAGTTAACGATAAAAACGCATCACATTCTCTTGATTTATCTAATTGATTTTTCGCATTAAATTAATTAATTGGGACAAAAAGATTAATTGAAATTGTTATAACAGTGAAATACAATTAGAAGCATGGATAAGCTAAAAGAAAAGGTAATTTTGTAACAGGTCAATGTGTCATCTTTCCATGGTTTGATGCTAATAAAAAAGCACAGTTATTTATTTTTTTTTATTAGGCCTCCAGCCTGAGTAGAGAGTGTTACAACTAGATATTCCACTAAATAAAATTGCTTGTGGCCTACTTAACTGAACCATTGCATATATAACTCATAGGCTTGAAAATTACTATCTTGGATAATTTCCTCACATATGCTCAACTCAGTTCACCAACCCCAAATTTAGACCCATTCTGCATATTGATCTTATCCCCTCAAAATTATCATTCGAAATCACTTGATGTTTTGGGAATCCATAAAAAATTCTTTGAAGAACATGAACTGACGTTTCACTCGATCAAAGTATTGTCACTCCATGCTGTGAAAACAGACGAGGGGCACCCATTCCTTGAACAATACATACAACTCAAAAACCGTGTTGTTCAAGTACAATATCCATCGAAACTGCAATGAAAAATACAAATACATTTATATTCATAAACAAGAATATGAATTCCACCTTAGTCGCAATGTCGACATACCTATTCACTTCCTCATTGATGGCTTTCTCGATGCATCCATGTCAAGTCCTTCTTGTAGCATGGATAGTCCAAGCAACCTCTAATTTCATTCCATTAATCAATGCAACAAGATATATTAAATGCGGGTACTAAGATGCACTATAAGATATTGTACAATATGATATTTATATCTTATAATAAGAGGTAACCCTCATAATTGCGAAAGGATGTGTGTTGACCATGACATACATATTCATGCCCGTGTTTGCAAGAGAAAGCAAAAACCATTTGGCTCATTGGTCAATTGATTGATTACCCTATACAGCACCTGATAAAGATACACCAGAGTGGTAGAACCCCAACTGAATTTATCCACTGTCTCAAAATCCTCAAATATAGGAAGAAACATGGTATGAACCTTGTTGTAAAACGACTTTGGCAACAACATTCCTCCCCCTCCAAAGCATCCAAGCTTTGGCATATCAATCATCTCCTCTATAGTTGCACCTATTTAAATCTTTCTCTAGTTTCTCCTTAACGGCATGACACTCACTACTTGACTACACTCGTATACTGGATTGATTGCACTAGTTGTGATTACTGTCTCCCTATCGATTGGAAGGTCGACTATTAAAGCGATATCTTTAAGTGTGATAGTCATTTTCCCACACGAAAAATCAGATGTAAACGTTTACAACTAAACCTATTCATGAGTTGGGTTACCTGGCTAGGCTAGAAGCGCCAGTCTAAAATTTGAGAGGATTTAGGCAAAAATATTAGGTCTACTTAAAATATGGGTAAGGCTCAGATTTGAACATTCAAGGTCCGAGCCCGACCCATTTTTAGGTTTATAATATTTTATATTATGCTATTTTTATACATTATTTAATTTAGAATACAGTAAAAAAATAAACCTATACTACTATAATGTAAATATTAAAATAATGTTAAGATAATTATATAAAAAATTCTAATAAATAAAAAATATATAAAATTATTAAATATTAAAATAAAACAAATGTAACAAATATTTTTTAAAAAAAGTAAAAAAAAAAATATGGGCATGCCTAAAAAATGAGCTTGGGTTAGTCTTTTACAAATATGATTGGTTTAGATAAAACTTTAAACTCATATTCTGGGTCAAGTTGAACTTGAGCAAATATAAAGTATGGTAATATCATGCTTAGATCCAACCCCATTTGACTCATGAGCATCTCTATTTTCAACCTCTATCTTTTCACCAAAACAACAATCAATTTCAAAACAATTTTCAACTTCACTATCATAAATATCGCGCGCATATAATTTGATAACCTTCAAGTGTTCTTCTATACGACCATTGAGCTCTTGAAAATGCAAATTATGCCTGATCAAAGGAACTCAATCAATGGATTGTTAAAAATTCATAAAATAATAATATTAAATTTCAAAAATCATGAAAACATTTCTGTAAAAATTAAAAATTGGAGAGAATTGAGTTGGAGAGTTTACTATATTCAGGACGTATTTCTCAGTGTGCTCCACCATTGGAAAATTTAAGACAGTCGGAGAGTTTGGGAAAATTTTAAGTGAGAGTAAGAGAGAAATGGATGAATTTTGTAGGGAAGAAGATGATAACCATGGGACTTGGCTTTCAATTTATTTAAGTGGGTTAGTTAAGTTAAAAGACAAATAAAATCTTAAAGTGTTGAGGTACTCTACATATACTCTTGTAGTACTTTTCTCCTTACGTGAACACCGATAAGCACAAAACATCTACGGGAATGGAGGTAATCTCCCAATAAAAAAAAAAGTTGTACTATAGATTCTATATAAAAGTGAAGAAAAAATCTGTTGGTAGGTGTGATTTGAGTGGATTTTTTCTATTTTTGAAATTGTCAATCATAATTATTTTGATTTTTTATTTTATATTTTGGTTTTGGATTTTTGGAACAAAATGGGTTTTATTTTATATATTTTGGGTTTCAAAATATTTTTCATAAATATTTTTTAAAACTAACATTTTCAAATAAATAAAAAAATTAATCTCTTATAAATTATTTTTATATGATATTTTCACTATTTATTATATATAATATTTATTTTTACATTATAAAAACTAAAATTAATTACAAATTAAATAAAAGAAAAATTCAATTAAGCTAATTGTAATTTTTTAACTTAGTCTGAAAAACCATCCAAACTAGACCTAATCATGGGCCAAGCCACACCTAAAATGTGGGACGATTTAGGCAAAAATATAGGTCCGAAAAATGGACTTGAACAAAAAATAAGGCTCGTTTAAAAAATGAGACGGGCCTCGGGTAAGGCATTTTTGGCCCGAGCCTAGCCCGACCCGGCCCGAATCCACTAAAGGACAAAAAATCTACTTTTTAATATTATTTTCTTGTTGTTTTCTCCCTATTTTTCTATCATTTTACTATTATGTTGCTACTATTTTGTTGTTATTATTTGGATATTGTATAAAACTTATTTTATTATTAATTTTGTTATTATTTTAAAGACATTTGTTAAATTTGTTATTATTTTAGAGACATTTGTTTATTAAGTTGCATCTGTCTTAGTATTATTTAAGTATATATATTTTTTAAAATTTATTTTTAATTTGTTGAGAAATATTTATTTTTATGTTTTTAGTATTTTTTATATATTATATATTTTTTTAAAATTATATAAAAATTAATATAGGCGGGCCAAGTCAGGCCCGAGTTTTAACATTTTTATCTGGGTCGAGCTTAGGCAAAATTTTAAACTCATTTTTAGGCTCGAGCCTAGCAAATGGGCCTAAAATTTTATTTAAACCAGACCCAAATTTGACCCGACTCAAATTTGACCCGACCCATGTTCATCTCTAATCCAAACATCATGATGTTTTTTTCCCTTGAACTTCTCTGGTTGGGTGGCAAAAAATATTGAGCTTGCTCCATCCACCCCCATCATGTAAGGGTACTATTACTTTTTTTAAAAAAACCCGTTGAGATTGAGTTTGGATAAAACCCATTTCATATATTTACTAAAATACTCTTTTTTTAATTTCAATTTTCCACTTATTTTTTTATATTTTAGCTCTAATTTTATAAGAATTATAATATCTATACTATTATTTAAGCTTTAATTAAATTGATGTTCATTAACTCCTGATACTAACTCAATTAGAAAAATTATGAAAATATCTTTTCATAATTAAAATAAGTTATGTTATTAAATAATATTTTAGTCTTTTTATTTAAAAAACAATAAAAAAATATGTGGTTTGATTTGAACCTATGCTAGTTACATCAATCAAACATTAACTTTACCATTAAACCAAAATTTTATTTTAATTTTAGCCCATCAATTGATTGAGTTGATGTTACAAATTAATTCAATAGTGACTCAAAATTGCTGACAACATGATAAAGCAATTATAATGCATTTAGTATTCCTGATATTATGTATTTACTTGTTTAAAATTCATTGTTCTCAAAATTTAATCTTTGTTATTATTAATTAGTTTCAAACTATACATTTTATTATTTATTATATGTAACTTTTAAACTAACATCTATGTTCTAAGTACATAATTTCCACGCCCATATGCGTGTGATAAAATTTTTAATATATTTTAATACTTCAAATAATTTTATATATTTCATTATAGTTTTTAAATTTAATAATATATACTAAAATTGATCACATCTATCTAAAATGCGAATGCGAGTGAAAAATGTGTAATGAATTAAAATACATATTTATTTATAAAAAAACTTTAATTAAAATGATACAGTTGAAAAATAAAATAAAATAAAATAAAATAAAATAAAATAAAATAAAATAATATAATATAATATAATGGGTTCAAATCTTGTTATTTGCAAGTATTTTTCTAAATATTATATATAAAGATAAATTACCGTCGAAACAATATTTATTGTTTATTAAAAATCAGAAGCTTTGAGAAATTCATTATTGAATTGATGATATGATTGAGAATGACACCAACTTAGTAAAATAAATTCTATCAAGTTTGTATGCATATATAAACAATGTATAAAAAAATCTTCGATTGAGCGATAAATTTAAAATTTTACTAGTGTAATTCACATGAGTTTAAATCCTATCACGTGAATAATTTTTTACTTTTTTTTAACAAAAAAATATTCTCAAATAGTACAACTTATTTTCTATTTTAAATACAAAAGGGCATCAAAATAATTTCCCCTAACCGAGTTAGTACCCAATTGACCCGTGACACCAACACAGTCGGAAGCTTAAATAATAGTATAGATTTAGTTTAATTTTGTAAAAGAATAATTAGTTTAATTTTGAAAAAATAAAATAAAATAAACATTAGTTAAAATTTCAAAGCTGAATGTTTATCACAGGCAAAGGTGTGATAAGGTAAGAATTGGCTACTCCATGGAATGAGTATTCCTTCCATCCTACAAAATACTGCTCTGCTTGAACATGGAAATTAGCATTTGAGTTTTGAACTCCAGTCACACTTCCTAAACTATGCCCTTGCTTTACATATTCACTACGTTTCAAAGGTAATAATGCACTAGAAACAAGAAGGACAAGCATGCAAGTAACTTGAGATGATCCAAAAGTATATATTTATGTTTTAGAATATCCAACAATCAGATTCCAAGCTCTTTTTTTTTATGGGAAAAGAGATCAAGTATACAGATGCAGAAGTCAATATAGAAGATAAAGAGAAACTGACCACAGATTTTTCTCAACCTGGATTATTTGCGAGCTTCAGTTTTCTTCTGTTCTCTCGCTGTATGAACAAATAGAAATATTATCAGCTTTCAAATGAAATTGCAATATGCCTATAAAGCAGGTCTACTCTGATTTTAGATTCCGTATCTAATCTATGTTGCTCCGGCTCTTTGTTTTTCTTGTGTCAAATAATCATGTACAACACATTTAGACATGGATTTCGATATGACTCTACATGTTAGCCTTCAAAAGTTTTTAGCAAAAATGAACATAATCGTGTCAGACACATCTCCGTATCCAACACTTACACCTAAGTTCAAGCAATGAAGAATCTTATACCAATTTTCTCGTATCAGAAATGTTGCAGTAATAATTAACTAACCAGAGAGGGAGCATTGGAAGATGCGTGCATTATAATATAAATTAAGGAGAGATAATAGAGACCGGAACCATGCCAGCCTTCTCTTCCTCTCTCTTCTTAGCCGCTTCTGCCCTTTGTTGTCGTATCAGGGCTAAGCGCTCTGCAATAAAATACATAAATGCAAACATCAGAAAATAGGGAAGAGATGAGGAATAGAAATAAAGGAGTTGATGTCAAGGTGATGATATTATGCTGATATAAAGGTCTCCACCAAATCAGAAAAACCAACTCATTCGTATTTTATACATGAAAACCGGCATAATTCATCTCTCTACCTCTTACTTCTAAACACCGAAAGACTGATCTAGATTGCTACGTGGTAAAGAAAACATATGCAGTTTTGCACCTCACCTATAAGAGACTTCCTCAGTTTTTGTTCAGTTCATTGTTAACAAAATATAATAAAGTTGTATCCATTTTACTACCTGAGAATATAGCACTTATGGCAGGAGGAAACCATTTTAAAAAGAACATCCAAGTAAAAGAGTTTATATTTCTCACAAATCTTTTCCCATAGATTCCTGTCATATTTTATGACCACACATATAAGAGTAGACGGAAAGAGAAATCAAGTTACATACATGTACTCTCCTTAGCAATCAAGTATTTCATCAGTACCTCGAGGCTCCATATAATATTTATAACATGTACAATAATCTTCTATTGATGCTTTTGGTAAAACATTTTATCATTTGTGTCACACCTATATTGAGGATGGTTTATGCACAACATATGGCACTCCTATAATAACTCAAAAGGAGATGAGTTACTGTTATCATTATTTTCATCTTCAGAGCCTGTGAATGAACATAATTTCAACCTTGGCTATATATTTTCAAATTCAGTTAACCACAAAGAAGCAAACCAGTCCCACTGAAAGGACATAAAAAGCCTTGTTTAAGTATAATGATATTTTCCAGGGCTATTGCAAGCCCTTGGCAACTTAATAAACATTCAATTAGGGTTACACTACAGTTTAAACCTGATACTAGAGACAAAACAATTCGGGAATCATATCCATTAGTTACCTAAATCTTTTCTTGCTTGTTCAGTTTTCCCTTGTTCCTGCAGCTTCATATATCGTTCATGAGCTTTTTGGTTTTCTATTTCCTCCCTGCAGTCATTAATAGTACAATAAGAGCAGAGTCTTAGTTGGTCTCAAAAGACATAAGTAAGTTGAATATAAAATTACATCCTTTAATATATAAACCACCATAGCAAACAAAAAGTCATAGGAAGTATATGGGTATCTTCAAAAGATGAAGACTCAAAAGCAAGAACACCGTATCTTGAAGCAAATAATCAACAGCAGTTTCAACAAAAATGATGAAAAGGCTTCTACTCATGTTGAAATAACATGGAAAAATATTTAATCATATCCTGCCCCATTTCCAACTAGGATCATAATCTACAAAATATTCGGTTGCAGATGAAGTACCTAAGCAATCAGAAGTTTGTGCCAGTTGGACATGATAAAGCAGTGTTATAGTGTGTGTATGTTGCACATAGTGAGTTGGTTAGGAGGTTAGTCCAGTCAGCAAGGTTGTTATAGTCTGTTGGTAGCAGTAGAGTCTAGTTTACAGTATATAAAGCAATGAGTGCAAACTAAGCAGGAGAGGTTTTTGGTTAAACACAAATATTCAGAATTCAGTTTCAAGTGCATTAGATCTTGGCTTTTCTGTTTGGCTATATCTCTCTATATGAGTTAGTCTTACTTACAGTTATCAGATATTTCTTCATGGTATCAGTCGCTCGGTGATTCTCGGGAATGGCTACTGCGCACTCTGCCGAATCTGATTCGGTTGAGCCTAGCGGCTCTGTGTTCGTTGGCAATCGAGTCGTAACTTCGTTTCCTCGGCATGAGGTTGTGAAGCTTGATGACGGCTCCTTTGTTCTTTGGCAGCAGCAGGTTAGGCTTATTCTTCGTGGTTATGGGTTGCTTGGATTTCTTGATGGTACGTTGACTTCTCCAGCTCGATTTATTCAAGCCTCTGATGGAAATCTTGTTGTAAATCCGGCTGCCTCTGTTTTTGAGCAATAAGACAATTTACTTACCTCTTGGCTGTTATCTACGATAAGTTGGTCGTTTCTCTCGTCGTTCACGGATGTGCGGACTACTAGTGACGTCTGGATCATGGCGAACAGCTTGTTTGCGGCGGATACGACTGTGAAACAGTCTCAACTGCGTCACGACCTTCATGCGCTTAAGAAAGGTAATCTTTCTATCCGATCTTATGTGGATAAAATTAAGGGACTGTGTGCCCTTCTTGCTGCGTCTGGTTCACAAATCTCAAAGGCTGAGAAGACGGCTGTGCTGCTTGCCGGTCTCTCTTCGGATTTTGAGGCTGTCGTCTCCTATGCGACGCTATCAACGGGTCCGTTATCCTTTCAATGTATTGTGGATGCTCTCCTTGAGTGTGAAGCCAGGCAGTTGCGATCCGTTCAAGAAGTTCTCGTCGCTGCGAATGTTGTTGAGGGACCTTCCTTACCGACGGGAGAAGCTCCAGTTCGTGGTGGTAGATCCTCGGGTCGTGGTCGAGGTCGAGGTTTCCGACCGAGGATTCAGTGTCAGATCTGTAGCCGATTTGGCCATGTTGCGCAGCGCTGCTACTATCGGTACCACCGTGATGATCGTGGGGAGCAGTCTTCGTTAGAAGCCCCGGTGGGGGCGTATGGCCGATCGGGTCAGGGCACTTGGAACACTGATTTTCGGCCTCAGGGTTTTGGTCAAAATTGGAGTGTTGACAGTCAATACTGGCGTCCTTATAATCGGTCTGATGTGGGAATGGATTTTTCAATTCCACGTGGGGCACATGCTAGGCCTATAATGCGTGGGTCCACTTCTTATATGGCCAATGATTCTGGACAGGTGAATACTGGGCCTTATTATGGGTCATATGGTGCTGGGAAGAATTTCATTCATGCGCATGATAATGATGCGCATTTAGGCCATTCGTATGGTGGGCCGCCCTCTAGACCACGTGGGCAGTTTGATGTGGGTCCTCCTGTTGAGCCTCGAGTTTCAGTTCAGCCTCGTTCAAATGGTGAATACGTTCCGTATAGGCCTACGGCAAATTGTGTTAATGTTGCTCGATAAGAGATTTCTCCTGCGGCTCAGTGGCGGACTAAACCACGAGCGCGTGTGTTTGATATTGACTTGTCTTAGTATGACTCGTCTCAATTTGTGGGGATTCCTCCCCGGGTTCCTGAATTACATGCTTCTGCTTATTCTGATGCTACAGCTTATGATTGTAATTTCGATAACAATGATTCGTTGATTCCCATTGGTAATACGGCATGGTGCCCAGACTCGGGTGCAACTCATCACGTGTGTCAGAATGAGTCGGACTTGCATGCCTCTAATACCTATACATGTAATTCTTCACTTCTTATGGGTAATGGAGTATCTGCTAATATTTCATCTGTTGGGAGTACAACTATACCTACAAGGAAAAAATTGCTACACTTATCCAATGTCTTATGTGTTCCTAGTATTCGGAAAAACTTACTCTCTGTGTCTAAATTTGCAACTGACAACGATGTTTTTTTGAGTTTCACCCCTCATATTGTGTGATTAAGGACGTTCAGATGGGAGAGATCTTAATGCGGGGCCGAGTTCGTGATGGGCTATATCATTTTGACGCGTGCTCGGGTGATTTCTATCCTCTGGTTCATAATACTGTGGTTCAAGGCTGCACTAAGAGTGATGATGTTTTTTCGTTATGGCATAAAAGACTTGGGCACCCTTCTTCTAGTATTGTAAAGTCTGTCCTTGCTAAATGTCAAATTTGATGCAATAAAAACTCTCTAGATAATGTCTGTGTCGCATGTCAAAAAGGGAAGTCGTGTAAGTTGCCTTTTTCAAGCTCCAATACTAAATATGATGAGTTGTTTGAACTTGTAGTTTCTGACTTATGGGGGCCAGCTTCTGTTCCGTGTGATGGGAGTTTCTATTACATTTCGTTCATCGATATGTGTAGTCGTTTTACTTAGATTTATTTGCTTAGTCGCAAATCTCAAGCTGTAGAGTGTTTTCATCAGTTTCAGAAAATGGTCTCAACCCAGTTTGGTAAATCTATTAAGATGTTTCAGAGTGACTGGGGTGGGGAATTCCGTGCGCTTGCATCAGTGTTAGCTAGCCAAGGAATTTTGCATCGTGTTTCCTGTCCTCACACATCTGAACAGAACGGAGTTGCAGAACGTAAGCATCGACACGTTGTGGAAACTAGGCTCACTCTCTTGGCTCAGGCAAATTTAGCCATGGATTACTGGGGATACGCCTTTCGCAGTGCAGTTTATCTTATCAACCGTCTACCTACTCTAGTTTTACATGGTAAGTCCCCGTATCAAGTCTTATTTGGACAAGAACCAACGTATGATCATCTTCGCGTGTTTGGCTGCTGTTGTTTTCCGTATCTTCGTCCTTTTGTTACCAATAAGCTTAGTTTTCGCTCTCAACCATCTACATTTTTGGGGTATTGTTCACAACACAAAGGTTATTTTTGTTTGACTCCAGATGGTAAGATTGTTATATCTCGTCATGTTGTTTTTGATGAATCTCGATTCTTATTTCCTTTGTCTGGTGGTGGTAATTCTGGTACGTTACCTATGCGGAGGTCTACGTTTGTTCCTGTTGTTAGACCTTTTAATCCTGTTCCTGTTTCTGTGCCTGGAGTGTCCTCCTCTGGGCATACAACTCAGCATGCACCAACTCCTATGGATGGTCCTTCTAGTCCTCTTCGGTCTGATTCTAATGACACGCTGGCTGGGTCAGGCACTGATGAACGGGATCTTTCATCTTTTGATGCTCTACAAGTTCCTTCTGAATCAGTTCGTGTTCTTTTGGTCCCTACTACTAATACTCATGCTATGGTTACTAGGTCTAAAGCTGGGGTGTTTAAGCCTAGAGTTTTGGCAGTGGATAAAGTTGATTTTGAGCCAAACACGATTGAAAAGGCTCTTGCTCATCCAGATTGGCGTCTGGCTGTTCAAGCTGAATATGATGCTTTACTTGCCAACTCCACGTGGGAATTGACTTCACTTCTACCAAATCGCAAGGTAATTAGTTGCAAATGGTTGTTTAAAGTAAAGAAAAATTCTGATGGGACGGTTGATAGACGTAAGGCACGATTAGTCGCCAAGGGTTGTTCTCAGGTGCCTGGGTGTGATTTTCATGAGATGTTTAGTCCAATTGTCAAGCCTGCTACAATTCGTGTTATTTTGTCTATTGCAGTGAATCATGGTTGGCCCCTCAGGCAAGTTGATGTCAATAATGCATTTTTAAATGGTGATTTGACTGATGAAGTTTTTATGCAACAGCCTCCTAGGTTTGTTCGACTTGGCCCAGATGGTGCGCAGTTGGTGTGTCGCCTAACTAAAGCTTTGTATGGTTTGCGACAAGCCCCTCGTGCTTGGTTTGATAAATTGAAACAATTTCTTGTTTCCACTGGGTTTGGTCTGTCAAAGTCAGATGCTTCACTTTTTGTTCGTTCTTCGTCTAACTCCTCTCTCTATGTTCTTGTGTACGTCGACGACATTGTTATCACTGGTAGTTCTAGTGTTGAAATAGATAGTTTTGTTCAGCAATTACATAACAAGTTTGCTCTGAAGGATCTAGGTGAGCTACACTATTTTCTGGGAATTGAAGTTAGTAGGTTATCCTCTGGTGATCTTCATCTATGTCAGCGCAAATATATTCGTGAGATTCTTCATCGGAGTTTTATGTCTAATGCCAAGAGTGTTCATACGCCTATGGTAAGTTCCTCTATGCTGTCTAAAGATGAAGGTGAAAGGCTTGCTGATCCGACTGAGTATCGTAGTCTTGCTGGAGCTCTTTAGTATGTTGTGTTAACTCGACCGGACATTGCATATGCTGTTAATCGAATATGTCAGTTTATGCATGCTCCCACTACACTACACATGATTGCATTAAAACGTGTTTTGCGTTATTTACGTGGTACTCTTTCGCATAGGCTTGTGTTTCCACGGTCGGATCGGTTGTCTTTGGTTGGTTATTCCAATGCCAATTGGGGACTTGATTTTGATGATCGTAGGTCTACTACTGGATACTGCGTGTATTTTGGTTACACACCTGTCTCATGGTGCTCTAAGAAGCAGCATGTTGTCTCTCGATCTACGGCAGAAGCTGAATATCGAAGTTTAGCTGCAGCCACCAGTGATGTTGCGTGGCTAGTTTCTCTGTTAACGGAGCTAAAAGTCAGTTCTATTGATTTACCAACAGTATGGTGTGATAATTCTAGTGCTGTAGCTGTTGCCACTAATCTGGTTTTACACTCGAAGTTCAAGCATGTTGAACTGGATTTGTTTTTTGTTCGTGAAAAGGTGGCTAATGGTGAGCTCGTTGTTGGCGAGGTTCCTGCCTGTGACCAAGTGGCCGATGTTCTCACTAAACCAGTGTCTGCATCTATGTTTACTCGATTTCGTAATTTTCTTCGGGTCTTACCACTTGCGGAAGCTGGGTGAATGTTATAGTGCGTGTATGTTGCACATAGTGAGTTGGTTAGGAGGTTAGTCCAGTCAGCAAGGTTGTTATAGTCTGTTGGTAGCAGTAGAGTCTAGTTTACAGTATATAAAGCAATGAGTGTAAACTAAGCAGGAGAGGTTTTTGGTTAAACACAAATATTCAGAATTCAGTTTCAAGTGCATTAGATCTTGGCTTTTCTGTTTGGCTATATCTCTCTATATGAGTTAGTCTTACTTACAGTTATCAGATATTTCTTCAAGCAGTGATCAGTCAGATTTGATTAATAAGAGAATTACAAACCTTTCACGCCTTGATAATTCAGTTGTTCTTCCCATCTGGAACATAAATTTTCAAGTTATCAATCGAGTTATAAATTCATATATTTATCTATGATTAAGTACGGTCTTCGTACAGCAGAGGAGCATTTGTTGAACTTACATCAACATCTTTAGCTTTGACATTCTTTTGTTTGGCCAAATTTGGATTCTCAATCTCAATAAGCCCTTGAGTACCCTTTCGTTTCTTTCATGTCAGCACCAATATCAAACAGGAAATATAAAAGGTAAATACTAAATAGGACAATAAACAACTATTGCAAATACAACCAATGCCATTTATATTAAACCAAGAAAGGGCAAAATGTAATAACCTCGGGCTCTTCTCCTGTTTCCTCTTCAGACTCTTCTTCTTCTTCTTCTTCTTCTTCGTCCACTTCGGCTTCTTCCTAGAATGAAGATAAAATAGCATCTCATCTACCAAGTAAAATTAAGTACAAAAAACACACATGCACATCAATAAAGTGAAGAAAGAGAAGCATGAGAACTAAGCTAATATATTCAAGAAAATAAACTAAAATTTTTCAATTAAACACTCGACACAATTGATTACAAAGCATGACAAAGAAAAGAAAATAGCTATTATCAAACTTATCGCCAATATTAATGAATTCGTATCCATTTATTATGTCCATATAATTAGAGTTGTAAAGGCCTAATTTTGTCCGAGGCCCATAAATTAAAACAAAATCAAAATAAATTAAGGTCCAACAGTCCAAGTTTCTAATACAAACCCAAAGTGCAAAAATCAAGCCCAACGGACAGCAAAAATAACTAACGACCTACAGGCTCAAATGGCCCAAACCGTTAAAGCTAATTCAAAAACACTAGGGTTTCTAGAACCCTAGGCGAGCCGCCACTGCCACACCAGCCTACTGCCACTGCCATTGTCAGCACTGCCCTCCACTTGCATCGTCACCTGCAAAGACCGAAAGCAGAAGTGACAGTAAACATAAAAAAAATATGTTAAAAACTTCGTAAATGGCTATAAAAGCCATCAAAATCCAATGTAATTTTTTCGGATTTTTTTTAATACAACAGAAACAGATTCAAGAATACAATAGAGATTGAGAACAAAAGAGAAACAAGCAGTAAAAAAACAACGAAGTTCAAAAACATATTAAGGTTACCTTTTTAATTTTTTATTTTCCTTCTTTTCAAATTTGTTTATATATATATATATATATCAAAAAGAGTATAAAAAAAGGAAAAACTTACCTATTTTTTTGATTGCCCAAAAAAAGGAAAATTTTTTATTTTTCCAGTCGCCGTAGACTGTGGCGCCGTCGCCAATGACAGGTGACAGGCACGACGGCAACTGACCGGACTCGGAGGGCTTTCAGAGAAAAGGGTGAAAGGTTTTTGGTTTTTTTGTAAAACTGGGGATGAAAATGATTTTTTTCAAAATTTTTTGCCTTAAATAGGCCTCCAAAACGACACTGTTTTGTGCAAGCCTTTTAGGCATCAAAACAATGTCGTTTCACCCTAGAATCTGTGTGTTGACCCGAACCACTAGGAAAAATCCGTGTGTTTTTACTTTTGGGGCTAATTGTGTTGCGAGTCCTTCCGTTTTTTTTACTGTTTTAAAATTAAATTTCTTTCATTTTTAATTTTTTACTCCATTATTTATTTCGACTCTCAATTTGGTCCACCTTGAAGTCGTGCGTTTTGGAGGGTGGGGATTATTTCCCATTTTGGTCCCTCCTTGTTATTCGCGCATTCAACGTGGTCCATTTTTCTTTTTATTTATTTCTAATTTGCCCCAAATTTCTGTTTAAAATTCAATTTAGTCCTTTTTTGTTATTTTTGCTAGTTTAATATTATTATTACTATTATTATTTCCTTTTATTTATTTATTTACTTATTATTATTATTATTATCATATTAATTAGTTTTGCATTATCATTACTATTATATTTCTTATTATATTTATTTACCTAATATTTTAAATACATTTATTCTATTTTATCATATTTATTTATTCATATTCTTTTATATGATTACAAACCTTAGATTATTCATTATTTTTATTATCATTCATATTATTCTTCTTATTATTAGTATTATTATTTTAAAACCCTTTTTATATCCCATTTTTTCATATGGTTGTTTACTATTTTTTTTTGTTTTGTTTTTTATTTTATTTTTTTTAGTTTGCTTGTTATTTTTCTTTTTATCTGTAATCAGCTTGTTTGTTTCGTTAATTCATTCTCGTTTTTCTTGTTCTTTTTAATGCATTTATTTTGTTACGCATATTATCATTGTGATTTATTTTCACAGCAAATTTATGTTACATTAATTTTACTCGATACATAATTTTTTTTTAAAAATAAGTGATATTTTGTATTTTTAGATTCGAAAAGTTGTACCCAAAACTTATGAGGTTTTTTTCTCGATAAATTTGGATAAACAAACTTTTTTAAAAAATATATAATTTTTAAATAATCTCGAAAATTACGAAAAGATCATGTTCTAACTTACGAAATATGATTTCTTTCTAAAACTGAGATATCAAATATCTTTCAAAATAAATAAATTTTCGGTGTCCATTCCCGTTTCGAAAATTTAAGGCATTGTGTCCTAACTTACGGGACATAATTCTTTTTCTCGATTAATGTGAAATATGTCATTTTCTCAAAAAAATTTTAATTAAGCGATATTTTAACAAATGATCGTATTTAAATCTCTTCAAAGTTTTCAATTTTTGGCACTAAGACGAAGTAATCAACTAGGTACCAATTTTGGGCGTTACGAGGGTACTAATCCTTCCTCGTATGTAACCGACTTCAAGAAGCCTTCTTTCTAAATTTCGTGGACCAAAATCGTTGTTTTAATAAGTTAAACCGTTTGTTCAAAATAACCACTTTTCGAGGTGACCTGATCACACCTCATTAAAAAAAAAAGGACTGGTAGCGACTTCTATTTTTATTTTTTTAAATAAAAGTCGACCCTTTTCAAAAAAAAAAGATTTCGACAGCTTGGCAACTCCACTGGGGACTCAAATAAGATAGTCAAGCCCCGAGTTGATTACTTCTTATCCTTTTGTCGAAAATTAAAAATTTAGTTTAAATTTACGATCCTTTCGTTGCATTTCATTCGTCTTTATTACGATCTTCATCATTTTGTTCATAATTGTTTTATTGATTTGATTTTTTGGTATTATTTTTGCACATTGCATCGCATAATCGGTCGATTTTACCCTTCTAAGTGGGAGTGAGAAACTATTCCTTTGTGAGGTTTTCACCTCCATATAGGATAGTGGATCGCTTTCGGGATATATCTGTACCTATGTTTTTGTGAGATTTTCAACTCCGTATAGCCATAGGGAAATGTATTCCCCTAAACTGAACTCGGTCCATATGAGCCTGTAATTGGTGAGGATCGAGGAATCTGCCGGTTCAGGTACCTTTACTTTAGCACCGAACCACATATAACGAGCCTTAAGAGTCTGCCTTAGATAGAGTCATACCAAACCCTAGTGGTTACCCGAGTACGTGCTTTATTTATTATTCTTTGCTTCCTTTAAGTTGTGTATGAAATACTGACTTTACTTTGATTTTAATTTCATGGCATTTTCATCACAAAAGGGTGTTAATTCACATTCAGTTGCTAAATAGATAAATTATCATGGAAAAAAAAAGGTTTCTTGATAAAGTGGAGGATAATATAGCCGTCTAGATATCGGCTGAGACCATACAGCAAGAGAAGGGTGATAGTCTTACGGAGGGGTACGTGTCGGAGTTGTAGGATTTCACACGTAACCCAAAATAATCTTTAAAAGATGAAAGAAATATGGGATCAATAGGATGACGAGATCAAGAAACTATTCTATTGTAATTACGGTGATTTGCCCTATTTACTCGATATCAAAGTAGACAAACATTTTTTCCAAGCTGTCGCCTAATTTTGGAACTCTACCTATAGTTGTTTTACTTTTGAAAGGGTAAATTTGGTACCTACTATTGAAGAGCACACGACCTTACTTCATTGCCTGAAGATTCAAACTGACAGGGTTTACTCCAAAATTGCCAACGTTTTTAAAAAAGCTGATAAAATATCACGGGGATGATCGAACAGTGGGTTGCAGCCTGAATCAAGCAAAAAGGTGATAGTAAATGCATTCTTTGGAGAAATTGGAGAGATTTGATCCTAGCACATCTTGATGTAAAGAAAAAGGGTTGATATCTTCGCGTTAAGCATTTACGGATTGGTTATCTTCCTCAAGTCTTTAGGGCATATAGACAAGGTAATTTTTGATTTATTTAACCGACTTGATAAAAGGGTCACACCTATTCCTGCAATTCTGGTTTAAACTTTCAGATCCTTAAACGAATGTCGAAGAGCGGGCGAAAGGAGATTTATCGGGTACGCACAACTCTTACTAGCATGGTTCCACAGCTATTTTTGGAAAGAGGAAAATGCCTCATATCGAATATTCTTTGAAGATTATTCCCCCTAAAAGAGTTAGTGGCTACGCCAAGACGAGATGATATTACGGAAGACAAATGGATAATGATTACCAAAATTTTCAAGCGAAGACGTCGAATGGAGAGCCCCTTGGATAGTCCTTGACGAGATTTTATATCGGTATAAAAATTCTGTTTGGGTTCCTCTACTTATGTTAAGGCAGTACAGATCAAAACAGTTTACGCCAGCAATGTAAGGGTTAGTTCAATGCGAGTTTGTAAACAAGGGAGATAATTACAAAAATAAAATTTCGTGAAATATCGAACGCCAGGAACCAAACTCGCAGAATGAAAAAATTTATCGCCAACCCGATGACAACTCCAGAATATGATCGGTGGTGGGGTCAAAGAATCAACGACAATATCCATACGTCAAACCAATAAAACACTAGTTCAATAGAAGAACACCTACAAGTTATCCCGTCTGAGCTAGAGATCATCAAACAGGATTTTGAAAGGAAAAGTTTAGAACGGGAAAAAAAAATCGAGTAATTGGAAGAGAGAATGTAGCTGGGCTAGATGTCGATGTCCAGAAACTAAAAAAGGGAAAGAATAAGGCTAGAGAAAATTTAGACAGTTTTAAAAAGCTACGTTTGTCAGTAAGAACTATTGGTCTGGGAAAAACGTCAGAACAATGGCGACAATAAATTAAAGAGGAAAAAAATAAAGCCAGCCAATGAGAAAGGAAATTCCAAAATGCTTAAGCTCGAAAGGATACTCTAAAAAGGAGTTTGGTAGAAGGTCAAAATGAGAAGGTGGGATTAAAGACTCGAGTGTCAGAGTTAGAAAGATCCCTTCATCTGTATCGTAGTCGTAACTCTGTAATCGAGTTAAAGGCTAGTCTGAGCAAAATTGAAGAGTTAAAAAGGAAGATAGAAGAACTTGAAACTGCGTTACAAAACTGTGAACTTCAGTTGAAACCCTTGAGGTGAATAATGTACAGTGGAAAGAACAACTTCATTGATCTCAAGACCAGGTCAGAGATAAGGACTACGTCATGGGTGCAACTTTAGCTTAAGTACGAAAAGTGACTGATCACTTACAACCCTTAGTAGTTCAAGCTGATGTTTTGAGTTTGAAATAGGAGTTAGAGTCAAATTAAGGCCGAGAGTTAGCTCGACTTCTCAAGCAAGTCAAGGCCTTAAGTATCAAGGCAAGGCCATATATGTAATCTGTTTTGTATAAATAAGTTTGTTTTCTAAAATAGTTACTCTAATGAAATTGAATCAGAATCAATGCCTTTTTGTTGCATTCATTTCATGCATTAACATTGCATTACATCGTATACATTAAGTTTCACAAAAATACCATAATTAATTAAAATAGTTGAAATTCTTTGAATATGTCAAAAGCTTGGCAGGAATGATGGGAAATCTGAACATCAACGCCATATCTAAAGAAAAAATTCGGGAGAAAATTTATCAGACATTCGCCCTCATGTACCTGGAAGTGTTCTGAATAATTGGACTGCAGAAGAGAGTCTTGTAGTTTTTAGAGCTAATTCAGAGTAATATTCAAAACACGCTTATTGTTTTAGGCCTATGGGTGATAATAATATTTTTATAAAATAGGCCTATGTCTAACATCTTTATTTCAATAAAATACATCTTTCTGTCCTATTCCGAGTAAATATTCTTCTATTCTTTCATTTCATTCATACTCATACCTTATAAATAATTATTCCTAAATTCATTTGTTCTGTGGGTCTTCTTTCATTTCCATAACAAGTCTCTAAATATCAATGATATGAGCGGCGCTGCTACTAACTCAAAATCCCCTTTTGAACGAGATATGTGTCTAGAGGAATCTCAAGAGTTTGAAGATGACAGAGATTGTAACTTATCGCCTAATTTGTTAAGGATGGTGGAACAAAAAGAGAAACAAATCCTACCTTACAAAGAATCAATCGAAATTACGAGCTTAAAAGAAAAGAAAGAGATGAAGATCGGAGCCTGTATCACCGCAGAGAGAAAGCGAGACGTCATTAAGTTCCAAGAATTCAAAGATGTCTTCATATGTTCGTATCAATACATGCCTAGTCTAAGTACTGATCTTACGGTACACCAGCTCCCCATAAAGGAAGAGTGCAAGCCAATTCAACAGAAGCTCCGAAGGATGAGACCCAATGTTGTGATAAAAATAAAAGAAGTCAAGAAGGAATTCAATGTTGGTTTCTTACAAGTGGTTAAATACTCAGAATGGGTAGCCAATATTGTCTCTATCCTTAAAAAAGTTGGAAAAGTACGAATGTGCGTAGACTACAGGGACCTGAACAAAGCCAGCTCGAAAGATAATTTCTCATTGCCCCATATCGATACTTTAGTGGATAACATGACAGGTTATTCATTATTCTCCTTCATGGATGACTTCTCAGGATACAACTAGATAAAGATACATCCTGAAGACATGAATAAGACTACATTTGTAACCATGTGGGAAACATTTTGCTATAAGGTGATGCCATTTGGATTGAAAAATACGAGAATAATGTATCAAAGAGCCATGGTAACCTTGTTTCATGACATGCACAAGGAAATTGAGGTCAACGTTTCATGTCATGAAATAAGATTAATGGTTCTTTGATACATTGCTCCCGCATTTTTTAATTCAAATGGCATACCTTATAGCAAAATGTTCCCTACATGGTTACAAATGTGGTCTTATATATATCTTTAAGATGCATTTTTATTAGGTTGTATCTTGAGAAGCCATCCATGAAGGAGAATAATAAATAAACTGTCGTGTTGTCCACTAAGGTGTCGATATGAGGCAATGAAAAGTTATCCTTCGGGCTGGCTTTGTTTAGGTCTATGTAGTCTACGTAAATTTGTACTTTTCTATTTTTTTAGGGATAAGAACAATATTGGCTACCCATTTTGAGTATTTAACCACTTGTAAGAAACCATCATCGAATTACTTATTGACCTTTTCTTTTTTTATCACAACATCGGGTCTCATCTTTCGGAGTTTTTGTTGAACTGATTTACACTCTTCCTTTATGGGGAGCTTGTGTATCACGATATCAGTACTTAGACCAGGCATGTCTTGATACGACCATGCAAAAATATCTTTGAATTCTTGGGATAACTTAATGTCGTCTCGCTTTGTCTCTACAGTGATACAGGCTCCAATCTTCACTCTTTCTCTTCTTTTAAGCTCGTAATTTCCATTGATTTTTTGTAAGGTAAGATCTGTTTCTCTTTTTGTTCTACCATCCTTAACAAATCAAGCGATAAGTTACAATCTCTGTCATCTCCAAACTCCTGAGATCCCTCTAGATACATATCTCGTTCAAAAATAGATTTTGAATTAATAGCAGCGTCGCTCATATCATTGATATCTAGAGACTTGTTATGGAAACGAAAGAAGATCCACAGAACAAATGAATCTAGGAATAATTATTTATGAGGTATGAGTATGAATGAAATGAAAGAATAAAAGAATATTTACTTAGAATAGGACAGAAAGATGTATTTTATTGAAATAAAGATGTTAGACATAGGCCTATTTTATAAAAGGATTCTTATTATCCATAGACCTAAAACAATAAACGTGTTTTGAATATTACTCTGAATTAGCTCTAAAAACTACAAGAATCTCTTCCACAGTCCAATTATTCAGAACACTTCCAGGTACATAAGGGCAAATGTCTGATAAATTTTCTCCCCAATTTTTTCTTTGGATATGAAGTTGATGTTCAGATTTCCCATCATTCCTGCCGGGCCTTTGACATCTTCAAAGAATTTCAACTCTTTTAATTAATTAGGGTATTTTTGTGAAACTTAATGTATACGATGTAATACAATGTTAATGCATGAAATGAATGCAACAAAAATGCATTGATTCTGATTCAATTTCATTAGAGTAACTTCTTTATACAAACCATATTACATATATAGCCTTGCATTGATACTTAAGGCTTTGACTTGCCTGAGAAGTCGAGCTAACTCTCGGCCTCGATCTAACTCTAACTCATATTTCAAACTCAGTACATCAGCTTGGACTACTAAGGTTTGTAAGTAATCAGCCACTTCTCGTACTTGAGCCAAAGCTACACCTATGACGTAGTCCCTATCCTTGACTTGTTCTTGAAATCGATGAAGTTGCTCTTTCCACTACTCATTATTCACCTCAAAGGCTTCAACATGAAGTTCACAGTTTTGCAGCACGATTTTAAGTTCTTCTATCTTCCCTTTTAACTCTTCAATTTTTCTCAGGTTAGCCTTCAACTCTATTACAGAGTTACAACTACGATATAGATGAATAGATCTTTTTAACTCTGACATCTGAGTCTGTAATCCCACCTTCTCATTTTGACCTTTTACCAAACTCCTTTTTAGAGTATCCTCTCGAGCTTGAGCTTATCGAAATTTCCTTTTCCATTGGCTGGCTCAACTTTTTTCCTCTTTAATTTGTTGTCATCATTATTCTAATTTTTTTTCCAAATCAGCTGTTCTTATTGACAAACATAACTTCTTATAGCCCGTTTTCAAACAATCCAAATTCTCTCCAGCCTTATTCTTTTCCTTTCTCAATTTCTCAGGTTATAATTTCTAGACATAGGTATCTAGCCCCAGCAACATTCTCTCCTCCTTCAATTGCTCAATCGTTTTTTCCAATTCTAAACTCTTCCTCTCAAAATCCTATTTGATGATCTCTAGTTTAGACGAGATCACCTGCAGGTGTTTTCTATTAAACATATGTTTTCTTAGTTTGACGTAAGGATGTCGATGATTCTCACCCTACAACCGATCATACTCCGGGGTCATCAGGTTGGCCGCAAATCTTTTCATTCTGCGAGTTTAGTTCCAAGCATTCGATATTTCACAAACTTTCTTTTTGTAACTATCTCCATTGTATAAAAACTCGCACTGAACTAACCCTTACGTTGCTGGCGTAAATTGTCTTGATCTATGCTGCCTTAGCACGAGTAGAAGAGCATACCCAACAGCTCCTCATATCCTGAGTAAGGGAACTTAATAAAAATCTCCACACCGATATAAAATCTCATCAGAGACCATTTAAAGGGCTCTCCATTCGACGTTTTTATCTTACAAATTTTGGAGAATCATTATCCATTTCTCTTCCGTAATATCATCCTGTCTTGGCGTAGCTACTAACTCTTTCAGCGAAAAATAACCTTCAAAGAAGATTCGATGTGAGACCTTTTCCACTTTTCAAAAATGGCTATGGAACCATGCCAGTAAGAGTTGTGCGCACCTAATGAATCTTCTTTCGCCCGCTCTTCGACATGCGTTCAAGGATTTGAAAGTTTTAGCTAGAATTGCGAGAACGAGTGTGACTTTTTTATCAAGTCGATCAAATAAATCGAAAATCACCTCGTCTATATGCCCTAAAGCCTTAGAGAAGATAATCAATCTGTAAATGCTTAACGCGAAGACATCAACCATTTTCTTTACATCAGGATGTGCTAGGATCAAATCTTTTAAATTTCTCAAAGAAATGCACTTACTGTTACCTTTCTACTTAATTCGGACTGCAACCCACTGTTCGCTCATCCCCATGATGTTTAAAAGCTTTTTTAAGAATGTTGGGACGTTGGCAACTTTGAAGTAAGCCTTGTCAGTTTGAATCTTCAAGGAATGGAGAAAGGCCGTGTACTTTTCAATAGTAGGTACCAAATCCACCCTTTCAAAAGTAAAACAACTATAGGCAGGGTTCCAAAACTGGGCAAAAGCTCAGAATAAATACTTGTCCACTTTGATATCAAGTAGATAGAGCAAATCACTGTAATTACAGTAGAATAGTTGCTTAATCTCGTCATTCCATTAATCTCATATTTCTTTCATCTCTTGAAGATTATTTTGAGTTATACTGATATGAGTGAAATTCTAAAACTCCGACATGTACCCCTCCATAAGACTATTACCCTTCTCTTGCTGTGTTGTCTCGACCCATATCCGGACGACCGCATTATCCTCCACTTTATCAAGAAACTCCTTTTTCATGATAAATTATCTATTTAGCAACCGAATGTGAATCAACACTTTTTGTGATGAAAATAACATGCAATTACAATCAAAGTAAAGTCAGTATTTCATACACAGCTTAAAACAATGAATAATAAATAAAATACCTATTTGGGTAACCACTAGAGTTTGGTATGACTCTACCTAAAGCGGGCTCTTAAGGCTCGTTATATGTGGTTCGATTCTAAAGTAAAGGTACATGAACTGACAAATTTCTCGATCTTCACCCATTATAGGCTCTTATGGACTGAGTTCAATTCAGGGGAATACATTTCCCTATGACTATACAGAGATGAAAATCTTATGAAGATATAGGTAAAGATGTATCTCAAAAGTGATTCACTATCCTATACGGAGGTGAAAACCTTATGAAGGAATAATTTCTCACTTAGAAGGGTAAAATCAACCGATTATGCGATGCAATTTGCAAAAAAAAATCAAAAACTCGAACTAATAAAATAATTATGAACAAAATGATGGAGATCGTAACAAAGACGGATAAAATGCAACAAAAGAATCATAAATTTAAACCAAATTTTCAATTTTCGACAAAAAGACAAGAAGTAATCAACTCACAACTTAACTCTCTTATTTTGCGTCCCAGTGAAGTCGCCAAGCTGTCGAAACAATTTTCTTAAAAATGGTTGACTTTTAAAAAAAATAAAAATTAGAGTCGCCACTAATCCTTTTTGATGAGATGTGATCGGGTCACCTCGAAAAGTGATTGGTTTTAATAAACAATTTGATTTATTAAAACAACAATTTTGGTCCACAAAATTTAGAGAGAAGGGTTCGGGAATCTATTACGTATGAGAAATGATTAACACCCTTGTAACACCCAAAATTGGTACCTAATCGATTACTTCATCTTAGTGCTAAAAATTGAAAACTTCGAAGATATTTAAAATACAATCCTCTGTTAAAATATCGCTTAATTAAAAATTTCTTGAGAAAAAACATATTTCACGTTAATCAAGAAAAAAATTATCCCGTAAATTAGGACACAATGCCTTAAATTCTCGAAACAAGAATGAACACTGAAAATTTATTTATTTTGAAAGATATTCGATTATCTCGATTTTAGAAAAAATCATATTCTGTAAATTAGAACACGAACTTTTTGTAATTCCCGTGATTATTTAAAAATCACTTTTTTTTTTAAAATTCGTTTATTTAGATTTATCGAAAAAAATAAAATTTCGTAAGTTAGTGTACGACTTTTTGAATCTCAAAATACGAAATATCGCTTATTGAAAAAAAATTATGTATCGAGTAATATTAATGTAACACAAATTTGTTGTGAAAATAAATCACGATGATAATATGCGTAACAAAATAAATGCGTTAAAAAAAAGAAAAACTAGAATGAATTAAGAAAACAAACAAGCTGATTACAGATAAAAGGAAAAATAACAAGCAAACTAGAAAAAATAAAATAAAAATAAAAAAACAAAACAAAATAAATTAAAAACAACAGTAAACAACCATATGAATAAATGAGATATAGAAAGGGTTTTAAAAATAATAATACTAATAATAATAAGAATAATATGAATGATAATAAAAATAATGAATAATCTAAGGTTTGTAACCATATAAAAGAATATGAATAAATAAATATGATAAAATAGAATAAATGCATTTAAAATATTAGGTAAATAAATATAAAAAGAAATATAATAGTAATAATAATGAAAAACTAATTAATATGATAATAATAACAAGTAAATAAAGAAAAAAGGAAATAATAATAGCAATAATATTAAAATAGCAAAAATAACAAAAAAGGACTAAACTGAATTTTAAAATAGAAATTTGGGGCAAATAAAAAATAAATAAAAAGAAAAAAGACCACGTTGAACGCGCAAATAACGAGGGACAAAAATGAGAAATAATCTTTACCCTCCAAAACGCACAGCTTCAAGGTGAACCAAATTGAGAGTCGAAATAAATTGTCGGGCAAAAATTAAAATGAAAGAAATTTATTTGTAAACGGTAAAAAAATGGAAGGACTCACAGCTCAATTAGCCCTAAAAGAAAAAACACGCGGATCCTCCTTGATGGGTCAGGTCAACACGCGGATCTTAAGTTAAAAAGACGTCGTTTTGGTGCCTGAAAGGCCTGCCCAAAACAGTGTCGTTTTGGCGACCTATTTAAGGCAAAAAAATATGAATAAATAAATATGATAAAATAGAATAAATGTATTTAAAATATTAGGTAAATAAATATAAAAAGAAATATAATAGTAATAATAATGCAAAACTAATTAATATGATAATAATAAGTAAATAAATAAAAAAAGGAAATAATAATAGTAATATAATATTAAATTAATTAATAATATTAAAATAGCAAAAATAAAAAAAAACTAAATTAAATTTTAAAACAGAAATTTGGGGCAAATAAAAAATAAATAAAAAGAAAAAGGTCCATGTTGAACGCGCAAATAATAAGGACCAAAATGGGAAATAATCTTCAACCTTTAAAAATCATAGCTTTAAGGTGGACCAAATTGAGAGTCAAAATAAATTATGGGACAAAAATTAAAAATGGAAGAAATTTAATTGTGAAATAGTAATAAAATGGAAGAACTCGCAGCACAGTTAGCCCCAAAAGCAAAAACACGCGAATCCTCCTTGGCGGGTCAGGTCAACACGCGAATCCTAGGTTGAAATAACGTCGTTTTGGTGCCTAAAAGGCCTGCCCAAAACGGTGTCGTTTTGGAGGTCTCTTTAAGGCAAAAAATTAAAAAAAAAAAATTCAGCCCCAATTTTACAAAAAACCAAAAACCCTTCACCCTTTTCTCTGAAAGCCTTTCGAGTCTGGCAAGAGCTTTGATCAGTTGCCGTCACGTTGATCGCCGACAACGGCACTGTCGCCTACGGCAACCAAAAAAAATAAAAATTTTCCTTATTTTTCAGCAACAAAAAAATAAGTTTTTTTCTTTTCATACTCTTTTTTATATACATGTATATAAACAAATTCGAAAAGAAGGAAAATAAAAAAATAAAATAAAAATAAAAAGGTAACCTTAACATATTTTTGAACTTTGTTGTTCTTTTACTACTTGTTTCTCTTTTGTTCTCACTCTCTATTGTATGCTTGAATCTGTTTCTATTGTATTCAAAAAACTCTGGAAAAATTACATTGGATTTTGATGGCTTTTATAGCCATTTACAAAGTTTTTAACCTATTTTTTTTATGTTTACTGTCATTTCTGCTTTCAGTCTTTGTAGGTGGCAATGGCAGTAGGCTGGTCAGAAGGCTGGTGTGGCAGTGGCGACTCGCCTAGGGTTCCAAAAACTCTAGTGTTTCCAAATTAGCTCTAAGGGTGTGGGCCATTTGGGCCTTTAGGTCTTTAATTTTTTTTGGGCTTGATTTTTAGACTTTGGGTTTGTATTAAAAACTTGGACTGTTGGACCTTAATTTATTTTGATTTTGTTTTAATTTATGGGCCCCGGACAAAATTGGGCTTTTACAAGAGTATTAAGCAACTTAACTTAGATTGGTTAATAAATTAGTTGTTATGTTTGTTAAGTCAGTCAGGGTTTGTTTAGCTACAGTTATTTAGTTATCAACTATTATCAGTATATATAAAAGCTGTGCTAATCTTTGATCAAATAATAAGAAATCACATTATTGTTTTCCAGTATGCTACTTCTTTTTTCTTGCTTTCTTAGCTAGTTTCCTAGTTGCCAAACAGCTTTGACAGTTCGTAGCTATAGCTTTACATGGTATCAGAACTTTTGTTTTTCCTCACGAATTTGATTCTCTACTCGACTCTGGGTTCCATGGCTCTTCGTACAGCCCTTCATTTATCTCAGTCATTGCACCTATGATACCTTCTACTTCTTCCACTGTTGGAGTTTTTATTAGTCAACTCTTTTCCACCAAGAAGATTAACATTGAGAATTCTAGTTATTAGTTGTGGCAACAAGTATTTCTTGCTCTCAAGATTCACAAGCTTCAGAATTCTCTTAATGTCTCCATTCTTCCTCCTTCACAGTTCACTAAGGATGTAGCTAGGGTGACTAAAGAGAACCCTAATTTTGAAAGGTTTGAGCAACAGGGCAATGCCCTTGCCTCTTGGCTCTTGTCTACTGTTAATCAAGATGTAATCTCGCATCTAATTGGTATGAACTCTACTGTTCAAATCTGGAGTACTCTTGCTAGTATCTATGGTAGTAAGATTTGTAGCGACGAAAATTTTTTAGCTTAGGTCGCTAATTGTGGCGATTTAAAATCTTGAAAACGAATTTTGATTTTATTAAAACAAAGGAGTCGCCACCGATCCTTTTTTCGAGGTGTGATCGGACACCTAATAAAAACCTCTTTCCGACAGAAAAATTCATTTTTGTGTAAAAGGAAGGCTCAGTTTAGGTCTACGTTGAAATTCAGAGAAAAAGAGGGTTCGGGAGTCGGTTACGCGCAGGGAAGGTATTAGCACCCCCGCGACGCCCAAAATTGGTATCTTTCAAATATACGTTGTCTTAATTTTCCAAAAAAACAAGTTCAACTTAAAATTTAGTTGTGATCCGATCAAAATACGAGCATTTTAAGGTTTTTATTTCTGAGAAGGATATCCCGCTTTTAACACGAGCCATCCGTGATTCACCCAACATAGCGATGAAATCACCGGCTTAATGTTAAAATCGGTATATTGCCTTGTTTATTAAATCATGAAAAGATTATAAATGAGTAATATCGATGAAGAAATCAAAATATGAATTAATATGCTATATTAAAAACTCATAACGAATAAGGTGAAAATAAACGAGATGAATAATATAATAACAATGCATACATGATAGTAACAGTAATAATGCAAATAAAAAGAAGCAGTAAACATGTATAAAACATATACGAAATATATATAATAGTATTCAGACACATGCACGTAATATATATTAGGAATAACAGAATATGAGATAACGACAATATACGAATAATGTGATGTTATGAGTATACACGCAATGTATAAGTATAATATATAAAATGCATGTTTTGGATAAATATATATATATATATATATATGGGTAAATAATAATAATAAATACTAATAGTGAAAACCACAAATGCGACATATTATTAGGATCTATACATAATATATATGAATATGGCATTAAAATATAAATACATAATACATATTAAAATATTGAACACAACTATTAACACACTAATATTTACATAGAATATATTAATATTTAAAGACATACATAAACTTATACATAATGGTATTAAAGAAAACATAAAATATATGTACAAATATTAAGCAAAAATAGATAATACAAATACTAATAATAGTAAAACATTAGTGAACAATAAATTCAATGACAATAATGAACATAATAAAATATAATAGTAATGACATAAAATAACAAAAACAATAGTAAGTATAATAATACAATATCGAGAATAATACTAAATATAATATAATAATAATAAATACAAAGTAAATAAAACTTAAAACAAATACAAATAATACTATGTAAGATACTATACTACATGTATGTGCATAAATATAATAATACTAATAATAATAATAGAGAATATATATAAATAATATATACATAATAATACATGATAATATAATAAATAATATCAATAAGTGGAATAATATTAAAATTAAAATGAAATAATGAATAAAAGTAAAAGGGACGAAATCAAAAACGGAAGCAAATATTCGGGCCAGATTTTAAAAAGAAATAAAGGAAAATAGGACCGATTTGGACACGCGAAAGACAAGGGGGGATTAAAATTGCAATTTACCCGCCTTTGAAGAACGCTGCGTAGCGAGTTGGCTCAAATTGAAAATAAACAGAAACTTTAGGGCCTATTTGCAAGAAATAAAAACTCGATTGCAAAACACCTAAAAAGCAGAGGGACCGGGGTGGCAAATTGCCCACGTGACGTCACAGCACGCGGGTCTGACGGTAAGGCGGGTCGGATTGGGTCAACCTCCCCAAAACAACGTCGTTTTTGCACCTGGGGAGGTTGACCAAAACGGCGCCGTATCCATTTGCCTTTGCTTCTGGCTTTTGTTCTTGCTTTCGGATTTTTTGATCCTGGATTCGTGTTTTCTCTGCTTCGTATAAGGGTTTTGTTTATATGGATGTTTATTATTTCTAAAAAAGACTTTCGTATTGATGCCAATCTCCCCCTTTTACAAATGATTCAAATCGGCTTATATAGCCTAGAAAATTTACAAGTTGTTTCTTTCTTTTGCTTTCTGTCTTTTCTCTTTATGGCATTGCAGGTATCGTGGCGGTGAAGGGCGGTGGATTTGACTGTGGGCGGTGCTTGCAGTTGCTGAGTCAGAAGATGGGCAGAGGCAGCTGCAGCAGATGCAAGCGGGAGCTGAAAATAGGGTTAGGTTGCTAGGGTTTCGGGATTGGGCTTGTAACGGGTTTAGGTTAGGTGGGTTTGGGTCTGGTAAATAGGCTCTGGGTTTTAGGGTGTAATTGGGTAATGTAATGGGTACTGTATTTGGGTTAAATGGTTTGAATTTATAAGTGGGTCTAAAGGTTTGGGTTAATGTTTATAGGTTATGGGGCTAAATTGATGGGCCCCGGGTTTGTAATGGGTTTGGGGTTAAAATGAACTGGACTTATTCATTTTGGTTTCTGTTTTGTGTTTGTTTTTTGTTTATTTGTTTGGTTTGCAAAATTGGCCTACAACAAGATTACTTCTAGGTTAATGTTCTCTAAACATGCTTTGCATTCTCAACAAAAAGGTGATCTCTCCATGAAAAAGTTCTTGATGAAAATTAAGGCCTATCGTGAAAGTTTGCTAGCTGTGGTAAGGTTATTAGTGAGCATGAGCACATTACATCAATTCTTAATGGCCGTTCTTCAGATTTTTAGTTTGTTATTACAATTGAAGTCCATTTCTAGCTTCGATCCATTTCGAGGTCAAGGGTATAGTCGATCTTCAGGTTCTCAAATTCAATGTCAATTTTGTGGCAAAACAAGTCATCTAGTTGACCACTGTTATTATCATTCTGATGCCTCATATAAAAGCACAACATACAAACCACTCAAGGAAAATATGTGTAATTTTGGTGTTGGACCTCAATTGCAATCTAGGATACCCTGGTTCAAGCCTTCAATGCTTATTTTTAATTCGTCACCTGTTGCAAGTTCACAAGGTGTTTGTTCTTTTTCTCCAGGCCATTCTCCTAATTGGCCCAATCCATTTGGTGCAAGTTCTAAGTTGCTTGTGAGTTCTCCTACTCTAATTCCTAGTCCTCAAGCCTATATTACTACACCTAAAGTTGTTAGGGACAATGCTTGATACTTTGATTCTAGCGAAACACATTATCTCACATATTCAACTGCCTCAATAGGTGATAGCGCATCATACAATAGTCCGTAAGGTCTATGTTGGTAATGGAAATGCTGTACCTGTTAAGCATATTGGGCAATCATCTTTGCTTACTCGTTCTAAACTACATATGCATTCTTTGTTGTTTGTTCTTGGCATAACCAAGAATCTGTTATATGTGTCCAAGTTCACCAAAGACAATTATGTGTTGTTTGAATTTCTTCCCACTCACTGTCGGGTTCAAAATTTGAGAACCAAAGACGTTCTTCTCCATGGACTGGTTCATAATAGGCTTTACAGACTGCATCTGAATGGTTCTGTTAAGGCTCCTTCTTCTTCCATTTCAGCTAAATGTTGTGTAGTTGAGAAAGTTGTTTCTTTAGATGTGTGGCATTCCAGATTATGCCATCATGTTCTTCTACACTTGTAAATGCATTGCATCACTGTAATGTTTCTTTTCAATCCAATAAAGATAACTTTGCGTGTGTTGCATTTCATTTGGGAAAAGAACAAAAATTGTCTTTTTCACAGTCTTTGTCTGAGTATATTGCCCTTCTTCAATTGGTAACTACTGATGTGTGGGGACCAGCTCTAGTTCCTTCTAATAGGTTCTCTTATCATGTTGCTTTTACTGATGCTTGCACTTGATACACTAAGGTGTATTTTTTGAAGAAGAAACCAGAAGTGCCATCCATGTTTGCTCAGTTTCAAAGACAAGCGGAAAGGCTTCTAGCTATAAGCTTAACACCCTTCAAACAGAAGGAGGAGGAGAGTTTCAAACTTTAAAGTCTTACTTGACACTGCATGGTATTTCTCATCGACTTACCTATCCCTATACCTCTGAACAAAATAGATTGGTTGAACAAAAGCACAGGCAGATTGTTGATAAATAAAATCGACTTACCTGTCCCTATGCTTGCTCATGCTTTCATGCCTCTAACTTATTGGAATGATGCATTTAGCAATGCAGTATCTTTGATAAACAGGTTGCCTTCTCTTCCCTTAGGAAATGTGTCACCCTATAAAAAGCAATTTAGTGTCAAACCTAATTGTTCTTTCCTTGGAGTTTTCGGTTGTCTATGCTTTCCTTAACCTTAAACCTTATAATGCTAATAAGTTACAGTGTAGATCCACCCCATGTATCTTTCTTGGTTATTTCTCACTTCACAGGCTATCGTTGTCGTGATAGTACTAGAAAAGTCTATGAGTCTTGTCATGTTACATTTCATGAACATGTGTTTCCTTTCAAAACTGCTTCCAAGTCTGTACCACTCCCTTCCTCTAAACCCTCACATACTTCCCCTACTTTGCTTTTTTTCCACCGCTATCTTCCTCTGTAACCATTTCTTCATTTTCCAACAGCTCTCGTGCATCTCTTGTCTCAGCTTCTTTACTTAAACCTTCTAGTTCCTCACCTACAGTTTCTGTGATGACATTATTGTTTTCAAGTATGCTACTTCTACTTTCTTGCTTTCTCAGTTAGCTTCCTAGCTGCCAAATAACTTTGACAGTTCGTAGCTATAGTTTTACACATACAAGCCAAATTCAATTTTTTTCACCATTCCAAGAATCTAAATGTGATAACCGAAAGATAGACCTCCAAACAAATAAAGTCCAATCCAAACTAACATTCCCTTCAAAATAAGTTATATCAAAGATGATAAGAAATAACCCAAACAGCCAAAACCCAAGACTACAACATTCAACCCATCATCTACCTTACAAGAAAAGGGACCGAACATAACTTGGCAAAAGTTCAAACAAAGCATCGATTTTGGTTTTTCAAACTTCTTAGTGTTTTCTTCTTCACAAAAATTACTCTCAAGATAAATAATCACTTCTTTTCGGGCAATATATAGCAACAATACATGATAACAACAACAGATTTCCATAAAAGAATGTTAACTAATAATAATCAAAAACTAATTTCACCGTATATATTTTATCCTCTAAATTTATAATCACAAATGAATTAAAATTAGCATAAAAATCTTACCTTCTTAAAAGTACGGGGACGAGCAGCGGTTCCAGCACCTGAAACCATTAAAACATTAGAACAAAACAAAAACAAAGTGAGATTAATGATAAAAAGTTATAAAACCACTTAAGAAAACCACAAAGAATTAAATTTTTTTTCTGGTATCTCAATTTGATTCAAAGCTCAAATTTTTAGCCACACTGGTTAAAAGAAACAACAGTAAATGCAGAATCATTTCTAAGTTTCTTAAAAACTAATACTTAAGTTTAAAAATACAAAATTTGAAATTTAGAGTACAAAAAAAAAAAAGGAAGATAAAATTCAATACGATAGACTACCAATCCAACAGTTGAAAGCTTGGTTAGATCAGATACCTTTTAAAACCGAATAGAAATACGCATCAGTACATCACATGCAAACGAATTAAAAAATACCCAAAAAGTTTCGAATCTAACAATTCATCCTTGAAATTTCAGAGTCATGTCTAAGTTCATTAAAAGCCAAAACTTAAGTTTAAAAGTAGAAAAATTTTAAGTAAAAATTTCCCTATTTTCTCTATTTAGGAACTAAAACTTCTGAATCACACGCGCACACACACAAAAAAATTCAATACGCTAGAGCTACTGATCCAGAAGCTGAAAGCTAGGTTAGATCGGATACCAGAAAAGTGTATAACAATACGTATGAAATAAGTACATGCAAACTATGCAAAGGAATTAATTAAAAAAGTATATAAATACGTAGAAAAGGAAAAAAGGCAGAGTATGTACGGAGCTCTTCAGGAGTGGAGAAGTGGCGTTGACCGGTGGGCTTGCCCTTGAATTTTCCTCTTCCCATTTTAATTTTAATTTTCTATTTTCTGATTAAAAATAGAAATGAAGAAGCAGCAGAAGGTGAACGTGAGACCTGAAGCCTATGACGGGAGATTTGTTTCGTAAGTACATAAATTTATGCCCCTCAGGAGCTAGATTCTTATTCTAAAGTTTAAAAAGTTTTTAAAAGGTTTATTGATGTAATAAGCTGTCGAACTTTTTTAAAAAATCAATAAAATCTTTTTTGAATTTTTTTGTATCAATTGAGCTTCGATTAATAAAACTGACTAATTATTCCTTTGACAAATGTTAATGGTAATATCAAATCGAAAAAAAATTAAAAAATTATTTTAAAAAATGTTCAAAATAAATTTAGGTAAGTGGCTGTCCATTTGAATCTGGACACACATCTCTTTAGATTCAATCTAAAATTATAAAAACCATAAAAATTTATTAAAATTCCTAAAAAGTATTAAAAATTAATTAAAAACCATGAAATTTTATAAAATTTATAAATAATAATTCATTAAAAATTCATAAAATAATTAGAAAAAATTAATTTATAAATATTATTAGAAATTAAATAAAACTATAAAAAGTTATAAAAGTAAATTAATTTTATAAAATTTCATAAAAAATATTCTTTCCGTTTTGATTAAATTATTTAACTAATATAATTTGTGAAAATTAAAAAATGAGAGGAAAAAGTATAAAAAAAAAATCAAGCTTGGTTTTATATTATAAATTGTTGATGTTCATTTTTTGATTTAAAATATAAAAATAATAAATTTTTTAATTTTATAAAAACTTATGATTAATTATTTTCTAATATTTTTTATAAATTTTAATTTTTTATAATTTTAATGATTTTAATAATTTTTATGTGTTTTGTACTTCTAAAATATATTTAGACAAATGATTGTCCTTAATCAAATGAATCTAAATAATCATTTATTTAGATTTATTGTGTATTTATTTTAAAAATAATTTTATGATATTTTTGAAATTTCTTATTTTTGTTGCTGTTGTGTCTATTAACAACCATGGTTGTATTGTCATTAAATACTAATGGTCAACGTTAATCAAAGGATCTATCTAGCCAGTTTTGTTAGTTCATTGACTCAATTGGGTGTAAAAAGTTTGAAGGGCATAATTGATTGTTTTAAAAATGTAACACCTCATACCCGACTCAATCGTCAAGTTACGGAAAGCCACATTCATTGCCAAAGCAACTATGATCAATTACAATTATCGTATCTGCTTTGGGTGCACATGGCCCTCACGGCTTTGTTCTTGGGAACGCTTATACACACCCAAAAATGCTTCTTGCCACTTTAGTGTTGCTATCCCTTTATAAAGTCCAGGTCTCTCCCATGCTTTATCAATGTGAGATTCGCCTAGGGTGTTACAATCATCTCCCTTAAGGACCCAACATCCTTGCTAAGGTTTGCCCTACCATCGCTCAAGAGGCATGGCGAGTGGTTCTAATACCAATAAATATAATACTTCAAACCTGACCTAAAAGTTATGGCCAAATTTGGTGATGTTACTACAAGTTCATTTAAAAACCCAAAATTCGTTGATTTTCAAAAGGCATCGTTAGCTTTTGTTACGTGAAAATCTAACTTGTTTGAAAACACATCTTAGTTTTCTGTTTTTGTGAAATGTTGTTTGTTTACACTTTCTAAAAAGTATAAGTTTACAGTGGAATTCTTAATCCGTTAGATTTTGAAAAACACCATTTGTTGTTTTGAAAATTCATTGCTTCGCAGGGAAACCGAACGTCATCAGTAAAAATGGTTTAAACAATTTTAAATGGAAAATTATAATAAATCCAAAACCAAACCAGTTTCAAGTGTCCAAACAATCCAAAATTTACAAAACACCTTAATTCCAAATTTAAGTAAATCAAATATACCAAATTATTAAAGCCGAGCTTCCGTCACATCGATCTGCCTAAGTCTGAGGGTTACTTGAAAGTATCAGACAACCAAAAAGTGAGTTTTTTTTGAAACTCAGTGTGTAACATACAATTTTTTAACAACATAAATTATCTAGACAAAAATATCATAAATAGATATCAGAGCAGTACATATGCATAAATATAATCCTACCTCCATCCGCTACACACCAACTCCAACCATCCCAGCACACCATATGGGGTATGAAACACCCATCCAACCTTACACACCACTTAGTGTCGGTACGACACTTTTCAGAATATTTGTAGCTTACCTTCCAAATCAATAGGCGAATTATCGCCTTATACAGAAATAGTTGTGGTTGTGCCACTAGATATAGCAGATAATCAAACTGCCCACACTTCCTCCAATACATAAATCTCGTTCTAAATGCAAATACAGAACTAACAGGTATCAGATATGTTTATAATGTACATGTTTATCGTGACAGATACAAAAAATACATAACATTTTCTTCAGATCATACAAAGAATATTATAGATTTATTCATATCATTTCATTTCAAACATGTGAACAAATATCTAATTTGACACTAGCAATAGCCAGAATTCATGCTTTATGGCTTAATTAATAAAATATCGACCCTAAAGAAGGCCTACATTTGATCCAAACGTTGTTTACGACCCTAGGGAAAATTTTAAAATTTTGGACCCACATAATTTGGCGTATGGTCTCACACACGCCTGTGTGGCCCACATGGTCTAATTGGCCCAAATCGTGTGGCTCAACAGTTCGCACATGACTTGTCACACGATCGTCTGTTGTCAATAGATGTAACACCCCTAACCCGTATCTGTCGCCAGATTGGGGTTAAGAGGCATTACCAAACAAAACACAACTTTGAAACACTCACAGATTCACACAGGTCACATTCGTATATATATAAACCATATAGCTAATTAAATATTAAATGTACATTATTAATCATATTGCAATTACAAATCATAACTCAAAATTTAACCAACTTCGTATTATGCGTATAATCATTTATACACATCAATATGCATGCCTCAAAGCCATACAAAATTTGCTTTATCAATGCATAACAAGAATCGTGTGCTAATTATTCAAATGGTATTCGAAAACCTAATAAAGATCAAACATATCACTTCATACTTGTAACACCTTAAACCCGGCCTAGGCGTTATGACCGAATCTGGCAATGTCACATGGAAGAGTTTTGAAAACCGATTCAATTACAAAAACTTATTCAGATTATTATCTTTATTGGAAAATATGATCGATTTGTTGAAATTATTTCTTTATTGCGGAAGCTAAAAACCAAATAACTTTTGGAAACATCTTAATTACGAAAAACCTTAGCTTTAGTTTTGAAAAACGATATTTTGAGGCGATGCAGTTTAAAAATCCATAAATAACAATTTTAAAACCCAAATTTAAATCAAAAGTCCAAGTCCATATTACAAAAATAATCCCAAAATAATAAATAAAATGATAAAGGTATTAAAGTCATAAACCAAAATAAGTATAGCAGTGGTCACCGTCGAGCCCTCCGCTGCACCGATCCATCAACTGCTGAGGATTACCTGACAGATAAAATAAATGAAAGGGGTGAGTTTCTGCAAACTCAGTATGTACATCCTCACAATACAACATGCATATAAACAGATATCAGAATGTGGTCATAAATCGGGCATAAGCCCTTTTAAGAATTGGTGTGGGCCTTAGCTAACTCAATACAGAATCAGATACAATCGGGCCTTAGCCCTTACAGATATCGTATGCATACAGATCATATAACCAAATATCATGCCTACCAACCTTGCACACCATCTTCGTCTAACCCTATACACCATATGGGGATAAAATCGACCCACCCAACCTTACACACCAAATATAAGGATAAAATCAACCCATCCAACCCTACACCATAAGGACCGTGAAACGACACATAACAGAAATATGTAGCATAGCTACCAGATAACAGGCTAAAAGACTTTCAGAATCTTCCTTCTCTTCATCAACAATCCCACCCCAATGCAATGCATCCTAATAACATGGCATGCTATAATGCAGATAACAAATAATAGATTATATAATCAAACAGATACCCATGCTCATAGTAACATGCTTACACATATATCACAATTTTAGAACACAGAACGAGGTCTAAGATATCCTTACTGACCCTACAACAGGTCACAGTCGACTTGGGCGACCTGTGCAACCTTACAGAACAATTTAGAAAAATGGGCTCACACGCCCATGTTGCCTGCCTATGTGGGCCCACACACCCGTGTGGCCCATACAGCCCAAATAGGCCTTGGCTGTGTGAATCACACGCCTTGGCCCAGAATTCCACACGCCTGTATGTTTCACTCGTGTGGACCCACACGTTCGTGTGGCTTACACGGCCTAATTAGCTGAGCCAGTCTCTCGCACACGGCCTCACCGGCCTCATACGACCGTGTCTGCCGTGCCCGTGTCGCATGCGCATGGCTTAACTTGTCGATCACATGGTCGTGTCTCGCCACACGGCCTTTACACGGGCAGTCTACACGCACGTGTGGCGTCAACAGCAAGCTTTTTAGCTTTTGCCAAAACCTGTTTTCTGTGTAATCGGAATACACACCTTGGTTAGTTTTTCATGCCTAAGCACTCCTGAGCCCTTCCAAACCTAAAATCATCAATCTAAAGACCAATTTCAGTCACTTAAACGTTATCTGATTAAAAATTTAAAAAGATATTTCGATTGATAACCGTTAAATCCCTTACCTAGAATGAGTAACGACAATTCCTTGCTATCAAAGCTGAGAAGCAAACCACAGTACCTTAATCGTCCTTTAATTAGCAAACTACATCCTTAGTAGTCCATTACTCAACAAAAAAAGAAACAAAAAGAATAACACTAGGCTTACCGAATACGCACCAAACACTAAGTTGAGTGACAACTATGGAAGATAGACCAAAAATTGAAAATGGCGAAAAGGGAAGAAGCAAAAAGGGCAGTAAAAGGGGTTCAAGAAAGGGAAAATGGGCAGAAAAAAGAGAGGAAGGGAAGCAAGGATAGCTGAATTTGTAAAAAAAGAAAAGAAAAGAAACTACACTAAACAAAAATTGCTAACCCCCTTATCTTTCCCCTTAATTCTCTTCACATGACCCCCACCATTCAACTCCTTACTCAGATTCAAACTCTTGTCGAAATTCTGTGCAAAAATAATACTAATGCTCATCTTGGGATTCGAACATATGACCTCTTACATAACCCTTCTCCACGTAACCACCAAACCAGCAAGCCCATTCTGACATAATTTTACCTACATCTAAGTATAAACCTACTGAACAAGAATAAGGCTTCATTCAAATAAAAACCCAAAATTTAACCCAAGTCTTGACTTGAACTTAGGACCCTCCAACACACTTAGAGCACATAATCATTGAAGTAGACAAATAATTATGCCAAATTAATGCAAAACATATATTTATGATTTTTTACACTACAAATTCACAAAAAGCCAAAATCAAGAATTTGGGGTGTTACAATACTTCTGTACATGCACATATTAGACTAAATAAACCATATCACACAACTTATTGTCCAATACCAATTGCAGCATTAAGAACTTAGCAATATGATCAAATTATGCAGCATTAAACATCAAAACTTATGTGCATTTAACCATATCAAAATTTGAACCTTTCAATCAAAAACCATATATGCATATTGCCATTCAATAATAAGGCAACTTTACTAATTCAAATCATGATTATTATTAGTCATCACAAGCCGGATCTATTAATTTTACAATATAGCATTTGGACTCCTAAAATAACATCAATACATTCATTTATAAAACCTTCCCACATATACATTTTAGCTTAAATTGAGCTATACTTCACGGCTAAATAAGCAAGATTATATAAGTACATATAAGCATATCCCAATGACTGAATTTCATTTGCAACATAAACAAATTCATACATTGCTCACTTGACTAACATTAACCATTTTATAAGCACTTTAGCCAATCCAAAATATACTAATTCCATACACTATAAATCAAGCTAAATTTTCACATACACAACCCAACCAAATTTATAAATATATATTCGGTCATTTAATAAAAGTTTCGTATAACAATTAAGACATATACATTCATACTATTATAAACCAAACTTAATTAATTAAGTACCAGAGTTGAACATACAATTACATATATGTACAACAACTTGAACCTTACATGCCAAATCACTCAAAACACATCCATCAATCATACTTAAAACTCACTCATTCAAACATGCATATGTGCATATTTAATCAATAATAACCGAATCAAAATATCCATTATACATTCGGCTATAAATTCATCAAGCATTAATCATTTACCTTATAACCTAAACCAAATTCATAAATCATTGATCGCATACATGAATACAAATCACTTTGCATAATCAGAAATACCATTCATGCATGTCATATAGCATATTTACCAAAATGAGCTTAAACAATGATCAAACATAAACGAACTCAAGCATAACAATCAAACCATTTTCGCATGGCTTTATATACATACACTTTCAAACTCAAACACATTAAAACTAGCTTATACATATATATATACTTCCAAAATCAACCAAAACAAAGGCTAGCCTATAAATGCCATATGTTCAAAGTTTCAAGCTTTTGAAATACCAAAATAACGATTGATAGTGTGCGGGACTTCCTTGACGATCCTCGAGCTCGTAACTAGCTTTCCAAAATCTATAAAATAACGAACAAACACACACAGAGTAAGCTTAAATAGCTTAATAAGTCATAAGTAAATAAATCATCAATGGAACATTTGCATTATATAATTAACTTGGCCGAATATAAACATACTCATAAACATATATAATGCAATCTTTTATCATGCATAATTCATATCTTCATCTCAAGCACTATACTTACCTTACTATCATAATTATTTAACTTCATACGTACCTAAACCATTTAGCTCGGTTCACATTCGATCTTAACTCAACATTTCCCGTTGAACCATTTGGAATAAAAAAGGATACTCAGATAGCTCGGAAAGCTCGTATAATGCCAACATCTCAGACTTGGTCTTACATGTAAGCAAATATCGATGCCATTATCCCAAACAAGGTCTTACACGAAATCATATACGATGTCAATGTCCCAAACATGATCTTACACATAAATTTGAACTCGATGCCAATGTCCCAAACGTGGTCTTACACGATAACACATATCGGAATCCTATGTCATGACATATGTATCCTAACTATCCCTAATGTAATACCCTGAAATTTTCTATCCTTAATATAGTAAAGTAAGAAAATAAAGAAATAAAAAGGGAAATTTTGAGCTATGTCAACAAAATCTATTTAGGAAGTATATTATGAGGTATTAATTCAAGAAAGGACTAAATTGTAAAAGTGAGAAAAGTTTTGTTACCCAAGAGTAAATACTCAAAATTTGAGGGGTTAAAAGTGTAAATATGAAAAGTTGAAGGATCAATAGTGCAAATAATAATCTATAAACTAAGGAAAATGGATGAATTGGGACTAAATTGAATAGGTGAAGAATTGTGAGGAACTAAATCGTAATTTTACCAAATTAAGTGATGACTCAAGAATGGAATTTTAAAAGATCACAAAGGGCAAAATGGTCAATTGGAAGATAGAGAAATCTAGAAAGTAATGATTATATTGATGATATTTTATAATTATATAATTAAATAATTATTATTTTATTAATATTTTAATAAGATATTTTATTAGTTTATTATTTTATTTAGTCTATATATATGTATGTGTGTGGAAAAGAAAAAGAGGAAGAAACCACCACCTTTTCCCATGCAATTCATGTTAGGAGAGAAGAAGGGAGAAAGAAAATTTTCCTTTCTTTACAATTTGGTCCTTCCACCAAAAATTTACCATTTTCACCTAGAAATCAAAAGAATTTCCATAGCTACCAAAAAAGAAAATGTTAAAGAGGCTATGGGAAGTTAGAATGTCAAGATAGATTCAAGAAATGGAAGTAGGAGGAGAGAGAGAATCAAATTAAAGATTGAAATTATTGAAAAAGCATGGAAATGATGTTAAAGTAGAGTTTTCTTATATATGGTTCTATGTTCTTGATATGTTAGTGAAGAGAAAATAAGAGAAAATGATGGGAAATATTGTAGAGAAGGGAAATAAGAGTGTTACAAACTTGATAATCAACATTTTGCACTAAAACTGTTTTGGACAACAGCCGTAGGTAAACTTTGAAAAATCACCAAAAATGGTAGAAATTGAATTAGAAGTTGAATGAGATATGGAATTAAAGATTATTGAGTCTATTTTCATATAAAAGAAATAAAGAAAGTAAGGGAATTCTGCATTCTTAGATATTTATATTTTTGTGAGACTGGTTTAGAATGATTTTGGGTTCCCTTGTTCTGACTTTAGAAAATCATTAAAAATTGGATAAAAATAGTTAGGGCTTAAATTTATATGTTTGAAATCCTGGATGAGTCTATTTTCAATAGAAACAAGAGATAGCATCATCCAAATCCCGTATGAGGAGATAATTAATTTTTAGTAAAGAAGGGTCGGAATTGTCAGACAACAGAATAGGGGTGACTTTAAAGAATAAACTGTACTTATTGGCTAAACCAAAAATTCTGAAAATTTTATAGTAAGAAGATACTATTTTTAGGTAAAATTAGCGGATTTTAATTTAGTGTTCTGTATCTCAAGATATAAATAATTTAGTGACTATGACTCAAATGGACAGTTTTGAATATCCACATAAGTAAATAGTGAAATTATTGATAATGTTAGTTATAAGTATGTTATATAAGTTAAGGATGTGGAATGGAGAGGAGGAGGAGGAAAATATGTATGAATATTTAGCTAGCATGGCTAATTTGCATGTTTTAAGCTCAGGGACTAAATTGAATAAAAGTAAAACTTTATGGGAAATTTTGTAAAATTTTTAGAAATGATCAAATTACATGAAAAGGATTATTTTATTATTTAAATTACAAAATTTAAATGAAATTATTAATTTAGTTCAAGATCGGGGGAAAACATGTTTTAGGGATTAAATTGAAAAGTGTTGAAATTATGAAAAATTTTGATATTTTATAGAATTTATGGGCTGTTATCAATATGTATGATAATAATAGCTGGAAATAAGGATTAAATTGCAAGAATTTTACTTTTCTAAGCCTAAGGGTAAAATCATCATTAATTAAAAGTTTAGGGGCAAAATGGTACTTTTGCCTAGAGCATTAATTGAATGTATTAGAATATGGAATGGATGAAAACAATGGTCAAATTTATTTATAAAGATCCAAACAACTCAAATGCAAGACTTGAACGTGGAAAAGAAAAGATATCGGATTAATGAATTTATAAACAAGAACAAGCAACGAGGTAAGTTCGTGTAACTTAAATTATATTTTTAAATGCTTGAAATGTATATTATTGATGTGAATATGAATTGAATGTTCATTGTATGAAAATTGATGAAACATTGATATATTTGATAAAAAAGGGGCAGAAATCCCGGTTGAATGAAAGGAAAATTCGATGGGTCTCTAAAAAGAAATTGACGGTAAAAAGGATCTAGCCCGGACGGGTGATCCTATCCTGATATAGCCCCCCCGAAGAATATGTGTGAAAAGGATTTAGCCTGGACAGGTGATCCTGATATAGCCTTTCCGAAGAATATGTGGAAAATGGATTTAGCCCAGACGAGTAATCCAAATTAGGGAAGTCTGAATTTAGCCTGGACTGATAATTCAGATCCAAACTCATTAGAGTAATTGTCATTGTAGGGGATTTAGCCTGGACTGGTAATCTCGACAATACTCTATGAGTTTATATTACAGGGGATTTAGCCTGGACTGGTAATCCTGTTGTAAGAAATGAGATTCGTGGGAGTGTGCTCTCTTACAGGGGATTTAGCCTGGACTGGTAATCCCGCTGTAAGAAATGAGGTTCGTGGGAGTGTGCTCTCTGAAATGGAAATGTGCGCACATGTATATGAATTGACGGACCCAAAATTGTACATTAAAAGTGTACCCCTGTATGAATTGACGGTTAATGAGATTGTACACCAAGAGTGTACTATTGGAAATCCATCGAAATTCTAAGAAATTCAACGAGATAAATATAGAAGATGGTAAACACATAGCTCAAAGGGTAAATGTGAATTAATGGATTATGGATTTACATATTTTAAGTATACTATATGATTTTAACTATCGATATTTTGATAAATTCAGTAGGTAAGAATCCTAACCAGAAAAGGGAATATGTATATAAAAAGATTTGTAAATATATATTCCTGAAGTACATGAAAAATGATAGTGATACTGGATATATGGAAATATAAGATGATGACATTTGTACATGGAATTTATTGATGAATATATGCATCCAAGATTATAGACTCGTATGCCTTAAAAATATTAATTGTATGATGATGATATTTCGAATGACTTGATGAATAAAGTCCTGACATGGAATAATTCGAGCACAAAACAATAATCATGAAATTGAACTTGAAATACACGAAAATGATATTTATTTGATATTTTAAAATATGACATGGAAAATACATGTATATGAAACTTACTTGATAATTATGCATATTCAAGAGTATGAATTGTCCTGAAATAAATATATGCAAAATTCATGAAAACAATGATACATGAATATGTGGCTATCTTTAATATGCTGATACATGGAAACTAGGTAAGCCGTGATGAGTAATAATCTCAAGTATGATATGTTGATAAAATGAGTTCATCGATTCTAAAATTATATGAAATATGTTCAAGTATGCTAACAACTGTTATTGTTGATGCTTAGACAAGTGCCAAGTTATTGGTTAAATGGTAATATGTCTATGATACGTCGAAAGGGTAAATGATCACATGAAAATATACTTGTGCTTATGGAAGAGTGGTAAAATTTAAGTTGTACAATTTCTTATAAAATGAGTTATCATGTGATTAATTAGAAAAAAAGTTCTATAAACTCCGATAATACCTCATGACCCTATATCGATGATGGATATGGGTTGGGGGTGTTACACCTAAGGTTTGTACGGGGCTTAGGACGTCGTAATTCGATCGATTCAAGCTCGTAATTAATTCTCCCGTGCTTAATTCACTAGGCATATACACATATATTCATTATAAATCAATTCTGCACACATATATAGTTACTAAAATTCAATTCAGCACAATTAAATACATTTTCATATGAATTTAACAATAATTATTTACTTATGAATTTACCTCGGACAAAGACGATGGATCGGAGCAACTATTCGATAACTTTAGATTTCCCCCGATCCAAATTCGATTTCCTCTTTTCTTGATCTAAACTAATACAAATTTAACTTGTTTATTCATATATTCATTCAAATTCATCCATAAACACATAAATGGGCAAATTGCACTTTAGCCCCTAACTTTCACATTTTTCACAATTTAGTCCCTATTTCACAAAACACAAAATATTCAAAATTTCACCACACCCATGCTTGGCCGAATTTCACTAAGGTACCTACCAGCCCATTTCTTTCATTTATTTCATATTTTGACCCCTCAATTTACAAAATTCACAATTTAATTCTAAAGAGGCATTTTTACTAAAAAATCACTTAATTAAACATGATAATCTAACAACTTATTTTTATTTTTCATCATCAAACACAAAAATCATCAAGCTACCAAAAATTGCAATTCATGAATACATCATCAAATTCAAAAATTCAAACATGGGCTAGCTAAAACACGAAGCAACGATCTCAAAAACGTAAAAATTATAAAAAATCGAGCTTAAAACTTGCCTAAATCAAGCCCCAAATGTGTTGAATGCTCAAACCTCAACTACGGTTCCTTTCTTTTAACTTTCAGCCACAAAGATGAATGAAAATGCATGGCTTTTAATTAATGTTTTATTATATTATCATTAATTAACATATTTACCATATTAACCTTTATAAATTAATTATTAAACCATATGTTACATGTCTAAAATAGTCCACTCATAATTTCTATGGTAAAATTACAATATAAAGACCTTATATAAAAAAAGCCATAGCAAATAGGTACCTTTACATAAAGCATGCTAGTTTTGCATTTTACACGATTAAGTCTTTTTAATTAAATTGAGCACACAAATGATGAAATTTTCACAGATATCACATATCAGGCTGTAAACACAGAAAATAATATTAAAATATTTTTCTGACTCGAATTTGTGGTCTCAAAACCATTGTTTCGACTAGGGTCTAAACTGAGCTGTTACAACAGAGTAGTTTTTCCACTTTCATTGTTCGTTGTTTTTTGTGTTTTTTGTTACACACTTGATTCAATTTTTGCTGCAAATCCAAGGACGAACTCCCAGTACTTATAACCACTATTCAAATGAATTAATTTATAGATTTCCTACAAATCCAAATGCTAAACTTAGTCCAACATCAACGTTTAAAATTCAATACTGAAAATTCAATTACAATAGCAACAAATTCAGTCACTTACCCTCGAGAACAACAAATTCACTACAACTAAATCGTTGGAGGTACACCTACTGTGTCAATATTCTCCCTTAATCGATTATTACCAATGAATAAACACAGTCAAATAATCTCTTCACTTAAAAAAGAAACCCCTAATTACTCATCAAGAACAAAAATAACCATTTACCCTAACTCGAATACTTCTCGAAACAGAACAGTAAGGATAGAATTGAAAGTCAACTATTTATGAATAGAGCAAAATTGATGAAATAACAGTAAGAATGTAACACCCCGAACCTATATCCGTCGCCGGAGTAGGATTACTGAGTATTACCAAATAATAGAAAATAATTTACATATACTTCATAAGTAATCATAAACAAATATTAATTCATCAACAATAATGCGAATTTTTCCCTAAGTCGAGTCTAAAAGGTCTTAAAATTTCCTTATAAACATTTCAAGAGTAAATAGAAATCATTTAAGTAGTTAAAGAAAAAATTGCAAAATTTTGACTACAGGGGTCACACAACCGTGTGACTCATAAGGCCAAGTCACACACTCGTGTGTCTGGTCGTGTGAGCATTCGAAGTAGGGACACACGGCCGTGTCCCAGCCTGTGTCTGTGCCCGTGTAACTCAGTGACTTGGGTCACATGTGTAAGACCCTCAACCCGTATCCATCACCAGAATAGGGTCACAAGGTATTACTGGAGTTTACAGAACCTTTTTTCCAATTAATCACATGATAACTCATTTTATAAGAAATTGTACAACTTAAAATTTACCATTCTTCCATAAGCACAAGTATATTTTCATTTGAGCACTTACCCTGTTGACGTATCATGTAATAAAAATATTACCATTTAACCAATAACTTGGCACTTGTCTAAGCATCAACAATAACACTTGCTAGCATACTTGAACATATTTCATATAAATTTAAAAGTGATAAACTCATTTTATCAACATATCATACTTGAGAGTATTACTCATCACGTCTTACATAATTTCCATGTATCAGCATATTAAAGATAGCCACATATTCATGTATCATGATACATATTATTCTCTTGACATTTCTTCAAAAACATAAATCATTCATTATACCAAAATTTCATGTATCATTGTTTTCATGAATTTTGCATTTATTTATTCCAGCACAGTTCATAATCCTGAATATACATAATTATAAGGTAAGTTTCACATACATGCATTTTCCATGTCATATTTTAAAATATCGAATAAATATCATTTTCGTGTATTTCAAGTTCAATTTCATGATTATTTGTTTCATGCTTGAATTATTTCATGCTGGGACTTTATTCATTAAATCATTCGAAATATCATCATCATACAAATAATATTTTTTTAAGGATACTAATTTATAGTCATGTATGCATATATTCATCAATAAATTCCATGTACAAATATCATCATCTTATATTTACATATATCCAGTATCATTATCATTTTTCATGTACTTCAAGCAGATATATGTACGAATCTTTTTATGTACATACTCCTTTTCTGGTTAGGATTTTGCCTACTGAATTTATTGAAACATCGATAGTTAAACGTAAAGTATGCAAATCCATAATCCATTAATTCACATTTACCCTTTTTAGCTATGTGTTTACCATTTTCTATATTTATTGCGTTGAATTTCTTGGAATTTCGATGGATTTCTAGTAGTACACTCTTGGTGTACAATCTCATTAATCGTCAATTCATACAGGGGTACACTTTTAGTGTACAATTCTGGGTCCGTCAATTCATATTCATGCGCATACATTTCCATTTCAGAGAGCACTCTCCCGTGAACCTCATTTCTTACAGCGGGATTAGCAGTCCAGGCTAAATCCCCTGGAACTACAATTACTCTAATGATCTTGGATCTGAATTACCAGTCTAGGCTAAATTCAGACCCTAATTCGGATTACCCGTCTGGGTTAAATCCATTTTCCACATATTCTTCGGGAGGGCTATATCAGGATCACATGTCCGGGCTAGATCCTTTTCGCACATATTCTTCGGGAGGGCTATGTCAGGATAGGATCACCCATCTGAGCTAGATCCTTTTTATTGTCAATTCCTTTTCCAATGATCCATCGAATTCCATTCCATTCAATCGGGATTTATTTTCCCTTTATATCTAGTATTATCAATATTTCATTAATTATTATGTATTGATCATTCAAATCATTTTTTCATCACATAACCACATATTTCAATCATTTAAAAATACAATTCAAGTCACACGAACTTACCTCGTTCCTTGTTCGTATTGATAAATTCATTAATTCGATATCTTTTCTTTTCCATGTTCAAGTCTCGCATTTGAGTCTTTCGGATCTTTATAAATAAATTTGACCATTGTTTTCATTCATTCCATATTCTAATACATTCAATTACTGCTTTAGGCAAAGTTACCATTTTACTCCTAAATTTTTAATTAATGACAATTTCATCCTTAGGATCAGAAAAATAAAATTCTTGCAATTTAATTCTTATTTCTAGCTGTTATTATCATACATATTGATAACAGCCCATAAATTCTATAAAATATCAGAATTTTCCATAATTTCAACACTTTTCAATCTAATCCTTAAAATATGTTTTCCCTCGATCTTGAACTAAATGAATAATTTCATTTAAATTTTACAATTAAAATAATAAAATAATGCATTTCGTGTAATTTTATCATTTCTAACATTTTTACAAAATTGCCCATAAAGTTTTACTTTTATTCAATTTAGTCCCTGATCCTAAAACATACAAATTGGTCATGCTAACTGAATATTCATACATATTTTCCTCCTTCTCCTCCTCTCCATTTCACATCCTTAATTTATTTAACATGCTTATAAGTAACATTATCAATAATTTCACTATTTACTTATATGTATTTTCAAAATTGTCCATTTGAGTCATAGTCACTAAATTATTTATATCTTGAGAAACAGAGCTCCAAATTAAGATCTGATAATTTTCCCTGAAACTAGACTCGTATATCTTCTTACCATAAAATTTTTAGCATTTTTTGTGTAGCCAATTAGTACAATTTATTCATTAAATTCTCCCCTATTTTGCTATTCGATAGTTCTGACCACTCTTAGGTAAAATTTAATTATCTCTTTTTACAGAATTCAAATTATGTTCTTGCTTGTTTCTTATAAAAATGGACTCATTAAAGAATATAACCATATAAATTATGTCCCATAATTATTTTTATACAAGTGTTAATGATTTTTCCAAGTAAGAACAGAGGATCCCAAAATCATTCTGAACTAGTCTCACAAAAATGTAAATATCTCAGAATACAGAATTCATTTACTTGTTATGTTTCTTTTATATGAAAATAAACTCAACAAGATTTAATTCCATATCTCACTCAACTTTTAATTCAGTTTCTACCATTTTTGGTGATTTTTCAAAGTTAGCTTACTGCTGCTGTCCAAAACTGTTTTAGTGCAAGATATTAATTACTAAGTTTATAACACCCTTATTTCCTTTCTCTACAATATTTCCCATCACTTTCTCTTATTTTTCTTCATTAATATATCAAGAACATAGAACCATATATAAGAAACTCTACTTTAACGTGATTTCCATGCTTTTTCAATAATATCAAACTTAAAAATATATTGAAATCTTGATGTAATTACCGTGTTCCATTAATTTCAATCTTTAACTTGATTTTCTCTCTCCTACAGCTTCTATTTCTTGAATCCAACTTGATATTCTAACTCCCCATAGTCTTCTTAACATTTTTCTCTCTTGGTAGCTATGGAAATTCTTTTGATTTCTAGGTGAAAATGGTGAATTTTTGGTGAAAGGATGATAAACGATAAATTATACATATATTTACCTCATGTTCAAGAGGGTGAGGACCCAGAGGACATTACTGATGATGTCTCACCACCACCACCAGAGGAGGACGCACCCACGGAGCCACCACCCTCTCGCCACCCATCTCGTGCAGCAGCCGCCCACACTGACCTATCTGCACTCTTTTCACACTTTGGGCATCAATGCTTTTGGCGCCTCGATTACATCGACGCAACTTTAGAGCAGATATGCCAGCACCTCAGCATCACTCTGCCACTGCGTGATCTATTTGAGGGTTAAAAACTTTTATTCCTCTCAACTTTATTTTTATCTTAACTTTATTTTGAACACTGATCTTTATTTTCACATTTTCTACTAACTTTGTTTTTCTTTTTCAGTTTATTTTTATTTCCTTTCATTTCATCTTTTTAATTATTTGAATATTAGTATTTTTAGTATTCTGTTTTGCTTTATTTATTTATTTTTCATAACGGCCAACCCCTAACAAGTAATTTCTATTGATCCAAATTCTCCACGACTAATAAATCCCTTCACAGTTTCAAAGGAGCTCTACAGCTCAAATCTCTATGAAAAAGAGAGCACCCTACCACAACTGCCTACTCTTCTGATCTTCGTCTCACTAATCCATCCAAAGCAGGTAGTTTCAATTCTCTCCCTCTCTTATGATATTATGCTTCTATTGCTACTAATGCTATCTTTGTACATTGAGGGCAATGTACCTCTTAAATGTGGGGGGGGAACGTACTTTCAATTATTATATCTTTTGTAAAAACCCTGAAATTTGATGCATTGTTCTCAATAGCATTATCTTCAGTCTCCTATTAGGAATTTATTCTGATTGAGTTATGATTTTTATTAATATGTTGAGAACTAAGACATAGGTGCTTGTACTTTGAATATTCAAACTTTAAAACATTAGGGAATCAAGCATGATAAGTTGAAATTTTTGAGAACCCCAATTTTTTTCATAAGTTTTTTTCCATAATTCTAAGTATTATCTTGAGATTTGAAATTCGCAGGAGTGACATCAAAAGCCATAATTCTGGTTAGATTTTTGAGCCTTTTGAGCATACATTCTTTCGTGCTCACTTTTATTATTGCTTTGAGTGAGTTAATACTGAATTGTTATTCTAGAACTTGCTTCGATTATACATCTTGAGACCACATCATTGATTTGATATACCGAAATGATAAAGGCACCTAGGATTTAACCCATTTACTCCACAAAAAAGCCTACCTCCATAAACTAACCCCTAGTGAACCCCATTGAGCCTACCAACCTTTTCCTTGACTCACCCTCTAAATATTAACCAATAACCCATTTTTGTTGAATTTCATTCAATTATTTTGACCCCTATTTTTGTCGAGATTTGAGTTGAAATTTTCATCTAGCTTTATTCTCTTTTCCAGATTGTAAAGTTATATTCAATGTATTATATCAAAAATACTTCTTAAAAAAAATATTTTGTGTACATATAGTAAAATTCAATTGTAACTTGTAATAGTTGAATAAGTTTTTGCATATTTCTATTTTAAGGCTACCAAGGCAGAAGTGATATTATCATAAGAATTAGCTCAAGAAATATGTTCCAGTGATAGAGATTTTTCTAGCTAGATAATTTTTCAATTCAATCTCGATTCTAACCCTCTTTTGCAGCCTGTGAAAACACCTCTAACCAAGCCCCATTACAACTATTGAAAGACCTTTTGATCGATATATCATGTCAATCTATAATGGTGGAGATTTGATTTTTTTGCAAGCCTATGGTAATAACTTTTCAGGTTGACTAGAGAGTGCTTAATTTTTGAACCCTAAACACCTCGAGTGGATAGAGTGAATCCTTAGTGAGGATGTCAACTTTTGTTAATTAAGATAGAGAGATAACTACTCAGGAGAAAGGAAGAAACTTATGTTTTCAATGATAAAATTCTCAACTTAAAGTGATGGAGTCTTTAATGTTCTTTTGCTTGAATTTTCATTGTATGATTACCTGTGGATTAGTTTGAAACATTATTGATAAAGATTGTAAGCTGAGAAGAATGATTCTTAATTAGGGATTGAGATTTTACTTGAGGATAAGCAAAGGCTTAAGTGTGGGGGTATTTGATAAACGATAAATTATACATATTTTTACCTCATGTTTAGCCTTTATTTTGGATGAATTAATATCAATTATGTGATAATTGGTGCTCTTAATCTTTTTTTTTCATATCTTATACTCAGGAGAGCATAGGGAAGAGAAAAGAATAGAAAATGGACCAAAAACGAGGAAAATAGGCCAAAATGTGAAATCGACACGGCCCAAGGAATCACCACACGGCCGTGGCACACAGTCGTGCCACATGAAGATCACACGGTCCAACCCCCGACAAGCACGGCTAGGCCACAGGCCATGCCTCCACCGATAAAATCACACGGCCCCTTATCGTGGCACATGGGTGTGGCACACGGGCATGTCCCTGCTGTGGGGAAGAGGAATTTCACTTGGTTTAGGATACTTAAAGGCTAAGAAAGACTCCCCAAATCTCTATATAAAGACCCTAGGAGGAAACTCTAAGGGTGTACTCTTTTCTCCCAATAGGAGCGCCATCTTTCTGCCAACACAAGGAGTGGAAGCAAGGAATTACTCTAAGGGAAGCCGATTGATTCATCCCAGAAGCCAGAGTTCTACATCAAGACAGAAGATCTCCCTAAATTCCTTCAGGGGTTTTTAGTTTCTTAATGTTTTGCTATCTTATTTCTTCTGAGATGTTTTCTTTCTTAATTATAAATTAAACCTCTCAAATACTTGAGGGGGATGAAACCTAAGACAGATCTTGTTATTATTTATTCTTGAATTATTTGATAAATATTTGAATTGTTCTTAATTATGTATCCTTTATTCTTGATTTAATAATCCTAGGTATTACTTCAAGAAACAGAGGTGCTTAGAGCAGAGGAGCAAAAGTCCCTGTGATAAGAGTAGATCTACCATAATTAAGCGGAGTTGCATGCAGCCCTAGACATAGGGTGACATAAATCTGCCGGATTAGGGTCAAACCTAATATGGGGAACCATAAATCGAATTAATGTAACCTAGGGAGTTAATTAATAAAAAGGAACTTTAATTAACAACTTAGGCCTAGTTGCTCTACGCCTCGACGTAGGGTTTAGCATAAATTAGGGATCTCTACAAATCAAGTCAAGTAAATAAATCATCCATTTCAAGAAGTTAATAACAAGTGAAGTTTAGGTGGATTCTCTCTTGAGTATTGCTCATATCAATCAATCTTTCCCAAAAGTTTTCCTTAATTTACTTTTTGTACCTTTTAGTTAGTTTAGAATTAGTTTCGATCAACTCTATTTATTTTTTAGGCTAGATAATAGAAAGGAAGTAAGTACTAGCACTTTTGGTTCCTTTGGGTGCGATAATTCGGTCTTGCCGCTAAACTATACTACTGTTCAATAGGTGCGCTTGCCTTTGAATTCGTGATATTAGTTAGTTTTTGGTGCGATCAGTTTTATAAATTTTATTACTTAATATCGCGAGCATATCAAAGGACTAAATTGTAAAGAAAAGAAAATTCCCTTCTTTTTTTTCCTCTTATACGTTGGGTGCATGGAAATGGGAAGGTGGTGGATGGTGTGTGTTATTGATATGCAAGATATGAAGTAATTAAATTTATAAATACTGATCACACCCAAAACTAACTAATATCATGATTTTAAGGCAAGCGCACCTATCGAACAGTAGTATAGTTTAGCGGCAAGACCGAGATATCGTACCCAAGGGAACCAAAAGTACTAGTACTTACTTCCTTTCTATTATCTAACCTAAAAAATAAAAGGGGTTTTTATTAAACTAATTCTAAAACTAAACTAAGAGTGCACAAAAAGTAAATTGGGGAAAAACTCTTTGGGAAAAGCTGATTGATATGGGCAATACTCAAGAGAAAATCCACCTAGGCTTCACTTGTTAATGATTCTTGAGCTAGATGATTGATTCACTTGACTTGATCCGTAGGGATCGCTAATTTATGTTAATACCTCTGTCGAGGATAAGAACAACTAATCCTAGGTTAATTAACTGAAATCTCTTTCTAGTTAAACCCCTAGTCTTGCATTAACTATATCTATGGATCCCCTTATTAGATTTGACCCTAATCTGGCAGATTTATGTCGAGGGTTGCATGCAACTCTACTTAATTATGCTAGATCTACTCTTAAACAGGGACTTTTGCTCCTCTGCCTAAGCACATCAATACTTGAATTAATACCTAGGATTATCAAAATAAGCATTAAGCACACATAATTAAGAACAATTCAAGTATTTATCATATAACTCAAGATATAATAACAAGATCTGTCTTAGGTTTCATCCCCCTCAATTATTTGGGGGGTTTAGCTCATAATTAAGAAAGAAATCATCTCAGAAGAAATAAAATAGCAAAACATAAAGATCACAAAAACCCCTGAAAGATTGAAGGGAGATCCTCTGTCTTGATGTAGAGAATGACTTCTGGGATGAATCAATCGGCTTCCCTTGGAGTAATCCTTGCTTTCACTCTCTGTGTTGGCAGAAAATAAGGCGCTCCTTTTTGGGAAAAAAGAGTACCCCCTTAGAGTTGCCTTCTAGGGTCTTTATATAGAGTTTTGGGATACCTTTCTTAGCTTCTAAGTATCCAAATCTGAGTGAAATTGTACTTCCTTATGACATGGACACGTCCGTATGGATCGAAAAGGGGCCGTGTGTGGGCCTGTTGAAGGTGGCACGGCCGTATGGTCCGGCCGTGCTTGTCAGGGCTAGGCCATGTTGGACCTTATGTGGCATGGCCATGTGCCACGGCCATGTGGTGACTCCTTGGGTCGTGTCATTTTCACACTTTAGCCCATTTTCTTCGTTTTGGTCTATTTTTCGTTCTTTTCTCTTCCCTATGCTCTCTCGAGTATACAACATGAAATAGAAGGGTTAAGAGCACCAATTCTCACGAATTTAATGATAATTCATCCAAAATATAGGCTAAACATGAGGTAAAAATATGTATAATTTATCGTTTATCAAATACCACCACACTTAAGCCTTTGCTTATCCTCAAACAGAATCTCAATCCCTAATTAAGAATCATTCTTTTCAATTTACAATCTTTATCAATAATGTTTCAAACTAATTCACAAGTAATCATCCAATGAAGATTCAATTAGAAGAACATTAAAGATTCAATCACTCTAAGTTGAGAATTTTATCATTGAAACATAAGTTTCCTCCTTGCTCCTAAGTAATTTATCTCTCAATTAAAATTAGTAGAAGTTGACATCCTCACTAAATATTCAGTCTATCCACTTAAAGTGTTTAGGTTCTAAAATCAAGCACTTTTAGTCAACCTGAAGAGTTATTGCCATAGGCTTGCAAGAAAATCAAATCTCCACCATTGTAGATTGATATGATACATCGATCAAAAGGTCTTTCAATGGTTGTAATGGGGCTTAGTTAGGGGTGTTGTCATAGGGTGCAAAAGAAGGTTAGAATCGAGATTGAATTGAAAAATTATCTAGCTAGAAAAATCTCTATTAGTGGAACATATTTCTGGAGCTAAGCTTTATGATGACATTGTTCTACCTTTGGTAGCCTTAGAATAGAAATATGCAAAAATTATTGATTTATAATTTACAACTAATTTTAACTATATATACATATTTTTTTTAAGAACAATTCAAGTACAATTCATTACAAATTTTACAATCTGGAAAAGAGGATAAAGCTAGATAACAATTAAACTCAAATCTCAACAAAAATGGGGATCAAAGTAATTGAATGAAATTCAACAAAAACGGGTTATTGGTTAATAATTAAAGGTAAGTCAAAGAATGGGTTGTTAGACTCAATGGGGTTCACTAGGGGTTAGTTTATAGAGGTAGGCTTTTATGGAGTAAGTGGGTTAAACCTAGGTGCCTTTATCATCTCGGTATATCAACTCAATGATGTGGTCTTAACATCTATAATCGAAGCAAGGTCTAGAATAACAAATCAGTGTTGATTCACTCAAAGCAATAATAAAAGTGAGCATGAAAGAATGTATGCTCAAAAGGCTCAAATCTCACTAGAATTATGGCTTTTGATGTCAATCCTGCGAATTTCAAATCTCAAGATAACACTTTAGAATTTAAGGAAAATAACTTATGCAAAAAATGGGATTCTCAAAAATTTCAACTTATCATGCTTGATTCTTTAATGTTTTAAAGTTTGAATAATCAAAGTACAAGTACCTATGTCTTAATTCTCAACATATCAATAAAATCATAAATCAATCAGAATTAATTCCTAATAGGAGACTGAAGATAAGTTAGAGAGTGAGAATGGGGGTTCTCGATTTGAGAACAATGCAAAATGTTAGAAAAAAGTTCAGGGATTTCAAAGAAAATGCAATGACTGAAAGTAAGTTTCCCCTTCACACTTAAGATGTACATTGCCCTCAATGTACAAAGATACATTAGTAGCAATAGAAGCACAAGATCATAAGATAGGGAAAGGCATGAAACTCCCTGAATTTAGGATGAATTTGTGAGACAGATATTGGACTTGGAAGAGCTGGCCATTGAGGCAGGGTGGTCCCATTTCCGTGTGAATGTGAGCTGTAGAGCTCCTTTGAAACTACAAAAGTATTTATCAGTCGTGGGGAATTTGGGTTAATAGTGTATGTTTGTTAAGGGCTGACCGATATGAAAAAAACTAAAAAGAAAAAAGAAAATAAATGAAGTTCTAAAAATACTAGAATTCAAATAATGAAAAAGATAAGGTAAACTAAAAATAAACGTAAAAGTAAAGAGAAAAATAAAGAAGAAGATAAGAAAAGGTAAAAATAGATATCAGAGATTAAGATAAAAATAAAGAAAAGCGGAATAGAAATCTCTAATCCTTAGATAGGTCATGTGGTGGTGGTGGTGGTGAAGTGATGTGATGGTGCTGGCATATTTGCTGTAGTGTCGCATCGATGTGATCGAAGCGCTGGAAGCATTGCTGCTCAAATCGTGACAAGCGCTCAGATATGTCAGCTTGAGAAGCTGCTGTATGAACTGGTTGGCGAGGGGGTGGTGGATCGGTAGGTGCATCCTCTTCCGGTGGTGGGACATCATCAGGAATTCCTCTAGATCCTCGGCCCCTTGAATGAGTCGGTACTGTAGGGGGTCAGCTCCTGGTCTGCATTGGATCATCCTCATGTGTAGCATAGTCTGGATGCCTTATGGGGACATCTGGCCTATCAGTGTGTATGAGAATGTCTGGGCCATTGTATTGAGGAGCCCGAAGTAGCGGGCTAGGCATGTGATGTACGGGCCCATAGATATTGCTTCCCTACAATGCCTCTCTGTTTGGTGTTTGATGGCATGGGTGATGAAGAAAGCTAGGTCAATGGTGTGAGCGTTCGCCATGCTCCATAGGAAGTAAGCATCATGTGTGTTGACTACGCCAGTGCTTTCTTGTCTGCCTATCAGAGTGTGGGCAAGGAGGGCGTGAAGGTACCTCAAGGACGGGGCAAGAGTAGTCACCTTAGTGCGACTGGGGTCATATAAGGGATACCCTAGGGCAATGTTGCGCCAACAATCGGCTGGTTTGAGATGGATACGACGGGGAAGTGTAGAAAAGTCCTTGTCGGTTATGAACCCGTCTGTGTAGAGTCCTAGTGCGATGCCAAACTCGGGGACGCTTAACTGGTGCACCAATCCACTGAGGCGGAATTGATTAGTGCCAGGATCATCATGGTTCAACATCACCACCTGTAAATGGAATGTAGAGCAGAGTTCCAATGTTAGTTTGAGATAAGTGGGTTCGATGATGTTGAAGAATTGTCCCCACGGGTTGGTAGAGAATAGGGCCCGAATAACATCTGCGAGTCAGACTCATTCTAGTGCGGTCCAATTAATGCAACGTCCGGCATCTAGAGGGCGAGCTTGTAGGATTTGGAACAACTCCTCTTGGGAGTTTTGTTAAAAATAGAGGAATGGATGACGGTTTTCAGCGACTGGTCTTGACGAGGATGAACCACCGGGTCCCTTCCTTTTCTTTGACGCAAGAGCAGCAGTTCTCTTACCACGTGACGTTGACATAATGCCTAAAAAAAAATAATGAACATTAGACCTAAAAAATTTGGAATTAAATCGAATAAAAAACTATAGATAAAATAATAAATATGTAGATTAAAATGACAATGTGCCTAAAAGCATTTTGAAATAAGATTGGGACCAACCTAAATAATATAAATTATCCATCAAAAGTAAGAAACATGGGTATGTATTTATACTAAATGCATGAGAATATAAATAGGAAAAATGGCAATCAAGTGGAACTCTAAGTGGCATGTAATCATGGAGTGCTTGATATCATTCTAGAGTATTCATGCTTATTCTATTTATTCTATGATTTAAAAAAATGCTAATCCTAAGTATAATATGATATTGAAAATAAACAAAAATAGAAATAAGCAATAGAAATTTGAAAGAAAAATGAGAAAATAGAACCAAATAGGAGAGGTATGAGGCGGAGCACAGTCGTGGGTGAGGCTATACAGTCGTGGGAGTACTGTAGACACCGGCGGTGGTACTAGGGAGGTTGGGGGAGAGGGTGGTTTGAGAGGGTTGAGGGTTTAAAATAGGAGAAGATGATAAATAGTGGCCCCTATATATAGATTTTGGGTCACACAGGCGAGGCACATACTCGTGTGACTCGGGTTTTCCTCGTGTTGTTCGAAATTTAAGGGTTTTGGCACTCTTGATTCGAAGCATACGCCCGTGTGTCGAGGGTGTGTTGATGCACACGGCCATGTAGAACGACCGTGTTCTTCAGTGTTCGCTTCTCCCACGGCCGTGTAGTAGGGCACACGATCATGTCTGGTTCAATAGTGTCGACCACGGTCTTAAGACACGAGCGTGTTTCATGCCCGTGTATGGGTCACACGGCCGTAGCGCACGGCTGTGCCCTTTTGGTCTTAGCCCGTGTGTCATTCGGCAGTGTTGGCCACGGTGTGGGGACACTGGCATGGGGATTTGTTAAAGCCCATGTGGGGCTTGATATGTTAGCCATAGCCACATCGTACGGCCGTAGAAAATTGTGGTTAGCTCGTGTTTGATGAAAAATTTACTTTGCTTGTACACGACCAAGGTGCACGACCGTGTCTCTGCTTTAAATGTTCACATGGCCTTAGGCATACCCGTGGGCATGGCCGTGTGGTCCTAAAATTCTGCATTAAAAAGGGTTAGTTGATGTACTAAAAGACTAAAATCAAAATAGGAAGAAAGTTTACTAAGTTAGTACTCGGATTGCCTCCCAAGAAGCACTTATTTAGAGTCTAAGCTCGACTCTTCCTGGATGTATCACAAAAGGAATTCATGGAGCTGAAGCTCCTCCTTGTTATCTTTAAAATTCTCACGTCTATAGTGTTTAAGCCTATGGCCGTTTACCTTGAAAGTACTGTGGTTAGGGTGAGTTATCTTAATTATGCCGTATGAAAAGACAGTTTGAACAGTGAATGGACCTGACCATCTTGACTTGAGTTTTCTAGGAAATAGTTTTAGCCTTGAGTTGTAGAGTAGGACAAGATAATCAGTCTTGAATTGTTTAGGTTGTCTCAGTCGTTTGTCATGATGTCGCTTCATGGCTTCCTTATACAGTTGTGAACTCTCATAAGCATGGCAACGCCATTCATCTAACTCGTTTAACTGCATTAGTCTTTTCTCACGTACGAGCTTAGAATCAAGATTTAAAAATTTTATAGCCCAAAATGCTTTATGTTCAAGTTCAAATGGTAAATGACAGCTTTTTCCGTAGACAAGCTTATAAGGGGATGTTCTTATGGATGTCTTAAAAGCAGTTCTATAGGCCCATAAAGCATCGTCTACTTTTCTTGACCAATCTTTTCTATTTGTTTCTATCGTTTTCTCTAGGATGCGTTTTAGTTCCCTATTTTTTACTTCAACTTGACCACTGGTTTGTGGGTGATAAGGGGTAGCTATTCTATGGTTTACTCCATATCTCTTTAAATTTTTTTCAAATTGAGCAGTGCAAAAGTGAGTTCCCCTATCACTAATGATTATCCTAGGTGTTCCAAATCGAGCAAAGAGTTTTTTCAAAAATCGTACTACAATTCTAGCATCATTAGTAGTTAAGGCTTGGGCTTCCACCCATTTTGACATATAATCTACTGCTACTAGTATGTACTTATTCCCAAATGAAGTAGGGAATGGACCCATGAAATCAATACCCCATACATAAAATATTTCACATAAGAGTATATAGTTCTGAGGCATTTCATTATGTTAAGAGATATTACCTATTCGCTGGAATTTATCACAAAAGGGCACATACCTGTTGGCCTTTCTGAAAAGTGTAGGCCAGTAAAAACCTGATTCGAGTACCTTATAGGCTGTTCTGGCTCCACTGTGGTGTCCTCCTGTGGGTCCTGAATGGCAGTGATCTAAAATTTGGTATGCTTCTATCTCAGCAACGCATCTTCGAATAACCTGATCTGCACAAATACGAAAAAGAAAAGGATCTTCCCAAAAGTATTTTTTCACATCAGTGAAGAATCGCTTCTTTTGCTGATGGGTCAACCTTTGTGGGGTTATGTTAGCTGCTAAATAATTTGCAAGATCAGCAAACCATGGAACTGCTTCGTCTGCTAAGGCTAGGAGTTGTTCTTTAGGAAACAAATCGTTAATTTTCTTGAGGTACGTGGGGTGTGGATTTTCTAATCTTGAAAGGTGATCTGCTGCCAAGTTTTCCGCTCCTTTCTTATCCCTTATCTCTAAGTCAAATTCCTGTAACAGTAAAGTCCATCTTGTCAATCGAGGTTTTGCATCAGTTTTAGTTAGAAGGTAACGAAGAGCAGAATGGTCAGTGTAAACGATGACTTTTGATAATATCAGATAAGATCTGAATTTATCAAATAGAAAGATAACAACTAACAGTTCTTTTTCTGTGGTAGTATAATTTGCTTGAGTGGCTGTCAAAGTTTTGCTAGCATAGTAGATTGGTTGAAAGTGCTTATCTCTTCGTTGTCCCAAAACTGAACCTACTGCAAAATCACTCGCATTGCACATTAGTTCAAAAGGTAAATTACAATCAGGTGAAATCATAATCGGGGCTTTGACTAACTTTTCCTTGAGAGTGTTGAAAGATTCTAAACATTCTTTGTCAAAGTTGAACAGCACATCTTTTTCTAGTAATTTTGTTAATGGCTTAGCTATTTTAGAAAAATCCTTAATGAATTTGCGATAAAAGCCGACATGTCCTAACAACCTTCTTATGGCTTTAACCGAATTAGGGGGAGGTAATTTTTTTATGGTTTCAATTTTTGCCCTGTCTACCTATATCCTTTTACTAGAAATTTTATGCCCTAGTACAATACCTTCTTGAACCATAAAGTGGCATTTTTCCCAATTTAATAATAGATTTGTCTCTTCACATCTTATCAAAACATGTTTTAAATTATTAAGACAAAGTTGGAAAGAATTACCGAAGACTGAAAAATCATCCATAAATAACTCCATGATGTCTTCCATAAGTTCATCGAAGATAGCTAGCATGCATCGTTGAAAAGTAGCAGGAGCGTTACATAAACCGAAAGGCATTCTACGATAAGCAAACGTGCCGTATGGAAATGTGAATGTCGTTTTCTCCTAATCTTCTGGAGCTATCAGGATTTGGAAGTAACCAGAGAGGCCATCTAGGAAACAGTAGTACATGTGACCTGACAATCTTTCCAACATTTGATTGATAAAAGGTAAGGGAAAATGATCTTTTCGAGTTGCATCATTCAACTTTCTATAATCAATGCAAACTCTCCATCCAGTGACTGTTCTAGTAGGTATTGATTCCTTTTTGTCATTAGACACCACGGTTATGCCTCCTTTTTTAGGAACAACCTGCACAGGACTTACCCAAGAACTGTCAGAAATAGGATAAATAATACCTGCATCTAGAAGTTTAATTACCTCGGCTTTTACGACTTCCTTCATGTTGGGATTCAATCGTCTTTGAGCTTGCACCGATGGTTTATATTGATCTTCCATTAAAATTTTGTGGGTGCAAAAAGAAGGATTAATTCCCTTAATATCTGAAATTTTCCAGGTTATAGCCTATTTGTAATATCTCGAATTAGGGCCTAATCAGAATAGTGGTTTTGTAACCACAAATTCGAGATACAAATAATTATTTATAATTAATTTGAGGTTTAGGATATGATTTCATGATTGTGTGAAAATTTTGTGAAGAAATTTTATGCATAAAATGCTTAATTTGAAATTAGGGGCTAAATCGAATAAGTTAAAAAATTTGCATTCTAGAATTTTTTAGTATGAAATTGCTTTGGAATACTAATTAGGAGGTCTTAAATAGCAATTTGACCAATTTCTAAAATTTTGGACAAAAATGGGCTTGTACATAAAATTTTCAAAGAAAGGCATTAAGGGGATCTTGGTCATTTATAAATTAAAAGAATAAAATGGGAAAAAGATGACAAAAAGCTATCATCTTCTTCATGCCTTGGCCGAACCTTGCTTCTCTCTATGGCTAGGGTTTCTTCAACTTTCAAGCTTCATAATCAAGAAAAACGAGATTCAAGTCGTGTACAAGGAAAAAACAAAGTTTTCGAGGAATAGGCTCGATTTCAAGTATTTGGCATTGAGGTAAGTTCATGTGTAAATAATGTGATATAATTGTTATTTCTAAGTTATTTAATGTCATTATATGCTATTATAGTTATTAGTATGAAATATTATGTTTTGTGAACTATTTCTTGTTGATGTGTAAATAAGTATGGAATATAGCAAATGTTGGTTTCGATATCTCGGGGAAGACGATTGAATTATGGAATTGAGAGAGAAATCCCGTTTGAACATCGAGAATAGATTAGGGTACAAGTGGCATGTCACTAGGATGGTTGAGTTTCGAACTCGTTAAGTTGAGTCCGAGTTCGTGAGATGTAACTAGGCATCCGAGCTCGTTGAGTTGAGTCTGAGTTCACTTATGGATGCGAACGCCCGAGCTCGTTAAGTTGAGTCCGAGTTCGTTTTTGGGTAGGTTACATAGTAGCTTGGCTACTTAAATTATAAAAGCTGTTGAGCTTGTTAAACTAAGGGGATTACGTGCATGCTATCCATGTACCCAAGTTATATTCCAATATGTTCAATGGGTGAACTTTAAGGAAATTGAGAGAACACCTAAAATGAAAGTGAATCGATGGTGAATGTGATAAATAAAGGTAAGTGAACAGGTATGGACTTATTCCTTTTTGTGAAGAATGTGGTAAGACAAGTTGTGGTGAGATAATAAGTATGCTTATGTCATGAATGGAATGTTTTAATGATGTTCAAGCAAATAATGTTATGTTAAATGGTATGATTATATTACCCGTTATTTGCATGTGAGCTTACTAAGCATTTATACTTACACCTCCCTTTTTATTCATTGTAGTTTTGGGCAAGCCGGTTCGGGAATCAAGATAGGTCAAAGGCTCGCTTACACTATCCGAAGAACTATTTTGGTAAAATGGCTTGTATAACTTGAATATGGCATGTATAGCAAAATACTCATTTTGGTGTAAATAATCTTATGGTATGGCCTTTGCTTGATAAGGAAATGTTTGGTAATGGTTAGCCATTGGAATGGCTAATTATGATCATATTTGATGTTGTGTATGTTTAATGTGCTACCTAGTCTATGAAAATCCATGAAAAGTGAATTTTGCTATAAAAATAGAATATTGCAGCAGCAAAGAAATGAGTTTGAAAAATCACTCAAAATAGACGAAATCGAATTAGGTGATGAATTAAATATGTAATTAAATCTCATTTTGTCTATTTTCATATGGAAAAGAAAAACAGGTAAAAGAGTTATATGTTGTGAGATATTTGAGTCTTAGTGAAATAGGGCCAGAGCAATTTTTGGATCCCCTGTTCCAACTTTGGAAATTCACCATAAATTGTAAAAAAATAATTAGGAGGTATACCATGTATGTACAGAATACTTATTGAGTCCAGTTTTAAGAGAAACAAACGATATAGTCATATAAATTTTATACAGAGAGAAAACTGCTTAGAAGTAAGCAGAGGTCGGTGTAGTCAAGTCCTGAAACAGGGGTAAATTTAACTAATAAACTGTACTAATTGGCCCAACCAAAAATTCTAGAAAAAAATTAGCAAATAGGTATATAAGTCTAGATTCAGGGAAAATTTATGGATCTTGATTTCAAGTTTCACAACTCGAGATATGATTTTTTTTTGTAACCGCGACGTAGGTGGACTGCTAATACTAATGTTGAGATCAACAAGGTAAAACTTCTTAAATGTCGAAACTTAGTTTATTAACACCTCTAGCTCAACTCTGGCGACGGTATCGGGCGTAGGGGCATTACACTGTTTGTGTTCTCTTAATACTTGAAGTAGTTCCCTTTTTTTATAGTGCTCAAATCTGATGCGATAATCACTGGTAATGTTGAATCCTCCCATAAAAAGGCATGTTCTAAATGGTCTGGTAGTTGTTTTAACTCTAATTTAGGGGGTTCATCAATGGAAGGTTTCTAACTCAATTCATCATTCATCTTTATACTTTCATAACTTATGTGTCTCATGATAAATTCATTAAAATCTAACTTCTTCCTTACTTCTTCAACTTCAGTGGTGGCTTCATCTTCCCCCCACCTTGAACAAGACACAGTTCCAACGTGTTTGCGAGAGAAAGTTCCTGAAAATTATCTTGAACAAAATAATCAATAACGTCAATAAAATAACAGGAATCATCCTGTTCTCTAGAAAATCTGATAGTGTCATAAATTTTAAAAATGACTACTTCTTCTCTAACTCTAAGTACTAATTTACCATCCCCTACATCAATGACGGCTCTAGCAGTAGCTAAAAATGGACGTCCCGAAATTAAAGGCACCTCAATATCCTCATCCATGTGAAGTACAATGAAATCAACGAGGAATATAAATTTATCTACTTTAACTAACACATCCTCAATAATTCCCCTAAGATATTTAACAGATCTATCAGCTAATTGAATACTCATCCTAGTGGGTTTTGGTTCCCTTAGACCTAGTTGCTTGAACATCTTGTAAGGCATTAGATTAATACTAGCACCTAAATCAGCTAAGGCTTTATCAATAATTAAACTACCAATTAAACAAGGAATAGTAAAACTCCCTGGATCTTTTAGTTTTGCTGGTAATTTATTTTGAAGGATGGCTGAGCATTCCTCGTTGAGCTCCACTGTGGCTAGTTCTTCCAACTTCCTTTTATTTGTGAGAAGTTCTTTAAGAAACTTTGCATACTTCGGCATCTGCGAGATTGCTTCAACAAAAGGTAAACTAATATGTAATTATTTAAAAAGTTCAAGAAATTTATCGAATTGAGCATCTGTACAGTCTTTCTTTAATTTTGCAGGATATGGAATAGGTGGTTTGTATTCCTTAAGTGTTGGTGGAGTGCTTTCCTTGGGTTTCTCTTCCTCTATCTTGTCTTTTGGAGATTCTGGAATAGGTGTCTTGTTTGGTTCAGCCAATACTTTCCCATCTCTAAGGATAATTGCTTTGACATGTTCTCTGGGGTTTGGCTCAGTGTTTCTAGGTAGTCCACCTTGTGGTCTTTCTGAAATTAACTTGGCAAGTTGACCAATTTGATTCTCAAGCCCTTGAATTGATGCTTGCTGGTTCTTCAGTGCTGTCTCAGTGCTTTGAAAATGGGTTTCTGACATGGCCATGAATTTGGTGAACATCTTTTCAAGATTTGACTTTTTCTCCTGCTGTGGTGGTGGCTACTGGAATCCCGGAGGGGATTGTTGTCTTTGATTCCCTTGTCCTCTCCAAGAAAAATTGGGGTGGTTTCACCAACCTGCATTATATGTGTTACTATAAGGATTATTTTGAGATCTAGAATTGTTACCCATATAATTGGCTTGCTCGGTTTCTGTGCCATGGCTGTAAGATGAACAGTTCGGAGTAAACATATTCCCGTGAGTTGTGTCACACTGCATCACTGGTTGCGCCTGCGTAGAACCAACAAAATTATCAAACTGTTTTTTTAAAAGTTCTACCTGATTCGTAAGCATGGTGACAGCATCGATATTATAAACTCTTACAGCTTTTGTCGGCTTTGTCCTCATGACTTGCCACTGATAGTTATTCAGTGACATCTCTTCAATAAATTCATAAGTTACTTCTGGTGTTTTGTTATTAATTGTTCCTCCTGTAGCTGCATCAATCATCAGCCTTATTGATGGATTCAAACTGTTGTGAAAGGTTTGAACTTGTAACCACAAAGGTAGTCCATGATGAGGGCACCTACTCAAAAGATCCTTGTATCTCTCCCAGGCATTGTAAAGTGTTTCTAAATCTATCTACACAAAAGAAGAGATATCATTTTGTAATTTAGCTATTTTAGCTGGAGGAAAATATTTTAGTAAAAATTTCTCGGTCATCTATTCCCATGTAGTGATTGAGCCTCGTGGTAGAGAATTCAACCATTGTTTAGCTTTATTCCTTAGAGAAAAAGGAAATAATCAGAGATGAATGACATCATCAAAAACACCATTTATTTTAAAAGTATCACAAAATTCCAAAAAATTAGCTAAATGTGAGTTGAGATCTTCATCTTGTAAGCCATCAAACTGCACAAATTGCTGAATCATCTGAATAGTGTTAGGTTTTAATTCAAAATTATTAGCAGCAATAGCAGGTCTAATAATGCTAGTTTGAGTACCAGCCAAACTAGGTTTAGCATAATCATACATAGTACGAGGCGCTTCATCTGGTTTTGAGGGAAATGCTGGAGGTGGTTGACTGTTTTGATTTGCGTCCATCTCTTCAGTAGATTCCGGTTCTTGTTCTGATTCTTCTTCTTGATACTATAGGCTTCGTCTGATCTCTCTACGGTTTCTATGAACTGTAGCTTCTAAATCTTCGTCAAAAAGTAATGGTCCCGCTGGGTTCCTTCTAGTCATAAACTAGAGATACCTAGAAGGGAAGAAAAACATCAAAAATTGAAATAAATAAAATAAAACAAATAAAAATAATAAAAATAAGTAAATAAATATAGTAATGGCTAGAGTAATAGAAACCGAGTTTTTGCAATATTTTAGTTCCCCGGTAACGGCGCCAAAAACTTGATATGCGTGATATGAAGTAATAAAATTTATAAATACTGATCACACCAAAAACTAACTAATATCACGATTTTAAGGCAAGCACACCTATCGAACAGTAGTATAGTTTAGCGACAAGACCGAGATAACGTATCCAAGGGAACCAAAAGTACTAGTACTTACTTCCTTTCTATTATCTAACCTAAAAAATAAAAAGGGTTTTTATTAAACTAATTCTAAAACTAAACTAAAATTGCACAAAAAGTAAATTGGGGAAAAACTCTTGGGGAAAAGCTGATTGATATGGGCAATAATCAAGAGAGAATCCACCTAAACTTCACTTATTAATGATTCTTGAGCTAGATGATTTATTCACTTGACTTGACCCGTAGAGATCGCTAAATTATGTTAATACCTCCGTCGAGGATAAGAACAACTAATCCTAGGTTGATTAACTGCAATCTCTTTCTAGTTAAAACCCCTAGTCTTGCATTAACTCGATCTATGGATTCCCTTATTGGGTTTGACCCTAATCCGGCAGATTTATGTCGAGGGTTGCATGCAACTCCGCTTAATTATGCTAGATCTACTCTTAAACAGGGACTTTTGCTCCTCTGCCTAAGCACATCAATACTTGAATTAATACCAAGGATTATTAAAACATGCATTAAGCACACATAATTAAGAACAATTCAAGTATTTATCATATAACTCAAGATATAATAACAAGATCTATCTTAGGTTTTATCCTCCTCAAGTATTTGGGGGGTTTAGTTCATAATTAAGAAAGAAATCATCTCAGAAGAAATAAAATAGCAAAACATAAAGAACCCAAAAACCCCTGAAGGATTGAAGGGAGATCCTCTGTCTTGATGTAGGGAATGACTTCTGGGATGAATCAATCGGCTTCCCTTGGAGTAATCCTTGCTTTCACTCTCTGTGTTGGAAGAAAATAAGTCGCTCATTTTTAGGAGAAAATAGTACCCCCTTAGAGTTGCCTCCTAGGGTCTTTATATAGAGCTTTGGGATGCCTTTCTTAGCCTTTAAGTATCTAAATCTGAGTGAAATTGCACTTATTCACAACAGGGACACGCCCGTGTGCCACGCCCGTGTGGATCGATAAGGGGCCGTGTGTGGGCCTGTTGAGGGTGGCACAGCCGTGTGGTGACTCCTTGGGCCATGTCATTTTCACACTTTGGCCTATTTTCTTCGTTTTTGGTCCGTTTTTTGTTCTTTTCTCTTCCCTATGCTCTCTTGAGTATACAACATGAAATAGAAGGGTTAAAAGCACCAATTCTCATGAATTTAATGATAATTCATCCAAAATATAGGCTAAACATAAGGTAAAAATATGTATAATTTATCGTTTATCCGTTATTCCATCTTTCTTTCCACACACACACATATATATACTAAATAAAAAAATAAAAAAATAAAATATCTTATTAAAATATTAATAAAATAATATTTATCTAATTAAATAATTATAAAATATCATCACACCATCATTGCCTTCTAGATTTCTCTCTCCTTCTAATTGACTATTTTGCCTTTTATGATCTTTTAAAATTCCATCATTCAGTCATCATTTAATTTGGAAAAATTATAATTTAGTCCCTCATAATTCTTCACTTAATCAATTTAGTCTTAATTCATCCATTTTCCTTAGTTTCTAGATCATTCCACCCTGAATATATTTGCACTATTGGTCCTTTAACTTTTTTATATTTACACTTTAACCCTTTAAATTTTGAGTATTTACTCTTGGGCCACAAAATGTTTCTCACTTTTGCGATTTAGTCCTTTTTGGAATATATCATAATATACTTTCCAATATTGACATAACTCAAAATTTCCCTTTTTCGTCACTATTTCCTTATTTTTACTACATCAAGAATAGTATCTTATTGTAGAGATGTTCGGGGTATTACAACATGGCCAAGCCACATGCCCATGTACCATTCAAAATGGCCCCGCACGCCCGTGTGCTAGCCATGTGGACCTAAAATGTAGCACTTCTAACCCGTATCTGTCACCGAAATAGGGTTTCAGAGTATTACTAGACTTATCATAATGTTCAATAAATAATTCTCATTCATTTCACATATCAAACAATAAGCATGCAAACATATTCAATAAGTCCCTATTACGATCTCTTGAGGCTCAAATCATACATTGGGGATGGATCAAGACTAAACCAATAACTGACGAAACTTTTAGAACACTTAGAAAATTTTCTCAAAACAGAGGACACATGCCCGTGTTTAGCACCCGTGTCCTAACCTGGTTGAATTCTACGTAGTATGCATGGGTCAAATGGTCAAGTCACACGCCCATGTGCTAGTCCGTGTAGTAAATAATGAGTATTATGTTTTGCATTTTTATGGTGCAGGGGACAAACGGTAGCAGCACACGCCGATGTGCTAGACCGTGTGTAACACACGGCTGAGACACACACCTGTGTGGACCAAAAATAGGCTATTTACCAAGCCAACTTTCTCACCCAATCTTATTTTCACTTATACAACTCAAATGACATAAGACCACATTTTCAAAAGGCAAATATCATTAACCAAAATCAAATCTAAAGTATACCATTTCACTACTAACCACATATTACTCATAACCAATCCAGTTGGCCATTCAAAACACATACCAACACAAATATCGAATTAAGCCAAATCGCATGGCTAAATACATATCAACTCATATCTGCTTCATTAGCTAAAATTACACATTCATAAAAATTAACCACATAGTCCATACATGCCATAAAGCCATAATTCACAAGGTTCATAAATGCCAGAAAAATAATTGGATAGTGTGATACAATCTCCGACAACTACCATCCGAGCGAGCTTTCGAGCCACTATAAGACACGAAAAGTAAACAGAGTAAGCTATAAAGTTTAGTAAACTCGTAAGGCTAATAAGTTCATCTTATAAATCAATAATAGATTAAAGAAGCATAAATAAATATAAACAAGCTTCTTTCAATCCAATACTTATCACATTAGTATAAATACGTATACCATATATGAACTCATAATCTTTCACTTTCTCGTCATATGAATTTATCAATTTAATGGTATGGTTTATATACAGACCTGTACCAAATCATATCAATCTCAAACTTATACAATTCATCAATATACCCATTGAACACTAAGGAATACTATTAGATATACTAAATTATTGCACTAAAGTGCCACTTACATAGCCGAAGCTATCTTAGATGTAAACCACATATAATGCTCCTTTTCGAGTCATTATTGGGCCATCTTAGGTATAAATCACATATAATGCTCCCTTTCGAGTCATTATCAGGCCATCTTAGATGTAAACCACATATAATGCTCCCTTTCAAGTCATTATCTCTTAAGTATTCCTAAGGTTCAATCGGGATTACACATTTCTAAATCTTTTCTGAATATATTTGTAAATTCATATTTACAATTAAACTCAATAGCAAAGCATTTAACACAATTATATCCAATCAGGATTTCACATTTCCGTATCTTTATCGAATATACTTGTAAAATCACACTCACATATAAATTCAACAATAATGAATTTAACTCCATCCATGCATTTAAAACACACACACACACACATACACACACATATATATATATCAATGCTTATTAAAGTACAAACTTACCTCGATCGTTAGAACGACGGAACGAAACGACTAGTCCAGTACTTTTTTTTCCCCCGATTTAGACCCGTACGTGGTTTAATTTGATCTAAATAATCAAATTTAGCTCATTTAATGATCAATCTATTCAATTCAATCAAATTTCATATTTTGGTAAAATTACTATTTTACCCCTCGATTTTTAACTAATTTACAATTTAGTCCCTAGGCTCGTAAAATGAAATTCATTCAATTTTATCCACATATAAGCCTAGCTGAATAATTATCATACTTATAGCAGTCCACATATTTCACATATTCACACTTTTACTGCACAATTTATGACATTTCTCAATTTAGCCCTAAATCGACATTTTTATCAAAAAGTTCCTTTACAAAAGTTGTTAATCTAACAACAAAGATTCATTTTCTACCATAAAAAATCAAAATACACATATACAAATCAATGGTAAAAACCGTACCTAAATGGACAAAACCAAGTTGAAATCGTAGAAATCATTGAAAACGGGGCAAAAATCGTACCTAAATGGACAAAACCAAGTTGACCAAAACTTCAAGCTTTCATGGCTGCCATTTTTTTCTTCATTCACGTTGAAGAAGAACAAAAATGATGATAACGTTTGCAAATTTTGTCTTATTATACCTTTATTACTTAATTACTAATTTAACCTTTTAATTTCAACCTAATTTCAATTATGCCACACAATATATTCCACTTACTTATTAATGGGAAAATTAACACCTAAGGACCTCACATTACAGTTCTTTAGCTATTTAATACAATTAGCTAATAGAACACAACTTTCGCACTTTACACAATTTAGTCCTTTTTCACAAATTGAGCATATAACCGATAAAATTGTTAATGAAATTTTTATGAAATCATACAAACATACTTTAGACCTCAAAATAATATTAAAAGAATTATTTTAACCTCGGATTTTGTGGTCGCGAAATCACTATTCCGATTTCACTAAAAACCGGGTTGTTACATAAAATGTGCCTTAAACCCAAGTTTACCATTTCATACTTGCTTAGCATTAAGCAACTCAAAAACCAATCGTTTAACCTATTCAAAACACAATCAAACACATTTAAAACACGCCAAACAATCATCCTAGATGCCTAACCAATATACCTTCATTGGTACCACATTTATATAATCAAAACATATCATTTATGTATCATTCAAATCAAACCTTAAAACATTCCAAAATCACTTCATTTAACCTAGTTTATAACTGCCTATTTATCAATATAAATTTCACATACACCTAACCATCTTAAGTTGAAATCAACATGCCTAAATTATGGCTCCAACACAACATATGATCAAATGCATATAAAATCAAAATTGCATTCAAACTCAACTTAGGAAAATCATCAAAATGATCAGATCATGTAAGCAAAAATTAATTTCAAATATTGCATAAAACTTCAAACATGTAACACCCCTAACCCGTATGTGTCGTTGGAACAAGGTTACAAAGCATTATCAAGGTTTATGAATTAAACAGATAGACATTTCAAATGTTTCATAACATATCAATATTCATAATAAAATCAATCAAAACCATATATATTGTCCCTTATACAAGCCTTCAAGGTCCTAAATATGCATTAGAAACAAGTCCAGACTAAATAGAAAACTCAGAGAATTTTTGGAAAACATAGAAAACTTTCAAGGCTGTTAGGTGTCACGTGGACGTAATACCACTATCAACTTGATAGAAACGCAACTCAAGAGACTTATCCCCCATCTACTTACCTCTGATCTGATCAATCCATGTCAGATTTTTAAAGTGAAGACTACCGCTGCCAACTCTAGATCGTGCATTGGATAATTTGCCTCATGAGTCTTGAGCTGACGAGACGCATAAGCAACCACCTTCTCGTCTTGCATCTGAACATAGCCTAGACCTACATACGATGCATCACTGTATACCACAAAGTCTTTACCAGACTCAGGCTGTATCAAAACAGGAGCCTGAGTCAAAATGGTTTTGAGCTTGTCAAAGCTCTCCTACTTTACATCAGTCCAAACGAAAGGAATTCCCTTATGTAAAAGCTTAGTCAATGGAGCTGCGATCAAGGAGAACCCTTCTACGAAACGTCGATAATATCCTACCAGCTCCAGAAAGCTATGAATTTCAGACACATTCTTCGGTTATTTCCAGTCTAACATAGCCTTAATTTTACGAGGATCAACAGAATCCCCTCAGCTGAAACCACATGCCCCAAAAAGGTCACTTCTCAGAGCCAGAACTCACACTTACTAAACTTCGCATATAACCATTTCTCACAAAGAGTCTGTAGTACCACTCTAAGATGCTCATTATTCTTGTCCTCAGACTTAGAATACACCAAAATGTCGTTTATGAACACCACCATGAATTGATCCAGATAGGGTTGGAACACTTGGTTCATCAAATTCATAAATGCCGTTGGTGCATTAGACAAACCAAAGGGCATAACAAGGAACCCGTAATGTCCATAATGAGTCCTAAATGTTGTCTTATGCACATCAGCCTTCTTGACTCTCAACTGATGGTATCCCAAACATAGATCGATCGTAGAGAACACAGAAGCTCTTCTGATCTAATCGAATAAGTCATCTATCCTTGGAAGTGGGCACTTATTTTTTATCGTTAACTTGTTCAACTGACTGTAGTCGATACACATCCTCATTGTCCTATCTTTCTTTTTCACAAATAGAATAGGTGCTCCGTATGGAGACACACTGGGACAAATAAACCCACAATCTAACAGTTCTTGAATTTGAGCCTTGAGCTTTGTAAGCTCCTTCGGTGCCATTCAGTAAGGAGCGATAGACACCAGAGCTGTACTAGGAATCAACTTAATTCCAAACTCCACCTTTTGGCTCAGAGGCAACCCATGTAGTTCCTCAGAAAACACCTCTGGAAAATCCCTCACGATTCTAATGTTCTTAACTGAAGAGTCCCCAAAATAAAAATACTGACATAGGCCAAGAATGCCTTACACCCTTTTCTCACTAACTTTTTTGCTACCAAAGCTGAGATTATATTAATCAAATAAACTCGTCATTCCTCAATCACAAATACCTCGTTGTCCTCCTTGATCCGCAAGAAAACTGTTTTTGTTACACAATCCATACAGAATCAGATCGAACTCCCAAACAGAAGCTCCATTAAACCAACCATAAACATTGTTCCTTGGATCTCTAGCGGAACATCTCTATACAATCTATTAACCCGAACAGATTGCCCCAGAGGACTTAGCACGATTACTTCACTATTAGTACTCTTGACTAAAATCCCCAAAGTTTCAGACACTGTGCTAGCTACATATGAGTGTGAAAAGCCTATGTCTATCAGTACAAGATATGGTACATGAAATATTAAAAACATACCCGTAATGATGTCCAGAGCATCTCTATCCTCAAAACGACTAGTAGCATATACCAAAGCAGGCTGTCTTGCCTCATTCGGGCCAACACCTCTACCTGGTGCTCTCTGTCTTTGGTGTAGTTACATCCCTAGCCTGACCTTGGCCCCTAAGTGGCTGCTGAACTACCCTCGACGGCTATGCAACTTTCATAACTTGAGCTTGCATCTGACTCGTTCTCAATGGACAGTCTCTAACACTGTACTCAGTCGACCCACATCTCAGACATGCCCCAGTAGTCTTTTAACATTCGCTTGGATGGTGTTTACCATAGGGCTCACAAAGTGCCAACCAGTAGGTGCAACAGGAGGCCCAACCCTCAGTGGCCCATCAAACCTGGCCTTTTATTTAGGCCTCATCCCAAAATTTGAGGGCTCCGAATCCCTCTTAGTCTTTCCTCGCTCTCAGTTTTGACACTCAGCGCGCTTAACCTTCTCGGCGATCTTCGCCTTCTCAACCAGTGTAGCAAACTTACGCTCTCTCTGTGGAGCTATCAGAACTTGAAAACTGTCCCTAAGACCATTCTTAAAATGAATACAGTGCTCATACTCAGTCGCCACCATGCCTCGCACATAACGGCTTAATTTCAGGAACTCGGCTTCGTACTAGGCCACTAAACGGTCTTCGTGGGTGAGGTTAAGGAACTCACGTCTCCTAGCGTCAATATAACTTGCCCCTACATATTTACTTTGGAATACCGTCTTAAAGAGATCACACATCAATCGTTTAGGCTAAGTGCCCTCCTTAACGGTCAGCCACCATTTATGTGCCTCATCCCGAAGTAGTAAAACAGCCCCCTTAAGCTTTTGTTCTGCTGTAAAATCCAAGTCATCCATAATTCTTTCCGTGGCCTCCATCCATTACGGCCCATATTGGCCTAGGTCGTATGGATCACACGGCTTGGCCCAAAATCCCACACACCCGTGTGGCCCACACAACCCAATTGGTCAAGTTTTTGTCTCGCACACAAGGCCATGTCATGCATCCGTGTCACGCGCGTACGGCCTGATTCTTCATTTACACGGTTGTGTACTGCCACACGGCCTACCACACAGGCGACCACACACTCGTGTGGCGTTGACATTTTTATTTTTTGGTTTTCACTAATTTGCGTTTTTATGTTTTCGGGTATAGACCTGGTATTGATTCGAAGCTAACGCAACACCAAGCACTCTAGAACCTAATATTGAACAGTATTACACCCAATTAATCTCTTAATTACCAAATTAAAAACAATCCAACGAATTACTCAATTTAGGAGCGATTAGACTTACCCCTAATGTCTAGAAATCAGTTTGCCTATGAAGTAATTCAAGCAAAGTCTCGATTCATAAGATGTAATATTGTCAAAACATCATAATAAAACCTCAATCAAAACTTAGCATTAAAAATCCAAACTCACAAGAATCACTTACCGAAATTATTCTACGAAACATCATAGATGAGGGAAGAAGCACATTTACCATTCATAAGGAAGTAAAAAGAAGAGTGAAGAGAAAATGGCAGCAAGATGGGTGGGATTTTCAGCAGGAAGCAAAAAGGAAAAAGAAAAGTGGAGAGGAAAATTTGGCAGAAGTGTATCGGTAGAAGAAAATAGAATAATTGGGTAACTCTCAATCCCTCGATTTATTCCCACTAAACCATATCCATTCCAACTACTCCAGTAATCCAGTCCAACTCAAACACCCACATGACATTAGTAGCAAAAATAATGCCTCAGTATAGACTCGAACCTAAGACCTCCCTTACTCCAACACTCCTTTCAACCATTAGACTAGCAGGCCCATTCTGTTATGTTTTTTACAATCAATAAAACATAAGCCTACTGAACAAGAGTTAGGCTTTTACTCATAAAAATACAAAAATTTACCCAAGCTGTGGCTTGAACTTGGGACCTCCCACACACACCCAGAATAAATAACCACTGAAGCAGATAGATAATTGTGTCATATTTATTCACAACATAAATTAAAACTTAGGGCGTTACAAGTCTTGAACTTCTAAAAGCTTTCTTGTTACGCATCAATCTAGTCAAACGGTACACCCTTATGTAGCAACTTAGTCAAGGGTGCTACAATCAGTGAAAAAACATCCACAAATTGTCGATAATATCCCGCCAGTCCCAGAAAATTACGGATCTCAGACACATTCTTAGGCTGCTTCCACTCTAACAATACCTCAATCTTTCTAGGATCAACTCAAATCCCCTTAGTAGACACCACATGACCCAGAAATGTCACTTCTCGTAGCCAGAATTCGCACTTACTAAACTTAACATAGAGTTGTTTTGCCCTCAAAGTTTGAAGAACGACTTGAAGGTGCTCATCATGCTCATCCTCAGTCTTCGAGTAAACCAGTATGTCGTCAATAAACACTACCACAAATTGATCCAAATAAGGCTGAAATACTCGATTCATCATATCCATGAAAGTTGCCAATGCATTAGTCAGTCCAAATGGCGTTACTAGGAACTCGTAGTGACCATAACGAGTCCTAAACTCCGTCTTATATACGTCAGCCTCCTTGACCCTTAATTAATGATACCCAGGTCAGAAGTCAATCTTAAAGAATACCGAAGCTCCTTGAACCTAGTCAAACAGATCATCTATCACCGGTAGGATGTACTTATTCTTAATGGTCAACCTGTTCAGTTACTGATAGTCAATACACATGTGCATGGATCCATCATTCTTCTTCATAAATAGTATCGGTGCCCTCCATTGAGACACAGTAGGGTGGATAAACCCACGATCCAATAACTTTTGAATTTGAGCAAGTTCCACAAGCTTCTTCGGTGTCATTCGGTAGGGGGCGATGGACACCAGAACTATATCAGAAAGAAGCTTAATCCCAGACTTCAACTCGCGACTCAGAGGTAAACCTGGTAGCTCCTCAGAAAAGATGTCGAAAAATCCTTTACCATTCTGATATCCTTAATTGTAGAGTCTCTAGTATCAAAAACACTTACGTAGGCCAAGAATGCCTTACACCCCTTATGTACCAACTTCTCCACCACCACTGTAGAAATCATATTGGATAAGTAATTTCGGCGTTCCCCAATCAAGACTACCTCATTATCCTCCTCAGTCATCAATACGACTCTTTTAGTCGCACAATCCAAGCTAACACGGTGTTTGACCAACCAATCCATCTCCAGAATTAAGTCGAACTCCTCAAATGAAAGCTCTATCGGATCAGCCAGAAAGATTGCCCCTTGAACCTGTAAATGGACATCTCTAAACAGCTTGCTAACCCTTATAAATTGCTCCAACGACTCAGTATAGTTACTTCACTCATAGCACTCTCAACCAAAATCGCCAAGTTTTTAGATATAGTAAAAGCTATATAGGAGTGAGTGGATCCTACATCTATCAATGCAATATGAGGTACATCATGAGTAAAGAATGTACCCGTGATGACATTCGAAACATCTCCATCCTCTTGACGACGTGCAGCATATACTAGAGTCGGCTGCCTCTCCTCAATCTATCCAGCATCTTTGCTCGGTGCTCTCTGTCCACGGCCCATACCATTACCACCCCTAGCCTAACGACGGCCTCTCTGTGGCTGTTGTGCTAGCTTCTGTGGCTATGCAGTACCAGTACCCTGAGCTTGCATCTGACCAGCCCTCAGTGGACACTCTATGATACGATGATCCAATGATCCATACCTTAAGCAAACTCTAGTCCTCCAACACTTACCCTGATAGCGTCTACCATAATCCCACAAGGCAAAGTCCCAACAGGAGCAGGAATAGTAGGGGGTCCAGCGCTAACCGACCTATCAGCTCTGACCTTTTTCTTAGGCTTCTGTGTAGAACTCGAGGGCTTTGAATCCCTTTTGTTCCTAACTCTCTCTGTCACGGTTTTAGCACTCAGTACGCTTAACCTCCTCAGTGATCTTCGCCTTCTTAACCAGTGTAAAAAAGTCACACCCCCTCTGCAGAGCTATCAAAACCCTCAGATTATCCCTAAGGCCATCCTCAAACTGAACACATCATTCATACTCGAATTTCACCATACCTCGCGTATAGCAGCTTAATCTCAGAAACTCGGCCTCATACTTAACCACTGATTAATCTCTCTGTGTCAGATTCATGAACTCCCTCCTATGTATATCCACATAGCTGGCTCGCAAATACTCCCCCTGAAAGGCTGTCTTAAAGAACTCCTAAGTCAATCGCTGGACTGAGTGCCCTCCTTAACAATAAGCCACCACTGATAGGCCTCATCCCTCAATAGTGAGACTGCACACTTTAATTTCTACTCTGGGGTGCAATCTAAGTTATTCATAATCCTCTCTGTAATCAGCCTAATTGTCCCGGGCCCATCAGAAACAAATAACAAAAAAAAAATGAAAAAACAAATTAAATGTCCATCCTTTACAAGGCCCAAAATTCAAAACTCAGAATACTAACCTAACTATAGCCCAAAACTTGAAGCCCAATAAACTTAACCCAAAACTTTACAAACCCAAAAGCCAAAAAAAACTAAAACCTTCGACCCAAAAAATACAAGGCCCAAACGGCCCAAAAACTTAAAATACTTCAGCCAACCTAGGAGACCCTAACCCTAAGGGCGCCGCAGCAGCCCCTTACAGCCTCCGTACCGCCACATCTGCTCGCCGTACACCTCCGTACCTGCAGAAAGGATAAGCACAACAGCAACAGATAGGTAATAGAAAACCAAAAAAGAAATTGTATCTTTATTTTCGGTTATAAAAGTCACAGAGCATAGTGTAATATATTTTTTTTATGTTTTTTTCGAATAAAAAAAAAGTAAAGGTGTATTCCTAAAATTTTTTGTTTGCTGACTCTAATATAATGCTCATGCATAGATAAAATAAAAAGAAGGATATTTCTTCCTTTTTCGAGATGATCGGATAAACCGAGACTGAAGCTTACTTTAATTTTGTTTTGATTTTGGTGGAGATTTAGAGAGTTTTAGGCTTAGATTCGGTTCAGTAGAGTTTAAAAGGCCAAAATTCCCCTTTTTGGGGTTCTACCCACTGTGTACAATGGGGGTCAGTGGCGGTCAAAGGTGGCCCGATGATTAGAGCTTAGCCAGACCTAGGCCGGAGCTTAGAGGGCCTAAGTTTTTTAGAGAGTTTTTAGACTTTTTTTTTTTAAATTAGATTGCAAATGAATTTTTTTTTAGTTTTGTGCCTTTTATAAACGCTTCATATGATGTCGTTTAGGCTATTTTCAATAGCCTCAAAATGGCGTCATTTTGAGCTAGATCCGCGTGTCGAACCGACCCGCCCTCAAGATCCGCGTGTTTTTACGGTGAAGGAATACTTGCGCAATAGACCCTTCCACTTTTGCAGTGTGATGTAATGTGGTCCTGCAATTTTTCTTTATTTTTATTTTGCCCCATGATTTTTATTTCTGATTCGTTTTAGTTTGCATTGAAACGACACGTTTTAATGGTTTGGGGTAATTACTCATTCAGTCCCTATTCTTTGCGTGAGCATTCCATCTAGGTCCTCCTGTTGATTTAATGTTTAGTTTTTAGACTTCAAATTTTGTTTTAATTTCAAATCTATCCTTAACCTGTTTTGATTTATTTATTTATTACTCTTCTGTTTTATTATAATTATTTATTTTAAACCCTTTCATATATTTATTTATTTCAACCGTTTTTTAATTTCTTTTATGAATATTATTTATATTAAGCTCATATATTATCTACTTTAAATATTTTTTTATTACTTAGTTTAAATTATTTTATATGTCATCTATTCTAATTTTTTTATGTATTAATTATTACTCTTCTGTTTTATTATAATTATTTATTTTAAACCCTTTCATATATTTATTTAATTCAACCGTTTTTTAATCTTTTATGAATATTATTTATATTAAGCTTATATATTATCTACTTTAAATATTTTTTATTACTTAGTTTAAATTATTTTATATGTCATCTATTCTAATTTTTTTATTACTTAGAAATCGTCTTATGATTATTTATTTTTAAGATTGTGTGTTTTTATCATATTTAAATTGTTTCATATTTTTGCTATATATATTATTCATTTCAAACTTCCTTTTCATATATTAGTAAATTTAAATTTTTAAATGTGAGTTTAAGTTATTTTTAAATTAATTGTTTTAAATCACTTTATATATTATTTATTTTGAAATTATTTTATATATTAATTATCTTAAATTATTTTATATTATTGCAATTTATAGTATTTATCTTTTAATTTTTTTCTTTATATATTATTTATTTAAAACTTACCTACATTTAAAAAAAAGAACAAAAAGAAAAAAACCTTTTATTTGTTTTGTTTTTTATTTTTATTTTTTTTACCCTTCGTTATTTATTTTAAACCTGTTCACATTATTTACTTTTATTTTTTTTATGAATATCATTTCGTTTCATTTTCTTCAATAGTTGATTGTGAAATTGTAGGCTTTGTAATTATTACTATTATGTGTATTGTAATTCTTAATTTGTATTTATTGGTTGTTATGATTCATTAGTGTAACATTTTGTGTATGAATTATTACTTTGTGTTGTATATTGTCATTCCACTGCATCCTAGTCGCTTAAAAGATCGTGTTTTAATATTGTTTGAGTTTTGAAATCATTTTATTCAAAAGTTTTTTTAAGGCAATACTCGGTATTTGGAAATTTGAGAAATTGTGCCCTAACGTGCTGGGTTTCGATTTCCCGTGTGACCAAACAATCAAATATCCTTTTAAAACTTTGTTCGTGTTTTCTTAAATAATAAAAAATAAGGCAATATTTCACATTTGGAAATTCTAAAAATCGTGCCCTAACGTACTGGGTTTCGGTTTACCGTTTGACCAAATAATCGAATATCCTTTTAAAATTTCAATGCATGAGTTTCGGGAAATCAGAAGATGATCTTGGTATCGAGGGTTTGAAATGTCGTATCCTAACGTACTGGATATGATATTTTATTCCTACAGAACAAGAGAATCTCAGTATCCAATTCGAGTTACCTAAACATTTTTAAAGGGATTGTATTTAAAAATCTTTTCAAATTTCTGACATTAGGATATTAATTAATCGATTAGGTACCAATTTTGGGCGTTACGAGGGTGTTAACCCTTCCTCGTGCGTAACCGACCCCTGAACCTGTTTTCTCAAATTTTGTAGACCAAAATTATTGTTTTAATAAATCAAAATATTTTATTAAAATAATCAATCTCAAGGTGGCCGGATCACACCTCGAAAAAAAGATCAGTGGCGACTCCGTATTTCGTTTTAAAGTCGATCCCTGTTTTTCAAAATTAAAAAAATAGTTTCGACACTCTCTATGGCTTTAATCCAATACTTGGCCACACTAGGGGCAATCCAGAATCACCCTTAAAATGCTCAGCTCCATTGGACTGGACTTGTTCCGTAACTAACCCTCGGCCCTCAGATCTAGTATTGGGTTTAGCGACCCTCTCCAAAATCCTGAGCATAGCCTAGGACAGTGCGTCGTCCCCAGCCATACGATCTTGTGACCCAGTCTTAGTAGCACGCGACACTGGCGTTTCACTCGTGTCCAAATTTGGTATGTTACCAGATGACCAGGACTCAACTCGAGCTCTTTTATGACCTTTACCACGACCTCTAGTACCTCATCTACAGATACCTCATGCGCTCATAGCTAATCGATCTTATCTGTATTAAAAGTTTTATGTATCAGTTATAGTTCAATACTTATAAATGGATATTTTATGTAATCAATTTCAATAATTTAGTGTTTGTTCTCGTATGGCATAATTTCTAACAATTTACTATAGTTTCAGTTTAACTATATTTTTTAGTATATACTAACTAGAGTATTTTCATAATTTACTATCTATAATAGTCCTAGAATATCATGGCATTTTCAATTTAAGCATAAATCAATTCAGAATACTTACAAGATTGGTGCCGAAGACTCGGGTACCACATACTCAGTCAAAATATTTCAAATCATTAAAAATCAACTCCTTAAAACCAAGTTTAAAACCCATAATCGACATTCGAGTTTTACAACTGGCTCTGATATCACTAAATGTAACACCCCAAATCCAGCCTAGATGTTATGGCTGATTCTGGCATGTCACATGATAGTACATTTGAAAACAAAGTCATAGCAATAAAATCATTTCCATGTTATTATCTTTTCTTAATCTCTTATTTAATTAGTTGAGATTTAAAAACAAAGTTCATGGCGGTAGCTTTGAAAACCCTTTATGTACTCATGTGGTTTAGAGAAAACATACATTAATTTTAGAAACTGAATTTCCTACGACTAGCAATAGTCAGCCTATACGATAAATAAATAAATAAGTAATAACCCAATTTAAAGTAAAAGTCCTAGAATGTCCTTAACTTACATCCCAAAACACAACCAATGGAAGTAAAAATGAAAGAAAATATAAAAACAATATTCATTAATGTAAAACCATGAGAATCCAGAAAACTGTGGTCACTACTAAGTCCTCCACCACACTGATCCGTCTAAGCTGGGGATCACCTGTGCACATTAAACAGAAAGTATGAGTTTACGTAAACTCAGTGTATAATCCTTTAAAAATCAAACAACAAATAGTAATCATAGTGCACAATCAACAGTCTTGGGCCTAAGCCTTTTTTCAGTATCAGTAGCAGTTTAAGCCTTAGCCCATCTCAATACAATAACAAATATATAGTAAGGCCTTACCTTATTACAATATTAGTATCAGTCATGCAGTAAACAGTAACAGTGTCCTACACAACCAGCCTCTACACACCATCTCCTTCCAGCCCTACACTCCATGTGGGGATTAAATCGACCCACCTATCCCTACACTTCAGGTAGTATCGCATGCGGCACAAGACAGTAAGTTGCAGCTAAGCTACTAGTATATTAGGCTTAAAAGCCTTTCACTACACTTCCTTTAAAGATAATCAACCTAACTCAATGTAATGCCACATGCAATATATGACATGCTATCTCATGGTATCAGTATATAAAATCAATTTAGTGGACATGCGTACTATCATCATGCTCAATACATATCTCAATCAATTAGTCAATTTACACATGAATACGATTTAACTTTGGAGGTAGCTCCAACTAATAAGCGACTGGCCCTTATGACCGAACCTCAAAACTTTCTTCCACTATGAGACCTTAAGAAAAACCAAGTCCCCCATAGAATAGTCAATATCCTTTCTCTTCAGATCAGCATAAGAATTCTGCCTATCAGAAGCCATTTTCAGACACTCTTGAATCAATTAGACCTTGTCCTCAGTCTTTGATACCAACTCTAGACCCAGTACACGTTGCTCACCCAACTCAGTCCAGCATAAGGGAGTGCGACACGTACAACCATATAGTGTTTCGTAAGGTGCCATCTGTATACTGGACTGATAGTTGTTGTTGTAAGTGAACTCTGCTAGAGGCAAGTACTCCTCCGAACTACCTCGAAAATCAATAACACGGCTCCTTAACATGTCCTCCAATATCTAAATTACCCTCTCTGACTAACCGTCTGTCCTAGGATGAAAAGCAATATTGAAGTCAAGCCTTGTACCCAAAGCCTCATGAAGCTTCTGCTAGAATCGAGATGTAAAATGAGGATCTCTATCGGAGATGATCGATACAGGAACCCTATGTAACCTCACTATCTTTAAGATGTAGAGTTTAGCCAGTTTCTGCATGGAGAAGTCCATCCTAACAGGAATGAAGTGAGCTGACTTGATCAATCGATCCACGATGACCCATACAGAATCCTTCTTAGTGGGTGTTAGGGGCAACCCACTAACGAAGTCCATCGTTACTCACTCCTATTTTCACATTGATATCTTAATCGACTGCAGCAAACCCGAATGTAACTGATGCTCAGCCTTAACCTGATGACAAGTCAGACAGTGAGCCACGAAATCAGTCACCTCACGTTTCAACCCAAGCTACCAGTACAACTTTCGAAGATCTCTGTACATCTTATTCCTACCAGGATGCATAGCATAAGGGCTACTGTGCACTTTCTTCAAAATCGACTATCTCAAGTCCTTATCATTTGGTACAAGATCCGACCTCGGAAGTACAAAAATGCATTATCATTCAACTTAAAATCTAAAGTAGTCCCAATTTCAACCTGACGGAACCATAATTCAAGAGACTTATCTCTCACCTGTTTGACTCTAATCTGCCAAATCCATGTCAGTTTCACCTGAAGTTCAACTAACAAACTCTCATCGTCATATAGACTCATTGAGCGAACATCGCTATCAAACCCGTCACTGCCCTACGACTTAATACATCAGCCACCACATTGGCCTTACCAGGATGGTACTCTATATTGCAGTTGTAGTCCTTAAGCGGCTCCACCCATCAATGTTGCCTAAGATTTAACTCTTTCTGAGTGAGAAGATACTTGAGGCTCTTATGATCAGTGTAGATAGTACACCTCTCACCATGCAGATAATACCTCCAAATTTTTAGAGCAAAGACTACTGCAGCTAACTCCAAGTCGTGCGTCGGATAATTAACCTCATAAGTCTTGAAATGCCGAGATGCATAAGCCACAACCTTACTGTCTTGTATCAGATCACAACCCAAACCCACCTGTGTTGCATCGCTATATACTATGAAGTCCTTCCCAAGCTCAAGTTGTATCAGAACTAGAGCCTGTGTTAAAACGGTCTTAAGCTTCTCAAAGCTCTCCTGCTGTGTATCAGTCCTAACGAAAGGAACTCACTTACACAACAACTTAGTCAATAGAGCTGTGATCAAAGAGAACCCCTCTACAAAATGACGGTTATATCTTGTCAGCCTCAAAAAGCTGTAAATCTTAGACATATTCTTCGACTGTTTTCAATCTAACATAGCTTTAATCTTACGAGGATCCATACGAATCCTCTCAGCAGATACCACATGCCCCAAGAAAGTAAACTCTCAAAGCCAGAACTCACACTTAGAGAACTTCACATATAACTATTTTTCACGCAAAGTCTACAAAACAACCCTGAGAGCTCATCTTCTGACTTAGAATACACCAGAATACTGTCGATGAACATTACTATGAACTGATCTAAGTAGGGCTAGAATACACGGTTCATCAGATCCACAAATGTTGTTGGTGCATTAATCAACCCAAATGGCATAACTAGGAACTCGTAATGTCCATAACCAGTCCTAAATGCTGTCTTATGCACATCAGCCTCCTTTACCCTAAATTAATGGTAGCTTGACCGTAGATTAATCTTGGAGAACATAGAAGCCCCTCTGAAGTAATCAAACAAGTCGTCTATCCTCGAAAGTGGATACTTATTCTTGATCGTCAACTTATTCAGTTGGCAATAATTGATGCACATTCTCCTTGTCTCATCTTTCTTTTTAACAAATAGAATAGGTGTTCCCCACGGAGACACACTGGGACGAATGAATCCACGATCCAATAGCTCTTGAATTTGAGCCTTAAGTTTAGTAAGCTCTTTTAGTGCCATTCGATAAGGGGCGATAGACACCAGAGTTGTACCAGGAATCAACTCAATCCCAAATTCTACTTCTCGGCTCAGAGGCAATCCCAGTAATTCCTCTAAAAAAATTTGGAAAGCCCCTCACAGTGCGGATGCCTTTAACTGAAAAGTCTATAGAATCTAAAACACTTATGTAGGCTAAGAATGCCTCACATACTTTCCTTACTAACTTCTCTGCTACCAATTCAGATATCACATTAGTCAGATAATTCTGTTGTTCCCCAATTATGACTATCTCATTATCCTCCTTGGTCCTCAGAACAACCCTCTTTTCATACAATCTAGACTCACTCAATGCTTCAATAACCAATCCATGCTCAGAATTAAGTCAAACTCCCCAAATAGGAGCTCTATCAAATCAATTAGAAATACAGTTCTTTGGACCTCCAACGATACATCTCTGTATAGTTTACTGACCTTAATAGTCTGCCCCAATGGACTCACCATTGATATCTCGCTAGAAGTGCTCTCATACGAAATTCCCAAAGTCTTAGACACATTGCTAGCTACGTATGAGTGTGTAGAGCCTATGTCTATCAATGCAATGTAAGGTACATTAAAAATTAGAAACGTACCTGTGATGACGTCCAAAGTATCTCCATCCTCACGGTAACGTGCAGTATAAACAAGTGCAGGTTGCTTCGCCTTAGTCGGCCCAACACCTTAGCCTGGTGCTCTTTGCCCTTGACCTATACCATTACCACCCCTAGCCTATCCTCGGCCCTAGGTGGCTGCTGAACTACCCTCAGCAGCTGTGTAGTCTTATTAACCAGAGCTTGCATTTGATTACCCCTCAGTGGATAATCCTTAACATGATGCTCAATAGACCTACACCTCAAACAAACTCCAGTAGCTCTCCAACATTCGCTCGGATAGTGTTTATTACAGTGCTAACACATCACTACCGCATAGGTGCAACAGTAAGCTCAACTCTCACTGGCCCATCAGTCTTGGCCTTTTTTTAGGCCTTATCCCAGTGTTCAAAAGCTCAGAACCCCTCTTAGCCTTTTCTTTCTCTCGGTTCTAGTGCTCAGTGCGCTTTACTTTCTTAGCGATTTTCCCCTTTTCCACTAGAGCTGAGAAGTCATACTCCCTCTGAAGAGCTATCAGCACTCGCAAGCTATTACAGAGACCATCCTCAAACTGGATACAATGCTCATACTCAGTCGCCACCATGCCTCGCGTATAACAACTCAACCTCAGAAATTCGGCCTCATACTTAGCCACTATACGATCTCCTTAGGTGAGATTAAGGAACTCACGCCTCCTAGCATCAGTATAACTGGCCCCCATATATTTACTCTGAAAGGTTGTCTTAAACAGATCCTTAAGACAGACAATCAGACTGAGTCCTCTCCTTAACTGTGAGCCACCACTGATATGCCTCGTCACGTCGCAGTGAGACAACCCCTTTAAATTTCTACTCAGCAGCGAAATCTAGATCATCCATAATACGCTCCGTGGCCTCTATTTAGTACTCAGCCACGTTAGGAGCAACTCCAATGATGCCCCTAAATACCTTAGCCCTATTGGACAGGAGTCATTTCGTAACCAACCCACGGCTTCTAGATTTAGTATTGATCCCAACGACCTTATCCAAAATCTAAAGCATGGCTTAGGACAGTCGTCGTCCCCAGCAGTGCGATAATAAGATTCTCACCCAGTATCAATTATAGGCAATGCCGATGTCTTACTAGTATCCATCACCAATATAGTATTAGAAGCGAAGGACTCAGCTCGAGCCCCTCTACGGCCTCTACCTTGGCCTTTGGTACCCTATCCACGAGTACCGCATGTGCTCATTATAAATATCGAATTATCTGTATTAATAGTTTTATGCAGATTAGTTTACAGTTCTGATAATTATTAACAAATATTTTATGCAGTACAATATCAGAGTTTTCAGAGCCTGTTTTCGCAAGAAAAAGAATAGTCTCACTAAAATTTCAGTTTACACTACCTAGAGTGTTTCAGTAGAGTCCTACCTAAGTAGTATCATAACATACAAGTAGTGTTTTCACTTAATTTAAATAGAATTTCTAAGCATGCTTTCAATCTGTACATATTAGAGATTCAATAACTTACTTGGATTGGCGCAGAGACTCAGTGTACCACTTACTTAATATCAAATATATTTCAAAATCATTCATAAATCACTACTCAAAATTAATTTTAAAATCCAAAAGAAACCACAGTCGAGTTTTATAACCATGCTCTGATACCACTAAATGTAACACCCTAAACTCAGCCTAGACGTTATGGCCGAATCTAGCGGCGTCACATAAGAGTGTTTTGAAAATGTCTTGACAAGTTAAAAATTATTTCGGTTATTATCTTTACTTAAGTTAGAAAATTGTGAATACTTATTTGCTTAAACCCATTTCTTTTACATGAAACCTCTTGGTTAATTTTTAGAAAACTGAAGTTTTGTGACTTTTACAATCTATAACTCATAAAAATACTTTAATGTCCACAAATTAAAAATCAGAACAGTCTAAGTCTAATATTACATCAAAACTCTTAAAATAATTAAAAATAGTAAAACATTAAATAACAAGTAAAACCATGAAATCCAGAATGTATCTAGCAGTGGTCAACATTGAGCCCTCCGCTGCACCGACCCATCTACTGTTGGGGATTACCTGACAAATAAATAAATAAAGAAGAGGCGAGTTTTCGTAAATTCAGTGTGTGCATCCCCACAGTAAAGCATGCATACAGTAATTACAAATAATAGTCACAATTTTGGGCCTGAGCCCTAACAGAACGGTGTGGGCCTTGACCCACTCAGAGTAGAATCATATATAATCAGGCCTCAGCCCATACAGATAATGTATGCATATCAGATCAGAAACAGAACATGCTCATCAACCCTGCATACCATCTTCGTCCAACCCTACGCACCATGTGGGGATAAAATTAACCCATCAAGCCCTGCATAGCAAGTATGGGGATAAAATCAACCCATCCAACCCTACACACTAAATATGGTACCGTAGACGGCACATAACAGATATATGCAGGATAGCTGCCAGATAACAAGCTAAAAGTCTTTCAGAAACTTCCTTCTCTTCATCAATAAACCCACCCTAATGCAGTGCAACATACATATATAGCATGCTTTATTATAGAATAATAGATCATAGATATTATAAACAGAACAAAACAGATGTACATGCTAGAGATAATATGTAAATCGTACATCACATATGATAAACCGTAGATTATACATGTTTTTACCTTATGCTTAGCCTAAATTTTGGATGAATTATCATTAAATTTGTGGAAATTAGTGCTCCTAATCCTTTTATTTCATGTTTAATACTTAGGTGAGCATAAAGAAGAGAAAAGAGCAAGGAACAGGCCAAAAACGGGAAAATTAGGCCCAGTTCAGTAATTAATATGGCTTAGAGGTTCGCCACACGGCCGTGCCACTTTAACAGGTCTGAGCATGGCATGGGCCTCGATCCACACGGGCATGGTACACAGGCGTGTCCCTATCGTGAGGAAGTTTAATTTCACTCGGAAAAGGCTACTTATGGGCTAAGAAAGCCATTCTAAACTCTATATAAAGACCCTAGGAGGCAACTTCAAGGACACACATTATTTCCGCCAAGACGGGGAGTTAAAAGTAGGGAATTAGTCGAAGGGAAGCTGGTTGATCCATCTCAGAAGCCAGGATCTACATCAAGACAGAGGATCTCCTTTCAATCCTTTCAGAAGTTTTGGGTTTTCTTATGTTTTGTTATTTTATTTCTTCTGAGATGTTTTCTTTTATAATTATGAACTAAAACCCTAAATACCTAAGGGGATGAAACCTAAGACGGATCTGGTTATTGCTATCTGAGCTGTGTGATAAATATTTGATTTGTTCTTAATTGTATTTTTAATTCTTAAATTGGTATGACCGGGATATTGATTTAAGTCAAATGTGCCTACGTGAAGGAGCGAAAGTCCCTGCATAGGAGTAGATCCAACACAATTAAGTGGAGTTGATAACAATCGTAGACATAGGACGACGAAAATCTGCCAAATTAGAGTAAAACTAATATGGGGAGCTATAGATCGAGTTAATGCGAGATTAAGGGTTTTAACTAGAAAGAGATTTCAGTTAATCAACCTAGGATTAGTAGTTCTTATCCTCGACGGAGGTATTAACATAAATTAGGGATCTCTACGGATCAAATCAAATGAAGAAATCATCTGGTTCAGAGTTAGATAACAAGTGAAGTCTAAGTGGATTCTTCCTTAGGTATTGCCTTAATCAATTAGTCTTTCCCAAAAGAAATCTTCCACTTTACTCATTGTCGTTTCTTTAGTTAGTTTAGTTTAGTTTACAACCAAACCCTCTTTATTTTTAGGCTAGACAATAGAAAGAAAGTCATTACTAGGACTCAAAAGTTCCTTGAATTTGATATTTCGGTCTTACCACTAACTATACTACAGTTTGATAGGTGCAGTTGCCTTTTATCGTGATATTAGTTAGTTTACAAGTATGATCAGATTTTATTACTTCATCACAATCACGAGATCAACATGCTTAATTCATGCATCGTATAAACAAGTCACAAAAATTGGGTCTAAGTAATACTTACCGACCCTACGACAAGCCATAGTCAACTTAAGCGACTCGTGCAACCTTACAGAATAATTCAGAAAAATAGGCTCACACACCTATGTGGCATGCCCGTGTGGGCCTACACGTTCGCGTCGCCTACACAGCCGATTTTGGCTTTGACCGTGTGGATCACACGGCCTGACTCAAAATCTCACACGCCCGTGTGGTTCACCCGTGTGGATCCACATGCCCGTGTGGCCCACTCTGCCCAATTGGTCGAGCCCGTGTCTCGTACATGGCCTTACCAACCTCACACGGCTGTGTCTGTCGCGCCCGTGCCGAGAACACACAGCCTGGTTTGTTGACCACACGGTCGTGTATCACCACACAGCCTTCACGCGGACAGTCCACACGCCCGTGTGGTGTCCACAGTTTCATTTTCGACTTTCGTCGAATCCTGATTTTTATGCAATCGAAGTACACACCTAGTTCGTTTTTGACGTTAACGCACCCCCAAGAACTTTAAGACTTATAATCCACAAAAGGAAGTCCAATTTCAGTCACTTAATCGATATTCGATAGATAACTCAACGAGGAATTTCAACCTAAAACCAAGAAATTCCTTACCTTGAACGAACCATGGATACCTTCTATCATAATTTGGCACTAGAACAGCCGCTCACACCAGATTCTCGGCTGTCAAGGCAATAAACAAAAATCCCCATTAATAACTTAAAAAACGTGATTTCACAACACCAAAACCACTTACCCAGCGGTCAACCAAACGGGGATCACAAGAAGGTAGAAGAGAAGAGAAAAGGTGAAGCAAAAGAAAGAGAGAGAACACAAAATTTCGGCAGCAGGGTAGAGGGATTTTGGCAACAGTCAAAACGAAAAGAAAACGATGGAGAGGAGGAAAAGCAGAAAATTTTCGGCAGGGAGTACAAAATAGTTGGAAAACTCCCCACTTCCTTGATTCACTATTCAAAATACTCCACCACCAGTATTCCAGCCCAACTCAAACAACCCACACGGCATTAGCAGCAAAAATAATGCCTTAGTACAAACTTGAACACAAGACCTCCCTCACACCAATACTCCACTTATCCACTAGACCAGTAGGCCCATTCTATCATATTTAAATCAACTTTTGTTTATAAGTCTAGCAACCAGAGAGTGAGCTTTATTCAGACAAAAACCAAAATTTAACCCAAGTCTTGGCTTGAACTTGAAACCTCCCCAAACACACCCAGAGCACTTAACCACTGAAATAGATAGATATTCGTGTCAAATTATTGCAGAAACTATATACAAACATTTTTATGCCACAATTTTCACAAAATTCAGAATTGCAAAAATTTGGGGCTGTACATTACAGATCAAACATGCATAAATTTTATCATTTCATATAACATAATGTTCATGTTAGAAACCAATCAAACTCATACATAATGTCCCTTATTCGAGCCCTTAAGGCCCAACTATGGTCTTACATATAAACACTGTCATGGTCCAACCATGGTCTTATCCGTCAATTCATCCTTTGTGATAAAACGATTGTATTCAATCCCGCGTTCTACTCACTTTGAACACTTAATTCAATTTCATGATTTAACAATAATTTTGTTTTCAACAATAAATATGAACAAATACATAATACCATTCATCAATATAATAAATAAACACTAAATTTTAACCATACGAACTTACCTAGCTAAATTGCAGAAATACCAAGATTGAGGGACATTTTGGTAATTTTTTATTTTCCTCGATTTTCCACCCGATGTTGATCTATAGCCAAAAATATGAAACCAGCTTGAGCTCTCCCCCTTCTCTATTTTTTTCAATCGAAATTTGGAGAAGAAAAGCCTAGAGTGCTTTTTAAATTTCAATTTGTCTTATTTGATTTTATTATAATTACAATTTTACCATTGTTTCTTGGTATTTTATCATTTTTTTATTCATATGCCGCCTCATTCATTAATTTAGGCATATTTATCACTTAAGTCCCTCCTTATTTATTAATCAAGCCACTTAGTCACTTTATTATTATAATTAGTAAGTTTTACACCTTTTTTAATTTAGTCCTTTTTAATTAATTGACTACCAAAACGATAAAAATTTTTAACAAAACTTTAATACTACTTTAATGACACTCTGTAAATATTTATAAAAATATTTGCGGCTTGATTTATAGAAACGAGGTCCTGACACCTCATTTTCTAAAACTACGTAACCGAATAAATCTTTTTAAAACACAAATTGCTAATTCAAAAACCTTTCTAAAACCATATTTAACATTAAATATTTACGAACTTATTTACCGGATTTGGTGGCTTTAAACCACTATTTTCAACAATTGAAAATCAGGCTGTTACACACACCTTGATACTAAGTGCCTAGCCCGAAGGCTAACGACCACCCTCGTAAACATGCTAGCAAACATTGAAGTATAACTCGATAGTTCGCAACAAATGTCGGCCTTCGATATAATCAGGTAAATAGGAAATAAACAGGAATCATCGTCTCGTCTCAAATTAACCCCATATAGCGCGCATTATAACCTATTGTCATGCCAATTGTACTCTAACTTATGTCCATTGGTTCAAGAGATTTTTATGGTAATAAATTCTATAATGGTTTGTTATTCAAATTTGAAATGCAACCATACAATAATATTTAGGTCTCAACAAATTAATTTATCCCAAAAATGAACCTAAAAATATTAAAATTAAACCGAATGAACTTATCGACTAATTCGTAGTGACAACCATAGTACAAATACTATTCTGCTATTTTCTCTTTTTCACGGCTCTCAACGCGTCCTTGATCTAGAACAACAATTTCATTTAATTTATTATATCAATAGCAAAATTAAATCATTTTATGCAATTAAGTCCCTTTTTGGCTTCTTATAAAATTGCCCTCAACATTTCACTTTTATTCAATTTAATCCTTAATTTAAAATATGCAAAATTGACCAATTTTTTATTCACATTTTTTTATAAACTATTCAACATTTCACACGCCCGTGTGGTTCACCCGTGTGGATCGACACGTCTGTGTGGCCCACTCGGCCCAATTGGTCAAGCTTATGTCTCGCACACGCCTCGCCAACCTCACATGGCTATGTCTGTTGCGCCCGTGCAGAGCACACATGGCCTGGTTCGTCGACCACACGGTCGTGTATCGCCACACGGCCTCCACGCGGACAGTCCACATGCCCGTGTGGTGTCGACAGTTTCATTTTCGACTTTCATCGAATCCTGATTTTTATGCAATCAAAGTACACACCTGGTTTGTTTTCGACATTAATGCACCCCCGAGAACTTTAAGAATTATAATCCACAAAAGGAAGTCCAATTTTAGTCACTTAATCAATATTCGATAGATAACTCAACAAGGAATTTCAACTTAAAACCGAGAAATTCATTACCTTGAACAAACCGTGGATACCTTTTATCACAATTTGGCACTAGAATAGCCCCTCACACTAGATTCTCGGCTGTCAAGACAATAAACAAAAATCCCCATTAATAACTTAAAAACAGTGATTCCATAACACAAAACCAGTTACCCAACGGTCAACCAAACGGGGATCACAAGAAGGTAGAATAGAAGAGAAAATGTGAAGCAAAAGAAAGAGAGGGAACACAAAATTTCGGCAGCAGGGTAGAGGGATTTCGGCAACAGTCAAAACGAAAAGAAAATGATAGGGAGGAGGAAAAGCAGAGAATTTTCGGTAGGGAGTACAGAATAGTTGGAAAACTCCCCACTTCCTTGATTCGCTCTTCAAAACACTCCACCACCAGTATTCTAGTCCAACTCAAACAACCCACACGACATTAGCAGCAAAAATAATGCCTTAGTACAAACTCAAACACAAGACCTCCCTCACACTAATACTCCACTTATCTACTAGACCAGTAGGCTCATTCTATCATATTTAAATCAACTTTTGTTTATAAGTCTAACAACCAGAGAGTGAGCTTTATTCAGACAAAAACCAAAATTTAACCCAAGTCTTGGCTTAAACTTGAAACCTCTCCAAACACACCCAGGGCACTTAACCACTGAAGTAGACATATATTTGTGTCAAATTATTGCAGAAACTATATACAAACATTTTTATGCCACAATTTTCACAAAATTCGGAATTACAAAAATTTGGGGAGTTACATTATAGATCAAACATGCAAAAATTTTATCATTTCATATAACATAATGTTCATGTTAGAAACCAATCAAACTCATACATACTGTCCCTTATTCAAGCCCTCGAGGCCCAGCTATGGTCTTACATATAAACACTGTCATGGTCCAACCATGGTCTTTTCCGTCAATTCATCCTTTGTGATAAAACGATTGTATTCAATCCCGCGTTCCACTCGCTTTGAACACTTAATTCAATTTCATGATTTAACAATAATTTTGTTTTCAACAATAAATATGAACAAATACATAATACCATTCATCAATTTAATAAATAAACACTAAAGTTTAACTATACGAACTTACCTAGCTAAATTGCAAAAATACCAAAATTGAGGGACATTTTGATAATTTTCTATTTTTCTCGATTTTCCACCCGATGTTGATCTATAGCGAAAATATGAAACCAGCTTGAGCTCTCCCCCTTCTCTGTTTTTTTCAATCGAAATTTGGAGAAGAAAAGCCTAGAGTGCTTTTTAAATTTCAATTTGTCTTATTTGATTTTATTATAATTACAATTTTACCATTGTTTCTTGGTATTTTATCATTTTTTTATTCATATGTCGCCTCATTCATTAATTTAGGCATATTTATCACTTAAGTCCCTCCTTATTTATTAATCAAGCCACTTAGTCACTTTACTATTATAATTAGCAAGTTTTACACCTTTTTCAATTTAGTCCTTTTTAATTAATTGACTACCAAAACGATAAAAATTTTCAACAAAACTTTAATACTAACTTAATGACACTCTGTAAATATTTATAAAAATATTTACGGCTTGGTTTATAGAAACGAGGTCCCGACACCTCATTTTCTAAAACTACGTAACCGAATAAATCTTTTTAAAACACAAATTGCTAATTCAAAAACCTTTCTAAAACCATATTTAATCGTAAATATTTACGAACTTATTTACCGGATTTGGTGGCTTTGAACCACTATTTTCAACATAATTGAAAATCAGGCTGTTACACACACCTTGATACTAAGTGCCTAGCCCGAAGGCTAACGACCACCCTCGTAAACATGCTAGCAAACATTGAAGTATAACTCGATAGTTCGCAACAAATGTCGGCCTTCGATATAATCAGGTAAATAGGAAATAAGCAGGAATCATCGTCTCGTCTCAAATTAACCCCATATAGCGCGCATTATAACCTATTGTCATGCCAATTGTACTCTAACTTATGTCCATTGGTTCAAGAGATTTTTATGGTAATAAATTCTATAATGGTTTGTTATTCAAATTTGAAATGCAACCATACAATAATATCTAGGTCTCAACAAATTAATTTATTCCAAAATGGACCTAAAAATATTAAAATTAAACCGAACGAACTTATCGACTAATTCGTAGTGACAACCATAGTTAGAGCTGAGCATGGGCTGGGCCCGCCCGAAAAATGGGAGGGTTTGGGTAAAAATTTAGGCTCGAAAAATGGGCTTAGACAAAAATTGAGGCTCGTTTAAAAAACAGGCTGGGCCTCAGGTAAGAATTTTTTTATATTAAATAATATTTTTTATTTTTATTCCTTTTTTAATTTTTAACTTTACATTTCTTTTACTTTAACTTTCGTTTGCCATTTCCTAATAAAATCTAGAAAAATTTTAATGTTTTTGTATTTTATTTTAGTATCATTTTTTATTTGTTTCTTGTTTTAATATTTTTTATTTTTTTAAATGTATTTGATTTATTATATTTTATTTTTAATAAAATAAGCAAAAAATTTAATATGGGCTGGGCCGGGCCGGGCTCGGGCTTACCAATTAAATTTTGGCCCGGGCTTGAACAATTTTTTAGGCCCATATTTCGGGTAGGGCCGAGCCCGGGCCCGACAAGCGGGCCTAAAATTTTTTTTGAGCCCGGCCCGGTCCATGCTCACCTCTAACCATAGTACAAAGACTATTTTGCTATTTTCTCTTTTTTCACGGCTCTCAACGCGTTCTTGATCTAGAACAACAATGTCATTCAATTTACTATGTCAATAGCAAAATTAAATCATTTTCTGCAATTAAGTCCCTTTTTGGCCTCTTATAAAATTGCCTTCAACTTTTCACTTTTATTCAATTTAATCCCTAATTCAAAATATGCAAATTTGACCCTTTTTTTATTCACATTTTTTATAAACTATTCAAATGGTAAAATTATATTTTTACCAACATAAAAGTTAGAATTTAATTTGGATCCCTAAAAATCTTTTTCAATTTTACCCACAGTAAAATCATTTGTCGCTTCTCAATTTTTTTAAAAAAATAGATACAATTGCAATAAGAGGTAACTTGTCAATTTTCAAGAATAAAACTATTAAGACCCTGAATAATAAATCTGTAACTTTTTTTTTTAAAATTGATGCATTAATTATATATTATATATATTAACTAATAGTTAACGTATTTTGAACTTTTATTAAAGCTCAATTTTGTTGAAGATTTCCAAATCCACAATTTCAACATTGGAATTTTTGAAAATCTCTCCTATGAGTTCTGAAATTTCAAAAACCCTGTTCTTATTTATAGTTAATTTTGAGGAAAACAACTTTCTATATAACAGAAAATTTGAAAAATTTGACAAGTATACTTACATTTGTCTCTAAAATTTGCCAAAAAGATAAATAGAAAAATCACTAAATGTATAAAAATGAATAAGGAAAAGCCATTTAAATTCTGATAACAAATTAAAAGAAAAAACTCAAGAAAATAGATATTTTAAATGTAGTGAAAATCATACAAATAATTAAAACAAATCAATTATTGAAATTTGAAGGAAAATATGGGAGCATAGATTTAATATTTTCCAATGGTGCTTGAGAGCTGGAGTAAAAATATGACCCAAAGACTCTCACTTTTTTGTCAAAAAGGAAAAAGCATGGGGTGATTGGAAAATCAATCAGCACCAACTTGTTGCAAAGGAAGATTCCCCTTTTCTTTCCAATCCATTAAACCAAGTACTCATATAATATTGCAATAATCTCATAATTTAAGCACCAAATCCACTCACGCAATTATTGTAATAACAGATTTATTATTTTTTAATGGGTTAATTGCATCAAATGATCCTCATTCTAAATTAATTCATAAATTTTAAATCATTTTAATACATCTCTAAACTAAGTTTTTCTATTACTAAAACCATTAATTTAATGGTAAAAATATGTCTTCAGTCTCTCTCAATTTTCAAATAAAACAAATTAGTCCCTATAAAAAATTTGGAGCATTTAATCACTATCAATTTTGAAAATAAATAACTAAGGACAATTAGTCACGATGTTAATGCCTTTCGTCAATTGTGCATAACTTTTATTGGTAAAATAACAAATTTAGCCTCGATGTTTAGGTATTTTGTTATTTTGGTCTTGATTATAAAAAAAAAAAATCAACAAATTTAGTCTCAACATTTAATAAAATATTACGAGATAAATTTGTTAAATCATCATCAACCTAATAGTATGTGAAAATTAGATGAGCTAAATTTATTATTATAGCGGTCAAATTTATATAAAATTAATGAAAAATATTTATGCTGTTGTTAATTATCTTTAGTTGCTTACTTTCGAAATTGACAGAATTAAATTGCTTCGACTTTTTTAGAGGGATCAATTTGCTCAATATCAAAGTTGAGAGGGACTAAAGAGGTCATTTTACACAGATTAATCATTAAATAGCATGTTACATCTAATGTGACATAATTTAAAATGAAAATTTCAAAAATGAATGTTATAATTGTCATTCATTTTTTTTAATTTCAATTTTACTTAATTTTTGGCTCCGTTTGTTTGCCAGTAAAATATTTTTTGGAAAATAATTTCTGGAAAATGATTTACTTTTATGAAAATGATTTACTTTTCTGGTATTTGGATAAATCTGTGTAAAATATTTATTTTTTGTTATTTGGTAGATCTCCTGAAAATATTTCATAAAAGCGGTTTTAAATGAACCAAATATATATTTAAGAATTTATTGTTATTTTATTATTTAATTGAGTTTATTATATATATATTAATAAATTTATATTTTAAATTATTTTTACATATATTACGATGATTTATTTATAAATAAATCAAATCAAATTAAATATATAATAATACTCAATTATTAAGTTAGAATATTAACCCTCATAAATTGAAAACAGCCAAAGCAAAGAACCAATTTTGGGTAAGGGAAGGCATAAATCCTCAGCCTCTTTACATCCAGCTTGTGAAGTACCATCACATTTAGGGAGTCATCTTGCAAGTTTCATTATCAGACATCCAATCACATAAAGAAGTCTTTGTTGCAGTTTCATGTTCAACTCGAGAAACTCCCTTTGCTCCATAACTGCCTCTGAAAGTGCATCAGAACTAACAACAGAAAAACAATCCACACTTCTCTTTGAATTAACCAGCTCCTATGCACAAAAGTTGGCAACAACAGCACTAGCACTGCTGCTGCAGCCCCACCAAAAAAATTTAAGCATTGACAATGAATACTCTAATAAATAAATTTTGATTAAACACATGCCTTGCTTCCAAACTTCTAAGAAAGTAGTACCTTCAAACATTCATTATTAGGACATCTATGCCTCCACATATCTAAACATGAAATGAGATATAATACTCCAAAAAATCTTCTCATACACAAAAATTAATCCACATGTAATCCTATAGCAGCGAACTTCATTTTGCAGGTATTCATTTTTCTCCAATTAAAAAATGTCTGTTAATGCGATTTGAATGGAATTTTGTGCCTTACAAGAGGAAGAGAAATGAATTGCCAGCCTTTACAATTAACGAAGAATCACTTTAGAATCCTGAACAAGGAGGGATATATATATTCCATTACTAACCCAATACACCACAGGAGACTTGAAAATTATGGTTCTGGTTCAAATGTTTTAGCACCAGCTCAAAATTTAAAGCTCTGTATTATGTACATCTATACACGGATGTCATTGCCAGTGTCCTTCTGGCAATGGAACCACCTTGTGAAAAGGTACCGTCCTCTGTGGCAAGGCTCCGTCTTCATCATCATCATTAAACTCTAGTAAATACCTACACAAGGAAGTCAAATGTTCGAGTATTTCAGTAACACAAATAACTAGCAATTTATATACAACTTAGGACTCAAAAAGGGAACTTTCATGCTCTGCTACTCTTGCTCCGGAAGATTAACAAAACGAGTAAAATTGCAAGGGGCCAATTCTGCTATAATAGGGACACAATGAAGGATGTTACTTACTCATCTGATTTCCTCTGGAAATATACAGAATGGTCGATTTCACCCCAAAGATATGCACGAGGAGTTTCGTAGTCAGTTCAATATATATAAGAAAGTAACGATGATATTTTAGCAAATTGACCAAGGAATAAGAACTGGAACAAGTTATCCGAATTGAAATATGGTTGCTAATGACAGTGATCGTCGGGATACTCACCTTTCGAGGAGTACTGATGACAATTGCCTTATAGAGTGTAGTTGTTCCTGGATAAACGGCCAAAACATTTCTTCCAGCAGGGAATTCTTGAGTGCTCGAAGGATCATTCCTCTTGGGGAAAGGTATAATGCAAGAAGCAGACAGCTTGTACTTCCTGAAGTTTTGATAGGAAAAAGTCAAGTTGACAAATAAAACATGATAAGAGTTCCTTCATGAACAAGCATAATATAGAAAAATATTTCAATGTAACTTATAAAAAATGAAAGAATAAAAGCTTACTTTTAGCCACTACACTCTTCATCGTCACCTGGTTCCTCATCAAGTACTTCAAATCTGCGTTCGAAGATACAACTTAAAAACAAAGAAGATTTTTAATGGATCCTTGACACGAGCAGAAAATGAAATGTTGGGTCATGCTTACTCTTTTTTTTTCTCATCAAAATTTATCACTTTTACAACGGACCACTCATCCTTCTCAGCATCTGAGGTGACTCTTGCAGCCACCTAAGAAAAAGAACACATTTCGATCTCTTTAGTTCATAACTCATAAGTATATGAAAGAGTACACTGTTATCTGGTATGCATACTGTTATCTGGTATGCATATAAGAGTTAAGATCAAATACAATAAATTAGGTCTATCAACAAACATCAATAATTGATATAACTCCAATTTTGTTTTTCTATTTGCTGCATTGTCTACAAGCTTGCCTGTTCATCTTTAAGACTAACACAAGCCTCGATATAACTCCATATAGTAGGAGAAAGACGAGATATATCTGAGTCAGACTTCATCCTTTTTCTTTTCTGATCATTACCATCTGCAATTTGTTTACCATCAGCTATGCAAATAGGAAGCTTCAATACTCTCATACTAGTATCTAGAATCTACACATGTAAACAATTTTCTGTTTTGGCATAGATTGGGGAATGTTCTCGATTGGGACAAAAATTGCTAAGAAATTATCTGATTTTAACTATCATAATAAAACTAGGAATCCATTGTCATATCAACTCAACAACTTCCCTCTCATTAGCCAAAGCAATTCCATCATTCATTAAACCGCTCATTTTTTGCACTTTAGAAAGGGAGACAGATAGAGAGAGACAAGATAAGATGGAGAAAATAAAATTGCAGAAAACTACAGCATTTCTAAACATTTTCTTTGATTATCATATAGAAAAAACTAACACTTCCACAGTTAAGGCAAAGAGATAACTCATAGCTTTATAATAATCTAATTCATAAATCCGGGCAAAGAGAGAACTCGATATAGACGTTAAAGCAATGGAAATGTCTCATGTAGACATAGTTGGTAGCACACGCCCATCTTTCTTGTTGCCCGGGAAGTCCAGATGGCAGGAAAGTGTCAAGATAACTTAGTAACAAGTTGGAAATACTGTGTCATGCCAAAAAATAGGATTGGTCAAAACAATGGAATACAACACTGAAAATCATAAAAGGTCTACAACTAAAACCAGAAAGTTCATTGCTACACTAGCCCCAAACTTCTATATAGAGAAGGTTTTGACATTTGTACCCAGATTCCTTCTATATAGAAATGAAACAGCAACCTGAGAAGAGAAGATATGCGAGGGTAAGAAGATGAAGAACGAAAGAAGGAGAAGGAATGAAGAATGGAAGAAGGAGAAGGACTGATGAAGAAGGAGATGGAAAATGTCTTACAGAAATGAAATCCATAAGACATTTTCCCTAAAAGCCATTCAATTTTGGAAAATATTTTGAGTCAAACAAACACTGGAACAAACAAACCCTTTGTTTTTAATTTTGAAAGTTATGCAACATGATTCTATTTCTTTAAAATTTTCATTTTAAATTTAGCAATATAAGATTTGATGGGCCATTGAACGATTGTAATAACAAAAGGACCCAATTGATATAGTATCAATAAATTGAGGATGTATTTAAAATAATATAAAGTTTGGGGACCAATTTAAAATGATGGTAATAGTTGAGGGATACTTGATGGAATTAACTCTTTTCAGATGGTGCTAATTATTAAGTCTGCTTTAGGACAAAGTGAAAAAGTGGAAAGCCGAGAAAAAAGATGACCCAAAGACAGCCCTTTCTAAGTCGTCTGACATGCATTGTTGGTCCTTTTTGCAAACCAATCGGTACCAACTTCATTAATTTAGATCCCAATATTGCTGTAATCTCATAACGCAAATCCTTTGGCTACAAGAAAACACAGTTTTTTAGTGGCGGAGCATCGTAGAAATTCAGGGGTCATACTGAAATAGTATAATTTTCCCGAGCGGTTGAATTTTCCAGGCAGATAGACTTCAATTTCTACTTCTTCTTTTTTCCCCCTTTCTTCAAGTTCCTTTCTTTTTGTATTCAGTTTTACTTACTTTTGCTATTTAAACAACCTTCAAATCCCTTTTGATTGTTTTGAAGTAAGAATCTTCTGAGCACTAAGTGTAGTTTGATTTTAAAAGTTCCCAAGTGAGGTAAATCTATTTATATATGCTTCATTTATTCTTTTTTTTTTTATATATAAATTGCAGTTGTTCTCTTCTTTTTATGTTTTATTGAAGCAAGTAAGAGCTAAAAGACTGTTTGGATTTTTAAATGGTAAGGGGATATGTTTATTATATTTTCCAGCGTTATATCTATAATATTATTAGTGTGAGGGTACAAATATTTTGATTTATTATTTTTATAACTAATTAACTGTCTTTTCTAGTTATAATATTTTATTTGTTTATTAAATTTCTCATAATATTCGCGTTTTGTGTTGTGTTTTCAGCTGGACTGAGTTGAAAGAACAGCCCATTGATTCTCATAGTTTGACTTGTCTTTCACCTTCCTTGGTATGTATAACTAGTAGTGTCTTAATCTTCAAAACACTTTTTGATTCTTTAATTTCTTTTAATGGTAATTACTTATGATTCACTGCAGTGTTTGAACTTGGAACATCATTTTCTTCAATTTGAGCTTGTCAAGCATGGGTTGCGGTTGCGGATTTTGTGAGGCTGCTCTTTCTAACACCGTTGGAACACTGGTTGTGGACTGTGTCGTGAAGCCGGTAGGACGTCGACTTGATTATGTCCGTCGCTTTAATGACAATGTTGAAAAGCTCCGAGAGAAAAAGCGTGAACTTGCAGATGCACGAGATCGTCTACTACATAAGATTGAGGATGCTAAAAACCGGCTTCTACTAATTGAAAATGATGTACAGAACTTGCAATCAAGGGCAGACGAAACACTGTCGGATATGGGAACCCTGGAGGAGGAAATCCAACTGAATAAGAGGTGTCTCAATTGGTGTCCTAATTGGAGTTGGAGATATCAATTAAGCAAGAAAGCAATGAAGAAAATCCAGGATATCTCTGAGCTTTTGGACAAATTTGGTCAACTTGGACCAGTCGGTTACCCTGCTCCTACTGCCCTTCCCACTATAGAGTTCCTATGTTCTAAGGAATTTGTGTTTTCGAAATCTTCAGAGACTGCATTCTATCAAATCATTGAAGCCTTAAAAGATGAGAATATCAACATGATTGGGTTGTGGGGGATGGGAGGGGTGGGCAAGACCACCCTGGCTCGTGAAGTTGGAAGTCAAGCTCAAAAACTGAATTTGTTTGACAAAGTTGTGATTACGGTTGTGTCTCAAAAGCCAAATTTTGAGAGAATTCAAGATCAAATTGCACAATACATGGGCTTTGATATGAAGAATGAACAAGGAAGACGATCCGAGCAAGAATTATGGTTAAGGCTGAAGAATGAACCGAGGATTCTTATCATCCTTGATGATATTTGGGAATCTATCAACTTAAAGGAGAAGATAGGAATTCCAATTGGGGATGATCATAAAGGCTGCAAAGTTCTTTTAACAACACGCCGTCAACAAGTATGCCGAGCTATGGATTGTCAAAACGTGGTACAACTTGACTGTTTGGATGGTGATGAAGCTCGGACTCTGTTTGAAAAAAAAGCAGGTCTAGATGACTTTTCTGATGATTCTATTAAAATCCTAGCGAATCAAATTGTCAAAAAATGCTGGGGTGCCTATAGCTATAGTTCCGCTGGGAAGTGCCTTGAAAGGTAAAACCCATCATGAGTGGCAAGCTGCATACCGTAGACTCAAAGATCGTAGATTGACTGAAATTGAGGATGTTAATGAAGAAAATGCCTTTGTATGTCTTGAGGCGAGCTTCGACTACTTGAAGAATATGGAGACCAAGACATGTTTCTTGTTCTGCTCTTTATTTCCTGAAGATGATGAGATTTATGTGGAGAACTTGGTAAGATGTGCATGGGGACTGGAGTTGTATAAAGGCATGGACTCAATTAAAGATGTTAGAAGTGAAGTGCTTGCATCAATTGAGACCCTCAAGAACTCCGGTTTGTTGCTAGCTTGCGGAGACAGGCATGTCAAAATGCATGATGTGGTTCGCCAATTTGCTTTGTGGATAGCATCTTCAAGAAAGGAGATTTCTTTTGGGACTGTTGAAACACTCCCGATGGATGAAAGTTTCAAGCATTACACAGCAATCTCCTTCGAAACTGATCAAACGGATGAACTTCCTAAAGGAGTGGGTTTTCCATACCTCAAACTTCTTTTACATGGTGGCAATCGTTTCATGGAAACTTCAAACGAATTCTTTGAGGGTATGAAGGCATTACAAGTTTGTGCTTTGAATCATCTATTGATATCTGTAGCTGCATTTAAGTTTAATATGAACCTTCGAACTTTGTGTTTGATTGATTGTAAACTCTCTGACATCTCAATGCTTGGGAAGCTGAAGACACTTCATATTCTCTCTTTAAGTCGATCTGATATCATTGAATTGCCGACTGAAGCTGGTGATTTGGAAAATCTAAGACTGTTGGATTTATCATATTGCTATGAACTACGAAGAATCACTCCTAATTTAATACGAAGATTGTCCAACTTAGAAGAACTATACCTGCATGGTTGTCGTTCATTAAAATGGGCGACTGAGAATTCAACTAAAAAGGAAAGCTATTCCAGCCTACCAGAGTTGAATTCATTGCCAAAGTTGGTTGTAATATCATTGGATATTTCTTCTAAACATCTTCCAGATGGCTTTGTGTTTCGTAGATTATGGAGCTTTGATTTTTGCATTGGCATAAGAAGAGAAATTTGGTACGAAAAGAGGCACCTTGAAACTTGTCCAATCTCAAGATCTTTGAGAATCGATAAGTCTGTAGATGCATGCAAGCAACTATTTGAAGATGTAGAATCTCTTCAATTGAATGGTGTGGAGGGTCATCCAAACCTTATTCCGAGCTTGGACTTGGGATTTAGTAAGTTGACTTCTCTAGATCTTGATTGGTGCGACTCTATGCAATGCCTAATTGATGCATCAAAGCAGCAAGTGCCAATCACTGCACTCTCTAATTTGAGAAAGTTATCATTAAGTCGTATGTTTCATTTGGAAGGGATGTGCAATGCTCCCCAGCCGCAAGGTTTTTTACAAAAGCTTGAAGAGGTTATAGTTTCAGATTGTGGTGAGATGCAAGTGTTATTTCCGATTGCTGAATTGAGGAGCATAGAACAAGAAGGGCGCAGTCGTCATTTAAGCCTCCAAAGTCTGAAGATTAAAGTCTGAAGATTGTTGAAATAGAGAGATGCAATAATTTGAAATATATATTCCCAATATCAGTTGCTAATAACCTTGGGCAATTGCATACTTTGAAGATAAAGAGTTGCTCGCAATTGGAAGATATAATCCAAGATCCACAAGTGGCATACAAATGTCTACTCCAAAGTCTAAGGGAAGTATGTGTATCTCATTGCAATAACTTGACATTTCTTTTCCTTATTGTCTTATGGTCAAAGATTGGGAAATTTGATTATACTTTTCATTTTAGGTTTCGTTGATTGATTTGCCTCAATTGAAAGGAAGGGATGTGAACAACATTATGGTCACACAATCGTCTTTGCAGAAGTTAAAAGTGCACCATTGTCCTCAATGGACACATTTTATTATTTCGACTACGATATAAGTAAGAATTTTCTTTTTGTTTTATATTATTTATTTGTTTGTTTCTTTTTTTTTTTTTTCCTTTTATAATCCGTTGTTTGAATAGTTGTTTAAAAGATAGATTTTATTTTATAATTTTAGTTTAAAACTAATCTAAATAACCTTTTAAACAAATTAGTTGATTATAATACCATATAATAAGATTAATAAAATGTTCAAAAAAAAAATATTATCCAAACTTTATGTTTTAGATATGTTGCAAACTATTTATCTAATACTAAATTATATTATACCTATTATGTGGGCAAACAAAAATAAGCTATATAAAATTATATATAACTTTTAGTTTGGTTGGTATTGATATTGTTGTCTAAATAGGAGGATGTGAGTTCGAGCGCACTAAGCACGTTTATCGTTCTAATCAAATGTGGGAAGGAATTATGGATGGTTTTAAAATTTGTATTAAAAAATAAACTAGAAAAAAATATATTTAAATTTTTTTTAAATGTAGCCTTTTACACAGGTGGTTTTTTTTTATTTTTGTATTAATATATGAAAATGAGTTTAGGTAATTCTCAATTGCATTGTTACACATGTCCAATAAATAATATGTATAGATTATGTGATATTATTTATGACTATTTTTGTACCACATTTTTGGAGTATAATATTGATTTTAGGTAAAAGAATTTTTTTGTAAGGAAGTTAATTGATGAAATGTTAAGTTAGTTGTTAACATCTTTGAACATTTTGAAATTGAAAATTGATGATATGTTTATAGGAATTGGTGTTTGGGAAGATCACAAATGAACAATTGAGCAATTTGCATTTATGTAAATATGAGGAATTGGAGCAAGATCAAATGTCATCACAACATCATCCCCTACCTATTTGCTTTCCAAATCTGATTCTAATTGATATCTTGGAATGTGAAAGTTTGAAATCTCTCTTTCCAATTATTGTTGCTCAAGGTAGCTCTAAAAAATTAAATGCGCCCAATTTGCAAACTCTGAAGATAGAGAGTTGCTTTGGGATGGAAGAAATAATTCAAGACTCACAAATATCAACTATAAGCTTCCAATGCCTAAGGGAATTACAAGTTACAAAATGCAATAAATTGAAATTTCTCTTCCCAATTGGTGTTGCTAATAGTCTTGGGAAATTGCAAACTCTGAAGATAGAGAGGTGCTTTGGAATGGAAGAAATAATCCAAGACTCACGAGTATCAACCATAAGCTTCCAATGCCTAAGGGATGTACAAGTCAGAGAATGCAATAAGTTGAAATTTCTCTTCCCAATGTGTGTTGCTAATAGTCTTGGGCAATTGCAAACTCTGAAGATAGGGAGTTGTTCTCAATTGCAAGATATAATCCAAGGACCAGAAGTGTTAATTTCAACGGCTCAAGGTCTTGCACTACTGAATGAAGTTGAGTTAATTAATTTGCCTCAATTGAAAGGAAAGGATAAAAATGGCATCGTGCTGAAATCGCCATCTTTGTAAGTGTTAAAAGTGAGAGATTGTCCTCAATTGACATCTTTTATCGTTTCAACTAATATACAAGTAAGACCTTTCTATATATATGATTTATTAATATTTTCACCTTTTGATTTTTTTTTTGTATAAAATAAATAAATGCTTGTATTACTCTTTAAAAAATAGTTTTCATTTTAGAATTTTGGTCTAAAAAGTAATCTAAATAAACCTTTTAAGTAGTTTAGTTAATTACAATACCAATTAGTAACATAAATAACATTTCAACTGAATACTTTTATAATCTATATGAGAAATATATATTATTTATGTTTCTTATATATATATATATATATATTGCAAACACTATCTAGTACTACGTAATATTATTTATGTTGTGTTTTTGCACCATAGTTTTGGAGATTTTTTTTTGTAATTTATGATTATTTTAATAAAATGATAGGTGTGAAGTGAATGGCTTTCATCACTTTGAAATTCATGATTGATGATATGTTTGTAGGTATTGGAGTTCTCGGGGATGACAGAAAAGAAGCAAATAAGCAACGTGACAGTCCCTGAGAGGAGAGGAGGAACATCAACATGTACGGAATATTTAACCTTAATGTATGAGATCTGCTATTCTGATAGACTGATTTGAGTATTAAGAAAATTGATACTTATGAATTGACTATTTTGTATTAATATGTATAGCATCTATATATGAGCATGCAAGACATGTTAATTCTGTAATATCTATTTATCTGATATCTATAACAGTATATAGGGTGGGATCATATACGTGGAGGAAGTGTTCTGTGAGCTAACATTTCACCGATATATTAGCAGGCTGGCTACAAGCTATTTGATAAGTGTCGTATAGACACTATGTGGTGTGTAGGGACGGGTGGGTGTTTTATACCCCACATAGTATGTTGAATGGTCAAAATTGGTTGTAGATGATAGAGATAGGACTTTGCATATCTGCATGACTATGATATAATCTGATTCTGTTAAGGACTATGCCCGTATCTGTTCTGTTATGTGAGAAATATGAATTTTTTTGTATTTATGTTCTCCGTTGAGTTGGGCACTAAGTTTTGAAAACTCATATATATTTGTCTGATTTGTACAAGTAATCTTCAGGTATGGAAACTGTTTTAGTTAATAGTTTAATTAATTTTCTGGATTTTCTTTGAGATTTTTGTAATTTTGGGACTTTCTAAACTGTTTTGTTTATAATTCTAGATTTGGATGCATTTTTTTATTCATACCTTACGTCGTTTTACAAAACAACGGTTTCACACAGTAAATGTTTTTAAAAATACAAGTTTGGGTTTCAAATACAATAACTTTCAAACTTTCACTACAAAATTACGTTTTACTTAAAAAGACAAACAAATGACGATTTTACAAAAGAGTATAAAAATATGTTTTCCTAAAATATGGACTCTTTTAGTAACAATAAACACGAGAAACTTTAACATGATAGGATGGATTTCGAAACCTTTCTTAGTAACATCTCCAGATTCAACCATAACGTCTAGGCTGGGTTCAGGGTGTTACATTAGGGGTGATGAATCCTATGATGGATTCTGTCGTTTGATTTTTATTTTATGTAATAAATACTTAGTTTCTTGTTCTCAATTATGTGTGCTTAATTCTTGATTTAATATTTCTAGATTATTAATCCATGTTTGAAGTGCTTAAATCGAATACTGAATAGATCCTGTTTCAGAGTAGATCTTGCGTAATTGAGTGGAGTTGCATGCAATTCTAGAAATATGACAACATAAATCTACTGAATTAGAGTAAAATCTAATAGGGGAATCCATAGCACGAGTTAATGTGATAATAGGGGTTTTAATAAGAAAGAAATTTCAAGTAATTAACTTATAGTCAGTTGCTCTTATGCTCAAAAGAGATATTAGCATAATTTAAGGATTTCTATAAATCAAGATACTAACTAAAGAAATTGTGTAATTTAGATTGGTAGTGATAGATGAAATCTAAGTGAATTCTTTCCTGGATATTGTTTTGTTTCTTGATTATTATTCGATTATTTTTGTGTTTTGTTCTTTGTCGTGTCAGTTGGTTAATTAATTTAGTTAATTTTAGTATTTAATCAATCACTCCAATTATTTAGTTAAATAATAGAAAGACGATAATTACTAGCATTTATAGTTCTTGTGGGAACAATATCTTTACTTATCATAACTATACTATTAATTAAAAGGTGCACTTACCTTAGTCAAATTTTAGTTAATTTTATAACGCATCAAATGGCCAAAATATAAATTTATTAATAATTTAACGATTTGATTGTGATCTACCCATAAAACTATTGAGACCGTTAATAACCATTGTTTAAAATTTTCTAAAAAGTGATGCATTAATAATCATTATTTTGATTCCTGAAAAAAAAAAAAAACCAAAATGACAATAGAAAATTTTCTGTAAAGCTCAACTTTTTGTTGAAGATACCCAAATCCATGATTTGCTATGAAATTTCAAAAAAGCATATTCTTATTCATTTTTAATTTTGAAGAAAAAAAACTTGTTATATAACATAAATATTGGGAATTTATCTCTAGAATTTGGAGAATAATAGAAAAATCACTTTGAATAAAGAAAACTCTATCTTCATTTCTGATAGCAAATGAAAAATAAGAAGAAAAAAAAAAAACCATATTTTCTTGAAAGACGCTTCAAATGAAACAAATATGAAAAACATAGATGTATTATTTTGCAATGGTGAAAAAGTGAAAACTAGGGTTTTTTACCCAAATATTACAAAAATATTAAAAATATACTTTTTATTTACCAAAATAATACAAATATTTTTTATTTACCAAAATAATACAAACAGAAAAAAAACACTGAAAACGAAAAAAACAGACAGCAGGGTGTGGGGCCCATAGGCGGCACCAAAGGTGCCCGTGGTAGAGGCGGCACCTAGATGGGACTACTCAGGCAGTGTTTTTTTGTCTTTGTTCGTATTTGGGACCATTATAATGGTCCCTAGGGTAGCTAAGAATGAAGTTGCGAGAAAGAAGAAGAGAAAAAGAAAAGAAGAGAAGAAGAAGAAGGGGAAGGGGGCGCACCAGAGGGAAGAAAAAAGAAGTAGAAGAAGAGAAGGAGAAGAAGAAGAGGGAGGGAAGGAAAAAGAAATAAAAAAAATAAAGAGAGATAATTTTTTTTAATAGAGTAAGTAATGGTATAAAGGATATTTTTTTTATTTTTGTTGTTATTATTATAATGTGATTGGTTTTGATTTAATTGAGTTTTAATTTTAAATTTATTTTTTGTAAGGTATTATTATTTGATTAGAAAGAGATCTTAAGGTATGTTTATATTAATCTATATTTTCATTCAGTCATAATTTAATTTTAATTTTTATGTTATGTTTATTCTATGTTTTATTATTTATGTTAGTACATTATTATTTTATTATTTATGTTATTATTTATGTTTTATTATCTATGTTCTGTACATTCTATGTTTTATTATTTTATGTAAATTATTTGGTAAGTGTATTTTATGTTGATTAGATATAATTTTTATGAAATTTATTTAGTATTTTGTAATGAGATTTGTTTACAAAAATATTATTAAAAAAACCAAAAAAATTTATAAAAAATAAAATACGAAAGGAAATAAAAAAAGAAAATAGTATATTTTTTGAAAGTAATAAATTTTGAAAAAAAGAAAAATACGAATAAAGGGCCCAAGTAACGGTTTTTTACTAAATTTATATAAAAAACCACTAAAATAATATATTTCAAACATTATATACTAAAATAATATAAAATAATGAAATACGAAAATAGTATATTTTTAAAAATTAATAAAATCTGAAAATAAGAAAAAAACGAAAAAAGGACCAAAGTAACGGTTTTTTACTAAAATAATACATTTCAAACATTATATACGAAAACAATATAAAACAATATAAAATAATAAAAAACAAAAATAGTATATTTTTTAAGTAATAAATTCTGAAAATAAGAAAAATACGAAAAAGGGCCAAAGTAACGGTTTTTTTACCAAATTTATATAAAAAAACACAAAAACAATACATTTGAAACATTATGTACTAAAATAATATAAAATAATAAATTATGAAAATAGTATTTATTTTGGAAGTGATTTTAATCCGAAAATAAGAAAAAATACCAACAAATGGCCAAAATAACGGTTTTTTACTAAACTTATATAAAAAATATTAAAATAATACATTTGAAACATTATGTACTAAAATAATATAAAATAATGAAATACGAAAATAGTATATTTTTAAAAATTAATAAAATCTGAAAATAAGAAAAAAACGAAAAAAGGACCAAAGTAACGGTTTTTTACTAAAATAATACATTTCAAACATTATATACGAAAACAATATAAAACAATATAAAATAATAAAAAACAAAAATAGTATATTTTTTAAGTAATAAATTCCGAAAATAAGAAAAATACGAAAAAGGGCCAAAGTAACGGTTTTTTACCAAATTTATATAAAAAACACAAAAACAATATATTTGAAATATTATGTACAAAAATAATATAAAATAATAAATTATGAAAATAGTATTTATTTTGGAAGTGATTTTAATCCGAAAATAAGAAAAAATACCAACAAATGGCCAAAATAACGGTTTTTTACTAAACTTATATAAAAAATATTAAAATAATACATTTGAAACATTATGTACTAAAATAATATAAAATAATAAAATACTAAAATAGTATCTTTTTAAAAGTAATAAAATACGAAAATAAGAAAAATACGAGCAAAGGGCCAAAGCAACGGTTTTTTACCAAATTTATATAAAAACACAAAAACAATACATTTGAAACATTATGTACTAAAATAATATAAAATAATAAAATACGAAAATAGTATTTATTTTGGAAGTGGTTTTAATCCGAAAATAAGAAAAATACGAACAAATGACTAAAATAACGGTTTTTATTAAATTTATATAAAAGACACTAAAACAGAACATTAGAAACATTATGTACTAATATAATATAAAATAATAAAATATGAAAATAGTATATTTTTTGAAAGTAATAAAATTCGAAAGTAAGAAAAATACGAACAAAGGGCCAAAGTAACAGTTCTTTTACTAAATTTATATAAAAAAAACACTAAAATAATAAAACATTGAAATTAAAAACAGAAATTTATTTTGAAGTTGTAGGTTTCAGAATGGCTCAATTCCTTAAAGACGATCCTCATATATCTGATGCGGCTAATAATATGGTAATATATTATTATTTGTTAATTACGGGTTCTATTAAAAAAATATATACTTAATGTACAGAAGTAAATCATATTATCCTAATATTTATTTTCTGTAATTTAACATTATCAGGGTTCGTACTGCGTATTAAGGGGCCAGGTGAACGGTATAAGATATCCCCCGGATGAATGATTGATGCCGTACTTAGAGCAAATTGGATTCGGGTCAGCGGCATTGATTCGGACGTTCGACTTGCGGTACGATTTATTATCTGCACTAGTGGAGCGATGGCGCCCGGAGACCCACACTTTTCATTTTCCGTGTGGGGAGTGCACAGTGACTTTAGAGGACATTGCACTGCAGCTTGGGCTCCCAATCGACAAGAGTCCCGTAACTGGAGTAAGTGCATTTGCTGAGCTGGCTGCACTATGTTATAGCCTACTAGGAGACTCGCCCGAGCCTGACGATGAGGAGTCAACTTTTTCGGGCCTATAATATGCATATTATAGGGGGAGTACTGATGCCCGATTCAAACAACAAGAAGGTTCATATCATGTACTTACCCCTATTAGCTGATTTGACTAGTGTTCGCTCATATAGCTGGGGCTCGGCAGTTCTAGCAGTGTTGTATTGGGAGCTTTGTCGGACGACAAAGCCTGCTGTCGTAGACATGGGCTGATGTCTTACATTGTTGCAGTCCTCGGCACTTTATCGGATGCCATTCTTGGCATCAGTTAGTCACCAGCCATATGTATATCCACTAGTTAATAGGTGATAAAATATAACTTCTCATTAATTGACAATTTTTTTACGATAATATTGTAACGATACTATATTGACTTGAAATTTGTTTTCGTAGGTGGAGTATTTATCGGGGTATCGGAAGGTCGTACACTATCCCGATATACCGTCTGATGATCGAACAGCATGCCGGGGAAGGGGTAAGCTATTCTAATATTTGTGACATGTTACTTTCTATATATTAGTCACACCGTGTAAATTTATAACAATGTTATTAATCATGTAGTTTATATGGATGCCATATCATACACCCGGAATTGCAGCTATTATACCATCCTCTGTCTACGTTGATTCTCATATGTGGTGCACTAACGCACCAATTCTAAGTTTCAACGTAATAGAGTGGTACTATGGCGATCGAGTGCTACGACAATTCGGCTACGTCCAATATATCCCAGATCCCCCATGTGAGGTGGGGGTGATTCACGGCATGAATAGGAGAGGGAGACCGTAATTAAATTGGGGGGTTAAGCACCAAAAATTTATTGCGCTGTGGAATAATCAGATGGCTCGGATACCTCAGATGATTATGGCTTTCGACTTGCATCCATCAGTAGAGTACATACAATGGTACTCTAGTTTCGGAAAGCCATATATACTTGAAGGCCAGTCGACTGTAGTCCCCCCGCATATACAGTGACATGGTGCATACAAGCCAGTGGCGGAGCCTGATCCCGAGCCTGATCCAATGCCGGAGCCAGAGCAGGAGCCCAACCAATCACATTCACATTCAGATTCACATTCGTATCATCTAGATTTAGTATGCATTGACTATTTCCCGAGCTCATCAGGAGGCGGATACGAGTTTGATATGTTTGAATCGTGCCCACCGCAGTACAACACTCCCGGCCCTTTTCAACTGCATCATGGCACTCCTTCCGGCTCAAGTTCATCAATGCCGTTCGACCCACATGATTTTTCTTCCATGTTTACCACACCCCTACCTACGGCTCAAGAGGATGTTGGTCATGGTGATCACCCAGAACGTGAACGTCGACCTCCGCAGAGATATACCCCTAGGACCACACCATCAAACCATCAATTTTAGGGGTTTCTTGATGTTTTGATATTACTGTAGTTAGTATTTTTTTTATATTATAAACTTTGTACTTTTTGTCTATAAATTTAATTAGATTAATTGGAAGTTTAAAAATTTTAACAAAATTTGACCATAACGCAAAGTATATTAATTACAACATTACACCATTACAACATTACAACATTACACATAACAACTTTGCAATTTTTTTTAATAAATTAAAAACACTACAGCATAAGCTCAATTCTGACCCGATCGTGACGATTGTCTAACATGGTAGTTTTGCTGCGGGCATTTATTCCGACTATGACCAACTAACCTGCATACTCCACAACGCTTACCATCGGATTTCTCCGTAATGTCCATTTCATTATGGATTCTGGATGATTGTGGATTACCTCTTGGATTCCTGCGTAGCCCTCTGTCTGGGACAAGCTCGAAAGCCGTCGGAGGCACCTCCCACGTAGAGAGGTCAGGCATGACGGGGAACTCATTTTCTCAGACACGCAATGTGCGCTCAAGCATGTACACATCATCGATAAATTATTCAACATTAAGGTTCACTTTAGCACACACTGCCACGACATGCGCACATGGATAATGAAGTGTTTCGAACCTCCTACATTTGCACTGTCTGTTCCGGAGATCAACTCCATATGACCTAGGTGGTATACCAGGTCGACGACCGATGGTCTTCGTAACTCGAAACGTTTCCAGACATCGTGAATATATTTCTACATTCATTGACCTCGCTATCTGACGGTTTGTAACCATTGCATCCCTGATATCTTCGACAAACACGTGTCTTGCCTCCATCTGCTCAACTTGTTGCTGACCTATTCTTGGCATCAAGATAGCCAACTTGTAAAATCTAGCCGAGAAGACAGATGCAATCGGAAGATGTTATGTTTTCAATAACACAGCGTTGACTCCCTCCACTAAGTTTGTGGTCATTTGACCATAACGAAAGCCCTCGTCAAAACTTTGAGCCCATTACCACGGCTCCATTGTACCCAACCATTGTCAAAAAGATGTGTTTGTTTGACCCTCCATGTCATTCTCAAGTCGAATCATTCTTTGACGAAAAATATATGGCTCTAACTCGTATGCTGTATACATATTAAGAAAAGATATGTTCCAGTAACTCAATAACATAAAACATTACAACTTATATTGAAAAGATAATGTTATCATTTACCCATTGCCATTACTTGTCTCTTCCAGTCCGCATTCTTATAATCTCGATGGAAGTTAGTTGCAATGTGACGAATGCAATAAATGGATCTCCATGGCACACCGAAACGCCTAATTGCGGCAATTAAACATTTCCCTCTATCAAAGATAATGCAAATATTATCGTTGCTGATAACATACCTCCGCAGATTGGTAAGGAAGAATTCCCAAGATTCTAAGTTCTCCTTATCAACGATGGCAAATGCTATCGGGAGTACGTTCCTATTACCGTATTGAGCAATCGCAAGAAGTAGGATCTATGTATATTTTCCATATAGCCAGGTCCCATCCACCTGCGCAAATGGCTTGCAGTAGGGAAATGCCCGCACATATGGATCAAACGTCCAAAACATCCAATGGAAAATTCTTTCCCCCGGCTGTACTTGGTCGTTTGGGCCGTAATAAAGTCTTGTTTGTAACTTAATCACAGTCCCCGGTATGTACTCCCGCATAGCAGTTATCCTTCCTTTTAGCTCGTTATACAAGGAATCGTAATCCCTATAAAATTATTCCACGCCATCTGTTTAGCTATCCACGCCTTCCAATATGATACTCGATACTAGAATCGTGTTTGCATTTCGGCAATCAGTACCGAAACTTTAATGGTTGGCATGTCTTTCACCATCGGCATGATACACTTACAGATAGTTTTCGAATCAAGTTTTCGGAGACCGTCTGTCATACGTGTTGATGTGCATGTGTGAGGCCCAACAAATTTTCGTATCTCCCACATCTGCGAATTTTGAATGAATGCAGCTCGTACCTGCCAATTGCAGTCTTTCGCTGCCTTCTAACACTCCCCAATATATACTGTCGATGTAGACACTGCGACTTTGTAATCCACTGATATATTCATGTTATACTGTTTAATAGCAAATACGCACCCTTCTTTATATTTGAATCTCTGGCCTACGAATAACTCCACATGATCAGAATTTAAGGCCAGCCGGTGAGCAGGAAGTATTTCAGGGTACTCTAGGAACTCAGCTACACGCGCAGCGTCGGGGTGTATGACCGACATGTGTGGCCTAGTATTATTGTGTATTATAGTACGTCGCATCTGATTCTCGACCGAAGACGCGTTAATGTTTCCACCGTTATTCACACCTTCATCGTCAATATCATCAGGTACATCGTCCACATCGGGATCACTCTCACTATCTACCTCTTGATCATAATGATCGCTACCGTCGTATCCATGACCACCAACCACATCAATTTCGAGTGTAATATTGAGATTGATTTCGATCCCACCTATATTCGATTCACTATCAATGTACGATATTAGAGCCCCAATGCACGGTTCTTGAGCTCCATGTTCTTCACCATATGCATTGACATCTTCATTTTGCTCTATACCGGCTAACTCAGCAAATAAGTGAATCGATGCATTTTTCTCACTCTCATTCCCACATTAAAGATCGATCATTATCTCCATGTCTTCGTCGTCTACAAGTTCCATTTCGGTGAATTTGATCGGATCTGTCGAAACTGGAAACTTGTAGAAAATTCTTGATATCCTTCTCCCACAACGTCTAACAATTTTTGCATTAATCATTTCCTTCATATCATCGAACAAGATATTTCTATTAAATCTCATTGCTATTTGTTGCCGACATTCAAATATGCATCCAACAGTTGTTGTCAATATGATTCCATCAAAATAAATGCATATGAAAAACTTATCATCCATCTTCAATATTCAATCTTTTAAAGAATAAACAAAATTTCAAAATATAATTTCGAACAATAAATAAATTACTTAAATAAAAAAATAATGTTTCAATATGCAGTTTTTTTCATTCATAACCTCATACTATTTTAGTTATCATTTTGTACATGAACAACATAATAACAATATAATCTATTATTTTAATAACTAACAATATTAACTAAACTAATAATAAAAAAATACAAAAAACATAATAATAATATAATCTATTATTTTTTAAAAAAATTACCTTATTTTTTCTTTTTTTCTTCTCTTTCTCTCTTTTTTCTTTCTTTTTCCAGTGCCCTCTTCTTCTTCTCCTTCTTCTTCTTATTCATCTTCTTTCTTTTTTTTTCTTCTCATTCATATAGATGTGAATCTAAAATTGAGAGTGGAAATTTATGTGGGAAAAAGTTGTGTGGGTGCCGCCTGTGGCAGTGGCACCATTAGTGCCACCTCTACCACAGGCACCTTTGGTGTTGCCTGTGGGCCCCACACCTTGCTGTCTGTCTTTTTTTCGTTTTTAGTGTTTCTTTTCTGTTTGTATTATTTTAATAAAATAAAAAAATATTTGTATTATTTTGATAAATAAAAAAATATTATATTATTGTAATATATTTTTAATTTTTTTGTATATTTAAGTAAAAAATCCTGAAAACTACGTTACAAATTTGACCCAAAGACTTTCACGCTTCTCTAGGTCGTCTCCTCTCTTGCCCTATCAAGTCTTTAATTGCAAAGCAAATGCATGGGGCCGTTGGCAAACCAACCGCCAAGTTTAATAATGTTTCCTGTTTTTGAAAAACAAATATTTTTGGAAACAATAAAATTTTTAACTTTTGAAAAAAATATTTAGCTGAATTTTTTACTTAAAAAAGTATTTTTTTTCTTGAAAATAACACTAAATGAAACATAAATTATATTTGAGAAAACCAATTACTCATAATTTACATCTAATTTTGCAAATTCTCATAATTACACAAATCCCTTTTGGTTGTTTTGTAGTAAGAATCTTCTCGAAAGTAATTTTTCTTAGGGCGATAATTGTGGTACGATTTATCTTGTAATTATAGTAATTAATTTTGTTTTTGTTATTGTTTTTAATTTTATCGGAGATAAATATATTGTTGATTTAAAAATATTTTAAATTTAAAATGAATATTATAGAAATAAATATTCTAAAAAACTTTATTTTTGAGGTTTTTGCAGTTTTTATGAAAGTTTTATCTTCATTTTTTTTAAACTTTAAAAGTTGTGTAACATGATTTTATTTAATTTTAAAAATTTTAAATTAGTAAAGGTAAAATTATACTTTAGCTCTCTTTAAAATTATAAAAATTTAATTTAATCCTTTAAAAATTATAAAGATATAAACTATAAAAAATTAAAGTTTCATTCGCCCCCTGAAAAATTGTTCTGACTTCACCCCTGTTACCGACTGTTTGGTTAAATTGAACTAAGAAGGGATAACAAGTCTCCAAGTTTGTTTGCTTATTTGTTTGTTTCACCAAAAAAAAAAAAATAAAACTTAGTTTTTACGAAAATTTTATTGTCCACTTTTTTTAAAAAAATTCCAGTTCTACTTCATTTTTATTTTTAATTTTGAAAGTTATGCAACGTGATTCTATTTTTTAAAATTTTCATTTTAAATTTAGCAACATAAGATTTAATATGTCATTTAATGATTGTAATAACAAAAGGACCTAATTGATATAGCATCAATAATTTAGGAATGTAATTAAAACAATTTAAAGATTTTGAACCAATTTAAAATGATGGTAATAATCGAGGGATGTTTGATAAAATTAACTCTTTTCAAATGGTGCTAATTATTAAGTTTGATTCAGGACAAAGTGAAAAAGTGAAAAACCGAGTAAAAAGATAACCCAATGACTTACCTTTTTCTAAGTCCACTGACATGCCTTGTTGGCCTTTTTTGCAAACCAATCAGTACTAACTTCATTAATTTAGATCCCAATATTGCTGAAATCTCATAACACAAATCCTTTGGCTACTAAATCAAGAAATCCCAGTTTGTTGAATTATCCAGGCAGATCGACTTCCATTTCTTTGTGAAGGAGTTCAACCTTGATTTCTATTTCTATTTTGTTTTTGTGTTTTTATTTCCCTTTCCTTAAACAAAAAAAATATCTTCAAGTTCTTTTGCTCAAAAAAAGAAAAGAAAGAAGCCCAACCTTGAAATCCCTTTTGATTGATTTGAAGTAGTAAGAATCTTCTCAACACTAAGTGTAGTTTGATTTGGAAGTTCCCAAGTGAGGTAAATCTATTTATATTTGTGTTTATATATATAAATTAAACTTTTTTACATAGTTTTTTGATCTCATCTTTTTATGTTCTTCTTGAAGCAAATCAGAGGCAAAGAGTGTTCGGATTTTTTTATTTTGACGATCAAATTCATGGAGTTACAACTTCATATTGAAGTGGTAAGTGGATATGTTTCCATCATTGTTATAACTAATTATTTGTCTTTTTTTATTTATAACTATATCACATTACACGTGTATATGATTTTATTTAGGGGTTAAATCGAGTCGAAAAATTTTAAATTAATCTAATTGATGAGTCTTATTTTAGCGTCCTATTTCGATTTAAAACTTTCTCGAATTGCGTAGTGAAATAAAATTCATATCAAATTAAAATATTATTACAGTATAACTAATTATATATTAAATCACTTAAATTTGAAACCTTATATATTTAAAATTTTTTGAAAGCAAAATAAATAAATTTCAATCATTAATTAATTTATTTAGCTCACAAAATTATTATTTTAATTTTTTTAAATTATTAAAAAAATTGAAAATTTTATAAATATTTTGAATTTTTAAAATTATTTTAATTCTTTTTGAAAGAAACCAAATTGCTCTTTTTCAATATTGATAAGGATTAAAAAGGTTTTTACACCAATCTATTATTCGAATTGTAAAATTTAAATCGATTTAGTTAACTTAAAATTCAACTTTTTCTAAATGAATTAACAAAAATAAAAGAAACAAAATGAAATAAAAGCTATAAAGTTCATTTCATTAAATAAAATAGAGAAACCAATTCTATATGGTCTATATCCACTAGATTTAATAACAAACGGAAATATTTTACATTAAAAATATATTTATAAAAATATATTTCAACTGGTTTTGTGCTTGATTTTTAAATATTATTTTTAAGTTGTTTTATTTGAATATTAAATAAAAGTATGAAAAGATGAAGATACCCTTATGTTAATATTAAAATAATATTAATTATTTTTTAAAGTAAAGATATTTTAATTATTTTACGAGCGAGTTAGTATCTAATTGACTCGTGATACTAACTTAATCAAACATGTTATATGTAATATATAATATATATAATCTATCATCTATAATCTATAATCGATATATATGATAGTGAGTCATGGTGTCACTCTCAACTCAATACACTAAATTTAGTGGAGATAAAAACTTAACAATTACTATGGGGTAGTTTTTAGTTTTAATTTTTTTCAAATTTAAATAAATTAATAAAAAGTACATAGATTTAAATAGAGAGAGTTTAATTAATTTTAAATTTAAATAAATTAATTTTAATCTTTAGAATTATATTTATATGTGTAATGAAATATATCCTTCCAATTTATAATTGTATATATGATTTTATCAACTAATATGAATTGATAAAATGAAATAGAAACTTCTCATCTAAGTTGCTTTCCTTTGTACTTTTCTACCCAATTCTATACATTACTTGTATTTAAAATTCTAATGTATAAACTTGTTTTTGGTTTGGTATCATATCAATGTGAATGTCTGTATAATATTGTTTTTCTCTAGTTTTCAAGTCATGTTTTTTTTATTAAGTTTCTAATAATATTCACATTTCGTGTTATGTTTTCAGCTGGACTAAGTTAGAAGAAAAGCCTATTGATTCTCAGGCTTTGAATTCTTCTTCAATTTGAGCTTGTCAAGCATGGGTTGCGGATTTTGTGAGGCTGCTGTTTCGAACTCCGTTGGAACACTGATTGTGGACTGTATGGTGAAGCCGGTAGGACATCAACTTGACTATGTCCGTCGCTTTCGTGATAATGTTGAAAAGCTCCGAGAGAAAAAGCGTGAACTTGCAGATGCACGAAAGCGTCTACAACATGAGATTGAGGATGCTGAAAGGCAGCTTCTACTAATTGAAGATGATGTGCAGAACTTGCAATCAAGGGCAGACAAAACACTGTCGGATATAGGAACTCTGGAGGAGGAAATCCAACTGAATAAGAGGTGTCTCAATTGGTGTCCTAATTGGAGTTGGAGATATCAATTAAGTAAGAAAGCAATGAAGAAAATCCAGGATATCTCTGAGCTTTTGGAAAAATTTGGTCGACTTGGACCAGTCGGTTACCGTGATCCTACTGCCCTTCCCACTATAGACTTCCTATGTTCTAAGGAATTTGTGGTTTCGGAATCTTCGAAGGCTGCTTTCAATCAAATCATTGAAGCCTTAAAAGATGAGAATATCAACATGATTGGGTTGTGGGGGATGGGAGGGGTGGGCAAGACCACCCTGGCTCGTGAAGTAGGAAGTCAAGCTCCAAAACTGAATTTGTTTGACAAAGTTGTGATTACGACTGTGTCTCAAAAGCCTAATTTTGAGAGAATTCAAGATCAAATTGCACAATTCTTAGGCTTTGATATGAAGAATTATCATGGAAGAAGATCCGAGCAAGAATTATGGCTAAGGCTGAAGAAAGAACAGAGGATTCTCATCATCCTTGATGATATTTGGGAACCTATCAACTTAAAGGAGAAGATAGGAATTCCAATTGGTGATGATCATAAAGGCTGCAAAGTTCTTTTAACAACACGCCGTAAACGAGTATGTCAAATTATGGAGTGTCGATCGGTGGTACAACTTGACTGTTTGGATGATGATGAAGCTTGGACTCTGTTTGAAAAGAAAGCAGGTCTAGATGACTTCTCTGATGATTCTATTAAAACCCCAGCAAAGAAAATTGTTAAAAAATGTGGGGGTTTGCCTATAGCTATAGTTCCGCTGGCAAGTGCCTTGAAAGGCAAAACAAATCGTCATGAGTGGCAAGCTGCATACCAGAGACTCGAAGGTCGTAGATTGACTGAAATAGAGGATGTTGATGAAAGAAATGCCTATGTAATTCTTGAGGCGAGCTTCGATTACTTGAAGGATTTGATGACCAAGAAATGTTTCTTGTTGTGCTCTTTATTTCCCGAAGATCATGAGATTTATGTGGAGGACTTGGTAAGATATGCATGGGGACTGAAGTTGTGTAAATGCATCGACCCAATTAAATATGTTAGAAGCGAAGTGCTTGCATCGATTGAGATCCTCAAGAACTCTGGTTTGTTGCTAGATTGCAGTGAAAGGCATGTTAAAATGCATGATGTGGTCCGCCAATTTGCTTTGTGGATAGCATCTTCAAGAAAGGAGATTTCTTTTGGGACTGTTGAAACACTCCCGATGGATGAAAGTTTCAAGCATTACACAGCAATCTCCTTCGAAACTGATCAAACGGATGAACTTCCTAAAGGAGTAGGTTTTCCAGACCTCAAACTTCTTTTACATGGTGGCAATCGTTTCATGGAAACTTCAGGCGAATTCTTTGAGGGTATGAAGGCATTACAAGTTTGTGCTTTGAATAAAAAATTGATATCTCTAGCTGCATTTAAGTTTCATATGAACCTTCGAACCTTGTGTTTGATTAATTGTGAACTCTCTGACATCTCGATGCTTGGGAAGCTGAAGTCACTTCATATTCTCTCTTTAAGTCGATCTGATATCATTGAATTGCCGGCTGAAGCTGGTGATCTAGAAAATCTAAGACTGTTGGATTTGTCATATTGTTATAACCTTGAAGGATTCCCTCCTAATTTATTACGAAGATGGTCCAATTTAGAAGAATTGTACTTGCATGGTTGTAGTTCATTAAAATGGGCGACTGAGAATTCAACTAAAAGGGAAAGCTACTCCAGCCTATCAGAGTTGAATTTATTGCCAAAGTTGGTTGTAATATCATTGGATATTTCTTCTGAACATCTTCTAGATGGCTTTGTGTTTCGTAGATTATGGAGCTTTGATATTAGCATTGGCATAACAAGAAAATCGTGGATCCAAAAGAGGGACCTTGAAACTTATCCAATCTCAAGATCTTTGAGAATTGTTAAGTCTGTAGATGCATGCAAGCAACTATTTGAAGATGTAGAATCTCTTCAATTGATTGCTGTGGAGGGTCACCTAAACCTTATTCCGAGCTTGGACTTGGGATTTAGTAAGTTGACTTCTCTAGATCTTTACCTGTGCGGCTCTATGCAATGCCTAATTGATGCATCAAAGCAGCAAGTGCCAATCACTACACTCTCTAATTTGAGAAGGTTATCATTAAGTCGTATGTTTGATTTGGAAGAGATGTGCAATGTTCCCCAGCCGCAAGGTTTTTTACAAAAGCTTGAAGAGGTTATAATTTCAGATTGTAATAAGATGCAAGTGTTATTCCCAATTGCTGAATTGAGGAGCATAGAACAAGAAGGGCCTAGTCGTCATCTAAGCCTCCAAAGTCTGAAGATTGTTGAAATAGAGGGATGCAATAATTTGAAATATATCTTCCCAATGTCAACTGCTAATAGCCTTGGGCAATTGCATACTTTGAAGATAAAGAGTTGCTCGCAATTGGAAGATATAATCGAAGACCCACGAGTGGCATACATATGTCTACTCCAAAGTCTAAGGGAAGTATGTGTATCTCATTGCAATAACTTGACATCTTTTTCCTTATTGTCCTATGGTCAGATATAGGGAAATTTGATTATGCTTTTCATTTCAGGTTTCCTTGATTGATTTGCCTCAATTGAAGGGAATGGATGTGAACATCATGCTCAAACAATTGTCATTGCAGGAGTTAGAAGTGCATGATTGTCCTCAGTTGACACATCTTATTATTTCGACTACGATACAAGTAAGACTTTTCTTTTTTTTTTTTATATTATTTATTTATTTATTAAATTGTTTCTTTTTTCCTTTAATAATTAGTTGTTTGAATATTTGTTTAAAAGATAGATTTTATTTTATAATTTTGGTCTAAAACTAATCTTAATAACCTTTTAACAAATTAGTTGATTATAATATTAACAACATCATCCCCTACCTATTTGCTTTCCAAATATGATTCTAATTGATATCTTGGAATGTGAAAGCTTGAATTCTCTCTTTCCAATTATTGTTGCTCAAGGTAGCTCTAAAAAACTAAATGCGCCCAATTTGCAGACTCTGGAGATAAAGAGATGCTTTGGAATGGAAGAAATAATTCAAGACTCACAATTATCAACCATAAGCTTCCAATGCCTAAGGGAAATAAAAGTCGCAGAATGCAATAATTTGAAATTTCTCTTCCCAATGGGTGTTGCTAATAGTCTTGTGCAATTGCAAACTCTGAGTATAGAGAGCTGTTCCCAATTGCAAGATATAATCCAGGGATCAGAAGTGTTCATCTCAATGGCTCAAGGTCTTGCACGACTGAATAAAGTTGAGTTGATTAATTTGCCTCAATTGAAAGGAAGGGATAGAAACGACATCGTGCTGACATCGCCATCTTTACACTTGTTAATAGTGAGAGATTGTCCTCAATTGACACCTTTTAGCATTTCAACTAATATACAAGTAAGACCTTCTTATTTATATTATTTATTAAAATTTTCACTTTTTGATTTTTGTATGTATAAAATAAATAAATACTTGTATAACTCTTTAAAAAATTGTTTTCATTTTAGTCTAAAAACTAATCTAAATAACCCTTTTTAAGTAGTTTAGTTAATTACAATACCAATTAGTATAACATAAATAACACTTCAACTGAATACTATAATCTATATGAGAAATATATAAATTATTTACAAAGAATAAATAGTTGAGACCTTTTAATTTCATTTATATATATATATTGCAAACACTATCTAGTACTACGTAATATTATGTATGTTGTGTTTTTGCACCATATTTTTGGAGATTTTTTTTTGGTAATTTATGATTATTTGAGTTGAACGGTAAACTTTTTAAAAATTTGATTTCTTTGACCATAAAAGATTGAAAAAGAAATCTTGTGCTTGTTCTTAAAAATTCAACATTAGTGTTCAAACTTTGATTTTAATAAAAGAAATTGTTAAAATAAAAGTTCCATGAGAAAATGAAATAATAAAATGATAGGTGTGAAGTGAATGGCTATCAACACTTTGAAATTCATGATTGATGATATGTTTATAGGTGTTGGAGTTCTCGGGAATGACAGAAATGAAGCAAATAAGCAAATAAGCAAATAAAGTATTACACTACATTTAAACAACCCCGTAGTTAAATAAGTTTCTATCTTATCATTTGAGCGCAACTCTAAAACATGGAAAATAAAGACACCAAGGGTATATTACAATCACCTACCTTTAAGCATACATGAGCTTTCCATCCCATCCATCACCGTTGTGTTTGCAAAACAATTGGTCTCCCTCAACCCAATGTTGGAAGTACCGTTAAGCAACAAGCTTAATACTCCACTAGCCTCTCCCCATTCATGTCTCTTTACAAGTCCTTCCAAAAGATTACAAAGTCTTTGCCGATTTTCCCAGCGGATATGGACTCTCCTCAGCGTTAGAAGAAAAGGCTTGGTTAATGATAATTTCAACCTTTTGTCTAGCTTTCGTTAATTTATTGCTCTTGGGTTCTTCTAAGCTACCTTCAAGTTTCTCCATTTTTGTTCTCTTAAGTCTTGCCGAAACAACTCAAGGTTTTGTGATGCGTATGTAACATAAATACATGTGATGATCTTTCCAACATATAAAAAAATTCCGACACAACGTGGGTAAGGACACGTGAATGATATGTGTCCAATTCTTCCGGGATTGCTATTGGCTTTTGAAGAAGAAGTGGTGGTGGTGAGGCTGACGGTGGTCACCGATCAGATGAAAAGCACTGAAAAGCAAAAAAGAAAAAACCAAAGATGCGTGACGATAAAAGCGGAACCAGTTGCGGGGAAGAAAAGAAGAAAAATGATATTTGGATTTTAATCTTATAATAACACATTAACCCAAATAAATGTGAATTAATCCATATGTTAAAAAAAGGATAAATTCCACTATTAGTCCCTCAATTATGTCTCATTTAATTAAAAAGTTACAATTTGGCCGCCGACATTTTCAAATTGTTTTTTTTTCACCCAACCATTAAATGTCTAAAAGTGACACTTTTGTAGTTAGTATAATAACTTGACTTCCTTATACAAGATTAAAGTCCATATGTACAAAGAAGCTAAGATATAAAGAAATTGAAGGTATATTCTGTATATTTTGGATTCTGTAAAACTTGACTCCCTTAGTCCACATGCATTGATTATATAATGAAAGCTAGGCCTAACTGCTGTTAACAGATTATAACAAACTACTAACTTGACTAACTGCCTAACCATCTGACTATGTGCACATATACACACTATAACAGAAAGTGATACACCTACCTCGATTAACCGACTCTCAGCTTGATGGGCTACCAAATCTCGTGAGTTTCGGCCCTGTGGGTTATCATTTTGTTTTCCAATCTTTGTTGACTTTGCGAGTAGTAGATTGTCCCAACATAACCACAAGATTTAGTTTTGATTCAGATAAATCAGTGCATGCCAAAACACAGGTACACGACTCTTCCAAACTCAATAATAAGCTTTAAAACAAAATTGATTTATGTTGGCTGACAATATTTTCAGTTTTGGAAAAGTGTCTTTGCTTTCTTCATCATCAATCACCAGAAGCAAACAGTAATAAATAAAGGTTTAATTTGTTTTGCAGGCATGCCAATTAGTTGATGAAATAATAGTGGAGGAATCTGCTACAGCTCAAGGAACTAGATGGCCAATTGGTAGTGATATACATTGTTTGAAACATATTTAAAGATGGTGGAATGAATAAGTCACTGCTCTAGTAGAGCTTTCTGAATAGGAAAATGAATGAAGTCAGTTCTATTTAAGGAGTTAATCAGTGTGAATGTTTAAATTGAATGCCATTTTTTGGTTATTACATACATACCACCTACTTTTTCCTTTTATTGTGAGAGAAGACAAATTTATTGAGCTGTAAGAAAAGAACAAAGTGAAGCATATGTGAATTCAGCTAATTAATCTGAAATTAAAAAAAAATAATGGAGTAACTATTAGAAAAAAGAATAAAAATAAGATCTTTGACAGAACTTACAATTATTTGTTTGAGTCTAATGTCTTACCCTTCAGCACATGAATAATATATACTTATCTAGAAAAAAATATCAACTTTATTAAAAGCAGTGCAAAATTGGTAGCAATATTCAATCTCGCTCTTAAATTATTATACTTCATGTAGTTAAATAAACTCTTATCTTGTAACTTCAACTTATGAAAGTTATTAATTTTAATATTAAAATAAAATTAACTTTAAATTTTAAACTAATTTACATTTTAATATTATTTTTATAGTTAAATAAACAATTGCCCCCACCCCACTAACCCAATGTTGGATGGGACCTCAGCAATCTCCATAAACTCCAGGGGCGCATTAGGGGTTTTCGCATTATTTAAAATGAGGAATTTTTTAATTAGTATTTTTAAAAATTTAAAAATTTTAAATTAGTAAAAGTAAAAATATATTTTATTATTTTTAAAATAATAAAATTTTGATTTAATCTTTTGAAATTTATAAAAATATAAACTATTCAAATGATAAAATTTTATTTTTATTATCATAAAAATTATAATTTAATTTCAACTCTCTAAATAATCTTCATACTTTACCAATCATAAAGTCACTTGTCGATCTCTACAAGCTTCTCAGTTTCTTATAAAATATATACAATTGCATTAAGAGATAGCTTCTCAATTTTCAAGAATAAAACTATTGAGACCGTGAATGATAATTCTGTAACTTGACTTTTTAAAAGTGATGCATTAATTATATATTATATATATTAACTAATAGTTAACATATTTTGAACTTTTATTAAAGCTCAATTTTGTTGAAGATGTCCAAATCCATAATTTCAACATTAGAATTTTTAAATTGAGATGTGTTTGGTTTATTTATATTCACGAATAAATTCGTTTATTGACTTGTTTATAAGCTCGTTTATTGAATTGTTTATTTATTAATGATATTTTCTTATAAAAACATAGAGTTAAAAATGAACAAAGCATTCGATGAACATGTTCGTGTATGTGTGTGTATTTATTTATACATTGTTTGTTTGTTTGCTTGTTTATTATTTATTAACATTGTTCGTTAACATGTTCAATTATATGCTAACAAACATGTTTGTTTATTGTTTGTAAACATGTTTGATTAAATTAAATGAACATGTTAGTGAACATTAAACAAACAACCATGAACATACATAATTTTAAATAAATGAACATAAATAAAAATTTAAAATTCTTAACGAACACAAATTACAAACTTAAAATAAACAAACGAACATAAACAAAGATTTGTTCATGTAAACACGGTTCGTTTACAGCCCTAATTGGAAATCAATTATTGAAATTTGAAGGAAAATATGAGAGCATAGATTTAATATTTCCAATTGTGCTTGAAAGGAGTAAAAATATGACCCAAAGACTTTCACTTTTTTGCCAAAAAAGAAAAAGCATGGGGGTGATTGGCAAATCAATCAGCACCAACTTCTTGCAAAGGAAGATTCCCCACTTCTTTCTTTCCAGTCCACTAAAACAAATCCACTCACGCAATTATTGAAACTTCAAGGAAAAAGTGAGAGCATAGATTTATTATTTTTTAATGGGTTAGTTGCATCAAATGATCCTCGTTCTAAATTAATTCATAAATTATAAATCATTTTAATACATATCTAAACTAATTAGGTTATACTAATTAAGTTTTTCTATTACTAAAACCATTAATTTAATGGTAAAATAAGCAACAAAGTCAGAATGTTAATGTCTTTCATAAATTATGCATAACTTTTATTAGTATAATAACAAATTTATCCCTCTATGTTTATGTATTTTGTTAGTTTGAATCAACAAATTTAGTCTCAACATTTCAAAAATATTGCGAGCTAAATTTGTTAAATCAGGACCAAATTGATAGTATGTATAAATTAGGCGAGCTAAATTTATTATTATACTGGTCAAATTTATGTAAAACTGATAAAAAAATTAACGTTGTGATTAATTATACGTTGTGATTAGTTATCTTTAGTTGCTCACTTTCGAAATTGACAAAATTAGATTGCTCCGACTATTTTAGAGGGATCAATTTGCTCAAAATCAAAATTGAGAAGGACTAGAGAGGTCATTTTACCCAGTTTAACCATTAAATGGCATGTTACAGACATAATTTAAAATGAAAATTTTAAAAATGAATATTATAATTGTTGTTCATCTTTTTTAATTTTAGTTTTACTTCCTTTTTGTTTTTAATTTTGAAAGTTATGCAACATGATTCTATTTCTTTAAAATTTTCAATTTAAATTTAGCAGCATAAAATTTATGTGTCATGTAACTATCGTAATAACAAAAGGACCCGATTGATATAGTATTGATAAATTGAGGATGTATTTAGAATAATTTGAAGTTTGGGGACTAATTTAAAATGATGGTGATAGTCGAGGGATGCTTGATGGAATTAACTCTTTCCAGACGGTGCTAATTATTAAGTCTGCTTTAGAACAAAGTGAAAAAGTGGAAAGCCGAGTACAAAGATGACCCAAAGACTGACCTTTTTCCAAGGCCTCTGGCATGCCTTGTTGGTCTTTTTTGCAAACCAATCAGTACCAACTTCATTAATTTAGATCCCAATATTGCTGTAATCTCCATTTTGCAAAGCCGAGGGATGCCTTGTTGATCTCCATTTTTGTTCTCTTAGGTCTCGCCGAAACAACTCAAGGTTTTGTGATGCGTATGTAACATATATACATGTGATGATCTTTCCAGCATATAAAAAAATTCCGACACAACTTGGGTAAGGACACGTGAATGATATGTGTCCGATTCTTCCAGCATTGCTATTGGCTTTTGAAGAAGAAGTGGTGGTGAGGCTGACGGTGGTCGCCGATCAGATGAAAAAAACCAAAGATGCGTGACGCTAAAAGCGGAACCGGTTGCGGGAAAGAAAAGAAGAAAAATGATATTTCGATTTTGATCTTATAATAACGCATTAACCGAATAAATGTGAATTAATTCCACATGTTTAAAAAAAGGATAAATTACACTATTAGTCCCTCAATTATGGCTCATTTAATTAAAAAAGTTACAATTTAGCCATTGACATTTTCAAATTGTTTTTTTTTTCACCTAACCATTAAATGGCTAAAAGTGACATTTTTGTAGTTAGTATAATAACAATTTCAGTCCTCAACTTTTAAATTTTTTTTGTCAATTTAACCCTAATTCTTTATAAAATTTATTTTTAAAAATTCAATATTATTTTAAAATAGAAAATTCTATATTAAATAGGTTGAAAATATTTATGTATTTTTTATTTAATATTAATATAGTTATTTGCATTTAATATTAATATTATTATACAAGAAATTTATTATTATATATTTTTTGAAAATATTTATGTATTTTATATATTCCTTTGATTTTTTTAAAAAAACTTAGAATCAAATTGAGACTATTTGTAAATTTTGAAGTTTAATTTTTTTAAATTGTGATTAAATCGATATAATATGTAAAAGTTGAGGACTAAATTTATTATAATATTTATTTTTCACACCCATCTGTTAGTGCAATTAATGGAAATGGAAAAAAAGAAAACAATGTCAATTAGTTGAGTGACCAAAAAAAAAAATATATAATTGGATGATCAAAAATTAAAGAAATCCATAATCGGGTGCCAAAAAAATCATCCATACTTAGTTGAGTTGAGTGTAGTTTAGTCTATACTGTTTTATGGAAATTTTATATGTTTTTTTAATTTTAAAATGGTAATAAAAAGGGTTACCATGTGTAATGGAAATCAAATATAAATTCTTAATTGACAAAAAAATGGAATACTAAATTATATATTAAAACCAAAATTAGATGGTAAATAATATATTAACCCTTTTTTTATTTCTTTTCTTCTCTCCCCTTCTTCTCGTCCAGTCCATTTTTCCTTCCCTCCCCCATTATCCCAGCTCAAATGAAAAGAAAAGAAAGAAAGGCCACATCTCGCTCAATGAAGGGCAAACTTTTACAATATATCATGTATTCTTGGTTAGTGTTGAAACTGTAAGAATCTAATAAGTAAAATAAATTAAACCTTAATTCTTTTTAAAAAAGAAGTTAAAATAAGAGTAACATAAGAAAATGAATGAATAAAATTGTTAAATCACTTTGAATACTTTGAAATTGATGATTGATGACATATTTATAGGTATTGGTGTTGTCGGATATGACAGAAAAGATAGTCCCTGAAATGGGAGGAGGCACATCAACAGGTATGGAATATTGAACAATTTCCAATTTTGAAGAGTTATTTGAATATCCTAGATATAATCTTTCAAGTCTGGAGATCCTATGGTTGTCCAATTGTGTAGGTTGAGTGTAACTTTCTGTGACGAATTGGAGCAAATAATTGAGAAGGATCAAACTCCATCACAATATCATCTCCAACCTATTTGCTTCCCTAATTTGAAGTGGATTACAATCGAGATGTGTGAAAACTTGGAATGTTTGTTCCCGAATTACTCTTGCTGATGGCGGCCTTCCAAAACTAGAAGAACTAAAGCTTAGCAGAGTCTCCAAATTAGAGCAGGTGTTTGAAGGAGATGAGGGAAATGTGAGTAAAGACGAAGAGAAAGTGATACACCTACCTCAGCTCCGCTCCTTAAGGCTTGATGAGCTACCAAACCTCGTGAGCTTCAGCCTGTGGGTTATCATTTTGTTTTCCCATCTTTGGTGAAGTTAGAAGTAACATATTGTCCCAACATAACCACAAGATTTAGTGCTGATTCAGAGAAATCAGTGCATGCCAAAACACAGATACACTACTCTTCCAAACTCAACAATAAGCTTTAAAACAGAAATTATAGTGGAAGAATCTGCTACAGCTCAAGAAACTGCATGGCCAATTGGTAGTGATATAGAATGGTGGACCAAAGAGGAATTTTAAAATGAATGGAGCAGTAAATGAAGTTATTTCTGTGTAAGGAGTCAATTTAAAAATTAAGCATTGTGAATGTTTAAATTGAATGCCATTTATTCGTTATTATGTATCACTTACTTTTTCTTTTTCTTGTGAGAGAAGACAGATTTATTGAGCTATAAGCAGAAAACAAAGTATGTGAATTCTGCTCATTAATCAAAGATTAAAAATAAAACCAAGATTTTTTACAAAACTTACAATTACTTGTTTTAGTCTAATGTCATACCCTTCGCCACTTGTCTAGAAATAAATATCAAACTTATTAAAAGCACTCTTCTGTTAACTTTGTTTAAATAAGTTTTAAAATTATTTTTGTGGTTATCTTATAATTTTAACCCATCAAAGTGTTTGATTTAAAAATTAAAATAACATTATTTTAAAATTTTAAAATAATTTAAATTTTATTGTATACTGATGTGAATTTAAAGAAAATAGTTTAACCATAAAGTTTCATCCCATCCATAGTCATTGTGTTTGCAAAACAATTGTCTCCCTATTGGTCGGGACCGCAGCAATCACTGCAAACTCACTTGTTCATCTCTACACGCTTCCCAGATCATAGAATTATTGCATAAGTTGGATCATAGAATTAAAGCTTAAAGCTCTTAAACCTTTTTGCTCTCTGTTTCTTTTCTCCTTGTTTCTTTTTTATTTTATTTTATATCATATATATATATTAGTTAATAATGATAATAATTAAAATAATTATGATAAATATCTTTTAATAACACATATTTTTATTACACTTGTCACTACTTAATTGGTTTACCACATAATATCTTATAATAATATTATTTAATTAATAAATATCTATTTAATAAATAATACAAGTATTACAATTGTATTATATACATTATTACACATGTATTTTATCTCCACCCTACATTTGTCATAAATCTAATTTATTATCGATTGAAAATATCATAATTGAATTATTTATATTATAAATATCTTTTACTAATAAATAATAATAAATAATACAAATGTACTCATTTAAATTAATACACTTGTATTTTATTTTTACCATTTATTTGTCTTATCTTATTTTATTTCATAATATAATAATATTTAATATAATTTATATTTACTTAAGAAAAATATTATATTTTTCAAATATTTGCCGCCTCAACTATTAGGAATGGTTTATTTACTATCTTGGTCCTCCTTTCTTTCGATTAATCTATAATTCAACTTTTGCCCCCTTCTTCAATTTAGTCCCTATTTACCCTAAATTAGACTAAAAAATTCACCTGATCAAAGCCTAATTAAACACATAACTAATTTCATAAATATTTTTAATAAATATTTAAGAACTCAATTTACTAAAACAAAGGCTCTACAACTTGCTTTTTTTTCGATGTACGTAAATTTTAGGTCATTACACGACACCTCATTTTTAACTCGATTATTTAATAATTTATCTTTAATTTATAATTTCATCTATTTAAAAGTATTTCTAACATTTCACTCATCTTTTAAATATTAATTTTATTTTAATTCTCCTAATCTCACCTGTCGAATTTAGTGATCTCACATCACTGTTCCGATATCACTGCAATTTAGGCTGTTACAAACACAATTCTTCTAACCCTATTTTTAGGATGTGACATATAATAAGTTGTTGTTTTGAAGTAGTGGTTAGGGTAGTGGCCAATTCCCTTGGCACATTACAACAACTTCAAATATTTCAAAACCCAAATTGTAAAAACAAATTATGTTCTGAATGTTTTCTCTTTTTTTTTTTTCTTATAATGAACAACATTTTCCCCTAATTTTCTCTCACTTTATCTATTTTTAAAAATTTTATCTGCTTTTATTTAATTATTTGAATTTTTTTTGTATCTTTAGAATTTTCTAAATTTTTAAAAAGAATTTACATTTTTTATCTTTTTATATAGAATGAGGGTCAAATTCATAGTCTGACCACGTTTGGTAAACTTGATGTAAAATAGTAGTGTTATGTTAAATGATGGGTAAAAGATAAGATGTTATTAATTAAGGTGTTTGCTTGTTGAAATTTGTGATATATATTACTTATGTGATATATGTGATATTATTTGTCGATACCATTTTTTTGAAAATATATGGGGAATCGACTTTGAATTTTGAAAATGAACAGGAGTCGCCACCGACCTTTTTTGAGGTGCGATCGGATCACCTTAAATTATTTCAATAAAACATTTTGAGTTATTAAAACAATTAATTTTGGTCTACGAAAATCAAAGAACGGGCTCGGGAGTCGGTTACGCACGAGGAAGGATTAGCACCCTCGATACGCCCAAAAATTGGTACCATGTTGATTAATTAATGTCTCAGTGTCGAATGTTTTGAAAATTCGAAAGAATTTAAAATACGATCCCTTTTATTAAAAACATTTGAATGTGTCGAAGTAAAAATCGAGGCTTGCTTATTTCAAAGAAATAAGAATACCGAACCTAATAAGTTAGGATGCAGCACATCAATTTCTTGAAATTAAGCTCGCTTTTTTTTGCTTAAAAGGTTTGTGCATTTAAATCAAGAAAGAATATTTAATTATTTCGAGTCGAATGAAAAACCAGAACCCAGTAAGTTAGGGCTCGATCTTTCAAAGTCTCAAAACGTAAAATATTACCTTAATTTTAAAATTCCTACCTCGAGACATTGAACGCCACATTCAGTAAGTTAGAATGTAACATTTCAAGGTTTCGAGAATAGGTTTTATTTGAATTCACGTGTTTTGATTTTGAAAGTGATACTCGATAGTTTGGGTTTAATGAGAAAAATCGGAACCTAGTAAGTTAAGGCTCAATTTCCTCGAAATTTCCCAAACACGAGTTATGCTTTTGGGAAGTATCTTTGAATGAAAATTTTTTTAACAAAATGGGTTTAGGCATGACTAAAATACAAGCATGAAATTATAAAGTACAAAGCAAAGAAATAACTCGCAAGCAATGTATTACATAATAAATCGTGATAAACGATAAAATGATGCACATAATAGCAACAATAATATAACATGACATCCTATGTAGATAGTAATATTAGAAGGCTAAAAACTAATTTAAAGGAAGTATGAGACAAATCAAAATAAATGAGAATTGAAAGATTATTAAAAATGAATGATTATAAAAAGTTTGGAGTCATAAGAATTCAAATAAAAAATTTTAGACAAGTCATATATTATATAATAAAAAGGTGAAGTCTTTAAAATAAATAAATCATATACTTATAAAATATGTGTATACATACCTTATATAAGATTCAAAATATTTACATAGTAAAATATAGAAAATATGTAAAAGGTGGCAAATACATAATATGAAAAATATAATATACATAATGTATAAAAATAGTATTAAAAATATATATATAAGTAATACACAAAAATATTTAACGAGAATATATATAATATATAAAAGGATATCAAAATATGCATGTGTAATACACTAAAATATTTATACATAATAATATTAAAGTATATGCGTGAAATAACAAAATAAGTAGTATGATATAAAAACGTATACATACTATATATATACTAACATACAAAAAAACAATTATTAATGCCATATATAAATACATACAAAAAAATATATAAGATACATGTATAATATATATATAGGAATATAGCATATATAAAAAGTACGACCTAAAAATATATGCAATATACAAAATATATATGTATTAAAAATGTATATATATGTATAATAATGTAAAGGAATGTATATAACATACATATAAAAGTATAGTATATGAAATGTAACTTTAAAATACATAGACGCAATATATGAAAGATATACCGTAATAGATAAAATAACATAAAACCTACATATAACCATAATATTAAAAATATATATAAATACAATAAAAAATATAAGTAATATACGTATGCATAACATATGGTTGAAATAATATATATAAAATATAATATATATATATATATATTAATAATACTAATAATAATAAAGTGCAGTTTAATTAAAAAGATAACAAAATAATAAAGACCAAAATGAAAACAGAATAGGAACTTAGGGCTAGATTAAAAGGTTTAGGGTGGTCAGTGGTCCAAACAAAACAAGGGCATAAAGCACAAGGACCACCACACGCAATAAACCAATTCTTATGAGTGCTGCGTTTTGATACGGGCTAAATTGTAATGACGCGCAAATCTTAGGGGTAATTTTAGAAAGAAAATAAGGCACACGAAAGGCCCGATCGAATGCCGGTGCAAACAGGAGGGACTAGGCGTGCAATAAACTCTTAAGGACCCAGACACACGCGGGTCACGCAGCACCTGGGTCGGGTCGTCGGGTCAGAACCGGATAGGGGCCTATACGGTGTCGTTTTATCTTTTTTACTAAAACCCTAATTCCCTTCCTTTCTCATTTACCCATTCCCCTCTCCTTTCCTTTTCAGAACAGTGGCCACCCCCTCTCTTCTCTCCACGCTTCTCCTCCGATCGAGAAAGGGGCACCACTCGCTGATGCGCCATCGTCAGGTATGATGGCCAGTGACACAAGCAGATATGGGCTGCCCGGTCCTGTTCCTAACGAGTTCGTGAGGCCCGAAAGAAGAGGGTTTCCCCTCGTCCCTTTCGCGTCCCGATTTCGAAACGGGGGAGGCCTCCGACAACGGTCTAGGGAACTCCGGCAAGTCCCTTTTTACTTCTCCCTCTTTATTTCTTCTTTTTTTGAAACTTCAAACCAAAATCCAAATAAAAAGGAAAACCCGAATCGGAAAGAGAAACGTGAAGGAAAAAATAAAAAACCTTTTTCGAAATTTTTGATTCTGTCTTTCTTCGATTTCTAATATCTGTGTACACAAGTGGGGGTTCCTCCCTTTACAAATGTTTTTCGGCCTCCTCCAAAACCAAAATCATCCCCCCTGATTACACTTTTTTTTTAAAAAAATGAAAAATCCCCCCTCTTTTACATTGCTTTCGGTGGCTTTATAGCCAAATGGAAAATTGTATTCCTGTTGTTTCTGCTATCGTTCTGTTTTGTTGCTGTTGCTTCCGCCTTTTTCTTACTGTTTGCAGGTATGGGTGATAAGATGGGAGCAGGTGGGAGGCGACGTGCGTAGGAGGCCAATGGTCAGCCTAGCTTGCGGCGCTGGAGGCTGAAAGGTGGCTAGGGATTAGGGTTTCTGAAACCCTAATTTGGTTAATGGTTTGGGCCAGCAAATTGGGCCATTCGGGTTAGGGCTTGTTGGGCTGTGTTGTAAGGGTATTGGAAATGGGTAGTGGACTGATGGACTGTTGTAAATGGACATTTGTTTTGGTTTTATTATTTTATGTTTATTTGCTTAATTGTTTAATCGGACCCGGGCACAATTTGGGTATTACATTATTTATGTCTTATTTTTACCATATTTTTGGAGAATATCTTAATTTAAGGCAACATTTTGTTAAAATAAAATTTACATAAGGAAATTAATTAAAAAAAATGATAAGTTGTTTACATCTTTGAACATTTGAAATTTAAAATTGATGATATGTTTATAGGAATTGGTGCTTAGGAGGATGACATATAAGCAACTGAGCAGTATATGTAAATATGAGGAACTGGAGCAGAATCAAACGTCATCACATCATCCCCTGCCTATTTGCTTCCCAAATCTAACTGTAATTGTTATCTTGGAATGTGAAAGCTTGAAATCTCTCTTTCCAATTTTTGTTGCTCATGGTGACCTTAAAATGTTAAATGCGCCCAATTTACAAATGCTAAAGAGAGGTGCTTTGGATTGGAAGAACTAATCCAAGACCTTCAAATATCAATCATAAGCTTTCAATGCTTAAGGGAAGTACAAGTTACAGAATGCAATAATTTGAAATATCTCTTCCCAATGTTTGCTTCTAATAACCTTGGGCAATTACAAACTTTGAAGATAGAGAGGTGCTTTGGATTAAAAGAAATAATTCAAGACTCACAAGTATCAAACATAAGCTTTCAATGTCCAAGGGAAGTATAAGTTACAGGCTGCAATAATTTGAAATATCTCTTCCCAATGTACGTTGTTAATAGTCTTAGACAATTGCAAACTCTAAAAATAGAGAGGTGTTCCCAATTACAAGAAATAATCCAAGGACGAGAATTGTCAATCTCAATGGCTCAAGATCTGTTACTATTGGATGAAGTTGAGTTGGTTAATTTGCCTCAACTGAAAGGAGGGAATAGAGACGACATTGTGCTTGCATCATCATCTTTGCACAAGTTAAAAGTGATGGGTTGTTCTCAATTGACACCTTTTATCATTTCAACTAATATACAAGTAAGGCCTTTTAAATATATATATATATATATTATTTATTGAATTTTTCACCTTTTTGATAATTTGTTGTCTAAAATGAGTAAATGCTTGTAAAACTCTTTAAAAGATAGTTTTCATTTTGGAATTTTGGTTTAAAAATATATAAACACTTTGAAATTGATGATTGATGATATGTTGATAGGTAGTGGAGTTCTAGGAGATGACAGAAAAGAAGCAAATAAGGAACTTGATAGTCCCTGAAATGAGAGGAGGAACATCAACTAGTATGGAATATCTAACAATTTCCAATTTTGAAGAGCTGTTTGAATATTTTGGATATAATCTTTCAGGTCTGAAGATCTTAAACTTGTCCAGACTAATTGAATTGCGAGTGATATGGAGTGGTCCCATCCAAGTTGGAAACTATCAAAATCTCACTGAATTGGATGCCAAAGATTGCAAAAGGTTAAGATACATCTTCCCACTTACCATGGCTCGAAATTTGCCACAATTGTGGAGGTTGGATATATCTGACTGTGAGGAATTGGAGCAAATAATCGAGAAGGATCAAACTTCATCACAACATCATCTCCAAGCTGTTTGCTTTCCTAATCTGATTTGGATTACAATCAGGAACTGTGAAAGTTTGAAATGTCTCTTCCCAATTACTCTTGCTCATGGCGGCCTTCAAAAACTAGAAAATATAATCCTTGGAAGGGTTTCCAAATTAGAACAGGTGTTTGAAGGAGATGAGCCAAATGTGAGTAAGGAGGAAGAGAAAGTGATACACCTACCTCGATTAACCGATTTACAGCTTGATGGGCTACCAAACCTCTTGAGCTTCGGCCCTGTGGGTTATCATTTTGTTTTCCAATCTTTGTTGATTTTGCGAGTAGTAGATTGTCCCAACATAAACACAAGATTTAGTGTTGATTCAGAGAAATCAGTGCATGCCAAAACACAGGTACACTACTCTTCCAAGCTCAATAATAAGCTATAAAACAAAATTGATTTATGTTGGCTGACAATATTTTCAGTTTTGGAAAAGTGTCTTTGCTTTCTTCATCATCAATCATCAGAAAAAAACAGTAATAAATCAAGGTTTAATTTGTATTGCAGGCATGCCAATTAGTTAATGAAATTATAGTGGAGGAATCTGCTACAGCCCAAGAAACTAGATGGCCAATTGGTAGTGACATACATTGGTTGAAACATATTTAAAGATGGTGGAATGAATAAGTCACTGCTCTAGTAGAGCTTTCTGAATAGGAACATGAATGGAGCAGTAAATGAAGTCGGTTCTATTTGAGGATTCATTTCAAAACTCATCATTGTGGATGTTTAAATTGAATGCCATTTATTCGTTATTGCATACATACCACCTACTTTTTCTTTTTCTTGTGAGAGAAGACAAATTTATTGAGCTGTAAGAAAAGAACAAAGTGAAGCATATGTGAATTCAGCTAATTAATCTGAAATTAAAAAACAAAAAAGAAGAATGGAGTAACTATTAGATTTGTTCATTCAAACACGAACATAAACAAAAATTTAAAATTTTTAACGAACACAAATTACAAACTTAAAATAAATAAATAAATGAATATAAATAAAGATTTGTTCATTCAAACACGATTCATTTACTGCCTTAATTGGAAACAATTTCCATGAAAGAAATCAATTATTGAAATTTGAAGGAAAATATGAGAGCATAGATTTAATATTTTTCAATTGTGCTTGAAAGGAGTAAAAATATGACCCAAAGACTCACACTTTTTGGTCAAAAAGGAAAAAGCATGGGGTGATTGGCAACTCAATCAGCACCAACTTCTTGCAAAGGAAGATTCCCCTCTTCTTTCCAATCCACTAAAACAAATCCACTCACGCAATTATTGAAACTTCAAGGAAAAAGGTGAGAGCATAGATTTATTATTTTTACTGGGTTAGTTGCATCAAATGATCCTCATTCCAAATTAATTCATAAATTTTAAATTATTTTAATACATCTCTAAACTAACTAGGTTATACTAATTAAGTTTTTCTATTACTAAAACCATTAAGTTAATGGTAAAATAAGTAACTAAGTCACAAATGTTAATGTCTGTCGAAACCATTTTTTTAAAAAGGGTCGACTTTATTTAAAAATTAAAATTAAAACAAAAGTCATCACCAATCTTTTTTATGTGAGGTGTGATCGGGTCACCTCGTAATTTGGTCGTTTTAATGAAACATTTTGATTTACTAAAACAAAGATTTTGGGTCTACGAAACTTGAGAAAAGGGTTCGGAAATTGGTTACGTGCGAGGAAGGGTTAGCATCCTCGTCACGCCCAAAATTGGTACCTAATTGATTATTTAATGTCTCAATGTCGAAAGTTTGAAAATTTGAAAAGACTTTAAAATACGATCCTTTTTATTAATGTTAATTTTAAAAACGCTTGAATTAAATCAAGATGATTGCTAAAGATTTCCTCATCTCGAGATATCGAAGTATCACATCCCGTAAGTTAGGACACGATACCTTGAACTCCCGAGCACAAGTTTGTCTTTAATTTTTATTGAAATTTCATGTATTTTGAAATCTAAAAGGATATTAGGCCACTTAGGTTTGACGAGAAAATCGACACCCCGTAAGTTAGGGCACGATTTCTTGAATTTCCAAAGCGCCAAATATTGCCTTATTTTGAAAGATTTTTGTTTTTGGATAATCACGAGTGTAACACTCAAAGGCATACATTGATTTTGTTTGAAATTGAATGAAGCGATCTAAGTTGGATAAATATGTTGGGATTTAATTTGCGATACAATGACATGAAATAAAAATATAATAATGGACATAGTGCAATGATACACGAGTAAAATATTATACGAGTGAACAACAATAATATGAAAACGCTAATAATCGAATCATAGCATATACAACGATGATGCTCACACCCATACATTATTTAAATATTAACATTAATAATCAAAGAACAATGAAATGAATATCATGTATAACAATCTAAAAAAAAAATGTAGAGCCTATTAAAAATAAATAAAAATATAAAAACCAATTAAACATGATAGTAACTAAGTCATAACAAATAATGTAGAAAAAAAGAATCTTTGAAATCATTAATTCCAAACAATTTTAAAAAATATACATGAAAATCAGAATTTATATATGTATAAGAGGATAAAATAAATAATGTAAATAGTCACGAAAAGTTTTAAAATAAATAGATGGGATTTAAAATAAGGTATGTAAAATAATTTTAAAATAAGTGATCAAAACGATTTTAAACAAATAATATATAAAACGAATTTAAATTGAATACCATAAATGGCAATTTGTAATAGATAGTCTAAAACAATATAAAAGAGACAGCACATATAAAACATTTTAAAATAAAATACAATAATATATATAGTAACTCAAAATAAATTGTTTATAAACCATTTAAAATAATGTTTGAAAGCTTTAAATATAATATGTAAAAAGAATTTTAAAATGAATAATAATAAAAAAGCAATTTTAATATAAATAATATATAAAAACTCAAAAAGAATTGTCATGAAACAGTTTTGAAAAACAGATAAATGAACACATTAAACCCAACAAGGATGGAATTAAAAAAAAAAATCAGGGCATAGATCACAATAGAGAAAAGCTAATTAAGGATCGAAATGAAAAGCTCAAAACCAGTGGGAACTAGAGGGGAAAATGGTCCCAAAATTCCCCGCGCACCTTCGGCTTGATAGCTCAAGGGGTCAGTTTGAAAACAAAACGAAATTTGAAGGCCAAATTTAAAAAAAAAAACAAGAAAAAAAGAACAGGGCCCGATTGAATGGGGCTGCAAAAGGGAGAGACTATTCATGCAAATCTCCCCTTTAGGGGAAGACGCGCGGGTCACCCCCTGAACTAAACGACGCCGTTTAGCACTCTTTTAAAAGCAAAATCTTTTTTTTAACTCATTCTGTCTTTGGTTTTAAAAAATAAAAACTTCCATTCTCTCAACCCTCTTCATTTCACTCCAGTCAAAAGGGGTTCACCTCCGCACCGACCGCTATAGGCGGCGGTTAGATGTGCGAGAATCAGGCTCTTTAGCCTCTGTTCCAAATGGTCAGAAGACAAAACCCCTCTCAAGCCCGTAAAACGCAAAAAAGGAACTCTTTCTTCGCCCTCTCCTACACCGATCAAGACGCCGAAGAGGGATTTTCCTGGCAACAAAGGGGCCGAATAACAAAGGTGAATGATCGTTTCCCTTTTTTATTTCTATTTGCATGCAAACGGAAAATAAAAGAAAAATAAAATAATAAAAGAAACAATACTTATAGAAACTTAAGAGCAATACTAAAAGATAATCACCTTCTTCAAAACTTTTCTTTCTTTTTTGATTAATTTGCGTTTTTAAGTATTCATAAAAAAAAACTACAAAGGGTTAGATTCAGGCTTTAATAGCCGACTAAATGACTATCTATTGCTATATTTTTTTCGTTTCTTGTTTGGTTGCTTCTATTGCCTGTGTTGCTTTCTGCTTGCATTTACTTCTCATTGCAGGTGTCAGAGAAGCGTGGGACGCACAGAGGAGGGCGTGCGTCGGGGCTGCGCACTAGCGTGTGGCTGACGGCCAAGGGGAGACCAAAGGTCGACGGCATTGAAGAGAGGTTTGTGGCTGTTGCTGTTTTATTTTCTTTGTAATAGGCTAGGGCTTTAGTTGGGTATTGGTTTTGATTAGAGGTGTGTCGAAACCATTTTTTTTAAAACGAGAATCGACTTTAAAATTTAAAAATGGAGTCGCCACGGACCTTTTTTGAGGTGCGATCGGATCACCTTAAATTATTTTAATAAAACATTTTGATTTATCAAAACAATTAATTTGATCTTCGAAACTTGAGAAAATGGGTTCGGGAGTCGATTACGTACGAGGAAGGGTTAGCACCCTCGTAACGCCCAAAATTGGTACCAAATTGATTAAAAATGTCCTTATGTCAAAAAGTTTTGAAACGATTTCTTTTAAAGCATTTGAATAGCTTAAATTGGACGACAATATTCTCTCGTTTCAAAGGAATACAATATCACATCCAGCACGTTAGGACACGATCCTTTAAACCCTCGAAACCATGATCAAATCTTGTCCCAAAAACTCATACATTTGAAAATTACAAAAGGGTGTTGACGTATCTGGTCCAACCAAAAAACGAAACCCAACACGTTAGGGCACGATTTCTCGGATTTCTAAACAAAGAACATTGCCTCATTTTAAAAATTAGAGAAGACGAGTGAAATCTAAAAGGATATTAGGTTGTTTGGTCAAACGAGAAATCGAAACCCAGCATGTAATTAGGGCACGATTCCTCAAATTTCCAAACACGAAATATTGCCTTCCCTTTTTTGAAAAATTGTCAGATATGCGATTGAAAAGTTGGTTTAAAAACTTATTTGATTTGCTCGGGCTAAAACAGATGATGCATCTACTAAAGGCTCAAATGTGTCGGAATACGATGACAAGAAATACAAGCGTAGTATAAATCACGAGATGGTAACAATACATGGCAATGATGGCATACAAACGAATAATTCCATACAAGAGAACAAATTAAAAGAAACATAGCGATAGTCTCACACTAATATTATGCGAATGTTAACAATAATATTCAAAGCTTTATGAATTGAAAACAATTTCGAACGAAGTTCAAAACAAATAAAAGAACATAATACCACATAAACGAGTTTGAAACAAATATTTTGCAATTGGAAATTAAAATAAATAATATACAAAAGTTTGGAAATAACTAAAATATAATAAGTTTTTAAAGCAAGCTATATATATATATATATAACTATATTCACGAGGAAATACATATACATAGATACATTTAAACTATAGTAAGACATGAAATAACATAAAAGCTAAGTATTTATGTTATAAAAAATAATTTTATGCAAAACGTATATATATATATACAAATAATTATTTAGGACACATTAAAATAGGCCAAATACAATTTTAAACAAAGTATTTAAATAAAAATGTGTGAAATTTGAAATATATATATAATAGTATATAAAAGAAAGAATTAAAATATATAATAATTCTAAAAGAATAATACATAGAATATAAAATATCATATGGTAAAATAGTTTAAAACCAAATAAATAAATGTATTAAGTAGACTAGGGACTAGATTAAAAACCAAAACAATATTTTATGGAAAATCAGTGAATAAATAAGTTATTAAAACCAGATTAGGGGCTAAAATAAAACATGCGTGGACTAGCAGGGACCGATTATATAATTATTCCCAGTTTTAAAACACTGCGTTTAGCATGCGGACTAGAATGTAAAGATGTGCAAATGTTAAGGCAAAATTTGAAAAAAATCAAAAGAAATGAAGTGGAGGCCCAATCGAACACTCAAGTGAAACAGAGGGACTAAACGCGCAATAAACCCTCGGTGACCAAAACACGCGGGTCACAACCACGCTCGGGTCGGGTCATTGGGTATGGAATCGGGTCAGAGCTTATACGGCACCGTTTTAGAGCCACTGAAACAGGCCCTAAACGGTGCCGTTTCGTGCGTCGTTTAAAAGCCTAAAATAAACCCTAAAACTAAAGGCATTCAGTCACTCCTAAAATCAAACCAAAAAAAATAAATTAAAAACTATCCTATTCCTATTCTCTCTAAACCGCCGCATAGAAACTAAGACCAATGGCCATCCGACCACCATTCGCCCTAGATCGGCGATGGGCTATCTGCGGAGGGCTGATATAGCCCTATTTAGGGCAGATATTCAAAGGGTCACACTGTTTCGAGCCCAAAACCCACATCCAACTCCGATTGCGACGGAGAGAACAAGGATTTCGGTGGTCCGCTCGTGAAGGTAAACACCGTTTCCCTTGCCTTTTCTTTTATGAAATGCAATGAACAATGAAAATGTGAAGAAACGAATCGAATATGAAATCACCTTTTCAAAAACTGATGTTTTTGATTGATTTTGTGTGTTTACATGCGTTCGTAATCTCAAAATACACTGTTCTTTTCTGCTTTATAGCCGAATAAGAAAAATAAATATAATATACAATGTTTTTGCCATGTTTGTGGTGCGCGTGGTGACACGCATGGAGGCACGCGTGCGGCGCTAGGGCTTGGCTGAGGGTGTTTCAGCTTTTAGGGCTAGGGTTTTGAATTGGGTCAGGTTATTTTTGTGCTGTTGTAATAGGTTGATTGGGCTAGTGTAATTACTTTACTGTTTTGGGTTTTGTTTTGTAAATGATTTTGGACATTTGGTTTTGTTTAATTTTGGTTTATAGTGGGCCGGGCAAATTGACCTGTTTACAAGGTGTACATGGGCTCGGCAGCCCGGCCTGGCCCGAAGGCCTGCCCAAAATGTGGGAGGGTTTGGGAAAAAATATAGGCCCGAAAAATGGGTTTGGACAAAAAAATAAGGCCCGTTTAAAAAATGGGCCGGGCTCAGGTAAGGCATTTTTGGCCCGGGCTTGGCCCGGCCAGGCCCGAATTCACTAAAGGACAAAAAATTCTGTTTTTTTAATATTATTTTCTTTTTTTCTCCTTATTTTGCTACCATTTTACTATTATATTGCTATTATTTTGTTGTTATTGTTTAGATATTATATAAAACTTATTTTATTGTTAATTTTGTTATTATTTTAAAGACAGTTGTTAATTTTGTTATTATTTTAGAGGCATTTGCTTGTTAAGTTACATCTATTTTAGTGTTATTTAAGTCTACATATTTTTTAAAATTTATTTTCAATTTGTTGAAAAATATTTATTTTGATTTTTTAGTCTTTTTGATGAATTATATATATTTAAAAATTATATAAAATAATATAAAAATTAATATGTGCGGGCCGGGCCGGGCCGTGCTCGGGTTTCAGCATTTTTATATAGGTCAGGCTTGGACAAAATTTTAGGCTCATTTTTTGGGCCTGGCCCGAGCCCAATGAACGGGCCTAAATTTTTAGTTGGGCCCGGCCCGAACCCGGCCTGGCCCGGCCCATGTACACCTCTAGTTTTTATTTGGATTGGTTTAATGTAATGGGTTTGGTAGCTTATGGGTTGATGTGGGTTTAATGTTGGGTTTTATTTCTAACCGGCCGGGCAAAATGGGCCTCTTACAATGTCTTTCCTCAATTATGCATAGCTTTTATTAGTATAATAATAAATTTATCCCTCTATGTTTATGTATTTTGTTAGTTTGGTCTTGATTATTAAAAAAATCAACAAATTTAGTCTCAACATTTTCAAAAATATTGCAAGCTAAATTTGTTAAATCATGACCAAATTGATAGTATGTGTAAATTAGACGAGCTAAATTTATTATTATATTGGTCAAATTTGTGTAAAACTGATGAAAAATATTAACACTATGATTAATTATCTTTAATTGCTCACTTTCGAAATTAACAAAATTAGATTGCTCCGATTATTTTAGAGGGATCAATTTGTTCAATATCAAAATTGAGAAGGATTAGAGAGGTCATTTTACCCAGTTTAACCATTAAATGGCACGAGATAATTTAAAATGAAAATTTTAAAAATAAATATTATAATTGTTGTTCAATTTTTTTTTAATTTCAGTTTTACTTCATTTTTGTTTTTAATTTTGAAAGTTATGCAATATGATTCTATTTCTTTAAAATTTTCATTTTAAATTTAGCAACATAAAATTTGATGTGTCATTTAACTATTTTAATAACAAAAGGACCTGATTGATATAGTATTGATAAATTGAGGATGTATTTAGAGTAATTTGAAGTTTGGGGACTAATTTAAAATGATGGTAATAGTTGAGGGATGCTTGATGGAATTAACTCTTTTCAGATGGTGCCAATTATTAAGTCTGCTTTAGAACAAAGTGAAAAAGTGGAAAGCCTAGTTCAAAGATGACCCAAAGACTGACCTTTTTCTAAGGCCTCTGACATGCCTTGTTGGTCTTTTTTGCAAACCAATCAGTACCAACTTCATTAATTTAGATCCCAATATTGCTGTAATCTCATAACACAAACCTCTGGCTACAAGAAAACTCACTTTTTAGTGGCGGAGCATCGTAGAAATTCAGGGGTCATACTGAAATAGTAAAATTTTCCGAGCGGTTGAATTTTCCAGGCAGATAAACTTCAGTTTCTACTTTGTTTTTTTTCCCCCTTTCTTCAATTTCCTTTCTTTTTGTATTCAGTTTTACTTGCTTTTGCTAAAAAAAAAAAAAAAACCAACCTTCAAATCCCTTAAGTGTAGTTTGAGTTTAAAAGTTCCCAAGTGAGGTAAATCTATTTATATATGCTTCATTTCTGTTTTTTATATATAAATTGAAGTTGTTCTCATCTTTTTATGTTTTAGTTGAAGCAAGTAAGAGCTAAAAGACTGTTTGGATTTTGAAATGGTAAGTGGATATGTTTATTATATTTTCCAGCATTATATGTATAATATTATTAGTGTGAGGGTAAAAATATTATTTTATTTGTTTATTAAATTTCTCATAATATTCGCGTTCTGTGTTGTGTTTTCAGCTGGACTGAGTTGAAAGAACAGCCCATTGATTCTCATAGTTTGAGTTGTCTTTCACTTCCTTGGTATGTATAACAAGTAGTGTCTTAATCTTCAAAACACTTTTTGATTCTTTATGATTCACTTATGATTGTAATTACTTATGATTCACTGCAGTTTTTGAACTTGGAATATCACATTCTTCCATTTGAGCTTGTCAAGCATGGGTTGCGGATTTTGTGGGGCAGCTCTTCCTAACATCTTTACAACACTGGTTGTGGACTGTGTGGTGAAGCCGGTAGGACGTCAACTTGATTATGTCCGTCGCTTTCATGACAACGTTGAAAAGCTCCGAGAGAAAAAGCGTGAACTTGCGGATGCACGAGATCGTCTACTACATAAGATTGAGGATGCTAAAAACCGGCTTCTACTAATTGAAAATGATGTACAGAACTTGCAATCAAGGGCAGACGAAACACTGTCGGATATGGGAACTCTGGAGGAGGAAATCCAACTGAATAAGAGGTGTCTCAATTGGTGTCCTAATTGGAGTTGGAGATATCAATTAAGCAAGAAAGCAATGAAGAAAATCCAGGATATCTCTGAGCTTTTGGACAAATTTGGTCAACTTGGACCAGTCGGTTACCCTGCTCCCACTGCCCTTCCCACTATAGATTTCCTATGTTCTAAGGAATTTGTGTTTTCGAAATCTTCAGAGACTGCATTCTATCAAATCATTGAAGCCCTAAAAGATGAGGATATCAACATGATTGGGTTGTGGGGGATGGGAGGGGTGGGCAAGACCACCCTGGCTCGTGAAGTTGGAAGTCAAGCTCAAAAACTGAATTTGTTCGACAAAGTTGTGATTACGGTTGTGTCTCAAAAGCCAAATTTTGAGAGAATTCAAGATCAAATTGCACAATACATGGGCTTTGATATGAAGAATGAACAAGGAAGAAGATCCGAGCAAGAATTATGGTTAAGGCTGAAGAATGAACCGAGGATTCTTATCATCCTTGATGATATTTGGGAATCTATCAACTTAAAGGAGAAGATAGGAATTCCAATTGGGGATGATCATAAAGGCTGCAAAGTTCTTTTAACAACACGCCGTAAACAAGTGTGTCAAATTATGGAGTGTCGACCGATGGTACAACTTGACTGTTTGGATGATGATGAAGCTTGGACTCTGTTTGAAAAGAAAGCAGGTCTAGCTGACTTTTCTGATGATTCTATTAAAACCCTAGCAAAGAAAATTGTCAAAAAATGTGGGGGCTTGCCTATAGCTATAGTTCCGCTGGCAAGTGCCTTGAAAGGCAAAACAAATTGTCATGAGTGGCAAGCTGCATACCGGAGACTTGAAGGTCGTAGATTGACTGAAATAGAGGATGTTGATGAAAGAAATGCCTATGTAATTCTCGAGACGAGCTTCGATTACTTGAAGGATATGGTGACCAAGACATGTTTCTTGTTGTGCTCTTTATTTCCCGAAGATCATGAGATTTATGTGGAGGACTTGGTAGGATATGCATGGGGACTGGAGTTGTATAAAGGCATGGACTCAATTAAAGATGTTAGAAGCGAAGTGCTTGCATCGATTGAGATCCTCAAGAACTCTGGTTTGTTGCTAGATTCCGGAGAAAGGCATGTCAAAATGCATGATGTGGTTCGCCAATTTGCTTTGTGGATAGCATCTTCAAGAAAGGAGATTTCTTTTGGGACTGTTGAAACACTCCCGATGGATGAAAGTTTCAAGCATTACACAACAATCTCTTTCGAAGCTAACCAAACGGATGAACTGCCTAAAGGAGTGGTTTTCCCAAATCTCAAATTTCTTTTACATGGTGGCGGTCATTTCATGGAAACTTCAAGCGAATTCTTTGAGGGTATGAAGGCATTACAAGTTTGTGCTTTGAATAATAAATTGATATCTCTAGCTGCATTTCAGTTTCATATGAACCTTCGAACTTTGTGTTTGATTGGTTGCCAACTCTCTGACATCTCAATGCTTGGGAAGCTGAAGACACTTCATATTCTCTCTTTAAGTCGATCTGATATCACTGAATTGCCGACTGAAGCTGGTGATTTGGAAAATCTAAGACTGTTGGATTTATCGTATTGCGATGATCTACAAAGAATTGCTCCTAATTTAATACAAAGATTTTCCAATTTAGAAGAACTATACTTGCATGGTTGTAGTTCATTAAAATGGGCGACTGAGAACAGAACTCAAAGAGAAAGCTATTCCAGCCTGTCGGAGTTGGATTTATTGCCAAAGTTGGTTGTCATATCATTGGATATTTCTTCTCAACATCTTCCAGATGGCTTTGTGTTTCGTAGATTATGGAGCTTTGATTTTTGCATTGGCATAAAAAGAAACACGTGGTTCCACAAGAGGGAAACTTATCCAATCTCAAGATCTTTGAGAATCGTTAAGTCTGTAGATGCATGCAAGCAACTATTTGGAGATGTAGAATCCCTTCAATTGAATGGTGTGGAGGGTCACCCAAACCTTATTCCGAGCTTGGACTTGGGATTTAGAAAGTTGACTTCTCTAGATCTTTATGAGTGCGGCTCTATGCAATGCCTAATTGATGCATCAAAGCAACGGGTGCCAATCACTGCATTCTCTAATTTGAGAAGGTTATCATTAAGAAATATGTTTGATTTGGAAGAGATGTGCAATGCTCCCCAGCCGCAAGGTTTTTTGCAAAAGCTTGAAGAGGTTATAGTTTCAGATTGTGGTGAGATGCAAGTATTATTCCCGATTGCTGAATTGAGGAACATAGAACAAGAAGGGCCCAGTCGTCATTTAAGCCTCCAAAGTCTGAAGATTGTTGAAATAGAGAGATGCAATAATTTGAAATATATCTTCCCAATGTCTGTTGTTCATAGCCTTATGCAATTACATACTTTGAAGATAAAGAGTTGCAGGAGCTTGGAAGGCATAATTCAAGATTCACAAGTGCCATACATAAGCCTCCAAAGTTTAAGGGAAATAGAAGTTGAAAATTGCGATAATTTAAAGTATCTCTTTCCATTGTCGGTTGCAAATAACCTTGGGCAATTGCATATTTTGAAGATAAAGAGTTGCTCGCAATTGGAAGATATAATCCAAGACCCACAAGTGGCATACATATGTCCACTCCAAAATCTAAGGGAGGTATGTGTATCTCATTGCAATAACTTGACATCTCTTTTCCTTATTGTCTTGTGGTCAAAGATTGGGAAATTTTATTATGCTTTTCATTTCAGGTTTCGTTGATTGATTTACCTCAATTGAAGGGAAGGGATGTGAACGGCATTATACTCACACAATTGTCTTTGCAGAAGTTAGAAGTGCACAATTGTTCTCAATTGACACATCCTATTATTTCGACTAAGATAAAAGTAAGATTTTTCTTTTTGTTTTATATCATTTATTTATTTGTTTTTCCTTAAATAATTAGTTGTTTGAATAGTTGTTTAAAAGATAGATTTTATTTTTATAATTTTGGTCTTAAACTAATCTAAATAACCTTTTAAACAAATTAGTTGATTATAATACCATATAATAACATTAATAAAATTTTCAGAAAAAAATGTTATCTAAATGTCTTAGATATGTTGCAAACTATTTTTCTAATACTAAATTATATTATACCTATTATTTGGGTAAACAAAAATAAGTTATATAAAATTATATATAAGTTTTAGTTTGATTGGTATCGATATTGTTTTCTGAATAGGAGGATGTTGGTTTGAGCACACTCAAGCACATTTATCTTTCTATTTAAATGTGGGAAGGAATTATTGATGATTTTAGAATTTGTATTAAAAAATAAACTAGAAAAAATATATTTAAATTTTCTTTTACATGTAGCCTTTTACGCAGGTGGTTTTTTATTTTTGTATTAATATATGAAAATGAGTTTAAGTAATTCCCAATTGCATTGTTACCACCGTCCAAGAATTTATATGTACAGATTATGTGATATTATTTATGACTGTTTTTTACCACATTTTTGGAGTATAATATTGATTTAATGTAAAATATTTTTTTTTTTGTAAGGAAATTAATTGATGAAATGTTAAGTTAGTTGTTGACATCTTTGAACATTTTGAAATTGAAAATTGATTTATGTTTATAGGAATTGGTGTTTGGGAAGATGACAAATGAACAATTGAGCAATTTGCATTCATGTAAATATGAGGAATTGGAGCAAGATCAAACGTCATCACAGCATCATCCCCTACCTATTTGCTTTCCAGATCTAATTCTAATTGATATCTTGGAATGTGAAAGCTTGAAATCTCTCTTTCCAATTATTGTTGCTCAAGGTAGCTCTAAAAAACTAAATGCTTCCAATTTGCAAACTCTGAAGATAAAGAGGTGCTATGGAATGGAAGAAATAATCCAAGACTCACAAGGATCAACCATAAGCTTCCAATGCCTAAGGGAATTACAAGTCATAGAATGCAATAAATTAAAATTTCTCTTTCCAATGTGTGTTGCTAATAGTCTTGGGCAATTGCAAACTCTGAAGATAGAGAGGTCCTTTAGAATGAAAGAAATAATCCAAGACTCACAAGTATCAACCATAAGCTTTCAGTGCCTTAGGGAAGTACAAGTCAGGGAATGCCATAAATTGATATTTCTCTTCCCAATGTGTGTTGCTAATAGTCTTGGGAAATTGCAAACTCTAAAGATAGGGAGGTGCTCTGGAATGGAAGAAATAATTCAACCCTCACAAGTATCAACCATAAACTTCCAATGCCTAACGGAAGTACAAGTCACAGAATGCAATAATTTGAAATTTCTCTTCCCAACGTGTGTTGCTAATAGTCTTGGGAAATTGCAAACTCTGAAGATAGAGTGGTGCTTTAGAATGGAAGAAATAATCCAACACTCACAAGTATCAACCATAAAATTCAAATGCCTAAGGGAAGTACAAGTCACAGAATGCAATAATTTGAAATATCTCTTCCCAATTTGTGTTGCTAATAGTCTTGGGCAATTGCAAACTCTGAAGATAGAGAGCTGTTCCCAACTGCAAGAAATTATCCAAGGACCAGAAGTGTTAATCTCAATGGCACAAGGTCTTGCACGACTGAAAGAAGTTGAGTTGATTAATTTGCCTCAATTGAAAGGAAGGGATAGAAACGACATCGTGCTGACATCGCCATCTTTGCACGTGTTAAAAGTGAGAGATTGTCCTCATTTGACACCTTTTATCGTTTCACCTAATATACAAGTAAGACCTTCTTATATATTTTATTTATTAAAATTTTCACCTTTTGTCTTTTTGTTTTTGTATAAAATAAGTAAATGCTTGTATAACTCTTTAAAAAATAATTTTCATTTTAGAATTTTGTTCTAAAAACTAATTTAAATAAACCTTTAAGTAGTTTAGTTAATTACAATATCAGTTAGTAACATAAATCACATTTCAATTGAATACTTTTATTTATATATTATTTATAAAGAATAAATTGTTAAGACATTTTAGATTGGAGATTTTTTTTTTTGTAATTTATGATTATTTGAGTTGAAGAGTAAACTTTTTAAAAATTTGAATTCTTTGACTATAAAAGATTGAAAAAGAAATCTTGTGCTTATTCTTAAAGGAGAGAATCTAGTTTTGAACATTAGTGTTCAAACTTGAAGAATCTATTAAGTAAATAAATAAAACCTTAATTTTAATAAAAGAAATTGTTAAAATAAAAGTTCCATAAGAAAATGAATTAATAAAATGATAGGTGTGAAGTGAATGACTTTCATCACTTTTAAATTGACGATTGATGATATGTTTATAGGAATTGGAGTTCTCGGAGATGAAAGAAAAGAAGCAAATAAGCAACGTGACAGTCCCTGAAAGGAGAGGAGGAACATCAACATGTACGGAATATTTAACCATTTCCAATTTTGAAGAGTTATTTGAATATCCTGGATATAATCTTTCAAGTCTGGAGAGCCTAGGCTTGTACAAACTAACTGAATTGCGGGTGATATGGAGTGGTCCCATCCAAGTTGAATACTTTCAAAATCTCACTCAACTGGTAGTCGACAATTGCAGAAGGTTAAGATACATCTTCTCACCTACTATCGCTCGAAATTTGCCACAATTGTGGATTTTGGATATATCTGACTGTGAGGAATTGGAGCAAATAATTGAGAAGGATCAACCTCCATCACAACATCATCTCCAACCTATTTGCTTCCCTAATTTGAGTTCGATTACAATAAGGACGTGTGAAAACTTGAAATGTCTCTTCAATATTACTTTTGCTCATGGCGGCCTTCCAAACCTAGATCGATTAGACCTTATAAGGCTCTCCAAATTAGAGCAGGTGTTTGAAGGAGATGAGTCAAATGTGAGTAAGGACGAAGAGAAAGTGATACACCTACCTCGATTAACCGACTTAGTGCTTCGTAACCTGCCAAACCTCGTGAGCTTCAGCCCCATGGGTTATCATTTTGTTTTCCCATCTTTGACGGATTTACAAGTAAAAGGTTGTCCCAACATATCCACAAGATTTAGTGTTGATTCAGAGAAATCAGTGCTTGCCAGAACACAGGTACACTACTCTTCCAAACTCAACAATAAGCTTTAAAACAGAAATTCATCCATTCAATTATTTTCTCTTTGTATTCTCCCAAACTCTTTATTTACTAAGCTTTAATTTCTATGCATTAACACTATATTTTTATTTTGGCTGTCTGAGAGATTCTTTTTTTATGCTTTAAATGGCTAAATGAAATTGCATCAACTGTGATTGGTTTCTGCTGGCCGTCAATATTTCTTTCTAGATATCCTTGTTGCATTATTATTTTCAATTCATAGTTCCTGTTCTTATTATGTCATCCTTTGTCCAATTTTGGAAAACTGGCTTTGCTTTCTTCATCATCAATCATCAAAGGTTTAATTTGCTTTGCAGGCAAGCCAATCAGTTGATGAAATTATAGTCGAAGAATCTGCTACAGCTCAAGAAACTGCATGGGCAATTGGTAGTGATATAGTCTGGTGGAACGAAGAGGAAGAATATGAAGATGAAAGTGATAAAGTGATTTTGAAAATAGAGATGAATTTGAATGTGAAAGTGAAAGCACAGGTACACTACTCTTCCAAACTCAATAATAAGCTTTAAAACAAAAGTTCATCCATTGAATTATTTTCTCTATGTATTCTCCCAATACTAAGCTTTAATTTCTCTGCATTAATGCAATATTTTTATTTTGGCTGCCTGAGAGAATTCTTTTTTTTATGCTTTAAATGACTAAATGAAATTGCATCAACTGTAATCGGTTTCTGTTGGCTGTCAATACTTCTTTCTAGATATCATTGTTGCATTATTAATTTCAATTCACAGTTCTTGCTCTTAATATGTCATCCTTTGTCCAATTTTGGAGAACTGGCTTTGCTTTCTTCATCATCAATCATCAAAAACAAACAGTAATAAGTGAAGGTTTAATTTGCTTTGCAGGCAAGCCAATCAGTTGACGAAATTATACAGGAAGAATCTGCAGCAGCTCAAGAAACTGCGTTGCCAATTGCTTATATATGTTGGACCAAAGAGGAAGATGAAAGTAATTTTGAATATGAAGATGAAAGTGATTTTGAATATGAAGATGAACAGGTACACTACTCTTCCAAACTCAATAACAAGCTTTAAAACAAAAGTTCATACATTGAATTATTTTCTCTATGTATTCTCCCAATACTAAGCTTTAATTTCTATGCATTAACACAATATTTTTATTTTGGCTGTCTGAGAGATTCTTTTTTTATGCTTTAAATGACTAAATGAAATTGCATCAGCTGTAATTGGTTTCTGCTGGCTGTCAATATTTCTTTCTAGATATCCTTGTTGCATTATTAATTTCAATTCACAGTTCTTGTTCTTAATATGTCATCCTTTGTCCAATTTTGGAAAACTGGCTTTGCTTTCTTCATCATCAATCATCAAAAGCAAACAGTAATAAGTGAAGGTTTAATTTGCTTTCCAGGCAAGCCAATCAGTTGATGACATTTTAGTGGAAGAATCTGCTACAGCTTAAGAAACTGCATGGCCAATTGGTAGTGATATAGAAGGGTGGACCAAAGAGGAAGACGAAAGACATTTTGAATTTTAAAACGAAAGGAGCCTTAAATGAGGTAATTTATATTTAAGGAGTTGATTTGAAAATTCAGCATTGTGAATGTTTAAATTGAATGCCATTAATTTGTTAAATTGAAGACAGATTTATTGAGCTATAAGCGAGGAATGAGCTGGTGTTTGAAAGAAGATGGCCTAAAATGTCCAGTTTAGTATTTCTTTCAAAAATTCGGGCTTTGATGTGGGTTAGATCATTGTATGATGAATTGAAAGTGGATGAGAGAATTTGGTGGGTCTGCCTTGTTAGAAGTTGGAGTGATGTCAAGAAATCTGGGTTGAGTGGTAGGTTTTTTGAGCCCTCCGTGTTTTGGTTGGGTTAAATTTAATGTGTGTGGTGTGGAGATTGAAGGTGAAGTAGGGTGTGCAGGGGTGTTAAGAAATTCAGAAGGGGTGGCAAGGGCGGTGTTTTCAGGTCCGTGTGCAGCGAAAGATTCAAATGCCACGGAGGTGGGGCCGATTAGCTTAGCTTTGCATGTGTTTCTAGAGATGGGGTGGAAGGGTAGGTGTTCTTTAAATATCGAGGTTGGTTCCACGGAGGTGTTTGGATGAGTTGTGAACAAAGGTGTTTAGCTGGTTTGTGAACTGGTTTGTGAACAAAGGGTGGTTCCGCGGAGGTGTTTAGCTGGATTGTCTAGTATTGGGAATGTATCCTTTTCGAGAGTGGACAAACACAGTAATGCGAGGGCCTTTGCGCTGGCGGTTGCTGGTCTGAAAAGGCAGGGTATGTTCAAGGCATAGTAGTGATCTTAGTTTGTTGCTCTAGGGTGTTTGCAGGTGTATTTGTAGGTGTATTTGCAGGTGCAATTGCTGGCTGTTTTGTGGTTGTATGGGGTGTTTTGTGCAGTTTTTTTTGTTTTGTGGTCCGTTTATTGGAGGGGTTTTTTTTGTTTGGTTGTGGGGGGTTTGATTGCTGTGTTGTGACTATGTTTCGGATTATGTTCTTTCACGGGGTTTGTTTTGTTCCTGCTGTATGTTTTGCTTTACTTCAGTTTTGATTGCTGTTGCTTTTGATCAAGTGAAAAAAAAATATTTGTTTTAGTCTAATGTCATACCCTTAGCCACTTGTCTAGAAATAAATATCAACTTTATTAAAAGCACTCTTCATTTGTTTACTTAAGTTTTTAAATTATTTTTGGGTAACACGGTTCGCATTTATGCCAAACAGGTATTCAATATAATATATTAATCTTCTTACCATGTGTTTCTATGAGTTAAAACATAAGTATTATTTATTAATTTATCATCTTACCCTTAACATCTTTTTTTATATAGTCTAAAATAAAATATAAAATATTAGTATTTATAAAATATTTACATTAAAATATAATAAAATAACAAAATAAAAAAATTATAACAATTAATTTTACGAAATACTAAAATAATAAAATAAAATAATTATTGTTTTAAAATAATATATTAATATTATTACTTTTTAAAAAATAATAAAATAAAAATATTAAAAATAAGTTTTTATATTAATATTAATATATTAATGTAAATATTAAAAAATGGTCGATTTTAAAACGTTCGTTTATTTTAGAAAATAAACTTAGTCTATTTTCAAAAAGACATATGAGTTAGTAAAAACTGATTTATTTTTAACGTCTTTCATGTAACAGTGTCCATCTTAGTTAATTTATTATCTTTCCGAAACTTATTTTCAACTTTAACAGTGAAAAAATTATATTAATGTAATTTTAATAAAAAACCATGCTTCATACATAATTAAATAAAAATTCATATTCTAATAGCCTAAATGATTTAAATGTCATACATGCCTAAGTAAAAATCATAAACTAAGTCTACTAACACAATTCAAAATAAAATATTACAGTATAAATAATAATAATATATCAAATAGTAACTTAAGAATATTTAATAAAATCGAGCCAAGCACCTCCGAATGCCGAGTCCGTGTCCTAACCTTGCAGGTTATCTAAAAAGATGGGAATAAAAATGGAGTGAGCTATGAAGCTCAGTTTGAGTTCTATCACAAGACAAATCGGTGCAAACTGTAGATACATCATACAGAAAATCAATTCATAAATTAAATCGCATTTACTTAGTCAAATAGAATATTGGTAATTCATAATACTAATCAACAAAGCAATTCAATGTTCATGGCCATGTAATTGCTTATGAATGCAATGCAAGTTCGATTTAACAGGCGATTGCCAACTAGAATACATTGTGGCACTCCTCTACCTTCACACCACATTGTGGATAAACCACTTATCGTTGCAGATAACTACTAACGATAAGATGTTAGTGGATGAACCATCCGTCGATGTAGATAAAAGTTGCTAGTACATTGTGGATGAACCATTGGTCGAGCAGGCGATTACCGACTAGAATACGTTTTGGATAAACCACTGGTCGAACAGATAAATTGTTGACTACTTCATCCATTCAAATCGTCCCAACCCATGCAATGCATCAAGACATGTTATACAATTCAATATGGTAGCAAATAGTTTTCTTTTAACAAATCAATTCAATGGCAAAAGTCATGCTTACTAAGCGTTCAATTTAAAGGTAGCATAAGGCATGCTTATAACATATTGAAATAGAAACGATTAACATACTTATAATAGCTCCAATATGGCAACAATATTTATGTTCTCAACTAATCGATGCAGTAGGCAAACATATACTTTTCAAAAATAATCCAATCTAGAGGTATCTTAAAATATATTATATGAACATTAACAAATACAGATTCAATCAACACAACTATACACAATTTATGCAAGTATAAATTAATAAACAAATAATTCAATCAATTAGGGAATGTATTCCAGCATTATTTATGTTATCAGGGGCTTAATTGAATAAATTAAACTCTAAAAATAAATTGGGAACCAATTAGGGACTGATTTGTACAATTTCTAAAAAATTTCACTTAAAACTGTAAAATTGGGTTCCAGGGGACACACGATTGTGTAGGTCACATGGTCATGTGGTCATGCCTTGTGGTTTTGGTTGGGTTCGATTTTGCCTCGATTTTCTCATAAAAGAACACAGTCTGATTTCTTGGGAAACGATTTATTAAGGTGGTGTTGAAGGTGGAGTTGTGTGCATGGGAAACGATTCATTCAATAAGGTAATCAGTATTGGTACTGTTAAAATTAGGATGCACGATGGGATGATTAGGACACTCTCAGATGTTAGGTATGTATCTGATTTACAAAAGAATTTCATCTCCTTAAGTATTTTAGACTCGAAAGGTTGTAGAATCAATTTTGAGTCAAGTGGCATTACGGTGTCTCGTGGGGCTCTCGTTTTGTTAAAAGGTAAAAGGACCAACAGTCTTTATATTCTGGAATGTTCTACAGTGACCAATGAAACCGAACATCCTTCGTCCGTTATGGAGTCAAAGTCAACTCGTTTGGAGTGTAGACAAGTTGGTCAAATGAGGTAAAAATGTATGATCATTTCATTGAAGAGAGGTTCTTTTTTGGATGCAAGTTTTGAAAAGTTAGGTCACTGTATTCGTGACATGTGTTAGTTTTGATTTGGTAGTGTACAAGTCAAAGGCTAGAAGTGTTCCAGCTTCTAAGCACATATTCGACTCATTAATTCTCCGCATAGTTTAAGATAGGCCCGTGGTAGGTTTTGGCAAAGATGATGTCATGGAAATACGAGTTAAGGTGGAGATTTATTGAGTATGCCTCAAATTTTAGTCAAATTTGAGAGATAATCTCCCAGTTAAACTATATTTATTCGTTTCATTCGAACTCTGATTAGTCTAGATTATTTTATTATTATTTGACCTATAAATTTAGCCTATAAATAAGTTCTTTTATAACCTTAGAAAATACACTCAAAAAAATTAGATCTCATAACATTTTTGGAGAATTTTGTATTTACGTTTTGAAGGTTCTTTGTTTTAAAGTTTCGGGGTTTAGTTTTTATCTCTATTTTTTGTACTATTCGTTCTTTTGCCATTATAGTAAAATTATCTTTATCCGTGATTTTTTTATCCAAAGAGTTTTTCCACGTTAAATTTATGTGTCTAATTTTTCAATTCCTTTCACTATTTTTACTTGTTCATTACTTAATTGGGTCATTACCTAACAAAAAATGAATGAAGCAATAAATGAAGTCATTTCTATTTAAGGAGTTCATTTGAAAATTCATCATTGCAAGTGTTTAGATTGAATGTCATTTATTCGTTAGTATATACCCCCAATACTTTTTCTTTTCCTTGAGAGAGAAGACAAATTTTAGTGAGTTATAAGGAAAAAAACAAAGTAAAGCATATGTTCAACTTATGTGAATTCTGTTGATTAATCTGAGTTTAAAAAAAGAATAGTTTTTAGTTTAATAACTTATCCTCTTTACATGTATAAGATATGTTTGTCTACAAATAAATATGAACTTTATTAAAAGTAGTAGAAAAGAAAAGTGGTAGCCATATAGAACCAGTCTTCATTGTGAACTTCAACTCAATGCCATTTCTTTGTTATTAGATGAAATCCAATGGTTAATATTTTAAAAAAGTTAATAAAGTATTACACTCTACTTAAACAACCCCGTAGTTAAATAAGTTTCTATCTTATAATTTTAGCGCAACTCTAAAACATCAAAAATAAAGACACCAAAAGTATATTACAATCACCTACCTTTAAGCATACATGAGCTTTCCATCCCATCCATAGCCGTTGTGTTTGCGAAACAATTGGTCTCCCTCAACCCAATGTTGGAAGTACCTTTAAGCAACAAGCTTAATACTCCACTAGCCTCTCCCCAATTATCTTTCTTTACAAGTCCTTCCAAAAGACAACAAAGTCTTTGCCCATTTTCCCAGCGAAGGACTCTCCCCAGCGTTAGAAGAAAAGAAAAAGGCTTGGTTAATGGTAATTTCAACCTTTTGTCTAGCTTTCGTTTATTGCTGCTCTTGGGTTCTTCTAAGCTACCTTCCAGTTTGTCCATTTTTGTTCTCTATGTCTTGCAGAAACAACTCAAGGTTTTGTGATGCGTATTTAAACATAAATACCTCTGCTGATCTTTCAAACATATAAAAAATTTCCGACGCAACGCGGGTAAGGACAGGTGATATGTATCCGATCCTTCTGACACTGCTATTGGCTTTTGAAAGAAAAAGAAAAAGAAGATTTCACCAAAAAGAAGAAGAAGTGGTCGTCGTGGTGGTGGCGGCGGCGGTGGTCGCCGATCAGAAGAAAAGCACTGGAAAAGGAAAAAAGAAAAAAACCAAAGATTTTTGGATTTTTTTTGGGTGAAAAAAGATATTTGGATTTTAATCGTATAATAACACATTAACCCAAATAAATGTGAATTAATCCATATGTTTAAAAACGAAGGATAAATTACACTATTAGTCCCTCAATTATGTCCCATTGAATTAAAAAAGTTACAATTTGGCCACTGACATTTTTAAATTGGTTTTTTTGTCACTCAACCATTAAATGGCTAAAAGTGACACTTTTGTAGTTAGTATAATAACAATTTCAGTTCTCAACTTTTCAATTTTCTGTCAATTTAACCCTAATTCTTTATAAAAATTATTTTTAAAAATGGAAAATTCTATATTAAATAAGTTGAAAATATTTATATATTTTTATTTAATATTAATATAGTTATTTTTATTTAATATCAATATTATTATACAAATTTAAATTTATTATTATATTTTTTGAAAATATTTATGTATTTCTATATATTCCTTTGATTTTTTAAAAAAATTAGAATCAAATTAAGACTATTTGTAAATTTTGAAGGTTGTTTTTTTTTTTAAATTTTAACTAAATTGATATAATATGTAAAAGTTGAGGGCTAAATTTATTATTATATTTATTCTTCACACCCTCCTATTAGTGAAATTAATAGAAATGAAAAAAAAAACAATCTTAATTAATTGAGTGGCCAAATTAAAAAAAATTATAATTGAATGATAAAAAATTAAACAAATTCATAATTGGGTGACCAAAAACAATCACCCATAATTAGTTGAGTTGAGTGTAGTTTCTTCTATACTGTTTTATGGAAATTTTGTATATTTTTTTAATTTTCAATTGTTGATGTGTAATGGAAATCAAATATAACTACTTAATTGAAAAAAATGGAATACTAAATTATAAATTAAAATCAAAATATTTTATAGAATTTGTCACTTATTCTTGGGATAATTATAAATTTTGTATATTCTTATGAGTCAAATGAGCCTTCTTTAATATGAAGACTTTTTTGGGATATTTTTTGTGCAATGGCCATGGGATAATTATGTAATAAATAAACTATCATGTCGATTTCAAGCAAATCAATTGAAAATGTCTATAATTAAATTGTAATATATTTTTTAGTTAAGCAATCAAAACAAAAATTTACTCATAGTTGAGAGACTCATGATGTAATTTATCTACACTATTTATTAAGCTTGTTATTGAGTTGATGTCACCCATTAATTGGGTTCCAACTCAGTTAGGAAATCACCAAAAATCCATTTTACTTTCAAAGTCAGTTATATGATTATTCGAGTATGTTTTTGTCTTTTATATTTTTATAAATCAATAGAAAATTGTTCATACTAAGATTTGAACCACATACAACATCCATATAAAACATTTTCATTTACCATTTGAGCTTTGATTTTATATGAAACTTTAATAAATATATATGTTATATAATTTTTTTTATATATTTGTGCATATTAATAATGTTGTTGACAAAGTTAGTGTCACAAATTAACTCGACATAAACTCAAGGTTTATGACAAAATAATAATAAACAATTGTATTCATTTGATATTCTTAATTTGCTTTTGTGTTTAAATTTTATTTTATTCACAATTTAATCTAATATATTCATTTTAATACCATATATTCGTCATGTATTAATATTAATTAGTTCCAAATCATACTTTTTTTTTTTATCTTTAAACAGGCCTATATATTTTAAATATGTAATTTTCACACGTATATATATATATATGTGTGATAAGATTTCTAGTATATATATATATATATATATATATTATATTTCTAAAATTGAAAAAAGGTAAAAGTTTTCCTTTCATTTGGATTCATGTATTGGTTTACAATCAAATTAATTTTGAGTTTAATAATATTTTGTACTGATATTAAGTTATAGTTATTCAACTTACTTATTTTTTATAAAATAGATACAATTGCAATAAGAGGCAGCTACTCAATTTCAAGAATAGAACTATTGAGATCGTGAATGATAATTTTGTAATTTTTATTTTAAATATTTATTACTTTAAGTTTAAATAAAATAATTAAACTAACTACTTAAATAAAATACTTAAATAAATGGGGGTCGACTTTGATTTTGAAAATGAAAATGAAAAAAGGGGAGTCGCCATCAATCTTTTTTGATGAGGTGTGATCGGGTCACCTCTTAAAACAGTTGTTTTAATAAATGGTTTAATTTATCAAAACAATTATTTTGGTCTACGAAATTCAGAAAATGGGTTCGGAAGTCGGTTATGCACGAGGAAGGGTTAGCACCCTCGTAATGCCCAAAATTGATACCTACTTGATTAATTAATGTCTTATTGTCGAAAATTGAGAACTTTGAAGAGATTTAAAATATGATCCTTCTTTGAAATATGGTTTAGTGGAAATTCTTTAGGAAACGGGCATTTTTCACGTTAATCGAGAAAAAAATTATGTCCCGTAAGTTAGGACACAATGTCTTAAATCACCGAAACGAGAATAAATGCCAAAAAAATTATTTGATTTGAAACATATTTAATTATCTCGGTTTTAGAAAGAAATTGTATCCCGTAAGTTAGAACATGATTTTTTTCTTTATTCTCGAGAATATTAAAACTTGTGTTTAAAAGAGGTGCGTATATTCAATTTTATCGAGAAAATCGAAACCTTGTAAGTTAGGGAACGATTTTTAAGTTTCAAAATACAAAGCATTGCTTATATTTTTTTCTAAAACGAAATTTTAAGTGCTGGGTAAAAATTGACATAACATGAATTGTAGTAAAAATATAAATATGCATAACAAAATAATAAATGCGATAATATAAATGGCAATAGTAAAGGCGTATATAACATAAAGTAAATAAAACAACAAGCTGACAAAAGAAAAAATATAAGAAACTAAAAATTAAAACCTAATAGTAAACGAATAAATAAATATTACACCGGCCGTTGATTTAGAAATGATAATGATAATTATGAAAATAATAATGTTAATAATAATAATAATAATAATAATAATAATAATAAATAAAAATAATAATGATACATTAATAATAATAGTAATAGTGAAATAACCTAAATTTTGGAAATATATAAAAAGGTAAAAATAAATAAACAAACAATGAAATGATAATAATAATAATAATAATAATAATAATAATAATAATAATAATAATAATAATAACGACAAACCTAATATAAAATTTGAAAATATCAAAGTCATAAAAATAATAATTGATTCAATACTATAATAAAAATAACAAAAAGAAAATAATAGTAATAAAAATACCATAATAATAATCATAGTAGTAGTAATAATAACAATAATGCTAATAATAATAATAAATATAATAGTAAATACAATAATAATAGCTACAATAATAATAATAATAATAATAATAATAAGATAGGCACAATAACCAAGAAGGACTAAAATTGAACTTAAACAGAAATTTTGGGGGCAAAATCAGAAGTAAATAAAGAGGAAAATGATCAAATTGCATGCACGAATAACAAGGAGGGACCAAAAAGGAAATTATTCCTCCCATCCAAAATGCGCAGCTAAAGGGAGAACCAAAATGAAAACCGAAATAAATTATAGGGAATAATTAAAAAAATAAAAGGAACTTAATTACAAAATAATAACAAGCGGAACGACCTTTTGCATAAATATCCCAAAAACTAAAAACACGCGGATCCTTGGAGCGGGTTGGGTCAGTGCGCGGGTCTGAGGCAAAACTACGCCGTTTTGGCGTTTGAAATTCAAGCCGAAAATGACGTCGTGTGGGCTTTTGTATAAATAATAAAATTTTCACAAAAAAATCACCTTTCAGTTCCTTTTATATATATAAAAAAAAATCCTTCTCCCTTTCTTTTCTCTCTAGCTAGCCCAAAATTCCAGTGAAGGGACCACCGTGGCACTGCCGCGCCTCTGCCATGTGCGGTGGTCTGACACCCCAGGTAAGCCTTTTTTTCTTTTTTTATTATTTTTATACTACTAATATATATATAACAGTTTTTAAAAAAGGAAAATATAAAAAATATAGGTGTACATAGATGTAGTTTCGAAGAAGAAAAATAAAGGAAAAAATAAAAAATAAAAAGATGATAACCTTCTAATATTCGAATCAATCTCCTCTGTTTTGTATTTGAAAATCTATTATTTGTATTGATAATCTATCCCAAGTATTACATTGGTTTTTGCTTGGCCTTAAATAGACATTTTTACATTATTTTGCTTTTAATTTTTTATGTTTGCTATCTTTTCCTCTTTACTCCTTGCAGGTGGTGGTGGAGCAGGTGGTGACGTAATGGTGGCTAGTGGCGGTGGCAGAATGGCACTGGCTAGGGTGGCTGGTCAGAAGGCCCTAGGTGGGGCGCACCTAGGGTTTGAAATTTCTGGTTTTTGTTGTGGGCATTGGGCTGCTAGGCTTGTTAGGGTTTGAGTTTGTTGGGTTTAGTTTGGTTGGGCTTTGGGCTTGTCTGATTTGGGTTGTTTGGGTTTTGTTGGGTTTAGTTTAGTTGGGTTTTGGGTTTTATAGTGTTTTATTTTGTAATTGGGTTTGCTTATGGGCCCCCGCAAATTGGGCTTTCTACAGTATGAAAATTCAAAAAACCTATTCTTATTTATTGTTAATTTCGAGGAAAGGAACTTGCTACATAACATAAACATTGTAAATTTTAGCTAATATATCTACATTTGTCTCTAGAATTCGTATATATGAATAATGAAAACCCATTAACTAAGTTAGAGGTTAAGGGAATTACCAAAAAATCATTTTATTTTCAAAATAAGTTATTCGATTATGTGAGTATTTTTATCTTTTTTATATTTTTATAAATCAATAAAAATTTATCTATAATGAGATTTGAACCACATACACCATACATATAAAACATTTTGTATTTACGATTTGAACTAAAACAATTTTTTGATTTTATATAAAATTTTAACAAATATATTTTTATATATTTGTGCATATTAATAATTTTGTTGACTAAATTAATATCATAAATTAACTCAACATCAACTTAGGGTTGATGACAAAACAATGATAAACAGATACATTCATTTGGTATTCTTAAGCTCATGTGTTGTTGTGTTTAAATTTTAAATTACTCACAATTTAATCTAATTTTTTTATTTTAATATTGTACATTTGTCATATATTACTATTAATTAGTTCAAAGCCATACTTTTCATTATTTATTGTATATACAATATATATGTATATACAACATGTGATTCTCATGTATATATCCCTTAATGTTCTAAATATGCGATTTCCATGTATATACAATATATATATATATATATATATATACACATATATTATTTTTTAAAAAATGAAATAAAAATAAAAGTTTCTCTTTATAATAGAAATTAGAAATGAAAAGAAAAAAAGGGTTTAATGTTAGAACTGTAAAAACAAGATCTAATATAAACTATGAACTATAAATTAGGATTTGTCATGTCAAATCATAAAAATAAATCAAGAATAAAACTAGATGCAAAAGTGTACCTGAATTCATTAATTTTTTGAAATCTACGGATCTTGTAGTTTTGACCTTCCAGATTAGCGCACAAGTAATTTTGAAAAGGTGACTTTCTTTTTTCTAAATATGGGATCTTAGAAAAATTACCCATGTATAATTTGGGAACTACAACTTTAATATATAACTTTTGTACATTAACCCTAATTTCTAATTAGTCCATCATTTATTAGAAATTAGTTACTAGAGTATCTACACATATAATTTGGCTTATACTTTAAAGCTAAATAAATATTAACCAAATTAGATCACTTTTACTTTGGGCTAATATTTTAAAATAGTAAATAATAACGTGTAATTACTCTTTTTTTATACATGATGTCCATATTTTTCAACAATCTCCCACTTGGACCACATATATATAAACTAATTACTTTATAATTGCATGTCATTATATAACCTTATGAGCTAAAAACTTTATTATCATCTCCAAAAGATATTCTAAACAATCTCATCCAATAATTATGTTAACATAGAACCAATGCGACTTTCGTTACATATGTTGTAACTAAATCCATCACTGATCACGTATGTTAATAGAACCAAAATGACATAAATCAAGTATGGATGTGTAACATGAAATTACATGCAATATGATTCAAACATGTCTATTTCCAATTGGTCCTCCTTAAATTAGAGTGTGAATAAACTAAATAAACTTTATTTCTACAGAAAATAAACTTAATATCTGTAAACTAAAATAACTGAAAATGTGTTTATAACATAAAAGTATTTAGAGTTATAAACTCCCATTAAAACTAAATATTCTGAAATGACATTACACCTATATCAAGAGTGTGCTCTTATAAAACTTTGGGTGTAGTCTCTTAGCAAGTGAGCATGTAATCATGAAGTTTGTCTCAGTATGCTTTCTAGGCACCTAACCAGTCTAAACTTTTACTTTAACAGCTAGGAACTTAAAGTCTATGTGCTTTGACTTTGATGTGCTTCTGTTGTTATTGGAATAAATGGCAACCAATTATTGTTACAATTTGCACCCTAGTGACAAAATTTTGCATCAATATTCCATCAGAATTGGAGTTTGTATACCTGATGTTCTCTAACTTATCAAACCTCTAATATGTGAGCACGTAATCTTTTGTTCTCCGAAGATACCTTATAACCCTCTTGGCTACTATCTACTAGTCCATACCAGGGTTGCTTAAATATTTGCTTAACATCCAAACAATGTACGCAATGTCCAGACACGTACATATTTGAGCATACATTAGACTCCCCACTCTTGAGACGTAGGGAATCTTATGCATTTTCTTAATCTCAAAATCATTTTTGGGATATTGGTCAGGACTTAATTTATTATTAACAAGCAGTATGTCGTTATAAATAAGTGTCTTTTCCATTCCTAGAAATTAGTCCCATTAAGCATGTGTATATAATTTATATTAGCATATATTGTGACAATAGAAGATAAACTAGCAGAATATAGAACAAAAATAAATAAAAACAAGCTCACATCAATATTCTTAAGTAAACAATAAGTTCAAGATAATGACTAATCCTATCTCAAGATATCAAACAGAACATTAATATCGAGTCTTTGGATAGTAATATTAACAATAAGCGATACTCTTGTTGTCGCAATTAAGTATTGACAATAAATTATGTCAAAAAATGAATCAATCTTTGGACTAACTTATTACTCATATAAAGTAGCTTATAATTGTCACTCATTTATCACTACAGATATCGTTGAAATTCTATCAAATTTTAACTTATCGTTGGGTCAATTAATAAACGTATGAATAACAAAAAACATATAATCATCTTAAATAAACTAATCTACGTAGAAGATGTCACTTTGGTGGCGTTTTGTTTCAACTAATCTATTTGAAATATTAGAAATCCTTAATTAAAACCCAAACCCAAAATCTGAATTTTTTTGTTTCATAATAAGTTTATATTAATTTTTTTTCAATCAAATTAAAGATAGTAGTATATATATGTATATATATTTATCCCAATACAACATATAGTGATGTTGAAAAATATAATAATAATTGAACAAATAAAAAAATAATCTCACATAAGACTTCAAATTTAAACAAAAATAATTTGAATAAAGGTAAACCCCATCTCAAGATATCAAATACTCGATTAATATTTTCATCTTTGGACAAAATATTAACTTGTAAGTGATATCTTGGTATAGTAATCAAACACTGACAATAAGAACATGTTGAACAATAAATATTCATTTGGGTTAATTTATTACTCACATATAAAATTGAATAATCGTCACATGTTTATTACCATAGTTGCACATGTAATTTTGTTAAATAGGAACTTTCCTTTGGGCCGATCAATATTAACGTAGCTTAAGTTACATGCATACAACATGTTACATTTTAAAACAAAATAATTTCAATATCAGAGGTCACTTTAGCAACATAAACATAAAAAAAATATTATAATTGGTGATGGAGGAGCGGATAGATTATGAATCTCCAAAATTTGATATTCCTTCCTATTTAGGTAAAAAAAATACAAAATATTAAATTCAAATATAATAAGAAAATAGTAAAATTAAACAACATTGAAATATAATAAAAAATATTCTTACCATAGCAATTGGTCGACGAAAATGTGGTTGTCCTCAAAACGAATAAGAGATTTTGTCATTGCTAATTTTGAAAAACGCTGAATAATTAATAGAAAAAATAATTAATGAAAATGTTAAGATAATTTAAAAAAATTAAGTTGAGAGAGAAATAAATTTTGAGTGGGAATTTAGAAAGGAATTGAGAGAAAATTGAGAGAGATTTGAGAATGTGAGAGAGAGTTGAGATTGAATTTGAAGAAAAATGAAATAAGGAGGGGTTATATAGGAAATAAAATGGGATCGTGGGGGTTGGGGGGTCCAATGGCTAATTAAATAGTCGTTGGAGAAATTAGTCATTGGAGTCATCATTGGGGAAAATGCTTCTAGCTAGAAGCGTTTTCAGTTGATTTGATAGAAAGTACTTTCAGCGTTTTCAGTTGATTTGATAGAAAGCGCTTTCAATTGGAGGTGTACCTGGCAACACATTGAAAACGCTTCCAACTGGAAAAAATTTTCTGCAAATTTACTTACTCCCATAATTTTTACAAAAGATTGTCTATTCTGTTAATTTTGCTTTTCGGCATTTTTGGATAATTTAGTCCAAATCCATAATTTTAACATTGGAATATTTGAAAGTCTCTTGTATGAGTTGAAATTTTATTGTTATTTATTGTTAATTTTGAGGAAAAGAGCTTTCTATATAATTAAAATAAATAAATTTTAACAAGTATATTTACGTTGGTCTCTAAAATTTGCAAACAAATAAAAAATAGAAAATACACCTTAAATGTATAAAAATGAACAAAGAAAAAAAGAGGTATGACTTAGTTGGACCTAATTGAAACAATCTCAAAAATATAAAAATTACTAGAAACAATAAGAATTGAACTCTTATGAACCAAAAATATAAAAAACTAGCTCAAAGCTTTCTCCCTACGTCGGTTTTGGCTGAAATTAGAAGATGAATGCATAGAAAACTTTAAAATAATTTTGTTTGTTTTTAATTTCATCAAAATTACAACTTTGCCATTAGATCATTTTATTTCATATGCCGCCTCACCATTTAATTTTGTTTTATTTATTTCTTAAGTCCTCCCTCTTTTATTAATCAAGCTATTTAATCACTTAAATATTATAATTAGCAAGTTTTGTAAAATTTTCAATTTAATCTTTTTTAATTAATTAACTATCAAAATGTTAAAATTTTTCAACGAAACTTTAATACCATCTTAATGACACTCCAATATTTACGGCTTAATTTATAGAAATAAGGTCCCGATACCTCACATTCTAAAACCACTTGACATAATAAATCATTATAAAACACAAATTACCAATTTAAAACCTTTTTAGAACCATATTTGACTCGTAAATATTAGATAATGATATTTACGAATTTACTCATTGGATTTGGTGGCCTCGAACCGCTGTTTCCAATATCACTGAAAAATTGGACTGCTATATTATCTGCTATAAGTAGGTACGTGAGTTAAGCATGACTATTTTGTAAACCATGTGTGTTATACATATTTTGTTATCTTTCTGATAAGCTATCCGATTCGACCATGTAATATGATATGCTATGATCTATACAAATTATGTGTAAGTTACGTTCCGTATAATATCTGTTTATGTATGCGTGCATACAACCTATGTGATATGTATGTATGTCAACGTGATTTAGCATATGCATTGGGGTGGTTCTGATTTGTTGGATGAAGTGTTTTCTAATAGCATTACTGCATTTTCGATGGTTAAACCACGATTTATGTTTGGCCGCTAAGTTGCACTATTATGAGTGGCATACCACCATGATCCGGTGTGATTTGGATGGATGGATTCTTGAAGTCTTAATTGGTGTGATTGGTTGTATGGAGTTGGTGTGTAGCAGATAGAGGTAGGATTTTTGTCTGCATTTGTTCTGGTCTGGTATGAGATATGTACTTCTAAAACATGACATTCTGGTATGATATATTTGTATATGAAATTATGATATTCCAAATCGAAATATGTTCCAGTTATATGATATTATGATCTAAAATATATATGTTTCTGGTAATACAACATTTTGATATGTTATTGATACATTAAAGTAAAATTTTGTGATCACATTTACATATGTACTTGTTAAATAAAAATTATGCTTGTGGGTTGAGACGCACACTATGCTCCTAGCTCATTTGTTTATTTAATACGTTTCAGGTTAACTTCTGACTTAGGACCGGATGACTTGCGGGAGCTCGAATTGATTACCAGATAAAATATTTATGGGTTTACGATTTAATTATTTTTGGACCGTAATATGTTTTTGGTCCTAGTTTTGGTATTTATTTTATTCATTGGTATTTAACATTTTTGAGCATTAAACTGCAAATCACACGAGCTAACAAGTTAGATTTTGGTTTTCAAACTAAAAAAAAACTTTGAAAATTTTCCGCTACAAGGTTAAGTAATCATTTAAGTATTTTTTGAAAATAAAATATATGGTTTGTAACGAATGATTGTTTTAATACTGGAAATGATCTGCACATGTTAGTACTTTCAAAATGCGAGATTTTGAATATGAATTATGGGTTTTATATAAGTGTTTTCAAACTCAGTTTTTCTAACCATCTATGGGTGTTTTGCCAAAATTTTATGTTTTTGAACATGCATTGAGTTTGATTTGAACTGAAGCTTTAAACGAGTTGATGTAATCCCTCAGTATCTAGTCATAACTTTTAGGCTAAGTTTTGGGGTGTTACAACCCAAGCGTGTTGTTCTTTTTAGACTTTAGTTAAATCCTCATCAAGCCCACCAAAATTTCTTCTAACCAACTCATATCTATCTGGGCTCCAAAAATCGTCTCTAAACCCTCTTTAAAAGTTCCTCGCATACGTCTCTCCAATCAGCTCCTTGAACTGACCCAGTCACTTCCAGTCCATCCACCAGTAACCTAAGCTATAGTTGCATATCCTCCAAAGTAATAGTACACATGCCGCATGGAAGATGGAATGTGTGCGTCTCGGGTCTCCACCTTTCCACCAACGCATTTACGAGTGTCGGGTCCAACTTATGCCCCTTACCCACAAGGGCCACATAACCAACATCTCTCAAGTAGGGTTTGATCAAGGGTGATGGAGGAGCAGATAGATTACGAATATACGTCTCCAAAATTTGATATTCTTCCTATTTAGGTAAAAAATGTACAAAATATTAAATTCAAATATAATAAGAAAATAATAAAATTAAAGAACATTGAAATATAATAAAAAAAATATTCTTACCATTTATGTTAGGGATCGACTCGATTAAGCAACAAATAAAATTAAATAGCAGTAGCAAAAGAAATTGTAACGGCCTAAATTTTGGGCCTAGAAGTATTGGGCTTTAAGTTTTGGATCGGTTAAAAGGCTGCTTAAATAATTCAAATGTGTGATTTTGGAGTGTTTGGAGGGTACTATGAAGTCCTGGGTTCAAGTTAGGCCATAGGAAAAATTTTGATTTTTAGCCTTAGTGGAACCCTGATCTCAAGTGGTATGACTCTTAAATAAATCAAGGTAAAATAAGGCATAAAAGGAGTGTGGTGTACTTAGGTGACAAGGAAGTGATGCCATAAAAGAAGCAAGGGGTCTAAGGTTCAAGTATTGGCTCTTGCAATTTATTTTGGTTTTTCTTTTAAATAAATCTGGAAGTGAGTAGGTGGGCTTTAAAGTTAAATGTGTTGGACTTATGACACAAAGGAGCTTGTGTCCTAGTGGTGGTGGCGTGGCATGGTTATTGAGAGGACTATGGTTTGAATCCCTTTACACGCAAAAGTTGATTATTTTGCTAATGCTTTAGTTTTGGGGGATTGATGGAGAATCCCACATCGGGAAGCTAACATGAGGAGAGTAGGCATACCTTTGTTGGCTTATCCCTTTCACGATGTGGCGTGTTCGTTTGGGTTAGGTGTTGGATTATTCGTTGATTAATATGTCGTTGGGTCATGGTGGTGGTGACCGTAGTTGATCGACACACTCCCTGGGGAGTCAAGGGTGCGATTATTGTTGGCTTTTAGGCATAGCAGCTTTCAGAGCATGGATTAACTTCAGATACCTATCAGGTGTGTACTTCACCTTACTCTAGCTGTAGAATGGCAAATGCTAGAATGCCGAAATGGGCCATGTGGGGCCAATGAGCCCGTGGGCCCAATCAGGCAAATGGTATGATTGTGTAGTAAATATTGGACTAAACTAGGTGAATCTCATATCTGTGGCTAGTTTTGGGCTAAAGGGCCACACAAGCTTGTGGGCCCACCTGGGCCGAAAATGGGCCTTAGGCCCGTTCGTAACGTTATCTTTGTTTAGAATACTTGAGCCCCTCGAAGCAACTGTAGACTTTCTGAGGGATTGATAAAATTACTGAAATACCCTTGTAGGGTAGAATTACTATAATACCCCTGATTTGCAAAATTATAGAAAACCCCCCAATTTGTAAAATTACTATTTTACCCCTAATTTGTAAAATTACTATTTTACCCTTAATTTGTAAAATTACCATTTTACCCCTGATTTGTAAAATTATCCTTTTACTCCTGATTTGTAAAGTTACCATTTTACCCTTAATTTGTAAAGTTACCGTTTTATCCTTGATTTATAAAGTTACCGTTTTAACCCTGATTTGCAAAGTTATCGTTTTACCCCTAATTTGTTAGAATTACCGTTTTACCCTTAGTTTACAAAATTACAGAAATACCCTAGTTTTCAAATTATAGAAATACCCCGTATTTCAAAATTACTGAAATACCTCTAATTTACAAAATTACCAAAATACCCCTGGGTTGTAAAATTACCAAAATACTCGTAGTTTATGAAATTACCGAAATACCCCTGTGTTGCAAAATTACCGAAATACCCCTGGTTTGTGAAATTACCGAAATACCTATGGGTTGAAAAATTATCGAAATACCCTTGTAGGATAGAATTGCCAAAATACCCTGTAGGGTAGAATTATCGAAATACCCCTATAGGGTAGAATTACCGAAATACCCCTGTAAGGTAAAATTACCATTTTGCCCCTATGGTGTTAAATGACTGTTTTGCCCTTATAGGCAAGTGACTGACTTGGACTGTGTGTTTGACGGATTTGACTGTGTTTGTATGACAGTGATTTGACTGATATAACCGTGGTTGTGTGATTGATATGTTTTAATATGTGTTTAAATAACTGATACTGAACATGGCCATTTTGCATATATGTATGATGATTGAGCATAACATATATGACATATTGGGTTGGGACATTGATATGGAGGAAGTTCTGTTCTGATAGGATCACACGGGTCGCACGAGACGACTGTGGATCCAGTAATAATCTGATAAGGTCGCACGGGTCGCACGAGACGATTGTGGACCGGCTGAGGGCTTAATGCCAGTTATTCTAAGTATGGCTCTGTGCCAACCAACATATGGCTCTGTGCTATTGGGATCATGGCTTGGTGCCGATTATACTTGCCTAAGGCTATGTGTCTATCTTATTTACTGATGACTGTGTGTCGATCACATTTACCCACGGCTGTATACGGGTTATATTACCCTAATTGATGGCTATGTGCCAATCCTATTACAGTTACTGATGGCTTTGTGCTAATTATGATACTGCTACTAAAGGCTTAAAGCCATATTTAAATTAGCAGCATGGCTGCGTCATTGGTGTGCAAGGCTGGGTGGGTCGAGTTATTCCCCACATGGTGTGTTGGGGTGGTACGGGTGGTGTGGTGGCTGGACTGGGTTGGGATTGCATTCGCATGTTGTTCTAATTCTGCTATGGACTTGGCCCACACGGTTCTGTATAGGGCTAAGGCCCAACTGATAGGGTTTCAGCCCAGTCTATTTTGCATACCTGTATTATACTGTTACTGATTCTGTTTTGGGCTTAGGCCAACTGATTCTGATTCTGATTTTGATTCTAATCTGATAATGTTTCTGATTCTGTAATGGGCTAAGACCCATCAGGTACTATTTGTTATAGTGGGCTAGGGCCCAATTGATAGTGGAATTGTAGTAGGGCTAGGGCCCAGACTTTTAATTCTTTTGTATGACTGACTGTTTGTTTTATATGGTAGGGGTTACACAATGAGTTTTCATAAAACTCACCCCATTTAATAATTGTGTAGGTAATCCCTAGCTTTAGGAGGATCTGTGCTGCGAGGGACTCGGAGAAGGCCACACATTGCTTATGCTCTGTCTTGATTTACTTTTAACTACTTTATTTCGGTTTGGGTTGTAATAAGGCCTTTTAAACTTTCTGGTTTTTACATTTGGGATTTTATTTATTGTTTTATAATTGCTAGAAGTCGGACACAGTTTTTTCGAAACAACAATTATTTTTCAAAATATCACGTTTCCCTAACTATTTTAAATTAGGCTTCCGTAACAATTAAGGTTTTAAAGGTAATAATATTTTACAAGAGAACGTCTTTTAATAAACCACGTTTTAAAAATATGCATACGAAATTCGAGATTTTACACAAGTTTTAAATGGCAACAAGTTTTAATAAGAAGGGTTTTCAATGGAAACAAAGTTTTTGAAAAACACATCATTGTGACACGCCAGATTCGGGTCTAACTTCTAGGTTGGGTTTGGGGTGTTACAGAAATTGAAACACAAATTTAACATGGAAAAACCCTTCCAAAGAGGATAAAAAACCATGGGCAAAGATAATTTTATTATAATGGCAAAAGAATAAAGAGTACAAAAGATGGAGATAAAAACTAAACCCCAAAAACTCGAAAATAAAGAACCCTTAAAATGTAAACACAAAATTCTCTAAATTTGTTATGAGTTCTAGTCTCTAATGGGTGTATTTTCTAATATTGTAAAAGAGCCTATTTATAGGCTAAATTCATAGGTCAAATAATAATAAAATAATCTAAACCAATCAATATTTGATTGAAACAATTAAACTGAGTTTAACTGGAAGATTATTTCTTAAATTTGACTGAAAATAGGAGTCATACTTAATAAATCTCCACCTTGACTCATATTTCCACAACGCCATCTTTGCCAAAGCTCGCCACGAGCCTATCTTGAACTATGCAGGGAATTAACTGAGTTGAATTTGTGCTTAGAAACTGGAAGACTTCTAGCCTTGACTTGTACGCTGCCAAATCAAAACTAACCCAGGTCTGAATTTCACGAACACAGTGCCTTAACTTTTCAAAACCTACATCAGAACCTCTCTTCAATTAAACGGTCATACATTTTTCCCTCCTATGACTAAGTTTCCTTCTCTCCAAACGAGTTGACTTCGACTCTATAACGAATGAGGGACGTCCAATTTCACCGGTCATTGTAGAACCTTCCAAAATATAAAGGCTGCTAATTCTTTTACCTTTTAACTAAATGAGAGATCCACGAGATACTTTAATGCCGCTTGACTCGATGCTGATTTTACATCCTTTCAAGTCTAAAATACTCAAAGAGATGAAATTCTTTCATAAATTAGATACATACCTAACATCTAAGAGTGTCTTAATCGTCCTATCATGTATCCTAATTTTAACAGTACCAATACCAATTACCTTACTAGATGAATCGTTTCCCATGTGCACAACTCCACCTTCAACTGAACTATATGTGGAGAACCATTCTCTATTGGGACACATGTGGAAAGAACATCCAGAATCTAGGATCCACTCAGACGAAAGCTTAGAGTTATCGCTTGTTGACACTAACAAAAAATCATCACCGCTTTCATCAACCAAATTAGCACCAGTTATATCTTCCTAGTTACTCTCAGCAGCTTTTTTATTTTGCAGTTTATAACAATATGCTTTGACGTGACCTAACTTTTTACAATAGCGACACTTTTTGTCTCATTTATTTGATGCTACCAAAACGGAAGCTTTCCTATCTACCTTACTTTCCAAATGAAGCTCATTGTTGAGTTTGTCTCTACTCAACAAATGACCCTTTACATCTTCGAATGAGAGTTTGTCTCTGCCATAAATTAGGGTCTCCCTGAAAGACTTGTATGAAGGGGGTAAAGAGCACAATAATAGCATATCTTAATCTTCATCATTAATATGAACCTTAACGTTCTTTAGATTATTTAAAAGAGTAATAAATTGACTGATGTGATCTCTAAGAAACTCACCTTAGTTCATGCGAAACGTAAATAGACGTTGTTTCAACACTAAACAATTAGCCAGAGACTTAGTCACATAAAGAGTTTCTAACCTTTTCTATAAGGTGGATGAGGTCTTCTCTATCAATACCTCCTGTAATACCGTATTCGCGAGGCACAACTGGATTGCAGACAAAGCCTTTTCATCAAGCTCTTCCCATTTTGTTTTATTTAAATTCTCAGGCTTTTTCTTAGTAGCAACCTTTTTTAAACTAGATTGAACTAGAATTGCCATCATCCAAACTTGCCACAGATTGAAATTTGTCTCACCATCGAACTTCTCAATTTTAAACCTTATTGCTGCCATATTTAAATGGATTGATCTATGAAAATTAAACTAGCTCTGATACCACTTGTTAGGGATCAACTCGATTAAGCAACAAATAAAATTAAATAGCGGTAGCAAAAGAAATTGAACACACAAATTTAATGTGGAAAAACCCCTCCAATGAGGATAAAAAACCATGGACAAAGATAATTTTACTATAATGGCAAAAGAACGAAGAGTACAAAAGATAGAGATAAAAACTAAACCCCAAAAACTTGAAAACAAAGAACCCTTAAAACGTAAACACAAAATTCTCTAAATGTGTTACGAGTTCTAATCTCTAATGAGTGTATTTTCTAAGGTTGTAAAAGAGCCTATTTATAGGCTAAATTCATAGGTTAAATAATAATAAAATAATCTAAACTAATCAGTATTTGATTGAAACAATTAAATAGAGTTTAACTAGTCAAATTTGACTGAAAATAGGAGTCATACTTAACAATTCGCAATTGGTCGACGAAAATGTGGTTGTTATCAAAACGAATTAGAGATTTTATCATTGGGAATTTCCAAAAATGCTAAATAATTAATAGAAAAAATAATTTATGAAAATGTTAATATAATTTTAATAAAAAATAAAGTTGAGAGAGAAATAAATTTTGAGTGGGAATTTAAGAAGGAATTTAGAGAAATTTGAGAGAGATTAGAGAATGTGAGAGAGAGTTGAGATTGAATTGGAAGAAAAATGAAATGGGGAAGGGTTATATAGGAAATAAAATGGGACCATAGGGGGTGGGGCGTCCAATGGCTAATTAAATAGTTGTTGGAGAAATTAGTCATTAGAGTTATCGTTGGGGGAAAATGCTTCTAGCTAGAAAGCGTTTTCAGTTGATTAGGTAGAAAGTGCTTTCAGCTGGAAGTGCTTTTCTGGTAACACATTGAAAATGCTTCCAACTGAAAAAAAATTTCTACAAATTAGCTAAAAACACTTATAGCTAAGATTGTTTTTGTAAAATTTGCTTACTCCCATAATTTTTACAAAACACTGCCTATTCTGTTAATATTGCTTTTCGGCAGTTTTGGATAATTTAGTCCAAATCCATAATTTTAACATTGGAATATTTGAAAGTCTCTTGTATGAGTTTGAAAGTTCAAAAACTCTATTGTTATTTATAGTTAATTTTGAGGAAAGAGCTTTCTATATAATAAAAATAAATAAATATTAACAAGCATGCTTACGTTTATCTCTAAAATTTGCAAACAAATAAATAATAGAAAATACACCTTAGATGTATAAAAATGAATAAATAAAAACCATTTGCATTTCTAATAACAAATGAAAATTAAGAAAAAGAAACTCAGGAAAAGTAGATCTTTTAAATGTAGTGAAAATCATATAAATAATTGAAACAAATCAATTACCACTTTGAGCTTTTGTTCATGATTTCAACAATGGAAATTTTGTATTTTTTAAAAAAAAGGGAAATTCTGAAGTCCCTTGTATGAACTATGAAATTTCAAAAATTATATTATTATTTATTGTTAATTTGGAGGATGCTATATAACAAATACATTGGAAATTTTAACAAGTATATTTACATTTGTCTCTAAAATTTGAAAAAATAATATGAAAACACATTTTCATTTCTGATAGCAATTGAAAATTAAAAGAAAAAACAAACTCAAGAAAAGAAGATATTTTAAATGTAACAAAAATTATACAAATAATTGAAACACCGCTTCAAATGAACCAAACCACTCAAGCAATTTCTCAAACTTAAGGAAAATTTAAGAGCATAGATTCATTATTTTCTAATGAGTTAATTGCAATGAATATTCTTAAACTATGACTTTCAATTCTAAATTGATCTATAAATTTTAAATCATTTTAATTGCATCCCTAAACTATAAAAGTTATATAAATTAAGTTCTTCAGATACTAAAACCATTAATTCAGTGTTAAAAAAACTCTCCAATCCCTCTCAATTTTGAAATTGAGCAAATTAGTCCCTCTAAAAAATAATTGGAGCAATTTGATCTCTATCGATTTTGAAAGGGCGCAACTAAGGACAATTAATTATAGCGTTAACGTCATTCACCAATTGTGCGTAATTTTGATTGGTATCATAACAAATTTAGCCTTCAATGTTTACATATTTTGTTAGTTTGGTATTGATTCTAAAAAAATCGACAAATTTAGTCTCAACATTTACATATTTACAAAAATATTGTAGGTTAACTTGGTTAAATCATGACCAACTTGATAGAATGTGCAAATTATGAAAGCTAAATTTATTATTATATTAGTCAAATGTACGTAAAATTGAATAAAAACATTACCCATGTGATTAATTATCGTTAGTTGCTCACTTTCGAATTTGACATGATTAAATTGCTCTGATTTTTTAGAGGGACCAATTTGCTCATTATAAAAATTGAGAGGGGCTAGAGAGGTCTTTTTATTTAGCTTAATCATTAAATGACATGTTAGATCTTATGTGACATAATTTAAAATAAAAATTAAAAAAATGAATATTGTACAAATAAATGTTTTAAAAACCTTAGTTTTGAGGTTTTCAAAGCTTTTACGGAAACTTTATAGTTTACTTTTTTTTCTAGTTTTGCTTAATTTTTGTTTTTATTTTTAGAAGTTATACAACATCGTTCTATTTCTTTAAAATTTTCTTTTTAAATTTAACTACATAAGATTTTATGTGTCATTTAACGATTTTAATAAAAATTACCTAATTAATACAACATTGATAATTAAAGATATAATTAGAACAGTTTAAAGTTTGGAGATCAATTTAAAGTGAGTGTAATAGTTTAGGGATGCTTGATGTAGTTAACTGTTTTCAAATGGTGCTAATTATTAAGTTTGCGTTAGGACAATGTGAAAAAGTGGAAACCAGCGTAAAAATATGACTCAAAGACTCTCACCTTTTTGGGAGTCGTCTCCCATACTGCCATGTCTTGTTGGTCTTAATAGCAAACCTATCAATAATTTAGATCTCAACATTGCAGTAATATCAGAACAGTAATAAGCCTTTGATTCTTGGTTCTTACATTTTTCATATTGCAATCACAGCAGGTTTAGTGCCCTCTAACCACCAGCTTTGGATATTCATTGTTTGCAGGTAATGGGATTAGTTCACACCAAAGAGAAATATTCATTGTTTGGATATTTTTTTCCTCTAGTCAGCAGTCGATTCCCTTAGTCACTTCACACTTCTAAATGCCTAGCCAACGTCACTTTCCTGCCCTTTTTATCCCTTTTCCCACAGCCACTCCAACACCCACCGGCCTATTGGGAAGAAACCGAACAACCGAAACAAAGCAAAGCACAATTGGTGTTCTTTCTCTCCCTATAACTCCTGTCAAAAATTATGGCAAGCACAATAGAACAAAAATATGTTCTCTAGCAACCTTAATCAACCAGAAATCAACCAATGCAACCACAACAAAAATAAATAAATAAAGACACCGATATTTTTACGTGGAAAACCCTCTAAATCAAGGGTAAAAACTACGGGACTTTATAGTCCGATCAAAAGCTCCACTATCATTAAATGTTCAACTACAAGATCACAATATCAAGCCTACAACAAGCATTCAACTCTAACAAGGCTAACAACAATATGTAATCTTTAGCAAAAGAGAGAAAAATGGGAGAACATCAACAAATTATAGCTGCCGAAAAATGGGTATTTCTGACACTACAAGACTCGAATGAAAAATCCGACCGTACAAAGTCAATAACACCTTATTGCCTAGCTGCTATCCAAAAATCAGCTCAATCGAACCATGGATGGACCTTCGATCGAAGAATTGATCACTGCTGCACCAAACTTAAAAAAAACATATTTTCAAGCTTCAATCTCTCTCATTTAAATTTGATTTTTGGCTCATACAAAAATAGCTGCCCACATCCACACATAAAAGCCAAAAAGAATGGCTTTTTGTCAAATCCAAAAAGGGGGTAATAAATATTTGGCAGAAGCTTCTTTTTTTTATTATTAGCCAAACAAAAAAAAAAAGAAAACATAAACAACCCATTTAAAAGTGAGTTGACTAGTGAAAGGGTTCCCCACATAGTGGGACCCACACGCAACAAATCTTCCCCTTCGACTATGTGGGGAATGCCTCCATGCCAGAGGTCAAACAACATGCTTCAATCTTTCCTCTTGGTAAGGCCTTCGTCAACATATCAGCACCATTATCATTAGTGTGTATCTTCTCAAGCTCTAACAGCTTAGCTTCAAGAACATCTCGTATCCAATGGTACTTCACATTAATATGCTTAGATCTAGCATGAAAAGTTAGGTTCTTAACAAGATGAATAGCACTCTGACTATCACAATACAGGCCATACTTCTCCTGACTAAAACCAAGCTCATGCACAAACTTCTTCATCCAAAGCATCTCCTTGTACGCTTCCGTTGCTACAATGAACTCTGATTCAGTGGTGGATAATGTAATTCACTTTAGCAATCTCGATTGCCATGCCACGGCTCCCCCTACATAAGTGATCAAATAACTTGAAGTAGATCTCCTCGAGTCAGTGTCTCCAGCCATGTCTGAATCTGTATACACAACAAGAACAAGTTTCTCATTGTCGAAATAAAGTTTCATGTTGGAAGTGCCGCGAAGATATTTCATAATCCACTTCACTGCATTTCAATGCTCTCTGCCTGGATTAGAAAGAAAACGACTAAATGTACCAACGGCATAAGCCAAGTCTACTCTTATGCAAACCATTGCATACATCAACTTACCCACGGCTGAAGAGTAAGGAATTTTCTGCATCTCTTCCTTCTCTTTTTCTATGGAAGGATTATTCTTAACACTCAATCTGAAGCGCGTAGTAAAGAGAGTGTTCATCGCTTTAGCTTTTTCCATATTAAACCTTTGAAGTACTTTCTCAATATATCTCTCTTATGATAACCATAATTTCTTAGCCTTTCTATCACGTGTCAATCTTATGCCAAGAATTTGCTTTCTGGCCCCAAATCCTTCATTGCAAAGGATTTACTCAACTCTTGCTTCAACTTCTCAATTCTAGAAGCATTCTAACCAACAATAAGCATATCATCAACATAGAGCAAAAGAATTATAAAATCATCACCAGAGAATCTCTTAACAAACACACAATGATCAAAAGTAGTCTTCTTGTAGCCTTGCTCCCCCATAACAGACTCAAACTTCTTGTACCATTACCTTGGAGCTTGCTTCAAACCATACAAGCTCTTCTTCAATATGCACACATAGCCCTCTTTCCCTTGTGCAACAAACCCCTCTGACTGCTCCATGTAAAGCTCTTCTTCCAAATCACCATAAAGAAAAGCAGTTTTCACATCCATTTGTTCAACCTTTTAAGTCATAACAAGCTACCAAACTTAGTATAGTTCTGATAGAGGACATCTTCACAACCAGAGAAAATATTTCTTCAAAATCAATCCCCTTTTTCTGAGTATAACCCTTGATGACCAATCTAGCCTTGTATCATAGGGATGAAGACTTCTCTTCTTGCTTCAACCTGTAAACCTACCAATTCTTCAAAGCTCTTTTGCCCCTGGGCAGTTTCACCAACTCAAAGGTATAGTTCTCATGCAAGGATTGAAGTTTATCTTTCATCGCTTCAACCCACTGATCTTTGTATTCACTCTCCATAGCCTTTTCATAACATCTAGGTTCTCCTCCGTCAGTCAAAAGAACATATTCATCAGAAGATTACCTGACAGAAGATCGTTGATCTCTTGAAGACCTTCGAAGTGGAATTGCTAGTGGAGCTATAGGTGCTTGTTGTTGATCATTCACAACATCATCCATGGAAGTATCAGAGTCACCTATATCCTGATGGTCATCACTAACATCACCATGCACATCATCTTGGATAGGACCTGGTGAAGAGTCTAGGGGATCTGGATTCATATCGATCAACTTACCACTATCTTGTGAATTCACTTTCTCCGTCTTATCAATGCCATCAATGGCCTGATCCTTAATGAAGACAACATCTCTTCTTCTCACGAGTCTCTTCTAAACTAGATCATAGAGTCTACAACCAAACTCACCATTTAGACCATAACCAATAAAAATACATTGTCGAGTCTTGGCATCCAACTTGGATCTTTCATCCTTTGGAACATGAACAAATGCTTTATAACCGATCACACGTAGATGATCATATAACACGTCTTTACCAAACCAAACTCTATCTGGCACATCACCTCGTAAAGGAACACTAGGAGACAAATTTATCACATGTGTCACTGTATTCAAAGCTTCAGCCCGAAATGATCTTAGCAACTTTGAATCTGACAACAAACATCTGACTCTCTCAATCAATGTTCAATTTATTCGTTCAGCTAATCGATTTAACTGTGGAGTCTTTGGTGGTGTTCTCTGATTCTGATTCCCTGTCGCAGACAATACTCATAAAACGACCTTGTGTACTCGCCACCATTATCAGTACGAATGCACTTCAACTTCTTCCCTGTTTCCCTTTCAATTGATGCTTGAAACTTTTTAAACACCTCAAAGACTTGATTTTTAGACTTCAAAGTGTAAACCCACAGCTTTCTTGAATAATCATCAATGAAAGTCACAAAATAAAGTGCATCGCCATGTGACCTTACTTTTATCGGACCACAAACTTCTGAATGGACTAACTCTAGCAACTTTTATCTTTTATAAGGAGGACGACTTCTAAATGAAACTCTTCTCTACTTCCTGCTAGACAATGAGCACAATTCTTCAGTGTAGCATTCTTCAAACCTGAAAGTTGATTCTTCCTCGCTAAACAGTTAAGCCCCTTCTCACTCATGTGACTTAGTCGTTCATGCCACAACTCAGTTGAGCTGTCATTCACTTTACATTCGCCATCTCTCGAGAAGTCGAAGCTTGCATCAAGTATAAAGTTGAGCTCTTCTTTCCTCGAGCCACAACCAAGGAGCCTTTAGTCAGCTTCCACTGCCCCTTACTGAAGTTGTTACAGAATCCCTCATCATCAAGCTTTCTTGCAGAAATCAAATTCAAACGGATATCCGGTGTATGTTTGACATCCTTGAGAGTTAAGTTTGTTCCATTGTTACTTACCAAGCTAACATTTGCCATACCAATAATCGAAACCAAACCGTCATTACCCATCTTCAATACCCCAAAATCACTAGGAGTATAAGATATGAAAAAATCCTTCCTCGATGTGACATGAAGTGATGCACCAGTATCAATCACCCAACTAGTCTCATCACATGCTAGGTTGACCAAATTCTCATCACAAATGACCAACAGATCTTCACGAGTAACAGTAGCAACACGCTCGGATTTTTCATCATCATTCCGATCGTGTTTATCACCACCAGCTTTGTTCTTTTTCTTCCACTTGAAGCAATATTTCTTGATATGACCTTTCTTACCACAATGATGGCACTCAAGATTCTTGTATCTCGATCTTGACTTGCTTCGACTTTTATCTCTACTCTTTCTATCTTTGCCTCTGTTCCTCCCCCTTTTCTTGATAACCAACACCTTGGACTGTGATGTAGGACCCTGGAATCTTCTTTTAACCTTCTTTTAACCTCTTCATTCAACACACCACTCTTAGCCAAATCCAAAGTAATAATACCTTGTGGGGCACAATTAATAACCGGGACCCGAAAGGTCTTCCAATAGTCTGGTAGAGTAGCAAGCAACCAAAGCCCTAAAATCTCCTCATCAAATTTGACACCCATACCAAGCAATTGATTCATCACACTCTAAAATTCACTAACATGGTCAGCTATAGACGTTCCTTCTTTGTATTTCAACGCCATCATTTTCTTTAACAAAAACAACTTGTTATTACCCGACCTCGAAGCATACAAGCTTTTAAGCTTCTCCCACAATGTTCGAGCATATGTCACTTGATCAATATGGTTGTAAACATTTTCTTCAACAAATTGCCGAATATAGCAACACACTTGTTGATGCTCAAATTCCCATTCTTCATCACTTTTCGAATCGAGTTTTTGAGTAGAAACGACTGGAAGATGCAAAGCCTTCACAAACAACAAGTCCTTCATTTTATTCCGCCAAAGTTGATAATTTGTGCCAACATAATCATCTTGCTCGTATTGATTTCCATAATTATTTGACAGAATAACCGAGCTCTGATACCAGTTTATTGGGAAGAAACCGAACAACTGAAACAAAGCAAAGCATAACTGGTGTTCTTTCTCTCCCTATAACTCCTGTCAAAAATCATGGCAAGCACAATAGCACAAAAATATGTTCTCTAGCAACCTTAATCAACCACAAATCAACCAATACAACCACTACAAAAATAAATAAATAGAGACACCGGTATTTCTATGTGGAAAACCCCTTTAAATCAAGGGTAAAAACCACGAGACTTTATAGTCCGATCAAAAGCTCACTATCATCAAATGTTTAACTACAAGATCACAATATCAAGCCTACAACAAGCATTCAACTCCAACAAGGCTAACAATATGTAATCTTTAGCAAAAGAGAGAAAAATGGGAGAACATCACCAAATTACAACTGCTGAAAAAAGGGTATTTCTGACGCTACAAGACTCGGATGAAAAATCCGACCGTACAAAGTCAAGAACACCTTACGCCTAGCTGTTGTCTAGAAATTAGCTCAATCGAACCACGGATGGACCTTCGATCGAAGAGTTGATCACTGCTGCACCAAACTTGAAAAAAAAACAGATTTTCAAGCTTCAATCTCTCTCATTTAAATTTGATTTTTGGCTCACACAAAAATAGCTGCCCACATCCACACGTAAAAGCCAAAAAGAATGGCTTTTTGTCAAATCCAAAAATGGGGTAATAAATATGTGGCAAAAGCTTCTTTTTTTTTTTTTTTATTAACCAAACAAAAAAAAAAAAAAAAAGGAAACATAAAGAACCCGTTTAAAAGTGAGTTGACCAGTGAAAGGGTTTCCCACATAGTGGGACCTACACCCAACACGGCCACCATCTCACCATCATCATGATAAGAAAAACTGATTTCTGATTTTATTCATAACCTCCTTGTCTACAATTGTGCTCATGCAACCGTCTTGGTAGAAATTAAAAGTGAGCAATTGTCTATAATTGACATATTTTATCATTCCGTTAAGTTTTTTCTTTTTTTATATTACTAACATAAATAATATAAAAAATTAATTATATTAAATCTCATGGTACTCAAAGCTTTGTTACTAACTAAAACATTTATGCGGACAAAGTTTTCGCTTGGTTGATATCAAGATTATTATTAATCTAGAAAGATTAGAAGATTCAAACACATAATTTTAATCTTATTTTATTATTAATCTTATCTTATTTTATTTCCATCACAAGTAAAACTAGTGCAAACAGTCAATAAATCATACTAAATAATAACATATAGAAAACTTGCGGATAATTAGCAAATTAAAGTATCAATTTTCAGATTAACCATCAATAGTATCTTAGAACTCATAATGACAATTTTAGAATATCGATATTTCAATTCACTCAACAATTTATACACAAGTATAAATATGTCTTCACAGAAAATCCAGTTTGTATGCACATGCTCTATAAATGCCATAAAATTTCAATTTATCAGAAAAGTTCATACCCCTTCACTACACACTGCACTATAAGTTCCGACCTCGAGTTCCGACCTCAGAACTCATCCAACCTTATAACTTCAGGTTGTAGATAAACCACCGTTGATTTGCAGTTATTTTCCACTTGTTATGAGTACTTAACATATTTGTAGATTAAACAAACTGCCACTTAGTTCATGATTGAACCACATATTTGCAGGTACTACCACTTATTGTGAGTGCACAACATATATGTTTGCAGATTAAACAAACTATCACTTGGTTCGTAATCGAATCACATTGTTCGTAGTTTAAACTGCTACTCTTCCTCCGCACATTTCTTCTAACAAATGTGATAAAAGCAAACTTAAGGGCAAAGGGATATGTTGTCATAAAACTTGATGGAATTTACCAGTTGGATTGTGAGTCGGCATTTAAAGCCACCTTGTGGAAGCACAGAGAGATCAAAAACTTGGTTGTTGTGAAGGTGAGTTTTCCCAGTACACTTCTCTCCCATCTTTGTTAAGTAACACTGAGATTTACATACAAAAAATATAATCTTTGTTAAAAAACCTCTGTATCGTAAATACGTCATTTTCACCTGTATACATATTTCAAATATATATATAGATAGATACAGTTTTAATATATACGTGTATTATTTTAATAAATGAATAAAGAAAAACCATTTTCATTCCTAATAACAAATGAAAATTAAGCAAAAGAAACCAAAGAAAGTAGATATTTTAAATGTAGTGAAATTATTGAAACTTGAAGGAAAATATATGACCCAAAGACTTTCACTTTTTTCTAAGTCGTCCTCTATCATTTCATGTCATGTGGCTGCTAATTCCCAAGCAAATGCATGGGTCATTGGCAAACCAATCAGTACCAACTTGTTGCAAAGGAAGATTCTCCTTTCCTTTTCAATCCACCAAAATACAATTGAGGAAAACAAATCCTCATATTTTAGATCCAATACGGCACCAATCTCATAACACAAATCCTTTGGCTACTAAACCAAGAAAACCCAGTTGTGTTAGAGTTTATGCTTTCCGAGTGGTTGAATCTTCCAGGCAGATAAACTTCCATTTCTTTCTTAAAGTTTCTCCTTATTTTAGTTCATGCAACCTTGATTTCTACTTTGTTCTTCTTTATTTTATTTCCCTTTCCTTCAAAGAAAAAAAAAAAAAAAAACAACAACAATAATATTCAAATCCCTTTTGATTGTATTGAAGTAGTAAGAAGCTTCTCAGCTCTAAGTCTACTTTGGTTTTGAAGTTCCCAAGTGAGGTAATTGTATTTATATATGCTTCATTATATACATAAATTAAAGATGATCTAATATTGTCTTTTTATGTTCTTCTTGAAGCAAATTAGAGGTAAAAGAGTGTTTGGATTGACGATCAAATTCTTGGAGTTACAACTTCATTTTGAAGTGGCAAGTGGATATGTTTCCATCATTGTTATAACTAATTACCTGTCTTTTTTATTTATAATTATATCACATTACACACATGTATATGATTTTACTAACTTACATGAATTAACAAAAAAAAGAACAAATAAAATGAAATAACAGTTATAAAGTTCATTTTATTAAATAAAATAGAGAAATCATTTCTATATTATCTATATCTATTAGATTTTATCACACTCATGATATGATATGGGTGAATTAAAATATTTTATATTAAAATTATATTTATATAAATATTTTAACAAATTATTAATAGGGAAATGGTAAGGGCTTTTCATAAGAATTTGTTGGTCTTGTATTTGATTCTCAAATACAATTTTTGAGATGTTTTATTTGATGATTAAATAAAAGTAAAAAAATAAAAAATACCCTTATAATGATATTAATTACACTTTGAAGTAAGGCTATTTTAGTAATTTCATGGTTAAGTTGGTGTCAAGTTAACTCATGACACTAATTCAGTGAGAAACTTTATATATAATATAGATAATCTATTATCTATAATCTATATATGGGCAATGAATATATGCCTTTCTACTAAACAAGATAATTTATTGAACTCATAATTTATTAGATACTTTTTGATGCAATCGTAAATCAATTAAAAATATGACTAAAGCAAGAGTACCTATTAATTAAAAATCCATGATTTCAACATTAGAAATTCTGTATTAAAAGAAAATTGAACTCCCTTTGTAAAAACTATGGAAGTTCGAAAAGCCTATTTTTATTTATTGTTAATTTCGAGGAATGGAAATTTTAACATTTCTAAAAATAAATGAAAATTAAGAAAAAAATATAACTCAAGAAAAAAGAGATTTTTAAATGTAGTGAAAATCATACAAATAATTGAAACATCTCTTCAAATGAACCAAATCCACTAAAGCAATTACCAAAACTTCAAGGAAAATGTGAGAGCATAAATTTGTAATGAGTTACTTGGTACCAAATAATCATAAAAACTCTCGTTCTAAATTGATGAATCAACTTTAAATTATTTTAATTATATTTTTAAATTAATGAGGTTATATTAATCAAGTTATTTTATTACTAAAATTATCAATTTAGGTAAAATAATCTCTTTAATTCCTTTTAATTTTGAATTTGAGTATTAGTCTCTAGAGTAACTTAATCTCTTTTCAATTTTGAATTTGAGCAAATTAGTCTACTTAAAAAAATTAGAGCAATTTAATCATTATCAATTTTGAAAGTGAATAACTAAAAACAATTAATTACACTGTTAATATGTTTAGTCAATTATGCATAAATTTAATTTGTATAATAATAAATTTAGCCATTAATTATTACATATTTTTTACATATTTTGTAATTAACTCTTTTCTAATAGAGCAAACCAGGGTAAAATATGACCCAAAGACTCCTTTTTGTAAGTTATCTCCTATCCTGTCATGTCTTTGTTGGTCAGCAAAATAAATGCATGGGGTCATTAGCAAACCAATCGGTACCAACTTCATTAACAAACACAAATCCTTCGGCTACAAGAATACTCAATTTTTAGTGGCGGAGCATCGTAGAAATTCAGGGGTCATATTGAAATAGTAAAGTTTTTCGAGCGATTGAATTTTCCAGGCAGATAAACTTCAATTTCTACTTCGTTTTTTCCCCCCTTTCTTCAGGTCCTTTCTTTTTGTATTCAGTTTTACTTACTTTTGCTAAAAAAAAAAGGGTAAATTACACCAACAATCACCTAACTTTGGGGTAACTGACAAAACAGTCACCTGGTTTTTATTTCAGTCACCCAACTTTCAAAAAGTTACAAAACAGTCACTAACGTTATGAAGAAGTGAAAAAATAGCCACTAATTAACAGTTTCTGTTAGGGGGCTAATGGGAGCGCTGACGTGGCAAGTTAATTAGCTGTTGTGGCCAGTTAACTTGACTCATTGGACAAAGAGTCAAGGGGTCAAACAAAAAAAGAAAAGATGATTGATTAGAATGATTTTTCTTCTTTTTATTCTCATATTTCTCTTCATCTTCTTCTCCCTCAACCTCTTTCTCTTTATACTTCTTTTATTTTTTCTTGTTCTTCTCTCATTTCTCTTCATCTTCTTTCTCCCACAACAGAACAATTGCGTGCGGTGAGCAGTAAAAAGAAGAACAAGATAGCAAAAAAGTATTAAATTGTCGTTGTTTTTTCCTTTTTAATAAAATATCTGCAGTTAAGAATAGAGAAAAATGAAATAGAGTATTCTCATTCTGTTCTTTTCTCCATTGATAAATTTGTTTAATGGCTTTGATTTCTTTTTGATTGGGTGGGATGGTGAAAATGGGGGTGTTGAGTTCGAATCTAATAGTGAGAGTGAAGGCAGTGGAACTGAAAAAAGAATTGCAGAGACTGGTTAGGACTATCGTCGACGAAGATGATTACAGCATTCATGCCATCGATAAAGCTAAAGATGCTCTTTGTGCTTTGAGAGGCCTCATTATGTTCAATAAATGATTCTCGCTGGCCACCTTTAAGTTACGTGAAGCGGTGCCCTATCCTGAAGAGTTCAAATGTCCTCTTTCTAACGAGCTTATGAGAGATCCTGTTATTTTAGCTTCTGGTTAGGTGATGAATGACCTTTGCTTTTGGATTGGTTTCTTCAAGATTGAAAGGAAAAGAAAGCGATACTTTGAAATTTCATTTTTGGGTCTTTTCTTGATGAAGGTGGTTAGTTTGTTTCACTGTTTGGTGATAAGAAAATGTGGGTGCATGAAAATGATTTTTAGGTTGACATTCTTTGTATATTTTTCTTGTCTGCATTTCCAGTTTCAATAAGAACTTCATGGCCACTTACGCGTGATTCAGATTAATTAGTTGAACTTGAAGATTTAGAAATGCTGTTATCTGAAGATTTCAATTCCTTTTTTTCTCAATATATTTACTGTACAATCTTTCAATATGGCGAATGTTATTGCTCGATCTTTCTATTTTAGAGACTTGAATTTTGGGAATGTATGGATTTGCTTATATAATATACTGAGTATTCAAGTTCACTAGTTGGATTGGTTGTTCTAGTTTATGTTAAAAACAGATTTATTGACTCTCTGTGGAACGTGGTTCTTAATTTGGTTTCATTTGGATTTGCAGACATATGACAGACTCTTCTTCTCTTCTTCTTCTACTGCCCAGGGCTGTTTAGGGATAAAAAGAACTGTTAAAATGATAGCTAACCTACCCTTAAGTGCCATGTAACATTTCCATGATGTTTGTGACGGAAAACAGCAATAGTGACCGTTTTGTTACTTTTTGAAAGTTGGGTGACTGAAATGAAAACCAGGTGACTTTTTTGTCAGTTACCCCAAACTTGGGTGACTGTTGGTGTAATTTACCCAAAAAAAAACCCAACCTTCAAATCCCTTTTGATTGTTTTGAAGTAAGAATCTTCTCAGCACTAAGTGTAGTAAATCAGATCCCAAGTGAGGTAAATCTATTTATATATGCTTCATTTCTTTATTGCTATTTTTATATATAAATTGAAGTTGTTCTATATTTTTTTGATCTCATCTTTTTTTTTTGTTCTTCTTGAAGCAAATCAGAGCTATAAGACTGTTTGGATTTTGAAGTGGTAAGTGGATATGTTTATTATATTTTCCATCATTATATATATAATATTATTAGTGTGAGGGTACAAATATTTTGAATTATTATTTTTTATAAGTAATTAACTGTCTTTTTTATTTATAATTTTATGACATTCCACTTGTATATGATTTTATTTGTTTATTAAGTTTCTTATAATATTCGCGTTTTGTGTTGTGTTTTCAGCTGAACATTGTTGAAACTTCCTTGGTATATTTAAGTAGTGTCTTAATCTTCAAAACACTTTTTGATTCTTTAGTTTTTTTTAATGGTAATTACTTATGATTGACTACAGTGTTTGAACTTGGATCATCATATTCTTCAATTTGAGCTTGTCAAGCATGGGTTGTGGATTTTGTGAGGCTGCTCTTTCTAACACCGTTGGAACACTGGTTGTGGACAGTATGGTGAAGCCGGTAGGACGTTAACTTAATTATGTTCCTCACTTTCATGAAATTGTTGAAAAGCTCTAAAAGAAAAAGCGTAAACTTGCAGATGCACGAAATCGTCTACTACATAAGATTGAGGATGCTAAAATTTGGCTCCTACTAATTGAAAATGATGTACAGAACTTGCAATCAAGGGTAGACGAAACACTATCGGATATGGGAACTCTAGAGGAGGAAATGCAACTGAATAAGAGGTGTCTCATCTGGTGTCCTAATTGGAGTTGGAGATATCAATTAAGCAAGAAAGCAATAAAGAAAATCCAGGATATCTCTGAGCTTTTGGACAAATTTCGTCAACTTGGACCAGTTGGTTATCGTGCTCCTACTGCCCTTTCGACTATAGACTTCCTATGTTCTAAGGAATTTGTGTTTTCGAAATCTTCGGAGACTGCCTTCTATCAAATCATTGAAGCCTAAAAAGATGAGAATATCAACATGATTGGGTTGTGGGGGATGGGAGGGGTGGGCAAGACCACCCTGGTTCATGAAGTTGGAAGTCAAGCTCAAAAACTGAATTTGTTTGATAAAGTTGTGATTACTACTGTGTCTCAAAAGCCAAATTTTGAGAGAATTCAAGATCAAATTGCACAATACATAGGCTTTGATATGAAGAATGAACAACGAAGAAGGTCCGAGCAAGAAATATAGTCAAGGCTGAAGAACGAACAGAGGATTCTTATCATCCTTGATGATATTTGGGAATCTATCAACTTAAAGGAGGAGATAGGAATTCCAATTGGCGGTGATCATAAAGGCTGTAAAGTTCTTTTAACAACACGTCGTCAATAAGTATGTCGCGCTATGTTAAGTATACAATAAGTTCTGTGTGATAGCCTAACGTGTCGTCTTTATTAGTTCTAGTATACAAGCTGTTAGTTTGTTAGTAGTAGTTATTAGATAGTCATTAGTCTATAAAGAGTCAGTGATTTCTATTCTCAACTAAGTCTGGTTTTTGAATAATAATAATTCTTAGTTCTCTGTTATCATCGTTTAGTATTCAGTAATCATTTTACCTTTGTTAAGTTTTCTTGAGATCTTTACATGGTATCATTTGCTTGGTGATACTGGGGCCTGTCTTCGTCATCTTTCGTCATGAACACCACTCCCTCTGCTGCTTCTACAGACGCTGAGCATGGATCTCAAACTTTCACCAGTGCTCGGCTTGTGCAGTCTTTTCTCGTCATAAAACGGTAAAATTAGATGCAAATACTTTTATTCAATGGAAACAACATATACGACTTATTATTGAAGGGTATGATTTGGCTAGTTTTTTGGATGGTTCTATACCTGTTCCACCGAGATTTATCACTTCGCCAGACGGATCGCTTGTTCTAAATCCCGATGCCCCTGCCTATGTTCAACAGGACAGATTATTAACCTCTTGGCTTCTCTCGACAATATCTTCTTTGTTGTTGGTGTCTTTTACAGATGCTCATTCGGCATCGGATGTCTAGTTCACTGCGACTCGACTTTTTACGGCACTGATCGGAGCAAGCTCTCTCGTCTTCAGCATGATCTTCACTCTCTTAAGAAAGGTACGTTGTCGATTATGGAGTATATTGCTAAGGTTCAGTCCACGAGCGCCTTGATTGAAGCGTCTGGCGCTCAGATCTCAGAATCTTAGAAGGTTGAGATCATCCTTACGGGCTTTCCTCCAGAGTTTGACCTGTTGTTACCTTGGCATCCTTCTCGACGGAACCGCTTCCGTTACAAAGTCTTACTGACATTCTCCTTGAGTATGAGAGTCGACAGACTCGTGCGATTCAAGATGTTCCTCTTCATGCGAATCTTGTAGAATCGGGATCATTGAAGTTTAGTGGTCAGGCACGGGGTGGTCGTCCACCGTCCGGAGGTCGTGGGCAAGGCTTTCGTTCTAGCGTACAGTGTCAAATTTGTTGGCGCTTTGGGTACTTTACTCAGCGCTGTTATTATTGATATCATTGGGATACCGATGGTGTACCGCTAGGGGATCGGAGTTCACATGGTGATGGTCGGTCTGGTCCTGGTTTTCCATATACTCCGTCGGCTCCTGGGTTTATGGCTGGTTCATTTCCAAATGAGTTCCAACGGTTTCCTGCACGTGAAAATTGATGGGTATCACTGCCTCATGCTCAACAGTTTTCTACTAATCCAAATTCTTGTGGTTTTGGTAGTGGTACAGGTGGATATTGTGGGGCTCGTAGCAATTATCATAGTTCAACTCCATTTGGTGGGTTTGCTAGTGATGCACGTGATTCTTATGGTGGCTTTGCGTATGACTATTATGGGCCGCAAGGACGTGATTCTCCTGAGCCACAAGGAAATTATATTAAAGCGGCTCCTTCCTCTGGGCTTGTCCATGGCGTATGAAACCACGAGCTCGGGTGTATTCTGGTTCTGATCCTTGTATTGGGCTTCCGCATATACCGGACGTTCATGCCTCTGATGTTTCTAACACTTCAGGGTCCAATACGAATGCTACGTGTTTTGGGTCAAATTTTGATGATGGTTCTGATTCGTATGTTCCTCTTCCGGTTGGGACTGACTCGTGGTACCCTGATTCTAGGGCGTCTCACCATGTATGTCGTGATGCGTCTGCTCTGAATGGGTCCACTCCTTATACAGGTACCTCTTTGCTTTTAATGTGTGATGGTTCTCCAACTAATATTGTGTCTGTTGGTGGGTCTGTGTTGTACACTCCAGATAAGTTGCTTCGACTTTCGAATGTGTTGTGTGTACCTACTATACGGAAAAATTTCTTGTCTGTGTCTAAGTTTGCCACTGACAACAATATTTTTTTTTGAATTTTATTTGACTTATTGTGTTGTCAAGGACATCCAAACCCGGCGAATCCTGCTAACAGGTCACATTCGTGATGGGCTTTATCAGTTCTCTCCGCCGTATCTGGTGTCTTCTTTGATGTATGTGGCACCCTCTGCTAATGTTGGAATTCTACCTCGACCTAATACTTCTGATAGTTTAATCTTTGGCACAAGCGACTTGGACATCCGTCTGTTTCTGTTGTTAAAGATGTATTAAATAAATGTGGTATTAGTTTTAAGCATGATTGTACTAATAACGTTTGTACGGCTTGTCAGCAAGGGAAGTCTCATAAACTTCCTTTTTCGCTGTCTACTTCTGAATATAATGATCCGTTTGCCTTACTGGTCCCCGATTTATGGGGGCCTGCGTCTATTGCCTGTGGTCGTGATTGGTATTATGTTTCTTTTATTGATATGTGCTCTCGGTTTACGTGGGTCTATTTGATTCGACAAAAGTCTTAGGCGATTGATTGTTTTGTTCAATTTCAAAAGCTTATTCAAAATCAGTTTGGTAAGACTATCAAATAGTTTCAAAGTGATTGGGGAGGTGAATTTCGCTCGTTTATGTCTGTTTTGGCATCTCAAGGAATAATTCATCGGGTATCATGTCCTCATACGTCGGAACAAAATAGAGTTGCTAAGCGAAAGCATCGATATCTTATTGAAATGGGTCTCACACTCTTGGCTCAAGAAAATCTTCTTATGAAGTTTTGGGGTTACGCTGTTTGTTGTGCTGTTCATCTTATTAATCGACTGCCTACTTCGGTGCTTTAAGGTCAGTCTCCGTTCAAGGTTCTATACAGCCGTGATCCTGTGTATGATTATTTACGTGTGTTTGGGTGTTGTTGCTATCCATATCTTCGACCTTTTCAACATCATAAGTTGGATTTCAGATCTCAACCGTGTACGTTTTTAAGGTATAGTTCTCAACATAAAGGTTATCTGTGTCTCACACCAGATGGAAAGGTTGTTATTTCTCGTCATGTTGTGTTTGATGAAAGTCAATTTTTATATCCACGATCTAGGCAAGGTGACTCCTCTTCAAGTCTTCTGTCCTCGACTTATGTTCCTGTTGTTCGAGTTGCTTCGGCTATGGGTCATACTCCTACCTCTACACCTGTTGCACTCGTTCCATCTGTAGATTGTGCGGTTGACAACTTGACAGCCTCTAATCATTCTTCTTCTAACGATCACCCGCATATTTGCTCATCTGAAAGTCCTTCACCTATTCATATAACTGCTGCGGGGGGTGCTAATGGTTTGTCACCGGTTTTACCTGTTGTTTCTACTAATGCTCATCCGATGATAACTAGATCGAAAGCCTGGATTTTTAAACCTAAGGTTTTGGCTGTTGAATTTGATGAACCTCATACAATTGAAGAGGCGTTTTCTACTTCTGAATAGAGAGATGCAGCTCAAGCTGAATACGATGCTCTCATTCAGAATGGCACCTGGGACCTAGTTCCGACTCCTGCTAATCGTAGGGTGATTGGTTGTAGATGGCTTTTTAAAGTTAAGAAAAATTCGGATGGCACAATTGCTCGTCAGAAAGCGAGGTTGGTTGCTAAAGGGTGTTCTCAAGTTCCTGGATGCGATTTTACAGAAACTTTTAGTCCTGTTGTTAAACCTGCAACCATTCGGATCATTTTGTCTATTGCAGTCACAAGAGATTGGTCGCTTCGTCAAGTGGATGTAAATAATGCTTTCTTGAATGGTGATCTTACTGATGAGGTGTTTATGCAACAACCTCCTAGGTATGTTCAGTTTGGTTCTAATGGGGCACCATTGGTATGTCGTTTAAGGAAAGCCTTGTATGGATTGAGGCAAGCTCCGCGTGCTTGGTTTGATAAGTTAAAAGAGTTTCTTCTCTCTTTTGGGTTTTGTCCGGCTGGATCCGATGCTTCATTGTTTGTTATGGTTACGTCGTTAGTCACGGTATATGTTTTAGTTTATGTTGATGATATAATTATCACCGGGAGTGACTCTGCTTTTATAGATAGGTTTGTTCTGAAATTGAATGAGGAGTTTTCCCTTAAAGATCTTGGAGATCTTCACTATTTTCTGGGGATCGAGGTTACTCGTTTTGTGTATGGTCTTCATTTGTGTCAATGGAAATATATAAGTGATCTTCTCGAGCGAAGTTCTATGGCTAAGGCAAAGAGTGTTCACACTCCTATGATTAGTTCTTCTCCTCTCTCTAAGAACGATGGAGATCCTCTTCTTGATTCTACTGAGTACAGAAGTCTGGCCAGGGCGTTACAGTATGTGGTTTTAACTCGGCCGGATATTGCCTATGCTGTGAATCGTGTCTGTCAGTTTATGCATTCTCCCACTACTGTGCATCTTGTTGCCCTCAAGCGTATCTTGTGGTATTTGTGTGGTACTCTTAGTCATGGTCTTCTGATTCGTCCGTCAATTCGGCTTTCGTTAGTTGGATACGCAGATGCAAACTGGGGACTTAATTTTAATGATCGGCGTTCTACAACAGGCTATTGTGTTTATTTTGGGCAGGCTCCTGTGTCTTGGTGCTCCAAGAAGCAACAAGTTATTTCTCGTTCCACTGCTGAGGCTGAATATCAGAGTCTTGCCTCTGCTACTAGTGAAGTTACCTGGTTGATTTCTTTATTGCGGGAGCTCCAGTTTTCAGATATTGCTGCGCCTACTATCTGGTGTGATAATTTCAGTGCTGTTACGGTTGTCGCTAATCCTGTGTTACATTCGAAGTTTAAGCATGTTGAACTGGACCTCTTTTTTGTTCGTGAGAAGGTAGCTGTTGGTTCTCTTGTGGTTGGCGAAGTACCTGCCTGTGATCAAGTTGCTGATATCCTTACTAAGCCACTTTTTGCCTCGTTGTTTGCTCGGTTTCGAAGTTTTCTTAGGGTGTTTCCTGTCGAGAAGATGGGTGAATGTTAAGTATACAATAAGTTCTGTGTGATAGCCTGACGTGTCGTCTTTGTTAGTTCTGGTATACAAGCTGTTAGTTTGTTAGTAGCAGTTATTAGATAGCCATTAGTCTATAAAGAGTCAGTGATTTCTATTCAAAACTAAGTCTGGTTTTTGAATAATAATAATGCTTAGTTCTCTGTTATCATCGTTTAGTATTCAGTAATCATTTTACCTTTGTTAAGTTTTCTTGAGATCTTTACACGCTATGGATTGTCGACAGGTGGTTCAACTTGACTGTTTGGATGATGATGAAGCTTGGACTCTGTTCTAAAAGAAAGCAGGTCTAGATGACTTTTCTGATGATTCTATTAAAATCCTAACAAATCAAATTGTCAAAAAATGCAGAGGTTTGCCAATAGCTATAGTTCCTCTGGGAAGTGCCTTGAAAGGTAAAAGTTATCACCAGTGGCAAGTAGCATATTGGAGACTCGAGGGTCGTAGATTGACTGAAATAGAAGATGTTAATGAAAGAAATGCCTATAAATGTCTTGAGGCAAGCTTCAATTACTTGAAGTATAAGGAGACCAAGACATGTTTCTTGTTGGGCTCTCTATTTCCCGAAGATTATGAGATTTATGTGGAGGACTTGGTAAGAGATGCATGGGGATTGGAGTTGTATAAAGGCATCGACTCAATTAAAGATGTTAAAAGCGAAGTTCTTGCATCGATTGAGATCCTCAAGAACTCTGGTTTGTTGCTAGATTGCGGAGAAAGGCATGTTAAAATGCATGATGTGGTTCGGCAATTTGCTTTGTCGATAGCATCTTCAAGAAAGGAGATTTTTTTGGGACTGTTGATACACTACCGATGGATGAAAGTTCCAAGCATTACACAACAATCTCCTTCGAAACTGATCAAATGGATGAACTTCCTAAAGGAGTGGTTTTCTCAAATCTCAAATTTCTTTTACGTGTTGGTGATTGTTTCATGGAAAGTTCACTTGAAATTTCGAGCGAATTCTTTGAGGGTGTGAAAGCATTACAGATTTGTGCTTTGGAAGATCAATTGATATCTCTAGATGCGTTTAAGTTTAATATGAACATTTGAACTTTGTGTCTGATTGATTGTGAACTCTCTGACATCTCAATGCTGGGGAAGCTAAAGACACTTCATATTCTCTCTTTAAGTCGATCTGATATCACTGAATTGCCAATTGAAGCTGGTGATTTGGAAAATCTAAGGCTGTTGGATTTATCGCATTGCTATGAACTACGAAGAATCGCTCCTAATTTAATACAAAGATTGTCCAATTTAGAAGAACTATACTTGCATGGATGTAGTTCATTAAAATGGACGACTAAGAATACAACTCAAAGAGAAAGCTATTCCAGCCTGTCGGAGTTGGATTTATTGCAAAAGTTGGTTGTAATATCATTGGATATTTCTTCTAAACATTTTCCAGATGGCTTTGTGTTTCGTATATTATGGAGCTTTGATTTTTGCATTGGCATAGAAAGAGAAATGTGGTGCCAAAAGGGGGAAATTTATCCAATCTCAAGATCTTTGAGAATCAATAACTCTGTAGATGCATGCAAGCAACTATTTGAATATGTAGAATCTCTTCAATTGAATGATGTGGAGGGTCACCCAAACCTTATTCCGAGCTTGGACTTGGGATTTAGTAAGTTGACTTCTCTAGATCTTGATTGGTGCGACTCTATGCAATGCCTAATTGATGCATCAAAGCAACAGGTGCCAATCACTGTATTCTCTAATTTGAGAAAGTTATCATTAAGTAATATGTTTGATTTGGAAGAGATGTGCAATGTTCCCCAGCTGCAAGGTTTTTTACAAAAGCTTGAAGAGGTTGTGATAAGATGCAAGTGTTATTCCCGATTGCTGAATTGAGGAGCATAGAACAAGAAGGGCCCAGCCGTCATTTAAGCCTCCAAAATCTGAAGATTGTTGAAATAAAGAGATGCAATAATTTGAAATATATCTTTCCAATGTCAGTTGCTAATAGCCTTGGCGAATTGCAGACTTTGAAGATAAAGAGTTGTCGGAGCTTGGAAGGCATAATCCAAGACTCACAAGTGCCATACATAAGCCTCTAAGGTTTAAGAGAAATAGAAGTTGAAAAATGCAATAATTTAAAGTATCTCTTCCCACTGTCCGTTGCTAATAGCCTTGGGCAATTGCATACTTTGAAGATGAAGAGTTGCTGGAGCTTGGAAGGCATAATCCAAGACTCACAAGTGCCATACATAAGCCTCCAAAGTTTAAGGGAAATAGAAGTTGAAAAATGCAATAATTTAAATTATCTCTTCCAACTGTCTGTTGCTAATGGCCTTGGACAATTGCATACTTTGAAGATAAAGAGTTGCTGGAGCTTGGAAGGCATAATTCAAGACTCACAAGTGCCATGCATAAGCCTCCAAAGTTTAAGGGAAATAGAAGTTGAAAAATGTGATAATTTAAAGTATCTCTTCCCACTGTCTATTGCTAATACCCTTGGGAAATTACATACTTTGAAGATAAAGAGTTGCTCACAATTGGAAGATATAATCCAAGATCCACAAGTGGCATACATATGTCTACTCCAAAGTCTAAGGGAAGTATGTGTATCTCATTGCAAGACCTTGACATCTGTTTTCCTTATTATTCTATGGTCAAATATTGAGAAATTTGATTATGCTTTTCATTTCAGGTTTCGTTGATTGATTTGCCTCAATTGGAAGGAAGGGACTTGAACGACATTATACTCACACAATCGTCTTTGCAGAAGTAAAAAGTGTACAATTGTTCTCAATTGACACATTTTATTATTTCGACTAAGATACAAGTAAGATTTTTCTTTTTGTTTTATATTATTTATTTATTTATTTGTTTTTTTAATAATTCATTGTTTGAGTAGTTTTTTAAAAGATAAATTTTATTTTATAATTTATTGAAATCTTCACCTTTTCATAATTTGTTGTCTAAAATAAGTAAATGTTTGTATAACTCTTTAAAAGATAGTTTTCATTTTAGAATTTTAGTTTAAAAACTAATCTAAATAAACCTTTTTAAGTAATTTAATTAATTACAATACCAATTAGTAACATAAATAAAATTTCATTTGAATATTCTTGTAATCTATATGAGAAATATATATATTATTTATAAAGAATAAATCGTTAAGACATTTTATTCTTATGTTGCAAACTCTATCTAGTATGAGATAATATTATTTATGTTGTGTTTTTGCACCATTATTTTGGTGATTTTTCATTTTTTTTTTAATTTGAATTCTTTGACTATAAAAGATTGAAAAAGAAATCTGTAAGAATCTACCAAGTAAAATAAATTAAACCTTAATTCTTTTATAAAAAAATGTTAAAATAGGAGTTACATAAGAAAATGAATTAATAAAATGATAGGTGAGATGTTAATCGCTTTGAATACTTTGAAATTGACGATTGATGATATGTTTACAGGTATTGGAGTTATCGGAGATGACAGAAAAGTTAGTCCCTGAAATGAGAGGAGAAACATCAACACTTTCCAATTTTTAAGAGTTATTTGATTTTAGTTATAATCTTTCAAGTCTGAAGATCCTAAGCTTGTCCAAACTAACTGAATTGCGGGTGATATGGAGTGCTCCCATCCAAGTTGAATACTCTCAAAATCTCTATCAATTGACAGTCCAAGATTACAGAAGGTTAAGATGCATCTTCTCACCTACTATCGCTCGAAATTTGCCACAATTGTCCAGGTTGGGTATATTTAACTGTGAGGAATTGGAGCAAATAATTGAGAAGGATCAAACTCCATCACAACATCATCTCCAACGTATTTGCTTCCCTAATTTGAAGCAGATTACAATCAAGAGGTGTGAAAACTTGAAATGTTTGTTCCCAATTACTCTCGCTGATGGCGGCCTTCAAAAACTAGAAGAACTAACGCTTAGCGGGGTCTCCAAATTAGAGTAGGTGTTTGAAGGAGATGAGGGAAATGTGAGTAAGGACGAAGAGAAAGTGATACACCTACCTCAGCTCGGCTTCTTAGAGCTTGATGGGATACCAAACCCCGTGAGCTTCAACCCTGTGGGTTATCATTTTATTTTCCAATCTTTGTTTAGTTTGAAAGTAACATATTGTCCCAACATAACCACAAGATTTAGTGTTGATTCAGAGAAATCAGTGCATGCCAGAGCACAGGTACACTACTCTTCCAAACTCAATAATAAGCTTTTCCAATTATTTTCTCTATGTATTCTCCCAAACTCTTTATTTACTAAGCTTTAATTTCTATGCATTAACACAATATTTTTATTTTGGCTGTCTGAGATAAATTCTTTTCTTATGCTTTAAATGACTAAATGAAATTGCATCAACTATAATTGGTTTCTGTTGGCTGTCAATATTTCTTTCTAGATATCCTTGTTGCATTATTATTTTCATTTCATAGTTCTTGGTCTTAATATGTCATCCTTTTGTGCAATTTTGGAAAATTGTCGTTTCTTTCTTCACCACCAATCATCAGAAGCAAACAGTAATGAGTCAAGGTTTACATTGTTCTGCAGGCAAGCCAATCAGTTGATAAAGTTAATGGAGAAACTACATTTCCAATTGGTCGTTGTTGGGGTTGGAAGCATGTATTACCTATGATGGTAATTGGTATTGGTACTGAGAACACGTATTACCTATATTGGTTAAATGTGGCTCAGCATGCAACAATGGAATTTTGCATTTTTGATCAAATGAACAGCAAGAAAAGCTTGTGTTCTTAGGTTCAAAGAAGAAGCAAACATATGAAAAATTTTTGAGAGCAAAAGATCAATTCTCTCTATCTCATTAACATTAGTTACACATTATAAAATACATTTGAAAAACAATTACATGACTTGAGTAAGTGAACAAACATTAAATGATCTTAATGATAACCTAGGACCTGCCTAAAATAGAATTGAACAGGTAACTAGCTTTTCTAGTCAAAAAGTTTCTGTCAAATCAGTCACAGGTCGGTGGATACACAAAACATACTTCTACTGATCAATGTACGTTATACATTTTAAGCTGTACTTCTACCTGATAAAGTACATGTAAACTTATAAACTGCACTTCAACCAGGCAAAGTGTGCACGTATGCATGGTTTGCATAGATGCATTAATGCTGCTGTAGTTGCAACCTTGAACACTCCTCCTTGGCAATAAGGCAGCAAACTCCAATCTCTTTTCTCAGAAACTCAAACCTTGTGACAGCCAATGGTTTGGTTAAAATATCTGCAAGTTGGTCTCTTAAGCAACAATGAACCAAGATGATTTCTTCTGACAATTCAGCTTCCCTCACAAAATGATATCTAATCTTGAAGTGCTTTATTTTGCCATGGAACACAGGGTTCTTGGCAATTGCTACAGCTGACTGATTGTCAACTTTGATTTCTATTGCCTCTGCTTGATCAGCATTCAAATCTTCAAGCAGCTTTCTAAGCCAAATGGCTTGATTAACAGCAGTAGTAGCTGCAATATACTCAGCTTCAGCAGTAGATTGAGCTACTATTTGTTGCTTCTTTGAACTCCAGCTGAAAACACCCGAGCCTAGAGTGAAGAAGTAACCCGATGTACTCTTCATGTCGTCGACTAAGCTTGCCCAATCACTATCTGAATATCCAACAAGCTTCAGCTCCTTTGCTCTTTCAAATTTCACACCAAAATTCAAGGTTCCTTTGACATATCTTAGAACCCTTTTTGCAGCTTTCAAATGTGCAACATTGCTGCAGTGCATGAACCTCGAAAGAAGGCTAACTACATACATAATGTCAGGCCTTGTTACTGTCAAATAGAGTAGGTAACCAATCATGCTTCTATACCCTTTTTAATCCACACGATCATGTTCACTGGTACTTGACAATTTTTCTCCTAGTGCAATAGGGGTGCTAACAGGTTTGCACTTTGACATGGAAAATTTGTCTAAGACTTTCTCTGCAAATGCTCTTTGGCTCATGAAAATGCCATCCTCAAGTTGATTTACCTCCATACCGAGAAAGTATGTCATCAAGCTAAGATCAGTCATCTCGAAAACTTGTTGCATTTGCCTCTTAAAGTCTTCAATCAACTCACATTTGCAACCAGTAACCAACAAATCATCAACATATAGAGACACAATCAATAAAGTCTCTATTCCAGCCTTCTTGATGTAAAGAGTAGGCTCACTTATACCCTTTGTGAACCCGAGCCTCGACAAGTAGGCATCTATTCTGTCATACCAGGCCCTTGGAGCCTGTTTCAACCCATACAATGCCTTCTTCAGCTTGTAAACTTTATGTTCTTCACCAGCAAACTTGAAACCTTCAGGTTGTTAGACAAAAACTTCTTCCTTTAGAAGTCCATTTAAAAATGCTGATTTAACATCCAATTGATGCACTTTCCACTGTCTCTGAGTTGCTAAGGCAAACAACAGCCTTATGGTGTCTAACCTTGCAATGGGTGTAAAGGTTTCAAAGAAGTCGACCCCTTGCTGTTAACTGTAACCCTTCACAACTAATCTGGCCTTGTGCTTGTTTAGTGACCCATCTGCATTCTTCTTGGTCCTGAACACCCATTTGACACCGATAATTTTTCTATTTTCTGGCCTATCAACAAGCTCCCATGTGTCATTCTTGTGGATCATCCTCATTTCAACTTTCATTGCTTCTTGCCAGCAACTCTCCTTTGCTGCTTCATCATAACAGGAAGGCTCAACTATTGCAACAGTACACCTTTGGTAAACATCAGCAATAGTTTTTGTGCCTCTCACAGGTGCATCATTAACATCATCAACTGGCCCTTCTTCAGCTAATTCTAAGTTACTGTCTTGCTGATTTTCCTCATTTAAGCTTGCATCTGTCCCATTCCAATCCCAAACTCTTCCTTCATCAAACTTCACATCTCTGCTCACAATGATGTTCTTTGTTGAAGGATCATACACCCTATAACCCTTTTTTGTGATCCTATAGCCAACAAAGATACCAGGTATTGATCTTCTTTCAAGTTTGGTTCTCTTCTCAGCAGGAATGAGAGTGTAGCAAACACAACCAAACACTTTTAGGTGTGACACGGTTGGCTTAAGTCTATGCCAAGCTTCAAAAGGAGTTTTATCCTTAACAGCAGTAGTAGGCAATCTATTGAGTAGATATACTGAAGTATTTACTGCTTCAGCCCAAAATTTACTTGGCAGTTTGCTTTCAAACAGCAAACATCTAGCCATGTCGAGCACTGTTCGATTTTTCCTTTCACATACTCTATTTTGCTGGGGAGTATAACCTGTTGTCAGCTGATGGTGAATTCCAGCTTGTTCACACAGCTTCTGGAATTTTTTTGATAAGTACTCAGCACCATTATCTAACCTCAAGGCTTTAATTTTGCAGCCTGATTGATTTTCAACCAGTGCTTTGAATTTGTTGAATGCTTCGAATACTTCAGACTTCTACCGCAAGAAGTATATCCAACAGAATCTAATGAAATCATCAATGAACAGCACAAAATATTTGCTGTCATTTAGAGAAGATGTCTTCATCGGTCCACAAATGTCAGTATGAACTAACTCAAGCTTGCTTTGAGCTCTCCATGCTTGATTAGTTGGAAAAGGCAATCTTGCTTGCTTCCCGAGCTGACAAATTTCACAAACATTCTCACTGACTTCAACTTTGGACATGTCTTCAACCATGTTAGATTTGTGCAGCAAATCAAGTGATCTATAGTTGACATGGCCTAATCTTTTATGCCATAAACTAGCTGAATCAGTAACACCAGTATAAGCTTTCTTTTCTAGCTGATTTACATCTAGCATAAAACACCTATCAGTCATAGCCACAGTGACTAATTCTTGACCAAGTGAATCCTTGACAACACAAGAATTGTTCATAAAGACAAGTGAATAGCCTTTCTCAATCAGCTGGCCAACACTAAGCAGGTTTGGTCAATTTCAGGCACAAAAAGTACATTCGAGATTACTTTGTTACCTAAATGTGTACTTATTTCTGACTTTGGAAGAGAAGCTTTTGTCAAGATTCTTGAACAGCCCTTCATCTGAAGCCATATGGTGCGAGCAACCACTGTCAACTAACCAGTTCTTGCTGACTTTACTTGAGGTTGCATAGCAGGATACAGAGAAAACATGCTCCTCCTGAGCTTGAACATTTTCAGCAGCTTGAGCTTGGTTTTGCTGCTGATTTTGTGTTCTGCCTTTGTTCTTGCACACTTTTTCAACATGACCAAATTGTTTGCAACTTCTGCAGTGAACATTCAGTCTGTACCAACAACTCTTTTCTGGATGTGTGTTCCTTTTGCAATGACCACATAGTGGAAACTTCTTCTTTTCTACATCTTTCCTCGATTTCTCCCTTCTATCGACCCAAGGCTTTTTTCCTTTGTAGTTGGAACTTGAGGCTTTCTTAGCCTTTGCCTGGAAAGCTCCTTCAGGATGCTCTTCCTGCTTATTGGCTCTTCTCTGCTCAAGTGCATATAGGGAGTTTACCAACTTAGACAAAGAGATGGTTGACAAGTCCCTCGAGTCCTCCAATGAAGAGATCTTCGACTCAAATTTTTCAGGGAGAGTTGTAATGACTTTTTCAACAACTCTGCTCTCACTGAAATCATCTCCAAGGAGCTTATGTTGTTGACAGTAGCCATTATCCTATCAGAGTACTGCTTAATGGTCTCTGACTCTTTCATCTTAAGGTTCTCAAAATCCCTCCTAAGGTTGATTAGTTACTGCTGCCTTGTCTTAGCTGACCCCATAAACTCCTCATTCAGCCTTTCCCATGCTTCCTTGGGTGTGCGACAAGCTATAATTCGAGTAAAAATTACATCAGATACACCATTTTGCAAGCAGGCCATTGCTTTATGCTTCTTGGCACACTCTTCACTGTGTTGCCTCATCTGTGCAATGGTTGGGTTTGCTCTCAATGGAGCTGGTTCAGCATCATTTTCGACTACACTCCATAAATCATGTACTTAGAGGTATGTCTTCATCTTGACTACCCAAATGTGGTAGTTTTCTCCAGCAAACACGAGTGGTAGTTGTGGCGTGAAACTCATACTTACGGCAAGCAAAAAACCAACAAAAAAACTTTTGCTTCTTTTCTTTTGAGCACTCTTTACTCACAAACAAAACACAACCAAGGTCCTCAAAGAGTTAGGCTCTGATACCATTTGTTGGGGTTGGAAGCATGTATTACCTATGATGGTAATTAGTGTTGGTACTGAGAACACGTATTACCTATGTTGGTTAAATGTGGCTCAGCATGCAACAATGGAATTTTGCGTTTTTGATCAAATGAACAGCAAGAAAAGCTTGTGTTTAGGTTCAAAGAAGAAGCAAACAGATGACCAAATTTTTTAGAACAAAAGATCAACTCTCTCTATCTCATTAACATTAGTTACACATTATAAAATACATTTGAAAAACAATTACATGACTTGAGTAAGTGAACAAACATTAAATGATCTTAATGATAACCTAGGACCTGCCTAAAATAGAACTGAACAGCTAACTAGCTTTTCTAGTCAAAAAGTTTCTGTCAAATCAGTCACAGGTCGGTGGATACACAAAACATACTTCTACCGATCAATGTACGTTATAGATTTTAAGCTGTACTTCTACCTGATAAAGTACATGTAAACTTATAAACTGCACTTCAACTAGACAAAGTGTGCACGTATGCATGGTTTGCATAGATGCATTAATGCTGCTATAGTTGCCACCTTGAACAGTCGTGATATAGATTGGTATAAAAATTTCAATTAAATGCCATTTCTTTAGTAAAAGCGGTACAAAAGTGGTAGCCATATAGACTAGCATAAGCATTCAATTGAATGCCATTTCTTTCTTAAACGATAACAAAGTCTTTGCCTATTTTCTTAGCGTTAGAAGAACTCTTGGGTTCTTCTAAGCCGCCTTCAACTTTCAAATAAATGTGAATTAATCCATTTGTTTTAAAACAAAGGGTAAATTCCATTATTAGTCCCTCAATTATATTTCATTTAATTAAAAAAAGTTATATTTTGATTGACTAACATTTTTAAAATTATTTTTTTGTTGCCAACCAATAAATGACAAAAAGTTACACTTTTTTAGTTTCTCCATTTTTGTTCCTAGGTCTTTTCAAAACAACTAAAGGTTTTGTGATGCGTTCTATGCTGTTGAAGAACTTCTTTCAAAGCTAATTTTATTGAGACTTGTTAAATTGACTTTGATGTCATTCTTTTAGTAAAAAAAAAAAAAACAAAATATACCACAATTTTCTTTTTCAATTTTCATCAAAAAAATTAATTCATTTAAATTAGTTTTTGTTGACTTAAAAAGCGAAGTATGAGCATAAGTGATTGCGGAAGCAGTACTTCTGCAACCGTTGTGATTAGCGAAAAGAAAATATGAAACAAGAACATTTGTTTATGTAGTCTGGTTTCCCTACGTTTATAGAGCCTCTCTCAGTGAGAAGAACCACCATCTTTAAACAATTACAACAGTGAACCTAAATATATCACACCCCAATGATGATTCCTTACTCTTGTACCTTCAAAGACTAGATCACTTGCCACTAAATTCTCCATTGGAGAACTTTGTTTGTAAAATCATAATGCAAAAGTTTACAATCGCAAATGCACTTTCACAAATAATGTTCCTCACTTGAACATATAAATGGTCTTAATAATTAGTGCATTAACCTATTCAAGTCTCTTAATTATACAGAGATTTTGAGACTTGCTAACATAATGAAGATTTATCATAGTCCCTATTAAATGATAGCTAAATACAATACAATATTAACAACAATGGTAAACATGGACTGTTCGCAGCTAAGTCTTCACTTTTTTGATCCGATCCAACTTCCTCTATCCATAGGATTTAATATAAGTGATTTAATCCAATCCGATCTTCTAAATAAGTTTCTCCAAGTGATATGATCTTTATTGATGAGATTGATTCATCCCACAATATCATCTCAGTCTAAAGATACAAGTTCAATAAATTGTCAATCTTCCAAATATGACAAGTTTTTGTTTTGTAGTGGGCAATTCCATTGACACATTGCAACAATTTCAAATATTTCAATATTTTTCAAAACTTGAATCGTAAAAAGAGGTTATATTCCAAATTTTTTTCTCTTTCTTTTCTTATAAAAAAATATTTTAGCTAATTTTCTCAGTTAATCTATTTTTTAAAATTTTTATCTATTTTTATTTAATTTTTAAAATATTCTATATATTTTTAAAATTTTATAAATTTTTTAAAAAATCACTTTTTATTATTTTATATAGAATCAATGTCAAATTGATTGCCTGTTCACTTTTAGTTGGCTTGATGTAAAAGAAGAGTGTTTTGTTAAATAACACTCAAGTTTCAAAATGATGAATAAGAGATAGATACTAGTACATAAAATTGTTTGGTTGTTGAAAATTGTAATATATATATATATATATATATATATAGGGCCAGAGCCAAAAAAAAATTTAGGGGACAAAATTAAATTGTAATTTTTTCTATAATAAAAATACAAATTCACCATTTTAATAGCGTATATCATTATAATTATTAAACGATTAAATCAAATTTTTATTATTTTTAGGGGGTTTAAAGTGCATACATTTACTAATTTAAAATTTTAAAGAGCTTAAATGAAAAAAATTTCAATTTTAGGAGGGACTAGACCCCTGCCAGCCCCTTAACTATGCTCCTATATATATTACTCTTCTTACCATGTATTTACATCTCTATTTTTTTATAACATTTAATTTTACATATATTAAAACAATAAAATAAAGTTATTATTGTTTAAAAATAATATATTAATACTGTTACTTTTAAAAAAATAATACAAATATTTATATGTTAATGTATATAAATAAAAAAATTAAAATATATGATTTTATATTAATATTAATATTAATATAATAATATAAATATTAAAATGCATAATTTTAATATTGATATAATAAACCCGAACATAAACATAAAACAGGCCTGGAGAATAATAAAAAAATAAAAATATTTATATAATTTTATATTAAATATATAAAATAATAAAACATTATTTTTTTTTAAAATAGCTAATTTTTTAAGGGAAAAATAACTAGTTTTAACTCCATTTCGGTGGGGTTTCTAATTTTCTTTATAATATTTTTGTTAATTAATGTAATTTTTTTGTAAATTAAATTATAATAATTTTCTTAGATTAAGTATAAATATAAATTAATGCGTGATTTAACTTTTAGATCAATCAGTTTAAATACATTATTTAAATATTAAAAAACTCCTTGCTAATATTTTTTGGTATTTGGATGATTCTTCGTAAAATTGTTTTCAATTATTTGACAAATTTTCCTAAAATGTAATACTCCAAACCCGACCTAGAAGTTTAAGCAAAATCTGGAAGGGTTACACCAACGTATTGAAAAACTGATTGTAGGAATTATCCAGAAAATGTTCAAAGCTTTACTTGATTCGTGGAGGAAAATCTTTTCAGAGTTTAATGTTGAAAACCAAAATCCATTTTCTCGACTTGAATGATTTTGTAGTTTCATGTTAGAAATTATCAACTATTGACGAATTTAGCAAGAACCAAAACGAGCTCAAAAACATATTACAACCCAAAAGATCGAACATTTCTACATATTGCAAAACAATCCGAGCTCCCACACACTGTCCGGTCCTAAGTCAGAGACTTACCTGAACACACAAAGATAAAACCAAAATGTGAACTATAAAGCCTAGTGTATAACCAACATCAATTGCAATTAACAAAACATAATATATAAATCATAGTACCATAGAGAACAGAACAGAGTACCACGAAGGTTTCCATCATGCTAATATAACCATACAACACAAACCAACCAGAACAGGATAAAAGAGAACATAATAGAATAGAACAGTGCAGAAGAGAATAGCATAGAGCAGAAGAGAAAAGAACAAAGCTATGTAGATGATGTATGTTTATGCAGATGCATTATTTTTCAAAATAGTTCATAATACAGAATTATCAAAAAAAAAAATCCTACCCAACTTCACTATACAGCAAATGTAATGACCCCAATTTCTTGAGTCAATGTTCGAGCGTTGACCTGGGTTGACAATGGATAAATTTATTTTGGGATTGGATTTTGTTGAAATTAATTTGGGTGAATTTTGAACCTTTTTATAAGAAATTAAGGATGTTGGGAAGCTTGTGTGAAGTAGGGGGGAAGATGGATGACTAATATGGTGATTTTACCATTTTTGAATAAAAATCTTCTCCCAATTAATGGGAAAAGATGGTTTTGCATATTGAGGTATGAGATAAAGTGGATTTGTCCCTATTTTTCCTTACATTATAATTACCCTATTTTTTTTTCTTTCTACATTTCTTCATTTTTTTTCACTTTTTTTCTCCATCTATTTTCCTTAGCAAGCTGTGTAGAGGGAAAGAGATTTGAGTGAGTTCTCAACATTTTTCATCCTCCAAATCTCAAAGAAGGTAAGGGTTTTTATCTAGCTTTTTTTTTTTGAAAGTTCCATGGGAAAAGAGTCTATGTTCTTCAATGATGAATGTGGAGGTTATTTGGTGTTTGGGAGGGTTTGAGTTTGAGGAAGTCTCTACCCACCTTCTCATATTTTATTTATTTATTTATTTAAAGCATGTATTTTTGCATCCTATCTACTATTTTTTTGTGGGAAATCTTGTGTGTTACATGGTTATTAGTTAAAGAGGGTGGTGAATCTTTTAAAGCTTAGGGTAAAGACAAAGTGGTGGAGAGCTAGGCAAGAAACTTTGTTAGTGTTCTTCCATCAAGGTGGTACCCAATCATAAATATGATGCTTGTGTGATAATGCATGCATCTTATATGTCTTTGGGTAGAAATCATGTTTGGATTATTTAAAATGAAGCTAAAAACTTAGTTGCGAAATCTGCCAAAAACAAACTATTACATGAATAGTAAGTTTAAAAATTTGCCATAAATTCTGTAAAAATAATTAAGAAGTGAACTATACACCGTTGTAACCGTGAGTCAGTCTAGTTTTGTTTAGAGAAAATAGAGACAATTTAAATTTATGCTTTAAAATATATGAATTTTTGAGTGTTGAAAGGTCATAAAAATCTGGCAGCAGAATTCTTATAAAACAGATTTAGCAGTGAATTTGAAAAATCACCAAAAATTTCACAAGATAAAATAGGAAGTGAGCCTTATATATTTATAACAGTACAGAAGTATAGTTTCGTTTAAAATAAACGATGCTCGATTTAGAGTTATATATTAAGAGTTATTAATTTTTGAATGAGAAAAGGTCAGAATGTCAAGGTAGTAGACTATCACATCTCATTAGTTAATATTTTAGATGGAATGGTAAGCAAGTTGAAACAAGTATGAGCCTCGAATGTCATGGTTGTATTTTTGTGATTATATGTTTGATGCTTTGTTTGTGCTCAGCCTTCGGGCTCTAACCTAACTAGCGGCCATGAATGGCACTCGAGATAACCATATGGACACTCGAGATTATTTGACTAGCGGCTATGTATGGCATGGGACTATTCGGATACCCGATTATTTGTGCAGTAATTGCAATCTAACAAGCTTGACAAGTTTGATATGCAAGTGGATTGTTTATGTAGACTTAATGACTCATGATTTAATTATTCGATATTCATGTCATGTTTCTATGTATATATTTGATTTGCATGCTTATATTTATGAATTGCTTGAAGTATGGTAGATTTGTTGTGTACCACTGAGCCTGTAAAGCTCAGCCTTCGAATTGTGTTCATGTTCAAATTTGTAGACTTTTTTCATGTCTGAGGAACATCATCAATGAGAGACTTTTAGCATTACTTATTTAGAGTATAGTACCTTATCTATTAGTAGGCATTGTATTCCTAAGGCCTTACTTATATTTTTTGTAGGTCTGTAACTCATTTATCATTTTTGTTATTTGACTATTTTGATATACGATGATATTAGAGCTCCACATATTTTGTATAACTACTTTTATTACTATTTTTAGTATAACTACGCATGATATTTTCTCTTATATAAAATATATTACAATGTTTTAAATTATTTGAAAATTTTGTTGGGTTGTTCTGGTGGCCTGATGTAGCGCCTTAATATTCGAGTACTCCGTATTCGAGATTAGGGTGTTACACCAAAATAGAGTTACTCCAGAACTCATCTAGCCAAATCACACCAACAGATAACGATAGACAGTGCCACCAGAATTTTACAAATAAAACTGCCAGAGAAAATACATGTGGTCAAGCCACTATATTGCAGCCAACCTGCAAGAATAGAAACGCGAATAAACCACCAGATAATGCAGATCATCAAACTGCTAGAAACTTCCTCCTTTCACATCATCCTAAGTCCCATGTAATGTATCATGGCATGCATATATAGAAACAGAGTGGTAAGCTTATAAGTCATGTTATCCTATAGTAATAGAGTTAGTAGGCATGGCAATCCATGCCTTATAAAATAGATTTATCTAAACTTAACAAATATTATCATATTTTCCATGACGTCACATGCATGGTTATAAATCAGAATCAGTACCAATTATTTTAACATATTCGGATATCCCATGTTCTTAAGCAATAGAGTAATGTAAAGATGTACCAACAAACTTAACAGAATACATATCGTACTTGGATAATTTGCATACATTAGACAAGAGCAATTACGTTCCAACAGATCCTACTTATTTAGGTTCAAACATAACAGATATATGTACAGATCACAATTTATTCATCATCAGATCATTAGATATCAAGTTATATAGCCTAATTCGGATTGTACAAACCCTACAGTTGGCCTCCGTTTGTTTCGAACGATGCTTATGGCCTGAGGGAAAAATTCCAAATATTGGTCCACATGCTCGTATGGTTTCACACAACTTGGATAGTTGGCCCGTGTGACTCCACACAGTTTGGCACACACTCGTGTGTCTCACACGACCTAACATACGCCTGTGTCACTTTCTTGTGTGGTCCTAATTTGCAAGCACTGAGTTATACAGCCTGGACACATGCTCATGTCATTGGCTCATGTGAGCCCTGCACGACATATAACCACACATGGTTCAGGGACAAACTTGTATGCCTACAATTTTGTGAACAGTGAGTTATACAGCCTACCACATGATCATGTGGCTCACACGGCCTACCACACGGCCGTGCGGCTTCAACAGTCTCATTTTTTTATGACTAAAATTTGAAGAAGAAGGGGTTTTCGGTATCCACCTGATACAGATTTGATGCAAAAGCAACAAGGATGAATTCTTGTCCCTAAAATGATATTATAACGACAAATTAGGTAACATATTCACACTTAAAATACTAAGATTACTGTTTGACATTGAAGTTACGTTGAAGAACTTTTGACACAAACTTGTAAGTCAAACTTACTGATAACGAATTGAACCAGAAAGGAGAAGTCCGATCTCGTATAGAATTAATATAGCATAACATAGCAAAAAGGAATGTAGTTTGAAGAGAAGAATAAAAAAAAAGATAGAAATAACAGAGGAATGGTAGAAACAAAAATCGAAAGTAAAAGAAAAAGAAAACAAATGCCACTAACCCAGGAGGTTTCTGGGAAGTTTAATTAACCAACCGAAACTAAATACCATACAAAGAAATTCAAAAATAAAACATTCTCTATTACCTTCAAGAGGATTCAAACACAAGACCAAAAAGTACACAGAAGCTTAACCATTGAACCATCAGGTTCATTTTTGTCATCAATTGACTAAATTTAACTTATAACTCACATGTCCAAAGATAAGGGTTTAATCAAAAGTAGCAAAATTTCAAGAGTTAGGATTTGAACCTAGAATCTCACATACATAACCAGAACACTTAACCACTGAACCAAATCAATTTACTTATAAAAATTTTCCAAAATCTAAACTCAAAATTGAGGGATGGCTACTCTTGGTTTCAAAACTCAATTTCTTCTAACCTAATTTTTAGCCAAGTAGTAACATTAATTTTAGTAAAAAAAGGGTAAGTACATCTTGACCCATATGATTAAATCCCGAAATTTCATAGTATTCCTATCTAAAACTAATCCTTCATTCGATCTAATTAATTTTTAAGTGTCTTATCGAAACTTTCGACACATTGTGATTAATCTTGAACACAAGTATTAATTCACGTGTAAATGTCGTTTGAATGACCCATCACGGCCACAGTCTGTCAGATGGCTTACCCATATAGTCATGTAACCTTCCACAAGGTCTAGAGCTTCCCACACGGTACGGTCACACATGATTGTGTGTCCTCTTTTTTTTTTTTTAGATTTTACAGTTTTTTTAAAATTTTATGGTTTATTCAGTTTAGTCCCCAAATGGTTCCTGATCTATTTTTCGTGTTCTATTTTTATTTAATTGTAACACCCTTAACCCATATTCGTTGCAGAATAGAGTTTCAGAGCATTACTAGAGTTTTCAGAACATTTACAGATAATTCATGTAAATTACTATTCATTTCCCGCGATTATTCATAATGTCCCTTAAATGGATCCTCGAGGCCCAATATGAGTATTAGAATCGAGTTGGGACTAAATTGCAAACTCAGAGAATTTTTTGCAAAAATTCTAAAATTTTTCCAGTATGCAGGGCACACACACCCGTGTGGTCCAAGGGACACACCCGTGTGACTCTAGGACATGCCCGTGCTGCAAGCCGTGTTCAAAACCATGTAGCTCTCTGACTTGTGCCACACAGCCAGCCACAGCCCATGTGCTAGGCTGTGTTGTGAATTAAAATTTTCAAAATTAAGTACAGGTTTCACACAGCCAAGACACATGCCGGTGTTCTAGGCTATGTAGCACACACAGCTGAGACACACGCCCGTGTCTCTGCCCGTGTGCTCAATCCTGAGCATTTTGTTTCTCAAATTTAAGATGCAGGGGACATACGACCTAACCACAGGCCCATGTACCAAGCCGTGTGGCACACACGGTCAAGACACACTTCCATGTGTCTACTCGTGTAGACAAAATAAAGCCATTTATAGCTTTATTTCTCACCCAGATTTTGCCAATAACCTGTACTAAAATTCACATTCATTTACCAACCAATCTAATCATTAAATCCAAGCAAAATCTAACATCTAATATGATATTTTATCATATGCATTCATGTTTATATTTTTACCCTTGTTAACTTATATGTTAAGCATAACTTGATTAACCTTACTCTATATATACTAACACATAGGTATTTATCATAATATAACCTTATAAATATACCAAAACAAATCATTACTAGCTATTCCATTGGCTAGTTTACAAGCCACATTTATATGCCAACAATGGCCAAGTTACCTATACATGCCATTATACCAAAACAAGTTTACTATTTATACCAAAACAATCTAGTGGATAGTGTGATGATGCTCCAACCGATCTCCAACCTTCACGAGCTTCCGAGCACTATAAAATAAAAAAATAAAACCTAGTAATGCTCCGTAACCCTGTTCCGATGATAGTACGAGTTAAAGGTGTTACATTTATTGGTATTAGAGTTATGGTTTAACTGATTCTCGGACTGAACGTAGCAAGTACGAGTTTAGCTATACATGCCATTATATAATTTGTGATAGTGTGATATCTCCTAACCATTTTAAATGTGTTTTTCATATAGTAATGCTCTGTAACCTTGTTTCGACGACGGATATAGGTTAGGGGTGTTATATTAATTAAGTTCTTGATAATATGAATAACGATAGAATCCATGACCTGATTGATTAAATTAATGTTATATATAATTGCATGAATTATGAAGGATATACATATCTAATGTATTTGTTTTTGTGATGGTGCGAACAACCTACCTTATGTTACCGTTAAACCGAACACATGATGAGCATGCCTTTTACTACTGAATCAATTTGTTATAAGCATAATATTTTCCACTGAATCGAAATGTTATAAGCATAAAGATTGGTACTGTAATATTCTTTTAAAAGCATATTAAATGCTATTGTATTGATCTATTTTGAGCATGTCATATTGCATTGTATGGGGTGAGATGATATGAACGGAAGAAGTTGAGCAGTTTATCTACACCGTTTGAGTGGTTTATCCACACTATATTAGCAACTTTTATCTTTGACAAAAAGTGGTTTAATCACACTGTAGTAGTAGCTTTAATATGCAAACATGTTGTGCATTGACAACCTTTTGACAGCTTATCTGCAAAAACTTTTTATCAAAAACCTCAATAGTTCATCTACCTTTTTTATTATCAGTGGTTTATCCACAACGTTTGGTTTGTCCATAATGATGAGTGGTTTATATACAACGTGACGTAAAGGTAGAGGAGTTCTGGGGAATTCCTACTGTGGTGTGTAAATATGGGGTAGGACCTTTTTTTGATAACTGGAATTGCATTGCATTGCATTGCATCAACACACATAAGCATGCTCGAATGAACTGTAAAAAATTTTGTTATATTGTATGATTGTAACTATACGAAAATCCATTATTATGTATGTTTGGTTTATCGTTTGGCACTGGATTTCTTATGACTGAACTCACATTGAGCTTCACAATTCACTCCTCTATTTGTTTCCATATTTACAGGTTATCCATAACTTAGGGCACAGACTTGGGATAATAAGGGCTCAGCTCAGATTAACCTTTTTACTATAAAAGTAGTTCAGATTTACTATTTGAAATATCTGTTAATTTGAAAATTATATTGCTTTATTCGAATTATGGCATGAGACTTCTATTTTGAATATATTAGTTGAATATAGTAGGTAAGTTCATAAAGTGTAGAAATATTTTTATATGTATTGGTTTTGATTGAGTTATGAATATATATATATATATATAAATAGTTGTATACATTGTTGGATGGAAGCCTTGTTAATAAATTCACAAAAACCTATTCCAAAATAAATTCAGTGACTTAGACTCCCCTATATGATTTTCTTTTCCTCTTCATTCAAAACTACAATATTGTTGTATGTTTGAAAATTATAATTTTTAGATTCTTAAGGTTACAATAAATTTCTTAGAAAAACTAATTCGCAAGTTTGATTAAATATTTATAAATTTTAAAATTAAGGTTCTACTAAAATTTTCAAACAATATCTAACAGTTTTTTTTGAACAATCTCACTATAGTTTTTGATCATATATGTTCTTTTTAGCACAATACTTAGAACTATCCATAGCCCATCTCCAATCCATAAATAGGAGGGTAATACGCGTTAACGCATTCGAACCCACATCCTTCTACATTTGTAACACCCCAAACCCGGCCCAGACATTACGGCCAAGTCTGGTGTGTCACATTAAAGTGCTTTTCGAAAACCATGTTTTCATTGAAAAACCCTTCGTAATGTTTAGAAACTTTTATCGGAAAATCTGCATAAAACCTTAGCTCAATCAAAACGTGATACATTACAAACAACCTGATTAGATCTTATGGGAAATTTTAAAAACTCGTAAACATCTGCAGTTGCGGGAAATAAAATCAGTTTAAGTTATCAGAAAATCAGATCCTCTTTGTTACGGCTTTAAAGTGAATGGAAGCTGTGCACGAGGTAGGTATCCGAAACAGAGGAGGTGAGCCATGAAGGCTGCTTAAGTACCAAGCTCTAATGGATCCAATCCTAGACATGCCCACAACCATTGCCACACTTTGGTTTGATGATAGGTTTTTGAAAACAAGTTGGGTTGGAGTTCATTCAAAGTGATAATTTAGATAAAGCGTTTTATTTTGTCATTGCGTATTTTGAAAACAAGTATCGTTTTAAAACGTAACCTAGGTCTAGCCCATTTTAAAACATTAGTAGTAGTGTAGAATATAAAATTTAAAACCAAAAAACTCCAAAAGAAAATAGTTAAAATGGCCTTATTACAAACCAAAACCAAACAATAATAATAATTAAATAACTTCATTAAAAAACGATTACTTTATTAAAAATGTCTGAAAACGATCACCATGGCCACTTTGAATTCCCTCCGGCTCCAAGTCTTCACATCAAGGCTCACCTGCAAGGTTAAGGAAAGGGGGTGAGTTTGGAAACTCAGTGTGCAACAAGCCCTTCCAGAGCCCACATCCATACATGTATTCTGGGCTTAAGCCCCTAATTTAGTTTCAACCTATACTGGGCCGAAGCCTTTTGGTTAACGGTTACTAGGCCGAAGCCTTTTAATAATTCATGTCACTAGGCCAAAGCCTTTCTGTAAACAGTATGGCCCAAAGGCCCATTTCAATATTACATGTGTCAAATCATACATGTATGTAAAAACCTATTTGGGGAGACTACTCAATCCACCATCCTCTACTCTCCACCCGTACCAACCAAACTCTCCATGTGGGGAATAACTCAACCCACCCAGCCAAACTCTCCACTGGCAGCATAGCTGCTTTATCATATAACTGGAGGCCAAGCCTCTTCTAATAACTGGGGCAAGAACCCTTTTCGGTAAACTGGGGCAAAGCCCTTTAACACTTCCTCCACCATATAAAACCTAACCCATGCATTAATGAGTAAAACATAGCATATCGTATACATGTCATAGCATATCATGTGCATATCATGTGCATATCATGTCATGTCATGTAAAATAACAATATCACAATCATCATATTCATAATAAAACCCTAGGGGCAAAATAGTCATTTTCATGTTATAAGGGTAATTACGCAATTTCATTGATTATTAGGGTTTTCATGCTCGTTAACAAATTTATCAATGTTATTAAGTGTTTAAACGGTGCTTTTGTCCATTTTAACCAATTTGGACCTTTTTGGGCCCAAAACCCCTAATGGCCTAACAATATCGATTTAGTCCACTATGCCCCTTTAACCCAATTTTTTTCCAATAGAGTTAACCGTTTTAACATGCATTTTATCCAAATGTCGTTTTCTATTGATTTTACCCAAATGGGCCTGTAAGCCCATTGGGCCTAAATTTAGCCCATCGAGGCCCAACTTACCATGTTGCACGAAATCGTGCCCTTACCTATTCCATCGGTTTCATTTACTGCGTCCATCGTAATCAAACTAATCCACATACCATCACGTACTTACAAATTACAAAGATACCGAAATTCAGTATTTCGGCTTTTTAGCAAATATGAATCTAAGCTATTACGGGGGTATGTTACACACCTGATTGACTACGGTTGCTTTCCCCAAAATCTACCACACACTCGCCCTACATCATTTAGTAGACATATCAAACTCTAAACCAAAGATAACCACAAGATTCCTACCAACACCATTCGGCCAATACCCTTACCACCATAACATGCTTACCTTTGCAGGATCGACGATTCAATACCAAGTTTATCCCCACCGATTCTTAAATCCTTACGGCTCCTCCAAAGTAGTCCTCTTTGCTACAAGAGACCATAAAACGAATGAATAAGGCCTAATAATGCCTAGACCACAAATCGGCAACCTTTCTAAACCTTTAGGGGGGTCTCGGCTTTTTTTAACATTTATAATACCGAATAGACTAACGATACGAGTACTTACCACTATTACCTTTCCAAACTACTCTAAACTTGCAGTAGACCGGCTCCCAAACACCAACAGAAATCGCTCCACAGTGATCCTAAGATTCGGCCACCAAACTTCCAAGGGTGATATGCTTTCGGCTTTTACTTCCAGAGAGGAGATGGTGATTTGATTTGATAGTTTTGCAGTGATATAATCGACAGAGGATTAGAGTTTAAAAGTTACAAGGATCGGCCACAAAAGATGGAGAAAACATGAGAGTTTTGGTTTGGAAGAAATCGGCACAAGATAACTTTCGGGATTTGGCTTATTCTAGAGTATTCAGCTAACAAAAAGAGAAGTAGGGAGGAAATATGATTCGGTTTTTCTAAAGTCTAGAGGGAAGAAAAGAAGAGTAAAGAAGAGAGAAAAAGAAAGAAAACAAGAGAGGGACTTGACTAAGGTAATTCGACACAACAATGAAAGTGTAAAGACTCCCCAAAACTAGGCTCAAGTGCCGAATATGCACAATGCAACCCCCTTGGCCAGCCATACTCTTTTCTAATTTGAATTCCCCTAAAAGCCCACCTAGATATGCTCACCCTTATCACTCCTTAATTCTAGCTCAAGACCAGTTCAAACTCTTGCCACCAGAGTTCCTGACAGACTCAAACTCTAGCCTGCTCAAGACCCCAAAAAAATAAACAACACAAATGCTTGCTTAGTGAGTCGAACCTTGGCCTTCCCCCTTCCACTTACACGCCACCTTTTTAGCAACTAAGTGGCATCACTCAACCACTTTGCTAGGGGCTCATTTGTGTTATACTTCACCCATATCTTTTAATAAGACCACCTATCCACGACCCCTAACGCTTTAAGTCCAAAATTCAAAAATTCTACCGGATTTTGGCCAACTCATGGGCCTTCCATAGGCCCATTTACACACTCTAAACATGAATTTCACAACCACATACCAACATTACACAAAATCACTAAGCCCTAAAAATCAGGATGTTACAACATTGGCAATAATATACACGTCAATCGAGTTAAGACTCAATCGACAATACCTATTAAAGTTAAAATATACATTTTAATAAATAATAAACATCATTTTGTTGTAAAACAAAGCATAATTGCATAATTTGTGTGAATTTTTTCACTAAGACCCTTAATCTTTTCCACAACGTAGCAAAAAATTTTCAAAAAATGTCAAATTTAACGAAAACCATGCGTCATCGATGGGGCATCTTGAGTAATGAGAAATGTCATCGATAATGTGGTACTTTGAGTTAAATATGTTAGATTTGTAAAATAATTCTAAAATAAAACTGAATAAATCAGGATCTATCATGTCAAATCATCAAGAATAAATTAAGAATAAAACTAAATGCAGAAACGTACCTGAATCCATGAATTCCTTGAAGTTTTACAAGATTGTTAGGGATTTGATCTTCCAAATTAGCGCACAAGAAATTCAGAGAATATATGCTCTCTCTTTCCTAATGATAGAATATTAGAAAAGATATCTTGTTATGTAATTTTAGGACTATAACCCTAATATTTATAACCTTGGCATATTAGTTCTAATAAAATTCTAATTAGCTCATCATTAATTAGAATTTTATTAGAACTCAATTACTAGAGTATCTACACAAATTTGACCCATACTTTATTTAATAATTAAAGCCCAATAAAATTTTAACCAAATTAAATCACTTTTAATTTGGGCTAACCTATCATGATAGTAAATAATAATATGTAATTACACTTATTATATATGTGATATCCATATTTTCCAACAATATCCCAGGTGGACCACATATATATACTAATTACTCTATAATTACATGTCATTATATAACCTTAAGAGCTCAAAATTTTACTATCATATCAAAAAGGTATTCTGAACAATCTTGCCATTAATTATGTTAACATAGAACCAAGACAACTTTTGTTACATATATTGTAATTAAATCCATCCATGATCACATATATTAACACAACCAAATGACATAGATCAAGTATGGATGTGTAGCATGAAAATTACATGCAATATGATCTAAACATGTCTACTTCTGTAACACTCAAATTTTGGGCTTAGAAGTTTTTAGGTTTGTGGTTAAGGTTAGCGAGAAGGTTGTACTATTACGTTTAGTTGTACATTTTAGTGTCAGAAAGGGCCTGCTAGTCTGGTGGTTGAGTGTGTGTTAATTCGCCTTTGGGCTTTAGGTTCTGGATTCAAGTCCTTGTGTGTGGTTTTTGAGTGAATTTTATTTTTAGTTTTATTTTGCTACTTATTTTATTCTATTTAATTTTAGTTTATTATTATATTTATATTTTAATTATTTTAATTCTTCAAGGCATGTTCCTTTTTGTTTTTATTTTATTTTATTTCTTTCCTTTCTTTTCTTTTCTGTTTGGCTTTTCTTTTTGCTTCTTTTCTTAAACTTTCGAAAATAGTGGTGTTTGATTTCGAAAGATTTGTTTCCTCGTCGACGAGTCGGTGTCAGAATGTCGTAGATTGCGAAATAGGTGTGGGTTTTGAACCTTTTCAATTTTATTTGTGAATATTAATTTGACTTTGCGAAAAGTTGACTTTGGATGTGATATCGTTATTTTATGCTTGGAATGTGTATGGTTTTGTATAATTTTAATCTAACAAGGATCAAGAAGTGCTTTGTGGCTGAAAGCATATTTTTTGGGGCTCTTTTAGGGTGGTTTCATGACCACACAGGTGTCCACACGGTGTGTGATGACTCACACGACCATGTGCCTTTGAGAATTAGGGTTCTGGGTAAAATTTGGGTGCCACACGGTCGTGTGGCCGATTCAGGGATTTTTTTTACTTTCACACAGTCGTGTCCCTCGGGCGCATAGGCGTGTGAGTTAGGGATTAGGAATTGAGTGATTTGGTGCCACACGGCTTTGCCACATGGCTTTTTGGTTAATTTGGGGATTTAGGGATCTTACACAGGCGTGTGTTTTGGACATGTGGTCGTGTCTGGTGGGCACACTGGCGTGTGTTTTGGACATATGGTCATGTCTGGTGGGTACACGGGTGTGTGAGACCTTCACTTGGCTGTGTTAGCCCTGTACTCAAATTTAGTTCAAATGGACAGAGAGTTACAAGTCCTATTCCCACGGCCATGTACCTTGTCCACACTAGCGTGTGCTTTAGTCACACAGCCATGTGCCTTACTTCACACGAGTGTGTGCTTCAGTCATAGGGCCATGTACCTTACTTTACATGGGCGTGTGCTTTAATCAGACGTCTGTGTGCCTCTCTTCACATGAGCTTATGACCTGCCACACGGCCTATGCAATTCCACACGGCCAGAGCACATGGTCATGTGGTCTTAGGACACCAAAATTTCAGTTTGTGTATGTTTTGATCTGAAAACATATTTGTGTGTTTCAAACCCTTCGCTATGCCTTTGAAAGAGTAATTAAGATTATGATTTGGGCTGCGGCTTATGGGTTATTGACAATTGTTGCACGAGATGTTTGAATTTGAATCATGATTGTGGAGTGTGTACGCATAATTGTTTTGATTGATTGTATGTGAATGTGTCACTGTGTATGAGAGTGTTTTTGAAAGTGCCTCGGCAAGTTATAAATCATTCCACTTAGTATCTTTACTTAGGTCTTAAAATCGTGAACTAACTTATTTGCTTAAACCTTTCTCTTTTACGTGGAAGCTCTTAATTAATTTTGGAAAACTAGGTTTCGTGGTCATTTCAAAATCCCAAGTTAAAAAAAATAGTCCTAAAGTCCACATTACATAAAAATTCCCAGAAATAAATAAAAAATAAGTAAATCAGAATGTAAACTTTAAAACCATGAAATCAAATGTATTTAGTAGTGGTCACCGTCGAGCCCTTCGATACACCGATCCATCTACTGTTAAGGATTACTTGACAGATAAGCAATAAAGGGGTGAGTTTTTACAAACTCAGTGTGTACATCCCTACAGTATAGCATGCATATAATCAGATATCAGATCAGATAATAGAATAATTCGGGCCTGAGCCCTTAACAGAATTGGTGTGAGCCGACAGAACCACAACTTACCGAGCCAACGGAACCAAAAGTTGTACATAAGAACAAATTGAAAGAAAAACAAAACGGAAAGGAGGGAGGGAAAGGTAAAATTTCAAAATCAAAGAGGGTTGGGGAAGAGAAGAAATCGACAGAGAAAAGTTACGGAAAAAGAGAGGTATCGAAAATTTGAAAAACGAGGGAATATTCCCTCAATCCCTAATTTTCTCTACAACCCACTCCCCACTACTCAGACTTCTAATCCAACTCAAACTCACCTAAGTAACCGAGCATAAAAATAATGCCCACACCATGAGTCGAACAAAGGACCTCCACCACATTAACACTTCGCTTAACCACTAGACCAGCAGACCCATTCTGACATAATTTACCCATATTTGATTATAAGTCTAATAACCAAAGATGAGGCTTTACTTAACAAAAAACCTAAATTTAGCCCAAGTCTTAAGTTGAACTTAGGACCTTCCCAACACACCCAAAGCACATAACCACCAAAGCACATAACCATATTCAGATGTTTTTGTGCACAACAAATCACAAAAGCCGAAATTACAAATATTTGGGGTGTTATAACTCTACCCCCTTAAAAGAAAATTTTGTCCTCAAAATTTTACCTGATCAGAAGAAGTGAGGATACTGCTGTCGTATCGAATCTTCTCACTCCCAAGTAGCCTCCTCAGTGCTATGGTTCCACCACAGCACCTTCACTAAAGGAATACTCTTCCTTCGTAGAACCTTAATGTCACCATCTAAAATCTGAACCGGCTCCTCCTCGAACGTCAGATCTAATCTAATCTTAATCTCCTCTATAGGCATAATGTGCATGGGATCAGAGTGGTAATGTCTCAACATCGAGACATGGAAAACAACATGTATATGATCTAACTCTAGAGGTAGCTTCAATTGATATGCGACTGGCCCCACTAGTTTCAAAATTTGGTATAGTCCAATAAATCGAGGACTCAGCTTGCCCTCACGACCGAACCTCAAAACCTTCTTCCACGGCGAGACCTTAAAGAAACCCAAGTCCCCCATAGAATACTCAATGTCCTTTCTCTTCAAATCTGCATATGACTTCTACCTTAAAGAAGCCGCTTTCAGATGCTCTCGAATTAAATAGACTTTGTTCTCAATCTCTAATACGAACTCTGGACCCAGAACACGCCTCTCAGCCAACTCAGTCTATTTCAAAAGACTGCGCATTTATGACCATATAGTGCCTCTTAAGGTTCCACCTGTATACTATACTGATAACTGTTGTTGTAGACGAACTCTGCTAAAGGCAAGTACTCCTCCCAACTGCCTTGAAAGTTAATCACACAGCTCCTCAACATATCCTCCAATATCTGAATCACCCTCTCCAACTGGCCGTCTGTCTGAGGATGAAAAGTAGTACTGAATTCAAGCCTCTAACCTAGAGCTTCATGAAGCTTCTGCCAAAATCGAGATGTAAAACGAGGATCCCTATCAGAGATGATCAATATAGGAACCCCATGTAGATAGTCCCTTGGATCTCTAACGGTACATCTCTGAACAATTTACTAACCCCAATAGACTGTCCTAACGGACTCACTATTGTTATTTCACTAGAAGTTCTCCTAAACGGAATCCCCAAAGTCTCAGACACATTGTTAGCTACATAAGAGTGCGTAGAGCCTATGTTTATGAATGCAAAGTAAGGTACATTAAAGATGAGGAACGTACCCGTGATGACATCTGGAGCATCTCCATGCTCACGGTAATGAGCAACATAAACCAGTGTTGGTTGCCTCACCTTAGTCAGCCCAGCACCTCTACTTAGTGCTCTCTGCCCTCAGCCCATACCATTACCAACCCTAGCCTGAGCTTGGCCCCTAGGTGGCTGCTGAACTACCCTTGATGGCTGTGCAGTCTTAGTAGTCAGAGCTTGCATTTGATTAACTCTCAGCGAACAGTCCTTAACTCGATGCTCAGTCGACCCACATCTAAGACAAGCCCCAGTAGCTCTCCAACACTCACCCGGATGGCGTTTACCACAATACCCCCACACTTCCCTATGCTCACCTAAGTATAAAACATGAAAGAAAGGGATTAAGGGCACCAATTTCCATAATTTAATAATAATTCATCCAGAAATTAGGCTAAGCATAAGGTAAAAACATGTATATTTTATTGTTTATCAAATACCCCCACACTTAAGCCTTTGTTTATCTTTAAGCATAATCAATTCATAATCAAGAATCATTCTTTTCAACTTATAACCCTTATCAATAGTGTTTTAAATCAATTCATAAGTAATCATACATTGAGAATTCAATTAAAAAACATTAAAGTCTCAAACAATCCAAGTTGAGAATTTTATCACAGAAACATAGGTTTTTTCCCTTCTCCTAAGTAATTACCTCTTAATCGAAATTATCAAGAGTTGATATCCTCACTAAAGATTTGCTCTATCCACTCAAAGTGTTTAGGGTTTTGAAAAGAAGCACTCATTAGTCAATATGAAAAGTTATTACCATAGGCTTGCAAGAAAATCAAGTCTCCACCACTATAGATTGATATGACACATCGATCAAAAGGTCTTTTAATGGTTGTAATGGGGCCTTGGTTAGGGGTGTTGTTATATGCTAAAAAAGAAGGTTAGAATCGAGATTGAATTGAAAAATTAACTAGCTAGAAAAATCTCTATCATTGGAACATATTTTTAGAGCTAAGCCTTCTAATGATATCGTTCTGGATTCGGTAGCTTATAATAGAAATATGCAAAAGATGTTAAACTATAACATGAATTACAACTGAATTAACTGTATATACACTTTTTATAAATCAAATACAATATATTGAACATTTACAAACTTTACAAACTGAAAAAGAGAATAAAGCTAGATAATAATTCAACTCAAATCTCGACAAAACTAGGGATCAAAGTAATTGAATAGAATTCAACAAAAAAAAAGGCTATAGGTTAATATTAAAGGTAAGTCAAAGAATGGATTGTTAGGCTTAATGGGGTTTACTAGGGGTTAATTCATGGAGGCAGGCTTTTATTGAGTAAGTGGGTTAAACCTAGGTGCCTTTATCATCTCAGTATATCAAATCAATAATGTGGTCTCGACATGTATAATCAAAGGAAGTTCTAGAATAATAAATCAATATTGACTCACTCAAAGCAACAATGAAAGAATGTATCCTCAAAAGGCTCAAAAATCTCACTAGAATTATGGCTTTTAATGTCAATCCTGTGACTTTTAAATCTTAAGATAACACTTAAAATTAGGGAAATAGCCTAGCAAAAATTTAAATTCTCAAAAATTTCAACTTATCATGCTTGATTCTCTAATATCTTTAAGTTTGAATAATCAAAGCATAAGTACCCATGTCTTAATTCTCAACATATCAATAAAAATCATAAATCAATCAGAATTAATTCTTAATAGGAGATTGAGACTCATGCAGAGAGTGAAAGTGAGAATTCAAAATTTTAAGATTGAGACTCATGCAGAGAGTGAAAGTGAGAATTCAAAATTTTAAGAACAGTACAATATGTTAGTTGTAAAGTTTTTCAGGGGTTTGAAGAGAATGCAATGACTGAAAGTAAGTTCCCCTCCCACACTTAAGATGTACATTGCCATCAATGTACAAAGATACATTAGTAGCAATAGAAGCATAAGATCATAAGATAGCGAGAGAAGTGAAACTCCCTAAATTGGATGAATTCCTTGAGGTGGAGGTAGCTATAGAGTGTCTGGGACAAAGGAAAGTGTGGAGGTGGATACTCCGGTGGTGGTAGCAGTTGTTTGTCCACAGCTTCTATGCTGGAAGTGTATTAAGTGGCTAAGGTTCCCATTAGATTTAGCTTTTGAGCCGTAAAGCTCCTTTGAAACTGTAAAAGGGGATTTTAGATATTTTAAGATTAGAGCAATTACTTGTTAGGAAATAACAGATAAAATGATAAAAATAAAATAGAATAAGAATTGAAATTGTTCTAATAAAGTGAGATAAAGATAAGGATAAAGAAAAATCTATATAACCTAATAAGGAAAATATAAATAAAAGTGAAAGGAAATTAAAAGAAAAGATAAGAGGATTAGACAAATCTAGTCCTCAGATGGTCCGTGCGGTGGGGGTGGTGATGTGATGTGCAGATGCTGGCATATCTGCTGAAGAGTAGCGTCGATGTCATCGAAGCATTGAAAGCACTGCTACTCAAATTGTGTGAGGTGCTCGGATATGTCAGCATATGAAGCTACCGCATGAACTAGGCTGCGAGGTGCTGGTGGCTCAGTAGGTGCCTCCTCCTGCGGTGGTAGGACATCGTCAATAATATCCTCAGGATCCTCCTGCTCGGCATCCCGAAGTAGTCAGTACTACGGAGGATCGATCCCACATCGGCACTATATCATCATCATGTAGAGCATAGTTTGGATGCCCTGTAGGGACATCTGGCCGATCAGTGTATAGGAGGATGTCTAGGTTATGGTGTTGAGTAAGCCAAAGTAGTAGGCCAATCTCGTGATGTACGGGCCCATAGAGATTACACCCCTGCGGTGTCACTCCGTCTGATACTGGATGGCATGAGCGATGAAGTATGCGAGATCAATCACATGTGCATGCGCCATGCTCCATAACAAATAGGCGTCATGGGTGTTGATGATGCCGGTACTCTCACGTCTACCTGTTATTATGTATGCGAGTAGGGCATGTATGTACCTCAGCAATGGGGCGAAAGCAGTTGCTTTGGAGCGACTGGGGTCGTGTGGATGTTGTTAGGGCTAGGGCAAGGCAACAGTTAATTGGAGAAACGTGGATTTTGCGATTGAGCTCGGAAAGGTCTTCTTCCTCTATAAACTGCTTGGTGTAGAGGCTGAGTATTGTAACGAACTCCAGTACACTGAGCTGACGGACGAGGCCTCCTAAATGAAACTGGATCGTCCTTGGATCATCATGTTGGCTCATCACCGTCTGAAGGTGGAATGTGGAGCAGAACTCGAGGGTGAGTCCGAGATAGGTGGGCTCCATAATCCTAAAAAACTGGGCCCAGGGATCTGTCGTTAATTGGGCTTGGACCTCATTTGCTAAATGGACCTACTCTAATGCAGCCCAGTCAATGCATCGCCCCACTCCGAGGGGTCTTGCTAGTAATATTTAGAATAACTCTTCTTGGAAGTGCTGCGGAAATTGGAGGAACGGATGACAGATTTTGGTTGTGGGTCTGGAGGATGAACCACTAGGTCCCTTATACTATTTTGAGGTAGGGACGGCAGCCTTCTTACCACGAGATGAAGACATGTTTACTGGAACAAAAATGACAAAGAAAAAGAAAAATAAAATGGGCATGTATTGTCATTTTGCATAACTAAGTGAGAGTTTAACAATAATCAAAATAATTCAATCAAAGACTTAGTACTAAATTTAATATAAAGGCTAGTGATAAGAAAGCAATTTGGTTTGTCTAAACATGAATTTTGGATATAGAATGGAAGCGTTTAAATAGAAATTGAGACTAAAACTAATTGCCTAAGATAACTAGAGGTGGCAACATGATAATGGTTCTAAATGGCCTGATGATTATTCTGGATTAAGCATGCACAATGTGTGAAAATAATGTTAATAAGAATGCAAATAACTAATTGGGATAAACTTTTAACATAAAAATAGATAAAAGACATTAAAATTTAATGAAAAAAGTGAGAAAAGGAGAACCGAGTGTATAGTTATAGGGCAGAGTACGGTCGTGGCGAGGTTGCACGAGTGTGGAGGTGCTCTTGAGGCCAGCGGCGGCGCTAGGAATAGTAGGTATAGGAGTTGGGTTGGGAGATTTTTAGGGTTTAGGTAGGGAATAAGGTGAATAGTGGGTTGTTTATATAGGATTTTGGGTCACACGGGCATGCCACACGCCCGTGTGGCTCAGGGTGTGCCCGTGTGGTTCAAAAATTGGGGGTTTTGGTGCGCCTAGTTTAAGACACACGCCCATGTTCCTAGGGCATGTTAAGGCACACGACTGTGCCACACGGTCGTGCCCTTCGATGTTCGCTTCTCTCATGCCTATGTCGGACGTCACACGCCCGTGGCTGAAATATCAGATTCGACCATGATGTTAGGGCACGAGCGTGTCGCATGCCCGTGTTGATTTCTCAGTATTGGCCACGGCCATATCGCACGACCGTATCTTGATGTTGCAGCCCGTGCCTCTGCTTATGATGTCACACGGTCTAGAGCAAGCCCGTGGGAGTGCCCGTGTGGCTTGAAAAACCTGCATTCAGAGGGTTAGTTGATGTATTAAAGAACCTAAAATAAAAGAATTTACTAAGTCAGTGCTCGAGTTGCCTCTCGATAAGCACTTATTTAGAGTTTAAGCTTGACTTTGCTTGTGTGTGTCATTACGAGGGTTCGTGGAGCTGAAGCTCCTCTCTATTATTCTTGAAATCCTTACCTTTATAATGTTTAAGTCGATGACCGTTTACCTTGAAAGCGCCGTGGTTTGGATAAGTTACCTCGACTGTGCCGTATAGGAAGATAGTTCGAATAGTGAATGGTCTTGACCATCTTGATTTAAGTTTCCCAGGAAATAGTTTAAGCCTTGAGTTGTATAGCAAGACAAGATTGTCGGCTTTAAACTGCTTATGTTTCTTAAACGACTGTCATGGCAATGCTTTGTAGCTTCCTTATATAGCTGTGAGTTTTCGTATACATTGCAGCGTCATTCATCCAGCTCATTTAATTACATTAGACGTTTCTCACCTGATTTGAGTACTTTATGAGCAGTTCTAGTTCCACTGTGGTGTCCTCCTGTTGGTCAAGAATGGTAGTGATCCAAAATTTTATATGCTTCCATCTTAGTAGCGCATCTTCGAATGACTTGATCTGCACAAATACGAAAAAGGAAAGGGTATTCGCAAAAGTAATTTTTCACATTAGCGAAGAATCGCTTCTTTTGCTGATGGGTTAAGCCTTTTGGGGTTATGTTAGCTGCTAAATAATTTACAAAATTGGCAAACTAAGGAACTGCAGCTTCTGCTATGACTAGGAGTTGTTCTTCAAGGAACAAGTCATTTATTTCATCGCAGTTCTTAGGGTGTGGATTTTCTAATATTGAAAGGTGATCTGCTGCCAAATTTTCAGCTCCTCTCTTGTCTTGTATCTCTAAATCGAATTCCTGTAACAATAGAATCCATCTTATTAATCGAGGTTTTGCATCAGTTTTAGTTAAAAGATAACGAAGAGCAGAATGATCAATGTAAATGATGACTTTAAACAATATTAAGTACGATCTGAATTTGTCAAACGCAAAAATAACAGCTAGCAATTATTTTTCCGTGGTAGTATAGTTTGCTTGTGCGGCCTTCAAAGTCTTGCTAGCATAATAAATCGGTTGAAAGTGCTTGTCTCTTCGTTGTCCTAGAACTACACCTACTGCAAAATCACTCGCATCACGTATTAGTTCAAAAGGTAGATTCTAATCAGATGAAATCATAATTGGGGCATTAACTAATATTTCTTTAAGAATGTTAAAAGACTCTAAACATTCCTGGTCAAAATTGAAAAGCACATCTTTTTCTAGTAATTTTGTTAAAGGCTTAGCTATTTTAGAAAAGTCTTTAATAAATCTTCGATAAAAGCCAGCATGTCCTAAAAAACTTCTTATAGCCTTAACCGAATTAGGAGGAGGTAGTTTTTCAATGGATTCAACTTTTGCTTTATCTACCTTTATCCCTTTACTAGAAATTTTAAGTCCTAATATAATACCTTCCTGAACCATAAAGTGACATTTTTCCTAATTGAGCACTAGATTTGTCTCTTCACATCTTATTAGAACACGTTTTAAATTATGAAGGAAAAGTTGAAAAGAATTATCAAAAACTAAAAAGTCATCCATAAATACCTCCATAATGTCTTCCATGAGCTCGTCAAAGATAGCTAGCATGCATCGCTGAAAAGTAGTAGGGGAATTACATAATCCAAAAGGCATTCTACGATAAGCAAACGTACCGTATGGGCATGTGAATGTTGTCTTTTTTTTTATCTTTTGGAGCTATCGGGATTTGGAAGTAACTAGAGAGGCTGTCCAAGAAGTAGTAATATATATGTCCTGACAGTCTTTCCAACAACTAATTGATAAATGATAAGGGAAAATGATCTTTTCTAGTTGCATCATTCAGCTTCCTGTAATCAACACAAACTCTCCATCTATTGATTGTTCTTGTAGGTATCGATTCCTTTTTTTCCTTAGTCACCACTGTTATGCCATCCTTTTTAGGAACAACCTGCACAGGACTTACCCAAGAACTGTCAGAAATAGGATAAATAATTCCTGCATCTAGAAGTTTAATTACCTCAGCTTTTATGACTTCCTTCATGTTGGGATTTAATCATCTCTAAGCTTACACGTATGGCCTATATTCATCTTCCATTAAAATTTTATGGGTGCAAAAAGAAGGGCTAATTCCTTTAATGTCAGAAATCTTCCAAGCTATAGCTTTTTTTGTGTTTTCTTAATACTTGAAGTAATTCCTCTTTCTCTTCAGTGCTTAATTTTGACTCGATAATTACTGGTAATGTAGAATCATCTCCCAAAAATGCATATTCCAAGTGATCAGGCAATTGTTTTAATTCCAATTTTGGAGGTTCATCAATCGAGGGTTTTTGTCTCAATTTTTCATTTATCTTAATACCCTCATAACTAATGTGCCTTGTAACAAGTTCATTAGAATTTAAATCCTTTATTACTTTCTTTACTTCAGTAGTGGCTTCATCTTCCTCCCCACCTTGGACAAGACACAGTTCCAACGTGTCTTCAAGAATGATTTCCTGAAAAGTGTCTTGAACAACATAATTAATAGAATCAATAAAATAACAGAAATCATCCTGTTCTCTAGAAAATTGCATAGCATAATAAATTTTAAAAACAACTTCTTCCTCATCAACCCTAAGCACTAATTTACCATCCCCTACATCAATAACAACTCTAGCAATAGCTAAGAATGGGTGTCCGAAAATTAAAGGTATCTCAATATCTTTATCCATGTCAAGCACAACAAAATTAACAGGGAATATAAATTTATCTACTTTTACTAATATATCTTCAATGATTCCTCTAGGATATTTAATAGATCTATTAGCTAATTGTATACTCATCCTAGTGGGTTTCGGTTCCCCTAGACCTAGTTGCTTGAACATTTTGTAAGGCATTAGGTTAATACTAGCGCCTAAATCGGCTAAAGCTTTTTCAAAGTTTAAACTGCCAATTAAGCAAGGAATAGTAAAACTTCTTGGATCTTTCAATTTGGTTGGTAATTTATTCTAGAGAATAGCTGAGCATTCCTCGTTGAGTCCCCCCATGGATAGTTCTTCCAGCTTCTTTTTATTTGTGAGAAGTTCCTTTAAAAATTTTGCATACTTCGGCATTTGCGAAATTGCTTCAACAAAAGGTAAGTTAATATGTAGCTGTTTAAAGAGTTCAAGAAATTTACCAAATTGAGTATCTATGCGATCTTTCTTTAACTTTACTGGATAGGGTATGGGTGGTTTATATTCTGTAAGTGCTGGTGGAATACTTTCTTTAGGTTCCTCTTCCTCTACCTTTTCCTTTTTAGATTCTTGGTCAGGTTTCTTTTCAAGTTCAGCTAGTACCTTTCCATTCCTTAGAGTAATTGCTTTTAAATGTTCTCTAGGATTTGGGTCAGTATTACTCGGCAAACTACCTTACGGTCTATCAGATATCATCTTTGTGAGTTGACTAATTTGATTTTCGAGCCCTTGAATAGAAGTTTGCTGGTTCTTCAGTGTTGTTTCGGTGTTTTGGAAATGGGTTTCTGATACGGCAATAAATTTTGTGAGCATCTCTTCAAGGTTCAATTTTTTCTGTTGTTGGAATGGTGGTTGTTGAGATCCAAGAGGAGGTAGTTGTCTTTGATTTCCTTGTCCTCCTCATGAAAAATTAGGGTGGTTCTGCCAACCTGCATTGTAGGTGTTACCATAAGGATTATTTTGAGGTCTAGAATTATTACCCATATAGTTGGCTTGCTTGATTTCCATGCTATGTCCATAAGAGGAGTAATCGGGATTGTGCATATTTCCTTGGATTGAGTCACACTGCATCAGTGAGTGTACCTGCGTAGAACCAACAAAGTTATCAATCTTTTTATTAATGAGTTCTACTTGATTAGAAAGCATAGTGACTGCATCAATATTAAAAACTCCTGCAGCTTTCTGTAGCTTTGTCCTCATGACTTGCCACTGATAGTTATTCAGTGACATTTCTTCTATAAACTTGTAAGCTACTTCAGGTGTTTTATTATTGATGTTCCACCGGTGGTTGCATCAATCATTTGCCTTGTTGAAGGATTCAAACCATTATGAAAGGTTTGAACTTGTAACCACAAAGGTAACCCATGGTGAGGACATCTTCTCAAGAGGTCTTTGTATCTCTCCCAGGTGTCGTAAAGTGTCTCTAAATCCATCTGCACAAAAGAAGAGATATCATTTTGCAATTTAGCTATTTTAGCCGGAGGGAAATATTTGAGCAAAAATTTTTCGGTCATTTGTTCCCATGTAGTAATTGAGCCTCATGGTAAGGAATTCAACCATTGTTTAGCTTTATTTCTTAGGGAAAAAGGGAATAGTCGAAGGTGAATGGCATCATCAAAGGCACTATTTTTTTTAAAAGTGTCACAAAATTCCAAGAAATTAGCTAAGTGTGCGTTGGGATCCTCATCCTGTAAACCATCAAACTGAACAAATTGCTGAATCATCTGAATGGTGTTAGGTTTTAGTTCAAAATTATTTGCAGCAATAGTGGGCATAACAATACTAGATTCAGTACCAGCCAAATTAGGTTTAGCATAATCATACATAGTACGTGGAGCATTATTTTGGTTCACCGGTTCTGCCGCTATCGTGGGAGGTGGTGGATTGTCCTGATTTACTACCATCTTGTCAGTAGGCTCTGGTTCTTCTTCTTGCTCTTGATCTGGATATTGTAAGCTTCTTCTTATCTCTCGGCAGGTATGACGAACTGTCTTTTCTAGATCGTTATCAAATAATAGGGGTCATTCTAGGTTTCTTTTAGTCATAAACTAGAGATACCTGGAAGGAAAGGAAAATAAAAATTATTTAATGTAAAAACTAAAAATAAATAAATAAACAAAATAATAATGCCTAAAGTAATAGGATTCGAGTGTCCCTAATATCTTAATTCCCCGGAAACAGCACCAAAAACTTGATATTTTGTGATATGAAGTAATAAAATTTATAACAAATGATCACACCAGAAACTAACTATTATTGCGATTTAAGGCAAGCACACTTATCGAACAGTAGTATAGCTTAGTGGCAAGATCGAGATATCGTACCCAAGGAAACTATGAGTACTAGTACTAACTTTCTTTCTATTATTTAACCTAGAAATAAAATGGGATTTTTATTAAACTAAACTAATTATTAAACTTAAGCTAAGAATGCATAAAAAGTAAATTGGGAAAAACTCTTAGGAAAACTGATTGATTTAGACAATACTCAATGGAGAATCCACCTAGACTTCACTTGTTATCAACTCTTGAACTAAACGATTTATTCACTTGACTTGATCTGTAGAAATCCCTAACTTATGTTAATATCTCTCTCGAGACTAAAAACAACTAACCCTAAGTTGATTAATTGAAATCTCTTTCTAATTAACACCTATAGTGTTGCCTTAATTCGTTCTATGGATTCCCTTATTAGGTTTGACCCTAATCTAGCAGATTTTCATCGTCCTATCTCTAGGATTGCGATCAACTCCGCTTAAGTGTATTGGATCTACTCCTATGCAGGGACTTTTTCTCCTTTACATAAGCACATTCAACTTAAATCAATATCCCAGAAATATCAATTTAAGAGTTAAAAAACACAATTAAGAACAAATCAAATATTTATCAAATAATTCAAGAGACAATAATAACAAGATCTGTCTTAGGTTTCATCCTCTCAAGTATTTGGGGGATTTAGTTCATAATTATAAAAGAAAACATCTCAGAAGGATAATGATAGCAAAACATAAAGAACCCTAAAACCCCTGTAGGTAATTGAAGGGAGATCTTCAGTCTTGAGGGAGAATTCGGCTTCTAAGATGAATCAGTCGGCTTCCTTTGGAGTAATTCCTTACTTCTACTCTCTGTGTTGGCGAGAATAAGGCACTCTTTTATGGAGGAAAAACCACACCCTTAGAGTTGGCCCCTAGAGTCTTTATATAGAGTTTTGAAATGCCTTTCTTAGCCCCTAAGTACCCTTTTATGAGTGAAATTGAATTTCCTCACGACAGGGACACGCTCGTGTGCCACGCCAGTGTGGATCAAGGCCCAGGCCGTGCTCAGGTCTGTTAAGGTGGCACGGCCGTGTAATCTGGCCATGTGAATTGGGGTTGGGCCGTGTTCGAGCTCAATATGGCATGGCCGTGTGACACGGCCATGTGGCAAACCTCTAGGCCGTGTTGTTTTCATACTTTGGCCCATTTTCTCCGTTTTTGGCTCGTTTTTTGTTCTTTTCACTTCCCTATACTCACCTGAGTATAAAACAAGAAATAAAGAGATTAAGAGCACCAATTTCCATAATTTAATGATAATTCATCCAGAAAATTAGGCTAAGCATAAGGTAAAAACATGTATAATTTATCGTTTATCATCCGTCGCACCTATGTTACGCATACATGGCTTGGCTAGTCGTCTACACGCTCGTGTATCACCACACGGCCAACCACACAGGCAGCCCACATGCCTGTATGACGTCAACAGAGGGCTTTTTAGCTTTTATCAAATCTCATTTTCTATGCAATCGGAGTACACACCTGGACTCTTTCTGATGCCCAAGCACTCCCTAGCACTCCAGAACCTAGAATCAATGCATGCGACATTGATTTAGCAAATCAGAATTTGAGTTTAGTTAATTCATCATTAAAGATTTCCCCAAAAACTCACTTTACTACTAACAGATCACTTTTGCAACACTTCTCGATCCATAATGCAAATCCACTACTCACTGATTTTTGCCTAAATCAGTAATCCCAGAAAAAGATTAAGATTTCTATTCTAATGATAAACAATCTCAAAGAAAAAAAGAGGAGAACACCTACTCAAACCGCACCAACACACTCCTCAACACAAGAGAAAAACAAGAACGGAAGAAAAATGAAAAGTAAAAAGGGAGGGATTTTAGGAAGGTTTCGATAGAGGGAGCAAAAGAAAGGAAGAAGAAAAATCTTCAGAATTTTAAAGAGGGGGAAGCCAAATTTTGCCCAAAAAAAGAAACTTCCTTCAGATTTTCTGATAACTTTTCCAGTCCCCCACTGCACTCCTAAAATGCTCCACGTGACTCCCCACTCACACCACTACTGAGAATCCCATTCCACTCCAACACTCCCTAAATGTAAGTAGCAAAATAAATCCCTTGTTCCCACAGAGTTTCGAACTCCAAACCTCTAGGCGCTTAACACTCCACTTAACCACCAAACCACAGGCCTATTCGGATAAGCTTTTACAACTTAAATACTTATAAGCCTAATTACCAAAGACAAAGCTTTATTCAGATAAAAATCAAAATTTAGCCCAAGTCTTGACTTGAACTTGGAACCTTTCCAACACACTTAGAGCACTTAACCACTTAAGCAGACAAATATTTGTCAGACAATACAAAAACAAATTCATAAATTTTGAGGCGTTACAAGAATTATGCCAAAAGATACAGAATCCCATGAATTTCAGTAACAATATGATACTTCAAATAATCAATTTCATAAACACACAAAATATAGCGAGGTAAAATTTGCTTCGGTCGCTAATTGTGGCGATTTCGTGAAAATTTTGGGAAGTTCAAATTTTGGTTTTACTGAAAAAAGGGAGTCGCCACCGATCTTTTTTCTAGGTGTGATCGGACACCTAATAAATCCTTATTTTAAAGAAAGAAACCGGGCTTAGGTCTACATTTGAAATCCAGAGAAAAATAGTAGGGTTCGGGAGTCGGTTACGCGCGGGGAACGTATTAGCACCCCCGCGACGCCCAAAATTGGTATCTTTTCAAACGTACGTTGCCTTAATTTTCAAAAAAACACGAGTTCACTTTGAACTTTAATCATGACCCAATCAAAACACGAGAATTTTTAATATTTCGATTCTTGAGAAGGATGTTCCGTTTTTTTGCAACACGAGCCGTTAATATTCACCCAACATAGCGATGAAATTGACGACTTCATGTTGAAAATCGGTACATTGCCTTATATTTGAAATTAATTGAAAGTATAAAAATGAATTTTAAAACGATAGAAATCCGTGGCAAGATTGTAATTAAAAACAATTCACATACACATTTGATTTAGAAGCATGCAAATGATAAAAACGTGAATATACAAAAATATAAACATGGTAATACGCCATATTAACAAATACGAACGATGTTAAACAGTACTTATAAGAATGTCAAGAAAACATATAGTAATATGCAATGTACACACATAATACGTGGTAAAAAGAATATACATAACAAAGTATTAAAATATGAAATAATATGAAAATATATATATAGACATGAATGATATAATATTAATATACATGCATACAAGATACATGTAAAATATACATAATAAGTATTTAAAAAGTATATAAAGTAAAAAATATATATATATACACATATATAAATAATATGATATTGAAAACACGTACATAAGATAACATATAAAAATGTACACAAATATAAATAGTATGAAAAATATATATATGAATATATACATACATATTAAAAAACATATATATGTGACGACACTATTAAAAGTATATACATGCAATATTAGAGATAATAATAGTATTAAAATAATCAGAAATACACACAAAATACAATATTAGAAATATATACACAAAATAATATAAACATACATGTAAATATTAGAATAAAGGATACATACGTAACCTATATGGAAGAATATCGAATATACATAAAATATAGCCTTAATACATATAAATGTAATATATTAAGTATAAGATATATGTATATAACTATAACACTGGAATATATATATATATAAACACAACATATGTAAGACGTTTAGCAAAATATAGGCAAAATGTATAATAATAATAATAATAATAATAATAATAATAGAACTAACAAAACCTGTTAATTTAACAATCAATGAGTGCAATTAATAGGCAAACCGATTTGAATTAACAACATAATATATGGGGGAATTGGAAGTAACAGAAAAGGAGGGGGTCCCATTTGCATACGTGAAAGGAAAAGGGGGTCACAAGGCAATATTTCCACTTCCCAAAACAGTGTCATTTCGCAGGGACCAAATTGAGACAATAAGGGAAATTACCGAGCAAAAATCTAAAATAAAGAAAAAGAGAACAAGCCGAATAGCAACAGACCACAAAGGTAGAAGGACCGGATCCATAAATATCCCATCAGGGCGAAAACACGCGGGTCTCAGTTTGCACGGGTCGGGTCGTCAGGTACGGGTTTGGGTATTGGCCATACGGCATCGTTTTGCAATGTGAAAATAAAAGAAAAAGAAAACCCTAAAGTCTAAAATATTCGGCCGCTTCTCAGATGAAGAAAGAAAAAAAAGAAATGGTGCCCTCCTGGCCGATCGAGCTCCTCGCTCTCGGTCCATCGTACCACCATCGTATTTGGTGGCCGACGATGCGCTAGGATAAGCCAAACAACCTTGCTTTCAAACGACAATGAAGGCATAGCCTTCTAGGCCCGGGAAACCGAAAGGAAAGAAAGGTCCATCGTTCCCCTTTATTTCCGATCTTGGCACCGAAGCGAGGACCTCCGTCCACCGCGAGACCACTCAGGTATTCTTCTTCCCCTTCTCTTATTATTTTTGCATGCACGAATATACACAAAAATAAAAAATAGAAAAAGAACGTGACTGCCCGGATCTGGAATTACCTTTGAAAAGTTTTTGATATTGATTTTTCTTTTCCTTTTACATGCTTTTTCGTGATACAAAGAGAATCCGAAACCCCCCTTTTACAAAGTTTTTCTTCCCTTTTTTATTCTTGTAAGCAAAATGGGGACCCTTCTCACAACAGATTTCGGCCTCTATTTCTTTCTCTTTTTTTTTCGAATGAGGTCCCCCCGTTACATATTGATTCTCATGGCTATATAGCCGATTAGATTACAAAAATCCTATCACTATCTATTGTTGCTATTTTGTTACTGTTTGCTGTGTTTCTGCTTTTGTGTTCTACCGTATTTGCAGGTTTTTGAGTAGAAGTGATGGGATGGAGGCAGGTTCGGCCATTTGGTGCCTCGAGCAACATGTACCGGTGGAGGCCCCTAGGCAGCGGCGCACCTAGAGCTGCTAGGGTTTCTGACTGTTTTGTGTAGTTGGGCTTAAGGATTTCGGGCTTAGGGTTTGTATTTTGGGCCTAAGGGTAGTGGGTCTTTAGTTTAAGTAGGCTACCAGGTTTGGGTGTGTTGGGCTGTGGTATTAGGTTTAATGGCATGTAAATGGACACTTATTTGGTTTATATATTTTTTGGTTTTTTGGCTTTGGTTTATTTGGTTTAAAAATGTTTAGTGGTTTGGGCCCGGGTAAATTTAGGCCCGTACAGCTGCCCCTCTTTGCTCATTGTCGTGTAACGAGAATAGAGCAAAGACTTCAAAAGGGCCAAATTTGCCTGGTCTTGTAGGATCCCCACTTCTTGGTATCCCTCTTCTTCTAGTGACTTCGATATGCTCCACCGTAGCTTCAGGTATTTGAGACTCCTTGTCTTCGATCCGTTTCACCGCAACTTCAGAGAGACAAAATCTGGTCCTTTCGATTGACTCCATTCTTTATTCTCAATGTATAACCTAATATTTAACTCATCTCTCTTGCAATATGAGTTGGATAAGCAGAAATTAAAAAGTAGAATTTGAAAAAGATCGACTCACCTCTCGCAATACGAGTTTGATTTTTTTGAAATATAAATTAAAAACTGAAATTGAAAATACCTCAGCGTGTCCTGAGGCTCAACTCACCTCTCGCAATATGAGTTGATTTTTGAAACATAAATTAAAAACTGCAATTGAAAATACCTCAGCGTGTCCTGAGGCTCAACTCACCTCTCGCAATATGAGTTGATTTTTGAAACATAAATTAAAAACTGCAATTGAAAATACCTCAGCGTGTCCTGAGGCTCAACTCACCTCTCGCAATATGAGTTGATTTTTGAAACATAAATTAAAAACTGAAATGGAAAATACCTCAGCGTGTCCTGAGGCTCAACTCACCTCTCGCAATATGAGTTTGATTTTTTTGAAACATAAATTAAAAACTGAAATTGAAAATACCTCAGCGTGTCCTGAGGCTCAACTCACCTCTCGCAATATGAGTTGTTTTTTGAAACATAAATTAAAAACTGAAATGGAAAATACCTCAGCGTGTCCTGAGGCTCAACTCACCTCTCGCAATATGAGTTTGATTTTTTTTGAAACATAAATTAAAAACTGAAATTGAAAATACCTCAGCGTGTCTTGAGGCTCAACTCACCTCTCGCAATATGAGTTGATTTTTTTGAAACATAAATTAAAAACTGAAATGGAAAATACCTCAGCGTGTCCTGAGGCTCAACTCACCTCTCGCAATATGAGTTTGATTTTTTTTGAAACATAAATTAAAAACTGAAATTGAAAATACCTCAGCGTGTCCTGAGGCTCAACTCACTTCTCGCAATATGAGTTGATTTTTTTGAAATAAAAATTAAAAATACCTCAGCGTGCCTTGAGGCCCAACTCATTTCTTGTAATATGAATTGATTTTTTTTTTGAAATAAAAATTAAAGATACCTCAGCGTGCCCTGAGGCCTAACTCATTTCTTGCAATATGAGTTGATTTTTTTGAAATAAAAATTAAAAATACCTCAGCGTGCCCTGAGGCCCAACTCATTTCTTGCAATATGAGTTGATTTTTTTGAAAATGAAATTTAAACATGGTACCAAAACATATCTTCTGGCGAAATTCTGGTGTTTCCCTTGATTCAGTGCAGCTACCGTCGTATCTTCTTGCTCTGTTGGAGCACCTGAATATGTCGTGAATGATGTTATCATGATATGCATGTGTTTAAATGTATGTATGCCTACATGATTATGCTATGCGCCTTAGACATGTTTGTCATATGTTGCTTTTCGTCGAGATTTCTTGTGACGATTTGCATTTATTTCTTCAATTCTTGACTTTCTTTCAGGCTTTGTACTCGTCTTCCATTTTTGCGAGTATTCTGTGTCCCTCGAATACCATTTTTTTGACCCTGTTTGAACTTTCTTTGCTTTGAGGCTCTTGTACTCATCAAATTCTTATCCGGGTAATACTTAACATTTCTTTTTATTAGAGTATATCATTTCAAAATGCCCTAGATACTCAACGCATGAACTCTTCCATGTTTCTCAATCAAGACCCTTTTTGAGCATGGCTTCTTGCATAGAAAATCTCAAGCTTCCGAAAAAGTTTCGAATACTGTCGTCTTGCCGTTTGACTCATTGCTCGAATCGCTTTACTCTTTGGGCCTAGATATTTCATTAGGATGCCTTCTCGGGCTTTTATCCTAATCCTTTTCGTGTTAGTTAAGACACCCTTTTCGGGTTTTCATTTTGATCTTCTCTTCTTTTTCAACTTGGGACGCCCTATTATTTGACTGGTAAGTCGACCCAAAACTCGAGGAAATGTTTTGCTCACCCAGCTTGTCCTACTGCGACCTCAGAGTCCTCTACATTGCATCTCAAAGGTACATGATCTGTAACTTGTTCCATCAAGATTATATCACTGACGCGATATCTAGTTTCTGTTCAGCTAATACCTTTGATTTAAAAATCTGAGGAGATGATTTCAATTTGGATTTAGAGATTTCCAAACCTTAAGCGTGGAAGGTCTTAAATAATGGTCCTGTTTTAGGTTTCTGTACTATTTAGAAACTTCCAAGGTAATACACGAAACTCTTTTCATAAAAGTGTTATTAGTCCACTAATCATTATTTCAATACAAAATGCTTAAAAAAGGATCATGACAATGGACAAGAAGGAAATTGAATGCAAGCATAACTCGAAACAAGCAAGTTAAGCAAAAGCGATTAAAAAAGGAATTTATTAGGAGCATAGCTCGACACAGATAAATTCATCAATAAGAAGGAAATTGATCGGGAGCACAGCCCATCATGATTTGAAGATAGCAAATATGCTGAGAAAGATGAAAGCTAGGTGTCCCAGATATCACAATCTAAGCTTCCCTGTTCCAAATCTTAAGAACTCCTCTAAGCTCGATGTGTGCCTAGGGGATTCGGAGTACTCTGTCGATGCCCCAAGACGTATCATACTTCCTCATTGTCAATTCAAGCATGATAAGGCTACCGCGTGCCCCACTTTTGATCAGAATTTGAGCCGCCCTTTTTGGGTTTTCAACTCAAATGCCCTTTGGACTCAAAGCGCCCTTTGCGGGTTTTCGCTTTGGCCTCTCCTTTTTCTTTTTCTTTTTTTTTCTTTTCTCTTTTTTTTCTCTTTTTTTTTCATTTCTCTTTTTCTTCCTTTTTCTTTTTCTTCTTTTTCTTCTTTTTTTTTTATCAACTTTTTAGAAGGTCTCAAGACGCCCTTTGCGAGTTTTCCTCTTGATTTCCTTAAGAAATTCTTGTGGACGAATTCTTCTCGACATAAGTTTGTATCACCCATTTTGACACGTTTGATTAGGATGGATACTCTCAACAAATCTTGATTCTATCGAGGCTTGAAGGGAGAGATATCGATCCATAAACCCATGAGGAAGGGGTTGCCCCAGCAGCAATCCTAGCTGTAGTTTGACTCGCCCTATACAAAAAGATGGTTCAATGATTCCCAACAGATAAGAATGCAGTTGCTACCATTATCCTTCAACTTGGAAAGCTGAGGTACATAAGTTGTTCCCAGAACAGTCGTCCCACCATGGATCGATGATGTCTCTTAAGTGTCCTCAGACCTTACAAATTTCTCCAAGTGTGAGGCTGCCAGAGCAAATAGGAACAACTACAGGTGTGGCAGTGTTGCTCATTTGATATTCATACACTAGAGAATGAATTATCTCTTGTAGATCAAAAACCCGATCTGATCTAAGAGAACATGATAGTGAATATGCCTCTTGGTTCCAATCATTCCAGCATGGGCTCAAAGATAGAAGTCATTGTTCTTAGGATGATAGACTTCGTTGTCTATAACAGTTCCAGGCGGGACATTGTCAAGAAATCTCTGCTGGCAAAACTTAGTATGATGGTTTTTCTGTGCCATAATGACCATGAACTTAGGGTTCCCATTTTGTCAAGGAACTTGATCACATTCTTTGTTCAAAACTTGATTGAGCTGAGACTTGCTAACTCGATCCTTAGAAATAATGAGCTGATCAGGCTTCCTCTTCCCTGAATTTGTATAGAGTCTTCCCTCATGATACCTTCATCCACTTTGTCAGAAACTGGTTTGAAGGGAAAATCTATCATTTCAAGCTTCAAAGACTGTGTACGGACTGATGCTCTATAGCGGAAAATCAATGGCCATTACCTGAGGCTAACTACCGCAGCTATTGATGGCACATCAGACTGCTTAGGGGAGTCTTGTAATACATTCATTCCAAGGATAATAGTTGGAACCCTTGAAATCATAGGGGTTTGAAGGTGTTTGCTCCAGTGTAAGCATAGAGAGTACCAATCTTTACCAGTCTCGGTCATCTTCTGCAATTTATTTCTTCTTCTTTTATTATTTTTTTCTTTTGGCAGCCTTTGTTGTGTGGTGCCTTATCTTTGAGTAGACTACAAACTTTTGACATTGTGCAGTTGGATATGATCTCTCTCTTTTTCTTTTTTGGTTTTTGTTTTTGTTGTTGTGTTTTTTTTCTTTTTTTTTTGAATTCAAGCTCGAATTTGGATTCGACTTTGAATTTGGATTTCGAATTTGAATTTGATGACCGTTTACTTGGTAACTTTGGCACGTGAAGTAACCTTACTCTCTTGGTGAAGTAATTGACCATGGTGAAGGTGAATTGAAGTCGGTGTGGCTGGCCCAAACGCCATCCGTGCCCCCCACATAGATTTCATCTCACGCTGATGTAGTCCTCTCTCATGGCGGGCTAGCAATATCTTAACCTTCTGATCGACCTAGCAACTGTCCAACAAATGTTCTTGTGGGCCTCTTCTGAATCTTCGATGTGCCCGTGTCTCGGCAACCTGGGTCTGTCTTGATATGGTTGTGCGAAGACATTTGAATTTTGAAATTACTCAATGATGTCTCGCCTTTTTGGCAGTGAGCTAGGCTTCAATCCTTGTTTGCTCGCGATATCCACTAATCTTGTGGGATTCATTTTCATCTTGTTCTACGTTCCTTGACAAATCAGAAGATAGGTCACAGTCTTTGTCGTCTTCAAAGTCCTGAGACTCCCTTAAGCACACATTTCGCTTCTAAAGGAGATTCCAGTTTAGTAACAGTGTCGCTCGTGTTATTGATATCTGAAGACCCTTTTTCAGGTACAGAGGAAGGTTTCAAAAAATAAATGAATTCAAGAATGAGTATTTATGTGTCATGATCATGAAGAAAGAATATTTGAAAGAGTTCAAAGAACACCAGAATCTAAGAACAATTGTGCAGTATGGTCATGAATAAAAGAATAAGAAAATCTAAGAATAATCGTTGTATAGTATGAAGTGAAAATTTACTCAAAATGATGCATTTTTATTGAAATAAAGATTTTTAGACAAAAGCCTATTTTCACAAAAGGATTCTTACTGCCTCTAGGCTTAAAGCAGTAAGCGTGTTCTGGGTATTACCCTAAGTTAGCCCTAAAAAGACAGAGACTTCTTCCACAGTCCTATTGTTCACAATACTCCCAGGCATGTAAGGGCAAATACTTGGTAAATTTCATTCCTTCGTCATTGTGTTCACATTCCCTTTAGTATGGTCAGGGAATGGATTCTTGGTCGCATTGCCAGTATTATCAAATCGCAGAATGCCCGTATCAATGAGTCCTTGGACCTGTCTTTTAAAGGCGAGGCAGTTCTCGATTGAATGTCCTGTATTTCCCGCATGGTATTCGCATCGAGCGTTCGAATCATACCACTTGGGATATGGAGGCTGCAACGGTTTTCTATAAACTGGGGACACCACTTGCGCATCATATAGACTTTGATAAAGCTCCTTATATGACGTTGGAATTGGTGTAAATGAGAGCTTTTCAATACTTGGCCTTGGATTAGATCCTTGCTTTTGGGGAACTTAATGGCTAGTAATTGTTATTCCCGGCTGGCCTATGGTAACCGGTTTCATTGCCTTCGGAGTACTACCTTGGGGATTCCACCCTTGCTTTTTAAAACCTTCGCACTGTTTCGGACGCATTATACTGGTCTTTTTTGTTTCTTCAGTGACAATAAGATTGTCCGAATTGCCTCTCAGGTGGGGACATGAGCCTACTAAAAGGGTGGCTGGTGCTGACATCCCAGTCTGATGCGGTTGGGGTTTGGTAGTAACGGATATCCCTCGCATACTCTCATCTGGTTGAGTCTGGACGCTTACTGGAGTGAAACTTGGAGAATACACGATGTCTTCATTACCATCCTCGCTGTTGTCCTCTAGGTCTTTCCTCTTTTCAAGCCCTTCGGTTAATATCTGTTTGAGCTGGCTAATCATCTGTCTTTGGAGCTCCACCATCTGGTTCTGCATATCCTGCTGAATCCTGGATAACTGCTCTTGCATCTGTATTTGCCTATGCTCTATCCGTTCTAACCTTCGTTCCATGGCTCTTAGGTCAACTGAAATGATTTTATCTAATTAGGGTCGTTTCGTAAAAATCTAGTGCAAATGATACAGTGCGAATGATGCAACGATGCAATGAGATGCAAATGAATGCAAGAAAAGAAGCGTCGACCTTATATTCAATTCCATTAGAAGAATTTTTCTAGGGAACAAATTTCTTTACATAAAATGGATCATATATACGACCTTGCCCTCATAGTCCAAGCGAAGATGCCGATCTTTCTCTTCATGTTCGAATACTATGGTCGACTCTCGTAAATTTGCCAAAGGTATCCTTATCAGCGCCCTTTTGTTTGGTCCGGGCCTCAACTCGTTGTTCACTCTCCCTCGCGATGCTCGCTTGCTCCTTTAGGAAAGTAGAGACGTGACGGCTCCCGCATAATCTTCATCTATTTGAATCTTTCGGGTAAAACCTTGCGTTCCTTTGTGAGCTCATCCTTCTTCCGTGATGCTCACTTAGACCATATATGGGTAACCGTATTATAATCCACCTTATCAAGAAATTCGTCCCCTTATGACAAACTCCCCCTATCTAGGAATCGAATATGAATCCACACCTCTTTTCTATAACGATGCGATGTAATGTAATACAAATGTATGAATTTGGTGTTGATTTCAAGATAGCCCCTACTTAGGCATTTCATTAATCAAAAGAGTTTATTACAAAAAGTTTCGGTCACTTATGTAATTGACTCCTTCATCCGAAACCCGTTTTTTGCAACCAGTCTTTAATCAATACCTACGCAGAAATTTGATATTGATTTCAAGGTGGCCCCTACTTAGGCATTTCGTGAATCAAAAGAGCCTATTACAAAATGTTTCGGTCACTTGCGTAATTGACTCTTCCATCAAAAAACCCGTTTCTTTGGCAACCAGTCTCTAATCAGCACCTTCCTAATAGACTGCCTATTATGCATGATGAAAAATAGAAATAAAGACAGACAACCTTGGTTAGTACAACAAATATGAACAGATGAAAACCGTGGTAAATTTAACAAATTAAGCTATTTGGTCCAATAGACCCGATTCTTTTGCATAACAAGCGTAAATGTAAAAGAAACAAGAGGTATGATGTGTTTCTCTCGTGTACTTAGTTCGGTGCCTACTAAGCGAACAGAGGTTCAGCATGGCTCTAGTTGGGTGGCTCGTACGGTTCACTATATGAGGTTTCGGTCCTAAAAGGTACTCGAATTATTCGTACTATCATCTGCTAAGACTAGTACGAAACCTCGGTCGTAGCCCGTCACAAGCTCACGAGTTCAATTCGAGGGATTACATTTACTTATGCCTATGCGGAGGGACAAGTTAACTCACGAAAGCATAAGTCATATGTAACCCGAAAGTATTCACTAGCCTGTGCGGAGGGGCGAGTTAACTCACGAAGGCGTAGCGTTTACTTTCACTTAAATGGACAGAGCCCGAGTATGGCGCTCATGTTATGCAAAGTGTACGAGAACAGTGTGTGGTGAGAAACTCACAAACCTTTCGTTTTATTTAAAGCTAAACTAAAAATCGTAAACTTAAAACTTTAAACAAAGGATAAAATAAGCTCGCAAAATATTCACAACAATTACAAATGCATGATTTTTCAAAAATGAAATTTTCGGATTATGGTCAAATATCAAATTGAACAAGGAATTTTGAAAATTTTGACAACATGGGTTTAGCTCGACTCGACTCTCAAAAACTTGCTTCCCCAGTGGAGTCGCCAGCTGTAGCGACGTAAAATTTGCTTCGGTCGCTAATTGTGGCGATTTCGTGAAAATTTTGGGAAGTTCGAATTTTGGTTTTACTGAAAAAAGGGAGTCGCCACCGATCTTTTTTCTAGGTGTGATCGGACACCTAATAAATCCTTATTTTAAAGAAAGAAACCGGGCTTAGGTCTACATTTGAAATCCAGAGAAAAATAGTAGGGTTCGGGAGTCGGTTACGCGCGGGGAAGGTATTAGCACCCCCGCGACGCCCAAAATTGGTATCTTTTCAAACGTACGTTGCCTTAATTTTCAAAAAAACACGAGTTCACTTTGAACTTTAATCATGACCCAATCAAAACACGAGAATTTTTAATATTTCGATTCTTGAGAAGGATGTTCCGTTTTTTTACAACACGAGCCGTTAATATTCACCCAACATAGCGATGAAATTGACGACTTCATGTTGAAAATCGGTACATTGCCTTATATTTGAAATTAATTGAAAGTATAAAAATGAATTTTAAAACGATAGAAATCCGTGGCAAGATTGTAATTAAAAACAATTCACATACACATTTGATTTAGAAGCATGCAAATGATAAAAACGTGAATATACAAAAATATAAACATGGTAATACGCCATATTAACAAATACGAACGATGTTAAACAGTACTTATAAGAATGTCAAGAAAACATATAGTAATATGCAATGTACACACATAATACGTGGTAAAAAGAATATACATAACAAAGTATTAAAATATGAAATAATATGAAAATATATATATAGATATGAATGATATAATATTAATATACATGCATACAAGATACATGTAAAATATACATAATAAGTATTTAAAAAGTATATAAAGTAAAAAATATATATATACACATATATAAATAATATGATATTGAAAACACGTACATAAGATAACATATAAAAATGTACACAAATATAAATAGTATGAAAAATATATATATATGAATATATACATACATATTAAAAAACATATATATGTGACGACACTATTAAAAGTATATACATGCAATATTAGAGATAATAATAGTATTAAAATAATCAGAAATACACACAAAATACAATATTAGAAATATATACACAAAATAATATAAACATACATGTAAATATTAGAATAAAGGATACATACGTAACCTATATGGAAGAATATCGAATATACATAAAATATAGCCTTAATACATATAAAGGTAATATATTAAGTATAAGATATATGTATATAACTATAACACTGGAATATATATATATATAAACACAACATATGTAAGACGTTTAGCAAAATATAGGCAAAATGTATAATAATAATAATAATAATAATAGAACTAACAAAACCTGTTAATTTAACAATCAATGAGTGCAATTAATAGGCAAACCGATTTGAATTAACAACATAATATATGGGTGAATTGGAAGTAACAGAAAAGGAGGGGGTCCCATTTGCATACGTGAAAGGAAAAGGGGGTCACAAGGCAATATTTCCACTTCCCAAAACAGTGTCATTTCGCAGGGACCAAATTGAGACAATAAGGGAAATTACCGAGCAAAAATCTAAAATAAAGAAAAAGAGAACAAGCCGAATAGCAACAGACCACAAAGGTAGAAGGACCGGATCCATAAATATTCCATCAGGGCGAAAACACGCGGGTCTCGGTTTGCACGGGTCGGGTCGTCAGGTACGGGTTTGGGTATTGGCCATACGGCGTCGTTTTGCAATGTGAAAATAAAAGAAAAAGAAAACCCTAAAGTCTAAAATATTCGGCCGCTTCTCAGATGAAGAAAGAAAAAAAAAGAAATGGTGCCCTCCTGGCCGATCGAGCTCCTCACTCTCGGTCCATCGTACCACCATCGTATTTGGTGGCCGACGATGCGCTAGGATAAGCCAAACAACCTTGCTTTCAAACGACAATGAAGGCATAGCCTTCTAGGCCCGGGAAACCGAAAGGAAAGAAAGGTCTATCGTTCCCCTTTATTTCCGATCTTGGCACCGAAGCGAGGACCTCCGTCCACCGCGAGACCACTCAGGTATTCTTCTTCCCCTTCTCTTATTATTTTTGCATGCACGAATATACACAAAAATAAAAAATAGAAAAAGAACGTGACTGCCCGGATCTGGAATTACCTTTGAAAAGTTTTTGATATTGATTTTTCTTTTCCTTTTACATGCTTTTTCGTGATACAAAGAGAATCCGAAACCCCCCTTTTACAAAGTTTTTCTTCCCTTTTTTATTCTTGTAAGCAAAATGGGGACCCTTCTCACAACAGATTTCGGCCTCTATTTCTTTCTCTTTTTTTTCGAATGAGGTCCCCCCGTTACATATTGATTCTCATGGCTATATAGCCGATTAGATTACAAAAATCCTATCACTATCTATTGTTGCTATTTCGTTACTGTTTGCTGTGTTTCTGCTTTCGTGTTCTACCGTATTTGCAGGTTTTTGAGTAGAAGTGATGGGATGGAGGCAGGTTCGGCCATTTGGTGCCTCGAGCAACGTGTACCGGTGGAGGCCCCTAGGCAGCGGCGCACCTAGAGCTGCTAGGGTTTCTGACTGTTTTGTGTAGTTGGGCTTAAGGATTTCGGGCTTAGGGTTTGTATTTTGGGCCTAAGGGTAGTGGGTCTTTAGTTTAAGTGGGCTACCGGGTTTGGGTGTGTTGGGCTGTGGTATTAGGTTTAATGGCATGTAAATGGACACTTATTTGGTTTATATATTTTTTGGTTTTTTGGCCTTGGTTTATTTGGTTTAAAAATGTTTAGTGGTTTGGGCCCGGGTAAATTTAGGCCCGTACACAAAACATTATCGAATTTCTGGCAATTCTATACCGAAGTTAAACCGTTTCAGAACACACACCTTTGAACACGATATCAAGCAACACCTCTGATAAAACGAAATGTACAAGGATAAGAAAAAGAAAAGTAAAAGAATTCAAGAACGTAAACTTTAAACTTTTTTTTTCTATTTAAAAAGTTTACTTCCCTTATAACATTTAATTTTATATTAATATTAAAACAATAAAATAATAAAAATATTTATATATCAATCTATATAAATAAAAAAAATTAAAATATATGATTTTATATTCATATATATTAAGTGAACAGCTTTAATATTAATATACTAAACCCGATCTTGGACAATAAAACAAACATGGGAGAATAATAATAAAATAAAATATTTATATAATTTTATATTAAATATATAAAATAATAAAACATTACTTTTTAAAAATAACTAGTTTTAACCCCTTGCTTGTATATTAATATGTAAAAATAATAATAAATTTAAAATTTCATATTAATATTAATATTAAATACAAATCATAATATTAATATTAAATAAATTAACAATATTTATGTATTTTTATTTAATGTTAATATAATTATTTGTATTTAATAATTATATCCCTTTCTCTTTCCTCCTCTTCCACTCCAATTTTTTTCTTCCCTCCCCCTATTTCCCCTACTCAAATGAAAAGAAAGAAAGAAAGAAAAACAAAATCGGGTTAGATCTAGACAACTTACACTTCTCGGTTTCTAGATTTGAAATAACGATTCAACAAAAAATAGATGACCACTTTAGTCGATTAAGACAGGAGGTTGATTCGATAACGAAAATGGAAGAAAAGCGGGCAATAAGGGTGCGACAATGGCAGAAAAATTAGCAAGAAAAAATCGGCCAAAGAGATAGAAGAATAGATGAGCAGGAAATAGAAAACTAGATGAGAAGATGAACAATTGGGCGACACAATAACTAAATTTTAGGGTTTTAAGGGTGGCACAAAGAAGAAGAAAAGAGAGAAAATTGAGAGAAACAGAGAGGAAAAGGGAGAGGACGCCAAGGAGGCAACAAAATTAGAAAAAAAATGACAAAGAGGAGAAAAAATAACATTTATACCTAGGTTTCTTAGGAAGGGGCAGCACACTAGGGTTTTTGGGGAAAAATACAGTAAATAAAAATTATACAAGAGAGGGGCATCAAACACAGGTCTGATGTAACACCCCCAACCCGACCTAAGAGACTAGATCGTATTTGGAATGCTACATTGATCACCAAAGTGACTATAGTATGATTTACAAAATAGTTTATCTTAATGAACCAAAATCATTTAAAATGTTTATTAATAATCAGTACAAATTATAAATAAGTCTCAGTGTAAAACTAGTTCAACATATACGAATAAAAACACAAATCAAAATTGTACCACAGTGTTATAAAAATCTTTATAGTTCAAATCATTCGAGTAACGAACTAAAAACTAAGATGAAATTTATAATTGAAAGTCTTCTAAGCATGTCCGAGACCTCCGCGTACTAAGTACAATGTCCAGAATCTAGAAGTGTACCTGAAAGGGAAACAGAAGAGGGGGTAAGCTACTCGAGCTCAGTGTGAAATCAAAACAGATATTCTACAGTGGGAAAAGCCAAGAAACTAGAAATAGTTCAGAAAAGAGCATACTTACAAACCATTTAAAATAAATACAGACCATACGTAACTTTACAGTCATATGGCTCTTCAGATACAGTAACGATAATTCTCAACAGTCACAGACTGGGCCTAAACCCTTCTCAGTATCAGTAACAGACTTGGGCCTTAGCCTATCTCGGTACAGTAGCGGTCATGTCTACAGAAACCACTTAGGCATGAGTGCCTTTCAATCAACCAGTTAATCGCAAACGGTAAAGTAGCCATAATAGTCACTATTGCAGACACATTCAGTTGCAGTAACACACTCAGTCAATCAGATATATTTATCAATCAAGCAGTATAGTCACATTCAAACAGTCAGATTCAGTCAAATGTTTATGAGTGCAAATAAGTTATGAAATAAACCTACCCATCTAGCCAATACATCATGTCCGTCCACCCATTCACCTCCAGTGGGGATATAATCGACCCACCCATCCCTGCATTCTAAGTAGGACCTCGACCTTCTAGGAATTGGGGCTATTAATGAGCGGTTAGACTGTCAGTCTCATATATCACGTAACAATGCTAGCATATGGGTTGTACTGTGCAAGGTGGTAAACCGCAGTACAGATATGTAGTGTAAACTACCAGATTAAATAATAGTATGTAGCATAGCTAATGTACAAGCGATGCAGTGTAATGTGGTAGACCGCTATACCGTCAAGTTGCAGTAAAACTACCAGATCAAATAATAATACGTAGCGATGCTGACGTATGTGCTGTATAATATAGTGTAAAAATTCACAATATAGTCAAATCGTCCACGAACCTTTGGAATTGGGACTACAGAATGCAGTTAAACTGCCAGATCAGATCAGTCTTCCTTCTCTTCAATATCCCAACCCGAAATGTCTAATGCACATGAATGTATGCAAATGCACCAACCCAGAACATCATTACAGATAGTCATTCAGCAATAGTGACTCAGTAACAGTCATTTAGTAGCAGACATTCAGAAGTAGACGATCGAAAGTAGTTATTCAGAGACAACCATTCAGTTTAAAAAACATGTACACTTGTGCACTCAGTTCCATTATCAATCATTTCCTACAATTGGTCATAAGTAGCACACAAACTGCAGTCAGAATAGAGTCGTGTCAACCCTAAGTAAGCCTAGTTGAGAGATAAGAACACATAGAATCTCAATTACACTTAAACTACCTTAAAATCAAAATTCGGCAAGTTAAGACCACACGCACGTGTGCTATGGCCGTGTGGAGTAGTCTAAGCAGTATGGGGATCCATACGCCAATATAAAGGGTAGCATAAAACCGTGTGACAGAGGCATACGCCCATGTGGTGCAGGGGCACAGCCATGTAACCAAGCCGCGTAACTCACTGTTCAGTTTCTTTAAGTTCAAGTGCAGAGTTGGCACAGTTGTGTAAAGGTGTCACATTCCGTGTGGCCAACAGACACGACCGTGTCTCTCACAACACACGCCCGTGTGGAATCCCTAGGCCCTAAATCAATCACACAGCCGTGAGTCCTAAAACACACGCCTGTGTGGGAACCTAAATCCTTAAATTGGTCACACTGCTGTATATCCCATGACACACGCCCGTGTGGAAGCCCTAAATTCCTAAATCAATCATACGGTCGTGTGTCTAAGCAACATGCCCATGTGATTATTAACATAAATCCCTAAGTCGGCCACACGCCCTTGTGGCTAGGCCGTGTGGAAACAAAAATTTGTCAAAATCTCTAATTCAAAAATCCACACGACCTGGTGCCTCGGTACACGCCTATGTAACCGTCGAGGCAGCCACAAAACTACCCCAAACCAGCCTCGTTTTTGCTATTTTGGCCACCGAAATGATCCCAAACCTTCACCTTATCAACACATATCAGAAAAGGGAGTTTTCTCATCCCTTCTAACATCTAAAAACTCAGAAATAGAGGGTTAATACAACAATATGAAAAGCAGAAGGGAAATAGGAATTTGTAAAACAAAATAACAATCGAATAATAGAAAATAGGAAGTAGAAGACCAGTTTTGAATCCCACACCTATTTATTACGATCGGAGATGGCTGTAGAAAAGTGAAAATCCTGAATCCCCAAGTCAGAACCGAAGAATCAAAAAGAAAAAGGGAGAGGGAGAGGAGAAGAATGTTCCCAAAAACCAAAATAGCCAATAAAATAATAATAAAAACTAATTTATTCCCACATAATCTAATAATTATAAATACTTATAATTATTAACTAAAAAGGAATGAAACAAAAATAAAAAGAGTCTCTAAAATGCACACCCCAAGACTTGAACCCAAATCCTTTAGACACAGTGACACTCACTTAACCACCAGACTAGCAAGCCCATTCTATCAAATCTTTCCCTCAAATATTTTAAAGGCCTACTTTCAAGCACCAAGGGTTTTATTCACTTAAAACTAAAAAATTTGCTAAAGCCTAGGCTTGAACCCAAGACTTCTCAAACACTCCCAAACACTCCTAAATCACTTAGCCATTGAAGCAAATGACGAATTGTGTCATTTACTTGCACACATAAACTTTTATTTGTTGTCACCTAACTGATCTCTTGCTCAAAACCTATTTATTCTAGGCCTAAAATTTGAGGTATTACATCTAAAGGGAAGCTACACTACTTCTTAACTATTAAGCCAAAACTTATTATTGCTTAAATTCTTACAATGTTTATTTTTAAAATAGGATGTGACACTCATTAGAGTTTGAAGTAAAATTGTACAAAATAAAAAATGATACGAGGGAAGAGATTCAAACTTAGGTTTTATGGACAATTTCACAAACAGTTAACCATTAGACTAGTAACTCAATTTTACAACAAAAGCACAAAGATAACCTTAAAAATTCAGGGTATGATCACTCTCGATTCACAAACTTGATTCTATTAACCTGAATTTTTGGATGTGACATTTTATCTTTTTATATTTTTATAAATCAATAAAAAAATTGTTCATAATGAAATTTGAATAACGTACACCATCTATATAAACTATTTTTATTTACCATTTGAACTAAAGTAATTTTTTAATTTTACTTAAAAGTTTAATAAACATATTTTGGCATATCCTAATTTTTCCAACACTTGTCCTAGTCAGGCTTTCCCTAATTTTACCATTTGGTAGTATATTATCCAAACAAAGCACCTTAAGTTAGCTAAACCATACCCATTTTTCTTTCTAAAAAGTTCACCTCAACAACATTAGGCTGCTTGCATTTTAAGTGTCTAAAGGAAAGCTGTTAAGACCTACAACTTATAATATGAACAAGAACATAATTGTTGGAACAATCCATCCAAGCTGAGCAGTGGCCAAGCCAGAAAGAGGACGAGGCCTAAACCAATCACAGCTGTTCCATACAGATCCTCCTGGTAAACGAAAACAGTGGCATCATTCACTTTTCCCCCTTCCTTCTAACAAATGTGATAAAAGCAAACATAAGGCAAAGGGATATGTTGTCATAAAACTTGATAGAATTTACCAGTTGGGTTGTGAGTCGACATTTGGAGCCACCTTATAGAAGCACAGAGAGATAAAAAACTTGGTTGTTGTAAAGGTGAGTTTTTCCAGCACACTTCTTTCCCATCTTTGTTAAGTAACACTAAGATTTTGTTGGAAGCATAATAAAAATAAATCAAATACTAATTTTTATTATACACAAATAAGCAAAATACAAACTCTCTTTTTTTTCTCTCTATACTAGCAGCTACTAGGTTTTCCTTCTATAACTCACAACATTCTCTCTTTTTTTTCTCTCAAACTCACTAACATTTTTCTAGCACTCACACACTCTTCTTTTTTTTATAAGACTCTACTTAGATATATATATATATATATATATAAACATAGTAAGCCAACTTAAATTTTTCTTGCCTTTCCGTATAAGACTTTTCAAGTTGCTGCCATCATCCTTGAAGTTTCCAACATTATCCAATTTTCAAAGTTGTAGGCTATTTTTCAATTCAATTTGAAAACCAAGTTGCATGAGGTAAAAGCCAATTTGGATATAGCTTCTTTTGCTGCACTTTTTTACTTTTAAAAAGTTGGTTTATTTTCTAACACTCTCCTTCGAACCAAACTTTTCATTCCAAGCTTTTCTTTGAGTTTATGGAATATATCTGCTTTTAATGGCTTTGTAAAAATGTCAGCCAATTGATCTTCTGTTCTGCAGTAAACTAACTCTACATTTTTAATTTTACTTTGTATCGATATGCTTGCTTCGACTATGAGACATTGGATTCTTTGCAAAAGGTATTGTGAACTTGTTGTTAACATAAATTGTAATTAGTCCTTCTTGTATAATAGATAATTCACCCAAAATATTCTTCAACCAAATTGCTTGACATGTGCATGTTGCAACAGCCATGTATTCTGCTTTACATGTTGAGAGGCTACTATTTGTTGCTTTTTTGATGACCATGAAAATGTTGCAGAGCCAATATAGAATAAATATTCGGATGTGCTTTTGCGATTATCCAAGTCACCACCATAATCACAATCTGAATAACCAACCAATTTTGAACTCTGTGAGTGTGAATGAAACAAACCCTTACCCATCTTACCTTTGATGTATCTCAAAATTCTCTTTGCTGCAATCAGATGATCTTGTTTTGGCTTATCCATGTATCTGCTAACTATTCTCACTGCGTACAAGATGTCTGGTCACGTGATAGTCAAGTACCTTAAACTTTCAATATCACTTTTAAACAATGTTGAATATACTGGCTCTCTGGATAAATCAACACTTAATTTCATGCCTGGTTCTACTGGCGTGGCTACTGGTTTGTAATCTTTCATATTGAATTTTTTTTAACATTTGTTCCGTATACTTCTTTTGAGACTCAAATGTGCCATCTTTCATTTGTTTTACTTCGACTCCAAGAAAGTATGACATTTCACCAATATTTGTCATTTCAAATTCTTTAGTCATAGCTTTCTTAAAATCATTGAACATGCCTGGATTGTTTGTAACGCCTCAAATTTTGCTAATTTCAGCTTTTGTTGTTGTTGAACATGAGAATATCTGAATATATGTTTTGTATTAATTTGGCATTAATATATGTTGGGTTAAGTGGTTAAGTGCTCTGGGGTGTGTGTGGGAGATCCTAAGTTCAAGTCTCAACTTGGGAAAAAAATTTTGAGTTCTTATTAAATAAAGCCTAACTCTTGGTTATTAGGCTTTTAAGTAAAAGTTGGAGAAAATATATCAGAATGGGCCTGCTGGTCTAGTGGTAAGTGAAGGGCTAGTGAGAAGGAGGTCATATGCTCGATTTGCAGTATGACATTAATTTTTACTATGATGGGCAAGAAGGAGTTTGAGTTTGGTATGTTTCTGAGTAGTGGAAAGAATTAAGGAGCTTAGATTAGAGGGTTAACATAGTTGGCATTACGTTTCTTTTTGTTAAAATTTGGCTATCTTATTTTCAAAATTGCTCTTGCTACCATGTCATCCTCGAAAATTCCTAGCCTCATTGCCTAAACTTCTTTGTTTTCCTTCATTCCTATTTCTCCTTTGATCACTTTAGGGATTTTCGTTAAGTCGCACAGTCGATAAGTGATCTTTTGCTCTTGGTGCCATCAAAGTTGAATAAGAGATTAAATATGGTTTTGATGCTATTTAGGATGAGATTTAGAGGCTGAAAATCAATGATTCAACATTTGAAGTAGAGTTGTGCTCGATTTTAGGAGTGGTAGGTCGATTTTATGTTATCAAGGTTTAGTGATTAAGACTTGATTTTGGGTTCTAAAGTGAAATTATTCTGATTATTAGGTTCTGGAAGTGCTCAGGAGTGTTTAGGCTTCAATCGAGACCAAGTGTGTAGCCTAATAGCTCTAAAATCACATTTCGGTGAAAGCTAAAAAAGAAGTTGTTGACCTCACACGGGCATGTGGACTGCCCGTGTGAAGGTCGTATGTGAGACACGACCATGTGGTCGACGAAGTAGGTTGTGCGCGTGCCACACGGGCATGATGGACACGGGCGTGTGAGGCTGGTCAGGCTGTATGCGAGGCACGGGCTAGGCCAAATGGGTCATATGGGCCATACGGACGTGTGGGCCCATACGAGTGAACCACACTAGCGTGTAAGATTTTGGACCAGGCCGTTTGATCCACACGGGCAAGGCCAATTTGGGCCGTCTGGACTACACGGATATGTGGGCCCACACAAGTAAGCCATATGGTCATGTGAGTCCATTAATTTGAACTATTCTAAAATGCTACAGGGGTTGCCCTAGTCGACTGTGACCTGTTAAAGGGGTCAGTAAGCATTATGTAGGCCCTGTTCTGTGACATGTTAAACTGTATGTATGAGATAGCGTGTTATTGATAGCATGTGTACTAATTTTGTTTTGACATATATGTATGATTTACTATTCTGCATTAAAGCATGCCATGATATTTATGTCGTAGTGCATTGGATTGGGTTTAGTATTGAAGAGAAGGAAGATTATAAGGCTTTTTAACTGATTATTTGGTAACCTTGCTGCCTTTATTAATTATGTGTCGTTTTAAGGTACCTTGAGGTGTATAGGGTTGGATAGGTCGATTTTATCCCCATACTTGGTGTGTAGGGCTGGGTGGGTGATTTTATCCCTACATGGTGTGTAGGGTGGATGGAGATGGTGTGTAAGGTTGGTGCGCACATACTGTACTAATTATTATGCATGCTTATCTATACGGGCTAAGGCCCGAATGTATCTGATACTAATTTGAGTGGGCCAAGGCCTATACTGCAACTGTTAAAGGCTCAGGCTCGAATTATGACTATTTCTGTTATGCGCATGTATGCTTGCTTTACTGTGGGGATGTACACACTAAGTTTGCGAAGACTCACCCTTTTATTTTATTCATTTGTTAGGTAATCCCCAACAGTAGATGGATTGTACTGCAGAAGGCTCGAAGGTGGCCACTGATGGACACATTACTGGACTTCCTACTTTTATTACTGGTTATTCATTATTTTATTATGTTATCATTATTTTGGGAGTTTTATGTATTGTGGTCCTTTGAACTGTTTTGTTTTATACTTAGAGTTTCCAAATTATTTTATTGTTATTATTAATTTTTATTAAATCACGACACTCTAAATGCATTTTAAAACTTAATTTTAGATTTTGTTTAATAAATGATTTATAAGCTTCCGTGATAAATGAAAGATAATAATTTTTACAAGATTTGATATTTGAAATGGATTCCAAAACACTCTCATGTGACACCACCAGATTCGGTCATAACGTCTAGGCCAGGTTGGGGTGTTACATTTAGTGGTATCAGACCCCGATTGTAAAACTTGGCTGTGATTTTTGGGTTTTTAGGTATGGTTTTGAGAAAATGATTTTGAAATGTTTTGTTACTGCGTAAGTGGTACACGAAGCCTCCGATGCCAATCCAAGTAAATTTTTTAAAACTCTAATAGAAATTCTCTGAAAGCAGCATATATTGAAATACTGTATTAACTGTTTAAAAAATATTATTTGTATGTGATGAGACTACCTAGGTAGGACTCTACTGAAACACTTTAGATAGTGAAAACTGAAACTTTAGGGTGACAATTTCTTCTCTTGTGATAACAAACAGATCAGTCTGGGCCTTAGCCCTATACAAAACAGTGTAGGCTAAGCCCATAGCAAAATCAGAACAATATGCGAATGCAATCCCAACCCAATCCAGCCATCACACCACCCGTACCAACCCAACACACCATGTGGGGAATAACTCGACCCACCCAACCCTACACACCAATGACGCAGCCATGCTGCTAATAACAGATAACGTGGCGAAGCCACCAAAATTAGAATACATGGCAAAGCTACTAGCACAGAACTTCTTCCAAATCGATGTCCCAACCCTATATGTATTGTATGCTATGCTCAATCATCACACATGTATGCAAAATAGCCATGTTTAGTATCAGTCATTTAAACACATATTAAAACATATCAATCACACAACCACGATCACGTCAGTCAAATCACTGTCATATGAACATAGTCAAATCCATCAAACACACAGTCCAAGTCAGTCACTTGCCTACAAGGGCAAAACAGTCATTTAACACCCTAGGGGAAAAATGGTAATTTTACCCCATAGGGGTATCTCTGTAATTCTACCCTACAGAGGTATTTCGGTAACTCTACTAATTTCTCAAACCAGGGGTATTTTAGTAATTTTGTAACCCAAGGGTATTTTGGTAATTTCACAAATTATGGGTATTTTGGTAATTTTGAAATCTAGGGAATTTTCGTAATTTGTAAACTGAGGTAGTTTTGTAATTTTGTAAACTGAGGGTAAAATAGTAATTTTACAATTTAGGGGTAAAATGGTAATTTTACAAATCAGGGGTAAAATTGTAACTTTACAAATTAGGGGTAAAACGGTAACTTTACAAATTAGGGGTAAAACAATACTTTTACAAATCGGGGGCATTTCTGTAATTTTGCCAATCTACAAATCGAGGGTAATTCGGTAATTTTGTAAATTAGGGGTATTATAGTAATTCTACCCTATAAGGGTATTTCGGTAATTTTATCAATCTCTCAGAAAGTCTACAATCCCTCGGGTGACTCAAGTATTCTAAACAGAAATAACGTTGTGAGTGGGCCTAAGGCCCGTTCTCAGCACAGGTGGGCCCACACGCTCGTGTGGCCCTTTAGCCCAAAACTAGCCACAGATATGAGATCCAAACCAAAATAAATTGTAAGAGCCAAGACTTGAACCTTAGACCCCTTGTTTCCCTTATGGCATCACTTCCTTACCACTAGACCACATCTCCTTTTGTGTCATGCTTTCACCAAAAATATTTTTAAAGTCTACCCACTAACGTCAATGCCCCCATAAGAGAAAAACATAAACTTTTGCTAAGGTCCAGGTTTGAACCCAGGACTTCTCCAACACTCCCAAACACTCCCAAACCTCTTAGCTAACATACTAACATGCCATTCAACGTACATGGGCCCAGGGCCCATTACTCAACCCAAGTGGGGCCCATGTGCTCGCATGACCCGCTAAGCCAGATTTACCTACAGCTACATGTACGACACAGCCAACCCACTAATTCCTGCAAGTCCAAGGACAACCACCCATGTGGGGTCCACAAGCTGATTGGGCCCATGTGGCCACTCTTCCAGGCCCAATTTCGGGGCGTTACATAATCAAATTTGTGTGTCAATGACCATAAAATTTTTTCCATTACTTTGAAATCATCAAGTGTTTCTCTATTCCTTTTCATTTCATTTACCACCGCTTTCACTCAGATGACATAATCATCACTGTTTTCTAAAGGTTTCATTTTCAACGTCTCAAATTTAGCTCTAAGGGTTTGTAAACGTACCTTTTTGGCCTTTTTTGCTCCTTAAAGGGATTTTTGGCAAAACTCCCCATTCTTCCTTTGATGTCTTCACATCTGAAATTTTTTCAAAGGTTGATTCATCAACTCCTTGAAAAATAAAGAACAACGCCCTCTTATCCTTTTTAAGAGCTGCTTTCAATACTCTTTTTTCTTCGTTTGTCAAAGCCACTTTGGCAGTTGCATTTCCGGGCTCGACATATCCTTCTTCAACAACATCCCAACAATCTTGATAACCGAGCAAAGCCCTCATCTGGATGCTCCAATTGCCATAATTTGTCTTTGTTAATTTTGGGATCTGCGGTTGAATCATTGCCATTGTGACGTCAACACGAACCTAGCTCAGATACGACTTGTTGGAAGCATAATAAAAATAAATCAAATACTAATTTTTATTATACACAAATAAACACAATTCAAACTCTCTTTTTTTTCTCTCTCTATGCTAGCTGCTGCTAGTTTTTCCTTCTATAACTCACAACACTCTCTCTTTTTTTTTTTTCTCTCAAACTCACTAACATTTTTCCATCACTCACGCACTCTTCTTTTTTTCATAAGACTCTACTTTTATATATATATATATATATAAGCATAGTAAGCTGACTTAAATTTTTAGTAAGCTGACTTAAATTTTTCTTACTTTGCCGTGTAGGACTTCTCAAGATGCTGCCATCATCCTTGAAGTTTTCAACATTATCCAATTTTCAAGGTTGTAGGCTAATTTCAATTCAATTTGAAAACCAAGTTGCATGAGGTAAAAGCCAATTTGGATATAGCTTCTTCTGCTGCACTTTTTAACTTTTGAAAAGTTGGTTTGTTTTCTAATAGATTTACAGACAAAATATATAATCTTTGTCAAAAAATCTCTGTCTCGTAAATACGTCATTTTCACCTGTAGACATGTTTTGAATATATATATACAATTTTAATATATATATATATATGTATTATTTAAAAAAAATAAAAGTTTGTCCTTATAATAGATTAGGAATTAAGGCTTCGTTTATTTCACTGAAAATAATTTTTGGAAAATGATTTTTAGAAAATGATTTTCTTTTCTGAAAAAATTAATATTTTCTGGTGTTTGGATAAATTTATATAAAGTATTTTCTGTTGTTTGGTAGATTTCTTAAAAATATTTCATAAAAATTGTTTTCAATTAAGCAAACATATATTTGAGATTTTCTTATTTTTTCATTATTTAATTGAACTTATTTTTATCTATAATTTATATTTTACATCGTTTTTGCATATATTAAAAATATTATGTTAAATTCAGATTCATTACGACGTCATTTTTAATTACATGACTGCTAAGTGAGTATTTTTATTTAAAAATGTGACATCAACAAAATTGACCAAAAAAATTAACGATGTCAACAATTGTTCTTGATTTTCAAATTTGAAAAGTAAATGGACTAAATTCTTGAAAATAAAAGTACAAAGACTAAATTACAAATCTGTGGAGTGTACATAGACTTATGACATATTTTAACCATTATACTACAAAACATTTATTATTAATGTATTTATAATTGTAATAAATATTTATTATTAAAATATTAATATTGAATATTTTCAATAATATGTAAATAATATTATTTAAAATTATTATTTTTAAAATTTATTATTAAAATAAAATTAAAATTTTAAATAATTTATTAAAATGATAAATTATATTTATTATATTAATAATTTATTTTATGACTAAATATAAATACTTAAATATGTATGTTTAATAATATTGGAAAATATAATATTTTAAATATTTTTAAAACTAAAAATAAAATTTATTATCAATATAATAATATTAAGCTTGATTTATGTTAATTTTTATATAAAAATAAAATTGTCTATAAATAAATTTTTTTTTGAAAAATGACTTACGCTTTTCAAAAAGATAAGTCGTTTTATAGGAAAAATGATTTATTTTACCTTAACCTGTAAGTCATTTTCCGTTGACTAAATTATTTTCTATGAAACAAATACAAAAAAATGCAGAAAATATTTTCTGTAAAACCTTTTATATGTAAACAAAGTGACCCTAAAAATGAAAGTAGAAAGGGTTTAATGCAAAGGTAGAGATCTTTTCACCATTCTCGTTTGGAAGCTTAAATACACCTTAAATGTATAAAAAAGAATAAAGAAAAGCCATTTTAAATTAAGCAAAAGAAAGTGAAGAAAAGTAGATAATTTAAATGTAGTGAAAATCATATAAATAATTAAAACAAATCAATTATTGAAACTTGAAGGAAAATATATGACCCAAAGACTTACATTTTTTTCTAAGTCGTCCTCCATCATTTCATGTCATGTGGCTGTTACTTCCCAAACAAATGCATGGGTCATGGGCAAACCGATCAGAACCAACTTGTAGCAAAGGAAGATTCCCCTTTCCTTTTCAATACACTAAAATACAACAAAAACAAATACTCAGATTTAGATCCAATATTGTAACAATCTCATAATTAAGGCACCAAATCCACTCACGGAATTACTGAAACTTCAAGGAAAATGTGAGAGCATCCATTTATTATTTTTTAATGACTTAATTGCAATAAAATATTCCCAGATCCTCATTTTAAATTAATCCATAAACTTTAAATTATTTTAATTATATATCCAAATTAATCGGGTTATATCAATTAAGTTTTTTTTATTACTAAAACCATTAATTTAATGGAAAATTATCTCTCGAGACTGCTCTCTCAATTTTGAAATTGAGCAAACTAGTCCCTCTCAAAAAAAATTAGAGCAATTTATACACTATCAATTTAAAAGTAAGTAACTAAGGACAATTAATCACGAATTAAATTACTTTGATTTTTTTAGAGGGACTACAGAGGTCGTTTTAGCCAGTTTAATCGTTAAGTGACATGTTAGATCTTATGTGACATGATTTAAAATAATTTAAAAAAATGAATATTGTAAAAAATATAGATGTTCTATAAATATTAGTTTTGAGGTTTTTAACGTTTTTACAAAAGCTTTATTGTTCATTTTTTTTTTTAAGTTTACTTAAAATTGTTTTTATTTTTAAAAATCATGCAACATCATTCTATTTCTTTTAAACTTTCATTTTAAAGTTCACTACATAATATTTGATGTGTCATTTAATAATTTTAATAACAAAAGGACCTGATTGATATAAAATTAATAATTTAAATGTAATTAAAACCGTTTGAAATTTAGGGACCAATTTAAATCCCACTTCAATAATTTTTTTTTTTGACAAACACTTCAATAATATTAGTTTGTGGTAAGTGGGGCCATTTTTTCAAATAGAAAAAAAACAAAGCATGGGTGATTGGGAAACCAATCAGCACCAACTTGTTGCAAAGGAAGATTCTTCTTTCCGTTCCAATCCTCTAAAATACAATTAGAAAAACAAATCCTCATAATTTAGATCCAATACTGCACTAATCTCATAACACAAATCCTTTGGCTACTGAACCAAGAAAACCCAGTTGTGTTTCCGAGTGGTTGAATCTTCCAGGCAGATAAACTTCCATTTCTTTCTGAAAGTTTCTCCTTATTTCTGAAAGTTGTGTTTTCATTTCTTTCCGAGTGGTTCAACCTTGATGTCTACTTTGCACTTTTTTCTTTTTATTTCCCTTTCTTAAAGTTCCTTTCCTTTTGTATTCAGTTTTGCTTACTTTTGCTCAAAAAAGAAAAAAAAAAATCAACCTTGAAATCCCTTTTGATTGATTTGAAGTAGTAAGAATCTTCTCAACACAAAGTGTAGTTTGATTTTGAGGTAAATCTATTTATATTTGTGTATATATATATATAAATTAAATTTGTTATATATTTTTTTGATCTCATCTTTTTATGTTCTTCTTGAAGCAAATTAGAGGTAAAGGAGTGTTTGGATTGACGATCAAATTCTTGGAGTTACAACTTCATTTTGAAGTGGTAAGTGGATATGTTTCCATCATTCTTATAACTAATTATCTGCCTTTTTTATTTATAATTATATCACATTACACACATGTATATGATTTTATTTAGGGATGAATATTGGATCAAATTGAGTCGAAAAATTTAAATTAATCGAGTTGATGAGTCTCATTTTTATTATCCTCGAATCGAGTGAAATTATTAGAGATAAATTAAAATATTGGTACCGTATAACTAATTACATGTTAAACCACTTAAATTTGAAACTATAAATATTTGAAAATTTTTTAAAGCAAAATAAATAAACTTCAATCATTAATTAACTTCTTTAGGTTACAAAATTATTATTTTAGAAATTTTTTAAATTATTAAAAAATAGGAAATTTTATAAATATTTTGAATTTTTGAAAATTATTTTATTTTTATTTTTGTAATTTTTTTTGAAAGAAACTAATTTGTTCATTTTCAAAATTGATAGGGATTAAAGATGTATTTACACTAATCTATTATTCGAATTGTAAAATTCAAATCAATTCAATTAACTTAAAATTTAATTTTTTCGAATCGAATCGAGTTTTGGTCACTCTTAATTTTATAAATTTAAATGAATCGACAAAAATAAAACAAACAAAATGAGATAAAAGCTATAAAGTTCATTTCATTAAATAAAATAGAGAAACCAATTCTATATGTTCTATATCTACTGGATTTTGTCACAAACAGAAATACTTTATATTAAAAATATATTTACAAAAATATTTCAACTGGTTTTAAGTTTGATTCTTAAATACTATTTTATTTAAATATTAAATAAAAGTATGAAAAGATGAAAATACCGTTATATTAATATTAAAATAATATTAATTATTTTTTAAAGTAAAGGTATTTTAATTATTTTACGATTGAGTTTTCTCTGTTATGTTTTCAGCTGGACTAAGTTGGAAGAAAAGCCCATTGATTCTCAGACTTCGAGTCCTTCTTCAATTTGAGCTTGTCAAGCATGGGTTATGGGTTTTGTGAGGCTTCTCTTTCTAACACAGTTGGAACATTGGTTGTGGACTGTGTGGTGAAGCCGGTAGGACGTCGACTTGATTATGTCCGTCGCTTTCAAGACAATGTTGAAAAGCTCCTGAAGAAAAAGCGTGAACTTGCAGATGCACGAACGCGTCTACAACATGAGATTGAGGAAGCTAAAAACCGGCTTCTACTAATTGAAGATGATGTGCAGAACTTGCAATCAAGGGTAGACGAAACACTGTCCGATATGGGAACTCTGGAGGAGGAAATCCAACTGAATAAGAGGTGTCTCAATTGGTGTCCTAATTGGAGTTGGAGATATCAATTAAGTAAGAAAGCAATGAAGAAAATCCAGGATATCTCTGAGCTTTTGGACAAATTTGGTGAACTTGGACCAGTCGGTTACCGTGATCCTACTGCCCTTCCCACTATAGACTTCCTATGTTCTAAGGAATTTGTGGTTTCGTAATCTTCAAAGGCTGCTTTCAATCAAATCATTGAAGCCTTAAAAAATGAGAATATCAACATGATTGGGTTGTGGGGGATGGGAGGGGTGGGCAAGACCACCCTGGCTCGTGAAGTTGGAAGTCAAGCTCAAAAACTGAATTTGTTTGACAAAGTTGTGATTACGGTTGTGTCTCAAAATCCAAAATTTGAGAGAATTCAAGATCAAATTGCACAATACATACGCTTTGATATGAAGAATGAACAAGGAAGAAGATCCGAGCAAGACTTATGGTTAAGGCTGAAGAATGAACCGAGGATTCTTATCATCCTTGATGATATTTGGGAATCTATCAACTTAAAGGAGAAGATAGGAATTCCAATTGGGGATGATCATAAAGGCTGCAAAGTTCTTTTAACAACACGCCGTCAACAAGTATGTCGAGCTATGGATTGTCAAAACGTGGTACAACTTGGCTGTTTGGATGATGATGAAGCTTGGACTCTGTTTGAAAATAAAGCAGGTCTAGATGACTTTTCTGATGATTCTATTAAAACCCCAGCAAAGAAAATTGTCAAAAAGTGTGGGGGTTTGCCTATAGCTATAGTTCCGCTGGCAAGTGCCTTGAAAGGTAAAACCCATCATGAGTGGCAAGCTGCATACCGGAGACTTAAAGATCGTAGATTGACTGAAATTGAGGATGTTGAAGAAAATGCCTATGTATGTCTTGAGGCGAGCTTCGACTACTTGAAGAATATGGAGACCAAGACATGTTTCTTGTTGTGCTCTTTATTTCCTGAAGATGATGAGATTTATATGGAGAACTTGTTAGGATATGCATGGGGAATGGAGTTGTATAAAGGCATAGACTCAATTAAAGATGTTAGAAGTGAAGTGCTTGCATCAATTCAGGCCCTCAAGAACTCCGGTTTGTTGCTAGATTGCGGAGAAAGGCATGTCAAAATGCATGATGTGGTTCGCCAATTTGCTTTGTGGATAGCATCTTCAAGAAAGGAGATTTCTTTTGGGACTGTTGAAACACTCCCTATGGATGAAAGTTTCAAGCATTACACAGCAATCTCCTTCGAAACAGATCAAATGGATGAACTTCCTAAAGGAGTGGGTTTTCCATACCTCAAACTTCTTTTACATGGTGGCAATCGTTTCACGGAAACTTCAAACGAATTCTTTGAGGGTATGAAGGCATTAGAAGTTTGTGTTTTGAATTATCGATTGATATCTCTGGCTGCATTTAAGTTTAATGTGAACCTTCGAACTTTGTGTTTGATTAATTGTGAACTCTCTGACATCTCGATGCTTGGGAAGCTGAAGTCACTTCATATTCTCTCTTTAAGTCTATTTGATATCACTGAATTGCCGACTGAAGCTGGTGATTTGAAAAATCTCAGACGGTTGGATTTATCGTATTGCGATGATCTACGACGAATCGCTCCTAATATAATACAAAGATTGTCCAATTTAGAAGAACTATACTTGCATGGTTGTAGTTCATTAAAATGGGCGACTGAGAATTCAACTAAAAAGGAAAGCTATTCCAGCCTATCAGAGTTGAATTCATTGCCAGAGTGGGTTGTAATATCATTGGATATTTCTTCTAAACATCTTCCAGATGGCTTTGTGTTTCGTAGATTTTGGAGCTTTGATTTTTGCATTGGCATAAGAAGAGAAAGTTGGAATGAAAAGAGGCGCCTTGAAACTTGTCCAATCTCAAGATCTTTGAGAATCAGTAAGTCTGTAGATGGATGCAAGCAACTATTTGAAGATGTAGAATCTCTTGAATTGGGTGATGTGAAGGGTCACCCAAACCTTATTCTTGTTAAGCATTGGCCTGCAATGCAACATCCAACCAGTGGCAAGACTTCATCTACTCTACATGCAGACATGCAATGGAGCAGAACCAAATGTAGCAGCAAGTTTAGTTTCATTTTGTTCATTTTGTTCCTATGGAACTTTGCCTAGTTGCCTTGTAATTTTGTTTAAAATCTATAGGTTTAAGATTTGATTTGAAGTTGATGTAATGGCTGATATGTCAGCTATCTTTTGTATGCATTTGTAATTTGTATTAGTTAAACTACTAGTGGGAGCAGTTACATTGTTAGGTAACTGACTATTTTCTATGTAACTTATATTTTCAAATTTGAATGAAAAAATATAATTCAAGTTTCATTTCTCAAAAGGAAATCGTTTTCTTTCCTTTCAAAAAACTTTTCTGTCTCTTGCTTTTGTTTTGTTTTTGCAATAGCATTGTCCATTGTTCCAACAATTGGTAATCAGAGCCTAAGTCTTTGAGGGCCTCTGTTAGTTAGTTGGTTCCTTTGAGAAAACAAAAAGCTCGAGAAGCAAGAAGCTTGAAGCTGTTGAGTTTGTTTTGGCAGTATGAATTTCACACCACCTCTACCTCCAGTATTTACTGGTGAAAATTATCATATCTGGGCAGTAAAGATCAAGACCTACCTTCAGGCACATGACTTGTGGAGTGTAGTGGAGAACGATGAAGAACCACCTCTATTGAGGGCCAATCCTACCATTGCTCAGATAAGGCAACATGCTGAGGAGACTGCCAAGAAGCCAAAAGCCATGGCCTGCCTGCAGAATGGAGTGTCTGATGTGATATTCACTCGGATCATGGCCTGCAGCACACCTAAGGAGGCTTGGGAAAAGCTAAAAGAGGAGTTTATGGGACCGGACAAAACAAGGCAGCAGCAAGTGATTAACTTAAGAAGGGATTTTGAAAACTTAAAGATGAAAGACTCTGAAACTATCAAGCAATACGCAGATAGAATAATGGCCACTGTTAATGGCATTAGATTGCTTGGTGAAGACTTTAGTGATAGCACGGTAGTTGAAAAAGTGATCACAACACTCCCTGAAAGATTTGAGTCTAAGATTTCTTCACTTGAGGACTCTAAAGACTTGACATCTATTACCTTGTCCGAGTTGGTGAACTCACTTTATGGTTTGGAGCAGAGAAGGGCCAACAGGCATGAAGATCATCCTGAAGGAGCCTTCCAAGCAAGGGCCAGAGACAGCTCTAGCTCAAGTCAAAAAGGAAAGAAGATGTGGTATGACAAGAGGGAGAAATGGAAAAAGGATGCGAGCAAGAAGAGGTTTCCACCATGTGTCCACTGCAAGAAAACCAACCATTTGGAAAAATATTGCTGGTACAGGCCAGATATACAATGCAGGAGCTGCAAACAGTTGGGTTATGTTGAGAAAGTTTGTAAGAACAAACCAAAGGCATCAGCACAGCAGCAGATTCAAGCTCAAGCTGCTGAAGATGTTCAAACTCAGGAGGAGCACGTGTTTACAGCATCTTGTTTTTCTTCCTCAAGTAAGGTCAATAGTGATTGGTTGGTGGACAGCGGTTGCTCACACCACATGGCAGCAGATGAAGGCCTATTTAAAGACCTTGACAGAAACTTTGTTTCAAAAATTAGGATAGGTAATGGAAGTTTGATCGAAGCCAAAGGCAAGGGCAATGTGTTGATCAACACTTGTTCAGGTAACAAAGTAATTTCTGATGTGCTTTATGTACCTGACATAGATCAAAATTTACTAAGTGTTGGACAACTAGTAGAGAAAGGGTACTCATTAATTTTTGAGAATGGTGCCTGTGTTGTTAAAGACACTTATGGTCAAGAGTTGATTTCTGTAGAAATGACTGATAAGTGTTTCTTGCTTAACATGAATCAACTTGAAAAGAAGGCCTACACTAGTCTTGCTGACAAAACTGAACTTTGGCACAAAAGATTGGGCCATATCAATTTTAGATCACTTGATCTACTGCATAAAATGAATATGGTAGATGACATGTCTGGGGTTCAAGCAAAAGATACTGTGTGTGAAGTTTGTCAACTTGGTAAACAGGTTAGATTACCTTTTCCAGCCAATATGGCATGGAGGGCTCGAAACAAGCTTGAATTGATTCATTCAGATATCTGTGGACCAATGAAGACTCCTTCTCTGAATGACAGCAGGTATTTTGTGTTGTTTATAGATGATTTGACTAGGTTCTGCTGGATCTATTTTTTGAAGCAAAAGTCTGAAGCGTATGAGGCCTTTAGTAAGTTTAAGGCACTAGTAGAAAATCAGTCAGGTTGTAAAATCAAAGCACTGAGAACAGACAATGGCAGTGAATATTTGTCTGAAAGGTTTCAAAGACTGTGTGAGGGATCGAGTATTCATCATCAACTCACAAATGTTTATACTCCTCAACAAAATGGAGTATGTGAAAGAAAGAACAGAACAGTATTGAACATGGCTAGATGTCTTCTGTTCCAGAGTAAGTTGCCAAGCCATTTTTGGGCTGAAGCAGTCAACACTTCAGTGTATCTTCTAAACAAGCTACCTACCCATGCTGTTAAGGACAAGACTCCCTTTGAAGCCTGGCATGGATTTAAACCCACTGTTTCTCACTTAAAGGTATTTGGATGTGTCTGTTATGTACATATTCCTATTGAAAGGAGAAACAAACTTGAAAAAAGGGCTATTCCTGGTATATTTGTTGGTTATAGCAGCAACAAGAAAGGCTATAGAGTTTATGATCCCTCAATAAAAAGAATTTTGGTGAGCAGGGACATCAAATTTGATGAAGAAAAAGTCTGGAGCTGGGATAGTTCTACTACAACTCTGCTTGATGAAGATCAGTTTGATATCAGCTTAGAACAAGCTGAAAGTGAACCTGAAAATGCAGATATTGATGATCTTCCTGTGAGAGGGACCAGAAGCATTGTAGACATTTATCACAGAAGCAATGTTGCAATGGTTGAACCAACAGACTATGAAGAAGCTGCGATGGATAAACATTGGAAGAAAGCCATGGAAGCAGAACTAGAAATGATTCATAAGAATGAGACTTGGGAATTAGTAAACAGACCAGATCATCAAAAGGTAATTGGTGTCAAATGGGTTTTTTAAACAAAATTCAATGCTGATGGCTCTCTAAACAAGCATAAAGCAAGGCTTGTGGTGAAGGGTTACAATCAGCAATATGGCATCGATTTTGTAGAAACCTTTGCACCAGTAGCAAGACTTGATACAATCAAGCTGCTGTTTGCCTTAGCTGCTCAGAAACTTTGGAAGGTTCATCAGTTGGATGTCAAATCCGCATTTCTCAATGGCTATCTTAAGGAGGAGATCTTTATCGAGCAACCAGATGGATTTAAAGTCCAAGGACAAGAGGACAAAGTTTATAGGCTGAAAAAGGCACTGTATGGCCTGAAACAAGCCCCGAGAGCCTGGTATGACAGGATAGACTCTTACCTGTCTAGGCTCGGATTTGAGAAGAGTGTTAGTGAAGCTACACTTTATGTGAAGAAATCAGATGGTAAAACTCTGTTAATAGTATCACTCTATGTGGATGATCTGCTTGTGACTGGAAGTAAAGAGGAACTAATCAGGGAATTCAAAGAGCAAATGCTGGAAGTATTTGAGATGACAGACTTGGGGGTCATGACATACTTCCTTGGTATGGAAGTAAAGCAATCTGATCAAGGAATTCTCATCAGCCAAAGAGCCTTAGCATTGAAGATTCTAAACTGATTTTGCATGTCTAATTGCAAATCAGTTAATACACCTGTAGCACAAGGAGAGAAGTTGTCCAAGAATGGGAATCAAACTAAGGTCGATGAGAAAGAATATCAAAGCCTAGTAGGGTGTCTGCTTTACTTGACAGCAACTAGGCCTGATATAATGTATGGTGTTAGTCTCTTATCAAGATTCTTGCACTGCTGTAATGTGATTCATTTCAAGGCAGCAAAAAGAATTCTTAGGTACATTAAAGGGACTTTGAATTTTGGAATTATATTCAAGAAGGAAAAAGAACTAAAGTTGACTGGATTTTCTGATAGTGATTGGGCTGGATCAGTGGATGACATGAAAAGCACCTCCGGTTATTTCTTTACACTTGGATCGGGAGTTTTCTGTTGGAGTTCAAAGAAACAGCAAACGGTTGCTCAATCCACTGCTGAAGCAGAGTACATTGCAGCTGCTGCAGCAGTAAACCAAGCTATATGGCTTAGGAAGTTGTTATTGGATTTGAATGAAGAACAGACAGAACCAACAGAGATCAGGGTTGATAACCAATCGGCTGTTGCTATAGCTAAAAATCCAGTCTTTCATGGTAAAACCAAACACTTTAAGATCAAATTTCATTTTGTGAGAGAGGCTGAACAGTCAGGAGAAACCAGCCTTATTCACTGCAGTTCACAAGACCAACTGGCCGATATTTTGACAAAACCACTTGGTACATCTAGGTTCGAGCTTTTGAGAAGAAAGATTGGTGTATGTTGCATACAGTCCAAGGAGGAGTGTTAAGCATTGGCCTGCAATGCAACATCCAACCAGTGGCAAGACTTCATCTACTCTACATGCAGACATGCAATGGAGCAGAACCAAATGTAGCAGCAAGTTTAGTTTCATTTTGTTCATTTTGTTCCTATGGAACTTTGCCTAGTTGCCTTGTAATTTTGTTTAAAATCTATAGGTTTAAGATTTGATTTGAAGTTGATGTAATGGCTGATATGTCAGCTATCTTTTGTATGCATTTGTAATTTGTATTAGTTAAACTACTAGTGGGAGCAGTTACATTGTTAGGTAACTGACTATTTTCTATGTAACTTATATTTTCAAATTTGAATGAAAAAATATAATTCAAGTTTCATTTCTCAAAAGGAAATCGTTTTCTTTCCTTTCAAAAAACTTTTCTGTCTCTTGCTTTTGTTTTGTTTTTGCAATAGCATTGTCCATTGTTCCAACAATTCTGAGCTTGGACTTGGGGTTTAGTAAGTTGACTTCTCTTTATCTTCGATGGTGCAACTCTATGCAATGCCTAATTGATGCATCAAAGCAACAGATGCCAATCACTGCATTCTCTAATTTGAGAAAGTTATCATTAAGTGCTATGTTTGATTTGGAAGAGATGTGCAATGTTCCCCAGCAGCAAGGTTTTTTACAAAAGATTGAAGAGGTTAAAGTTGAAAGTTGTTATAATATGCAAGTTTTATTCCCAATTGTTGAATTGAGGAGCATAGAACAAGAAGGGCCCAGTCGTCATTTAAGCCTCCAAAGTCTGAAGATTGTTGAAATAGAGGGATGCGTTAAATTGAATATATCTTCCCAATGTCAGTTGCTAATAGCCTTGGGCAATTGCATACTTTGAAGATAAAGAGTTGCTGGCAATTGGAAGATATAATCCAAGACCGACCAATGGCATACAAATGTCTACTCCAAAGTCTAAGGGATGTATGTGTACCTCATTGCAATAACTTGACATCTCTTTTCCTTATTGTTCTATGGTCAAAGATTAGGAAATTTGATTATACTTTTCATTTCAGGTTTCATTGATTGATTTGCCTCAATTGAAAGGAAGGGATGTGAATGACATTCAGCTCACACAATCATCTTTGCAGAAGTTAGAAGTGTACAATTGTCCTTGTATTGGCATAAGAAGAGAAAGTTGGTATGAAAAGAGGGACCCTGAAACTTGTCCAATCTCAAGATCTTTGAGAATCGATGAGTCTGTAGATGCAAGCAAGCAACTATTTGAAGATGTAGAATCTCTAGAATTGGGTGATGTGGAGGGTCACCCAAAACTTATTCCGAGCTTGGACTTGGGATTTAGTAAGTTGACTTCTCTAGATCTTGGTTGTTACCATTCTATGCAATGCCTAATTGATGCATCAAAGCAACAGTTGCCAATCACTGCATTCGCTAATTTGAGAAAGTTATCATTAAGTGATATGTTTAATTTGGACGAGATGTGCAATGTTCCCCAGCCGCAAGGTTTTTTACAAAAGCTTGAAGAGGTTAAAGTTGAAAGTTGTCATAGTATGAAAGTGTTATTCCCGATTGTTGAATTGAGGAGCATAGAACAAGAAGGGCACAGTCGTCATTTAAGCCTCCAAAGTCTGAAGATTGTTGAAATAGAGAGATGCGAAAATTTGAAATATATCTTCCCAATGTCAGTTGCTAATAGCCTTGGACAATTGCATACTTTGAAGATAAAGAATTGTTCGCAATTAGAAGATTGATAAACATATTAAAATGCATATTTTCTGTTTTTAATTTGGCTTATTATTGAATTGAACCCTACTAATTAAGTGTTTTTATGATTTAATATTTGTCAGGGAAGTAATTGAACGAAATCAAGCAAAAAGGGGTTGAATTGAAAGACAAATTATTTAATTGGGGTCAAAGCAAAAAGATGGAGCAAGCTAAGGACTCAACATGAATTTTGACTTTGTAAAAGACTATAAATAGGAAGATATTTTAGTTTAATTTTGATTTTAATTTTAATTTATTTTGATTTTATTTTGATTTTATTTTATTTTTAGCTAGGCTATTTTTAGTAAATTTATGTATATAAATAGGGGACTTTACATCCTTGAAAATCATCCCTTAATCAAGTTTCCTATTTCACTTTGGAATTCCATTATCCACTTTGTCTTCTTCTTTCTAATTCAATTGAGAATTGGATAATTTGGTCTTCCTTTTACAAAATTTGTCTAATTCTCTCTTCAAGTATTTCTCTCATCCATTTCCATCACCTTTCATACAATTTCCATCATTTCCCGTAACCTTCAAGCATGAATAAATTCATGCTTAACTAAATTCCATCTTAGCCTTAAGCCGGTATTCTTTTCGGTCGAAAAATTGTGAGATATGCAACCGAGCTAAAAATCTTTCCAAGCGGTATTCACCTTTTTCCTAAGTATCGGGATTGACAACTCATCCCTTAAGGTTAACTCGATTCCAAGTCAAAAAGAGCTCGTTGAGTTGGGGGCGTGTTTACCGACAGTTGGAGGAAAGAATCGGCCGTGCTGTATTCGATTCTCCGAGAACAAATCAAGGAAGAGGTGATCGGGTTTAAACGACCCACGCGGTTGAGGCCGTTAACTTGAGTTGGGTTCTTCAGAACGCAAGGCTACCGGGGTATTCAACCGGGAACACGTGTATCTCGGTTAGACAATTGGTAAGGGTTGGTTTGCAGGACGTTCCGGGACCAGCTACGAGAGGAAGAACTGGTGGTTAGGACGTTCTTAATCACTATAACCAGCTTATCGTATGGAGGAGAAAATCAACTTTCAAGGATCGATTCTTGACACGAGAATTACCGAGTCTAAGGCTAAGGCTATTTAATTCTGTTTATTCTAAATTTAATTTCGAATTGCATTTAATTTCGACATTAGTCAATTGTTCATTCTGGATTATTTACCTAAACATTTTTAAACCCCCGCTTACGTATTTATTTTTTTATTTTTCGCAGGTGCGTTTGGAGTCGTGGGCACGACTCTTGACACGACATTAGACGCGAAGGAGATTCTGTCCATAAAGCAAACACGGAAGTTGACTGATCCAATCCCTGTGGATTCGACCCTATTACCACTCTTACTACTATTAGAGTTTTAGTAGGAATTAATTTTGGTGGATTCGACGCCCATCAAAGATATAATCCAAGATCAACCAGTGGCATACAAATGTCTACTCCAAAGTCTAAGGGATGTATGTGTATCTCATTGCAATAACTTGATATCTGTTTTCCTTATTGTCCTATGGTCAAAGATTGGGAAATTTGATTATGTTTTTCATTTCAGGTTTCGTTGATTGATTTGCCTCAATTGAAAAAAAGGGATGTGAACGGCATTTTGCTCACACAATCGTCTTTGCAAAAGTTAGAAGTGTACAATTGTCCTCAATTGACACATTTTTTTATTTCGACTACCATAAAAGTAAGATTTTTGTTTCTGTTTTATATTATTTATTTATTTGTTTTTTTTCTTTAATAATTCGTTGTTTGAATAGTTGTTTAAAAGATGGATTTTATTTTATAATTTTGGTCTAAAACTAATCTAAATAACCTTTTAAACAAATTAGTTGATTATAATACCATTTAATAAGATTAATAAAATTTTCAAAATTCTTTTTTCCAAACTTTATGTTTTAGATATGTTGCAAACTATTTTTCTAATACTAAATTATATTATACCTATTATGTGGGTAAACATAAATAAGCTATATAAAATTATATATAAGTTTTAGTTTGGTTGGTATTGATATTGTTGTTTGAATAGAAGGATGTGGGTTCGAGCACATTCAAGCACGATTATCTTTCTATTTAAATGTGGGAAGGAATTATGGATGATTTTAGAATTTGTATTAAAAAATAAACTAGAAAAAATATATATTTAATTTTTTTTAAATGTAGCCTTTTACACAGGTGGTTTTTTATTTTTGTATTAATATATGAAAATGAGCTTAAGTAATTCCCAATTGCGTTGTTACACCCGTCCAATAATTTATATGTACAGATTATGTGATATTATTTATGACTGTTTTTTACCACATTTTTGGAGTATAATATTGATTTAAGGTAAAATAATTTTTTTGCAAGGAAATTAATTGTTGAAATGTTAAAGTTAGTTGTGGACATCTTTGAACATTTTGAAACTGAAAATTGATGATATGTTTATAGGAATTGGTGTTTGGGAAGATGACAAATGAACAATTGAGCAATTTGCATTCATGTAAATATGAGGAATTGAAGCAAGATCAAACGTCATCCCTACATCATCTTCTACCTATTTGCTTTCCAAATCTGATTCTAATTGATATTTTGGAATGTGAATGCTTGAAATCTCTCTTTCCAATTATTGTTGCTGAAGGTAGCTCTAAAAAACTAAATGTGCCCAATTTGCAAATTCTGAAAATAAAGAGGTGTCTTGGAATGGAAGAAATAATCCAAGACTCACAAGTATCAACCATAAGCTTCCAATGCCTAAGGGAAGTACAAGTCACAGAATGTAATAATTTGAAATTTCTCTTCCCAATGTGTGTTGCTAATGGTCTTGGGAGATTGCAAACCCTGAAGATAGAGAGGTGCTTTGGAATGGAAGAGATAATCCAAGACTCACAAGTATCAACCATAAGTTTTCAATGTCTAAGGAAAGTACAAGTCATAGAATGCAATAATTTAAATTTTCTCTTTCCAATGTGTGTTGCTAATAGTCTTGGGCAACTGCAAACTCTGAAGATATGGAGTTGTTCTCAATTGCAAGAAATAATCCAAGGATCAGAAGTGTTAATCTCAATGGCTCAAGGTCTTACACGATTGAATGAAGTTGAGTTGATTAATTTGCCTCAATTGAAAGGAAGGGATAGAAACAACATTGTGCTGACATCGCCATCTTTGCACGTGTTAAAAGTGAGAAATTGTCCTCAACTGACACCTTCTATCGTTTCACCTAATATACAAGTAAGACATTCTTATATATATATTATTTATTAAAATTTTTACCTTTTGGTTTTTTTTTTTTGTATAAAATAAGTAAATGCTTGTATAACTCTTTAAAAAATAATTTTCATTTTAGAATTTTGGTCTAAAAACTAATTTAAATAAACCTTTAAGTAGTTTAATTAGTTAATTACAATACCAATTAGTAATATAAATAACATTTCAATTGAATACATTTATAATCTATATGAGAAAAATATATATATTATTTATAAAGAATAAATTGTTAAAGACATTTTAGTTTCTTTTATATATATATATATATATATGTATGTTCCAAACACTATCTAGTACTACGTAATATATTTGGAGATTTTTCCTCCTTTTTTTTTTTTTGTAATTTATGATCATAATTATATGTACTTGAGTAGTAAACTTTTTAAAAATTTTGAATTCTTTGACTATAAAAGATTGAAAAAGAAATATTGTGCTTATTCTTAAAGGAGAGAATTTAGTTTTGAACATTAGTGTTCAAACTTTAAGAATCTATTTAGTAAAATAAATTAAACCTTAATTTTAATAAAATAAATTGTTAAAATAAAAGCTCCATAAGAAAATGAATTAATAAAATGATAGATGTGAAGTGAATGGCTTTCAACACTTTGAAATTGATGATTCATGATATGTTCTTAGATATTGGAGTTCTGGGGGATGACAGAAATGAAGCAAATAAGCAACGTGACAGTCCCTGAAAGGAGAGGAGGAACATCAACATGTACGGAATATTTAACAATTTCCAATTTTGAAGAGTTATTTGGATATCCTGGATATAATCTTTCAAGTCTGGAGATCCTAACGTTGTCCGATGTAACTGAATTGCGGGTGATATGGAGTGGTCCAAAATTAGAGCAGGTGTTTGAAGGAGACGAGTCAAATGTGAGTAAGGACAAAGAGAAAGTGATACACCTACCTCGATTAACCGACTTAGTGCTTTGTAACCTACCAAGTCTCGTGAGCTTCAGCCCTGTGGGTTATCATTTCGTTTTCCCATCTTTGACGTACTTACAAGTAAAAGGTTGTCCCAACATAACCACAAGATATAGTGTTGATTCAGAGAAATCAGTGCATGCCAAAACACAGGTACACTACTCTTCCAAACTCAACAATAAGCTTTAAAACAGAAATGCATCCATTCAATTATTTTCTCATGTATTCTCCCAAACTCTTTATTTACTAAGCTTTAATTTCTATGCATTAACACTGTATTTTTATTTTGGCTCTCTGAGAGATTCTCTTTTTATGCATTAAATGACTAAATGAAATTGCATCAACTGTAATTGGTTTCTGCTGGCTGTCAATATTTCTTTCTAGATATCCTTGTTGCATTGTTATTTTCAATTCACAGTTCTTGTTCTTAATATGTCATCCTTTGTCCAATTTTTGAAAACTGTCTTCGCTTTCTTCATCATCAATCATCAAAAGTAAACAGTAATAAGTGAGGGTTTAATTTTCTTTGCAGGCAAGCCAATCAGTTGATGAAATTATAGTGGAAGAATCTGCTACAGCTCAAGAAACTGCATGGCCAATTGGTAGTGATATAGAATGGTGGACCAAAGGGGAAGATGAAAGAGATTTTGAATTTTAAAATGAATGGATCAGTAAATGATGTTATTTCTATTTAAGGAGTTAATTTGAAAATTAATCATTGTGGATGTTTAAATTGAATGCCATTTATTCGTTATTTTATACTATGCGAATTTGAAGAGAATAGTTTAACCATAAACTTTCCATCCCATCCATAGCCATTGTGTTTGCAAAACAATTGGCTCCCTATTGGACGGGACCGCAACAATCACTGCAAACTCACTTGTTCATCTCTACATGCTTCCCAGATCATAGAATTATTGCATAAGTTGGACCTAGTCCGAGAGTCCTATTCATAATTCTGTCAGTTACCAATTTCTGATTCGCCTTCACACTAATGAGTTTGTTGGGGTTGGAAGCACGTATTACCTATGGAGGTAATCTTTGTTTTGACAGCAAGTCTTTGCTGGTATGAATGTTGGTGAGAAAAGGCGTATTACCTATGTAGGTAATCTGTGCTCTGGAATGGACCTTCGTGAAGAGGAGGCTAATTACCTATGATGGTAATGCTTGTATTGGACAGTAAGTCTCAATACTGCTAAGCAAGCAAGCAGAAAACGAGCAAGAAAATGAAGAAGAAGAAAAGCAGAGGAAAAGTTGGAAGATATTGATGAAAAATAATGTATTTCATTCATCTGAAAATATCGGCATCTTGCCATTACATATATCAAAAAAAATAAAAGGTGAAATGAACAAGTCAAAATAACTATCAAATCACATACCTATCCCTACTTAGACTTAGGAAAAAGACATAGCTTGTACACTTAATTAAAGCTAGTTGACAGCTACATCAATCAAAGGATTACATCAAAATATCAGCCTAACAAAGTTCAAATTAAACTACATTCAATTACATTGACAAAATGACCAAAAAGAAAGTAAACATGAAACTAAATTCATGCTGCTGCTTCTGGCATTGTTGCTGCTACTTGGTGCATTGTGCATGGCCAGCTTCATGTTGCTGCATGCTAACCAATCTTCAACACTCCTCCTTGGTTAGCATGTTGCAAACTCCCAATTTTGGACCTTCCTTCTTGCTGGTTATTCAATTTTAATAGCTCTTTTGGCTGTAGCTTTTCCTTTACAATTTTGGCTTGTTTCTTCAACCATCGCCTTTTAGCCCTTTTACGAGATCTTTTATTTTTCTTTCCAGAAACTGGATATTCTTCAACAGTGGACAATTTGCTTTTGTTCTTCATAGATCTTGGAAGTTTATCTTGTGCCTTTCTTTTCTTTGTCGAATCTTCATCATCCTCTTTACTGCTATCATTGTTATAATCATTATCCACTGATTTCTTGTTATTGCTTGGTTCTACTGTCTTGCCAAATTTTTTAACAGCATCAAGTTTTCCAGCATTAGACTTGGCTATTTTTGCATCTGGCTTAGCTTTTCCATTTACTACAGTAGTAGCAGTCATAGAAAGTTCTTCTTCTTCCTCAATTGAATTGGTGAAATTTTCAACCAATCCTTTTTTTGCTAATTGAGCCGATGACTTGTTGTTGGCATTGCTTAGCCCCTTGTGCCACAGCTTAGAATCACTTGCAGAAGTTGTGTATGCTGAGTCTGAGGCTTTATTCCAGTCAATAACAAAGCTTTTATCGGCCATTGTGACTGTCATGTGCTTGGATCCATTGGAATCACTTATCAGACATTCTTTGCCTTTGAACATAACAGAATAGCCTTTCTCTAGCAATTGAGCTATACTAAGAAGGTTTCTGTCAATTTTAGGCACTAACAACACATTCGAAATGAGCTTATTACCTGTAGGAGTGCGTATCAGCACATCACCCTTTCCTTCAGCTTCAATGAATTGACCATTGCCTACTTTCACCTTTTGTTTGAAGTTTCTGTCAATTGATTTGAAGATGGCAGCATCATAAGTCATGTGGTTTGTACAACCACTATCAATCAGCCATCCTTTTGTGGCTTTTTCTTTAATAGCTGAGCAAGAAACTGCAAAGACTTGCTCTTCTTGGTCGCTGTCTTCTTCAGCTACTTGAGCTTTAGCCTTTGGTTGTTGTTGTTGATTGTATCTTGGTCTGCTCTTATTTTTGCAAACCCTTTCAACATGCCCCATCTTTGCATTCTTGACATTGTGCATCTGGTCTAAACCAGCATCTTTCTTCTAGGTGACCAGGCCTTTTACAGTGCCTGCATGGTTGGTCATCACTAGTTGTAGCATCAGGCTCATGCCTGTTTTTAAAAGCCTTTTTACCTATGTAGGTAAATGAGCTCGAGTCTGGTCTTGCTTTGGCTTGGAAGGCACCTTCTTGGTACTCTTCATGTCGACTGGCCCTTCTCTGCTCCTGAGCATATAGAGCATTGATGAGCTCTGTTAAGGATATGCTTGTTAAGTCTCTCGAATCCTCAAGGGATGAGATCTTTGCTTCATATCTCTCAGGTAGAGTTGAGAGCACCTTCTCCACAATTCTTCCCTCACTGAACTGTTCTCCAAGCAATCTTATGCTGTTTACAACAGCCATAATTCTGTCAGAATATTTTTTGACAGTTTTTTCTTCCTTCATCTTCAAATTTTCGAAATCCCTTCTCAAGTTTAGAAGCTGTTGCTGCCTTGTTCTTTCGTTACCTTGGAACTCCTCCTTAAGCTTGTCCCAGGCCTGTTTTGGTGTTTCACATGCCATTATTCTTAGACTTAGGAAAAAGACATAGCTTGTACACTTAATTAAAGCTAGTTGACAGCTACATCAATCAAAGGATTACATCAAAATATCAATCTAACAAAGTTCAAATTAAACTACATTCAATTACATTGACAAAATGACCAAAAAGAAAGTAAACATGAAACTAAATTCATGCTGCTGCTTCTGGCATTGTTGCTGCTACTTGGTGCATTGTGCATGGCCAGCTTCATGTTGCTGCATGCTAACCAATCTTCAACAGAGTTACAGTCTTCTCACCTTCTCCTTTGCTCTCCCAACATTGCCGATAACAACTTCTCATCTTCCATCCTATGCTGATGACTAAAATTTGATTCCTCTTCAGAATCTAACGACTCTTCAACTAATTCTAACATTACAGAAGGTAAATTTGAAACATCAATAATGTTAATATGAAAAACATTACAGAACGTAAATATAAAGATTTTGTTTCTTTACAAGTCCTTCCAAAAGATAACAAAGTCTTTGCTGATTTTCTCAACGAATATGGACTCTTCCCGGTGTCAGAAGAAAAGAAGGCTTGGTTAATGATGATTTCAACCTTTTGTCTAGCTTTCGTGTAGCTTTTGGATTCTTCCAAGCTACCTTCATGTTTCTCCATTTTTTTTTCTGTAGGTCATGCCGAAACAACTCAAGGTTTTGTGATGTGTATTCAAACATAAATACATGTGATGATATTTCAACCATATACAAAAAATCCGACACACGCGGGAAAGGACACCTGATATGTGTTCGATCAAGTGGTAGAGCCAAGGGTGTTGATTAATGGAAAATTTTTCACTTAGGTCCTTTCTAATTTATAAAATTTCAAATTAATAATAATAAAATTACACTTTAATCCCAAAAATGATAAAAAAAATTGATTTAATTATTTAAAAATTATCAAGATGTAAACTATGAAAATGGTGAAATTACATTCTTACTATCATAAAAATATACAATTTAATTTTGGCCCCCAAAATATTTTCTAGCTCGACCACTAGTTAAATCCATATGTGAATTAATAACACATTCCAAATAAATGTGAATGAATCCATATGTTTAAAAAAGATAAGGGTAAATTACACTATTAATCCCTTAATCCTTGCCAAGACATCCCTATCTTGTTGCAACAAAGATGCTTCATCTTGAGGTAATTCATAATCATTTTGTGTGATCTCCCAAACATCTTGGCAGCCATGTATAGCCTTCCATTGTTGGGCATCTCTTTTCCCTACGGACGCACCAATTCTCATAGTTATCTTTCGTAAGATGAGGAAATTGAAATGAAAACATTCCATTGTTGACCATCTCCTTTCACCATCGAACCAAACTCTTGATACCACTTCGTTAGGAGGTGGAAGACAAATAAACTTTGTCTTCTTTCACTCTTCCTTGCCATGCTTCATTAGATACAACTATTTATATGGTAGTTGTCAGTGCCTATTGGTTTCAACACATTCATGTGTCCTAGTTAAGTACATGCATGACTACTAGATACATTTACTCTAAATATATTCATTAAACTAGATACATCTATTCTAATACATTCATTAAATTTAAGTACATGCAAGTAATAAGCAAATATATTCTAGAATATTACAAATTATAATATCTAACTGTGGAAGAACGGAGAGATAAAAAATTTGGTTGTTGTGAAGGTGAATTTTCCCGGCACACTTCTCTCCCATCTTGGTTAAGTGACATTGAGATTTACAGACAAAAAATATATATAATTTTTGCTAAAAAACTTCTGTATTGTAAACACATTATTTTCACCTGTGTACATATTTCTAATATATATTATACATATTTCTAATATATATATACAATTGTTATTTATATGTGTATTAATTTTTTTTAAATTAAGAAAAAAGTTTCTCCTTATAATAGAAATTAAAAATGAAAAATATAAAGGGTTTAATGCAAAGGTAGAGATGTTCTCACCATTCTCATTTGGAAGGTAGAGATGTTCCAGTAAAATCCATTTTCAATTTACTTATTTAAAAAAAAAAAGAAGATACAATTGCAAGTGGAAGCAGTCTCTCCCATCCTGGTTAATTGAAGCACCAAATCCACTCACACAATTACGGAAACTTAAAGGAAATATATTCAATTTCACAAAATACTCCTAAGCTAGGAAATTTACTCATAAACTTTAAATCATTTTAATTATATCTCCAAACTAATCAAGTTATATGAATTAAGTTTTTTTTTTTTGTTATTAAAGCCATTAATTTAATGGTAAAAATACCTCTGCGATCACTTTCAATTTTGAAATTGAATAATTAGTCCCTCTCAAAGAAATTGGAACAATTGAATTCCTGTCAATTTTGAAAGTAAGCAATTAAGGACAATTAATCATGGTGTTAATATCTTTCGTCAATTGTGCATAATTTTGATTGCTATAATAACAAATTTAGCCATCGATGTTTACATATCTTATTAGTTTGGTCTTAATTCTAAAAACAACAACAAATTTAGTCTCAATATTTACACGTTTACTAAAATATTGAGGGCTAAATTTGTTAAATCATGATCAAATATTTGATAGAATGTGTAAATTAGGAGAGCTGAATTTTTTATTATACCGGTCAAATTTATGTAAAATTGATGAAAAACATTAACGTTGTGATTAATTATCTTTAGTTGCTCACTTCCGAAATTGAAAGAATTAAATTTCTTCGAGTTATTTGGAGGGATCAATTTGCTTAATATCAAAATAGAGAGGAACTAAAGAGGTCATTTTACCCAGTTTAATCATTAAATGACATGATAGATCTTGTGTGACATAATTTAAAATAAAACTTTTTAAAAAAATGAATATTGTAAAAATAGATGTTTTAAAATCTTTAGTTTTGAGGTTTTTGAAGTTTTTATGAAAGCTTTATCGTTCACTTTTTTTTTTTTTAAATTTCAATTTTACTTAGTTTTTGTTTTTAATTTTAAAAGTTATGCAACATGGTTCTATTTCTTTAAAATTTTCATTTTAAATTTAGCGACATAAGATTTTATGTGTCATTTAATGATTGCAATAACAAAAGGATACAACTGATATAACATTGATAATTTGAAGATGTAATTAGAACAATTTGAAGTTTGAGAACCAATTTAAAATTATTGTTATAGTTTAGAGATGGTTGATGTAATTAACTCTTTTCTAATGTTACAATCCAGAGTACAAATATGACCCACGGGCTCGGCTAAAACATTATTCTTTTCCGGTATAATAACTTATTTGACCCTCCAAATTTATAAAAAATATTATTTTAGCAATTCATTTAGTTTATCTTTTTAATATTTAAACTTATTTTTTTTATCAAAATATCTCAAAATAGATAAAGAGTTAATACTTTTTAACTTTATTGATGTGACATATATGTGGATTGTTGACACGCTGTCGTTATGATGTCAAAAATAAATAGTCTTAATCTCAATAAAATAATTGGAACAAGTAGAATAGGGAGAGTAAGGGTCGATTCCACAGGGACTAGGAGTTTGATGATTTTCTTGCTTTTGACTTTGCTTAGGCTTGATGACTAAAGGGAGGAGTAGAAAGGGGGGTTTGTAGATTTGAAGTGAAGTAAATTATAAAGACCCAAATATGCCCGGGCCCATTTCAAACCAAAAAATAAACCAAAATCAATATTAAAACCCAAAAAAATATATATCTTAAAAAGTCCAAAAGTAAAAGTCCAATTACATTAATCCAAAATACCTAAGCCCACTACACTCTGGCCCAAAGTACTAACCCAGACCAGTTCCTATTGGCTCGATATGCCCAAGGCTCAAACTAGTTTCGGCTAAGCCGAAACCCTAGACAACCCTAAGTGCCGCGCCTCCTTCTGTCTCCCCACGTGCTTCCGTAGTGAGCTCAGCGCTCAAGGGTGGCTTTGCACAGTCCTTGCACCAAAATGGAAGCCCCGTCCATTGACTTCCTTCTACACCTGCAAAACGCCCCAAAATAAGCAAAAACACAATGGGAACATGCAAGAGCAGATGACAGAAGCAAGGAATAATAATAAATACAGAAATAAACAAAAAGGAATAGTCTTTTTTTCATTTTTATTTTCAAATCGGCTATATAAGAGCCGAGGAAACCATTGTATCGTTCTTACGTTTTTAAAATACAAAAGAACAAAAAGAAGGTATTTTTCATATTCTAGTCTATTTTTACTTTGAATCCACTGCATATATACATAGAAAAGCGATCAAAATAAAAACTTTTCCTTCGTGTGACGATCGGGCCTCGTATTCGAATCATCTTGCTTAGATCTAGGCTTTGATAGTTCCTTGTTGGTGATTTTGGAGTCGGATTTGGGATTAAGGGAGTTTAAAGGTTAAAACCTACTACTTTGGGTGCCTCCGGCCACCGTGCGCGGCGGTAGAGGTGGCGGTCAACAGTGGCCCGATGACCGAAGCTTGACCGAACTTTGGCCGGTGCTCGGAGGGTAGGGCTTGGTTTTGAGAGAGTTTCAGTTTTTTTTTGAGAAAGGTTTTTAAAATGATTTTTTTTAAAAAATTTTTAGTAATTATAGGCCCAACGGAGCAACGTCGTTTTGGGGCCGGTTACTAATGCCCGTAACAACGCCGTTTAAGGCTACAACCCGCGTGAGTGACCCGACCCAGGGAAGGATCCGCGTGTTTCTGACGTTTGGGATAATTACTGCATTGGTCCCTCCGCATTCTCATTCTTTTAAATCCGATTTATGGTTATTTTTAATATTAGCCTCGCAATTTCATTCCGGTTCTATTTAGATCCACATTAAAACTGCGACGTTTTGGGGACTCAGGATAATTCCCTTGTTAGTCCTCATCCTCTTGGCACGCGTTCATCTGGGTCTTATTGCTGAATCCATTAGTTTTTATTTTATGAACCATACCCCTAATTTGACTCCGTTTTCAATCTCATCCCTGATTTGTTTAGTTCATTTATTTGGTTCTAAATTGTTTTATCATGTAGTACTAAAATATATTTTATATACTATTTATTAAAGATTATTTTCATACATTGTTTAATCCAAACTATATTATATATATTTCAAATTTGTTTTCTTTTACTATTCTTCCTTTTTTTTAAATTTCATTTCTTTTACGCATTATATTAGACCTTTCATATATGTTTTGATTTGTTCCATAAATTGTTTATCCAAAGTAGCTTTATATAATATTTTATTTTAAGTTGCATAAATATATTATACTATTTACCTTAGATCGCTTTGCGTCATTTAGCTGAAATTCATTTTTTTTTGTCTATTCAAAATTGTTATATCACTCTTTCAAAATTGTTTTATGTGTTTTATTTTAAACTCTATTTGTTACTTTAAAACGTTCCAATATTATTTATATTAAGTTTTTATGTTATTTATGTCATACAATTGTAAATATGCATTTAGATATATTTATATATAATTTATTTTAAATTACCGTATATTATTAATTTTTTTAAACTGATTTTATACCGTTTGTTTTAAATTATTTTACATTACTTTTATGTATAGTACTTGCTTTGGATTTGTTTTATTGCGTTATTTATTTTTTGTCTCGCTATAATAATTGTTTTCTAACTCTTATTTTGTTTTTGTAGTTTATACACATATTTCTTAGGGTAGTTGATCGTAAGATTGTAGTTTTTGTTATTATTGTTGTCATCGTGTGGCTCGTAATCCTTCGTTTGTGCTTATTGATTATGGGTGATTTGTTAATGTAATGTTTCATGTATGTATTTGCAATTTTGCCTCGTATACTATCATCTCATTGTGTTTCATCTTGTTCAAAAATCATATGTTAACAACATCCAACTTTGAGATCTTTTTTAAAAGTGTTTACAATAAAGCAACGCTCGTGTTTGAGAATTTTGAGAAAATCGTGCCTTAACTCACTAGGTTCTGATTTTTCTCGTTAACCTGAGCCATCGAGTGTCCTTTTAAAACGCATAAATTTTCAAATAAAAACTTACTCTCGAGAATTTAAGGCATTGCATCCTAACTCACCGGATGTGATGTTTCATTTTTTTTGAGATAAGAATTTTAAAAATCAAGGCAATACTTTATGTTTTGGAATTTGGAAAATCAAGCCCTAACTTACTGGGTTCTGGTTTTTCATTCGACCCAAAATTATCAAGTACCCTTTTTGAATTTAAGCACATGAAATTCTTTTTTATAAAAAGGGGGCAAGCTTAATTTCGGAAAATTGAGATGTTGCATCCTAACTTACTGGGTACGGCATTTTATTTCCTTGAGATGAGCGAGTCTCGATTTTTACCTTGCTCTATTCAAACGTTCTTTTAAATAAAAGGATCGAATTTCAAAATCTTTTCAAACGATTGACGTTAGGACATCAAGTAATCAATTAGGTACCAATTTTGGGCATCACGAGGGTGCTAATCCTTCCTCGTATGTAACCGATTCCCGAACCCAATTTTTTTGAGTTTCGTAGACCAAAATTTGTCTTAATAAATCAAAGTTTTATGTGACCCGATCACACATCAAAAAGGTCAGTGGCGACTCCTATTTGCTTTCCTAAAATCAATTCCCTACTTTTCAAAAAGATTGAAAAATGGTTTCGACATAAATAATTGAAATTAAACAAGTAAATTAGAAAGATTGAAATTGAAATCAAGAGATAAAAATCAGCCTTGGGCTAAAGACTTTGCCTCGATTTAAATCGATCCTCGAATGGGATTTTACCTCGGGGTACATGCCAGTTACAGTCTATAGGGCCCAACCCCTATAACTTGTTTTTCTCTCAAGTGAATCGAGAATCTAAAATCAATTTTAGATCTTAATTCTTTATGAGCTAATAGCGTCAATTGCTTATTAATTCAATGCTTTGAAAATCTGGAAAAACCCGACTCGAATTCTGTCATCTCAAATAAGAATCTAACCCGATTTCAGTTTCCCTTAACGGACCGTCGCTAAGCGTGTTCACAGGAAGTCGAAGTGTCACAGGCCGATCCTTCCTCCCAACTATTAATCGAAACAGAATTTTATTCCAACGTGCACTTTTTGAAATCAAACCGATTTGATTGTAAAAGGATGGTCGATTACCAATCCTTGATTCCGAAAACTGAAAATGTAACCCTCGAGGGTATGAAGTGCTTTTCGATTCTCATGACTTAGAATCGAGTCATCGCTTTAGCCTTTGGCTATGGAAAACTTAGCTAAGCATGGTAGAGACCATACTTAGCGTTTTAAGAAAATAAAGTAAGAACTAAATCAAAAAGAGAAATTTATTAAAACTAGAAAGAAACAAAGAGTTTAATAAATGCAAAGTGAAGAATGCTCGATGGATAGATCCCTCTTGAGGCTTACCTCAATGGGGTATTTAAAAATCCTAAAAAGTATCATTCAAAATTAAGAAATAAATCCTAAATAAATAAAAATAAATCTTAAAAAGTATCATTCAAAATTAAGAAATTGCTGACTGGACCTTCTAGAAACTGCTCACTGAACACCACGTCAGCGACATCATGCCCCAAGTCACGCCCAGTAATTCGGCCATGTATCCGAAAAATCCAAAATTACTCAATTTCGTTGATGTAAACTCAATTTCTGCAATTCAATGTCCTGAATCAAAAAGGAATGAAAAAGGCCCAGTTAGCAACTCAAAATAGCTAATAAAGGAGTAATCAACCATGAAATAATGTATAATTTAAACACTAATCAATTGTCATGTCAATATTTCATTAATTTTCTAAAAATTTAAAAAATTATTTTTTAAAACTTAAAAATCATTAAAATTATTAAAAATATTTTTATATTTTAAGCGAAATAAGCCATTACGTCTTGTTTTTCACTTGCATCAAATGGCATTGGAATTGAAGAGTGATTTTGACCTAACGCCATATACTTTTCTCAACTACGTTATGGTCTTTGAAAATTAAACCTCACAATTATAATCACTTCTTCTATTTGGACCCTATACTACATTTCCTTATCAAGACTATCCTTTTTCTATGTCCTCTCCTGTTCTGTCACGTCTTGTTGGTCTTAATTGCAATATAAATGCATGGGGTCATTAGCAAACCAATCAGTACAATTTCATTAATTTTTATCCCAATATTGCTGTAATCTCATAACACAAATCCTTTGGCTACTAAATCAACAAAACCCAGAGTTTATATTTTCCGAGTGGTTGAATTTCCTAGGCAGATAAACTTCAATTTCTACTTTGTTGTTTTATCCCCCTTTCCTTCAAAGAAAAAAAAACCTTGAAGTTCTTTTCTTTTTGTATTCAATTTTACTTACTTTTGCTTAAAAAAAAAAAAACTCAACCTTCAAACCCCTTTTGATTGTTTCGTAGTGAGAATCTTCTGAGCACTAACTGTAGTTTGATTTTGAAGTTCCGAAATGAGGTAAATCTTTTATATTTGCGTCATTTCTTTATTTCTGTTTCTATATATAAATTAAAGTTGTTATATATATATATATATATATATATATATTTGATCTGATCTCATCTTTTTATGGTTTTCTTGAAGCAAATTAGAGCTAAAAGACTGTTTGGATTTTTTATTTTCACAATCAAATTCTTGGGGTTACTTCTTCATTTTGAAAGTGGTAAGTGGATATGTTTATTATTTTTTCCATCATTATATGTATAATATTATTAGCGTGAGGGTAATAATATTCAGAATTCTTATTTTTATAAGTAATTAACTGTATTTCTTATTTATAATTATATGATTTTATTTGTTTATTGGATTTCTCATAATATTTGTGTTTCGTGTTCTGATTTTAGCTGGACTGAGTTAAAGAAAAACCCATTGATTCTCATAGTTTGAGTTGTCTTTCACCTTCCTTGGTGTGTATGACCAATAGGGTCCTAATCTTCAAGACACTTTTAGATTCTTTGATTTTTTTAATCGTAATTACTTATGCTTCACTACAGTGTTTGAACTTGGAACATCATATTCTTCAGTTTGAGCTTGTCAAGCATGGGTTGTGGATTTTGTGAGGCTGCCCTTTCAAACTGGGTTGGAACATTGGTTGTGGACGTGTGGTGAAGCCAATAAGACGTCAACTTGATTATGTCCATTGCTTTCATGACAATGTTGAAAAGCTCCGAGAGAAAAAGCGTGAACTTGCAGATGCACGAGTTCGTCTACTTCATAAGATTGAGGATGCTAAAAACCTGCTTCTACTAATTGAAAATGATGTACAGAACTTGCAATCAAGGGCAGATGAAACACAATCGGATACGGGAACTCTGGAAGAGGAATTTCAACTAAATAAGAGGTGTCTCAATTCGTGTCCTAATTAGAGTTGGAGATATCAATTAAGCAAGAAAGCAATGAAGAAAACTCAACATATCTCTGAGCTTTTGGATAAATTTGGTCGACCTGGACCAGTCGGTTACCGTGATCCTACTGCCCTTCCCACTATAGACTTCTTATATTCTAAAGAATTTGTGGTTTCGAAATCATCAGTGACTGCTTTCTATCAAATCATGGATGCCTTAAAAGATGAGAATATCAACATGATTGGGTTGTAGGGGATGGGAGGTGTGGGCAAGGCCACCCTGGCTCATGAAGTTGGAAGTCAAGCTGAAAAACTAAATTTGTTTGACAAAGTTGTGATTTCTAAGTGTCTCAAAAGCCAAATTTTGAGAGAATTCAAGATCAAATTGCGCAATACATAGGCTTTGATATGAAGAATGAACAAGGAAGAAGATCCGGCAAGAATTATGGTCAAGGTTAAAGAACGAACAGAGGATTCTTATCATCCTTGATGATATTTGGAAATCTATCAACTTAAAGGAGGAGATAGGAATTCCAATTGGCTATGATCATAAAGGCTGCAAAGTGCTTTTAACAACACGTCGTCAACAAGTATGTCAAGCTATGGATTGTCGACTGGTGGTACAACTTGACTGTTTCGATGATGATGAAGCTTGGACTCTGTTTGAAAAGAAAATAGGTCTAGATGACTTCACTGATGATTCTATTAAAATCCTTTCAAATCAAATTGTCAAAAAATGTGGGGGTTTGCCTATAGCTATAGTTCTGCTGGGAAGTGCCTTGAAAGGTAAAAGTTATCATGAGTGGCAAGCAGCATATCGGAGACTCGAGGGTCGTAGACTAATTGAAATAGAACATGTTAATGAAAGAAATACCTATAAATGTCTTGAGGCAAGCTTCGATTACTTAAAGTATAAGGAGATCAAGATATGTTTCTTGTTGTGCTCCCTATTTCCCGAAGATTATGAGATTTATGTGGAGGACTTGGTAAGATATGCATGGGGATTGGAGTTGTATAAACCCATTGACTCAATTGAAGATGTTAGAAGCGAAGTGCTTGCATCGATTGAGATCCTCAAGAACTCTGGTTTGTTGCTAGATTGCGGAGAAAGGCATGTCAAAATGCATGATGTGGTTCGCCAATTTACTTTGTGGATAGCATCTTTAAGAAAGGAGATTTCTTTTAGGGCTGTTGAAACACTACTGATGGATGAAAGTTGCAAGCATTACATAACAATCTCCTTCGAAACTAATCAAATGGATGAACTTCCTAAAGGAGTGGTTTTCCCAAATCTTGAATTTCTTTTACTTGTTGGTGATTATTTCATGAAAACTTCACTTGAAATTTCAAGTGAATTCTTTAGGGGTATGAAAGCATTACAAGTTTGCACTTTGGCTAATCAATTGATATCTCTAGCTGCATTTAAGTTTAATATGAACCTTTGAATTTTGTGTTTGATTGGTTGTCAACTCTCTGACATCTCGATGCTTGGGAAGCTGAAGACACTTCATATTCTCTCTTTAAGTCGATCTGATATCACTGAATTGCCAACTGAAGCTGGTGATTTAGAAAATCAAAGACTGTTGGATTTATCAAATTGCCTGAATCTACGAAGAATTACTCCTAATTTAATAGGAAGATGGCCTAATTTACAAAAACTTTACTTGCATGGTTCTGTTTCACTAAATTGGGTGACTGAGAACTCAACTAAACAAGAATGCTATTCCAGCTTGTCAGAGTCGAATTTATTGCCAAAGTTGGTTGTAATATCATTAGATATTTCTTCTGGACACCTTCTAGACGACTTTTTTTTCGTGAAGTATGGAGTTTTGATGTTTGCTTTGGCATGCAAATTGGAAAATTTAGAACTTGGCCAATCCCAAGATCTTTGAGAATCAAGAAGTCTGTAGATGCATGGAAGCAACTACTTGAAGATGTAGAATCTCACTACAGCAAAATAGACTTCTAGCGGCGTTTTTTTAGGTCTTTAGCGGCGTTTATAAGTGCCGCTAAAACTATTTGTGGCGCTTTTACAAGCGACTTAAAAAACGCCGCTAAAGATGGCGCCGCTAAAATTTGCGGCGTTTATATGAAAAAACGCCACTAAAAGTCATGATCTTTAGCGGCGCTTTTCCCACAAACGCCGCTAAAGATCATGCCTTTTAGCTGCGCTTCCCTCAAACGCCGCTAAAGACTGTGACTTTCAGCAGCGCTTTACCACAAACGCCGCTAAAGACCGTGACTTTCAGCGGTGCTTTCCCACAAACGCCGCTATAGACCGTGACTTTTAGCGGTGCTTTCCCCAAAAACGCCGCTAAAGACCGTGACTTTTAGCGGCGCTTTCCCCGAAAATGCCTCTAAAAATTGTGACTTTTAGCGGCGCTTTTCCCAAAAACTCCGCTAAAGACCATGACTTTTAGCGGCGCTTTTCCTACAAACGCCACTAAAGGTCATGGAAAATAAAAAAAATTACAATTTTGTAAAAATTAAAATTTTTACTTTGAAACTAAATATAAAAATTAATGAATTTAAATTTAAATTTTAACATAATAAATTATAAACACAATTAAAATCTAAAAGTTAGAACTCAAATTATCTTAAGTATTAAAATAAAAATAGAAATTTAGAACAAAACTAAAATATATAGTAAGAATTAGATTGAATATAAAGATATCAATAAATAGTAGAATTAAAGCATCACAAAACCTAGAATCAGATAACAAAACACAAGGAATGTTTGTAAAAAAATGAAACATCCAAATCATGAAGTCAAAACGTAAAGAAGACGTAATATTGAATGCCAAAGACAACAACGTTACATCAACGAATTTTTTTTTAAAGTATTTTAAGAATATCTATAAAAATAACAAACATGGGTACTGTAGCAAAGCAAAGTAGATGTGCGTAGCAATTCATAACATCCCCCAAGTAGAAAACACACCTGATCAGAAAGATAAGCTGCATACTCCAACTCTCCCTTTGAATATGCAGTAGCAGCCTGTGCTGAAAATGACAGCACTGAAAATGACAGCTTCGTGGAGTTCCCTGCTGATGTGCTACCGTCTGTTGTTGGAACATTACTCTTTGAACCACCACCACCTGTACCAACATGAGCGTATTATTAGTCTAATTAGTTAATACTAATTGTTCTATAGGATACCAAGTTTATTAAAATAACAACTAGCTCTTGTAAATTGTGCTTGATGAAGGAGAATTTGATGTTCCTGATGGAGAGCCAGAGGGAGAAGATGTTGCTATATATATATATATAGATATATAAACATAAAATCAATAAATCAGATATTGAATTCAAAAGCTGAATAATAACAACATCAGAGAAGAAGAAAAGAAAAAAAAGGTTAATTGATTTGGTTACCATTGCACTGGCTAGCAGGAGGAGTCTTGACATTGCAAGCTGTTGGGAGAGCCATTGCCTGAGTGATGTGGTGGGTCACCCAAACCTTGTTCCAAGCTTAGACTTGGGATTTAGAAAGTTGACTTCTCTAGATCTTTACTTGTGCGGCTCTATGCAATGCCTAATTGATGCATCAAAGTAACAGGTGCCAATGATTGCGTTCTCTAATTTGAGAAAGTTATCATTAAGTCATATGTTTGATTTGGAAGAGATGTTCAATGTTCCCTAGCCGCAAGGTTTTTTACAAAAGCTTGAAGAGGTTAAATTTGAAAGTTGTTATAATATGTAAGTTTTATTCTCGAATGTTGAATTGAGGAGCATAGAATAAGAAGGGCACAGTGGTTATTTAAGCCTCTAAAGTCTCACTACAGGAAAACAAGTTTATAGCGGCGTTTTTAATGGCATTTGTATAAAAAACACTGCAAGAGTTATACATTAGTGGCGCAAACAAACAAACGCTGCAAAAACTAGGAGCTATAGTGGCTTTTTTGAGAAAAATGCTGCAAAAGATCAGCATTAGCGGCACTTTCTCAAAAATGCCGCAAAAATGTCAAGCAAAATGCGTCGTTTTGTTTTGACCTTTAGTGTGATTAGCGGCGCTTTAGCAAAAATGCCGCTATATATGGAGCATTAGTGGCGCTTACACAAAACGCCACAAAACTCTCAAGCAAAACGCGTAGTTTGAGCTTTAGCGTAATTGGCGGCGCTTTATGGGAAATGCCGCTAAAAGTGGAGTATTAGCGGCGCTTTCTAGAAACGCCGCAAGAGCTTTAGTGTAGTTAGTGGCGCTTTTTGGAAGGCGCCGCTATAGATCACAACATTAGCGGTGCTTTTGTAAAAATGCTGCTATAGATCAAAGCATTAGCGATGCTTTTGTAAAAGCGCCGCTATAGATCACAGTATTAGCGGCGCTTTCTTAAAAACGCCACTATAGATCTGATCATTAGCGGCGCTTTTGTAAAAACGCCACAAAATTTTGAGCAGAGCTTCAGTGGCATTTTTGTAAAAACGCCACAAAAGGTCAAGCTTTTATTGAAAAATATTTTATTTTAAGGTTGAGGGTTTAAAATTTAAGGTTTAATGTTTATGGTTTAGAGTTTTAGGGTTTAGGGTAAAAACACCCCCAAACTCTAAACCCCCAAACTCTAAATTTCCTAAGTCCCCAAAATTTCCCCAATTAAAAATTTTCCAAAATCCCGAAACCAAAATCTATCAAATCGATTTCCCCCAATTCAAATCCCCAGAATCCTTAGAATCCTATAACCCCGAAGCTATTGGACCCAACCATCGTTCACCGATCCTTCCTATTCTTGTGAAACTGTCTTCCCATGACCCCGAAGCTATTGGATCCAACCATCATTCACCGATCCTTCCTTTTATTGTGAAACTATTTTCCCATAACCTCGAAGTTGTTGATCCAACCATCGTTCACCGATCCTTCCTTTTATTGTGAAACTGTCTTCTCATAATCCCAAATGGTATGTATCCATGACCCCAATGTTTATTTCTTTAAAATAGGTTCAAATTTTTATCCTTAATTTATATATTAAATAATTTATTATGTAATTGTAAAAGAGATAATATAAATTTTAATATTAAAATTATCATTATATAGTTTAGGGTTTGGGGATATGTGTTAGAGTTTAGGGTTTGGAGCTTGGGTTTGGGGTTATGTACTGGGGTTCAAGGTTAAGTTTTTTAATTTATATATTAAATAATTTATTATATAATTGTAAAAGAGATATTATGAAATTTAATATATAAAAATTATCATTATAGTTTTTTAAACCTTTTTTATTTCATATTTTGAAATAGTTTGTTTTTGTTTTCTTACATAAAAAATTATATAAAAATTTTAAAATTTATCTAATTCTTTTAATTATTACTTAAATTTTTAAAAATTATTTATTTAAAATTGATATGAATTATATAATAATTAAATATAAAATGGTAATAAAAGTCAAGCACTCTTTCATCCTCTTCTATCTATTATTTAACTAGTTTATTTATATTAATTAAAATGTAATTTATTTATATTTTAATATTTAAAATCTGTAGAAAAAATTAATAACACGTAGAAAAAAATTGAAACAAATAACATAGAAAAATATATGTTAAAAATGAAAAAAAATTAAAATACTATTATTTAAAATAATTTTAAAGATTTATGGGTATATGACTGATTTTTTTTAAATTTATATATTAAATAATTTCTTATATAAATGAAAAAATAATATTAATATTATTATATTAAATTATCATTATAGTTTTAATTATTTAGACATAAAAGAGATAATATATTAAATTAGATCGCTTAAAACTCAATTTCAAAAAAAAATTCTATTGGCCAAGTTAAAACCTAAATATAATGAATTAATTAAACATCAATTTAGCTTAAAAAAAAACTAAAACACTACATTATTTGGCCATTTTATGGTTAAAGGTATATAGTTTAGGGGTTAAGGTTTAAGAGTTACTATTTAAAGGTATAGATTATGTGTTTAGGGATTATGTTTATGGTTTATGGTTTAAGGGTTGGAGTTTAAGGGTAATGGGTTAGTGGTTAGGGGTTAGGGGTTAATGGTTTAGGGTTAAGGCTTAGGGGTTATTGTTTTGTGGTTTATGGTTAATTTAGGGGATATAATTTAGGGTTTAAGATTTAAGAATTACTATTGTAAGAGTTTAGGGTTTATGGGTTTAGGGACTATGTTTATGGTTTATGGTTTAAGGGGTGGTGTTTAAGGGTACATTAGGGGTCAGGGGTTAGTGGTCAGGTTTAGGGGTTAAGGGTTCGAGGTTAAGGGTCAATGCTTTGGGGTTTAAGTTTTAAGTTTTATGTTTTATGGTTTAGGGTTTAAAGGATACAATTTAATGGTTTAAGGTTGATGGTTTAGATTAATTAGTGTTAATAATATTAAGTAATTGGATTAATTAATAATAGTATAAAAATATAGAGATTAAAAATTACCGGCGTTTTATACAAAAACGCCACAAAATCCATCAAGAGATTCCAAGACAGCGTCGTTTGGAACTTTGTTATTAGTGGCGCTTTTCAAAAAACGCCACAAAAGGTAGGAATTAGTGGCATTTTTGAAGAAAAAGCCACAAAAATCTATCAATAGAATGCAAGACGTCGTCGTTTACAACTTTTTGTTAGTGGCGCTTCCAATAAACGCCACAAATATCTGTCAAGCATTAGTGGCGTTAGTTCAAAAACACCGCTAAAAGTCTAGAATTAGTGGTGTTTTCGGGAAAACGCCGCAAATATATATGGACATTAAGCTTTTCGATGTCATTTTATCAATAATATATATGGGCAGTAAGGTGGACAACATCGTTTTATCAACAATTAGTGGTGCTATTGTAGAAACTCCACAAAACATAATTTGACTTTGAGCAAAACATCGCCGTTTTGCTGTGCTCGGTTTTATCCCCACTCCATCCCCGAAATCCTTAAGTGTTTTCTCCTAAAACTTTTCCCTAATTCCCTAAGAGCTTTTGTTTTCTGCTAAAAGTTTTCCCTAAATCCCTAAGAGCTTCTACTTTGAAGATTAGCAACATCTCTTCCACTCGGATTCTACCTGTTATAATCTGCTCTAAAGATTATTCCTTGCAGTAATCGAACAAGGTAAGCAGTTCCTTAAGCGCAAAAATATTTATGAATTTGATCGAACAATAGTTAAGCTCAAACCCTCTTACGCCCATCAATCTATTCATTTGCAGCAAAACCCAAGTCCATAAACTATCCCAAAGTCTCATTATCGGTTATTTGCAGCCAAAGCCAACAAAAAGATCCAGCTTTGACATCTTCGGGTCTGAAATCCAAAACTACAGGCAAGGTAGAGACATGATTCTCTTCTTTCTATTCTGGTTTATGAATTAGTCTTTGTTATGATATCAAGTTTTGTTCTTTTTCTCGGCAACAAACAAAGGGTTTTTTTGGAGTCTGAATATGTTTCGGACATGGGTTTTTAGAGTTAAACAAAGGGTCGATGTAATGTTCCAAGGTTTTCAATATTGAATTTTGTGAAATTTTGGTAAAAGAATAACAGCAAGGTATTACCAAGAATTAATTATTGAAAAGAAAATATAATACTTAATTCTTTTAATTCATGAATTAAGGGTATATCTTGAGGTGTTGTTATTATTAGGTACTTATTAGGCTTTGATGAAATCGTAAAGGTGTGGCAAATTGAATAATTCAAGCTTAAGCAATGAATTGAAGAAATGGTGGAATTTGGAGTCTTTATGTTGAGAACAGCCCAAGGGCTTATTAGTTATTAGCCAAAGGGCAAAAGTTTGAGTAGTTTTCCTGATTTCTCTTGTAGTTGTCATACTCCCTTCGAAACAAAAATAGAGAGAAATTTTTTCCCACTGCACATTGTTCTCACCTTTATGGATGAGGCATAAAATATGAGGAATTTGTTAAATAATTTATTTATTTTATTCGATTAATTTTTTTCTATTGATCTTTGATTCCCATAGGTAAACTTTTAAGGACTTAATATTTTTCTTCTTGGCATCGAACTTGTATTTTGTAAGAAGGGGAGGATGTGATTTTGGTTATTTGGAAATCTCTAGTAATGGATTAAAGTAATTTTAAGACCATATTATTATTATTATTATTATTATTATTATTATTATTATTATTATTATTATTATTAATAAAAACCACCATTTTCATTTTCTTTATTTATTTATTTAAATGGTTCTGGTTTTTGATTCAGTGCACTCCACCTTTCTTAACTCTTTCTTACTCACTCTTCTCGCGCTTTCTATCTGTGTACAAATGTTTTGTGTATATATATTAATTATGCCATCATTGGGTAATAACCATTATAGGAATGAGATTAAGAACTTAAATTCTTAACAGCTGTTCACTAACCAATTAGTTTTTGGAATGAAACAAGTCATGGAAATTTGTCACACCGAATAGCATCTATTATCTGAGCAACTTTGGATAAGGAATAAATTCTTTACAAATTTGGTGGTAGAATTGATTTAATATAAATTTGACTTTGGATTTAATTGATACTATTTATGCAGGCTTTTGATAGTATGAACGGATAGATCACTTGGAATTTCAGCTTGTTCGTATTAGTCATAATGAAGTGAAGGAGGAAAGCCAATATAGCTAATCTTGTCCAGAATTTGCAAGGTCGAATCTATGATATATTTTGATGTTGTTGTTGCTTAAGTAGTTTGTTTTAGATGGATGTAGATTGATATTTGCTTTAAACTTGTTTGGTTTGAGAAGTGATTGCTTGTTTAGTCGAACCTAATTGGTACTAGTGTAGTGCAACTATTGATTCAACTGAAGCTATCATTTAATCTTCGATTTAATATTTGGTACTGATATTGATAAAGTTTTTATATTTGCTTCAACTGAATTAATATTTGGTGCTACTCTTATAATCTTACATCTGTTCTAGGTACTATTGAGCACCTGAATTAATATTTAATGCAACTGAATACACCATAGCCATTGACATCTATTCTAGGTACATGTTTCGTTGCTAATTTTTTTTCTTATTTCTATGCATTTTTGCTTTAAATTGCTTAATATATACAACTTTTCTGACTCCATCCTCTGTTTGCTATTGAGAGTGGAGTAGACCGAGCTGTTGAAATTATTAAGGTACGTTTTAGTTAACATATACACCACAGTCGGGTTTTTTGCTACTTAAATATTAACTTGATTTCAAAATGTTTTACTACTGCTAATATTCCTATGATTTCAATATATATTTTCTTATAATTATTTTAATGTTTTCATCTTCTTTGATATATGAAACATCGGAAATTCTTATTTAAAAATTATTTGTGAACAACAGCATTTTGTAATTAATCAATAGCATTTGCATTTCCTTTCTAATATTCCTCTCTATCCCAAACATATATTTGATTACAAATATGAATGTTTTTGTATTAACGGTTATCTTAGATACGAGAAAAAGGAAAGCCAAGGCATATTTAAAATTTTGTGGAGCTGATGATTTTTAAAAAAGAATGGAGACATATGTAAAAAACTAAAAGACATAAGAAAAAGATTAATGAAACATGTCCATCTTGACATTGCCAAACCAGAAAGCAGTTAAGTGTGCTTTTCTTAAAAAAGTATTTGTGAATTAATGTTGTTTGATATTATTTTTATTTTCTGTTTTTTATTTTTAAATTAAAGTATTAGTGAATTAATGTTGTCTGTATTTTAGTTATTGCTTCCTGCTCCTCCTGCAACTGTTGGTTCAACTGAAGCTGCCATTTAATCTTCGAATTAATATTTGGTAGTGATATTGACAAAGTTTTTATATTTGGTTCAACTTAATTAATATTTGGTGCTACTCCTATAATCTTACATATGTTGTAGGTACTAACGACCACCTGAATTAATATTTGGTGCAAATACATCTGCTGGCTATGTTTTGGTTGAAATATTGCTTGGGCAGGTACATGTTTCGTTGCTTTTTTTTTTTTTTTTTTGCTTATTTATATTCATTTTCCCTTTAAATTACTTAACAAATACTATTTTTCTGACTGCAGCCTCTGTTTCTTGGTGAGAGTGGAGTAGGCCAGCTTGTTTAAATTATTAAGGTACGTTTTAGTTCAAAATTTTGATAAATAACAGTTATATCATGATGATTTTGGAAAAATTAATCTTTTTGGGCTCCAATTTTGTATAAATTTAATTGCTGATTTTCCTTTAAATTTGCCATGTTTGCCAGTTTGCTATGTTCATTTTTAATTAAATTTTATTACTATGTACTTTTTTAAAAATTAGTTGTGAACAATATAATATATAGTTTTGAAATGAAATAATGAAGCAAAACAGAATTTGGATGCCATAGAAATCATTTCATTGGATGAATAATCTTCTTTGCCAATTTAGTCATTTAAATATATACAACGATGGTGGTAGTTTGGATGATTGAGAGGACTTTGTAATGACCTTATTTTGATTTTATTTTTTAGCTTGTTTGTCCATTAAAATTATAATAATAGCAGACTTTTTCTCCAACCTTATTTTAAATATTTTATTTTATTTTTACTAAAGGAATCTAAATATAAATATAATGGATGAGTACTCATATCACATGTCCTGCCATCACCATTGCCGTTAATTACAGCATCAGCTACTGCATATGATTCTAAGGACCCAAATATAATAAATAATTAAATTACATAATTATATAACCCCTGTTTAAATCTTCTTCTATTTCTCAATTAATTAATTTCTAAAATCTCATTTTAAATGTGTAAATAATATTAACATTTGGTTAAGTTGGTCCAAAATATACAAATATTTATATGTTTTCCTTCTTCTTGTTCTTCTTTTTTTATTTTTTGCTATTTTAATCACGAAAAAAAAATTTTGTTTTCTTTTACATAATTAAATAAATTGTATTTAAAGTTTTATTTTAAATATTTTATTTTATTTTAATCACGAAAAAATATTTTCAATAATTTATTTTATTTTAACATTACTAAATTAAATTAAATTAAATTGTATTTTAACATTGCTTTAACAATCTATCTCCTTTTCTTCCCCACAATTTCCTTTTAGTTTAATTTAATCACGAAAAATATTTTATTTTTTATTTTATTTTTAAATTATCTAATTAAATAAAATTATTTTTAAAGTTTCAATTTAAATATTTTATTTTATTTGAATCAAGAAAAATAATTTCAACATTTTAGTTTTATTTTAACATTATTAATTAAATTAAATTGTATTTAAAGTCTTACATAATTTGAAGTTCAAATTTCATAACTTATATAATTTACATAACTTTCATAATACATAACTTACATAATTTAAAGTTTGATTTTCATAACTTCCATAATTTACGTAACTTTCGTAATACATAACTTACATAATTTAAAGTTCAAATTTCATAAGTTACATAATTTACATCACTTACATAATACATAACTTACATAATTTAAAGATCAAATTCCATAACTTACATAATTTACATAACTTACATAATACATAAATATATATCATATCATAACTTTCGTAACTTAATTATACTTATAAATAAACAACTTACCCGTGTAATTTATTGTTAACTTTAGACTTCAAGAACTACGAAATGGATAGGAGTTAGATGAATTTGTCAAGGGCAAGCAACGGCTATCGAAATGGAGTACAAATTTTTTTAAATTTTGCATTTCAAAATGCAAGCCAAGAGAATATGATTCTTTGCCCGTGTAAGAAGTGTGACAATATCAATTGGCATTATCGTGAAGTTGTCTATGAACATCTAATTGTTGGTGGCTTTATTTGGGGTATAAAAAATGGATTTTTCATGGAAAGTGTACAACCTAGTGGAGCCTCTTCAACAATTAATCCAGGTTATCCTCATAGTGCTTACCATCAGTATCTTAGAGAAGATGACATGGAAAGTATGTTGCGTGATGCATTTAATATGCGCAGTGATGGTTTGCAATCATTTCCACCTGACTTGGTTGCATCCGATGATTATAATTTTGGTGGAAATACTTTCACCGAAACGGGAAGAAGTGTACTTGATGAATAGCCAAATGAAGAAGCAGAAAAGTTTTACACGTTACCTGGTGAAATGAATGAAGAACTTTATGAGGGATCAAAATTTTCAAAAATGTCATTCTGTATTCGTCTTTTGCACTTAAAATGTTTGGGAAGGTGGACCGGGAACTCTTTGACAATGCTGTTAGAGTTTTTGAGAGAAATGTTCTTGTTTGCAAAAATCCCACAATCATGCAAAGACATGAAGAAACTGATAAAAAATTTGGGCCTCGGGTACAACAAAATTCATAGTTACCCAAATGACTGCATGTTGTATTGGGGTGATCGAAAAAATCAACAGTCTTGTCATGTTTACGGTAAATCTCGTTGGATGAATAGAAATATAGAAAATGTTAATGAGGATGAATATGAGGCACAGTCAAGAAGGAAGCCGAACAAGATTTTGCAATATTTTTCTCTAATACTAAGGCTTCAAAGGCTTTTCATGTCATCAAAGACAGTCGAGTCTATGACGTGGCATCATGATCAGTGAACCGATGATGGATTATTAAGGCATCCAACAGATTCTTTAGCATGAAATCATTTGACAATAAATTTCTAAGCTTTGCAAGTGATCCTCGGAGTGTGAGGCTTTGGCTAGCATCTGATGGATTTAATCCTTATAAAATCATGAGCACTTCGTACAGTACTTGGCCTGTAGTGCTTGTTCCTTATAATTTGCCTCCATGACTCTGCATGAAGTAATCCTCTTTTATCTTATCTATGATTATCCCTCGTGAGAAATGTCCCGGAAATAATATTGACATTTATTTGTTGCCAGTTATTGAAGAGTTAAAACAATTATGGGCGGGTGTTGAGACATATGATGTATTGAGAAAGGAGAACTTTTACTTATGTGTTGCTTTGTTGTGGACGATTAATGATTTCCCAGCTTATGCCAATTTATCTGGGTGGAGTACCAAAGGACGTTATGCTTGTCCTTGTTGTGCTGCACAAACATGTTTGAAGTGGGTATATAATGGGAAGAAGTTCTCTTATATGGGGCATCATTGGTGGTTAGATGGAAATCATAAATTTAGATTTCAGAGGACTTTACTTGACAGTACTGAAGAGTTCAAAGAAGCTCCTCAGCAGACCCATGGGTTTGAAATCTTGTACATGTTAAAAGATATAGATTTCAGTTACGAAAAGATGAATCAACTATCCAACATGCAAATAAAGAGACGAGCGAGGGATGAATCTGATGATGAATCTGATGAGGAGGATGATCCTAATGAGGTGGACTTATGGAAGAAAAGAAGTATTTTTTTGAGTTGCCTTATTAGGAATATCACATATTATGATAGAATCTTGATGTGATGCATATTGAGAAGAATGTTTGCGAGAACATTATTGGGACAATTTTGAACATCGATGGAAAATCGAAAGACAATCTTCAGAGCCGACTTGATTTAGTTGACATGGGAATTCGGCATGATCTTCATCCCCAAGTACTTTTGACTGGAAAATATCGGTTGCTGCCTCTAATTTTTGCAATGTCGAAGGAAGAGAAAGAAGTGTTCTGCATGGTGTTGAAGGATATAAAGGTCCCAGATGTGTATGCATTAAATATATCTCGATGTGTTAGTCTTAAAGATTGAAGACTATATTTCTTAAAATCACATGATTATCACATCTTGATGCAAGATCTATTTCCAGTTGCTTTACGGTGTTGTATGTCAAAAAAGGTGACGTCCTGTATAATTGAATTGTCCAATATAATGAAAGCTATTTGTGGCAAAGTTTTAAATGTTGAAGAACTTGAGAAAGTACAAGATCAAGCCGTTTTAACTCTGTGCAATTTGGAGAAGATCTTCCCACCTTCTTTCTTCACTATTATGGTGCACTTGGTAATCCATCTCCCTCGTGAAGCAATAATTGGTGGACAGATTTTCTATTGATGGATGTATCCTATAGAAAGGTGTTAATTTATTTCAAAGGCATTTATTCATTTACATCTATACCTATAGTTACAACTTTTGATAATGTTGTATATCGTGTTTAGGTTCCTAAGCAAATTGAAGTCTTATTGTCGTAACAAGCGTTATCCAGAAGAATCAATTGCTGAAGGCTACTTGGTAGAGGAGTGTATAACATTCTGTTCAAGATATTTAGAAGATGTTGAAACAAGATTGAATAGACCAAGTAGAAAGGCCGAGCTCAATGATCCTAACTTGGCTGAAACTTATTTATTTCAAAGTTATGGAGAACTAATCGGTAAAGTTGAAATTACAGAATTAGATGAAAGATCTTGGGTACAAGCACATAGATATGTTTTTTTTTTCACCACGATGCAATTGAACCATTACGCAAGTAAGTTCTAGAATATGATAAATATGATAAATATTCATCTTTTTGATTTGTTTACTTTCTAACCAGTTAAACCTATTTTTAACATAGTGAGTACAAACAAATCTTGAGATCTCGTTCACGCTCATGAAGATTACAACATCAAAAGATTAATAAGTTATTCACAGAATCTTTTCATGAATGGTTAAGCCAAACGGTATGCAACTCAACCTTTTATTAAATAATAATGTTTTCTCCTAACATTTATAATTACTCAATTTACTTTCGATTCAATAGGTTTAGAGTGGGAAGGCCGTTAATGACCAAGTTAAATGGCTTTCCTAAGGTCCAAATCGAGTAGTGAAAAGATATAGTGCCTTCATCATTATTCAAATTTCATACAAAATATAGAGAGAGATTAAGGAGAACTCAAAATTGTGGATTAGTTGTTAATTGTTCAATTACGAGTTATGCTAGTGTTAGGGACAATAATACTGTCGAGGGAAATGTGGAGTATTACGGACTTCTTATCAACATTATTGAGTTGGATTACTATGGAAAATGGAAAGTTGTCTTATTTCGAGGTGTTTGGGCTGATGTGAATACTACTCGCGGGATAAAAAACGATCAATTTGGGTTTATAATGGTGAATTTCTCTCGATTGATTCACACTGGAGAACAATTGATAGATGAACCGTATGCATTTTCTTCTCAAGTGAAACAAGTTTTTTACTCGAAAGATCCAACTGATGAGGGTTGGTACGTTGTACTCCGAAACACCCCTAGAGACTTGTTTGACATGGGCAATGGAAATAGAGATGACATTGTCGAAAGATTAGAAACTTTGTCTTTTCCAGAACAAAACTTAGATGAAAATATCCCTAGCACTAATACACAATTTCAATGGGTTCGACAGGATGTGGATGAAGATATTTAAGAATTATAATGTAGTATGATTTTACGATTCTTTAATTAAATGTAATATTATAATTTTAATCTTGCTCATGTTATATAATTTAACTATTTTATATGTACTTTGTTACTAAAATTTCAATCATTTTATGTGTATTGCACGAAAAATGCGTAGAAGAAGATTACGACGTTTAAATATTGTCCAGAATACTCCAAATTCGAAAGATGGAAATAGTGAACAGCAGACAGTTATCGGATCTTCAAATGTTCTGGAGACACTTGACGAGCCTATAGAATTTCAAAGTAATGTTAAGTTTATTTTACATGGGTGTTGACATTTATTATTGATTTATTTTTCAATTTTAATATAATAATTTATCATTTTTCAGCTGAAAGTGGTTGGACGCGCAGAGGTCGAGGACGTACGTTGCTTAAAGATTTATACGACTTAAATAATGTCGAGCGTGTCAAAGTACATAGAAATAGTCATGGTCAGCCTGTTGGATCTGAAGCTCGATTTTTAGCAAGCTATTTGGGCATTGTAGCACGAAATGGCAATATGTTGCCCATCAACTACGAATCATGGCATCACATGCCTGATAGCAACAAAAATCAAGCTCTCGATAATATTAAGGTAACAAACGTGAATGTAATTTATAATACTTTGGTTTAAGATTCATTTATATTTACTTTTTAAACTTGTGTTTTTTTAGGGGAGATTTTCTTTAAAGGTTTCGGATGACTATATTAAAAAGATATTGGGTAAAAAATAGAGAGACCATAAAAGCACTTTGAAAAAAGAATATTTTAAAAAAGACATAAGCCTCGAAGAAAAATTACGAAATGTCCCGCCGGGAATGCTGAAGTACCAATGGGAAGATGCAGTTAGATTTTGGAATTAAAAAAAAAGAGAGGTATTACGTACTTCCAAACTCTTATAAATTTTTCAGTTTATAGTATTTACTATATACATAATAATAATTTCATTATGTAGGATCGTGAGCGAGTTGGAACAAGCAGTAGATAGAAACAAAAATTTAAGCACACGGCAGGGTCAAGAAGTTTTGCTTGTGTAGCTGAGGCTGAGGTATTATGAATTTATTAATTCTGTCAAATATTAATGACTTTTTACTATTAAATAATATTTTTACTATTATATTGTAGGAAGTCTCATCTGGTCAAAAAGTTGGACGCCTTCAGCTTTTTGACATTACGCATAGGAAGAAAGATGGATCTCCGATGACATCATAAGCTGGAGAAATTATGGTATATTTACTTAATAAAATTTTATTTATTATAAATATTTATAATGTTTAATTATAATAGTTTAACTCATCGTTAGTAGTTTTAAATAATGTTAAGTTATGTTGCATTCCTTTTTATTATATATTTCGTTTCTAACTCTTTGATTAGTTTATTAGGAGAAACTAAAAGATAAGAAGGCAGAATATGAAGCACTTGCTTCAACTGATAGCTCTATTAATTTGGAGGACATTGATAACAGAATTATTAATGAAGTTTTGGGTCCTGAAAAGTATGGTCGGGTTTGATTTCAAGGATCTGGTGTTACCCCGACACAATATTTTAGATCTAGCTCCCAGCAATACATGCCTTCCGGAAGTCAAGCTCAAGCTGAAGTTCAGAGGTTAAGAGACCAGATAGCTCAGATGCAAGCTAGCACAGTTGAGCAAATTGTTGACATTAAAAGAAAATATGAAGAACTCTAGCAACAACTTACAACGGATACAGCAACGAGGGAGGCAGAGGCAATAGCGAGGGAGGCAGAGGCAGCAGCGATGGCAGTAGAGTAGAGTAGAAAGTATGATGAGCTCTAACTACAGCTTCAGCAGATGATGAAGATGTTTCAGCAGTAGCAAAAGCCGCCATTTTAAACATTTGTTTATCGTTGTAAGAATATTTTTAACATTGTCACATTTAACATTATTGTAAGAATATTTTTTAGTTATACTTTATTTAGTAATTTACATCATATATATCTTTCATTGAATTTGAAGTATCATTTAGAATTAATGTTCTTGGTTGGATTTTTATGCTACATTTGCTGTTATTGGTTGGATTTTAATGCAGGAAGGGTTGGATATTGGCCAAAAAGGCTATAGCAAATCTGTAAAAATTAGCGGCGTTTGTAGAAAAAGCGCCACTAAAAGTCATGCATTTAGCGGCATTTGTAGAAAAAAGCATTGCTAAAAGTCATGACCTTTAGTGGCGTTTGTAGAAACAGCGCCGCTAAAAGTCGTGTCCTTTAGCGGCGTTTGTAGAAAAAGCACTGCTAAAAGTCTATTTTGCTGTAGTGTTTAAAGATTGTTGAAATAGAGAGATGCAATAATTTTAAATATATCTTCCAAATATTTGTTGCTAATAGCCTTGGGAAATTGCATACTTTGAAGATAAAGAGCTGCTCACAATTGGAAGAAATAATCCAACACTCACAAGTGCCGAACATAAGACTCCAAAGTCTAAAGGAAGTAAAAGTTGAAAAATGCGATAATTTAAAGTATCTCTTTCGTCTTTCTGTTGATAATGGTATTGGACAATTGCATACTTTGGAGATAAAGAGTTGCTCGCAATTGGAAGACATAATCCAAGGCCCACAAGTGCCATGCGTAAGCCTCTAAAGTTTATGGGAAGTAAAAGTTGAAAAATGCGATAATTTAAAGTATCTTTTTCCATTGTCTGTTGCTAATAGTCTTGGACAATTGCATACTTTGAAGATAAAGAGTTGCTTTCAATTGGAAAACATAATCCAAGACTCACAAGTGGCATACATAAGCCTCCAAAGTTTAAGGAAAGTAAAGGTTGAAAAATGTGATAATTTAAAATATCTCTTTGCACTAAGTGCTACTAATACCCTTGAGCAATTTCATACTTTGAAAATAAAGAGTTGCTCGCAATTGGAAGATGTAATCCAAGGCCCACAAGTGCCATACATATGTCTACTCCAAAGTCTAGGGAAAGTATGTGTATCTCATTGCAATAACTTGACATCTCTTTTCCTTATTGTCCTATGGTGAAAGATTGAGAAATTTGATTGTGCTTTTCATTTCAGGTTTCATTATTTGATTTACCTCAATTGAAAGGAAAAGATGTGAACGACATTATGCTCACACAATTGTCTTTGCGGAAGTTAGAAGTGAACAATTGTCTTTAATTGACACTTTTTATTATTTCGACTGAGATACAAGTAAGATTTATTTTTGTTATATATTATTTATTAAATTATTTCTTTTTTTCTTTAATAATTCGTTGTCTAAAATCAGCAAACCATTGTATGGTTGTTTAAATGATAAATTTTATTTTATAATTTTAAATGATAAATTTTATTTTATTTTATTTTAAAAAAGATAGCTTTTTACATAGGTGGTTTTTTTAAAATATATATTAAAAATAAAATGCATAAATAAGGTAATAATATTATTAATTAATTTATAAAAAAATGAGTTTAAATAAATTCCCATTGAGTTGTTAGACCTGTCAAATAATTTATATATGTTTAGATTATGTGATATTATTTATGTCTTTTTTTTACCATATTTTTGGAGTATATCTTGATTTAAGGCAAAGTTTTGTTAAAATAAAATTTATATAAGGAAATTAATTAATAAAATGATAAGTTGTTAACATCTTTGAACATTTGAAATTGAAAATTGATGATATGTTTATAGGAATTGGTGCTCGGGAGGATGACATTTAAGCAATTGAGCAATATATGTAAATATGAGGCACTGGAGCAGAATCAAATGTCATCACATCATCCCCTCCCTATTTGCTTCCCAAATCTGACTATAATTATTATCTTGGAATGTGAAAGTTTGAAATCTCCATTTCCAATTACTGTTGCTCATGGTGCCCTAAAATGCTAAATGCGCCTAATTTACAAATTCTAAAGATAGAGAGGTGCTTTGGATTGGAAGAAATAATTCAAGACCTTCAAATATCAATCATAAGCTTTCAATGCTTGAGAGAAGTACAAGTTACAGAATGCAATAATTTGAAATATCTTTTCCCAATGTCTGCTTCTAATAACCTTGGGCAATTGCAAACTCTAAATATGGAGAGGTGCTTTGGATTGAAAGAAATATTCCAAGACCCACAAGTATCAAACATAAGCTTTCAATGCCTAAGGGAAGTACAAGTTACAGGCTGCAATAATTTGAAATATCTCTTCCCAATGTGTGTTTTTGATAGTCTTGGACAATTGCAGACTCTAAAGATAGAGAGGTGTTCCAATTGCAGACCAAAAGTGTCAATCTCAATGGCTCAAGGTCTGTCGCTATTGAATGAAGTTGAGTTGGTTAATTTGCCTCAATTGAAAGGATGGAATAGAAATGACATTGTGCTTGCATCACCATCTTTGCACAAGTTAAAAGTGACGGGTTGTCCTCAATTGACACATTTTATCATTTCAACTAATATACAAGTAAGACCTTCTTATATATATATATATTATTTAATTTTTCACCTTTTTGATAATTTGTTGTCTAGAATAAGTAAATGCTTGTAAGACTCTTTAAAAGATAGTTTTCATTTTAGAATTTTGGTTTAAAAATATATACACTTTGAAATTGATGATTGATGATATGTTCATAGGTATTGGAGTTCTCGGAGATGACAGAAAAGAAGCAAATAAGCAACGTGATTGTAACACCCCCAACCCGGCCTAGAAGTCTAGACCGAATTTGGAACGCTACATTGATCACCAAGGTGATCGAGAGATAGCTTAAAAAAATAGTCACTTTATTACCATTACGTTATTAATCAAAAACTGAAGTCAACCTGAAACTAGTACCATAGTGTTTACAAATCCTTATAGTTCAAATTAATCGAGTAGCAAATTAAAAACTGAAATGAAAATAAAAGTTTAAATCCTCTAAGCCTGTTTGAGACCTCCACGTACTGAGTCCAACGTCCAGAATCCAAAACTGTACCTGAAAAGGGAAACAAGAGAGGGGGCAAGCTACTCGAGCTCAATGTAAGATCAAACCAATTAAACTAAAAGCAGTTTAGAATTAGAACACACTTACAAACCGACTTAACCAAAACAAACCATATGTAACTTTGCAGTCATATGGCTTTATCAAACACAGAAACGGTAGTTCTAAATAATCATTGGCTGGGCCTAAGCCCTTTCCAGAATCAGTATTGTCTCAGTTTGGGCCTTAGCCCAACTCAGTTCAATATCAATCAAATCTATAGATCACAATTAGGCACGTGTGTCTTCCAGACGAATAGTCAAATACATTCAGTCACACACATGTATAGTCAACCAGACCAACCAGACATTTTAGTCAAACAGTTCAGTCACATTCAGTCTAACTAACACATTCAGTCAAACAGATTCAGTCAGATGTATATGAGTGTGAATGAATTATAAAACAAATCCACCCAACCAGGCAACACACCATCTCCGTCTAACCCTACACATCATGTGGGGATTTAATCGACCCACCCATCCCTGCACTCCAAATAGGGCCTCGAAAAGCCCATCCAACCTTATACCCCCTGTGGGGATTGCTCAGCAATGATAATCATCAGTATTGTCCTCGACCCTCAGGGAATTGGTATCGCCCTTAACCCTCTGGGAATTGGGGCTAATAGTGTTCAGATCAACTGTCAATCTCATATATTACACAGCAAAGCTAGCATATAAGGTGTACCGTGCAATGCGATAAACCGTAGTTCAACGTGTAGTATGTACTGCTAGATCAGATAATGGTACGTAGCGTAGCTAACGTACATGTGGTACAGTGCAATGCGATAAATCGCTATACCGATGGGTTTACAGTAAAACTGCTAGATCAGATAATAATACACAGCGATGCTGAAGTATATGTTGTACAGTGCAGTGCAGAAATCCATAGTATAGTTAACTCATCCACGACCCTCTGGGTATTAGGACTACATTACGCAGTTAAACTGCCAGATCATAAATCTCCCTTCTCTTCAAAATTCCAACACAAAACATTTTAATTATATGCAGATGTGTGTATGCAAATTTATAAGTGTGACTACACCAAATTAGAATTTCAGTCTCAATCAGCTAATCAGAAGCAGACACTCACATTCAATGAGTCAGACAAACTCAGATATGTTCCATATACATACACAGATAACATGCTAATAGAAGTTAGAACGGAGTCAAGATCACCCTTACTAAAGCTTAGCTAAGGGTTTGAAATACACAGATTCACAAATTTACTTAAACTGACCTAAAGTTAAAGTTTGGCGAGATAGGGCCACACGCCCATGTGCTCCGGCCGTGTGGAGCAGTCCAGGCTGTGTAGGGGTCCAAACGCCCGTGTGAAGGGTAGCACACGGCCGTGTGACAGAGGCACACGCCCGTGTGAGGCAAAGATACGACCGTGTGGACAAGCCATGTAACTCACTGTCTAATTCCTCTAAATTCAAGTGCAGGGCAGACACGGCCGTGTGAAGGTGTCACATGCCCGTGCGGCCACTAGACACAGTCGTGTGTTTCGAAACACACGCCCGTATGGGATCCCTAAATTCCCAAAACGGTCACACGGCCGTGTGATCCCCAAAACTCTGAATCCCTAATTCTCAAATCCATACGCCTGTGCACCCAAGGGACAAGGTCATGTGAATTCTAACAAATTCCCCAAATTAGCCACACGGTCAACTGGCCGGAAACCCTAGTTCCCAAATCCACATGGGCGTGTGCCGTGAGGCAACCACGGAACCTCTCCGAAACAGCCCCAAAAACATCGTTTAAGCCACGGTAACATTCCTTAACTATCATCCTATCAAAGTACATCAGAAAGGGGAGTTTTCCCTTCACTTTCAATAACTAAAAACCCAAAACAAGTGAGTTAGCATCGAGTCAAGAAAAATCGAATAGAGTGTTTGCAACATCAATAAATAGATAAAACAACGTAGTTACAGTGTTCGATCCCACACCTGTTTGTCGATGAAAAAGACGATGGTGGAGGAGCGATAATCCTAGTGTCTGCAGATAAAACTGTTTTTGAGAAAAATATGTCATAAAGCAAAAGAAGAACAGAGGAGCCAAAAAGAAAGACACGTCCAATAGAAAATAAAATAAAATAATATATAAAAAATATAAAAGCATTCAAAATAAAAATAAAAATAACAAATGAATACTAAAATAACTCCCTAAAAATTTGAGCCAAGAATCAAACTCAGGTCCTCAAGCATAACAACTCTCCACTTAACCACCAGATCAATAGATCCATTCTTAACACTAAGATGCACAGCTAAATTCCTAAGTGCAACCTTCTCACTATCCCTATCCTTAAAACCCAAAACTTTTAGGCCCAAAATTTGAGGCGTTACAGTGATAGTCCCTGAAATGAGAGGAGGAACATCAACTAGTATGGGATATTTAACAGTTTCCAATTTTGAAGAGCTGTTTGAATATTTTGGATATAATCTTTCAAGTCTAAAGATCTTAAACTTGTCCAAACTAATTGAATTGCGAGTGATATGTAGTGGTCCCATCCAAGTTGGAAACTATCAAAATCTCACTGAATTGGATGTCAAAGATTGCAAAAGGTTAAGATACATCTTCCTACTTACCATGGCACGAAATTTGCCACAATTGTGGAGGTTGGATATATCTGACTGTGAGGAATTGGAGCAAATTATCGAGAAGGATCAAACTTCATCACAACATCATCTCCAAGCTGTTTGCTTTCCTAATCTGATTTGGATTACAATCAGGAACTGTGAAAATTTGAAATGTCTCTTTCCAATTACTCTGCTCATGGCGGCCTTCAGAAACTAGAAAATATAATCCTTGGAAGGGTTTCCAAATTAGAACAGGTGTTTGAAGGAGATGAGCCAAATGTGAGTAAGGACGAAGAGAAAGTGATACACCTACCTCGATTAACCGACTTACAGCTTGATGGGCTACCAAACCTCGTGAGCTTCGGCCCTGTGAGTTATCATTTTGTTTTCCAATCTTTGTTGATTTTGCGTGTAGTAGATTGTCCCAACATAACCACAAGATTTAGTTTTGATTCAGAGAAATCAGTGCATGCCAAACACAGGTACACTACTCTTCCAAACTCAATAATAAGGTTTAAAACAAATTTGATTTCTGTTGGCTGACAATATTTTCAGTTTTGGAAAAGTGTCTTTGCTTTCTTCATCATCAATCATCAGAAGCAAACAGTAATAAATCAAGGTTTAATTTGTTTTGCAGGCATGCCAATTAGTTGATGAAATAATAGTGGAGGAATCTGCTACAGCTCAAGGAACTAGATGGCCAATTGGTAGTGATATACATCGGTTGAAACATATTTAAAGATGGTGGAATGAATGAGTCACTGCTCTAGTAGAGCTTTCTGAATAGGAAAATGAATGGAGCAGTAAATGAAGTCAGTTCTATTTAAGGAGTTAATTTCAAAACTCCTCATTGTGGATGTTTAAATTGAATGCCATTTTTTGGTTATTAGATACATACCACCTACTTTTTCTTTTTATTGTGAGAGAAGACAAATTTATTGAGCTGTAAGAAAAGAACAAAGTGAAGCATATGTGAATTCAGCTAATTGATCTGAAATTTATTGAGCTGTAAGAAAAGAACAAATTGAAGCATATGTCTTACCCTTCAGCACATGAATAATATATGCTTGTCTAGGAATAAATATCAACTTTATTAAAAGCAGTACAAAAGTGGTAGCAATATATTCTGGCATAAGCATTCAATTGAATGTCATTTCTTTCTTACTAGATGAATTCCAACTGCTCTTAAATTATTATACTTTATTTAAATAAGTCTTTAAATTATTTTTGTAGTTAAATAAACTCTTGTTTTATAATTTTAATTTATGAAAGTCCTTAACTTTAATATTAAAATAAAATTATAAAATTTAAGCTAATTTACATTTTATGCAAAGGTGAATTCGGAGGGAATAGTTTAAATATATATGAACTTTCCATCCCACCGATAGCCATTGTCTTTGCAAAACAATTGCCCCCACCCCACTAACCCAATGTTGGATGGGACCTCAGCAACTTCCGTAAACTCCAGGGGCGTGTTAGGGGTTTCCGTGTTTTTTAAAATGGAGAATTTTCTATTTAATTCTTTTAAAATTTTTAAAATTTAAAATTAGTAAAAATAAAATTATATTTTGTTATTTTTAAATAATAAGATTTTGATTTAATCTTTTAAAATTTATAAAAATACAGACTATTCAAATGATAAAATTATATTTTTATTATTGTAAAAATTATAATTTAATTTCAACCCTCTAAAGAATTTTTTGAATATACCCGTCATAAAATCACTTGTCGATCTGTGCAAGCTTCTCAATTTTGTTTATAAAATAGACACAATTGCAGTAGGAGATAGCTTCTCAATTTTCAAGAATAAAACTATTGAGACCATGAATGAGAATTCTGTAACTTGGCTTTTTAAAAGTGATGCATTAATTATATATTATATATATTAACTAATAACTAAATAATAATAGTTAGTATATTTTGAACTTTTATTAAAGCTCAATTTAGATGTCCAAATCTATAATTTCAACATTAGAATTTTTGAACTGAGATGTGTTCGGTTCATTTATATTCACGAATAAACTCTTTTATTGATTTGTTTATAAACTCATTTATTGAATCATTTATTTATTAATGATATTTTTTTAAAAAAATATAGAGTTGAAAATAAACAAAACATTCGATGAACATGTTTGTGTATATGTGTGTGTATTTATTTATTGTTTGTTTGTTTGCTTGCTTGTTTATGATTTATTAATATTGTTCGTTAACACGTTCAATTATATGCTAACAAACATGTTTGTTTAATGTTTGTGAATATATTTGATTAAATTAAATGAACGTGTTCGTGAACACTAGACAAATGTACATGAACACACATAATTTTAAATAAATGAACATAAACAAAAATTTAAAATTCTTAACGAACACAAATTACAAACTTAAAATAAACAAACTGACATGAATTTATTTGTTCAAACACAGTTCATTTACAGCTCTAATTGGAAACAGTTTCCAGTGAAAAAAATCAATTATTGAAATTTGAAGGAAAATATGAGAGGATAGATTTAATATTTCCCAAAGACTTTCACTTTTTTTTTCAAAAAGGAAAAAGGATGGGGACATTTTGTGAAAAAGGAAAAAGAATGGGGTGATTGGCAAATCAATCAGCACCAACTTGTTGCAAAGGAAGATTCCCCTTTTCTTTCCAATCCACTAAAACAAATACTCATATAATAGTTTAGATCCAATATTGTCAATACTCTCATAATTGAAGCACCAAATACGCAATTACTGAAACTTCAAGGAAAATGTGAGAGCATACATTTATTATTTTTTAATGGGTTATATCAATTAAGTTTTTCTATTATTAAAACCATTAATTTAATGGTAAAAATATCTCTTCAGTCTTCCTCAATTTTGAAATTAAACAAATACGCAATTATTGAAACTTCAAGGAAAATGTGAGAGCATACATTTATTATTTTTTAATGGGTTATATCAATTAAGTTTTTCTATTACTAAACCGTTAATTTAATGGTAAAAATATCTCTTTCGTCTTCCTCAATTTTGAAATTAAACAAATTAATCCCTATAAAAATTGGAGCAATTTAATCCCTGCCAATTTTAAAAATAAGCTACTAAGTCACAATGTTAATGTCTTTCGTCAACTATGCATAACTTTTATTGGTATAATAACAAATTTAGCCCTCGATGTTTATGTATTTTGTTAAAAATTCAACAAATTTAGTCTCAAAATTTACAAAAATATTGCGAGCTAAATTTGTTAAATCATGATCAAATTGATAGTATGTGTAAATTAGATGAGCTAAATTTATTATTATACTGGTCAAAATTATGTAAAATTGATGGAAAACATTAATGCTGTGATTAATTATTTTTAGCTACTCACTTTCGAAATTGACAAAACTAAATTGCTCTGACTTTTTTTAAAGGGACCAATTAGCTCAATATCAAAATGGAGAAGGACTAGAGAGGTCATTTCATCCAATTTAATCATTAAATGGCATGTTACATATAATGTGACATAATTTAAAATGAAATTTTTACAAATGAATATTATAGTTGTCGTTCATTTTTTTTTAATTTCAGTTTTACTTCATATTTGTTTTTAATTTTGAAAGTAATGCAACATGATTCTATTTCTTCAAAATTTTCATTTTAAATTTAGCAACATAAGATTTGATGTGCCATTTAACGATTGTAATAACAAAAGGACCCGATTGATATAGTATCAATAATTTAAGGATGTATTTAGAATAATTTGAAGTTTGGGGACTAATGTAAAATGATGGTAATAGTTGAGGGATGCTTTCAGATGGTGCTAATTATTAAGTCTGCTTGAGGACAAAGTGAAAAAGTGGAAAGCCGAGTAAAAAGATGACCCAATATTGCAGTAATCTCATAACACAAACCCTTTGGCTAGTAAATCAAGAAAACCCAGTTTGTTGAATTTTCCAGGCAGATCAATTTCTTTGTGAAGGTTTCTCCTTATTTTAGTTCAACCTTGATTTCTATTTCTATTTTGTTTTTGTTTTTTTATTTCCCTTTCCTTAAACAAAAAAAAATATCTTCTAAGTTCTTTTGCTCAAAAAAAGAAAGAAAAAAAACCCAACCTTCAAATCCCTTTTGATTGATTTGAAGTAGTCAACCTTCAAATCTATTTATATTTGTGTTTATATATATAAATTAAACTTGTTATATATTTTTTTGATCTCATCTCTTTATGTTCTTGAAGCAAATCAGAGCTAAAAGACTGTTCGGATTTTTTATTTTGACGATCAAAGTCTTGGAGTTACAACTTCATATTGAAGTGGTAAGTGGATATGTTTCCATCATTGTTATAACTAATTATCTGTCCCTTTTTTATTTTTAATTATATCACACTACACACATGTATATGAACGTTGGATCAAATTGAGTCGAAAAATTTCAAATTAATCAAGTTCTATTTTATCATCTTAATTCGATTTGAAATATTTTCGAATTGAGTCAAGTGAAATAAAATTCAAATCAAGTAAAATTATTAGAGTTAAATTAAAAAAATTAAACATATCAAATTAAAATATTGTTACTGTATAACTAATTACATGTTAAACCACTTAAATTTGAAACCTTATATATTTGAAAACTTTTTAAAGCAAAATAAATAAACTTCAATCATTAATTAACTTATTTAGGTCACAAAATTATCATTTTAGAAATTTTTTTAAAATTATTATAAAATTTGGAAATTTTATAAATATTTTAAAATTTTGAAAATTATTTTAATTCTTTTGTAATTTTTTTTGAAAAAAGTCAATTTGCTCATTTTCAAAATTGATAGGGATTAAAGATATATTTACACCAATCTATTATTCGAATTGTAAAATTCAAATCAATTTAATTAACTTAAAATTTAATTTTTTTGAATCGAATTAGGTTTTACTCACTCTTAATTTTATAAATTTAAATGAATTGACAAAAATAAAACAAACAAAATAAAAATAAAAGCTATAAAGTTCATTTCATTAAATAAAATAGAGAAACCAATTCTGTATGGTCTATATCTACTAGATTTTATCACAAACGGAAATATTTTATGTTAAAAATATATTTATAAAATTATTTCAATTGGTTTTGTGTTCGATCCTTAAGTACTATTTTTAAGTTTATTTATTTAAATATTAAATAAAAGTATGAAAAGATGAAAATATTCTTATATTAATATTAAAATAATATTAATTATTTTTTAAAGTAAATATTTTTTAATTATTTTACGATCGAGTTAAGTGTTTAATTGACTCATGACATTAACCTAACCAAACACGTTATATATAATATATAATATATATAATCTATCATCTATAATCTATATATATGACAGCAAGTCATGGTGTCACTCTCAACTCAATAAACCAAATTTAGTAGAGATAAATACTTAACAATTACCATGGGTAGTTTTTAGTTTTAATTTTTTTCAAATTTAAATAAATTAATAAAAAATTACATAGAATTAGTTTAATTAATTTTAAATTTAAATAAATTAATTTTAATCTTTAGAATTATATTTATCTGTGTAATGAAATATATCCTTCCAATTTATAATTGTATATATGATTTTATCAACTAATATGAATTGATAAAATGAAATAGAAACTTCTCAATATCTAAGTCTTGCTTTCCTTTATACTTTTCTACCCAATTCTATACATTACTTGTATTTAAATTTCTAATGTATAAAATTGTTTTTAGTTTGGTATCATATCAATGTGAATGTCTGTATAATATTGTTTTTCTCTAGTTTTTTATTAAGTTTCTAATAATATTCGCATTTTGTGTTATGTTTTCAGCTGGACTAAGTTGGAAGAAAAGCCCATTGATTCTCAGACTTTGAATCCTTCTTCAATTTGAGCTTGTCGAGCATGGGTTGCGGATTTTGTGAGGCTGCTCTTTCTAACACAGTTGGAACACTGGTTGTGGACTGTGTGGTGAAGCCGGTAGAAGTCAACTTGATTATGTCCGTCGCTTTCATGACAATGTTGAAAAGCTCCAAAAGAAAAAGCGTGAACTTGCAGACGCACGAAAGCGTCTACAACATGAGATTGAGGAAGCTAAAAACCAGCTTCTACTAATTGAAGATGATGTGCAGAACTTGCAATCAAGGGCAGACGAAACCCTGTCGGATATGGGAACTTTGGAGGAGGAAATCCAACAGAATAAGACTTGTCTCAATTGGTGTCCTAATTGGATTTGGAGATATCAATTAAGCAAGAAAGCAATGAAGAAAACTCAGGATATCTCTGAGCTTCTGGAAAAATGTGGTCGGCTTGGACCAGTCGGTTACAGTGATCCTACTGCCCTTCCCACTATAGACTTCCTATGTTCTAAGGAATTTGTGGTTTCGGAATCTTCGAAGGCTGCTTTCACTCAAATCATTGAAGCCTTAAAAGATGAGAATATCAACATGATTGGGTTGTGGGGGATGGGAGGGGTGGGCAAGACCACCCTTGCTTGTGAAGTTGGAAGCCTAGCTAAAAAGCTGAATTTGGTTGATAAAAACTGAATTCGTTTGATAAAGTTGTGATTACCACTGTGTCTCAAAAGCCTAATTTTGAGAGAATTCAAGATCAACCATAAGCTTCCAAAAGCCTAATTTTGAGAGAATTCAAGATCAACCATAAGCTTCCAATGTCTAAGGGAAGTACAAGTCACAGAATGCAATAATTTGAGATTTCTCTTCTCAATGTGTGTTGCTAATAGTTTTGGGCAATTGCAAAATTTGAAGATAGAGAGCTGTTCCCAATTGCAAGATATAATCCAAGGACCAGAAGTGTTAATCTCAATGTCTCAAGGTCTTGCACGATTAAATGAAGTTCAATTGATTAATTTGCCTCAATTGAAAGGAAGGGATAGAAACGACATCGTGCTGACATTGCCATTTTTACACTTGTTAAAAGTAAGAGATTGTCCTCAATTGACACCTTTTATCGTTCCAACTACTATACAAGTAAGACATTCTTATATATATTATTTATTAAAATTTTCACCTTTTGATTTTTTTGTAAAAAATAAATGCTTGTATAACTCTAAAAAATAGTTTTCATTGTAGAATTTTGGTCGAAAAACTAATCTAAATAAACCTTTTAAGTAGTTTAGTTAATTACAATACCAATTAGTAACATAAATAACATTTCAACTGAATATTTTATAATCTATATGAGAAATATATATATATATATATATATATATTGCAAACACTATCTAGTACTACGTAATATTATTTATGTTGTGTTTTTGCAACATATTTTTGGATTATTTTTTTTTTTGTAATTTATGATTATTTGAGTTGAGCAGTAAACTTTTTAAAAGTTTGAATTCTTTTTGAAAAAGAAATCTTTTACTTATTCTTAAAGGAGAGAATCTAATTTTGAACATTAGTGTTCAAACTTAAAGAATCTATTCAGTAAAATAAATTAAACCTTAATTTTAATAAAAGAAATTGTTAAAATAAAAGTTCCATAAGAAAATGAATTAATAAAATGATAGGTGTGTAGTGAATGGCTTTCATCACTTTGAAATTGACGATTGATGATACATTTATAGGAATTGGAGTTCTCGGAGATGACAGAAAAGAAGCAAATAAGCAACGTGACAGTCCCTGAAAGGAGAGGAGGGACATCAACATGTACGGAATATTTAACAATTTCCAATTTTGAAGAGTTATTTGAATATCCTGGATATAATCTTTCAAGTCTGAGGGTCCTACGCTTGCACAAACTAACTGAATTGCGGGTGATATGAAGTGGTCCCATCCAAGTTGAATACTTTCAAAATCTCACTCAATTGGAAGTCCACAATTGCAGGAGGTTAAGGTACCATCGCTCGAAATTTCCCACAATTGTGCAGTTTGAATATATATGAGTGTGAGGAATTGGAGCAAATAATTGAGAAGGATCAAACTCAATCACAACAGCATCTCCAACCTATTTGCTTCCCTAATTTAGATATGATTACAATAAGGAAGTGTGAAAACTTGAAATGTCTCTTCCCGATTACTCTTGCTCATGGTGACATTCCAGAACTATATCGATTAGAGCTTGAAAATATCACCCAATTAGAGCAGGTGTTTGGAGGAGAAGATATGGGTGAGGACGAAGAGAAAGTGATACACCTACCTCAATTAAGCAACTTAGTGCTTAGTAAGCTACCAAACCTCGTGAGCTTCAGCCCTGCGGGTTATCATTTTGTTTTCCCATCTTTAGTGAAGTTAGAAGTAACATATTGTCCCGACATAACCACAAGATTTAGTGTTGATTCAGAGAATTCAGTGCATGCCAAAACACAGGTACACTACTCTTCCAAACTCAACAATAAGCTTTAAAACAGAAATCCATCCATTCAATTATTTTCTCATGTAGTCTTCCAAACTCTTTATTTACTAAGCTTTAATTTCTATGCATTAACACAATATTTTTATCTTGGCTGTCTAAGAGATTCTTTTTTTTATGCTTTAAATGACTAAACGAAATTGCATCAACTATAGTTGGTTTCTGCTGGCTGTCAATATTTCTTTCTAGATATCCTTGTTGCATTATTAATTTCGATTCACAGTTCTTGTTCTTAATATGTCATCCTTTTGTCCAATTTTGGAAAACTGGCTTTGCTTTCTTCATCAAAGGTTTAATTTGGTTTGCAGGCAAGCCAATCAGTTGATGAAATTATAGTAGAAGAATCTACTACAGCTCAAGAAACTGCATGGCCAATTGGTAGTGATATAAACTGGAGGAGCGAAGGGGGAGTTGAATGTTCAATCCAATGATTAAAAACATTGATTGAAGAAAAAAAAAGAACCTGAAAACTTTAGGACAATAATCTTTCCATTCAAACCCAGTAACTGATCCTGAAGGGAGATTAAGACACTACTGCCTAGAATTGTTCGAAGGTGGAAACTACAACAACATGCAAGCTATCATGCAGCCATACAGGTGTATGTATGTTATCCGGGTGAAATACAGAGCATATAAGTATATCGTATTTTGTCTGAGTTAAGTATGTTTTGTGTAACTACCGACCTATATCTGATTTGACAGAAACTTTTTGACTAGATAAAGTTAGTCAAGTACTTACCAGTTATAGACAGGTCCTAGGTTATCATTAAGTTGCATTTAATGTTTGTTCACTTGCACAAGTTATTTTTATTGTTTTTTCAAATGTATTTGCAATATATGTATACATCACATTGAAAAATCAAGTAACGAGAGTATTCATTTTTGTTCTCTCAATTCTTCTCCATCTTTTCCGCTTCTATTTTGATTGTTTTCTCTTGCAACTCTCAAGTCTTTGAATCTCAAATCTCTTTCATTCTTTATCCGGGTTACTTACGTTGTTGCTCTATTTTAAGATAAAGCTTCATACTTCATCCGGGTTACTTGGTTTTGTTTTTCTTCCTATGTGAAAAACTCAACAAATGGTATCAAGAGCCTAAGTCTTTGGGGACCTTGGTTGTGTTTTGTTTGTGAGTGACTTGTGTTTGAGAGAAAAGAAACAGAAGTTGTTTTTTGTTGGTTTGTCTGGTTGCTGTAAGGATGAGTTTCACACCACCACCACCACCTGTGTTTGCTGGAGAAAACTACCACATTTAAGTAGTAAAGATGAAGACATACCTTCAAGCACACGATTTGTGGAACGTGGTTGAAAATGATATTGAACCAGCTCCATTGAGAGCTAATCCAACCATTGCACAGATGAGGCAACATAGTGAAGAATGTGCTAAGAAGCATAAAGCAATGGCTTGCTTGCAAAATGGGGTATCCAATGTGATTTTCACTAGGATAATGGCTTGTGATTCACCTAAGCAAGCATGGGAGAAGCTAAAGGAGGAGTTTATGGGGTCAGACAAGACAAGGCAACAACAATTAATCAACCTTAGGAGAGATTTTGAGAACCTGAAGATGAGAGAGTCAGAGACTATTAAGCAGTACTCTGATAGGATAATAGCCATAATCAACAACATTACGCTCCATGGAGATAATTTCAGTGAGAACAGAGTTGTTGAAAAGGTCATCACCACTCTCTGTGAAAAATTTGAGTAAAAAATCTTATCACTTGAGGGCTCGAGGGACTTATCAATCATCTCATTGTCTAAGTTGGTAAATTCCCTATATGCACTTGAGCAGAGGAGGGCCAATAGGCAAGAAGAGCATCCTGAAGGAGCTTTCCAAGCAAAAGCCAAGGAAGGCTTAGGTTCTAGCCAAAAAGGGAAGAAACCTTGGGTCGATAGAAGGGAGAAACTAATGAGAGATGCAGGGAAGAAGAGGTTTCCACCATGTGCTCACTACAAAAAGACCACACATCTTGATAAAAACTGCTAGTATAGACCAGATGTTCAATGCAAAACCTGTAAACAGTTTGGATATGTTGAGAGGGTGGGCAAAAACAAAGGGAAGTCACAAGCTCAGCAGCAAATGCAAGCTCAAGCTGCTGAGGACCTTCAAGCTCAAGAGGAGCATGTTTTCATAGCCTCCTGCTTTGCAACCTCAAGTAAAGTTAGATGTGATTGGCTAGTGGATAGGGGCTGCACACACCACATGGCAGCTAATGAAAGGCTGTTCAAGGAGCTTGATAGAAGTTTTGCCTCAAAGGTCAGGATTGGTAATGGGGACCTGATTGAAGCCAAAGGCAAGGGCAATATGGTGATCAACACAAAGTTATGTAACAAAGTAATCTTTGATGTGCTTTTTATGCCTAACATAGATCAAAATCTACTTAGTGTTGGCCAGCTTGTAGAAAAGGGGTACTCACTTTTTTTTAAGAATGGCTCTTGCATTGTTGAAGACTCACATGGTTAAGAGTTAATTATAATAGCAATGGCAGATAAGTGCTTCATGCTTGATGTCAATCAACTTGAAAAGAAAGCTTACACCAGCCTTGCTAATAATGCTGGTTTATAGCACTGGAGATTAGGCCATGTTAATTACAAGTCACTTGATCAGTTGCACAAGTTAAACTTGGTTGAAGATATGTTAAAAGTAGAAGCCAAAGATACCGTTTGTGAAGTTTGCCAGCTTGGTAAGCAAGCTAGATTACCTTTTCCAATTGATAAGGGATGGAGAGCTCAAGACAAGCTTGAATTAGTTCACATTGACATTTGTGGACCAATGAAGACTTCTTCTCTAAATGATAGTAGATATTTTGTGCTGCTTATTGATGATTTTAGTAGATTCTGTTGGATCTATTTTTTGAAGTGAAAACCAAAGGTGTTTGAAGCATTTAGCAAGTTCAAAGCTCTAGTTGAGAACCAATCAGGCTGCAAGATTAAAGCTTTGAGATCAGATAATGATGTTGATTACTTGTCAGATAAGTTCTAGAAGTTATGTGAGCAAGCTAGAATTCATCATCAGTTGACAACAGTCTATACTCCTCAGCAAAATCGAGTATGTGAGAGGAAGAACCAAACAGTGCTTGTCATGGCTAGATGCTTACTGTTTGAAAGCAAATTGCCAAGCAAATTTTGGGCTGAAGTAGCAAATACTTCAATGTATCTGCTCAACAAGCTACCTACCACATCTGTCAAGGACAAAACTCCTTTTGAAGCTTGGCATGGACTTAAGCCAACTATTTCACACTTAAAAGTGTTTGGCTGTGTGATAAACGCTAAATTATACATATTTTTACCTCATGTTTAGCCTATATTTTGGATGAATTATTATCAATTTAGTGAGAATTGGTGCTCTTAATCTTTCTTTTTCATGCTTTACACTCAAGAGAGCATAGGGAAGAGAAAAGAATGGAAAATAGACCAAAAATCGGAGAAAATAAGCCAAAATGTGAAAAAGCACGACCCAAGAAGTCACTACATGGCCGTGGCACACGGCCGTGCCACACGAAGATCACACGGTCTAGCCTTGACAAGCACGGCCAGGCTACACAGCCGTGCCCTAATCAATACAATCTCACACGGCCTCTTGTCGAAGTACACGGGTGTGGCACACGGCGCGTGTTCTAGTCGTAAGGAAGAGGAATTTCACTCGGATTTGGATGCTTCCAAAGCTCTATATAAAGACCCTAGGAGGCAACTCTAAGGGTGTACTCTTTTCTCCTAAGAAGGAGCGCCATATTTCTACCTACACAAGGAGTGAAAGTAAGGAATTACTCTAAAGAAAGCCGATTGATTCATCCTAGAAGCCAGAATTCTACATCAAAACAGAAGATCTCCCTAAATTCCTTCAGGGGTTTTTGGTTTCTTTATGTTTTGTTATCTTATTTCTTTTGAGATGTTTTCTTTATTAATTATGAACTAAACCCCTCAAATACTTGAGGGGGATGAAACCTAAGACAGATCTTGTTATTATTTATTCTTGAATTATATGATAAATTCTTGAATTGTTCTTAATTATGTGTTCTTTATTCTTGAATTAATAATTCTAGGTATTACTTCAAGAACATGATGTGCTTAGGTAGAGGAGCAAAAGTCCTTGTTTTAAGATTAGATCTACCATAATTAAGCAGAGTTGCATGCAACCCTAGACATAGGGCGACATAAATCTGCCAGATTAGGGTCAAACCTAATAGGGGGATTCATAGATCAAATTAATGCAACCTAGGGTGTTAATTAATAAAGAAACTTTAGTTAACAGCCTAGGCCTAGTTGTTCTTCGCCTCGACGGAGGGATTAACATAAGTTAGGGATCTCTACAGATCAAGTCAAGTGAATAAATTGTCTAGTTCAAGAAGTTGATAACAAGTGAAGTCTAGGTGGAATCTCCCTTGAGTATTGCTTATATCAATCAGCTTCTCCCAAAAATTTTCCGTATTTTACTTTTTGTGCACTTTTAGTTAGCTTTAGAATTAGTCTCAACCAATCCTCTTTACTTTTAGGCTAGATAATAGAAAAGAAGCATTAGTACTTTTGGTTCCATTGGGTACGATAACTCGGTCTTATCACTAAACTATACTACTGTTCGATAGGTGCGCTTGCCTTTAAAGATGTGATATTAGTTAGTTGGGTGATCAGTTTTATAAATTTTATTACTTAATATCGCGAGCAATCATTAAGTTTTTGGCGCCGTTGTCGGGGAACTAAAATATTAAGACAACTCGATTTCTATTACTTTAGCCATTACTATATATATATTTATTTTTCTTTTATTTATTTATTTATTTTTATTTTTTATTTATTTATTTTTATTTTTAATTTTTAATTTTCTTTACTTTTTCCTTCTAGGTATTTCTAGTTTATGACTAGAAACAACCCAGCAGGACCATTACTTTTTGACGAAGATTTAGAAGTGACAGTTCGCAAAACTCGCAGAGAGATCAGACGAAGCCTACATTATCTAGAACAAGATCAAGAACACAGACCAGAACCTACAGAGGAGATGGAAGCAAATCAAAACATTCCACCACCTCCTGCAATAGCCGCGCCTCCAGCAAATCAAGAAGCAGCTCCTCAAACTATGTATGATTATGCTAAACCTAGTTTGGTTGGTACCCAAACTAGCATTCTTAGACCTGCTATTGCTGCTAATAATTTTGAATTAAAGCCTAACACTATTCAGATGATTCAGCAATTTGTGTAGTTTGATGGTTTACAGGATGAAGATCCCAATTCACATCTAGCTAATTTTTTAGAATTTTGCGACACATTTAAAATAAATGGCGTTTCTAATGATGCCATTCGTCTAAGGCTTTTTCCATTCTCTTTAAGAAATAAAGCCAAACAGTGGTTAAACTCTTTACCAAGGGGCTCAATCACCACATGGGAACAGATGACAGAAAATTTTTTACTTAAATATTTCCCTCCAGTTAAAACAGCTAAATTGCGAAACGATATTTCTTCTTTTGTGTAGATGGATTTAGAAACCCTCTATGATGCATGGGAGAGATACAAAGATCTTTTGAGAAGGTGTCCTCACCATGGACTACCTTTATGGCTGCAAGTTCAAACCTTCCACTACGGTCTGAATCCTTAAACAAGACAGATGATTGATGCTGCAACAGGAGGAACAATCAACAATAAAACACCTGAAGCAGCTTATGAATTTATTGAAGAAATGTCATTGAATAACTATCAGTGGCAAGTCATGAGGACAAATTCGACAAAAGCTGCAGGAGTTTATAATATTGATGTTGTCACTATGCTTACTAACCAAGTAGAACTTTTAAATAAAAAGTTTGATAATTTTGTTGGTTCTACGCAGGCACAAATGGTGATGCAATGTGACGCTGATAATACTCTAAAATGACATGTTTTTATATATTAATCATGTGTTTATTTTGAGCTTGAGCCTACTAATTTGAGTTATTTATGTCTTTTTATCTTTTAAGGACTAAATTGGAGGCGAAAAGTAAATTCAAGGAAAAAAACGTCAAATTGGAGATTAAATGGGCCATTATGCAACGTGGGACAAAATATGGTGCCAAAAGTGCGGACATGGAAGGCACAAGAACTTAAAAGCAAATAGAAGAGATTTTATTTTGGAAGACTCTATTTTATTCTATTTTACTTTATTTTATTTATATTAGGATAATTATTGTTAGGATAATTATTAGGATTTAATTTTAGGATTTAATTTTAATTATCTTTAATTAAATGTATTTATCTTTTAGAATTTAAGTTAAATTAGACTATCTTCCTAGCACTATAAATAGGGGGTGAAGTGACTCTATTTGGTTGTTCATCTTCTCTGTAACACTCTCCCCCTCTAAGCTTTTGCTTCTTTCCATAATTCTTTTAATCAAAATTTCTTTTTCCATCTTTATATTTTTCTTTTCCACCACTATTATGAGCCACTAAACCTCTTCTAGCCGAAAGTTGTCAATATTTCCCCACAAGGTTCTTGAGGCTTAGAACCCATACTTAACCCCTTTTCTACCAAGTATTCATCGTTTTCCGCACTACGGGCTGACGCTTCCATCCATGGCCCTTAAGAAGTAAACCTTTCAACGTATGCAAAGGCGGCCGCTTTGTGTGTTTTGGAGGGGTTGCAATGTCGGTTCAACAACTTACTGCGTCAGAGGTTGATGAGCCAAAGAGACAAGGTGGCGTGGGATTCGCCATTGAGAAGCGTTGATCTAGCAAAGAATTTCTGGCTAGAGTCAAGTTCCTTAAAAATCATAAGTCTAATCTTTGGAGCTGGTGGTCGTAGGCATCCTCTTCCATTATAACTGGCTTACTTGAGTCGAGAAGGGTCATCCAAAGCCGAGGATTGAGCCCAAGGCGGAATGAGACAACTGGAGGCTGGAACTTTCCCATAAGAATTTCTTTTCTCTTAAAACTCTCTTTATTATTTTTATTATTTTTGTAATCCTAATTTCAGTAAACTTTAAATTTTGCTTTTATTTTCACTTCCAAAATCAATTCTTAAATTCTGTTTTTTTTATTTTTCCCAGGAACGCAGGATTCTTGGGCACTATTTCGACCAGGAAACTGAGGAAACGAGGATTTGTATAGTCTGGTCCCTGAGGATCTCGACCCTACTTCCCCTTTACTGTTATTCTTATTATTTTGCAGGGAATAGGTTAATTTGGTGTTCTCAACGACCGCATCAAATTTTGGCACCGTTGCCGGGGACTGGCAACATACTAATCTTGTGTTTTTTGTTTTTTATGACCAGATCTGCTCCAGGTACTCTTGCGTTCGACTCAAAAATCAAAAAGACTGCAAAAGCCAACTGAAAGGAGACAAAACTTAGGAAAAAGCAGTCAGCGGTGGTTGGAACTCAAAGCAATCCATCGCCAGAAATTAGAATCGACGATGAAGAAGAGTCCAGGGTTAACGAAAACCCTACTCGAACGATTGAAAGTAAAGAGGAAGAAGTCGATTCCCCAGAAGAGGTTCCTAACGCCAGGGTTATCGAAAACCCTAATCAGGCACAGCAACAGATGGATCAAACAATTCGGCAACTGGCCGAAGCCCCAACGGAATAACCGCCACTATGCATAGCGTATCCTAATATGGATACTGATTTTGAATTAAAGTCTAGGTTGATTCAATTACTTCCAACTTTTAGAGGGTTACAAAACAAAAACCCCCATAAGCACTTAAAGGAATTTCACATGGTTTGTCTTAGCATGAAACCTCAGGGGGTAACTAAGGATCAAATTAAATTGCGTGCTTTCCCTTTTTCTCTTACAGATTTAACAAAGGAATGGTTATTTTATTTACCCCCTGGATCTATTACCACTTGGGCTGATTTATCTCGTTTGTTTCTCAACAGGTTTTTTCCAGCATCTCGAGCAGCTGAGCTAAGGAGAGAGATCGTTGGAATAAGGCAAAACGAAGTTGAGTCTTTGTATGACTATTGGAAGCGGTTTAAGAAGTTGGGTGCAAGCTACCCACAACATGGAATAACAGAGCAATCTCTCCTTCAATATTTTTATGAAGGCTTGAAGCCTATGGAGATGAATATGGTGGATGCTGCTAGTGGAGGAGCATTGGTCAATATGACTCCCTAACAAGCAAGAAACTTGATCTCCACGATGGCTGCAAACTCTCAGCAATTTCGAGTCAATCATGAACCTCCTAGAATGGTTCACCAACTAAGTAATTCTTCCATAGAAGATAAACTTGATAGATTCACTAATATAGTTAGCTCTTTTGTTGCAGAAAAAGTAAAACCAGCTTGAGTGTGCGGAATCTGTGCTACACCAGAACACACAACAGATGCATGTCCTATTTTGTGTGATGACTCCACGGCCCATTTGGATGCAGTAGGGAATTTTCCTGGGCCACCACAAAGGCGATATAACCCCTACGCTAATACCTACAATCTAGGATGGAGAGATCATCCTAACTTAAGTTATGGGGCCAACCCACGGTATAATCCGACATACCAAAATCAACTCCCACAACAGCCACGAGATTCAGGTAATTCTCTAGAAACTTTGGTCAATAAATTAGCAGCTAATATGCTTGATTTCCAGTAGAAAATCGAGGCATCTATAAGAGAATTAACTATATTAGTGGAGAAATTAAACGCTCAAGGGAAGTTGCCATCACAAACAGAACTAAATCGGAGGCAAAATGCGAATGCAGTGACGTTACGAAGCGGAAAGGTACTGGAACCAATTCTCGACAGGAATCTTGGCCAAGAAAGTGCCCAGGAAAAACCAGAGAAAGACGAACAGGTCCGGCCGAAACCTCCGGTACCTAAGATTCCACCTCCATTCCCAGAACAACTCAATTAGAGTCGAAAAGGTAAAGAGGACAAGGAGATCCTCGAAACGTTTAGGAATGTTGAGATCAACATACCCCTGTTAGACGCCATCAGGCAAATTCCCAAGTATGCTAAATTTCTTAAAGAACTGTGTACCAACAAATGAAAGTTAACAGGTAATGAAAAGGTAAATGTTGGTGAGAATGTATCTGCAGTACTACAACGGAAAATGCCGGCAAAGTGTAAGGATAGGGGCATGTTTGCGATACCATGCAAAATTGGCCATTTGGGGATTAAAAAGGCTATGTGTGATCTAGGAGCCTCAATAAATGTTATGCCATATTCCATTTATGAATCACTTAACGCAGGTTTTTTGACAAAAATAGGTGTTATCATTCAATTGGTAGATAGGTCCGTGGTGCACCCAGAAGGAGTCCTTGAGGACGTATTGGTAAAAGTTAACGAGCTCATTTTCCTGCAGATTTTTATGTGATTAAAATGGAGAAGGACAGCACCCCTGGGTCTTCAGATCTCTTGTTAGGACGACCTTTCCTTAGTACGGCTAGTACTAAAATTGATGTTCGAAGTGGAACTCTGACGATAGAGTTTGATGGGGAGATCGTGAAGTTTAAAGTCTACGATGCCATTAGCCATCCAAGCGAAATTCTGAGTGTAAATCGTATCGACATAATTGACTCTTTAGTGGAGGAAAATTCTGAGTCAATTTATGGAGATAACTCTGAACCTAGTAAATTTGAATTTATTAATGAATTGTTATCTTCAAATACTAAACTTTTACTATCTGTTGTGCAGGCACCAGAGTTGGAATTGAAACCGCTTCCGGAACATCTGAAGTATGCATTTCTGGGTAAGGATAATACCTTACCAGTCATAGTTACTAATAACCTCTCTATGCAGGAAGAAGAGAGTTTGGTTCGTGTGTTGAGAAGTCATAAGGAGGTAATTGGTTGGACCATCGCAGACTTAAAAGGGATAAGCCCTTTAACGTGCAAGCATATGATCTACTTGGAGGAAAACACAAAACCAAGGCGAGAGGCACAAAGACGACTAAATTCAAATATGATGGAGGTGGTAAAAAAAGAAATAATCAAGCTTCTGGATGCTGACGTAATTTACCCCATTTCTGATAGTAGGTGGGTAAGTCTGGTACAAATCGTGCCCAAGAAAACGGGCGTGACAGTAAAGGAGAATGCTCAAGGTGACTTGGTACCTACCCGAGTACAAAATGGGTGGCGCGTCTGTATTGATTACTAGAAGTGAACTCTTTTACTAGAAAAGATCATTTCCCTCTTCCTTTTATTGATTAAATGCTTGAAAGGTTAGGCGGAAAATCTCACTTTTGTTGTCTTGATGGCTATTCAGGTTTCTTTCAAATTCCAGTGGCACCAGAAGACCAGGAAAAGACCACTTTCACGTGCCCGTTTGGAACATTCGCGTACAGAAGGATGCCATTTGGTCTGTGTAACGCACCAGCCACCTTCCAGAGATGCATGATGAGTATATTTTCTGAATATGTGGAAAAAATTATCGAAGTTTTTATGGATGATTTTACTGTATATGGAAATTGTTTTGATGAATGCCTTAAAAACTTGACAATAATTTTGAGTAGATGTATAGAATTTAATATTGTCTTGAACTATGAAAAATGTCACTTTATGGTAGACAAGGGTTTAATTCTAGGACATATTGTGTCATCTAAGGGAATTGAGGTTGACAATGCCAAAATTGAAATTATAAATTCTTTGTCTTACCCCTCTACTGTGAGGGAAATTTGTTCTTTCCTTGGTCATGCAGAATTCTACAGGCGCTTCATAAAGAACTTCTCAAAGATAGCTGAACCACTGTGCGAATTGTTGCAAAAGGATAGGAAGTTTGACTTTGACCTAAAGTGTAAGGAGGCTTTTGACACGCTCAAACAAAAATTGGGGTCCGCTCCTATAGTACAACCGCTAGATTGAAAATTTCCATTTGAAGTCATGTGCGATGCCAGCGAACGCAGTGTAAGAGCTGTGTTGGGGCAAAGGATAAACAAGGAACCACATGTCATTTGTTATGCCTCGAAAGCCCTAGATGCCGCACAGAGCAACTACACCACGACAGAAAAAGAACTCTTAGTCGTTGTATTTGCTTTAGATAAATTTTGACCTTATTTATTGGGATCTAAAGTAATTATTTTTTCTGATCATGCAGTACTCAGGTACTTGATCTCAAAGAAGGAAGCCAAACCTAGGCTTATCAGGTGGATTCTGCTACTCCAAGAGTTTGACATTGAAATTCGAGATAAAAGGGGATGTGAAAACTTAGTGGCTGACCACCTGAGCAGAATTAAGGTACCTTTTGATGATGTTCCCATCAAAGAAGAATTTCCTGATGAAAGCCTATTCTCAACTGAGGCACACCTCCCATGGTATGCGGATATGGTAAACTTCTTAGCCACAGGATCGTTACCCACTGAGTTAACACGTTCCGCAAGGAATAAGCTCAAATACGATGCTCGATATTACATTTGGGATGACCCATACTTGTGGAAACACTGTTCAGATCAGATAATACGACAATGTGTTCCAGAAACTGAGGTAACTTCTATCCTTAATTTTTGTCATGCTGAAGCTTGCGAGGTCATTTTGGTCCTAAGAGAACAGCTCACAAGGTGTTAGAATGTGGGTTGTATTGGCCTACAATTTTTCGAGATGCATATAACTTCTGTAAATCTTGCAATAGGTGCCAACATATAGGTAACATCACTAAACGAAATCAAATGCCCTTGTCCCCAATTCATGTATGCGAAATTTTTGATGTTTGGGGCATCGATTTCATGGGCCCATTTATTTCTTCATTTAGCAATATTTATATAATCCTTGCGGTAGATTATGTCTCTAAGTAGATAGAAGCAAAGCCTACTCGCAATGATAATGCCAACACTATTGTGGAATTTCTAAAACAGACTATTTTTTCCAGGTTTGGCACACCTCGAGCCCTAATCAGTGATCGTGGCACCCACTTTTGGAACAAAGTAATGGAGGTACTATTGTCAAAATACGGAGTCCATCATCGTATAGCTATGGCTTACCATCCCCAAATGAATGGTCAAGCCGAGGTTTCAAATAGGGAAATAAAGACCATTTTGGAGAAAACAGTACGACCCAACCGAAAAGATTGGAGTCTTCGGCTTAATAACGCGCTTTGGGCCTATCGAACATCATATAAAGGACCGATTGGAAGACCCCATATCGACTTGTTTTTGGCAAGAGTTGCCATCTTCCAGTAGAGTTAGAGCATAAAACCTATTGGGCGGTTCGACAATGTAACATGGAGTTAGACCCAGCAGGAAGGGCGAGAAAGTTAGACATCCAAGAGTTAGAAGAAATACGTAACGATGCTTATGAGAACGCTCATATTTATAAGGACAAGACCAAGTTGTTTCATGATACGAAAATTGCTCAGAAATATTTTTCGGTAGGACAAAGAGTTTTACTTTATAACTCTGTGTTGAAATTATTTCCAGGTAAACTTCGATCACGATGGCAAGGATCCTTTGTCGTTACCGAAGTATTCCCTCATGGTGCGGTTGAAATAGAAAGCGAAGAATCGGGGAAGCAGTTCAAAGTCAATGGCCAGAGGTTGAAGCCATTTTACGAAAATTTTCAGGCCCACATGGTCGAAAAAATTCAGTTAGAGCCACCATAGAATCATTCAAGGCGTCGAGCTAGTGACGTTAAACAAGCGCTTAATGGGAGGCAACCCAATCTTTATTTTTTTATTTTTATTTTTATTTTATATTTATTTATTATTTATTATTTATTATTTATTATTTATCATTTCCTTTTTATTTGTTTTTATTTTAAAATAAATTTCTCTTCTTTTTTCTAGGAAAAATGGAGCATAAACGCGAAGAAAAGAAGAAAAAATGCACCAAATAGCTCCTATTCCAGCTCCTATTCCAGTACAGAATAACTTATCCCTGCAGCCAAACAGCTCTATTCTAGCCCTAGAATCACTTATTCCTGCAGCCAAACACCCATTTTCAGCAACTTAAAACCCCCAAATCCTCTATTTTTCCTTCTCTTTCAATTTTCTTTTCCATTACCGCCGTACCTTCCCTTCTCTTCCCCTCACCGTCGATTCACCGACCACCATAGCCCTTACACGTAGCCGCGTCGCTGCCGAGCCATCCTTCACGGTGAACCCACGATGGCGTCATGTTTTCGCACCTCAAGCTATTGATCTAACCGACGGCGCGTCTTTCTCCTCCTCCTTGCCGCAGCCTTCTTCCTCGTCGTTCACATCCTCCTCACCGTCGCAGACCGACGAGCCCATTCTACCTTCTTCTGCGCATGACACCACACCAACGACGGAGCCTCCGTTGTGCGCCTCCTCTTCTCCTCTACGTGTGCCTTCGACGAACATGCCTTCCTCCGTTCCTTCTCCGTTTCGCGTATCACTGGTGCACATTTTCTCTCCGTCACGCACCGAGTCGTCGTCCACTTCTTTGCATAACCCTGTTCTCCTCCTTCCTCCACCAACCTCCGCCGCACCTTCCTCTGACACAAGGCCTTCACGACGTTCAACCTCATCGATAGACGCATCCGCGACAGCACCTACAAGTTCTTCCTCTTACCACACTGTCGACTCCTCCGACACGGCTACCGAACAACATCCCATACCCTTTCGTGGGCGCACCTACCGTTCTCGCGTCAACATTCTACCATCGGAGACTCATTTGCACGGTAACCTTGTTTTTACTTCCAATATTCATCGACGCAGGTATGACTCTCTTCGACATAAATCAATTATACCTTGTAAATGTCTGTCGATACCTGTTTTGGCTGCTTTGCGCATTGAAAATGATGTTACAGGTTATTTCAAAAATATTGGTTGGGCTGGAAATGTCGATTTTGTGCACTGTGCATATTACGAGTTAGTCTTAGAATTCTATGCAACATTTCATTTCCAACGACATGAGCAGATATCATTGGACACACCTGGAGTTGTTAAGTTTCGATTACTTGGAGTTATGTATAGCTTATCTCTACTTGAATTTAATCTTGCTTTATCTTTTGTAACTGAAGAGTTTGCTATGTCTCCTGCTTTTCAAAATAGTTTGTGTATATTTCCTACTGATTTTCGAGCCGTTGAAGCTTTTGCTTTGCTAACTAATAATACTGAATCCATGTATAGCCCAAAAACGTTAAAAGATTTGTGGTTTCGCGACCCTGCTTTACATTACATACACCGTTATCTTGCTTACAATTTTTCAGGCCGTCGAGACGCTCCGGCCACCGTCTCCAAGACGAAATTACTCTTTTTATGGTGTATGTATACCGGTCGTCTGGTAAATTTGGGTTATTGGTTTGCACTTCAGTTTGAGCATGTTATCAAAGCTAAACGGCCTCTCATTTTAGGATCTCTTATTACACAGCTGTTATTTTCTTTACATGGTTCTAACGTCTCCGTTTCAGATTTACACGTGGCTTGTCAGGCTGATCCTTTAGATGTCCGATGCCTCTACTCCATGGGACTACTTCTCGGCACTCCGTCCTCTTTTCGTTCCATCCCTCTTGGTATTCGTTCCACACCATCCGAACGAGTTTTTCGTCAACGAAATCAAAATGGCGCACCAGCAACCACCCAACCTCAACCGGCATTGACTGTTGAGCAGCGATTACAGCGCATTGAGGCTCGACTTGACACTTTTGGCCAGCAAATCACTAAACTCCTTGCCATCATGCGCGATCGTCGTTAGACTACACGGGGAGTATTCCTAACCCTTTCTACTTATTTACTTCTTTTTGTCAACATTGAAGATAATGTGTTTTAAGTAGGGGGAAGGGAATCTTTGATATTATTGTCGTTTTCTGCTAAGATTTGGGTTATGCTGCTCTGTTTTTGATATTGCTGTTGAGGCCCCATTTTGTCCATATTTTTTAAGTATATCCTACCTCTTTTCATGCCCAAGATTTTGACTAGGATTGCCTACTGTTTGCCCCATAAGCATGATTTTTACTGTCTAAGAAAGTTATGATTCTTCCATAATTGGTGCCATCTCCACTGTTTTATTTTTATTAGGCTAAAAATAATTATGATTAATAAAGTTACCTCTGTCTTGCTTTTCGTGAAATTGATTAAGTTTAATATAAAGTGGACACTCAAAATTATTGCATGCTTAATTAACGTTCATGGCTATTAGGTGATTATTGAAACTTATTTTTGACATTTAAATTGTTTCTTTCTTAAGTTCCCAAAAGTTTTAAATATCGTTTAATTATTAATAAATGTTTTCCATGGTTATGAGTACAGCTTAGATCGTGACTGACTGAGTAACCGGGGTAGGGTGCTTGGGTTGTCATTCTACTTCACGTTAAAAGGTTGTGTGACGTGACCAGTAAAACTCCGCTAGCCGAGGTTATGAGTATGGCTCAAATTGTGACTGACTGAGTAGCCGGGGTAGGGTGCTTGGGTTGTCATTCTACTTCGCGTCCAAAGGTTATGTGATGTGATGAGTAAAACTCTGCTAACCGAAAATAAATAATTTTAGGAGTATGTTGGGCTGAGTAACCGGGGTGGGGTGCTTGGGTTGTCATCTCTCTTCGCGTAAAAAAGGTTTAATATATTCCTAATCAAATAATAAAAAAAAAGAAAAAAAAGAAGAAAAAAAGAAAAAAAGAAAAAAAAAAGAAAAAGAAAAAACTATAAGTACTAATAAAGTTGCACTTGGGGGACTAAAGGAGGAAATAATTAGTGTGTCTTGGTGGGTTTGGTAATTTACCAAAATAGCGTGAAATAAATCAAGTCGATCTTAATTTTTGTGTGAATTAATTGGAGTACTTTTTCTGTTTTACTTAAAGCAAGTTTAGAGTTCTCTTTATTTTTCATATGCATTTTTAACTAATTTTTATGAAATTTTGGAGTGGTATTTCTCTTATGGCAGAATCTAGCTTTCACAAGTCGATAGGAACCATACTTGAGGGCAAGCATGGGCTAAGTAGGGGGAATTTGATAATACTCTAAAATGACGTGTTTTTATATATTAATCATGTGTTTATTTTGAGCTTGAGCCTACTAATTTGAGTTATTTATGTCTTTTTATCTTTTAGGGACTAAATTGGAGGCGAAAAGTAAATTCAAGGAAAAAAAACGTCAAATTAGAGATTAAATGGGCCATTATGCAACGTGGGACAAAATATGGTGCCAAAAGTGCGAACATGGAAGGCACAAGAACTTAAAAGCAAATAGAAGAGATTTTATTTTGGAAGACTCTATTTTATTCTATTTTACTTTATTTTATTTATATTAGGATAATTATTGTTAGGATAATTATTAGGATTTAATTTTAGGATTTAATTTTAATTATCTTTAATTAAATGTATTTATCTTTTAGAATTTAAGTTAAATTAGACTATCTTCCTAGCACTATAAATAGGGGGTGAAGTGACTCTATTTGGTTGTTCATCTTTTCTGTAACACTCTCCCCCTCTAAGCTTTTGTTTCTTTCCATAATTCTTTTAATCAAAATTTCTTTTTCCATCTTTATATTTTTCTTTTCCACCACTATTATGAGCCACTAAACCTCTTCTAGCCGAAAGTTGTCAATATTTCCCCACAAGGTTCTTGAGGCTTAGAACCCATACTTAACCCCTTTTCTACCAAGTATTCATCGTTTCTCCGCACTACGGGCTGACACTTCCGTCCATGGCCCTTAAGAAGTAAACCTTTCAACGTATGCAAAGGCGGCCGCTTTGTGTGTTTTGGAGGGGTTGCAATGTCGGTTCAACAACTTATTGCATCAGAGGTTGGTGAACCAAAGAGACAAGGTGGCGTGGGATTCGCCATTGAGAAGCGTTGATCTAGCAAAGAATTTTTGGCTAGAGTCAGGTTCCCTAAAAATCGTAAGTCTAATCTTTGGAATTGGTGGTCGTAGGCGTCCTCTTCCACTATAATTGGCTTACTTGAGTCGAGAAGGATCATCCAAAGTCGAGGATTGAGCCCAAGGCGGAATAAGACAACCGAAGGCTGGAACTTTCCCATAAGAATTTCTTTTCTCTTAAAACTTTCTTTATTATTTTTATTATTTTCGTAATCTTAATTTCAGTAAACTTTAAATTTTGCTTTTATTTTCACTTCCAAAATCAATTCTTAAATTCTGTTTTTTTTATTTTTCCCAGGAACGCAGGATTCTTGGGCACGATTTCGGCCAGGAAACCGAGGAAATGAGGATTCGTATAGTCTGGTCCCTGAGGATCTCGACCCTACTTCCCCTTTACAGTTATTCTTATTATTTTGCAGGGAATAGGTTAATTTGGTGTTCTCAACGACCGCATTAGAGGCGATACAAGGAAATATGTCCACTTCAAACTATTCATCCTACGACCATAGCACGGAAGCCGAACAAGCCAATTATATGGGTAACAATTTTAGATCTCAAAATAATCCATACAGTAACACATATAATGCAGGTTGGTGAAACCACTCCTATTTTTCTTGGGGTAGACAAGGAAATCAAAGACAACAACCCCCTCAGGGATTTCAGTAGCCATCGCCGCAACAAGAGAAAAAGCCTAATCTTGAAGAGATATTCACCAAATTCATGGCCACGTCAGAAACTCGTTTTGAGAACACTGAAACGGAATTAAATAACTAGCAAGCATCAATTAAAGGCCTAGAGAATCAAATTGGTCAACTCACCAAGCTAATTTCAGAAAAACCACAAGGTGGACTGCCAAGTAACACTGAGACCAATCCAAGAGAGCAAATTCATGCCGTCAGTACAATAGAAGAGGAGACATTAACCAAAGACAATCCAGAATCAAGCGAGGAACCTAAGTTGAATAAAGGTAAGGTAGAGGTAAGTAGCAACAAGCTAGACATCAAAGAATACAAGCCTCATATCCCATACCCAAACGCATTAAAGAAAGACCAGTCAGACGAATAATTTGGTAAGTTTCTTAAACTCTTAAAGAAATTACATATTAACTTACCCTTTGTTGAAGCAATTTTGTCGATGGCCAACGCTGTTAAATTCTTAAAAGAGCTTTTGACAAACAAGCGGAAGTTAGACGAAAACCCTCATGTGGAATTAAATGCAGTCTGCTCAGCTGTTCTACAGAACAAACTACCAACCAAATTAAAGGATCCAAGGAGTTTCACTATCCCTTGTTCACTTGGTAGCTTAGAAGAAAAGAATGCTTTAGCTGATTTAGGGGCTAGTATAAATGTCATGCCTTATACACTGTTTAAACAACTAGGTCTCGGAAACCCGAAGAAAACCAATATGATCATTCAACTAGCTGACAAAACTATTAGGGCACCTAAGGGAATAATTGAAGATGTACTTGTCAAAATCGATAAATTTATATTCTTAGTTGACTTTGTTGTTTTAGACATTAATGAGGATAACAATGTACAATTAATTCTAGGGCGACCCTTTTTAACGACAGCTAGAACAAAAATTGATTTAGAAACAGGTGAACTCACATTACGAGTAGGTGATAATAAAGTTACCTTACAAGCTCATAACTCGATTAAACTGATAGATAAGAATAAAATTTAGAGTCCCTGTGAAAACAAGAAACTCACAACTCAACCTTCTGTGCAGGATACTCTCTACGTAGAGGCAACCAACCAACAGAAAAGTCCAACCAACAAAGATACACCTAAAAAGAGAACGCTTCAGATCAAGGAGTTAGATTAGTGGGTAAATTATCATGAGGAATCCAAAATATGCCACACTAACCCAGAGCTTCACCAAGATACCCTTCCAAAGCAAATGAACCCATTCAAGATAGGAGACGAGGTAATTTTAAGGGACAATGATCCTCGAACCACAAATTCAAAAGAACATACAAGTGACATGCCCTATTTCACGGTAATAAAAATCTTCCCTTATGGTACAGTAGAGATAAAACATGAGTCACTTGGCACTTTCCAGGTAAATTACTCTCGACTCAAACATTATTTCGATATTGAACTTGAAAACAAAACCGAAGAGTATCAACTCTTCAAGCCACTATGAATACACAAAGCTCGAATGGAGTCGAGCTTAGACTCTAAATAAGCGCTTCTCGAAGGCAACCCGAGCACTATCTTAGTAACTTTTCTTTCTGTACAAATTTTAGTATTTTTCATGCATCAACTAACCTTTTTATGCAGAAATTTAGGACCACATAGCCATTCCCACGGGCGTGGCTGAGGTCGTGTGAACACCTCAAACAGAGACACGGTCGTGTACTAAGGCTGTGTATAAATAGAGAAAAAATTTTCCCAAAATAAGGGCCACCGATAAAACCCCACGGCCGTGTGACATGGTCGTGGCGACCTTCCGACTTCAACACGGGTTACCAACAATTGCCCAAGGCCGTGTGACATGGCTGTGGCAACCCTGCAGTATCAACACAGGCTTGCATAAATCCCCATGCCTGTGTCCTAAACCCGTGGAAGACACTGTCAAATTCCACACGACCTTGGAACATATCACACGATCGTGTGATACACGAACATGATCGCACATGGCTGTGGAAACCATCACACGACCGTGTAAGTAATGAAGACACGATCTCCCACGTCGTGCGAAACATTCACACAGGAGTGTACTTTGAACCAGGCTCGCCAAAACACCTGGATTTCGAAGGACACGGGTAAAACACTACACACATGGGCGTGTGACATGCCCGTGTGACCCAAAAACTATAAATAGGCAGCCACTATTCATTTTTTTCACTTAAAACCCTAAAAACCTCCCTCTCCAACCACCATAAGTGCCACCACAGCCCTCACAACACCACCACCCTCAATTTCAGCCTACCCACACCTGTGCAAAACCACCCCACGACCAACCCATGACCGTGCAACATCAAATTTGGTTCTATTCTCTCAGTTTTCTCTTTTATTTATTTATTTTTCATTTTTATTATCTAATTATGCACTTTTACTTTATTCTAAATGTTTAATCAAGCATGGAATTAGGAAAATTAGGATGAATAACCTAGAATTAGATAAAACACATTAGGATTGAATACCACTTAATTTCATTTTTGCTTGCCACTTAGAATTCATTTTCATTGCCATTTAAACTCATATTTTCATGCCATTTTTTCATAAATTCACTATATATACATACCCATATTTCTTAGTTTTGTTACAAGTTTCAACATGATTAATTTCTGCTATTTAGGTTAACCCTTAGTTTACGTTTTCTTAGAAACATTATAATTTATATCTTACTTAGTATCTATCTAATTTAATTGCAATCTTTAGGACTAGTGCTTTTGTTATTTTATTTTAGATACTATGTCATCATCACGCACTAGAAAGGCTACTGTCCCCGCTTCAAAGAAACGAAAAGGGCCAAGAAGTTATTCATCAAGGCCCACCTCTAAGGTTAGACACCCATTTATCACATTCGCCCAAGCCTCGCAAGAGGAGCATTATCAACTCCTCCGAGCGCGCCCTATATCCACGGGTCGCTGCATAGACTGGACAACCTTGAGAAAATATATTTGGTGAACGACGTCCGGGCCTTACTGATGACAGAGCCATGAGAGCAGTTCTTCCATATCATAGAGCTGACATACTTAGAACTCACCCTTGAGTTTTGCTCCACATTTCACCTACAGACGGTGATGACTAGATTTAAAGATCCAGGGACGGTCCAATTCCATTTGGGAGGCCTTCTGCGACACCTCAGTGTGCCAGAGTTCAGCACAGCACTTGGGCTTTACACAGAGAAATTTATGGCGGATGAGGACTTCCTTAACCTTTCTCGTAGCGTCCACGTCTAGCTCGTCGACTACTGGCACGAGATTGCCCCTAGACGACAAGTCTATAACCCCAGTGTCAGCAAGGCAACCGCCCTCATGCCTTCTCTGAGTTATATTCATGCCCTTCTTACTCACACTTTTACAGGCCGACGAAAGAGCATAAGCGTTGTCAACACTCACGATGTCTACTTCCTGTGGTGCATGGCAAACAGGCACGTCATTGACTTAACATACTTCATCGTACACGCCATGTAGCATCAAACGGAGAGGCACCATAGAGGCGTTCTATCCATGGGGCCCTACATCACGCGTCTGGCTCGTCACTTCGGGGTCCTCAACACCGCAGCGCAGACATCCTCCTACACTTTGATCGGTCAGATGTCTCCCCAAGGCATCGCGACGATGTTACATATGAGGATGATTGAGCGGAGGCCAGAAAGTACCCCCTTCAGTTTCGCCTTGTTCAGGAGGGCGAGGAGCCAGAGGACATTGCTGATGATGTCCCACCACCACAGCCAGCAGAGGATGCACCCACCGAGCCACCACCCCCTCGCCACTCACCTCGGGCAGCAGCAGGCCACGCTGACTTATCTGAGCGCCTAGACCAATTTGAGCAGCAATGCTTCCAGCGCCTCGATTATATCAATGCCTCGTTAGCGCAGATATGCCAGCACCTAGCTATCACTCCACCGTCGCGCGATCGACCCGAGGATTAGATATATCTATTCCTCTTATATATTTTTTTCTTATTCTTATTTTTATCTTAACTTAGTTTTGAACACTGATCTTTATTTTCACCTTTTCTACTAACTTTGTTTTCCTTTTTCAGTTTATTTTTATTTTCTTTCATTTCATGTTTTTGATTATTTGAATATTAGTATTTTTAGTATTTTACTTTATTTTATTTTATTTCTTTTCCTAACGGCAAAACCCTAACAAGTAATTTCCATTGCCCCAAATTCCCCATGACTAATAAATTTTTTCACAGTCTCAAAGAAGCTTTATAGCTCAAATCTCTACGAAATGGGAACACTCTGCCACAACTGCCAACTCTTCCGATCTCTGTCTCACTAATCCATCTAAAGCACAGGGAGTTTCAATCCTCTCCTTATCTTTTGATATTATGCTTCTATTGCTACTAATGTTATCTTTGTACATTGAGGGCAATGTACATCTTAAGTGTGGGAGGGAACGTACTTTAATTTTTATATTATCTGTAAAAACCCTGAAATCTGATGTTTTGTTCTCAATTGCATTATCTTCAACCTCCTATCAGGAATATATTCTGATTGATTTGTAATTTTTATTGATATGTTGAGAATTAAGATATAGGTGCTTGTGTTTTGAATATTCAAACTCTAAAACATTAGGGAATCAATGCATAATAAGTTGAAATTTTTGAGAACTCTAATTTTTGCATAAGCTCTTTTCCCTAAATTCTAAGTGTTATCTTGAGATTTGAAATTCACAGGATTGACATCAAAAGCCATAATTTCGGTGAGATTTTGAGCCTTTTGAGCATACATTCTTTCGTGCTCACTTTTATTATTGCTTTGAGTGAGTCAACACTGATTTGTTATTCTAGAACTTGCTTTGATTATACATGTCAAGACCACATCATTGATTCGATATACTGAGATGATAAAGGCGCTTAAGATTTAACCCACTTACTCCACAAAGGCCTACCTCCATAAATTAACCTCTAGTAAACCCCATTGAGCCTAACAACCCATTCTTTGACTTACCTTCTAATTATTAACCAATAACCCAATTTTTTGTTGAATTTCGTTCAATTATTTTGACCCCTATTTTTGTCGAGATTTGAGTTGAAATTCTCATATAGCTTTATTCTCTTTTTCAGATTGTAAAGTTTTATTCAATGTATTGTATCATAGTGAATTGTTCTTAAAAAAACATATATTTTCAATTGTAATTTATAGTAGTTCAATAAGTTTTTGCATATTTCTATTTTAAAGCTACCAAGGCAAAATTGATATTATCATAAGAATTAGCTCGAGAAATATATTCTAGTGATAGAGATTTTTTTAGCTAGATGATTTTTCAATTCAATCTCGATTCTAACCCTCTTTTGCATCCTATGACAGCACCCCTAACCAAGCCCCGTTACAACCTCTGTAAAGACCTTTTGATCGATATGTCATATCAATCTATAGTGGTAGAGATGTGATTTTCTTGCAAGCCTATGGTAATAGCTTTTTAGATTGACTAGAGAGTACTTAATTTTTGAACCCTAAACACTTCGAGTGGATAGAGTGAATCCTTAGTGAGGATGTCAACCTCTGTTAATTAAAATGGAGAGATAATTACTTAGAAGAAGGGAGACAACTTATGTTTCAATGATAAAATTCCCAACTTAGAGTGATTGAGTCTTTAATGTTCTTTTGATTGAATTTTTGTTGTATGACTACCTGTGGATTAATTTAAAGCATTATTGATAAAGATTGTAAGTTGAGAAGAATGATTCTTATTTAGGGATGGAGATTTTGCTTTAGGACAAGCAAAGGCTTAAGTGTGGGGGTATTTGATAAACGCTAAATTATACATATTTTTACCTCATGTTTAGCCTATATTTTGGATGAATTATTATCAATTTAGTGAGAATTGGTGCTCTTAATCTTTCTTTTTCATGCCTTACACTTAGGAGAGCATAGGGAAGAGAAAAGAATAAAAAATGGACTAAAAATTGGAGAAAATAGGCCAAAATGTGAAAACGCACGGCCCAAGAAGTCGCTGCACGGCCGTGGTACACGGCTCTGCCACACGAAGATCACATGGTCCAGCCTTGACAAGTATGACCAGGCCACACGGCCGTGTCCCAATTGACAGAATCTCACACGGCCTCTTGTCGAAGTACACAGGCGTGGCACACGGACGTGTTCTAGTCGTAAGGAAGAGGAATTTCACTCGGATTTAGATGCTTAGAGGCTAAAAAAGGCTCCCCAAAGCTCTATATAAAGACCCTAGGAGGCAACTTTAAGGGTGTACACTTTTCTCCTAAGAAAGAGCACCATATTTCTACCCACACAAGGAGTGAAAGCAAGGAATTACTCTAAGGAAAGCCGATTGATTCATCCCAGAAGCCAGAATTCTACATCAAAACAGAAGATCTCCCTAAATTCCTTCAGGGGTTCTTGGTTTCTTTATGTTTTGTTATTTTATTTCTTCTGAGATATTTTCTTTATTAATTATGAACTAAACCCCTCAAATACTTGAGGAGGATGAAACCTAAGACAGATCTTGTTATTATTTATTCTTGAATTATATGATAAATACTTGAATTGTTCTTAATTATGTGTTCTTCATTCTTGATTTAATAATCATAGGTATTACTTCAAGAACTTGATGTGCTTAGGCAGAGGAGCAAAAGTCCCTGTTTTAAGAGTAGATCTACCATAATTAAGCGGAATTGCATGCAACCCTAGACATAGGGTGACATAAATCTGTCGGATTAGGGTTAAACCTAATAGGGGGATCCATAGATCGAATTAATGCAACCTAGGGTGTTAATTAATAAAGAAACTTTAGTTAACAACCTAGGCCTGGTTGTTCTTCGCCTCGACAGAGGGATTAACATAAGTTAGGGATCTCTACGAATCAAGTCAAGTGAATAAATTGTCTAGTTCAAGAAGTTGATAACAAGTGAAGTCTAGGTGGAATCTCCCTTGAGTATTGCTTATACCAATCAACTTCTCCTAAGAGTTTTCCCTATTTTACTTTTTGTACACTTTTAGTTAGCTTTAGAATTAGTTTCAACCAATCCTCTTTATTTTTAGTCTAGATAATAGAAAAGAAGTAAGTATTAGTACTTTTGGTTCCCTTGGGTACGATAACTCAGTCTTACCACTAAATTATACTACTGCTCGATAGGTGTGCTTGCCTTTAAAGTCATGATATTAGTTAGTTTGGTGATCAGTTTTATAAATTTTATTACTTAATATCACGAGCGATCATCACTGTGTCTGTTACACTTTCATTCCTACTGAGAAGAGAACCAAACTTGAAAGAAGATCTATTTGTGGTATCTTTGTTGGCTACAGCAGCACCAAGAAGGGCTACAGGGTGTATGATCCCTCAACAAAGAAGATCATTGTGAGCAAAGATGTGAAATTTGACAAAGGAAGAGCATGGAGTTGGAATGATGCTAATGTAAGGTTGACTGAAGAAGATCAGCTCGACAGCAGCATGAAACTTGTTGAAAATGAGCCTAGCAATGAAGATTTTGATGATACTCCTATGAGAGGCACCAGAACTATTGCTGATATCTACCAAAGGTGTAAGGGCCATGGAAGCTGAAATAGAGATGATCCATAAGAATGACACATGTGAGCTAGTTGATAGGCCAAAAAATAGAAAGGTTATAGGTGTCAAGTAGGTTTTTAGAGCCAAATATAATGCTGATGGCTCACTGAATAAGCACAAGGTAAGGCTTGTGGTGAAAGGCTATAATCAACAATATGGCATTGATTTCATGGAGACATTTGCTCCAGTAGCAAGGTTAGACACAATTAAGCTTTTATTTACCTTGGCTGTACAGAAGGAATGGAAAATTCATCTACTCGATGTGAAGTCAGCATTCTTAAATGGCTTCCTCAAGAAGGAGATTTATGTTGAGCAACCAGATGGATTTAAGGTCCTAAGAAAAGAGGACAAAGTCTATAGGTTGAAAAAGGCCCTGTATGGCTTATAGTAGGCACCAAGGGTATGGTATGATAGGGTTGATACACACCTGTCTAGGCTCGGATTTGAGAGGAGTGTTAGTGAACCTACACTCTATGTAAAGAAATCTGAGAATGAGACATTGCTTATTGTCTCACTTTATGTGGATGGCTTACTTGTAACTAGAAGCAAGGGAGAGTTGATCAATGAGTTCAAAGTGCAAATGCAAAATGTTTTTGAGATGATAGATTTGGGAGCTATGACATACTTCCTTAGAATGGAAGTGAACCAATCTGATCAAGGGATCTTTATTAGCCAGTATGCCTTTGCCTCAAAGATTCTTAACAGATTCTGCATGTCAAATTGCAAAATAGTCAGCACACCAGTGGCTTTAGGGGAGAAGCTAACTAGTAGATAAAATGAAGAGAAGGTTGATGAGAAGGAATATTAAAGCTTGGTAGGTTGTTTGCTTTACTTAACAGCTACTAGGTCTGATATTATGTATGTTGTTAGCTTACTGTCCAGATTTATGCGTTGCTGTGATGTTGTACATTTTAAAGTAGCAAAGAGAGTTTTCAGATATTTGAAGGGAACTTTGAATTTTAGAGTGAAATTCGAGAAGGGAACAGAGCTCAAGCTGACGGGGTATTCAGACAGTGATTGGGCTGGATCCATTAATGACATGAAAAGTACTTGGGTTACTTCTTTACACTTGGCTCAGGAGTTTTCTGTTGGATCCCAAAGAAGCAACAAACTATTGCTCAATCAATAGCTGAAGCAGAGTACATTGCAGCTACTGCAACTGTAAATAAGCAATGTGGCTTAGAAAGTTACTAAGTGACTTGAATGAAGAGTAGGTCAAAGCTACTGAAATTTGGATTGTCAACCAATCTACAGTTGCTATTGCCAAAAATCTAGTTTTTCATGGCAAGACCAAACATTTCAAGATCAAATTTCACTTTATTCGAGAGGCTGAACAATTGAGGGAGGTAAATCTGGTTCATTGCAGCTCAGAAAATCAGGTTGTTGATATTTTGACCAAGCCATTAGTTGTCTCTAGGTTCGAGTGTTTAGGGAAGAAAATTGGAGTTTGCTGCTTTGTAGCCAAGGAGGAGTGTTCAAAAGTGGCAACTACAATAGCATGCAAGCTATCATGCAGCCATGCAGGTGTATGTATGTTATCCGAGTGAAACACAGAGCATATAAGTATATCGTATTTTGTCCGGGTTAAGTATGTTTTGTGTAACTACTAACCTGTATCTGATTTGACAGAAACTTTCTGACTGGATAAAGTTAGTCAAGTACTTACCAGTTATAGACAGGTCATAGGTTATCATTAAGTTGCATTTAATGTTTGTTCACTTGCACAAGTTATTTTTATTGTTTTTTCAAATGTATTTGTAATATATGTGTACATCACATTGAAAAATCAAGTAACGAGAGTATTCATTTTTGTTCTCTCAATTCTTCTCCATCTTTTCTGCTTCTGTTTTGATTGTTTTCTCTTGCAACTCTCAAGTCTTTGAATCTCAAATCTCTTTCATATTTCATCCGGGTTACTTGGTTCCGTTTTTGTTCCTATGTGAAAAACTCAACAGGAATATTGAATCCAATATCTTTGTGAATTTGTTAAATCTGAAGCCGAAATCTCCTTTGCCATTTAATATATTAAAAACTCTGTTAAATTATTTCAGTTTGTTTAAACAAGTTTTTAAATTATTTTTGTAATTAAATAAACCCTTATTTTATAATTTTAACTCATCAAAATTCTTGATTTAAAAATTAAAATAAAATTATTTTAAAATTTTAAATTAAATTAATTTTATTTTATACTCATGTGAATTTGAGGAGAATAATTTAGCCGTAAACTTTCCATCCCATCCATAGCCATTGTGTCTACAAAACAATTGTCTCCTTGTTGGACATGACCGCAGCAATCACCGCAAACTCATTTGTCGATCTCTGCACGTTTCCCAGATCATAGAATTATTGCATAAGTTGGACCCAGAATCTGAGAGTCCTATTCACAATTCTGTCATCTACCAATTTCTGATTTGCCTTCATCCTCTTGAGTTGCTTACCTTCTCCTTTGCTCTCCCAACACTGCCGACAGCAACTTCTCATCTTCCATCCTATGCTGATGACTAAAATTTGATTCCTCTTCAGAATCTGACGACTCTTCAACTAGTTCTAACATTACAGAAGGTAAATTTAGAAACATCAATAATGTTAATATGAAAAACATTACAGAACGTAAATATAAAAAATGGTTTCTTTACAAGTCCTTCCAAAAGATGACAAAGTCATTGCCGATTTTCTCAACGAATATGGACTCTTCCCCCCGTTACAAAAAATAAAGGCTTGGTTAATGATGATTTCAACCTTTTGTCTAGCTTTCGTTTATTGCTTTTGGATTCTTCTAAGCTACCTTCATGTTTCTCCATTTCTTTTTTCTGTAGGTCATGCCGAAACAACTCAAGGTTTTGTGATGTGTACTCAAACATAAATACATGTGATGATATTTCAACCATATACAAAAAATCCAACACACGCGGGAAAGGACACGTGATATGTGTTCGATCAAGTGTTAGAGCCAAGGGTGTTGATTAATGGAAAATTTTCACTTAGGTCCTTTATAATTTATAAAATTTTAAATTAATAATAGTAAAATTACACTTTAATCCCAAAAATGATAAAAAATTGATTTAATCCTTTAAAAATTATAAAAATATAAACTATGAAAATGATGAAATTGCATTCTTGCTATCATAAAAATATACAATTTAATTTTGGCCCTAAAATATTTCTAGCTCCACCACTAGTTAAATCCATATGTGAATTAATAACACATTCCAACGTACAAAATATACCAGAAAATATTCTTTTTCAAACTCCATTAATAAAACTTCATTCATTTAAATGATTTTTTGTTGATCTAAAACAGTTGCTAAGTAACAAGCAAAGTATGAGCAGAAGTGACTACAATAGTGTGTACTTTTGCAAGCACTGTGATAAGCAAAAACAAAATAGGAAACATTAAAGTTTGTTTATGTAGTTCAGTTTCCATACATTTGTGAAGCCTTGCTCAGTGAGAAGAATCACTATATTTAAACAATTACAACCAATGAACCTAAATGTATCACACCTCAATGATGATTCCTCACTCTTATACCTTTGAAGACTAGATCACTCACCACTAAATTCTCCCACAGAGAACTTAGTTTGCAAAAACCACAATATATAATTTTACAATCACAAATGCACTCTTGCAAAATAATGTTCCTCACTTGAACATATAAATGCTCTTAATAATTTGTGCTCAACCTATACAAGTCTCTTAATTACATAGAGATTTCGAGACTTGCTAACATGATGAAGATCTATCACAATCCTTACTAAACAACAACTAAAATAGCTAAATACAATATAATATTAGCAACCACAATAAACATTGATGATTGGCAGCTAACTCTTCACTTTTTCGATCCGATCCAACTTCCTTTATTTATAGAATTTGATATAAGTGATTCAATCCAACCCGATCCAATCTTCTAAATAAGTTTCTCCAAGTGATATAATCTTTATTGATGACCTTGATTCGTCCTACGATATCAGCTCAACCCAAAGATACAAATCAATAAATTGCGAATCTTCCAAATATGGCAAGTTGTTTTGTCATAGTGGTCGGGGGTAGTGGGCAATTCCCATAACACATTGCGACAACTTTAAAATTTTTAACATTATTCAAAATCCAAACTAAAAAAACAAATCCAACCTTTTTTTTCTCATTCTTTTCTCATAATGAAAAATAATTTTCCCTCATTTTCTCTCACTTATCTATATATATATTTTAAATTTTATCTATTTTATTTAATTTTCAAATTTATGTATTTTTAAGATTTTTTAATTTAAAAAAAAAACTCAATTTTTTTATCGTTTAATATAGAATCATAACCAAATTGATAGTCTGGTCACATTTGGTAGGCTTGATGTAAAAGAGGAGTGTTATGTTAAATAGCACTCAACTTCCAAATGATGGATAAAAGATAGATGCTACTACATCAAATCGTTTGGTTGTTGAAGATTGTGATATATATTACTCTTCTTACCATGTGTTTTTTGATACAATATTAGGGAAAGGGGATGGGGTAACGCGGTTCACACTTGTGCCAAATAGGTGTTCCCTACAATATATTAATCTTCTTACCATGTGTTTTCTATAAGTTAAAACATAAGTGTTATTTATTAATTTATCATCTTACTCTTAACATCTTTTTTTATATAGTTTAAAATAAAATATAAAATATTAGTATTTACAAAATATTTACATTAAAATATAATAAAATAACAAAATAAAATTATTATAACATTTAATTTTTATAAAATATTAAAACAATAAAATAAAATTATTATTTTTTAAAAATAATATATTAATATTATTACTTTTTAAAAAATAATAAAATAATAAAAATATTTATATATTAATGTATATAAATAAAAAGATTAAAATATATGTTTTTATATTAATATTAATTAATATATTAATATAAATATTAAAATGCATAATTTTAATATTAGTTTAATAAACCCGAACATGAATATGTAAAGAATAACAAAAAATAAAATAAAACATTTATATAATTTTATATTAAATATATAAAATAATAAAATATTAGTTTTTAAAAAATAACTAGATTTTTTAAAAGGAAAAATAACTAGTTTTAACCTCTGCTTTCGATAGGGTTTCTAATTTTCTTTGTAAAAGTTTAGTTAGTTAATGTGAAAATTAATTGTAAATTAAAATTTATTAATTATAAAAATTAAAATATTCTAAGATCAAGTATAAATATAAGTTAATGCGTGAGTTAACTTGTAGATCAATTACTTTAAATAAAATATTTAAATATAAAAGAACTCTTTACATGTTATGTATATATATATATTGAATATTCACTTGTTGAATATCAATTCCTTGAACAGAGGCAATTAATATTAGGTTGTTGCCTGACACTTGTTTGTTTGTTTGAAATAAGGATCAGTGGCTGGCAGTAGAGCTAATAGAATCATTGCAAAATTATGTCTCCTTAACTCATTTTGGATCGAAGCTAATGGTTTTGCGGGTGGGGTTTGTGTTCTCTAGAGCGATGATATTATGGTGGATATTTTGAGTTTATATTCCTACATGGTTCACATGAAAGTTAGGTGATGCGTCCTTGAGAACACCGAATATATTTTATCCTTATAAAATAACAAAAAGAATAGTATAAGGGAAGTAGGGTCAAATCCTTAGGGACTGGATTTGTAATGACTCAAAAATCTTGTTTCTGTATCTGTAATTGTATGACACAAATATCTGTCTGCTTCAGTGATTAAGTGTTTTGGGTGTGTGTGGGAGGTCCCAAGTTCAAGCTTTATCTTTGGTAAAATTTTGGTACTTTTCTTACTTAAGCATTATCCTTGCTCAGTGGGCTTAAGTTTAATTGTTTTTAAAACTATTTTAGAATAAGCTTGTTGGTCTGGTGGTTAAGTTGAGTGTTAGTTTGATGAAGGTCTTGTGTTCAATCCTTGCGTGAGCAAGGGAGTTTATTTTTGCCGACTGTCTAGTAAAGAATTTCAGTGGTGTTGGAAATCTGAATGGTAGTTTGTTAGTGGGATTAGTGTAGATAATTAAAGGATTTAGGAAACTATCAAATTTCATTTTTATCTTTCTTTTTCCCAAAAACTTCGGTTCCTTTCCCCAATTCTGATGATTCTTTCCTTCCTTTGTGCCAAAATCTTGTTGATACTCGCGATATTAAGTAATAAAATTTATAAAACTGATCGCACCAAAAACTAACTAATATCACGATTTTAAAGGCAACCGCACCTATCGAACAGTAGTATAGTTTAGCGGTAAGACCGAGTTATCCTACCCAAGGGAACCAAAAGTACTAATACTTACTTCCTTTCTATTATCTAGCCTAAAAATAAAAGAGGATTGGTTGAAACTAATTCTAAAACTAACTAAAAGTGCACAAAAAGTAAATTAGGAAAACCTTCGGGAAAAGCTGATTGATAAGAGCAATACTTAAGGGAGAATCCACCTAGACTTCACTTGTTATTAACTTCTTGAACTAGATGATTTATTCACTTGACTTGATCCGTAGAGATCCCTAACTTATGTTAATCCCTCCGTCGAGGCTAAGAACAACTAGGCCTAGGCTGTTAATTAAAGTTTCTTTATTAACTAACACCCTAGGTTGCATTAATTCGATCTATGGATCCCCCTATTAGGTTTGACCCTAATCCGACAGATTTATGTCGCCCTATGTCTAGGGTTGCATGCAACTCCGCTTAATTATGGTAGATCTACTCTTAAAATAGGGACTTTTGCTCCTCTGCCTAAGTGTATCAAGTTCTTGAAGTAATACCTAGGATTATTAAATCAAGAATGAAGAACACATAATTAAGAACAATTCAATTATTTATCATATAATTCAAGAATAAATAATAACAAGATCTGTCTTAGGTTTCATCCCCCTTAAGTATTTGAGGGGTTTAGTTCATAATTAATAAAGAAACCATCTCAGAAAAAATAAGATAACAAAACATAAAGAAACCAAAAACCCCTGAAGGATTTTAGGGAGATCTCCTGTCCTAATGTGGAATTCTAGCTTCTGGGATGAATCAATTGGCTTCCCTTGGAGTAATTCCTTGCTTTCACTCCTTGTGTTGGCAGAAATATAGCGCTCCTTCTTGGGAGAAAAGAGTACACCCTTAGAGTAGCGTCCTAGGGTCTTTATATAGAGCTTTGGAAAGCCTTTCTTAGCCTCTAAGCATCCAAATCCGAGTGAAATTCCTCTTCCTCATGACTAGAACATGCTCGTGTGCCACGTTCGTGTGGTTTCGACAAGAGGCCGTGTGAGATTCTATCGATGGAGGCACGACCGTGTGGCCTGGCCGTGCTTGTCGGGGCTGGACCATGTGGTCTTCGTGTGGCACGGCTGTGTGGCACGGCCGTGTGGTGACTTCTTGGGCAGTGTCGATTTCATATTTTTGCCCATTTTCTCCGTTTTTGGTCTATTTTCCGTTCTTTTCTCTTTCCTATGCTCTCCTGAGTGTAAGATATGAAAAAGAAAGATGAAGAGCACAAATTCTCACTAAATTGATAATAATTCATCCAAAATATAGGCTAAACATGAGGTAAAAATATGTATAATTTAGCGTTTATCAAATACCCCTACACTTAAGCCTTTGCTTGTCCTTAAGCAAAATCTCAATCCCTAAATAAGAACCATTCTTCTCAACTTACAATCTTTATCAATAATATTTTGAACTAATTCACAGGTAATCATACAATGAAAATTCAATCAAAAGAACATTAAAGACTCAATCACACTAAGTTGAGAATTTTATCATTGAAACATAAGTTTCTTCCTAGTGCCTAAGTAGTTATCTTTCCATCTTTAATTAACAGAAGTTGACATCCTCACTAAGGATTCACTCTATCCACTAGAAGTGTTTAGGGTTCAAAAATTAAGCATTCTCTAGTCAACCTGAAAAGTTATTACCATAGGCTTGCTAGAAAATCAGATCTCCACCATTGTAGGTTGATATGATACATCGATCAAAAGGTCTTTCAAAGGTTGTAATAGGGCTTGGTTAGGATGTTGTCACAGGCTGCAAAAGAGGGTTAGAATCGAGATTGAATTGAAAAATCATCTAGCTAGAAAAATCTCTATCACTGGAACATATTTCTCGAGCTAATTCTTGTGATAATATCATTTCTGCCTTGGTAGCCTTAAAATAGAAATATGCGAAAACTATTCGAAATGTTAAAGAATACAGCTGAATACATACTTTTTTTTAAGAACAATTCAACTTCTGAACAATACATTGAACAAAACTTTACAATCTGAAAAAGAGAATAAAGCTAGATGAAAATTTTAACTCAAATCTCGACAAAAATAGGGTTCAAAATAATTGAATGAAATTCAACAAAAATTGGGCTATTGGTTAATAATTAGAGGGTAAGTCGAAGAATGGGTTGTTAGGCCCAACGGGGTTTACTAGGGGTTAATTTATAGAGGTAGGCCTTTGTAGAGTAAGTGGGTTAAATGCTAAGTGCCTTTATCACCTCGGTATATCAAATCAATGATGTGGTCTTGACACGTATAATCAAAGCAAGTTCTAGAATAACAAATCAGTGTTGACTCACTCAAAGCAATAATAAAAGTGAGCACGAAAGAATGTATGCTCAAAAATGCTCAAAATCTCACCAGAATTATGGCTTTTGATGTCAAACCTGTGAATTTCAAATCTCAAGATAACACTTAGAATTTAGGGAAAAGAACTTATGCAAAAATTAGAGCTCTCAAAAATTTTAACTTATCATGCATTGATTCCCTAATGTTTTAGAGTTTGAATATTCAAAGTACAAGCACCTATTTCTTAATTCTCACACATCAATAGAAATTACAAATCAATCAGAATATATTCTTAATAAGAGGTTGAAGATAATGCAATTGAGAATAATGCATCAGATTTCAGGGTTTTCATAGTGTAAAGATTTAAAGTAAGTTCCCCCCCCCACACTTAAGATGTACATTGCCCTCAATGTACAAAGATAACATTAGTAGCAATAAAAGTATAATTTCAAAAGATAGGGAGAGAATTGAAACTCCCTGTTCCTTGAATGGATTAGTGAGATAGAGATCGGAAGAGTTGGCAGTTGTGGCAAGGTGTTCCCATTTTCGTAGAGATTTGAGCTGTAAGGCTCCTTTGAAACTGTGATAGAATTTATTAGTAGTGGGGAATTTGGGTTAATAGGAATTACTTTTTAGGGGTTAGCCGTTATGAAAAAGAAATAAAATAAAACAAAAAAATAAAAAATACTAATATTCAAATAATGAAAAAGATGAAATAAAAGAAAATAAAACTAAAGAGGAAAAGGAAAAGAAAGTTAAAAGAAAAGGTAAAAATAGATATCAGTATTCAAAAGTTAGAATAAAATAAAATGAAGTAAGAAAAATAAAACTAAGAGGAATAGATAAATCTAATCCTCAGATGGATCACATAGCGGTAGAGTGATGTTGAGGCGCTGGCATATCTGCTCTAAAGTGGCATCGATGTAATCGAGGCACCGAAAACATTGCTGCTTAAAATGTGAAAATCGTGCAAATAGGTCAGCGTGGGCTGTTGTTGCATGAGATGGGTGGCGAGGGGGTGGTGGCTCGGTGGGTGCGTCCTCTGCTGTGGTAGTGGTGGGACATCGTCAGTAATGTCCTCTGGGTCCTCTCTCTCCTGGACGAGATGGAACTGAAGGGGGTGCCTCCTGGCCTCCGCTCTATCATCCTCATGTGTAGCATAGTCGTGATGCCTTAGGAAGACATCTGACCGATCAGAGTGTAGGAGGATGTCTAGGCTACGGTGTTGAGGAGCCTGAAGTGGCGAGCTAGACGTGTGATGTAGGGCCCCATGGATAAGATGCCTCTACGGTGCCTCTCTGTCTGGTGCTACATGGCGTGTGCGATGAAATATGCTAAGTCGATGACGTGACCGTTCACCATGCACCACAGGAAGTAGATGTTGTGAGTGTTGATGACGCATGTGCTCTCTCGTCTACCTGTAAGAGTGTGACCAAGAAGAGCATGAATATACCTCAGAGAAGGAACGAGGGCAGTCACCTTACTGATGCTAGGGTTATATATTTGCCGACCAGGGGCGATCTCGTGCTAGCAGTCAACAGGCCGGATATGGATGCGACGAGAGAGGTTGGGGAAGTCCTCGTCTGCCATAAATTGCTCTATGTAGAGCCCGAGTGCTGTGCTGAACTCTGGCACGCTGAGGCGGCGCACGAGTCCTCCTAGATGGAACTGGACCGTCCCTAGATCATCGAATCTCGTCATCACGGTCTGGAGATGGAATGCGGAACAGAACTCGAGGGTGAGTTCTAAGTAGGTGGGCTCGATGATCTGAAAGATTGCTCTCATGGCTCGGTTATCAAGAGGGCCCGGACGTTGTCCACTAATTGTATCTGCTCGAGGTCTCCCCAATCTATTCAGTGACCCGTGGATATAGGGCGGGCTCGAAGGAGTTGATAGTGTTCCTCCTGCGAGGCTTGAGAAAATGTGATGAATGGGTGTCGAACCTCGGAGGTAGGCCTCGATGATGAACTCCTCGGCCCCTTACATTTCCTGGAGACGGGAATGGCAGTTTTCTGATAGCGTGATGACGACATAGTATCTAAATAGTAAAAATCAATCATTTTGAAACCTGTAACAAAACTAAGAAATATGAGTGTATTTATACTAAATATATGAGAAAAATGGCATGCAAATATGAATTTAAATGGCAATAAAAAATAAATTGAAATGGTATGCAATCCTAATATATTCTATGCTATTCTAGATTATTCATCCTAATTTTCCTAGTTCCATGCTTGAATTAACATCTAAAATAAAATAAAAATTAACTAAATAGTTAAAAATGAAATATAACTAAAAATAGTTGAGAAAAATGAGAAAAATGGAACCGAATATAAGGTTGCACGGTCGTGGGTTGAGGTTTGCACGGGTGTAGGTCGACTGATTTCAAGGGTGATGGTGTTTGGAGGGCTGTGGCGGCACTTATGGTGGTTGGGGAGGGAGGATTTTAGGGTTTTGTATGAGAAATGAGATGAATAGTGACTTCTTATTTATAGTTTTTGGGTCACACGGGCATGTCACACGCCTGTGTGAGTCGTATTTTGCCCGTGTCTTTCAGAATCCGGGGGTTTTGGCGCGCCTGGTTCGAAGTACACTCCCGTGGGAATGTTTCGCATGGCTATGGGAGATCTGTTCTTCGTCAATCACACGGTCGTGTGATAGTATACACGGTTGTGTACGATCGTGTTCGTGTTTTACACAGTCGTATGATATGTTCCACGATCGTGTGAATTTTGACAGTGTCTTCCACAGTCTGGGGACACGGGCGTGGGGTTTTATGCAAGCCCATATTGATAATGCAAGTTGCCACAACCATGTCGCATGACCGTGGGGAATTATCGGTGGCCCATGTTGAAGTCAAAAGGTCGCCACAGCCATCGCACGGCTGTGGGGAATTGTTGGTAGCCCATGTTGAAGTCGGAAGGTCACCACGGCCATATCGCACGGCCGTGGGGAATTATCGGTGGCCTGTGTTTTGGGAAAATTTGTGTTCTGTTTATACACAGCCTTGGTACACGACCGTGCCTCTATTTGAGGTGTTCACACGGCCTGGAACACGCCCGTGGGCATGGCTGTATGGTCCTAAATCTCTGCATAAAAAGGTTATTAGATGCATGAAAAATACTAAAATTTGTAAAGAAAAGTTACTAAGTTAGTGCTCCGGTTGCCTCCCGAGAAGTGCTTAATTAGAGTCTAAGCTTGACTCTTCCTGGATGATTCACGAAGGGATTTCGTGGATCTGAATCTCCTCCTTTTTAGCTTTAAAGTTCTCACCTCTGTAATGTTTAAGTCTATGGCCGTTTACCTTGAATGTACTGTGGTTGGGGTGAGTTACCTCGATCGTGCCGTATGAAAAGACATGTTGAATAGTGAATGGACCTGACCACCTTGACTTGTGGTTTTCGGGAAACAGTCTCAGCCTTGAATTGTAGGGTAAGACAAGATCACCTATTTTAAACTGCTTAGGTTGTTTCAGTCGTTTGGCATGGCGTTGCTTCATGGCTTCCTTATATAGTCTTGAGTTCTCGTAGGCATTGCATTGCCATTCATCTAGTTCATTTAGCTGCATTAATCTTTTCTCACCTGCAAGCTTGAAATCAAGGTTTAAAAATTTAATAGCCCAAAATGCTTTATGTTCAAGTTCAAATGGTAGATGACAACTTTTTCCGTAGACAAGTTTATAGGGAGATGTACCAATGGGTGTTTTAAAAGTAGTTCTATAAGCCCATAACGCATCATCTATTTTTCTTGATCAATCTTTTCTATTTTTTTCTATTGTTTTCTCTAAAATGCATTTTAATTCCCTATTTGTTACTTCGACTTGGCCACTGGTTTGTGGATGATAAGAGGTAGCTGTTCTATGGTGCACTCCATATCTTTTTAAAACTTTTTAAAACTGGGCATTGCAAAAATGTGTGCCCCTATCACTAATAATTATCCTAGGTGTTCCAAATCGAGAGAAAAGTTTCTTCAAAAATCATACCACCATTCTAGCATCATTAGTAGGTAAAGCTTGGGCTTCCACCCATTTTGACATATAATCTACTGCTACTAGTGTGTACTTATTCCCAAATGAATTAGGGAATGGACCTATGAAATCAATACCCCATACATCAAATATTTCACATGAAAGTATATAGTTTTGAGGCATTTCATTATATTGAGAAATATTACCTGTTCGCTGACATTTATCACAAGAAGTCACATACCTGTTGGCATCCCTGAAAAGTGTAGGCCAGTAAAAGCCTGATTCGAGTACCTTATGAGCAGTCCTAGCTCCACTGTGGTGTCCTCTTGTAGATCCTGAATGGCAGTGAGTTAGAATCTGGTATGCTTCTGTTTCAGTAACGCATCTTCGAATGACCTAATCTGCACAAATTCGAAAAAGAAAAGGATCCTCCCAAAAGTAATTTTTCACATTAGCGAAGAATCGCTTCTTTTGCTGATGGGTTATCCCTTTTGGGGTTCTGTTAGCTGCTAAATAATTTGCAAAATCAGCAAACCAAGGGACTGTTGTATCTGCTACGGATAGGAGTGTTCTTTAGGGAACAAGTCGTTTATTTTATCGAGATAATTGGGCTGCGTGTTTTCCAATCTTGAAAGATGATTTGCTGCCAAATTTCCAGCTCCTTTCTTGTCCTTTATTTCCAAATCGAATTCCTATAACAATAGAACCCATCTTATTAGTCGAGGTTTTGCATCGGTTTTAGCTAAAAGATGGCGAAGAGCAAAATGGTCAGTATAAACAATGACTTTTGACAAAATCAAATAAGATCTGAATTTATCAAATGCAAAAATAATAGCTAGCAATTCTTTTTCTGTGGTAGTGTAATTTGCTTAAGCGGCCGTCAGAGTTCTGCTAGCATAATAGATCGGTTGGAAGTGCTTTTGTCTTCGTTATCCCAAAACTACACCTACTACAAAATCACTTGCATCGCACATTAGTTCAAAAGGTAGATTCCAATCAGATGAAATCATAATCGGCGCATTAACTAATTTTTCCTTAAGAGTGTTAAAAGATTCTAAACATTCTTGGTCAAAGTTGAAAAGCATATCTTTTTCTAGCAGTTTTGTCAAAGGCTTAGCTATTTTAGAAAGATCTTTAATAAATCTGCAATAAAAACCGGCATGTCCTAAAAAACTTCTAATAGCCTTTACTGAATTAGGAGGAGGTAATTTTTCAATGGTTTCAATGTTTGTTTTATCTACCTCTATCTCTTTACTAGAAACTTTATGTCCTAATACAATACCCTCTTGAACCATAAAGTGGCATTTTTCCCAGTTCAGCACTAAATTTGTCTTTTCACATCTCATCAAAACACGTTTAAGATTGTTAAGACACAGTTGGAAAGAATTACCAAAAACTAAAAAATCATCCATAAATAACTCCATAATGTCTTCCACAAATTCATTGAAGATAGCTAGCATGCATCGCTGAAAAGTAGCAGGAGCATTACATAAACCAAAAGGCATTCTACGATATGCAAATGTACCATATGGACATGTAAATGTCATTTTCTCCTGATCTTCTGGGGCTATCGGGATTTGGAAGTAGCCAGAGAGGCCATCTAGGAAACAATAATACATGTGACTTGATAGTCTTTCCAACATCTGATCAATAAAAGGTAATGGAAAATGATCTTTCCGCGTAGTGTCATTCAAATTCCTATAATTAATGCAGACTCTCAATCCAGTGACTGTTCTTGTAGGTATTAACTCATTTTTGTCATTAGATACCACGGTCAATCCTCCTTTTTTAGGAACAACCTACACAGGACTTACCCAAGAGCTGTCAGAAATAGGATAAATTATACCTTCATCTAAAAGTTTAATTACCTTGGCTTTTACAACTTCCTTCATGTTGGGATTCAACCTTCTCTGTGTTTGCACTGATGGTTTAAATTCATCTTCCATTAAAATTTTGTGGGTGCAGAAGGAAGGATTAATTCCCTTGATATCTGAAATTTTCCAAGCTATAGCATGCTTGTGTTCTCTTAACACATGGAGTAGTTCCTCTTTTTCTGCAAGGCTTAAATCTGATGCGATAATAACTGGTAAAGTTAAGTTTTCTCCTAAAAGGCATATTCTAAATGATCTGGCAGTTATTTTAACTCTAATTTAGGGGGATCAGTAATGGAAGGTTTCTGTCTTAATTCATCACTCATCTTTATATTTTCATAACTTATGTGTCTTGTGATGATTTCATTGGAATCTAATTCCTTTCTTACTTCCTCAATTTTAGTGGTGGGTTTATCTTCCCCTCACCTTGAATAAGACACAGTTCTAACGTGTCTGTGAGAAAAAGTTCCTGAAAGTTATTTTGAACAAAATAGTCAATAATATCAACAAAATAATAGGAATCATCTTGTTCTTTGGGAAATCTCATGGCATCATAGATTTTAAAAACAACTTCTTCCTCACCAACTCTAAGTACTAATTTACCATCCCCTACATCAATAACAGCTTTAGCAGTGGCTAAGAATGGGCGTCCCAAAATTAAAGGTACCTCAATATCCTTATCCATGTCAAGTACAACAAAATCAACAGGGAATATAAATTTATCTACCTTTACTAGCACATCCTTAATGATTCCCCTAGGATATTTAACAGATCTGTCAGCTAACTGAATACTTAACCTAGTGGGCTTGGGTTCCCCTAGACCTAATTGTTTGAACATTTTGTAAGGCATGAGATTAATGCTAGCACCTAAATCAGCTAGAGCTTTATCAATAAGTAAACTACCAATTAAACAAGGAAAGTAAAACTCCCTGGATCTTTCAGTTTTACCGGCAGTTTATTCTGAAGAATAGTTGAGCATTCCTCGTTGAGTTCCACTGTGGCTAATTCTTCCAACTTCCTTTTGTTTGTCAGAAGTTCTTTAAGGAACTTCACATACTTTGGCATCTGTGAAATTGCTTCAACAAAAGGTAAGTTAATGTGTAATTATTTGAAAAGTCCAAGAAATTTACCGAATGGAGCGTCTGTGCGGTCTTTCTTCAACTTTGCCGGATATGAATGGGCGGTTTGTATTCCTTGAGTGTTGGTGGAGTGTTTTCCTTGGGTTCCTCTGCCTTGTCTCCTAATGATTCAGGAGTAGACTTCTTTTGTGGTTGAGCTAGTGTTTTCCCATCTCTTAAAGTAAATGCTTTGACATGTTCTCTAGGATTTGGTTTAGTGGTACTTGGTAATCCACCTTGTGGTCTTTCTGAAATTAATTTTGCAAGCTGACCAATTTGATTCTCAAGCCCTTGAAGTGACACTTGCTGGTTCTTTAGTACCGTTTCAGTGCTTTTCTGATGCGGCCATAAATTTGGTGAGCATCTCTTCAAGATTCGGCTTTTTCTCTTGTTGTGGTGGTGGTTGCTGAAATCATTGAGGAGCCTGTTGTCTTTGATTTCCTTGTCCTCCCCAAGAAAAATTGGGGTTGTTCCTCCAACCTGCATTGTAAGTATAACTATAAGGTTTGACCTTAATCCGACAGATTTATGTCGCCCTATGTCTAGGGTTGCATGCAACTCCGCTTAATTATGGTAGTCTACTATTAAAACAGAGACTTTTGCTCCTCTGTCTAAGTGTATCAAGTTCTTGAAGTAATACCTAGGATTATTAAATCAAGAATGAAGAACACATAATTAAGAACAATTCAATTATTTATCATATAATTCAAGAATAAATAATAAAAAGATCTGTCTTAGGTTTCATCCTCCTCAGGTATTTAAGGGGTTTAGTTCATAATTAATAAAGAAAACATCTCAGAAGCAATAAGATAACAAAACATAAAGAAACCAAAAACCCCTGAAGGATTTTAGGGAGATCTCTTGTCCTGATGTGGAATTCTAGCTTCTAGGATGAATCAATCAGCTTCCCTTGGAGTAATTCCTTGCTTTCACTCCTTGTGTTGGCAGAAATATAGCACTCCTTCTTGGGAGAAAAGAGTACACCCTTAGAGTTGCATCCTAGGGTCTTTATATAGAGCTTTGGAAAGCCTTTCTTAGCCTCTAAGCATCCAAATCCGAGTGAAATTCCTTTTCCTCACGACTAGAACACGCCCATGTGCCACACCCATTTGGTTTCAACAAGAGGCCATGTGAGATTTTGTCGATGGAGGCACAGCCGTGTGGCCTGGCCGTACTTGTAGGGGCTGGACCGTATGGTCTTCGTGTGGCACGGCCATTTGGTGACTTCTTGGGCCGTGTCGATTTCACATTTTTGCCTATTTTCTCTATTTTGGGTCCATTTTCCGTTATTTTCTCTTCCCTATGCTCTCTTGAGTGTAAGATATGAAAAAGAAAGATTAAGAGCACCAATTCTCACTAAATTGATAATAATTCATCCAAAATATAGGCTAAACATAAGGTAAAAAAAATGTATAATTTAGCGTTTATCACCTATTCTCCCTCACCTTCTTCTTCTCGATTTCTTTTCCACTTTGTCTCTTTTCATTCCACATTTGTCTTCAACCGTTCAATAAGTGTTGTTGTTAAGTTTTGACGTGATTTTGACTATACGTTTAACGAGGGGGCTTGTTTTACTCTCTTTTTAGGTGAAGAACGAGAATCGGGTGTGGTTCCTACAACAATATAAATGAGCGGAGCTTCAGTTTGATAACGGTTTTAGAGTGCTCAGGAGTGTTTTTCTATCGAAACAGTACCAAGTGTGTACCTGAAAATGCAGAAAATGAGGTTTCAGAAAAAGCTAAAAACCATACTGTCGACTCCATATAGACGTGTGGTTGCCTTTATGGAAGGCCGTGTATGATGACATGGCCGTGTGTTTGACGAAGGCCAGGCCGTGCGTGAGACATGACTGTATGGTGGCTAGGTAAGGCCATGTGAGCCAGATGGGCTAGACTGAATTAGGCCATATGGGCCACATGGGCACACCACACAGGCGTGTAGGCCCATTTATTTGAATTTTTCCTAAGATTGCACAGGTCATCCCAAATGACTGTGAGTTTACTGTAGGGTCGGTAAGGGCTAACTAGACCCTAAATTGTATGATCTTAATGGCTGATATTGTGTTCTGAGCATGTTATTATCATGCATGTTTGACTTATCGATACATATATTTGTACTTGCATAGTAATCTGTAATTAAGAATGTAAGCATGTTTAAACTGTATGTTTGATTCTGCATTTACTGTATCTGTCATTAGGGTTGGGATGATGTATATAGAGGAAGTGTTCTAAAAGTCATTTATCGCCTATTTATCTGGCAACATGGCTACATTATATCTGATATGTGCCGCATCGGTACAACACGGTGTGTAGGGCTGGATAGGTGTTTTAAACCCCACATGGTGTGTAGGAATAGTCAGAGATGGTGTGTAGAGGATGAGGGTACGATATCTAACTTCTATTTACTGATTCTATTTGCACATCTATATCTATATTTGAGATGGGCTTAGCCCTGATTCAATATTTGTATCTGTAATGGGCTAAGGCCCGAATTTGTATCTGTCTAATTTTAATTTTCTAACTATGTGCATACTTTATTCTGTGGGGATTACACGCTAAGTTTACATAAACTCACTCCTTTCTATTTAATCTGTACAAGTAATCCCTAGACATAGCTGGATTGGTACAACGGGGGACTCGACAGTGACCACCTTTTATGATCTGTTCTTAATTATGGTTTTTACGTTAAATTTAGATTGGTTTTGGGTGATTTTTGTAATAATTGGACTTTATGGATTGTTTTCATTATTTTGGGTTTTGAATATATTCTATGATTTTATAACTGTACAACACGAAAAAAAAATGCAAACTTTTACCAAAAGCAATGGTTTTCTAAAATCACAAACAGTTTTACTCAAAACAAATGATGTTTTGGCATACCAATTAATTTACTAATGTTTTTTATTTCAAATGATAAATAATGAATGACTTATTTTACATATGAATTTAATGATTTACACAAACTACTCGGTTTTCTAAAATTCTTTTCATGTGACATCCCTAGATTTGGCTATAATGTCTAGGCCAGGTTTAGGGTGTTACATTTTATGGTATTAAAGCCAGGTTGCGAAATTCAGCTGTGAATTTTGGGTTCCAAAATTTTATTTTAAAGAATTGGTTTTCAAATGGTTTAAACTATTCCGAGTAAGTATGTGGTACCCCAAGTCTCCTACGCCAATCCAGTAAGTATTTTTGATTTCTGATAGAAAATTTTGAAACACTGTAGATAGTGTACTTTGAAACACTATGACTAGAACTCTCTAAAACTGTAGTGAAACTAATAGAGACTGAAACCCTTGAAAACAATTCTGAACTTTTGACACTTTATGCATAAAATATTTGTTAACAAAAAACTGAAACTGATGCATAAAAATTCTTAATGTAGATAAACTCGAATTAGACAATGAGCGCACAAGGTATCCATGGACGTAGTACTCTAGGCCGAGGTAGAGGCCGTAGAGGGGCTCGAGTTGAGTCCTCTTATCTGAGCAGCACGCCAAATCTGGACACTAGTGAGACACTTGTATCACCTTCTGCTGAGATTGAGTCTCAGAGTCGTTTAGCTAAGGACGATGGACTGTCCCAAGCCATGCTGAGGATATTAGGGTAGGTCGTTGGGCCCAATATTTGATCTGAGGGCCGAGGGTCAGTAACTGAACAACTTTGGTCTAATAGAGCTGAGTTGTTTAGAGGTGTCACAGGAGTCGCCCTTAACGTGGTTGAGTATAGGTTGGAGGCCACTGAGAGAATTATGGATGATCTGGACTGTAACCTTGAGCAGAAATTGAAGGGTACGATTTCTTTGCTTCGCAGTGAAGCATATCAGTGGTGGTTAACAGTTAAGGAGGGCACTCAGTAGGATCATCTGACTTGAGAGTTCTTTAAGACTACATTCCAGGGGAAATATGTGAGAGCGAGCTATGTGGATGGTCGTAGGCGTGAATTCTTGAATTTCATACAGGGCGACCGATATGTGGCCGAGTATGAGGCTAAATACCTAAGATTGAGGTGCTATGCTCGAGGCATGGTGGTATCTGAGTATGAGAGATGTGTCAGATTTGAGGATAGGTTAAGAGATAATCTGAGGGTCCTGATTGCTTCGCAGAGAGAGCGTGAGTTCTCTATCTTGGTTGAAAAGGTGAAGACCGCTGAAGATGTTAAGTGTACGGAGCGCCTGAATAAAGATAGGGAGAGAGGTAAGAACAAGAGGGATTCGGAGCCCTCGAGTTCTGTACAGAGGCCTAAGAAAAAGGCCACATCTGATAGGCCAGTTAGAGTGGGGGACCCTATTGCTTCTACTGAATTACAGCTGTTGAAACCATTTTTAAAGTTTGGAAAACAATGGGGTTAACTTTAAAAAAATGAAAATAGAGTCACCACCAACGCTTCTAAAGATCGAGGACTCACTGGGCAAATATGCCCTAATCCCAAAACGGCACCGTTCAAACATCAACATTTAAAGGGTTCGGGGACCAAATCGAAACCAAAAAGAATCTTTGGGGAAAAATTAAAAATAAAAGAAAATTAAAATTAAATATAATTGAAAACAATAAAATTACGGAAGGACCAAAGTGGCAAATTACCCTTTTTATAAAATACGCGGATACTCCCCAGGTAAATGGTTCAACACAAGGATCTTGGCCCAAAAATGACGTTATTTTGGGCAATAATAGCTTATCCCAAAATGATGTCGTATGAGGGCTCTATAAAAGCTAAAAAAAATTTTAAAAAATCATTTTTAAACAAGTTTCTAAAAAATTTTTTAGAGGATTCTCTGAAAGCCCTCAGAGTTCCGGCCAGTGGCCGTCATGGCTCCGTCCTTGAGCTCTTGTACTCGTTCGTCTATGTCGTCATTCACGGCGGTCGGAGTTTCTAAAAGTGAGTTTTTCACTCCCTAAACCCCTCTAAAACCAGATCTAAAGTCAAAAAGGGGCTTTTGGCTACCTAAAACATGAAATCAGAGGAGAGACCTTTTGGTCTTCTCTGTTTTATCATCAGAAAGGTAAGAAAATGGGATTTTCTTTTTATATATGCACATATTTGTTGCTGATAATAGAAGAAAGAAAAGAAAATACCTTTTTTTTTGCTCAAAATTTTGTGATTTTTATCATGTATATGAGTAAAAAAATCGTAGTCTATACAATGTTTCGATTCGGGCTTTATAGCCACTGTTTCTAAGATACATTTGGTAAAAAAAGTTTCCTTCGATTTCTTCCTATGTTATTGTGCCTCTTTTCTTTCCCTTTTGCAGGTGAGTACGAGGAGATCTCAGTGGTGACAAGCGGGCTGGTGCGCCGATTACGGCACGAGACAAGGGGTCTGCCTGATGCTTGCGGCGCGAGTACCTTGCTGGGGTTTCCAGTAGCTGAAAACATATTGGGCTAACTGGGCTGCTACTTATTGGGTTTGGGTAGGCTTAGGATTTGGTTTAAGGGTTTGATTTGTATTTGGGTTAAAGGTGTAATTGGGCTTCGGGTTATGGTTTACGGGTAGAATTTATGTTTAGGGGTTTTTGGGTCTGTTTATTAATTTAGGCCTGCAACTATGGCTTGTAAATGGACTGTAAACATTATAATTTTTTTTGGTTTTATTCTATTTTATATTTTTTTGACTATGTATGGGCTCAAGCCAAATTGTGTTATTACAGCTGCCCCTCTTTGCTCATTGCAGTGTAACGGGAATAGGGCAAAGACTATAAAAGGACCAATTTTGCCCGGTCTTACCGAGTCTTGAATTTTTTATCCTTATCTTCTTTAAAGGTATTCTGATAGCTTCAATTTGCTTCACCGCAACTTCAGGAAGGTAATATCTGCTATCTTCAGCATGCTCCACTGCAAACCTAGGGACGCCATGCTGATGTCTTCGATCTACTCCTTGCCAAGATAAGGATTGCCAAATCTACTATCTTCGATTTGCTCCCTGCCAACACAAGGATTGCCAAATCTACTATCTTCGATCTGCTCCCCGCCAATACAGGGATTGCCAAACCTGCTATCTTCGATCTGCTCCCCGCCAATACAGGGATTGTCAAATCTATTATCTTCGATCTGCTCCCTGCTAATACAGGGATTGCCAAATCTGCTATCTTTGATCTGCTCCCCGCCAATACAGGGATTGCCAAATCTGCTATTTTTGATCTACTCCCTGCCAATACAGGGATTGTCAAATATCCTATCTTCGATTTGCTCCCCGCCAATATAGGGATTACCAAATCGTTATCTTCAATCTGCTCCTTGCAAAACTCAAGGATGTCATGATTGAATTGAGTCAAATGCTCTCAATTAAACATGTTATGATGCAAAAATGTTATGAGAATGATTCCTATTTCAATTACCATCACTCATTCGTTTATCGGGTTTTATCTTCATTCTTCTCGACGTATTAATCATACTCTACTCGTATGCTTTGAATCAATTTGGTCCATTGTATCATTCCCCAAATATTACGACCCACTGGAGATGTTTATGAAATGATCCTCTCTTAGGATTGATATTGCTTAATTTTTCCAAACATCGTTTGGACAGAAACGGTAATCTCAATTTTCTCGAGTATCTCCGACCCTTACACGTGGGAATTCTTAAACAATTGTCATGTTTCGATTTCTTTTATTATCTAGAAATTCCCAAAGTAATACACAAAAATTTTTTTATGAAAATATTATTAGTTCATCAATCATTATTTCAATGCAACACGCTTTATGAATAATGACAACAAATAAATTGATCTTTTTTTTAGGATAATTAGATTCGAATAAATTATCAAAAATACGAAGGAAATTAATGTAGGAACATATCTTTGAGAAGAAAAAGAATCCAAAGATAATAAATGAAACATAAATTAGATACCCTAGATGTCGCAGCTTGGGCTTCTATATACAAACTCCATGAAGACTACTTTGAGCTTAACATGTGTTTTAAAAGATCCAAAGTACTTTGTTGATGCCCCGACATGTAACATACTTCGCTTTTTTTTCAATTTAGGTATAGCAAGATGCCTTTCAAAATTTGAGCCACCCTTTTGGGTTTTCAACTCAAAACCCCTTTAGTCTCAAGGTGCCCTTTGCAGGTTTTCACCTTGGCCTCTCCATTTTTTTAGAAATCTCAAGGCCCCCTTTGTGGGTTTTCACCTTGGCTTCCTTTTATTTCAAACAAAATATTTTTTAATTGAGTCTGAATTTACTGGATTGGGTAAACTCTTTCCATCCATTTCGGTCAAAATTAGTGCACCACCAAAAAAAGCTTTCTTCACAACATATGACTCTTCCTAATTTAGCATCCATTTTCCTCTAAAATCCTTCTGTATAGGAAGGATCTTTTTCAGTACAAGGTCCCCCTCATGAAATTCCCTTGGATGAACTTTTTTGTTATAAGCTCGCATCATTCGCTTCTGATACATCTGACCATGACGAATAGCCCTTAGCCTCTTTTCTTCAATCAAGTTCAATTGACCATATCGCGATTGAATCCATTCTGCTTCATCTAGTTTTATTTGTGACAAAATCCGAAGAGAAGATATTTCCACTTCAATGGGTAAAACTACCTCCATCCTATAAACCAACGAGAAGGGAGTTGCCCCAATAGAGGTATTGACAGACGTTCGATAGCCAAAGAGCGCAAATGGAAACTTCTCATGCCAATCTCTGTAAGTCTCAGTCATTTTCCCCACTATCTTCTTGATATTCTTATTTGCCGCTTCCACTGCCCCATTTATTTTTGGGCGATACGGAGATGAGTTATGATGTTTGATCTTAAACTGACTATAGACTTCTGCTATCGTGTTGTTGTTCAAGTTCAGTACGTTGTCTGATATGATCCTTTCAGGCACTCTATAGCGACAAATGATCTCCTTCTTCAAGAACTGACTAACTGCTGAGTTAGTAACATTTGCGTACGAAGCAGCCTCCACCCATTTTGTGAAGTAGTCAATAACCACAAAGATGAACTGATGCCTATTCGACACTTTCGGTGAGATCAGCCCAATGACATCCTTGCCCCACATGGAGAAAGGCCATGGAGAAGTCATAACATGCAAAGGTGACGGTAATACATGAATCTTATCCCCATAGACCTGGCATTTATGACATCTCTTAGCATAGTCGATGCAATCTCCTTCCATAGTAGACCAATAGTATCCAAACCTCATGATTTGTCTAGCCATTGTAAAACCATTAGCATGGGTCCCACAAACATCTTCATGTACTTCTTCTAAGATTTTTCTAGCTTCCACAGTGTCAACACATCTCAAGAGCACCTGATCTTTCCTTCTTTTGTATAAGATATCCCCATCTAAAACATAGTCACAAGCTAACCTCCTTAATGTTCTTTTGTCATTCTCGGTTCCCTGCTCAGGATATTCACAGTTTCTTACATATCGCAGTATATCCTGATACCAAGGATGGTCATCCTTTTCCTCTTCTTCGATGCTACAACAATGTGCTGGAACCTCAAAAATACTCATCTGAATAGGCTTCATATCTTCCTCTCTGTTTACCTTAATCATGGAAGCCAGAGTTGCTAAAGCATCTGCCATCTGGTTTTCATCTCGTGGGAAATAATTGAAAGTAATGTCGTCAAACTCCTCAATTAGCCCCAAAACTATCTTTCGATAATTAATCAATTTGGGATCTCTTGTCTCCCATTCTCCCTTGAGCTGGTAAATCACTAATACGGAGTCTCCATATACTTCTAGTGTTCTAATTTTACGCTCTATGGCTGCCCAAATTCCCATGATGCATGCCTCATACTCGGCCATATTGTTGGTATAATCAAAATCCAGTTTGTACGTAAATGGATAATGATTTCCATTTGGGGATACCAAGACTGCCCCAATTCCATTTCCTATAGCATTTGATACTCCAGCAAAGTTCTTCTACGATTACTCTTCAGCAGTTGCCACATACATCAACTCTTCACTGAAGAAATCAAAACTCAACGATTCATAATCTTCTAGAGCTCTGCTAGCCAAAAATTTTGCTATTGCACTTCATTTTATAACCTTTTGACTTACATAGACTATATCAAACTCAGAGAGTAATATTTTCCATCTTGACATTCTTTCATTTAAAGCAATTGATTCCATCATATACTTTAATAGGTCAAGTTTCGAAATTAGCCAGGTTGTATGATATAACATATACTATCTCAACCTTCTAGTTGTCCAAATCAAGGCACAACACAACTTCTCAATTGGCGAATACCTCATCTCACACTCAGTGAATTTCTTACTGAGGTAATATATCGCCTTCTCTTTTCTTCCGACTCGTCATGTTGACCCAGCACACATCCCATAGAATTACTAAACACTGACAAGTACAATATTAATGGTTTATATGAGCTGGGTGGAGATAGTACTAGAGCATTTGACAAATATTGCTTGACTTTATCAAAAGCATTATGACATTCCTCATCCCAAGTTCCTTGGTTGTGTTTCCTAATAAGGCGAAATATAGGATCACATTTTTCAGTCAGTTGTGAAATAAACCGAGCAATGCAATTTAACCTTCCAAGAAAACCTCGAACTTCTTTTTGAATACGCAGTGGAGGCAATTCTTGTATGGCTCTGACCTTGTCTGAGTCAATCTCTATTCCCTTTTCGCTGACTACAAAGCCTAATAGTTTTCCCAACCTAGCTCCAAAGGTACACTTTGCTGGATTGAGCTTTAACTGAAATTTCCTCAATCTCAGGAACAATTTCTTCAAAACTTCAATGTGTTCCTTCTCTGTCTGAGATTTGGCAATCATGTCGTCGATGTGCACCTCAATTTCTTTGTGCATCATATCTTCGAATAGTGTTACCATAGCCCTTTGGTATGTTGCCCCTGCATTCTTTAACCTAAATGGCATTACCTTATAGCAAAAGGTACCCCACAATGTTATAAAGTTTGTTTTATCCATGTCTTCACAATGCATCTTTATCTGATTGTACCCTGAAAAGCCATCCATAAAGGAGAACAACGAATAACCTACCGTATTGTCTACCAAAGTATCAATGTGTGGTAAAGGAAAATTATCCTTTGGGCTACTTTATTCAAATCTCTATAATCAACACACATTCATACCTTCCTGTCTTTTTTAAGGACAGGTACAATGTTAGCTACCCATTTAGAGTACTTAACCTCTTGCAGGAATCCAGTATCGAACTTCTTCTTGACTTCATCTTTTATTTTCAACACAATATTAGGCCTCATCCTTCGCATCTTTTGTTGGACCGGCTTGTAATCTTCTCTTATGGGAAGGTGGTGTACTACAATGTCAATATTCAGTCTGGGCATATCCTGATATGACCATGCGAAGACATCTCTGAATTCCCGCAGTAACTCAACAAGATCTCACCTTGTCTCTTTGGTTATGTGCGTTCCAATTTTCACTTCATTCCCTTCCTCCAAGGTCACATTCTCTATTGCATCTTTCTCATGGGGCACAATTGCTTTACCATTCTTAACAGATCTGGAGACACGTCACCATCCCTATCACCTCCAAAATCTTGAAGTTCCTCCAAAAACATGTCTTGCTCAAAAGAGAATTTAGAATTCATAGTATCATTACCCATATCATTGATATTTAGGGACCTGTGGGGGCACAAAAGAATGTATAAAGAACTAATGAATTTAAGAATGACTATTCACATGTTATGAATGAAATGAAAAATTTGAAAGGAATTAAAAGGTCAAAATAATATTTATTGGTACAAAAGAATGAAAGAATATTTGCTCGAATTGATAATAAAGATGTGTTTTATTGAAACAAAAATGTCTAAACATGAGCCTATTTCACAAATGAAATCTTATCACTCCTAGGCTTTAGAGCAACAAGAATGTTCTAAAAATTACTCTGTATGATTTTTAAAGACTACATGAAGTTCTTCTGCAGTCCACTTGTTTAAGGAGCTTCCCGGTTCATAAGGACAAATGCCCCCCAGCTTTCTTTGTTCAGTCTCCTCCTCGTGTATGGCATTAACTTGATGAATTTCACTTTCAAGTAACCCCCTCTCTGGGTGAATTATCCCACCTGATACAAAAGTCTGGGATATATGAGGGAACGTTATCGATTCTCACTCAACTTCTCTTCCACTTAATTGCGAACTCCTTCTCTCTTGCCGTTTCTCCATTTTTTCCTTCTTTGTTTATGATCTAGCCTAAAACCTAAGCCAAAACGGTCTCTTTCTCCTTTAGTTTCGAAACTTGAATTCTTCCTTAGAGATATCTTCCTAATCCTTTTCTTGGCAAGGCTCCTCTCCCTACCATCATCTGTAAACCATTTTCATGGGTCTGGACATCTTGGGCACTGGTACCTCATTCCCCTCTGAAATGAATGTTGCGTTGACGAATTCTAAAGAATGGAAAGAGCATTCAATGGCCTCTTCATTTTCCTTCACATAGGGCGTGTTACTAGTAATCGTTGCTATTAAGTCTTCTTCCGCATTTATAGTAACCAACCGTCCTTCTGTTACTAGTTTCAATTTTTGGTGGAAAGACGAGGGCACCGCTCCTTCCGAATGTATCCAGGGCCTCCCCAACAAGCAATTATAAGAGGGCTTGATGTCCATCACTAGAAAATCGACTTCATATGTGTTCGGTCTATTCAGCAATAGTATGTCAATCCTTCCCATCACTTTCCTCTCCGTGCCATCAAATGCGCTCACTATGTTATGGCATGTTTTCATGTGAGAACTATCTATTGGTAGCCTATTCAATATGGACAATGGCAGGACATCCAAAGCCGATCCATTATCAATTAGCACACTAGGCAGTGTATATCATTTGCAACGAGTGGTGATGTGCAAAGCTTTGCTTGATCCCATACCCCCAGGTGGAATCTCATCATCATTGAAGTAGATGAAGTTGTCTGCGCTTATGTTACTAACCAAATGATCCAACTTGTTGACAGATATATCGTTAGTAACATAAGTTTCATTGAGCACCTTCATTAATGCCTCACGATGCACTTCTAAACTTAGAAGCAATGCCTATACTGATATACGAGCCAGTTGTTTGCGCAACTACTCAACCACGCTATACTCGCTGTGCTTCAAGAATTTCAAAAACTCTTTAGCCTCCTCTTCTTTCACTGGCTCATAAATGAGTACCTCAGCCCCTTTCTCTTTCTCGACGTCTAAGGTTTTTGTTTTCATAGGCTCAACTCTAATGCCTCCTACATCATAACGCTTCCCACTACATGTGTAGAATCCTTCACCTTGGAAGTACTAGCTATATTTTCTCCTTCCTTCTTTGTCACATTATAGTCACAATTCTAGGGTACTCTTTTGTTATCCTTATAAGGAAAGGAAATAGGTTTTTGAATAATGACTTTTGGCGCTTTTTGTGTCCCAACCTCATTACTTATTGGTCGAGAAATAATGATCCTTGGATAGTTGGTTCTTTGATTCGTCAGTTCTTTAATTCATCGGTTCTTCTTCCGACGCACATATGTATCCTCCATCTGAGCCTTCTTCATAAAATTCCAGCTCTTTATTATCCATGAGGCTTTGTACCAAGGCCCTAAACTCGACATATTCCTGAATTTCGTGCCCCTCCTCCTTGTGGAACTCACAGTAGTCCCCTACTCCTTCTCATCCTTCTTCAGAAATTAGCATTCCTCTTTCCATCATTTTTTTCCAAACTTTCTTTAATGGGGTCCTCACTTTAGCGATGTCTTCCTTGATCTTTCTTACAACATTTTCCCCAATTGCATTTACTCCTTTGTCCCCATAGTTAGGTAATGGGTTTTCAGTACTAGGGGTATCATCAAATTTCACGATCCCCATCTTAATGAGACTTTCCACGGTTTTTTTAAAGCTAGTGCAATTTTCAATTGAATGCCCCTATACTCCCGCATGGTATTCACATCTAGCGTTTGCATCGTACCATTTGGGATATGGGGTTGCAATGGTTTCAAGTAAAAGGGAGCTACCACGTGTGCATCAAATAAATTCTGATAAAGTTCCCTATACGTCACTGGAATGGGTGTGAACTGGATCTTTTCAGAGTTCTGTCTCGTACCAGATTCGTGCCTTTATGAACCCTGCTACCCAATAGTAGCTACTTTTGGTTGACTAACTATAATTGACTTCAAATTATAACTACTCGCATTGTTCACCTCATTATTCTTTCTTCTTGGGGCTGATCTCTTAGCAGTTTTCCCTTCTATCTTACCACCTCTTATGGCGTTCTCAATCATTTCTCCTGCCATAACTATGTCTGCAAAGCTCTTAGTAGTACTCCCTATCATAGGAGTAATAAAGAGGGCCTTCAAAGTATTGATGAAGAGCATTGTAGTCTCCTTTTCAAAGAGAGGTGGCTAAACTTGCATGGCAATCTCCCTCCATCTTTGTGCATGCTACCTGAAGCTCTCATTTGGCTTCTTCTCCATATTCTGTAGAGTGATTCTATCTAGTATCATGTCTATCACATGACTGTATTGCTTCATGAAAGCCTACGCTAGGTCTCTCCAAGAACCAATCCTAGCACGGCTCTTGATTGTACCATCTGGACGCTGCTCCCACCAAACTATCTTGGAAGAAGTGTATCAGTAGTTAATCATTATTTACATATCCCATCATGCGTCTACAGAACATAGTAATGTAGGCCTCAGGGCAACTAGTCCCATTATACTTCTCAAATTCAGGTATCTTGAACTTACGGGGAAGCACCAAATCTGGACTAAGCTCAAATCTTTAGCATCAATTCCTTGATGACTATCAGCACTTTCCAAAGCTTTAAACTTTTCCTCTAACCACCTACAATGGTCCTCTAACTGCCTTGAGGATTCCATTCTCATTCCCTCCCTCTCGGCTATGTCCTAATCAGGGAGAATAGGATTAGCTGGGTTTTCCCCTGGGTTAGATCTCGAACCAACCTGAAAGTTCATGGGTACCCCAGTATCAGCTTGCCCCTGTTAAGGCCTAATTGTGACAAACGGGCTTCGAGGATGCACTTCAGGTTGCACTTGCGCATGAGGTATGGTAAAGCCTAGAGTATAATCCTTATTATCCTCACCAGTGTTAGTCATAGGGCATTTTCCTTTGTCCATTGCCCCACTTAGCAACTAGGCCATTTGAGCCATCATATCTTATTGAGCCTCCAACATCTGTTCACTTATCACTTGCTGAAGCTTTGCTAACTACTCTTGCATCTGATCTTGCATATCTCTCTAGAGCTGTTCAAGTCTCTGATCCATATTCTTAGTTTTGGCGCGTGTACTGTAATGGTGTGTAGTTTCTAGATTTTTCTCTCTTCTCTCTGTAATAACTTCCACTAGTTAGGGTCTTTCTATGAATTTAAATGCATATGATGTACTGTAATGCAAATGCATGAATGCAAAAAGGCATCGATTCTGATTCAATTTCATTTAGAAAACTTTATTAGAAAACAAAATCCTTTACATAAAACGGGCTACAAATATGCTTTCGCCCTAATGCTTGAAGTTTTAACTTTACTAAACAACAAGGCTAGTTCTTGACAACGATCGGACTGCAGCTCATACTTCATGCTCAACATATCGGCCTGTAGCGCCAAGGTTTGCAGATGGTCGGCCACTTCTCGAATTTGAGCTATGGCTTCACCCATGAGGTAATCCCTACTTCTTACTTGATCTTGGGAATGATGAAGCTCTTCTTTCCAATGTCCTTCTCTCACCTCAAGTTGCTCAATTCGGAGCTCACAGTTTTGTAATGCTGATTCTAACCTTTCGATCTTCCCTTTCAATTCCTCAATCTGGTTCAGACTTGCCTTTAACTCGGTCGTATAATTATGGCTTCGGTGTTGATGAAAAGATCGTCCCAATTCGTCCACTCTAGCCTTTAATCCATTTTTCTCTTTTTGATTTTCTGCCAAACTCCTTTCTAAGGCCTCATTCAATGCTTGCATCTCTTGGAACTTCCTCTCCCATTGGTCAGCTTTGGCTTTTCTACCTGAATCTCTTACTATCACTGCTCCGAAGTCTTCCCCAATCCGGCTCTTTTCTTTGACAACTGCATCTTCTTATATTCCTCCTTTAGATCATCTCGATCTTCTTCAACCTTCCTCTTCTCCTTTCTTAACCTTTCGGCCTCCATCTTCTAAACATCCGCGTCTAATCTGAGATGCATCTTTTCTTCTTCCAACTTTTCTATCTATTTTTTGAACTCTGAACTCTTCTTCTCAAACTCTTGCTTCATGATTTCTAATTCAGATGGAACCACTCGCAAGTACTCTTCGATCGGTCGAGCGTCTTCTAAACTGGGCACTAGGGTATTATCATTAACTCATCTTCTCCACCATTCCGTATATTTTGGAGCCGTTGCTGAGCACACATCTACTATTTTCATGAGGCGAGACTGATTCCAAGTTCTAGAAATTTCCCTTACTAGCTTTTTATAACAATCCCCCTTGTATGAGAACTCACACTGAGCCAACCCATATGTCACTGGTATGAACTGCCTTGTTCTATACTGCCTCAACACGAGCAAAGGTACATATCCAATAGCTCCCCAAACTCCAAGTAGTGGGACCCAATCAAAACCCCCACACCGGTACAAGATTTCATTGAGAAACAACCAAGGAGCTCACCACTCAACATCATCCTCTTGGAGGTCTCAGAGAAGTGCTACCCAATTCTCTTCTGACACATCATCTCTCCGTGGTGCTGTAATAATTTCCTTTAAAGGAGAGTAATTCTTGAAAAAAGCTTGATAGGAAACTTTACTCACCTTTCGAAAATGACTATAGAACCAAACCAACAGCAACTGCGCACATCCTATGAATCTGCCATCGTTAGCTCTCCTACATGTATTCAACGATCGAAACGTCTCAGCCAGGATTGCAGGAACAGGTGTAACCTATTTATCGAGTCGGTTAAAAAGATCTGACACGGCTTCATCCACATATCCTAATGCCCTAGGGAAAAGCACCAACCCATATATGCTTAGAGCAAAAACATCCACCTTCCTTTTCACGTCTGGATAGGTTAGAATCAAATCCTTCAGAACCTTCCATGGGATACACTTGCATTCACCTTTTTTCTTGATTCTAGTTGTGACCCATTGCTTGCTCATCCCTGTGATGTTTTTCCACACAAAAGTTGGAAGACAATTAGCCCCTGAGTAAACCTTATCCACCTGAATCCTGGGACAACGTAGCAAGGCTGAATACTCTTCCACCATGGGCACCATATCAACCTTTCCAAAAGTGAAGCAACTATGTGTAGGATTCCACTATCGAGTGATTGCTCGAAACAAATGTTCATCTACCTTCATATCTAGCAGGTACGGCAAACCCCATAATTGCTGTAGAACAACTACTTAGCCTCGTCACTCCATTGATCCCATATCTCCTTTAACTTTTGGAGATTATTTTGCGTCACACTAATGCGAGTGTAGTCCCATAATTCTGATGTGTATCCTTCAGCTAGGCTATCACCTTTTGCTAGTTGTGTTTCCTCTGACCATTTACAGATAGCCGCATTGTTTCCCACTTTATCAAGGAATTCGTTCTCCATAACCAGCTTTCTGACTTAGTAACTGACCCTGAATCGATACCTTTTAGAATATGAGATGACATGCACCAAAATAAAACACAACAAGTTAGTATAGAAAAATAAATCATAATAGAATAACTACATATCTGGGTGACCACTAAGGTTTAACGCAGTTCTACCTAGGGTGGGTACTTATGTCCTCTTCATGCAGTTTAGCTCTAAAGTTGAGGCACCTGAACCAGCAGATTCCTCGATCCTCACCCATTATAGACTCATATGGACCGAGTTCAGTTTGGGGGAATACCTTTCCTTATGGCTGCACAGAGATGAAAATCTCACAAAGACATAGGTACGGATGTATCTTGGAAGTGATCCACTATCCTGCACGGAGGTGAAAACCTCATGAAGGCATAGTTTCTCACTCCCACTTAAGGGTGTGACACAACGGTCATGCAAATGCAATGTGTGCGAGAAAATAACAAGCATATGCAACAATCACATGTAAAAGGATTTGTAATTTTTAAAATCAAATTTTCAAACTTCGACAAAAGGATAGAAAATAATCAATTTTACTGCTTGACTCTCTTATTGGTCCCTAGTAGAGTTGCCAAGCTGTCGAAACCATTTTTAAAGTTTGGAAAACAACGGGGTCGACTTTAAAAAAATGAAAATGGAGTCGCCACCAATGTTTTAAAGTGTGATTGGATCACCTTTTTTAAAATATTAATTTTGGTCTATGAAAATTTAAGAACAGGTTCGGGAGTCGGTTACATACGAGGAAGGATTAGCACCCTCGTAATGCCCAAAAATTGGTACCAAACTGATTATAAAATGTACTAGTGTCAAAGATTTGAAAAGATTCTTTTAAGTATGATCCTTTTAAGTTTCAAAAACTTATTACCCCTTTTTAAGAGACATTTAATTATTTGGATAAAAAAATGGTCGAATCTCAGTAAGTTAGAGCACAACCCTTCACATTTCCCAAGCATTAAATATCTTTTGTTTTTTAGTAACCTCTATCTCGAAATATCAAAACATCATATCCAGTAAGTTAGGACGCAATATCTTAAACTTCCAAAGATAGTTTTTTTTATTTGAAAATTGTTCGTTTTAATTTGAAGAGGATACTTAACCATTTAGAATTAACGAAAGAAATCGAAGCCCAGTAAGTTAGAGCACGATTCTTTCGAAAATCTCGAATGTCAAATATTGTCTTAATTTTAAAAACAATTTTTGAATAAAAAACGATAATTAAATGTGTTTTAAAATGATGCTTTGATCAAAATGCAACATTCATACATTATAAAGCATAAATATTAAAGCAATTTGTAATATACATTCATGTTTCATACAAATATAGACAATTTAAGAAAAACAACATAAACTAACAATTTATACATGTGATAAGATGATTATACCAAAGTAAATAACAAACTAATACGTAATATGAACAAATAAACATATAAAATGAGCCATAACAGATTATAAAATAAAAACTAGAAATGAAAACAAAACTATAACAAAAAAAATGACAAAATAACACTAGAAAATGAATGTGGGTATTTTAAACATCGAATTAATATTATGATAAAAACAGAAAATAATATTTTAAAAAAATATATATGTATAAAAAATAATTTAGGTATTTTAGATACATAAATAAAAGCCTAGGGTTTTTCCCTTAAAAAAGGGATAAGTATATAATGTGTAATAATTTAGACATAATTCTATAAAAATAAAATATACATAAAAAATGACCAATATAAAATTTTATATTAATATAAATCAATTTAAAATATAATACAATATATAAATTTTAAAATAATACATAATAAAAATATATAATAGAATAATTTTATAAGAAAAAAACCTTAAGATTTTTTCAAAAAGGAAATATGTATGATATATAACAATTTAAAAAGTAATACAAATATATATAAAAAATTTATTAAATCAATTTGAAATATAATACCCTATATATATAAATTTAAAATAATATGTAATATAATAATATAAAAATATATATATAAAATGTAAAATAAAAATAGTTTTATATAAAAAACTTAAGATAAATAATAAATCAGTAAAGTATTAAAATAAATAGATAATAAAAAAACTCGGTCAAAATAAAAGTAGAAATAAAGGATTAAAATTGAATTTTAATAAAATTCTAGGGTTAAATTTAAAAAAGGAAAAAAACTAAGCCGAATTGAGGACCTAATTAAAATACGCTTCTAAAGATCGATGACTCACTAGGCAAATATGCCCTAATCCCGACGACTCACTGGGCAAATATGCCCTAATCCCAAAACGACATCGTTCGAACTTCAATGTTTAAAGGGTTCGGGGACCAAATCGAAACCAAAAAGAATCATTGGGACAGAATTAAAAATAAAAGAAAATTAAAATAAAATATAATTGAAAACAATAAAATTGCAGAAGGACCAAGTGGCAAATTACCCTTTTTATAAAACGCCCGGATCCTCCATGGGTAAAAGGTTCAACATGCGGATCTTGGCCCAAAAAACGATGTCATTTTGTTCAATAATAGCTTATCCCAAAACGACGTCGTATGATGGCTATGTAAAAGCTAAAAAAAATTCTAAAAAAAAAAATCATTTTTAAACCAGTTTTTAAAAAATTTTTTAGAGGATTCTCTGAAAGCTCTCAGAGCTCCAGCCAATGGCCGTCATGGCTTCGTCCTCGAGCTCCGCCATACTCCGTAGTCTCCGCCACCATTCACGGCGGTCGGAGTTCCTAAAAGCGAGTTTTCACTCCCTAAACCCCTCTAAAACCAGATCTAAAGTCAAAAAGGGGCTTTTGGCTACCCAAAACATGAAATCAGAGGAGAGACCTTTCGGTCTTCTCTATTTTATCGTCAGAAAGGTAAGAAAATGGGATTTTCTTTTTATATATGCACGTATTTACTGCTGATAGTAGAAGAAAGAAAAGAAAATACCTCTTTTATTACTCAAAATTTTGTGATTTTTATTATGTATATGTGTAAAAAAATTGTAGTCTTTACAATGTTTCGATTCGGGCTTTGTAGCCACTGTTTCTAAGATACATTTGGTAAAAAAAAGTTTCCTTCGATTTCTTCCTATGTTTGTGATGATGTGCTGTTTTTCTTTCCCTTTCGCAGGTGAGTACGAGGAGATCTCGGTGGTGACAAGCACGCTGGTGCACTGATTACGGCGTGAGAAAGGAGTCTGTCTAATGCTTGCGGCGCGAATACCCTGCTAGGGTTTTCAGTAGCTGAAAACATGTTGGGCTAACTAGGCTGCTGCTTATTGGGTTAGGGTAGGCTTAGGATTTGGGTTGATGGTTTGATTTGTATTTGGGTTAAGGGTGTAATTGGGCTTTGGGTTATGGTTTACAGGTAGAATTTATGTTTAGGGGTTTTGGGGTCTGTTTATTGATTTAGGCCTGCAACTATGGCTTGTAAACAGACTGTAAGCATTATAATTTTTTTGGTTTTATTCTATTTTATATTTTTTTGGCTATGTATGGGCCCGGGCCAAATTTTGTTATTACAACAGCTATGTGGAGACTGTGGTAGATGCCATCCGGGCGAATGTTGGAGGAGAATTGGGACATATTTAAGATGTGGGTCCTTAGAGAACCGTATTCGAGAATGTTTGCTGAAGGCTGATTAGGTGCAAGCTCCAGGGTCAGGTATTGCGCAACGTCTGAGAGTAGTTCAACAGACACCTAGGGGCCATGGATAGGCTAGGTAATGGTATGGGCTGAGGGCAGAGAGTACTGAGCAGAGGTGTTAGTCAGACTGAGGCGAGGCAGCCTATTTTTATTTAAGCCGCACGGTGCCAAAAGGATAGAGATGCTCCTGATGTCATCACGGGTACGTTCTTTATATTTGATGTACCTTAATTGGCTTTGATAGACATAGGGTTTACTCACTCATACATAGCTAGTTTGAGATCTGGAAACTTGGGGATTACAGTGGAGAGCACTTCGAGTGAGGTTACTATATTGATTCTGTTAGGGCAATCAATTTAGGTTAGTAAGTTATATAGAGACGTTCCTTTAGTGGTTCAAGGGGCGGTATTTCTAGCTAATCTAATGGAGCTTCCGTTTGGGGAGTTCGGTTTAATTCGAGGAATGGACTGGTTGGTCAAACACTAAGTTAGTTTGGATTGTATGACGAAAAGGGTCATTCTTAAAACTGAGAAGGATGATGAGGTGGTTGTGATTGGTGAGTACTGAGATTATCTGTCTAATGTATTCTCCGTGCTTGTGGCTGAGAAACTGGTTCGGAAAGGGTGTAAGGCATACTTGGCCTATGTCACTATTTTTAAATTTGGGGGCTCTTCTTTGGGGGATATGAAACTGTGAGGTATTTTTTAGACATCTTTCCTGAGGAGTTACTGGGATTACCTCCAAATCGAGAGGTTGAGTTTGGGACAGAGCTTTTTCAAGGAACAGCTCTGGTGTCCATCACTCCCTACCGTATGGCACCAAAAGAACTTACTGAGCTGAAGGCCTAAATTCAAAAGTTGTTAGACTGTGGTTTCATCCATCCTGATGTGTCTTCGTGGAGAGCACCAGTACTTTTTATTAAGAAGAAGGATGGGACCGTAAGAATGTGCATCGACTATCAGTAACTGAATAAGTTAACAGTGAAGAATAAATATCCACTTCCAAGAATCGATGACCTATTTGATCAGTTTCGAGGAGCTTTAGTATTTTCTAAGATTAATCTTCAATTTGGATATCATCAGTTGAGGGTTAAAGAAACTGATATGCATAAGACTATGTTTAGGACTCGTTATGGACATTAGAGTTCCTAGTTATGCCCTTTGGTTTGACAAATGCTCCGGCAGCATTCATGGATTTGATGAACCGTGTGTTTCAACTGTATCTGATTAGTTTATCATAGTCTTCATCGATGATATATTGATATATTCTGAGACCGAGGATGATCATGATGAGCATTTTAGCTTTGTGCTTCAGACCCTTCATGAGAAACAACTCTACGCTAAATTAGTAAGAGTGAATTCTAGTTACGAGAGGTAACTTTTCTGGGGCATATAGTTTCTGTTGGTGGGGTCCGAGTCGATCTTCGATAGATTGAGCTTTGTTAGATCAGAAATAGCCTAAGAATGTATCTGAAATCTGTAGTTTTCTAGGTTTGGCGAGTTATTATCAGCATTTTGTGAAAAGTTTCTCATTGATTGCGGCACCTCTGACTAAGCTTCTGCATAAGGGTCTACCATTTGTTTGGATTGATGCGCAGTAAACGAGCTTCAAAAAGCTTAAGTCTTTTTTTGACTCAGACTCCTATTTTGATACAGCTTGAATTCAGCAAGGAGTTCGTGGTATACAATGACGCATCACATGTAGGATTAGGTTTGTTTTGATGCAAGATGGTAGGGTCGTGGCTTATGCATCCTGTCAGCTTAAGACACACGAGGTAAACTATTCAACGCATGATCTTAAGTTGGTTGTAGTGGTCTTTGCTCTAAAAATCTGGAGGCATTATCTGTATGCCGAAAGGTGTATTATCTACACTGATCACAAGAGCTTCAAATACCTCCTTACTTAGAAGAAGCTAAACTTTAGGCAGCATCGCTAGATTGAGCTGCTTAAAGATTATGACTATACCATTGAGTACCATCCTGGCAAGGCCAATGTTGTGGCTAATGCATTGAGCCAAAAGGCATTATCTGATCTAAGAGTAATGTTTTCTCGACTTAGTCTGTTTGACTGTGGGAGTTTGTTGGCAAAGCTACAAGTCAAGCCAACTTGGATTGAGTAGATTCATGATAAGTAGTTGGGAGATGAGTTGTTAGGTATACGGTTTCATCAGGTTAAGAGTGGCGGGATTACAAATTTTGGGTTGAATAATAAGCGTGCTTTGTGTTTTCGTGGTTAGATTTGTGTGCCAAATGATACGGATCTAAGACAGTCTATTTTGATGGAGGCGCATAGTAGCCCTTATGCTATGCATCCTGACAGGAAAAAGATGTATCGTGACCTTTGGGAGTTATTTTGGTGGCCGAGATTGAAGCATGAGGTTACTGATTTTGTTGCTTGTTGCCTGACGTGTTAGTAGGTTAAGGCTGAGCATCAATTACTTTCAGGTTTGCTACAACCGGTTAAGATCCCCATATGAAAATAGGAATGAGTAATGATGAACTTTGTTAGTGGGTTGCCTTTGACACCCACTAAAAAGGATTATGTTTGGGTCATCATGGATTGATTGACCAAGTCCACTCATTTCATTCTAGTTCGGATAGATTTTTCCCTTCAGAAGTTGGGGAAGCTATATATATATATATATATGATATAGTAAGACTGTATAGGGTACCTGTCTCGACTATATCTGATAAGGATCTTCACTTCACATCTCAATTTTGGAAGAAATTACACGAGGCTCTAGGTTTAAGATTGGTCTTCAGTACTGCTTTCCATCCTTAGACCGTTGGTCAATCTAAGAAGGTGATTTGGATACCGGAGGATATGTTATGGAGTTGTGTGATTGATTTTCAAGGTAGTTGGGAGGATTATCTGCCATTAGCAGAGTTCGCCTATAATAACAATTTTTAGTCTAGCATTCAGATGGTACCTTACGAAGCTTTGTATGGTCATAAATGTCACACTCCCCTATATTGGACTAAGTTGGGTGAACATTACATTTTGGGTCTTGAGTTAGTTTCTAAGACCAAGGATAAAGTTAGATTGATTTAGGATCGTTTGAAAGCAGCTTTTGACAGGCAGAAATGGTATGTAGATCTGAAGAGGCATGGGATTGAGTACTCTGTAGGGGACTTGTGTTTCTTAAGGTTTCATCGTGGAAGAAGGTTCTGGGGTTCGGTCGTAAAGGCAAGCTAAGCCCTAGGTTTATTGGGTAGTACCGGATTCTGAAGCAGGTGAGACCAGTTGCTTATCATTTAGAGCTACCTCCTAAACTGGACTGTATCCATGATGTGTTCCATGTTTTAATGCTGAGGCATTAACATTCTGATCCATCTCATGTAGTGTCTGTTGAGGAAATTGAGGTTAGACCGGGTTTGACCTTTGAGGAGGAACAAATTCAGATTTTGGATCGCGATGTTAAGGTTTTGAGGAGGAAATCTATTCCATTAATGAAGGTGCTGTGACAGAATCATGGCACTGAGGAAGCCACATGGGAACCTGAGGATTTGATGTGTCAGCAATACCCTCATCTATTCTAATCAGGTAAATTTCGAGGTCAAAATTTCTTTTTGGGGGTAGAGTTGTAATGCCCTCAAAATCTTGTTTCTGTATTTGTAATTGTGTGACACAAATATCCATCTGGTTCATTGGTTAAGTGTTCTGAGTGTGTGTGAGATGTCCCAATTTCAAGCCTTACCTTTGGTAAAATTTTGGTACTTTTCTGGCTTAAGCTTCATCCTTGCTCAGTGGGCTTAAGTTTAATTGTTTGTAAAATTATTTTAGAATAGGCTTGCTGATCTGGTGGTTAAGTTGAGTGTTAGTTTGCTGAAGGTCTTCTGTTCAAAACCCTACGTGAGCAAAGGAGTTTATTTTTGCCGACTATCTGGTAAAGAATTTTGGTGGTGTTAGTGGGATTAGTGGAGATAATTAAGGGATTTAGGAAATTATCAATTTTTATTTTTATTTTTTTTCCCAAACATTCTGGTTCCTTTCCCCAATTATGACGATTCTTTCCATCCTCTCTGTCGAAATCCTATTCTCCCTCACCTTTTTCTTCTTGATTTCCTTTCCACTTTGTCTTTTTTGTTCCATGTTTGTCTGCGACCATTCAGTAAGTGTTGTTGTTAAGCGTTGATGTGATTTTGACTATAAGTTTAACAAGGGGGTTTATTTTACTATCGTTTTAGCTGAAGAACAAGAATCAGGTGCAATTCCTACAAGAATCTAAGTGAGCAGAGCTATGGTTCAATAACGATCTTGGGGTGCTCGGGAGTGTTTTTGCAGTGAAACAATACCAAGTGTGTACCAAGAAACGTAGAAAACAAGGTTTTAGCAAAAGTCGAAAACCATACTATTGACACCACACTGGCATGTGGTCACTCGTGTGGTAGGCCATATGTGCTGACACGGCCATGTGTTTGACGAAGGTCAGGCCATGTGCGGAGCACGGTCGTGTGGTGGCTGAGTGAGGCGTTGTAAGCCACATAGGCTAGACCAAATTAGGTCGTGTGGGCCACACAGTACGACATATAGACGTATGAGCCCATTTATCTAAATCTTTCCTAGGATTGCATGGGGTCAGCCCAAATAACTGTGGGCCTACTGTAGGGTCAGTAAGGGCTAACTAGACCCCAAATTGTATGATCTGAATGACTAATAATGTGTTCTAAGCATGTTATTATCATGCATGTTTGACTTATCTGATATATATATATATATATCTGTACTTGCATAGTATATCTTTAATTAAGCATGTAAGCATGTTTAAACTGTATGTTTGATTCTACAATTACTGTATCTATCATTAGGGTTGGGATGATGTATATGGAGGAAGTGTTCTAAAAGGCATTTATCGCTTATTCATCTGGCATCATGGTTGCATTACATCTGATAAGGGCCGCATCACTACAATACGATGTGTAGGGCTGGGTGGGTGTTTTAAACCCCACATGATGTGTAGGGATGGTCAGAGATGGTGTGTAAAGGATGGGGGTACGATATCTGACTTTTGTTTACTGATTCTGTCTGCATTTGAGATGGGCTTAGGCCTGATTCTGCATCTATATCTATAATGGGCTAGGGCCCGAATCTGTATCGGTCTAATTTTGATTTTCTGATTATGTACATGCTTTATTCTGTGGGGATTACATACTAAGTTTATGTAAACTCACTCCTTTCTATTTAATCTGTACAGGTAATCCCTAGGCTTAGGCGGATAGGTGCAACAGGGGACTCGACGATGACTGCCTTTTATAATTTGTTCTTGATTATGATTTCTACGTTAAATTTAGATTGGTTCTGGGTGATTTTTGCAATAATTGGACTTTATGGACTGTTTTCATTATTTTTTGTTTTGAATATGCTCTATGATTTTATAACTGTATAACACGACAAAAACGTAGATTTTTACCAAAAGCAGTGGTTTTCTAAAATCACAAATGGTTTTACTCAAGCGCAATGGTTTCTAAATCTTCTGCAACAAATGATGTTTTGGCAAACTAATTAATTCACTAACGTTTCTGATTTCAAATGATAAATAATGAATGATTTGTTTTATATATGAATTTAATGCTTTACACAAACTATTCGGTTTTCTAAAATCCTTTTCATGTGACACCGCCAGATTCGACCATAATGTCTAGGCCAAGTTTGAAGTGTTACAAGATTTGCACAATATCTTGTCCCACGAGATATCGAACAAAATCGTGCCCAAGAAAACTTGCATACCTGGGAAAAATAAAAAGATAGAATGAAAAGTTGAAATTGCAAAAATTAAATAACTTGCAAAAATTAAAATAGACATTATAAAAATTAAACAGAATTGAGAAAATAGAGTTTTCTTATCAAGAGATTCCAGCCTCCGGTTGTTTCAATCCTCATTAGGTTCGGTCCTTCTTGAGCAGAATAAGCCAGTTATAGTGGAAGAGGATACCTACAACCACCAGCTCCACTTAGTTTTTAGATTTATGATTTAGAGGAACCTGACTCTAGCTAACCGTCCCTTTTGTGGAACCTTCTTACACTAGATCATCACTTCTCAATGGCGAATGCCACGCCATTTTGTCTCTTGGTGTAACACCCCAAACCCGACCTAGACGTTATAGTTGAGTCTGGTAATGTCACATGAAATGGGAACTTTAAAGTCGAGTTCGCCAAGTTGAAACCGTTCCATTTTATTGAGCTTTTATTAAACTCAGATAAAAATGCATGTCCTTTGTTGTGTCTGAAAATGTATCTTTTTAGCGGAAGCTTTGAAAACATTTATTTTAAGAAATTCTATCCATTTTTAGTGGAAACCATGTTTTTATCGAGTGTAGTAGAAATAAATCCGTAAAGCAGTTAAAAATCCAAAATGGAAACCAAACAGTCTAAAAGTCCAATTACATAAAAACACCCCTAATCAAATGAAACCATAAATAAATAAGTAACGAGGTTTAAAGTATGTGTAGCCACCATCGAGTCCTCTGATGCATCGAACCGTCAAGTCTAGGGATTACCTGAATAGATGAAACAGAAAAAAAAGTGTGAGTTTTTGCAAACTCGGTGTGTAATCCCCACAGAAAACATGCACACAATTTAACACCAGAAATCAGTCATATACAGTCTGGGGCCTGAGCCCATTATCGATTTAGTTTGGGCCTTAGCCCATTCAGATACAATATGCAGTAACATATAACCAGAGTCCTACCCACCAGCCTCTACGCACCATCTCCAACTATCCCTACACATCATGTGGGGTTTAAACCACCCACCCATCCCTACACACCATGTTGTACCGTAATGCAGCACATAATAAATAGAAATTTGAAGCTGATTTTCCAGATAACAAGCTTAAGAGCCTTTCAGATATTTCCTCCAATATCATCAACCTACCCCGATGCAATGCAGCATACAATGGATGACATCATTATACGGTTATCAGTACATACATTCAGTTTAAAATACATGCTCAGTATAGATATCATAAACACAAATAGGAGCCTAAGTAGTGTTTACCGACTCTACAATAGGTTCACAGTCGTCTTGGGCAACCTGTGCAACCTTAAAACGCATTTCAATAAAATAAGCTCACTCGCCCATATGGCCTTCCCGTGTGGGCCCACACGGCCCAAATTGGCCTTGGCTCTATGGATCACACGACCTGGCCCAGAATCCCACACGTCCGTGTATACTACCCATGTGGACCCACACAACCCAATCTAGTCTAGCTCGTCTGTCGCACACAGCTTATCCGGCCATCCCACGTCGTGTCATGTGCCCACTGCCTAGCTCGTCATTAACATGATCGTGTCCCCTCACACAGCCTACCACATGGGTGACCACACTCGGTATGGCATCGACTGCAAGTTTTTTCGGCTTTTGCTAAATCTCATTTTCTATGTTTTCGGGTACACACATGATTCGATTTTGCTGATATTGCAAGCCCGAGCACTCAAGCAAGCACTCTAGAACCTTACAATACAGTAACCAATGCCGTTTTATAGATTGAACTAACGAATTCATCAATAACGCACTAACCACAACTCGATTTACCACCGACGCTCTTAGCGGTTTAGATTATGAATAAAATAAGGAAAGCACCGATCCTACTGATTCGCTGCTACCAAAGTAATAGTTTAACCATAATTTATCTTTCAGAAAACCAGAATCAAAGGATGACAGAGTCTTACTTACCAAAAACACGCGATAGAACCTAAAAGAATGAAGACAAGAATACGATGGCAAAATGTAGGGTACAAGAAATCGAATGGAGGAACCCAAAAAAGGAAAAGAAGGGACGACAGAATGGAAACAGGCAAAAATAGGAAAAATGTCAAAAAATTTTGGAAAGAAAAATGAGATAGGCTGAAATTTGGAAGAAAGAATATCAAAAATCTGAAATTAACTCATATAACCACTAAATCCCTAATTTCAATCCACTAATCCCATATAACACTCCTACTCCATCCCTACTACTCAGAATTTCAACTTAACTCTAACTCTACCACACGCCACACGCCACACGCCCCAAGCAAAAATATATCCTTCGCTCGCACAGGGATTCAAACACAAGACCTCTAGCACATTAACACTCCACCTAACCACCAGACCAGCAGGCCCATTCTAGCATATGCTTACAAGCAATTAAATACAAGCCTACTAAACAAAGTTAGAGCTTTACTCAAAAAATTTACCAAAATTTTCCCAAGACCAGGATTGAACTTGGGACCTCTCATACACACCTAGAACACTTAGCTACTGAAGCAGTTACGCATTTGTGTTACATATTCACAAAACAAAAATATGGAATTTGGGGCGTTACACTTGAGCTCGACAACCACTGATGTAATAAGCTAATAAACCAACTGTGCAACCTTCCCAAAATATACAAAGCAGTCATTCCTTGCACAAGTTGAAAACATTGTTTTTGAAGGGACATGGACAAAAGCATCAACCCTGTAATGCAGAAGTAATGAATACTCGTTGAGAAGGCTAAGGGAGGTTTCTAAGCCTCATGAACCCTTTTAGGGGAATTTCAACAATATTCAACTAGATAAATTTAGTGGCTCATTCTTTTGGGGGGAAAAGAAAAAAATCTAATGGAAATGGAATTTTTATTGAATAATATAAAAGGAACAAAGGCTAAGATTTTTGGGAGAGGAGTGTTTACAGAAAAGATGATATCAAATTTGTGTCACTCTATCCTCTATTTATAGTACTAAGAAGTCTAGTCTAGTCTTAATTAAATTCTAAAATATAAATACATATAAATAAAGATAATTAAAGATAAATAAAGATAAATAGAGATAAAAGCTAAAATTAAATCTAAATAATAATCTTTAACAATTATATAATTAAAATTAAAATAGAATATTTGTTTATAAAATCTTTTCTTTGCACTTTTTGTCCACATGTCTTCTACACTTGCACTTTTGGCACCATTTCTTTTCCTATTTAGCATGCTAGCCCATTTTATCTTCAATTTAACACTTTTTGCCCTTAAATTTCCTTTTACCTTCAATTTAGTTCCTACAAGATAAAAACACCATAAATACCTTGAATTAGTAGGATCATACTAAAGATAAATATGTAATTAATGCACAAAAATATGTCGTTCTAGAGTATTATCAAATTCCCCCTACTTAGCTCATGCTTGTCCTCAAGTATGGTTCCTATCCACTATGAAATGTAGATTTTTCCATGAAAAAAATATCACTCCAAAGTTTTATAAGAATCAGTCAAAATGCATACGAAAAATAAAAAGAACCCTTAGCTTGCTTTAATAAAATTGAAAAAAGTATTCCAATTAATACACACAAAAATCAAAATCGACTTGGATTATTTTATGAAAATTAGGTAATTTACTAAACCTACCAAGACACCCTATTTGTTTCCACCTTTAGTCCCCAAATGCTTATTAATACATCTTTTTATTTTTTTTATTTTTCTCTTTTTTTATTTTTTTTATTTTTTTCTCTTTTTTCTTTTCTTTTTTTTGCTTAAGACTATATTGAACCTATTGACGCGAAGAGAGATGACAACCAAGCACCCCACCCCGGTTACTTAGCCCAACATACTCCTAATTATATTTTTTTAAGAACATATATAATCTTTTGATGTGAAGAGAGATGACAGCCAAGCACCTCACCCCAGTTACTCAGCTCAACACATTCTAAAAAAATTGTTTATTTTCTATTAGCGGAGTTTTACCTAATACGTCACACAACCTTTGATGCCAAATAGGATGACAACCCAAGCAGCCTACCCCGGTTACTCAGTCAGGCATGTTTTTAAGCTGCACTCATAACCACAGATACATTATTATTTATTATTATCATTAAACGAAATTTTAATTTTGAAGGACTTAGTAAAAATAATCAAGTGTCAGAAATAAGTTTTAGCAATCACCTAACAGTCATGAACATAGTTTTAGCATGCAATTGTATTAAGTGTCCTCTTTGCATTTAGATAATCGATTTTACTATAAGCAAGATAGGGTTGACTCTATTAATCATAATTATTTAGCCTATTATAAATAAAACAGTGGAGATGAAATCAATTATAGCAAAATCATAATTTACTCAGTAGACAAGAATCATGCTTGCAAATCAAACAATGAGCAATTTTTAGTAAAAATCTTAGGCATGAAAAGAGGCAGAATATTCTAAAAAAATAAATATGGGCAGAGACGAACACAAGGCAACAACAACACAACACTAAAAATAACAGAGAAAATGATAGAAATAACGAGAAATGCCTTCCCCCACTTAAAACACATTGTCCTCGATGTGGAAGAAAATAAATAGGTGGAAAAGGTTTAGGAAAACTCCCCGTCTATTTACTGTCGTTCGCGCAGACTGGCAATGACAAAGAGATGGGTTTGTGCAGTGGAGAAGAAGAAGAAGACGGTGCATTGGCCAAGTTGATGTACTGGGGTACTAAAAATCGGCGCTAGCTGCTATTGATGGTGAAAGATAGCTTGGCGGCGACGCGACTCCTGGTACGAACCATGGTGGATGGAAAATTGGTGGGGGGTTGGAGAGAAGGTGCGATGACTGGTGGAGAATTTAAGTAAAAATAAGATAAATTTTTAGGGTTTGAGGTGTATAGGTAGAATGTTTGGCTGAAATGAGGGGTGTTTGGGCATAGGTTCGGGGTAGTCATAGAGTAGGGATGTGCTATTTCTAGCTGGAATAAAGATAGGATAAGGGTTGTTTGATACCATTTTTTTGGGGGGTTTTTTCTCCTTTTTCTCCATATTTTTGGAATAAAGATAGGATAAGGGCAGTTTGATGTAATATTTACTATTGATGTTTAAGATTTATCGAGTTTTGACAAGATTTCAAGAAAACCAATTAAAGATTCGGAATTAATTTTAGAAAAATTATCAAGAACGATATTATACTAGATTTTTACAATTCTAAAAAATTAAAAATAGGAGTTCTTACTGATCTTGGCACATTAGAAACAGATTTTGAAAGCATTACGCGAAAACATTATGAAGAATAGATTGAAAAAGATTGATGTCAGGTATGGGATTTGAATATAATATTTTCAACAAAGGATGATGAATATTTTTATGAAAAAGAGAAGAAGTAAAAAAAATATGTATTTAAAAAAGAGGGAAAAATAAATTCTAATTAAGTTTGAAAAGATAACCAAAATCCTGATATAACTAGGAAATGAGTTAGAAGGCTAAGTTATGCAAAATTTAGGGGCTATTTTGGAAAATAAACCTTCCTATCGAAATTTAAAACAAAAGGGAGAGAATTGGCATGGATAGAACTTTAGACTCTAAGTAGGATGGGGTGATGCTTGGCCATTGGCCTATTACACATTTCTTAATTATTTCCTACCACACTTATTTGTTATAATAACTTAGTTTTCATCCTTAATTGCTGAAAAATAAAAAGGAAAAATGTAAAAAGTGGGTTAATGAAACCTAGAGGGGTCATACTGTGATTTTTGAGCTAATATTATGAAATTATGCTAAGTAATTTGTTCTAGTTAAGTGGTTAAGGGTTGTGCTTGTGTGAAAAAGGTTCTAGGTTTGAATCCTTTCGCTTCTATTTTTGCAAATTTTATCTAAATCCTTAGTTTTTGGTATTTGGTTTAAGAAATATTTGAGTGCATTTATTGACAAGAATGAGCGTGTTGGTTTGATGGTAAGGTGTCAGCTTACCCTTCGGTCTTATGTTCAAATGCTTACGTATGTAAAGTGGGAAAATTATTATTTTTTATTATTTTTAAACTTTAGGAAAAATCTTGTATGGATATGATAAGAGTTAGTGGGGTAGTTTTAAAGGTAGTTATGAGAGATTTTCTCCCAAATTTTCTTTTCATTATACCATCCCTTCACTATCTGGTTTTCAGTTTTTCATGTTTTTTTTTCCTCTCTTCTTATTTTTTCATTCATTTGTTAATTTGTGTATCATTTGTCCTTTGTGCTATCAGTTTTAGTCATTAAGGGTATGGTTGTGATAAACTATAATATATACATATTTTTATCCCATGCTTGACACATTTATGGATGATTTATCATTAGATTTTTGGAATTTGATACTCCTAATCCTTTAATTTCATGTTTTATGCTTAGGTGAGCATAAGGAAGCGAAAAGAACAAGAAACAGGTCAAAAATGAACAAAATGGACGAAATCAATATTCAACATGGCCTAGACCTTTGCGCACGGGTGGACCACACGCCCATGTGTGATTTATAGAATTGAACGCGGCCTGAGCAACTTTACACGGGCGTGTCACATAGGCGTGTCCCTAACGAGACCTGTTTTTATTCTACTCAGAAAAGGCTAATTTTGGGCTAAGAGAGGTATTCCAATGTCTATAAAAACACCCAAGAGGAGGAGCAAAGGGACACAAAGAGTGGAGAGCAAGGATTACTCGAAGAAAGCTGATTGATTCATCTCAGAAGCCAAAATCACCTTCAAGACTGAAGATTTCCCTTCAATTTCCTTCAGAGGTTTTTGGGTTTCTTTATGTTTTGTTATCTTCTAATTCTTGAGATGTTTTCTATTATGAATATGAACTAAATCCCCTAAATACTTGAGGGGGATGAAAACTAAGATAGATCTTGTTATTATTTTTTAAATTATATGATAAATATTTGGTTTGTTCTTAATTGTGTTTTTAATCATTGTGTTAGTATTTTAGGATATTAATTCAATTCGAATGTGCTTATTCAAGGGAGCAAAAGTCCCTGTTTAAGAGTAGATCCAACACAATTAAGTGGAGTTGATCCCAATCCTAGACATAGGTCGATGACGAAAATCTGTCGGATTAGAGTCAAATCTAATAGGAAAGTCTATAAATCGAGTTAATGCAACACTAGAGGTTTTAATTAGAAAGAAATTCCAATTAATCAACTTAGGGTTAGATTTTTTTAGTCTTGAAAGATATAATAACATAAAATTAGGGATTTTTACGGATCAAGCCAAGTGAATAAATCTTCTAGTTCAGAGTTAAATAACAAGTGAAGTCTAGGTGGATTCTTGCTTGGGTATTGTCTTAATCAATCAGTTTTCCAAAAAAGTATTTTCCCCAATTTACTCTCTGTGCATTCTTAATTTAGTTAGTAATTAGTTTAATTAAAGCAAATTCCCTTTTATATCTAGGCTAGATAATAGAAAGAAAGTTATTACTAGTACTTTTAGTCCTTATGGGTTCAACATTCCGGTCTTGCCATAGCAACACTACTGTTTGATAGGTGCGCTTGCCTTTATCGTGATAATAGTTAGTTTTTAGGTACGATCATATCACTATTAGGTTGCTCTATCTTTTATTTTTCTAACCATGTATTGAAATTACTTCACTAGGCGTTTGAGGTTTTAGAGCTTTAATAGTGTGGTATTAATTTGTATTTTGCATACTTAATGAGTTTGATGCATTTTTAGGAGAAGAACGAGAGGTGTTGGGCGTTCCTTCGACAACTTAGATATTGTTGTTTTTGTTTTCTTTGTTGTAGGTGCTTTAATGTTATGTTAGTGAGTCAATCTTGATTTAATGTTCATTTTTGTTACTAATTTTGTATTTCTATTTCTGTTAACATGTGACATAAATGTGATCTGCTTCAGAGGTTAAGTGGTCTAAGTGTGTGTGTGAGGTCCCAAGTTCAAGCCTTGTCTTGGGAAAAAATTTAGAATTTTTCTGAATTAAGCCTTGTCTTTGGTCAGTGGGATTTTAATTATTTATTGGTAAGTATTTAACAGAATGGGCCTGCTAGTCTGGTGGTTAAGTTAAGTGTTAGGATGTTGGAGGTCTTATGTTTGAATTTTTGCATGAGCAGGGATGTTGATTTTTGCTAGGTGGACGGAAAGAGTTTCAGTTTAGTCAAAATATTGAAGAGGTTGGGATAGAGGGGTAAGTGGGAGAAATTTGAGGGATGTAAGAGTTATCAGTTTAGTTGGGATACCTTTAGAAATTTCAGTATTTTCTCCCTCCCTATTCCACCAATTTTCTAATGTCTCCCCTAATCACTTTCTACCGAATTTCTTTTGCTATTATTTTTTCTTCTTGGTTTTTCTCCTTTTGCTTCCTTTTTGATAATCAATCCCTTACTTACGTTGTCCCCATATCGTTTGTGCATTATCGGTAAGTTTGGTAAGTTAGATTTTCGTTTTTGGTCGATGAATCTTTGGTTAATGGGGTCCCTTTTTGTTTAGGAGGAGTTCAATGGGCTGGAGGTTCCCAATCGACGCCCTGATTGTGCAGGATCATTGTTACTCGCGTGAGGTCAGGGTTTTGTTAGACATTGAGGGTTTTTTTCATTTATCTTTGATTAAAAGTCTAATTAAGTGATTAATGAAGTGCTATAATGGTAGAATATAGGTTCTAGAAGGCTCGAGGATTGTTTTAGCTTCAATCGAAACCAGTTGTGTACCTGATTACGCAAAAAATAAAGTTGCAACGAAAGCTGAAAACCCTACTGTCGATGCTACACAGGCATGTGGTCACCCCTGTGCTAGGATACGGCCATGTGTTTGACGAGGCCAAGCTGTGTGCGTAGGACACGGTTATGTAGTGGTCAAGCGAGGCCATGTGCGACACATGAGCTAGACTAATTAGGCCGTGTAGGCTACACAGGTGTGTGAGCCCAAACGAGTAGTTCACACAGGCGTGTGGGCCAGGTAGTGTAATCCACATGGCCGAGGCCAAATTATGCCATGTGGGCTACATGGGTATGTAGGCCCACACGGGTAGGCCATATAAGCGTGTGGGCCTATTTAATTGAAATGTTTCTTTGGTTTGCTCAGGTCACCCAAGTTGATTGTAAACCTACTATAGGGTCAGTAAGACCCTAAACTGAGTGATCTGGATATATGATGTATGCATTGAGCATGTTAGATTTACGCATGTTTACTGAACTATATGTGTGTGACTGTATATTAGCATATAAACATGTAAATCTATATGACTGCACTGAGCATGTTTAGTGGCATCTAGATTGGGATGGGATGATTGATTATTGGAGGAAGTGTACTAAAAGGCATTTATGCATATAATATGGCAGCTCAGCTGTAATTTACCATTTTGTGACGCATTTCGATATAGCCTGGTGTGTAGGGATGGGTGGGAGTTTTAAACCCCACATGGTGTGTAGAGATGGTCAGATATGGTGTGTAGAGGCTGGGGTAGGATCTGATTACTGTACTGATTATTTGACTATATCTGTTCTGGCATGGGCTAAGGCCCAAATATGCATATATAACTGAAACTGAAATAGAGCTAAGGCTCAATTGTATCTGTAATGGGCTTAGGCCCCTGACTGCTTGAATGTTAACTGTGGTTTAACTTTAGGAATGTTTTCTATGGGGATTAAACACTGAGTTTATGTAGACTCACCCATTCTGTTTATAATGTACAGGTAATCCCCTGAGTTAGATAGGTCAGTGCAGTGAAGGACTCGACGGTAACCACCATTATTACTTTATTTCTACTTTTGATTTTGCTTTATTTCTATTATTTTAGGGGTATTTTGATGTAATTTGGGACTTTTGGACTGTTTTCTCTCATTTTGGATTTTAACTATTTTTGTGAATTTTTAAACTGCAAAACCCAACGAAAACTCAATTCACTAAAAATAATGTTTTCCTAAACACACACAATTTTCCTTAAACTAAATGATTTTTAAGGCTTCAACTAAAAAGATTCATATTAAGGCACATTAACGAATAAGCATTGTTTTTCGAAATTAAAAGAAGCTAATGTTCGGAAACAGTTTTAACGTCGATTTTGATTCCCATTCCATGTGACATCGCCAGATTAGGCCATAATGTCTTGGCCGGGTTTAGGGTGTTACAATCATGCAGATTGTGTGGATAGACCATATGGAGCACACAGGCTAGCTTTTTGGGCCGCATGGGTTTTTTGGGCCAATTAGCGATCGACTAAAGGACTCAAAATTTGGATTTGGGGGTATTATGTAGGCCTAGAAAGCATAAATTTTAGTAAAATAAAGATGGGTAAGTGTAGGAAGTATGTTAAATAAATTTTGATAAATATAATAATGCAATATTATCTACTATAAGTAGGTACGTGAGTTAAGCAAGACTATTTTGTAAACCATGTGTTTTATACATATTTTGTTATTTGTTCTGTTAAGCTATCCGATTTGACCATGTAACATGATATGCTATATTCTATATAAATTATGTGTAAGTTACGTTCTGTATAATATCTGTTTATGTATGCGTCCATACAACTTATGTGATATGTATGTATGTCAACGTGATTTAGCATATGCGTTGGAGTGGTTCTGATTTGTTAGAGGAAGTGTTTTCTAGTAGCATTACTGTATTTTCAGTAGTTAAACCATGATATATGTTTGGCAACTGAGCTGTACTATTATGAGTGGCATACCACGATGATCGGGTGTGATTTGGATGGATGGACTCTTGGAGTCCTAATTGGTGTGATTGGTTGGACGGAGCTGGTGTGTAGCAGATGAAGGTAGGATTTGTGTCTACATTTGTTCTGGTCTGGTATGACATATATACTTCTAAAAACATGACATTTTGGTATAATATATTTGTATATGAAATTATGATATTCCAAACAGAAATATGTTTTGGTTATATGATATTATGATATGAAATATATATGTTTTTGTAAATACAACATTCTGATATGTTATCGATACATTAAAATAAAATTTTGTGATCACATTTATGTATGTGCTTGTTAAATAAAAATTATGCTTGTGGGTTGAGACACACACTGGGCTCCTAGCTTATTTTTTTGTTTAATACGTTTCAAGTTAACTTCTAACTTAGGACCGGACGACGTGCGGGAGCTCGAATTGGTTACTAGATAAAGTATTTGTGGGTGACAACCGTCGTTTTGCCTATCAAAATAAAATAAACCTCTTCAAAAATAAATTAAATAAATAAAAGGGTAGAATAGTGGAAGAGGGTCGATCCACAGGGAGTTTAATGGAATTCTTGATTAAATTTCTTGTTCTCAACCTAGGAGCTGAAATAGAAAATAAAAAAAAAAAGGTGATTTGAGAAGTAACAAGAAAATAAAATAAACAAGTAAATTTGCAAAGAAAGATCTATTAAAATAGAAGCAATAAAATAAAAAAGGTGAAAGATTAAGTTGAATAAACATGAATATAAGAATCGCCTCGAGCTAGTTTTGTCAATTCCTACGATCATCGAAAATAGATTTTTGCTTCGGGATTCATGTCGGTTACAGTCTATGAGGCCCAACCCATCGTAACTTGGTTTTCTCTCATGTAACCAATCTTCCCAAGTCTATCTTCGAAAGTCGATTCTTAAGTAAATCAGCCACGTCTATCACCGTTAAAATACTTAGTTTTAAAATAGGAAAAACCCAACTTGGAAGTTGTCTCATCGAGAATTGTTTCTGATCTCGTCTTTCCTTAGCGGACCGCCGCTAAGAGTGTTCATAGGAAGTCGAAATGCCACAGGCCGATCCTTCCTCCTAACTATAAAATTAAACGATTCCAGACCAACAGATCCTTTTTGATTTGAAAAACGTTTAAAAATTTTAGTAAGGCCGATTGCCAAACTATCTAAGCAGAAAGACGAAAATGTATCCCAAAGGGATTTAAGCAATATTCAATTCTCACGTGAGGAATTGATTCATACTAGCTCTTGGCTTGAGAAAAATTAGCCAAGCATGATATTGATTATCATACTTAACATATTTTGATAATGTAAAAATATAAAATAAAATAAAAGAAAGTTGAAATAAAACAAAAGAAGAAAATTTTATTGAAAATGAAAGCAAAGTAACAACAAGAACTAAGATAAGAGATGTCCTTAGCCTTACCTAAATGTGGGTATTTATAGGCTTCAAATTACTAAAACAACAAGGAAACTAATAAAAGAAAGATAAGATAATAGCCTAAAATTATGAAAATGAAATCCAAAATCCCCCAAATCACGTCAATAGATCAAGATAAGTTGTTTCTAGAATATTCCTCTTGTTGACTTTTGATTTGCCACATCAGATCCACGTCGTGCCCAGCGTCGTGCCCACGACTCCAGCCATGACAAAATAAAAAGAAAAAAATAGCATATTTTGTCCTTTTTTTGCCATTTCCAGTATTGGGTTCACTACACAAGAAATAAATCAAATGCAACCAATTAAGTAGTGAAAAATTCACAAGACAAAAGGAATTAACAAGCAAAAAAGTGTTAAATATAAGAGTACATCAAATTCCCCCTCACTTGTCTCATACTTGCCCTCAAGTATGTTTGAAATAAATTAATCAAAAGCTTTATCATCTTTCTCTTAAACCATTGCAAGTCTTAAACAAAGTTATGAGACTTCAAGTGCACGAAAAATGACGTGAATAAAGCATGAATCAAAACGAATAGGTGCAAGCAAGAACAATTATTCAACCTTACCATTGTCTGTCAATTATCAATCAAATTCTAACCTAAGCTTAATTCTTACCAAGATGCACTCAAATCACTCAAAGTGTTTTGGGTGTAGAAAGCAAATTCACTCAAAGTCAAAATTTGAATAAGGGTCTCCATAGGCTTGTGGCAAGATCAATTCTCCACTACTTTAAAGAAATAAGATGCAAAAATCATTAGAACTTTTAATAAAGGGTGTAACGAGGCTTAGGTAAATGTGGGGAATAAGGCTAAAATGAGGCTAAAGAAAATCAAGACAAGATTTTCCCAACAAGTAACTAAATCGTGTCTACAACCTTAGAAAACATAGGCAACAAGAATAAGCAAACTAAACAAAGGTAGCTACAAGGAGCAAATCATCAAACTTTTTTTTCTTTTTCTTTTTCTTTTTTTCTTTCTTTTCTTTTTTTGAATTATTTTTTATTATTTTTCTTTTTTTGTCATTTTCTTCTTTTTTTTTTATGGAACATGATTCAGAACCTTAAACTCATGCTCTTTGTCTTGTCAAGGGTGGAAAAGAGGAATAAATGAAAAGGCTTGAGCTTAAAATCTTGGTGAAAATAAAGAAAACGAGATTAGGCTTTAACTTGGTTTACTAAGGGAAAAGAAAGGGTGAATCCTAATGCCTAAATCATATTAATGCATCAAATTCCAATGTAATCTCAAAATGCATACAAGCCACAAGTTCTAGATTCCAATGTCCAAATTAACACTCTCAGGCAAGAAAAAGAGCATAAAAAAAATGTATAGTCATACATGCTAAAGGCTCAAGTTCTCACAAAATGGGCTAATTAATTAAGCTAGGTGAGAAATTCAACTAACAACATTAAGACAAATTGCAAGGATTGTCAAATTAGACTTACTCATATCATTCGATTATCAAGCATGCTAGGATTCAAGTATCTTTATGAACTAAACTAATCATAACATGCTTAGCGGCAAGTAACAGCAAAGGAGTTGTTCTTCTAATCAATTCAAACAAACATATCATCAAGCAAATGTGACAAGCAAGGCGAAATTAATGTCATCCTCTACCCTCCCCTTCACTTAATTGTATTGTCCCAATACAAAAAAAATGTAAAGTACATTTAAGAACAAAGAAAGGTAAAGGATACTCCCCGTGACAATGACGACGACGGCTACGGCTGAGGCATATGAAGGAGAGTCTTTTTGTGATGTTCTCTTCGAGGACCTAAAGGGGTCTGAACAAATGAGAAATAAAAGAACGAAAATTAAAATTGACGAAAAGTAAACAAATGGGTTGCCTTTCATTTAGTAACGTAATTAAGCTCGACATTTTCCTATCAGATTTTTGGCTCTTCCAACCCGATTTCTTCAATTAGTCCGATTGGTGTGATCTCGAAGAAAGGTTTTAGCTATTGTCTATTAACTTTAAATCGTGCACCCGAGCTATCCTCAATTTCCACGGCTCCATGAGGAAAAAATTTATCACGGTAAATGGTCCGCTCCACTTGGACTTAAGTTTTCCTGCAAAAATTTTTAATTTTAAGTTAAATAGGAGAACTTTCAGCCCAACGAAAAAAGATATGAATGAAATGTGCTTGTCATGAAATGCTTTTGTTTGCTCTTTATAACGTTGTGAGCTATCGTAAGCATTTCGGTGAATCTCCTCAAGCTCTTGGATATGAAATTTCCGTGCTTCGCCAACTACGTTCATCTCTATATTACATTCCTTCACCGCCCAAAACGACCTATGCTCGAGTTCGACAGGCAAGTGGCACGGTTTGCCGAAAACAAGTCGGTAAGGTGACATCTCGATAGGTCATTTGTAGGCCATGCGGTATGCCCACAATGCATCAACTAACCTCAATCTCCAATCCTTCCGGTTTGTTTTAACTGTCTTCTCTAGGATTGACTTGATTTCTCCATTTGAAACCTCTGCTTGCCCGTTGGTTTGCGGATGATAAGCTATCGCTATCCGCTGAGTCACGCCATATTTCTTCATCAAAGCTTCGACGACTTGGTTAACGAAATGTGTTCCTCTGTCACAAATAATTGCTCTCGGAGTTCCAAATCTAGAGAAAATAAAATCACGTAAAAAATTAGTTGTGGTTTTCGCATCATTTTCTCTAGTGGCTTTTGCCTCTATCCATTTTGAAACGCAATTTACGGCCAAAATAATGTATAAATTTCCAAATGATGAGGTAAATGGCCCCATATATTTGAGCCCCCACACATCGAAAATTTCACAGATGTGTATAGGATTTAATAGCATCTCACTCATTCGGCTTAGATTTCTGACTCTTTGGCACCTGTCACATGCTTTGCAAAAGTTGTAAGCATCCTTAAACAAGGTTGGCCAATAAAATCCGCACTCAAGAACTTTGTGTGTAGTACGTTTAAGGCCGAAATGTCCACCGCAAGCGTAGGAATGACAAAACTCAAGTATGGATTTTACCTCGCTGTTACTTACGCATCGTCGGACAATTTGATCTGAGTAATTTTTCCACAAATATGGATCGTCCCAAATGTAGTATCGAGACTCTCTTTTTATGCGTTTGATCTCGGATCGAGATAGATTGTTTAGAAATTTACCCGTAGCTAGAAAATTTACCAAATCAGCGAACCATGGGAATGATGCGTGTGCTTTCATCAAGTTTCATCCTAAAATTGTTCTCGTAGGGGAGGTTCGACTGGTGAAGTAGGCAAACGGCTTAGGTGGTCAGCCACTGAGTTTTTGCTTCCTTTTTTATCCTTGATTTCAAGATCAAACTCCTGCAGTAAGAGAATCCATCGTATCAACCTCGGCTTTGCTTCTTTTTTGTTTATCAAGTATTTCAGCGCTGCATGATCGGAAAAACAAAAAATTTAGTTCCTAAGAAATAAGAACGAAATTTTTCTAATGCAAAAATGATAGCAAATAGCTCTTTTTTCGTTGTCGAGTAGTTGCGTTGAGCCGAGTCGAGAGTCCTAGAGGCATAGGCTATCACGTGTGGTCCTTCTTTACTCTTTTGGCCGAGAACGGCTCCATGCTAAGGTTAGATGCGTCACACATAATCTCAAATGGTAAAGTCCAATTTGGTGGTTGTAAAATTGGTCCGGATATAAGCCTTCCCTTAAGCTCATCGAACGAATCTTTGCAAGATTGATCAAAAACAAAATTCACGTCCTTTTGTAGTAATCGACAAAGAGGTTGTGCCAACTTAGAGAAGTCCTTTATGAACCATCGGTAGAAACCTGCATGGCCAAGAAAACTACGAATTTCCCTCACCGAAGAGGGGTATGGAAGTGAGCGAATTACATCAACCTTTCCCTTATCAACGGCAATTCCTTGGGCCAAAACCATATGATCAAGTACCAATCCTTTACTTACCATGAAATGGCATTTCTCATAGTTTAAAACCAATTTAAATTCAATGCATCGATTAATAACATAAGAAAGATTAGAAAGGCATTGAGAGAATGAACTGTCACAAACAGTAAAATCATCCATAAATACCTCTATTCCTCGCTCGATGTGATCGGAGAAAATGCTTAACATGCATCGTTGGAATGTGGTCGGAGTGTTGCAAAGACCAAAAAGCATTCTCCTATAGGCGAAAGTTCCAAAAGGGCAAGTGAATGTTGTTTTTTCTTAGTCTTCGGGTGCCACCGGAACCTGAAAAAATCCAGAAAATCCATCAAGACAACAGTAATGTGATTTTCTAGCAACTCTTTCAATCATTTGATCGATAAATGGTAAAGGAAAATGGTCCTTTCGGGTTTATGAGTTGAGTTTCTTATAATCGATACACATTCTCTAACCATTTTGTACTCTCTTCGGAATCATTTCTCCTTCGGCATTTTCGACGACTGTGATTCCAGTCTTCTTTGGCACAACATGGACTGGACTTACCCATTTGCTATCAGAAACGGGGTAGATAATGTCAGCATCTATCAACTTTTGAATCTCATCCTTCACAACCTTCATCATTGGCAGGTTTAAACGTCGCTGGCATTCTCTCGTTGGTTTTGCGTTCTCCTTTGTTTTAATTTTATGCATGCAAGTGGATGGACTTAAGCCTTAGATATTAGCTAATGTCCATCCAATTGCCTTTTTATAGGTGCGCAAAATAGCAATCAATTCTTCCTCTTCCTGTCGTGATAATTCACTTGAAATGATAACTGGCAAGGTTCGATTATAGGCCAAAAATTCGTATTTGAGATACGATGGAAGTTGCTTCAATTCTAGTTATGACGCCTGCAAAATTGAGGGAAAGGGTTTAGATTGACATGGATTTAATCAAAAATTAGAAATGGAGGAGAGAGTTGAAATGATTTTGCTTTCATCATCGAGATCCTCCAATTCCCTACAAAAATCATAAAACAAATCAGTTTCGATAAAATCATCAGCTAACGGATCTATAATATCAACAAAATTTAAACTTGCGATGGAATCAGGATACTTCATAGCTTTGTACACATCGAATTTAACCACTTCCTCGTCAAATTCGAAGGTTAAGATGCCGTTATAGACATCGATTTTTGTATGCGCTGTTGACAAGAAAGGGCATCCAAGTAAGATTTCTGATCCGTTGCTACTGCGGTCATTTCCGATGTCAATAATATAAAAATCAGCAGGGAAAATGAGATCATTTACCTTTACCAACACATTTTCTAGTACCCCTTCGGGGTAGATAACTGACCGATCAGCTAATTGAATCGTCACTTGCGTCTCTTTTAATGGTTCTATTGAAATTTTGTTGTAAACGCTTAGCGGCATGACATTAATAGATGCGCCTAGATCGCACATCGCCCTTTTTATTCCGACTTTTCCTATTTTGCAAGGAATTGCGAACATCCCTTGGTCCTTGTATTTCGGTTGTAGGTATTTTTGAAAAACAGCCAAAATATTCTCGCTGAGGTTAACTCTTTCATTGTCAGATAATCGCCTCCGATTTGTGCATAAGTCCTTCAAAAACTTCGCATATTTTGGCACCTTCTGAATGACATCAAGGAGTGGAATATTGATTTCCACTATTTTGAATATATCCAAAATTTCCTTCTCCTCTTCCTTTTTGTCATGCCTTGCAAGCCTTCCTGGAAAGGGAGGAGGAGTCTCGTAAGTAGAAAAAGAAGGACTAGGAATGACTTTACCTGAGGTAGGCGAGGATTTTTCTTCTTGACTCTTCAAAGAAGTTTCTTCTTTGTCTTTCTTAATTTTCTCGGGCTCCTTTGTCGGTTCTGATGAAATTATAGTACCACTTTGTAAAGTAATAGTGCTCACATTTTCCCTCGGATTTGTTTTAGTTTGAGAGGGCAATCGTCCTTAAGACTCTAGGCGACCAACAGTTTGGGCTAGTTGGCTTATTTGTTTGTCAATTTCTTAGAGATGGGATTGTGTTTGGGTTTGGAATTTCTCTAGTGAAATGGCTAACTTTTCAACAATGGTCTCAAGAGAGGTTTTTTGTGGTGATTGATTTGGAAAAGGAGGTGGTCTCGGCTGGTAATTTTGGTTTTTATTTCTATAGCTCATATTTGGATGATCTCTCCAACCGGGATTGAAAGTGTTACCGTAGGGATTGTATGGCCTTTGAGGAGGTTCTAGGAAATTATCTATGGCATTGACTTGGGCGCCCGTTTCATCTTGTAGCATTGGACATGAATCAGTTGGGTGATTCGGCATCGTACAGATTCCACAAACCTTCGCGGCTCCTATCTTACCTGTAACAAGAGAGTAGACAATATCAGTCAACTTGTCTATTTTGTTTTCCAAATAAACGGTACTTACTTTGTGAACCCGTCGGCTAGGTTCACTTGAAGAGTCGAACTGTTGCGAGTTTGCAGCCATAGTAGAGATTAGAGTTCTCGCATTTTCTGGCGTCATATTGACAAGTGCGCCACCACTTGCATCGTCCACATCTTTTTGTCCATCGGAAGCATCCTTTCATAAAGATACTGAAGGAGGGTTTGCTTAGATAGGCCAGGCTGCGGGCAACTTGCGCATAACTTTTTGAACCTCTCCCAGTAGTCGTAGAGAGATTCATCGCTCCTTTGCTGGATTCCCAAAATGCTTCGCCTAAGCTCACTCGCCTTTGCCACTGGAAAATACCTATCAAGGAAAACACGAGATAGTTCAGCCCATGTGGTTATTGAGTTAAGTGGAAGGTAAAATAACCACTCTTTAGCCATTCCAGCTAAGGAAAAAGGAAATGCCCTTAGTTTGATTTGGTGTTCCGAGAATCCTTGCGGCTTCACGCTACTACACACCATGTGGAATTCAGCGAGATGTTTATGTGGGCTTTCGTTAGGGAGACCGTTGAATGTAGGGAGGAGATGAATTAACCCCGTTTTGAGTTAAAAAGGGTTGGTACCTTGAGGAAAGGTAATGTAGAGTGGTTGTTGTACGGCGGCGGTAGCGGCAAGCTCTCTAATGGTTTGGTTCACCATTGGCTTCGGTTCAAACATGGGATTTATGATTAGAGTAGTGGCGTTGGGAGATGGTTGATAAACGTTAAATTATACATATTTTTACCCCATATTTAGCCTATATTATGGATGAATTATTAATGATTTAGTGAGAATTGGTGTTCTTAATCTTTCTTTTTCATATCTTATACTCAGGAGAGCATAGGGAAGAGAAAATAGTCGAAAATGGACCAAAAATGAGGAAAATGGGCCAAAAATAGCTTAACGCATGGCCTAAGGATTTACTACACAGCCATGGCACACGGCCGTGTAACATAAAGATCACACGGTCCAGCCCCGACAAGCACGGCCAGGCTACACGGCCATGCCCTATAAACAGAATTGCACACGGCCTCTTGTCGAAGTCACACGGGCGTGGCACACGGGCGTGTTCTAGTCATGGAAAAGAGGAATTTCACTCAGAATTAATTGCTTAGAGGCTAAGAAAGACTCCCTGAAGATCTGTATAAAGACCCTAGGAGGCAACTACAAGGGACACTCAAATTTTCTGCCGTCTTTCTGCCAACACAGAGAGTAAAGCAAGGAATTACTCCAAGGGAGAAGCTGATTGATTCACCCCAGAAGCTGAAATTCTGCATCAACATAGAGGATCTCCTTAAATTCCTTCAGGGGTTTTTGGTTTCTTTTATGTTTTGTTATTTTATATCTTTTGAGATGTTTCTTTTCTTAAATATGAACTAAACCTCTTTTATTTTTAGGCTAGATAATAGGAAGGAAGCAAGTATTAGTACTTCTAGTTCCCTTGGGTACGATAACTCGGTCTTGCCACTAAACTATACTACTGTTTGACAGTTGCGCTTGCCTTCAAGGTCGTGATACTAGTTAGTTTTGGTGTGATCAATTTTATAAATTTTATTACTTCATATCACGCATATCAATGGTCCTCCGTTGGGAGTTTGTTCTGATTCACGTGATGGTGTCGCAGAAGTAGATTCCAGATTGGATTTTCGTTCTCTTTGCTCTTGCTGCTTCTTTCGTTGAAGCGTTTGACCATGGTTTCTACGAGCACTTGCTTCAATTTTTAGGTTATATTGAACTAGAGTCCCCAGGTTTCTCCTGGTCATAAAAAATCAAACAAAATAATCAGTAATTACCAAAAATAAAACTCCCCGGCAACGGTGCCAATTTTGACAAGCGTCGTTTTCCCTATCAAAATAAAATAAACCTCTTCAAAAATAAATTAAATAAATAAAAGGGTAGAATAGTGAAAGAGGGTCGATCCACAGGGAGTTTAATGGAATTCTTAATTAAATTTCTTGTTCTCAACCTAGGAGCTGAAATAGAAAATAAAAAAAAAGGTGATTTGAGAAGTAACAAGAAAATAAAATAAACAAGTAAATTTGCAAAGAAAGATGTATTAAAATAGAAGCAATAAAATAAAAAAGGTGAAAGATTAAGTTGAATAAACACGAATATAAGAATCGCCTCGAGCTAGTTTTGTTAATTCCCACGATCATCGAAAATAGATTTTTGCTTCGGGATTCATGTCGGTTACAGTCTACGAGGCCTAACCCATCGTAACTTGCTTTTTTCTCATGTAACCAATCTTACCAAGTCTATCTTCAAAAGTCGATTCTTAAGTAAATCAGCCACATCTATCGCCGTTAAAATACTTAGTTTTAAAATAGGAAAAACCCAACTTGGAAGTTGTCTCATCAAGAATCGTTTCCGATCTCGTCTTTCCTTAGCGGACCGCTGCTAAGAGTGTTCATAGGAAGTCGAAATGCCATAGGCCGATCCTTCCTCCCAACTGTAAAATTAAACAATTCTAGACCAACGGTTCCTTTTTATTTGAAAAACGTTTAAAAATTTTAGTAAAGCCGATTGCCAAACTATCTAAGCAGAAAGACGAAAATGTATCCCGAAGGGACTTAAGCAATATTCAATTCTCACGTGAGTAATTGATTCATACTAGCTCTTAGCTTGAGAAAAATTAGCCAAGCATGATACTGATTATCATGCATAACATATTTTGATAGTGTAAAAACATAAAATAAAGTAAAAGAAAGTTGAAATAAAACAAAAGAAGAAAATTTTATTGAAAATGAAAGCAAAGCAACAACAAGAACTAAGACAAGAGATGTCCTTAGCCTTACCCAAAGGTGGGTATTTATAGGCTTCAAATTACTAAAACAATAAGGAAACTAATAAAAAATGATAAGATAATATTCTAAAATTATGAAAATGAAATCCAAAATCCCCCAAATCACGTCAATAGATCAAGATAAGTTGTTTCTAGAATATTCCTCGCGTTGACTTTTGATCTGCCACATCAGATCCGTGTCGTGCCCAGCGTCGTGCCCAGGACTCCAGCCATGACAAAATAAAAAGAAAGAAAACTGTATATTGCATCCTTTTGTTGCCATTTCTAATATTGGGTTCACTACACAAGAAATAAATCAAATGCAATCAATTAAGTAGTGAAAAATTCACAAGACAAAGGAACTAACAAGCAGAAAAGTGTCAAATATAAGAGTACATCAGTGGGTTTACAATTTAATTATTTTTGGATTGTAATATGTTTTTGGTCCTAGTTTTGGTTTTTGTTTTATTCATTGGCATTTAATATTTTTTAGCATTAAACTACAAATCACATGAGATAACAAGTTAGATTTCGATTTTCAAACTAAAACAAACTTTGAAAATTTTCGGCTACAAGGTTAAGTAATCATTTAAGTATTTTTTTTGAAAATAAAATATATGATTTGTAACGAATGATTGTTTTAATACGGGAAATGATCTGCTCACGTTAGTAGTTTCAAAATGTGCGATTTTGAATGTGAATTATGGGTTTTAAATAAGTATTTTCGAACTCAGCTTTTCTAACCATCTATGGGTGTTTTTCCAAAATTTTATGTTTTCAGAGCATGCGTTGAGTTTGATTTGAACCGAAGCTTTGAACTAGTTGAGGCAATCCCTCAGTATCTAGTAATAACTTCTAGGCCAAGTTTTGGGATGTTACAACCTAAGCTTGTTGTTCTTTTTATACATTAGTTAAATCCTCATCAAGCCCACCAAAGTTTCTTCTTAACCAACTCATATCTATCTAGGCTCCAAAAATCGTCTCTGAACCCTCTTTAAAAGTTCTTCACATACATCTCTCCAATTGGCTGCTTGAATTGACCCAGCCAGTTCCAATCTATCCACCAGTAACCGAAGATATAGTTGCATGTGTGACAACCCTAGTTCGACCTTAGTCGGGAAGCGGTTTCGGGACTGCTAAACTGAGTCAGAAATTTTAGTTGATTGTGTGAGTGGTGTAGTTGATATGAGCTTTGGTATGTATTATAAAAATTTTGTGAAAATTTGACCGTTAAAATGACTAATTGCTTAAAGAGGACTTAATTGTTGAACTTGGAATTTTAGTAGGTAAAAATCAAAGTGACTAAAAAGTATAACTTACAAAGAGATGTCTTTGCATGTCTAATTGCCCATTTTCACCTTAGTGGACGGCAATGATGATGTTAATATTATTTTTATATTGTTTATGTTATAATAAGTTATTTTGACTTACCATAAAATCAAAAGAAAATTTAGAAAATAAAATTTCTTTAGTTTTCATCTTCTATTGCCGTTTGTGAAGAAGAAAAGAGGGTTGGAGTTTAAGAGAGGTTCGGCCATTGTAGTCTAAAATTGAAGGTAAGAATTCAATGTTTTTACATGTGTTTCTTCAAATTTTTGGTGAAATGGAGTTAGCTACTAAGTTCCTTACCTAGCCCATGTCTAAATTTTGAATTTGGTTGATGTTGGTGCATTCGGCCATGTTGAAAACTTGAGTGAAAAGATGATATTGAGCTGCAAATTATCAAATTATATGCTAAAGATTTAGTACATGTGTAAAATTGCCGTATGTACATATAGATTTAAGGAGATGGAAAATAGGTATTAGGTTTTGACATGTTTTATGTGTTAATTTGGATTTTTGATAATGGATTTTGGTTGAGGATTTATAAGTTGTTGCTTTGAGGTTGAAATTGCTAATTGATATAGGTATATATGTGTGTGTGTGGCTTTAATGCTTTAATATACGGCTAAATGAAGAAATTATAGTGGCCTTGAGATTTTGTTAATTTGAATTTCTAATATTGGTTTTATTAAGGGCCGAATGGGGGGAGTTTTTGAGAAAAGATTTAGTTGACATTTTGTTTTGTGAGTGCAAATGCCAAGTACCGTATATGAGTCAATTGAATTAAAAGTCCGTATTATGTTTAGAGTAATGAATATATGTGGTTAAATGGGCATTGACATTCGGCTAAGTAGCATTCGGCCATGGAGTGAGTTTTGGGTGAATGAGAGTTTTAAAGAAAAGAAATTAAAGGAGAAGGTAAGGGATAGTGTTGAGAGGAAAATGTTTAGATGTTTTTGTGACATTCGGTCTTGAGAAATTAAGTATAAAGATTTAGTTTTAAACTTTAAATATATGTATGTACAAATTCTTGATGTGAACGTGAAGAATAAGCATGAGGTTGGATAATGACATGCCTATGTAGACTTATAATGCAAATTGAATTTTTATATAGAATGACCGAAGGTGAAACAATTAAGTTTGATTTTGTGAATTTAGTTTTGGCATGAATTCAATCTTATGGAACTAGTATGCGAATAATGTGTGTGTTCATAATGATTTTTGTTTGAGAAATGACCGAATGAACTATAGGTTATACGTGGATAAGTTGTAATTCAAATGAGTACATATGGTTAGTAGATAATGACTTTCGGCAATATGGAATTTAAATCTTAAATTAAGTGCTGGTTGAGCTTAGTAAACATACGACCCTAACCAGTTTACGTGGGTTTGTAATGAATCAAATTTTGTTTCTCTTAGCTCAAGAACACATAGGGACAGTTTCGGATAAAGGAAAGGCGAAGGCAGCCGACCAGTAAACTCAAAACAATCATCGACCACTGAGGTAAGTTTTAAGGAACATTGATTTTCATACTACTCAATTCCTTACATAAATTGTGATTTATTTTTGAGATGGTGGAATTGGGCATATAGCCGAATGTTTACAAGTCCTAGAAATGTCTGAGAAAGAGAGATTTGAGTTACGTATTGTTCATATGATTCGTGACTATTAAATAGTGAAAAGATGTCGTACTATGTGTGAAATTTCGAATGAAACAAATGAATATTAGTATGAAATATATTTTGTGGGTGATATCCGGGTTAATCCCGAAGGGCGATGATGCCATTGTGATATCCAGGTTAATCCCGAAGGGCGATTGCGCCATTGTGATAACTGGGTTAATCCCGAAGGGCGTTTATGCCATTGTGATAGTCGGGTTAATCCCGAAGGGCGATTGCGCCATTGTGATATCCAGGGAAATCCCGAAGGGCTCATGAGCCATTGAAGTAACCGGATTTATTCCGAAGGGCTTTCGAGCCGATGCCGTTTCAAATTAAATAAGATCGTCATGGTAAGGAGACCAGGTATTGGTTGTACTATATTGATGAACAAATTCTATTAGATTATGGTTTATCGAACATGCATTGTGGACTTAGAAAACTGTTAGTGAATGTCTAAACGTTTATGGCCTTACATTACGGTACTACTTATGCCATATTAAAATTTGGGTTATGTTCGGCTATAGAGTAAATAAGCCAAGTGCTGAAAGTTAAGTCGTTTTTTTTTTATAATTGTAGTTAACCATACTTGTCGCTTAAAGCTTACTAGGCATTTTAAATGCTTACTTGGTTGTTTTCCTCTTCTGTTTTCCTTCCTTAGATCTCGTTCGCTAGCTACGGTCTCGAGGCTCTTGCGCTTGAAGTCGTCTCTACTATCAAGACACTCTTTTTGGTATTTAATTAGATAAACTTTCGAATGGCATGTATAGTTTCTTTTTGTCTTATGATCGTTGAGAATGATACTCTTATTTTGAAATTGTAAATAAGTAAATATGTATATCCATGCGAAAATGGCTTGTCTTGTTGTCATATGTGCTATGTATAGTTGATGTGAATGTGTGGATGTATTCGGTAAAGGTTTTGGAAGTTTTGAGTGAGTTATGCTTATATATAAATCAATGCACTCGTTAGTAAGAGATGATCCATGTTCGACCATGCCTAAGATTAACTACCAAATGAATAGTGTGTTCAGCTTCGTAAATTTTAAGATGCTCCATGACATTCATCTATGTTTAAGCTATTCAGTTTATTACCATATGAATTGTAATACTACTTTAGAAGTACTATTGGTTCTTTGCATATTGACAATTCAGATGCACATGTTTATCATTCAATAAATGTTTGAAACCTTATAAGAGTGATTGCTAATATCTTTTCATACGTCTCCTTTCAAAACTAGTTTTATGTCAAAGTTAGGTACCGTAAACTTAGGAGCATGACTTAGGGGTGTTACAGCATGTCCTCGAAAGTGATAGTACACACACCGCATAGAAGATGGAATGTGTGCGTCTTGAGTCTCCACCTTTCCACCAACGTGTTTATGAGTGTCGGGTCCAACTTACACCCCTTAGCCACAAGGGCCATATGCTAAAACAGACATCTCTCAAGTAGGGTTTGATTAAGGGTGATGGAGGAGCGAATAGATTACAAATAAGTGTCTCCAAAATTTGATATTCTTCCTATTTAGGTAAAAAAAAGTTTACAAAATATTAAATTCAAATATAATAAGAAAATAGTAAAATTAAACAACATTGAAATATAATAAAAAAATCATTTGTAATTGGTCAACAAAAATGTGGGTGTCATCAAAACGGATTAAAGATGTTGTCATTATTAATTTCAAAAAACACTGAATAATTAATAGAAAAATAATTTATGAAAATGTTAAGATCATTTTAATAAAAAGATAAAGTTGAGAGAAATAAATTTTGAGTGGAAATTTAAGAAGGAATTTACAGAAATTTGAGAGAGAGTTAGAGATTAAATTGGAAGAAAAATGAAATGAGTTAGAGATCCAATGGCTAATTAAGTAGTCCTTGGAGAAAGTAGTCATTGGAGTTATTGTTGGGGAAATAAAGCACCAAATCCACTCGCGCAATTACTTGAAGGAAAATGTGAGAGCATCGATTTATTATTTTTTAATGAGTTAATTGCAATAAAATATTCCCATACCCTCATTTTAAATTAATCCATAAAGTTTAAATTAATTAGCTAAAATACAATTGAGAAAAACAAATCCTCATAACATAGATCCCAAGACTGCAGTACAACACAAATCCTTTGGCTACTAAACCAAGAAAACCCAGTTGTGTTAGAGTTTATATTTTCCGAGTGGTTGACTCTTCCAGGCAGATCAACTTCAATTTCTTTCTGAAAGTTTCTCCTTTTTTTAGTTCAACCTTGATTTCTTCTTTGTTGTTTTTTTCCTTTTATTTCCCTTTCTTCAAGTTCCTTTTTTTTTATTCAGTTTTACTTACTTTTGCTAAAAAAACAAAAACCAACCTTCAAATCCCTTTTGATTGATTTGAAGTAGTAAGAATCTTCTCAACACAAAGTGTAGTTTGAGTTTGAAGTTCCCAAGTGAGGTAAATCTATTTATATTTGTGTTTATATATTAAATTTGTTATATATACTTTTGATCTCATCTGATCTCATCTTTTTAAGTTCTTGAAACAAATAAGAGGTAAAAGAGTGTTTGGATTTACAATCAAATTCTTGGAGTTATAACTTCATATTGAAGTGGTAAGTCCATCATTAGCATGAGGGATTAAAGAAGTATTTACATTAATCTATTATTTGAATTGCAAAATTCAAATCGATTCAATTAATTTAAAATTTATTTTTTTAATTTTTTTTTGAATCGGATCGAATTTTACTCACTCTTAATTATTAACTTAAATGAATTGACAAAAATAAAACAAACAAAATCAAATAAAAGCTATAAAGTTCATCTTATTAAATAAAATAGAGAAACCAATTCTATATGATATATATCTACTAGATTTTATTACAAATGGAAATATTTTTTATTAAAAAAATATTTATAAAAATATTTAAAACACATTATATTATGGAAGTCACAAGAATTTTTTAGAGAATTCGTTGGTTTGAGTTGTCTTTCACCTTCCTTGGTATGTATAAGAAGTAGTGTCTTAATCTTCAAAATACTTTTTGATTATTTAATTTTTTTTATGGTAATTACTTAGGATTCACTGCAGTGTTTGAACTTGGAACATCATATTCTTCAATTTGAGCTTGTCAAGCATGGGTTGTGAATTTTGTAAGGCTGCTCTTTCTAACACAGTTGGAACATTGGTTGTGGACTGTGTGGTGAAGCCGGTAGGACATCAACTTGATTATGTCATGCAGGAGATCGTCTACTACATAAGATTGAGGATGCTAAAAGCCGGCTTCTACTAATTGAAAATGATGTACAGAACTTGCAATCAAGGGCAGACGAAACACTATCAGATATGGGAACTCTGGAGGAGGAAATCCAACTGAATAAGAGGTGTCTCAATTGGTGTCCTAATTGGAGTTGGAGATATCAATTAAGCAAGAAAGCAATGAAGAAAATCCAGGATATCTCTAAGCTTTTGGACAAATTTGGTCAACTTGGACCAGCGGTTATCGTGCTCTACTCCCCCTACCACTGTAGGCTTCCTATGTTCTAAGAAATTTGTGGTTTCGGAATCTTCAAAGGCTGCTTTCAATAAAATCATTGAAGCCTTAAAAGATGAGAATACCAACATGATTGGGTTGTGGGGGATGCTTGCCCACCCTGGCTCATGAAGGTGGAAGTCAAGCTCCAAAACTGAATTTGTTTGACAAAGTTGTGATTACGACTATGTCTCAAAAGCCAAATCTTTAGAGAATTCAAGATCAAATTGCACAATTCATAGGCTTTGATATGAAGAATGAACAAGGAAGAAGATCCGAGCAAGAATTATGGTTAAGGCTGAAGAATGAACCGAGGATTCTTATCATCCTTGATGATATTGGGAATCTATCAACTTAAAGGAGAAGATAGGAATTCCAATTGGGGATGATCACAAAGGCTGCAAAGTTCTTTTAACAACACGCTGTCAACAAGTATGTTGAGCTATGGATTGTCAAAACGTGGTATAACTTGACTATTTGGATGATGATGAAGCTTGGACTCTATTTGAAAAGAAAGCAGGTCTAGATGACTTTTCTGATGATTCCATTAAAATCTTAGCAAATCAAGTTGTCAAAAAATACGGGAGTTTGCCTATAGCTATAGTTTCGCTGGGAAGTGCCTTGAAAGGTAAAACCCATCATGAGTGGCAAGCTGCATACTGTAGACTCAAATATCGTAGATTGACTGAAATTGAGGATGTTAATGAAGAAAATGCCTATGTATGTCTTGAGGCAAGCTTTGACTACTTGAAGAATATGGAGACCAAGACATGTTTCTTGTTGTGCTCTTTATTTCCTGAAGATGATGAGATTTATGTAGAGAACTTGGTAGGATATGCATAGGGACTGGAGTTGTATAAAGGCATGGACTCAATTAAAGATGTTAGAAGTGAAGTGCTTGCATCAATTGAGACCCTCAAGAACTCCAGTTTGTTGATAGATTGCGGGAAAAGGCTTGTCAAAATGCATGATATGGTTCGCCAATTTGCTTTGTGGGTAGAATCTTCAAGAAAGGAGATTTCTTTTGGGACTGTTGAAACACTCCCGATGCATGAAAGTTTCAAGCATTATACAGCAATCTCCTTCGAAACTGATCAAACGGATGAACTTCCTAAAGGAGTGGGTTTTCGATACCTCAAACTTCTTTTACATGGTGATAGTTTTTTCATGAAAACTTCAAACGAATTCTTTGAGGGCATGAAGGCATTACAAGTTTGTGCTTTGAATAATAAATTGATATCTCTAGCTGCATTTCAGTTTCATATGAACCTTCGAACTTTGTTTGATTATTTTCCAACTCTCTGACATCTCAATGCTTGGGAAGCTGAAGACACTTCATATTTGTTAAACAGTGGCCTGCATTGCAACATTGGAACAGCAGCAAGTCAGCATGGAAGCTGAATTAAGGAAGCTGCATCATTTTGTTTATTTTGTAATCTTTTAATATCATTGTATCTATAGTTAGTAGGATTTGAAAAAATCTTAATATGATAGCTAGCATTATAGCTTTATATTTTATGCAACTTTAGGCTAAGTTTAGTCAAAGCATTTATGGGAGCAGTTGCACATTAGGTGGCTGTCTACTATCAATTGTTCTATATGTAATCTATTAAAAAAAAAAAGAAAGAATAGAATTCTTCCTGCTATCTTCAGATCAATTCTTTCTGTTTTAGCTTCTTACCATCATAGGTAATAACCTTTTTTCCATTGTCGGTAATTGCCTTCTTTTATCACCGGTAATCATCTTCTCAACATCAAGGTTTGTACAAAACCTTTTACCATTATCGGTAATACTTGCTCTTAAAACTTAACAAATGGTATCAAGAGCCTGTTGTCTTTAAGGGCCTTGATTGTATTTTGTTTGTGAGTGATTCCAATTTGAGAAGGAAGAAGCTGTTTTTATTGATCTGTTTTATTTGGTTGCTGAAAAATGAGCTTCACACCACCACCACCACCAGTGTCTGCTGGAGAGAACTACCACATTTGGGTAGTTAAGATGAAGACATACCTCCAAGCACAAGATTTGTGGAGTGTAGTTGAAAATGACATTAAACCACCTCTATTGAGGGCAAATCCCACGATTGCTCAAATAAGGCAACATGCTGAGGAGAGTACAAAGAAGCACAAAGCCTTAGCTTGCTTGTAGAATGGGTATCTAATGTAATTTTTACTTAGATCATGGCTTGCAGCACACCCAAGGAAGCATGGGACAGGCTGAAGGAGGAGTTCATGGGGTCTGATAAGACAAGGCAGCAACAAGTGATCAACCTTAGGAAAGAATTTGAGAACTTGAAAATGAAAGAATCAGAGAGCATCAAGCAATATTCAGACAGGATCATGGCCACTGTCAACAGCATAAGATTGCTTGGTGAAGACTTTAGTGATAGCAGGGTTGTTGAAAAGGTTATCACCATACTCCCTGAGAGATTTGAGTCTAAAATCTCATCACTCGAAGACTCAAGGGACTTGACAACCATCTCTTTGTCTGAGTTGGTGAACTCCCTTTATGCTTTGGAGCAAAGAAGGGCCAATAGGCAGGAAGACCATTCTGAATGAGCCTTTCAAGCAAAGGCCAAAGAAAGCTCCAGCACAAGTCAGAAAGGCAAGAAGCCTTGGATTGATAGAAGGGAGAAAACAAGAAAAGAAGGAGGAAGAAAGAAGTTTCCGCCATGTGTCCATTTCAAGAAGACCAATCACTTAGAAAAGTACTGCTGGAATAGGCCAGACATTCAGTGCAAGAGTTGTAATCAGTATGGTCATCATGAGAAATTGTGCAAGAATAAGGGGAAGGCACAAGCTCAGCAGCAGATGCAAGCTAAGCCTGCTGAGGACTTTCAAGCTCAAGAGGAGCATGTCTTTTCAGCCTCATGCCTTGCAACCACAAGCAAAGCCAAATGTAGTTGTCTTATGGATAGTGGATGTTCATATCACATGGCAGCTGATAAGGGTTTGTTCAAGCATCTTGACAGCAGTTTCACCTCAAAAATTAGGATAGGCAATGGGAACCTGATTGAAGTTAAAGGCAGAGGTGATGTTGTGATCAACACTGGTTTAGGTAACAAAGTTATTTCAGATGTTCTCTTTGTGCCTGATATAGATCAGAATTTACTCAGTGTTGGTCAGCTTGTAGAAAAGGGCTATTCACTTGCTTTTAAGAATGGCTCATGCGTTGTTCAAGACTCTCATGGTCAAGAGTTAGTTACAGTAGCAATGGTAGATAGGTGTTTCATGCTTGATTTAAATCAGCTTGAGAAGAAGGCCTACACTAGCCTTGTTGATAATGCTGGCCTATGGCACAAAAGACTAGGCCATGCTAATTTCAGATCACTTGATCTGTTACACAAGCTAAATTTAGTTGAGGACATGTCCAAAGTTGAAGCAAGGGACTCTATTTGTGAAGCATGTCAGCTTGGCAAACAAACAAGACTACCATTTCCAGTTAATTCAGCATGGAGTGCTCGAGAAAGGCTTGATCTGCTGCACTCTGATGTCTGTGGACCAATGAAGACCCCTTCACTCAATGGCAGTAAGTATTTTGTACTATTTATTGATGACTTAACCAGATTCTGTTGGGTTTATTTCTTAAAGTAGAAATCTGAAGTGTTTGAGGCCTTTAATAAGTTTAAGGCATTAGCTGAAAATCAGTTAGGCTGTAAGATTAAGGCATTAAGGACAGACAATAGTGCAGAGTACTTGTCAGAGAAGTTTCAGAAGCTGTGTGAGCAGGCTGGGATCCATCATCAGTTAACCACAGTGTATACTCCTCAACAAAATAGAGTATGCGAGAGGAAGAACAGGACAGTGATGGATATGGCCAGGTGTTTGCTATTTCAAAGTAAACTTCCAAGCATATTTTGGACTGAAGTAGTCAATACCTCAGTGTACCGACTCAACAAGCTTCCAACTCATGCTGTGAAGGATATGACTCCTTTTGAAGCCTGGCATGGAATCAAGCCATCTGTTTCTCACCTGAAGGTGTTTGGCTGTATTTATTATGCCCACATTCCAGCTGAAAAGAGGACCAAGCTTGAGAAAAAAGCTGTTCCAGAGATATTTGTTGGATACAATAGCATCAATAAGGGTTATAGGGTGTTTGATCCCTCAACCAAGAAGATTTTGGTGAGTAGGGATGTCAAATTTGATGATGAGAAGACTTGGAGCTGGGATGGTTCAGATGTAAGCCAATTTGAAGAAGATTTAGTTGATGACAGCTTGGAACTAGCAGAAAATGAGCTCAGTAGTGGTGATGTTGATGACCCTCCTGTGAGAGGCACCAGGTCCATTGCTGATGTTTACCAAAGGTGCAATGTGGCTACTGTTGAGCCCTTAAGTTTTAAAGAAGCAGTCAAGGAAAAATGTTTGAAGAAGGTCATGGAAGCTGAATTGGAGATGATCCACAAGAATGACACTTGGGATTTGGTTGAAAGACCAAAAAAGAAGAAGGTCATTGGTGTCAAGTGGGTTTTTAGGGCCAAATTTAACTCTGATGGCTCTTTGAATAAACACAAGGCAAGACTTGTGGTAAAGGGCTATAGTCAGTAATATGGCATTGATTTCATGGAGACATTTGCTCCTGTGGCAAGGTTAGATACAATCAAGCTTCTTTTTGCTTTAGCTACACAGAAGCAATGGAAGGTTCACCAGCTTGATGTCAAGTCAGCATTTTTAAATGGTTTCCTTAAGGAGGAGATTTATATTGAGTAACCAGATGGGTTTATAGTCTAAGGACAAGAGGACAAGGTTTATACGCTGAACAAAGCCTTGTATGGCCTGAAGCAGGCACCAAGAGCTTGGTATGATAGGATTGATGCATACCTGTCTAGGCTCGGGTTTGAAAAGAGTGTTAGTGAACCTACACTCTTTGTGAAGAAATCTGAGAATGAAACTTTACTTATTGTCTCACTTTACGTGGATGACTTACTTGTAACTGAAAGCAAAGATGAGTTGATCAGTGAATTTAAAGTACAAATGCAAGAAGTATTTGACATGACAAACTTGGGAATCATGACTTACTTCCTTGGAATGGAAGTGAACCAGTCTGATCAAGGTATTTTTATCAGCCAGCATGCCTTTGCATTGAAAATACTCAACAAGTTTTACATGGAAAGTTGCAAACCTGTGAGCACTCCATTGGCTCAAGGAGAGAAACTGTCTAGCTCAGAAGATCAAGAAAGAGTTGATGAAAAAGAGTACAGGAGCTTAGTTGGCTGCTTACTTTACTTAACAACAACTAGACCTGATCTCATGCATGCTGTCAGTCTATTGTCGAGGCTTATGCATTGTTGTAATACAACACATTTTAAGGCAGCTAAGAGGATACTCAGGAATGTTAAAGGAACCTTGAAGTTTGATGTCATGCTTAAGAAAAATGAGGAGTTTAAGCTGGTTGGATACTTAGACAGTGACTGGGATGGTTGCACTGATGACATGAGGAGTACCTCGGGCTATTTTTTTACCCTTGGCTCAAGTGTGTTTTGTTGGAGTTCAAGAAAGCAACAAACTGTTGCTCAATCTATAGCTGAAGCAGAATATATTGCAGCAGCAGCTGTAAATCAAGCCATTTGGCTTAGAAAGTTGCTAAGTGATTTAAATGAAGAGTAACTTGAACCTACTGAGATTAAAGTTGGCAACCAATCAGCAATGGTCATAGCTAAGAACCCAGTTTTTCATGGGAAGACCAAACATTTTAAAATCAAGTTTCATTTTGTTCGAAAGGCCGAGCAAACAAAGGAAGTGAATCTTGTTCATTGTAGCTCACAGCATCAATTGGCTGATATTCTGACCAAGCCACTCAATGTTACAAGGTTTGAAGCTTTAAGGAGGAACATTGGTGTTTGTTGCATACAGTCCAAGGAGGAGTGTTAAACAGTGGCCTACATTGCAACATTGGACCAGCAGCAAGTCAGCATGGAAGCTGAATTAAGGAAGCTGCATCATTTTGTTTATTTTGTAATCTTTTAATATCATTATATCTATGGTTAGTAGGATTTGAGAAAATCTTAATATGATAGCTAGCATTATAGCTTTATATTTTATGCAACTTTAGGCTAAGTTTAGTCAAAGCATTTATGGGAGCAGTTGCACATTAGGTGGCTAGCTACTATCAATTTTTCTATTTGTAATCTATTAAAAAAAGAAAGAATAGAATTCTTCCTGCTATCTTCAGATCAATTCTTTCTGTCTTAGCTTCTTACCATCATAGGTAATCACGTTTTTTCTATTGTCGGTAATTGCCTTCTTTTATCATCGGTAATCATCTTCTCAACGTCAAGGTTTGTACAAAACCTTTTACCATTATCGGTAATACTTGCTCTTAAAACTTAACAATATTCTCTCTTTAAGTCGATCTGATATCACTGAATTGCCGACTGAAGCTGGTGATTTGGAAAATCTAAGACTGTTGGATTTAGCGTATTGCTATCAACTACGAAGAATCACTCCTAATTTAATACGAAGGTTGTCCAATTTAGAAGAACTATACTTGCATTGTTGTAGTTCAATAAAATGGGTGACTGAGAATTCAACTAAAAGGGAAAGCTATTCTAGCCTATCAGAGTTGAATTTATTACCAAAGTTGGTTGTAATATCGATGGATATTTCTTCTGAACATATTCTAGAAGGCTTTGTGCTTCGTAGATTATGGAGCTTTGATGTTTGCGTTGGCATAAAAAGAATGAACCTTAAAACTTATCCAATCTCAAGATCTTTGAGAATTGGTAAGTCTATTGATGCATGCAAGCAACTATTTAAAGATGTAGAATCTCTTAAATTGAATGCTGTGGAGGGTCGCCCAAACCTTATTCCAAGCTTGGACTTGGGATTTAGTAAGTTGACTTCTCTAGATCTTAATGGGTGCGACTCTATGTAATGTCTAATTGATGCATCAAAGCAACATGTGCCAATCACTGCATTCTCTAATTTGAGAATGTTATCATTAATTGATATGTTTGATTTGGAAGAGATGTGCAATGTTCCTCAGTCGCAAGGTTTTTTACAAAAGCTTGAAGCGGTTATAGTTTCAAATTGTGGTAAGATGTAAGAGTTATTCCCGATTGCTGAATTGAGGAGCATGGAACAAGAAGGGCCCAGTCGTCATTTAAGCCTTCAAAGTCTGAAGATTGTTGAAATAGAGGGATGCAATAATTTGAAATATATCTTCCCAGTGTCTGTTGCTAATAGCCTTCGGCAATTGTAGACTTTGAAGATAAAGAGTTGCTCGCAATTGGAAGATATAATTCAAGACCAACAAGTGGCATGCAAATGTCTACTCCAAAGTCTAAGAGAAATAGAAGTTAAAATTTGCAATAATTTAAAGTATCTCTTTCCATTGTCGGCTGCAAATAGCCTTGGGCAATTGCATATTTTGAAGATAAAGAGTTGCTCGCAATTGGAAGATATAATCCAAGACCCACAAGGGGCATACATATGTCTACTCCAAAGTCTAAGGGAGGTATGTGTATCTCATTGCAATAACTTGACATCTCTTTTCCTTATTGTCCTATGGTCAAAGATTGGGAAACTTGATTATGCTTTTTATTTCAGGTTTCATTGATTGATTTGCCTCAAATGAAGGGAAGGGCTGTGAACGGCATTATACTCACACAATTGCAAAAGTTAGAAGTGGACAATTGTCCTCAATTGACACATTTTATTATTTCGACTATGATACAAGTAAGATTTTTTGTCTTATATTATTTATTTATTTGTTTCTTTTTTTCTTTAATAATTCATTGTTTAAATAGTTGTTTAAAAGATAGGTTTTATTTTATAATTTTGGTCTAAAACTAATCTAAATAACCTTTTAAACAAATTAGTTGATTATAATACCATATAATAAGATTAATAAAATTTTCAAAAAAAATTATCCAAACTATTTATCTAATACTAAATTATATTATACCTATCATGTGGGTAAACAAAAATAAGCTATATAAAATTATATATAAGTTTTAGTTTGGTTGGTATCGATATTGTTGTCTGAATAGGAGGATGTGGGGTTTGAGCGCACACAAGCACGTTTATCTTTCTATTTAAATGTGAGAAGGAATTATGGATGATTTTAGAATTTGTATTAAAAATAAACTAGAAAAACTATATTTAAATTTTTTTTTAAATATAACCTTTTACACAGATGGTTTTTTTATTTTTGTATTAATATATGAAAATGAGTTTAAGTAATTCCCAATTACGTTGTTACACCTGTCGAATAATTTATATGTACAGATTATGTGATATTATTTATGATTGTTTTTGTACCACATTTTTAGAGTATAATATTGATTTAAGGTAAAATAATTTTTTTGTAAGGAAATTAATTGATGAAATGTTAAGTTAGTTGTTGACATCTTTGAACATTTTGAAATTGAAAATTGATGATATGTTTATAGGAATTGATGCTTGGGAAGATGACAAATGAACATTTGAGCAATTTGCATTTCTGTAAATTTGAGGAATTGAAGCAAGATCAAACGTCATCACAACATCATCCCCTACCTATTTACTTTCCAAATCTGATTCTAACTGATATCTTGGAATGTGAAAGCTTGAAATCTCTCTTTCCAATTATTGCTGCTCAAGGTAGCTTTAAAAAACTAAATGCGCCCAATTTGCAAACTTTGAAGATAAAGAGGTGCTTTGGAATGAAAGAAATAATCCAAGACTCACAAGTATCAACCATAAGCTTTCAATGTCTAAGGGAAGTAGAAGTCACAGAATGCAATAATTTGAAATTTCTCTTCCCAATGTGTGTTGCTAATAGTCTTGGACAATTGCAAACTCTGAAGATAAAGAGCTGTTCCCAATTGCAAGATATAATCCAAGGGCCAGAAGTGTTAATCTCAGTGTCTCAAGGTCTTGCACGATTGAATAAAGTTCAGTTGATTAAGTTGCCTCAATTGAAAGGAAGGGATAGAAACAATGTCGTGCTAACATCGCGATCTTTACACGTGTTAACAGTGGAAGATTATCCCCAATTGACACATTTTATCGTTTCAACTAATATACAAGTAAGACCTTCTTATATATATTATTTATTAAAATTTTCACCTTTTGATATTTTTTTTTTGTATAACTCTTTAAAAAATAGTTTTCATTTTAGAATTTTGGTCTAAAAACTAATCTAAATAAACCTATAAGTAGTTTAGTTAATTACAATACCAATTAGTAACATAAATAACATTTCAACTGAATATTTTATAATCTATATGAGAAATATATATTATTTATGTTTCTTATATATATATATATATATATTGCAAGCACTATCTAGTACTACGTAATATTATTTATGTTGTGTTTTTGCACCATATTTTTGGAGTTTTTTTTTTTTTTTGTAATTTATGATTATTTGAGTTGAGCAGTAAACTTTTTAAAATTTTGAATTCTTTGACTATAAAAGATTGAAAAAGAAATCTTGTGCTTATTCTTAAAGGAGAAAATCTAGTTTTGAACATTGGTGTTCAAACTTAAAAAATCTATTAAGTAAAATAAATTAACCTTAATTTTAATAAATGAAATTGTTAAAATAAAAGTTCCGTAAGAAAATGAATTAATAAAATGATAGGTGTGAAGTGAATGGCTTTCAACACTTTGAAATTCACTATTGATGATATGTTTATAGGCATTGGAGGTCTCAGGGATGACAGAAAAGAAGCAAATAAGCAACGTGACATTCCCTGAAAGGAGAGGAGGAACATCAACATGTACGGAATATTTAACCATTTCCAATTTTGAAGAGTTATTTGAATATCCTGGATATAATCTTTCAAGTCTGAAGATCCTAGCATTGTACAAACTAAATGAATTGCGGGTGATATGGAGTGGTCCCATCCAAGTTGAATACTTTCAAAATCTCACTGGTTTGGTAGTCCACAATTGCAGAAGTTTAAGATACATCTTCTCACCTACCATCGCTCGAAATTTGCCACAATTGAGTTGGTTGTTTATATCTAGCTGTGAGGAACTGGAGCAAATAATTGAGAAGGATCAAACTCCATCACAACATCATCTCCAACCTATTTGCTTCCCTAATCTGACTTCTATTACAATAGGAAACTGTAAAAACTTGAAATGTCTCTTCCCGATTACTCTTGCTCACGGTGGCCTTCCAAACCTTAAATGAATTATGCCTTGATAGGGTCTCCAAATTAGAGGAGTTGTTTGAAGGAGATGAGGGAAATGTGAGTATGGACGACGAGAAAGTGATACACCTACCTCTGCTCCGCTCCTTAAGGCTTGATGAGCTACCAAACCTCGTGAGCTTCAGTCCTGTGGGTTATCATTTTGTTTCCCCATCTTTGGTGAATTTAGGAGTAACTTATTGTCCCAACATAACCACAAGATTTAGTGTTTATTCAGAGAAATCAGTGCATGCCAAAACACAGGTACACTACTCTTCCAAACTCAACAATAAGCTTTAAAACAGAAATTCATCCATTCAATTATTTGCTCATGTATTCTCCCAAACTCTTTATTTCCAAAGCTTTAATTTCTATGCATTAACACAATATTTTTATTTTGGCTGTCTGAGAGATTCTATTTTTATGCTTTAAAGGACTAAATGAAATTGCATCAACTGTAATTGGTTTCTGCTGGCTGTCAATATTTCTTTCTAGATATCCTTGTTGCGTTATTAATTTCAATTCACAGTTCTTGTTCTTAATATGTCATCCTTTGTCCAATTTTGGAAAACTGGCGTTGCTTTCTTCATCATCAATCATCAAAAGCAAACAGTAATAAGTGAAGGTTTAATTTGCTTTGCAGGCAAGCCAATCAGTTGATGAAATTATAGTGGAAGAATCTGCTACAGCTGAAGAAACTGCATGGCCGATTGGTAGTGATATAGAATGGCGGAGCAAAGAGGAATTTTAACATGAATGGAGCAGTAAATGAAGTAATTTCTATTTAAGGAGTTAAATTTGAAAATTAATCATTGTGAATGTTTAACTTGAATGCCATTTATTCGTTATTATGTACCACTTACTTTTTGTTTTTCTTGTGAGAGAAGACAGATTTATTGAGCTGTAAGCAAAAACAAAGTATGTGAATTCTGCTCATTAATCATAGATTAAAAAAGAATGGACTAACTATTAGAAAAAAGATTAAAAATTAAAACTAAGATTTTTGACAAAACTTACAATTATTTGTTTTAGTCTAATGTCAAACCCTTAGCAACTTGCCTAGAAATAAATACCAACTTTATTAAAAGCACTCTTCATTTGTTTACATAAGTTTTTAAATTATTTTGTAGTTAAATAAGCCTCTATCTTGTCATTTTAACTTATCAAAGTGCTTCATTTAAAAATTAAAATAAAAATTATTTTAAAATTTTAAATTAATTTATATTTTATTTTATCCTAATGTGAATTTAAAGAGAATAGTTTAACCATAAACTTTTCATCCATCCATAGCCATTGTGTTTGCAAAACAATTGGCTCCGTGCTGAAAGTGACTACAAAAGTGTGTACTTCTGCAAGCACTGTGATAAGCAAAAACAAAATAGGAAAAATCAAAGTTTGTTTATGCGGTTCAGTTTTCTTACATTTGTGAAGCCTTTCTTAGTGAGAAGAATCACTATATTTAAACAATTACAGCCAATGAACCTAAATGTCTCACACCCCAATGATGATTCCTCACTCTTGTACCTTCGAAGACTAGATCACTCCTCACTAAATTTTCCCTCAAAGACCTTAGTTTGCAAAACCACAAAACAAAATTTTACAATCACAAAGGCACTCTTGCAAAATAATGTTCCTCTACATCAACCTATACAAGTCTCTTAATTGCATAGAGATTTTGAGACTTGCTAACATAATTAAGATCTATCACATTCCTCACTAAACAACAACTAAAATAGCTAAATACAATATAATATTAACAACCACAATAAACATGGACGGTTGGCAGCTAACTCTTCACTTTTTTGATCCGATCCAACTTCCTTTATCCATAGGATTTGATATAAGTGATTGAATCCAACCCGATCCGATCTTCTAAATAAGTTTCTCCTAGTGATATGATCTTTATTGATGAGCTTGATTCGTCCCACAATATCAACTCAGCCCAAAAATACTCATCAATAGATTGCTAATCTTTCAAATATGGCAAGTTGTTTTGTCATAGTGGTTGGGATAGTGGGCAATTCCCATAACACATTACAACAACTTCAAATATTTCAACATTTTTCAAAATCTAAACTGAAAAAACAAATCCAATCTTTTTTCTCATTCTTTTCTCATAATGAAAAATAATTTTCCCTAATTTTCTCTCACTTATCTAATTTTTAAAATTTTATCTATTTTTATTTAATTTCAAAATTTATGTATTTTTAAGATTTTCTAATTTAAAAAAATCATTTTTTTTATCGTTTTTTATAGAACGAGGACCAAAAGGCTTGATGTAAAAGAGGAGTGTTATATGTTAAAAAACACCAAACTCTCAAATGATGGATAAAAGATAGATGCTACTACATCAAATTATTTGGTTGTTGAAAATTGTGATATTTATTACTTTTCTTATCATGTGTTTTTTGATACAATATTAGGGGTAGGAGATGGGGGTAACACAGTTTGCACTTGTGTCAAACAAGTATTCGATACAATATATTAATCTTCTTACTGTGTGTTTCTATGAGTTAAAACATAAGTGTTATTTATTAATTTATCATCTTACCCTTAACATCTTTTCTATATAGTCTAAAATAAAATATAAAATATTAGTATTTATAAAATATTTACATTAAAATATAATAAAATAACAAAATAAAAAATATTATAACAATTAATTTTATAAAATATTAAAACAATAAGTAGAATTATTATTGTTTAAAAATAATATATTAATATTATTACTTTTAATAATAATAAAATAATAAAAATATTTATATATTGTATGAACCTAATTTTGCCCGGCCCATTTTTAAAATAAAAATTTTATTTTTTATTACTGTCCATTTTACAAAATTAAAACAAATACCCAGTAACACCCGTAGCCCAGCTAACCACAACCCAGACCTAACCCAATACCAACCCCAAGCCCGTAAGGCCCAATTTGCTGAACTATTCGGAAACCCTTGGATGTTTGTAACCCTAGGGCACCGCAAGCAATGTTCCTCGCGTCGCAACTCAACACTGGTTCCATCAGTGCACAGTCAACGCCGGTCCATCGTCGTTGTAATCCTCGTGATTACCTGCAAAAAAGAAGGGAAAACAACAAAGAAAAGAAGTAAACATGGCAAGAAATAGGAGGAAAATTTATACCAAATTTGTATCAGTTAGCAGTGGCTATAAAAAGCCAAATATTATCATTGTAAAATACTACGATGTAATAGGGATACACACATATATACAATAAAAAGAACTTTTTTTCCCGGTAGAGAGGTGATTCTCATTTTTATCTTTTACTTCTTTTTTATTTTCCAGTTTCGAAGTATACAATTTTTTTTATACATAAAATATTTCAAAAAAGGAAGGAAAGGGACTACCTGTGAAACGCCTGGAAAAAGGAAGGCTTTTAGCCTTCCGACTGCCATTAGCGGTGGCGCATACGGCGGCGCGTGCGGTGGACCATTGCTGTAGTTTTAGCCGAAAATCGCATGAGGGGAAATGCTTGAGAGTATTTTTAAAGAGTTTTTTAAAAAAAAAAATGGTTTAAATGAGTTTTTGTGTAAAAATTTTACTTTTATAATGGCATAAAACGGCACCGTTTTGGCTTAAATCAATAAGCCTTAAAACGGCACCGTTTAGGTGTATAACCCGCGCGTTGACCCTTTTACCCAGGGAGGATCCGGGTGTTTTTTATAATGGGGATATTTATCCCTTTAGTCCTTCCGTATTTTTTAATTCTTTAAATTAGGTTTATTTTATCTTTTAATTTTGTCCAATTATTCTGTTTTAATTTCAATTTAATCATTGTACCCTTTAATTGCACGAACTGGAACGGTGCCGTTTTTGAGGATTAGGGCAAATTTGCCCAGTGAGTCCTCCACCCTTATAGCGCGTTTTAATTACGTCCTTGATTCGGCTTTAGTTTTCTGTTTTGTTTTAAAATTAACCCCAGAGTTTTATTAAGATTTAATTTAAATCCTTTTTATTTTATTTTTATTTACCACTTAGTTTTTATTTTTATTTTTATGTATTACTATGTTAGTTTTTATTCTTTTTTTTTTATATTATATACTGTTTTTATATTTTACAAACCATTTTGAAATTTTACATTATATTTTAAACTGATTTAAAAGTTTTTATATATCTATTATTTATTTTTTTTTATATTCTTATTATCCTCTTTTAAAATTGTTATATGTTACATATTTTTAAATAAATTTTTATACAAAGTTATTTTGCAAACATATTATATATATATATATATATATATTATGATCTATTATGTTTATTTCAAAATTTGTATATTGTATCATGTTTTAGATTGATTTATTATTTTGTTTTTTTTTAAATAGATGCATTATATTTTTATATAAAATTGTATTTTAATGTATTTATCTTTTTAAACTCTAAGTTTTTATTTATTTATCTAGAAAATATTAATTATTTTATATATATGTATATTCTTTTAAACAATATATTTCTTCTATCATAATGTTGATTTTGATGTTTTAAAAATTACTATTTGTTTTCAAGTATTATTTTGTCATTTTTTTGTTATCATAAATTTTTTATTTTCCTAATTTTTATATTTTTTAGCTTATTATGAATTGCTATTTGCTAACATTTTACAATAGTTTATCTTTTAGCATAACCATCTTATTAAGTGTATATTTTATTTCATGTTGTTCTTTATTTACTTATATTATTGAGAAGGGTAACATATTGTAATTTATTGTTTTTGATATTTACCTTAAGATGTATATTTTTGCATGAATTATTGTTTTAAATAAAGAAATTCATTTATACAAAAATCACTCAAAAGTTTTCTAAAAACATAAAGGCAATGCTTGATGTTTGGGTGCTTCGAGAAAAGTAGTGCCCTAACTTACTGGGTTGCAATTTTTCTCATTGAATTCGAACATTCAAGTACCCTTCTAAACGCTTTGAATTTTAAAACATAAACATCTATTCCTGAAATTTCAAAATGTCGTGTCCTAACTTACTGGCTATGGCGTTTTGTTGGTTCAAGATAGAAAATTTCCAAAGACAAGCTTAGCTTCAAAGGTTTCGAAATATTGCGTCCTAACTTACTGGATGTAATGTTTTGACTCGTTTGAGATAAGTGAGTTTTAGTTTTCAAAATCAAAACATTCAAATAGTTTTCGTTCAAAAGTGGATTGCATTTTAAAATCTTCAAATTTCCGACATGAAAGACATCAAATAATCAATTAGGTACCAATTTTTGGGCGTTACGAGGATGCTAATCCTTCCTCGTACGTAACCGACTCCCGAACCCGTTTTCTCAAATTTTCGTAGACCAAAATGTTTTAAAGGTGATCCAATCACACCTAAAAAGATTGGTGGCGACTCCCATTTTAGTTTTTAAAGTCGACCCCATTTTTTCAAACTCTCTTTAAAAATGGTTTTGACATATATTATTGTATATAAATAAAAAAATATGTTTTTATATTAATATAAATATTAAAATTCATAATTTTAATATTAGTTTAATAAACCCGAATATGAACATAAAACGGACGTAGAGAATAACAATAAATAAAATAAAACATTTATATAATTTTATATTAAATATATAAAATAATAAAACATTAGTTTTTAAAAAATAACTAGATTTTTTAAAAGGAAAAATAACTAGTTTTAACCTCTGCTTTCGATGGGGTTTCTAATTTTCTTTATAAAATTTTAATTAGTTAATGTAAAAATTAATTGTAAATTAAATTTTATTAATTATAAAAATTAAAATTTTCTCAGTTCAAATATAAATATAAGTTAATGCGTGAGTTAACTTGTAGATCAAACACTTTAAATAAATTATTAAAATATAAAAAAAAACTCCTTACATATTATTTATATATATATATATATATCTATATCTATATTGAATATTTACTTGTTGAATATCAATTCCTTGAACAGACGCAACTAATATTAGGTTGTTGCCCAACACTTGTTTGTTTGTTTGAAACAAGGATCAGTGGCTGGCAGTAGAGCTGATAGAATCATTGCAAAATTAGGTCTCCTTAACTCATTTAGGGTCGAAGCTAATGGTTTTGGGGGTGGGGTTTGGGTTCTCTGAAGTGATGATATTATGGTGGATATTTTGAGTTTACATTCATAGATGGTTCACATGAAGGTTAGGAGCAGGCAAGATGGTGCTAGTTGTCTTTGTTATGCAATATACGCTAGCCAGCATCCAATGTTGAGATGTAAGTTGTGGAGGTTTTTTTTTTTTTTTTTTTTTTTTGGAGAACTTGACAAAGTCAGTTGTCGAACCTTGGGTTTTAGCAGGCGACTTAATGCGATCTTGGATGGTTCAGAAAGGATTAAGGGTAGTCCATCTTCATGAGCGAGTTGCAAATGGTTTCAGTCGTTCGTTTTTTAGAGTGGGCTGCGTAATTTGGGGTTTAGTGATCCACAATTTACTTGGGCGTAGAGAAAATTTATCACAACGACAAGATAGGGCTATTTATAATTTGGCTTGGGATTCGTTTGCACCTATTTGTTCGATGCGTAATCTTCACCGTCTAAAGTCGAATCATCGTTCGATTCTGCTTTCACTTTGTCCTACGCAAAACATAAGTGATAGGCCATTAAGATGTATAGCAAGTTGGATGTTACATGCTAAATTCAAGTCTCTTGTCAGAGATTGCTGGAAAAATGAGTAGGAGGTGGGATAGAACTTAGAGCGATTCAAAGAGGTGGTTCAGGTATGGAATAAATGAGTCAATGGTAACATTTTTGTGTGGAAAAGGAAGATAGTGTCAGAACTAGAACGGTTGTAAAAAGTATTGGATCAAAGACCTTCATCAAGACTCCAAGCTCGTGAATTAGAATTGTGCCATGTAACCTCCCCAATTCGGCCTAGACGTTAGACTCAAATCTGGGAGATTACATTAGCCACCGAAATGGCCTAGTAGAGTTATCGAAGTTCAAAAAATAGTCGATTTTAAAATGGTTGTTTATTTTAGAAATAAACTTAGTCTATTTTCAAAAAGACAAATGAGTTGGTGGAAACTAATTTATTTTTAACATCTTTCATGTAACGGTGTCCATCTTAGTTAATTTATTATCTCTCAAAAACTTATTTTTCCACTTTAACAATGAAAAAGTTATATTAATGTAATTTTAATAAAAACCATGCTTCATACATAATTAAATAAAAATTCATATTCTAATAGCTTAAATGATTTAAATGTCATGCATGCCTAAGTAAAAATCGTAAACTAAGTCTACTAACAAAATTCAAAATAAAATATTATAGTCTTTAAATAATAATAATATATCAAATAGTAACTTAAAGAATATTTATTAAAATTGAGCCAAGCACCTCCGAATGTCGAGTCCGTGTCCTAACCTTGCAAGTTATCTAAAAAGATGGGAATAAAAAGGGAGTGAGCTATAAAGCTCAGTATGAGTTCTATCACAAGACAAATCGGTGCAAACTGTAGACACATCATACAAAAAATCAATTTATAAATTAAATCATATTTACTTAGTCAAATAGAATATCGGTAATTCAGAATACTAATCAACAGAACAATTCAATGTTCATAGCCATGTAATTGCTTATGAATGCAATGCAAGTTCAGTTTAATATGCGATTGCCGACTAGAATACATTGCGGAACTCCTCTACCTTCACACCACGTTGCGGATAAACCACTTATTGTTACATATAACTACTAATGATAAGATGTTGGTTGATGAACCATCCATCGATACAGATAAAAGTTGCTAGTATGTTGTGGATGAACCACTGGTCGAGCAGGCAATTATTGACTAGAATACATTGTGGATAAACCACTGGTTGAACAAATAAACTGTCAACTACTTCCTCCGTTCAAATCGTCCCACCCCATGCAATGCATCAAGACATGTTATACAATTCAATATGGTAGCAAATAGTTTGCTTTTAACAAATCAATTCAGTGGCAAAAGTAATGCTTACTAAGCGTTCAATTTAACGATAGCATAAGGCATGCTTATAACATATTGTAATAGAAACGGTTAACATACTTATAATAGTTCCAATATGGCAACAATATTTATGTTCTCAACTAATCGATGCAGTAGCCAAACATATACTTTTCAAAAAGAATCTAATCTAGCGGTATCTTAAAACATATTATATGAACATTAACAAATATAGATTCAATCAGCACAATTATACACAACTTATGCAAGTATAAATTAAGAAACAAATAATCCAGTCAATTAGGGTGTGTATTCTAGCATTATTTATGTTATCAGAGGCTTAAATGAATAAATTAAACACCAAAAACAATTTGGGAACCAATCAAGGACTAATTTGTATAGTTTCTAAAATTTTTTGGTTAAAATTGTAAAATTAGATTCTAGGGGCACAAGACTGTGTGGGTCACATAGCCATGTGGTCACTCCATGTGGTTTGGGCTGGGTTCGATTTTGCCCCGATTTTCTCATAAATGAACACACGTCTAATTTATGGGGAAACAATTCATTAAGGTGGAGTTGTGGTAGAGTTGTGTGCATGGAAAATGATTCATTCAGTAAGGTAATCAAATATTGTTACTGTTAAAATTAAGATGCACGATGGGATGACTAGGACACTTTCAGATGTCAGGTATGTACTTGATTTACGAAAGAATCTCATCTCCTTGAGTAGTTTAGACTCGAAAAGTTGTAAAATCAACATCAAGTCAAGTGGCATTAAGGTGTCTCGTGGGGCTCTCATTTTGTTAAAAGGTAAAAAGACCGACAATCTTTATGTTCTGGAAGGTTCTATAGTGACCAATGAAACCGAATGTCTTTCATTCGTTATGAAGTCAAAGTCAACTCGTTTGGAGCGGAGACAAGTTGGTCAAATGAGGGAAAAATGTATGATCGTTTCATTGAAGAGAGGTTCTCTTTTGGATGGAAGTTTTGAAAAGTTAGGTCATTGTATTCATGAAAATCAAACATGTGTTAGTTTTGATTTGATAGTGCACAAGTCGACGGCTAGAAATCTTCCAGCTTCTAAGCATAAATTCGACTCTATTAATTCCCTGCATAGTTCAAGATAGGCCCGTGGTAGGTTTTGCCAAAGATGACGTTGTGGAAATATGAGTTAAGGTGGAGATTTGTTGAGTATGCCTCATATTTCAGCCAAATTTGAGAGATAAATCTCCCAGATAAACTCTATTTATTCGTTTCATTCGAATTCTGATTAGTCTAGATTATTTTATTATTTTTTGATCTACGAATTTAGCCTCTAAATAAGTTCTTTTACTACCTTAGGAAATACACCCAAAAAGATTAGATCTCATAACACTTTTGGTGAATTTTGTACTTACGTTTTGAAGGTTCTTTGTTTTCGAGTTTCAGGGTTTAGTTTTTATCTCCATCTTTTGTACTTTTCGTTCTTTTACCATTATAGTAGGACAATGTTGGAAGTACCGTTAAGCAGCAAGCTTAATACTCCACTAGCCTCTCCCCAGTTATCTTTCTTTACAAGTCCTTCCAAAAGATGACAAAGGCTTTGCCGATTTTCCCAGCGAAGGACTCTCCCCAGCGGTAGAGAAAAGAAAGGCTTGGTTAATGGTAATTTCAACCTTTTGTCTACCTTTCGTTTATTGCTCTTGGGTTCTTCTAAGCCACCTTCAAGTTTGTCCATTTTTGTTCTCTATGTCTTACAGAAACAACTCAAGGTTTTGTGATGCGTATTTAAACATAAATACCTGTGCTGATCTTTCAAACATATAAGAAAAATTCCAACGCAACGCGTGATATGTGTTCGATCCTTCTAACACTGCTATTGGCTTTTGAAAAAAAAAAAGAAGATTTCACCAAAAAGAAGAAGAAGACGAAGAAATGGTGGTGGTGGTGGTGGCTGCGGTGTTCGCCGATCAGAAGAAAAGCAATGGAAAAGTAAAAAAGAAAAAACCAAAGATGCGTGACCGCAGGAAAGAAAAGAAGAAAAATGGTATTTGGATTTTAATCTTATAATAACACATTAACCCAACCAAATGTGAATTAATCCATATGTTTAAAAACAAAGGATAAATCACACTATTAGTCCTCAATTATGTCTCATTTAATTAAAAAAGTTACAATTTGGCAACTGACATTTTCAAATTGTTTTTTTTTCACCCAACCATTAAATGGCTAAAAGTGAAACTTTTGTAGTTAGTATAATAACAATTTCGGTAATCTACAAAAATAGTCACTTTTGTTTGTCTCAGGTTACATTTTAGTCACTTATATTTGAAATATTACATTTTAGTCACTTATGTTACTATTTTGTTACGAAGTGATCACTCTACTGTTAAGTTTCGTTATCTCTCTAACGGTAATCCTACGTGGCAATCCAACTAGATTTTAGATGCCAACTTGGATTTATAAATGGGATGAAAATAGATTTTTAATTAAAAATTTTAATTAAACATAAACCTTAACTAAAAAACTGTTTATCTCCTACTTTTAATTTTTCTTCAGTCTCTTCTTTTTTTCAATATTTTTTTTCATTTGAGTGGAAAAACTATTATTAAGATCAAAATGGGTGAAATCAAATTGACTGCTTCATAAAGATGGATTCAATGGAGGGTTCAAGTATGTCTTCTTTACATTCCTCTATCTCTTTTATTCAATACTGAAAAACAAAAGATTGGATTTTTTTATTTTTTAATGAAAACCCTAAATTAAAATTCTTGATATAAATATTAACAACTAAAAAAATTTTAGATCAGAAAAAAGGATACCCACAAAGGGATTGTGTACAAACAAGCCGATTCAGATAAAAAAAATCGGATTGAGAAACCAATTATTCAAGAACGTGAAGAATTGGAAAATACAATGATTAGGAACAAAAACGATTACCATCTTCTTATTTGTCGACAACCACTTCATTTTAAGTCTTAGAACATAAATTCGTCGGTGAAGAAGACATACTTGGACCCTTCATTGAATCCTCTTTTGTTTTTGTAGGTGAATAAATCTTTTTGATAATAATAGCTTTTTTAATTAATTGAAAATGAAAACTAAAACAAGGGGGGAGATGAACAGTTTTTAACTAAGATTTAGGGTTTAAAATATTTAATTAATTAAATTTATTTAATAAAAAAATATTCTCATCCAATTAGGAAATCCAAGTTGACACTTAAAATCTAGTTGGACTGCCATGTAGGATTCCCGTTAGGGAGATAATGGAACTTAACGGAAGAGTGATCACTTAGTAACAAAATAATAACATAAGTGACTAAAACGTAACATTTCAAACATAAGTGACTAAAATGTAACTTGAGGCAAACAAAAGTGACTATTTTTGTAGTTTACCGTAACAATTTCAGTCCTCAACTTTTAAATTTTCTGTCAATTTAACCTTAATTTTTTATAAAATTTATTTTTAAAAATATAAAATTCTATATTAAATAAGTTGAAATTATTTATGTGTTTTTATTTAATATTAATATAGTTATTTTTATTTAAAATCAATATTATTATACAAATTTAAATTTATTATTATATTTTTTGAAAATATTTATGTATTTCTATATATTCCTTTGATTTTTTTAAAAAAAGTTAGAATCAAATGAAGACTATTCGTAAATTTTGAAGGTTGTTTTTTTTAAATTGTGACTAAATCGATATAATATGTAAAAGTTAAGAGCTAAATTTATTATATTTATTTTCACACCCTTAGTGCAATTAATGGAAATAGATAAAAGAAAACAATCTCAATTAATTGAGTGACCAAATTAAAAAAATTATAATTAGATGATAAAAATTAAACAAATTCATAATTGGGTGACTAGAAACAATCACCCATAAGTTGTTGAGTTGAGTGTAGTTTACCTCATACTGTTTTATGGAAATTTTATATATTTTTTAATTTTCAAATGTTGATATATAGTGGAAATCAAATATAATTACTTAATTGAAAAAAAGAGAATACTAAATTATAAATTAAAATTAAAATATTTTGTAGACGTCATCACTTGTTTTTCAAATCAGGTGAATTCTTATGAGTCAAATGAGCCTCCTTTAATATGAAGACTTTCTTGGGATATCTTTTGTGCAGTAGCCATAGGATAATTATGTAATAAATAAACTATCATGTCAGTTTCAAGCAAATCAATTGTGCTTAGAAAGTATAAAAACTGAGGGTTAAAATTCAGCTTAAAATTATTATTATACCAAGTAAAAAAGTGTCACCATTAGGCTTTCAGCTCAAGAAAAGTAAAAAAAAAAAGAAAAAAAATGAAAAATCAAAATGTCTATAATTAAATTGTAATATTTTTTAGTTAAGTGATCAAAACAAAAGTTTACTCATAGTTGAGAGACTAATGATGTAATTTATCTACATTATTTATTAATCTTTTTATTAAGTTGGTGTCACCCATTATTTAGGTTCCATCACTTAGGGAATCATCAAAAATCCATTTTATTTTCAAAGTAAGTTATATGATTATTTGAGTATGTTTTTGTCTTTTATATTTTTTACAAATCAATAGAAAATTATTCATACTAAGATTTGAACCACATACAGCATGCATATAAAACATTTTCATTTACCATTTGAACTTTGATTTTATATGAAGCTTTAATAAATATATATGTTATATAATTTTTTATATACTTGTGCATATTAATAATGTTGTTGACTAAGCTAGTGCTACAAATTAACTCGGCATACATTCAAGATTTATGACAAAACAATGATAAACAATTGTATTCATTTGATATTCTTAATGTGTTTTTACGTTTAAATTTTATTTTATTCACAATTTAATCTAATTTATTCATTTTAATACCATATATTCATCATGTATTAATATTAATTATTTTTAAACCATACTTTTTTAATATTTTTAAACAGACCTATATATTTTAAATATGTGATTTTTTACACGTGTATATATATGTGATAAGATTTCTAGTATATATATTATATTATATTTCTAAAATTGGAAAAAAGTAAAAGTTTTCCTTTACATTTGGATTCATATATTGGTTTACAATCAAATTAATTTTGAGTTTAATAATATTTTGTACTGATATTAAGTTATAGTTATTCAGTTTACTTATTTTTTATAAAATAGATACAATTGCAATAAGAGGTAGCTACTCAATTTCTAAGAATAAAACTATTGAGATCGTGAATGATAATTTTGTAATTTTTATTTTAAATATTTATTACTTTAAGTTTAAATAAAATAATTAAACTAACTATTTAAATAAGCTACTTTTTATTTTTTAAAAATTTATAATTATTTAGGTCGTTTACTTTTCTTTTTATGTTTTGGGAAGAGTCCTTTATTTTTAATACTTCTGAAGTTTACATATTACCATGTAAAAGTAAAAAAGTTTAGAATTATATTTATCTGTGTAATTAAATATATCTTTTTAATTTATAATTATACGGCATTACACTTGTATATATGATTTTATCAACTAATATGAAGCGATAGGCATCTATAAAAACAAATAAACAAATATGAATTGATAAACAGTAAATAAAATGAAATAAAATAAGTCTTTCTACTTCTCTCACCAATTTATAAGTCCAATCTATACAATACTTATAAATTTGTACTTAAATTTCTATGGTATGGTATTATTTTTAGTTTGGTACCATATCATTACAAATATTGTTATACCCTAGTTTTTCAAGTAATATTTGTTTATTAAGTTTTTCGTAATATTTACGTTTTATGTTGTGTTTTCAATTGGACTGAGTTGGAGGAAAAGCCCATTGATTTCCAGTCTTTCACCTTCCTATGTATAAGATGTAACGCCTCAAAAATTTAAGTATTTATGTGTTGGGTTGTAGTGTAATTAAGTTCTTGCATTTTTTATTTTATGCTTTGCTTATGTGTTTGAGGTGGGGAGTTCAGGTCGCGTCTTTAAAATCAGAAGATCCACTAGGGTGTTGCAAGAAAGCGAAAAATAAGGTGTGAGTCCTAAACTTGTAAAATTTGTTTGATAATGATAAATGCCATGTTATATTTGATAAATTAGTTTGCTGATGGATTTGGCATAGTAGCCAAAATATTAGTTTTGCAAGTAGCCAAACCAGATATGTTTCAAGCCTTAAAAGAATGATATGTTGGCAAAATTGCTAGTTTGACTATATGAATGTGTAACTGAGATTATTATGCATAGTTATATTATGTGATATGAGAATGTTTGACTTAATGGTATGAAATGTTGAGATATTAGTTTTATGCATGATTTAAATGCATGAAATATTTACTATGATATATATATGCGTGAGGTTGCTATTGGTGCACAATGAAATTCGCAAAGTATGTGAATTGAACGATATTGATAGATGCCATCTTAATGGTAATTTGAAAATTGGAACATTGCTTCCTTTTTTTTGAAAGTAGGTGATTATTGAGGACATGTTGAACATGTCGAATAAATGTGAAAAGTATTGAAATATGATTATGTATGAATTTGTATGACATATTGCATGTGCAATAGGATGAGATTTTGTGATTGACGGAGGAGTTCCTTGGAGTACCAGCAGCATATTAAGTCCGTATATATTTTTAGTCAGTGTACTACATTTGGAGTACCAAGGGGATTGGTGATTATATAACATTATTTATTTGGCAATTTCACTACATTATTGATTATTGGTGGTTTTAGCACATCGAGCATTGCTCACATACGTTGGAGTTTGGCAGATGGGTGTTAGGGAACTCGTGGTGTATAGCAGATGGTATGGGTAGGATCTCGCATTTTTCACGATCATGTGCATTTGAAAATTTTTATTGTTAATGTTTGATTGTGCTATTGGTACCTCTATGAAATTGCCTATATGAATGCTTAATACTCGTTTAGTCTCACATTGAGCTTGTTAAGCTCACCCCATTCTCTTAACTTCTCAGGTAATGATCGAACATAGGATCGAAATTGGCATGCAGATGTACGACGGACTTTGGACTTTACTTCTTCATATTATTTTAATTTAATTATATTTTTAGGTTATTTTATTTTTATTATTAGGTTTTGGATTGTAAAGTTACTTTGTGATTTGGGACTATTCGAGATTTTGAGGTTTTTCATGCATGCATGACACACATATTTGGTATAGATACACAGTTTTTATAAATATGTTGAAATGGACTATGCATGATATATGACTAAATTAATAATTCGACTAGTAATGGTACATTTCTGTTGCTAAGAAGATAACAAAATATTTTTTTCAAAGCCAACGCCGTCAGTAAGGTTTTACAAAAACTCACCTAATTCACTAATTTGACCTAAGCATGGTTGGACTAAGTAAATGGACATCTTCCAAAGCTAACAATTGAAACCATGGTTTTATACAAAGAAGTACTTGAAGGTTTTTTACTATCGTTAGAGTAAGTTCGACACTAAGGTGTCCAATGTGGCCTTCTCGATTCAACCATAACGTCTAGGCCGGGTTTGGGAGGTTTCAAGTTTCTTATTTTCAATTATGTTTGCTTAATTATTGGTTTAATATTTCTAAATTATTAATCCATATTTGATGTGTTTAAATCGAAGGTTAGATAGACCCTGTTTAAGAGTAGATCTTGCATAATTGAGTGGAGTTGTATGCAATCCTAGAAATATGAGGACATAAATCTACTGAATTAGAGTAAAATCTAATATGGGAATCCATAGCACGAGTTAATGCGATAATAGGGGTTTTAATTAGAAAGAAATTTCAATTAATTATCCTAGAGTTAGTTCCTCTTATGCTCGAAAGATATTAGCATAATTTAAGAATTTCTACAAATCAAGATACTAACTAAAAAAATTGCATAATTTAGATTGATGGTGACCGATGAAATCTAAGTGAATTCTTTCTTGGGTATTGTTTTGTTTCTTGATTATTATTCAATTATTTTCATGTTTTGTTCTTTGTCGTGTCCGATAGTTAATTAATTTAGTTAATTTTAGTTTTTAACCAATCACTCCAATTATTCGGTTAAATAGAAAGACGATAATTACTAATATTTATACTTTTTGTGGGAACAATATCTTTTCTTATCGTAGCTATACTATTAATTGAAATGTGCACTTGCCTTAGTCAAATTTTAGTTAATTTTACAACGCATCAAATGGCCAAAACGTAAATTTATTAATAATTTAATGATTTGATTGTGATTTACCGATAAAATTATTGAGTCTGTTAATGATCATTGTTTAAAATTTTCTAAAAAGTGATGCATTAATTATATATTTTATCTTTCCTACATTATTATGATTAGGGGGGAAAAATACCAAAATGACAATAGAACATGTTCTGTAAATGACAATAGAACATTATTATTAAAAATGGGGTTCGACTTTAAAAATGAAAACGGGAGTCGCCACCAACCTTTTTAGGTGTGATTGGATCACCTTATAAAACGTTTTGGTTACGAAAATTGAGAAAACGGGTTCGGAAGTCGGTTACGTACGAGGAAGGGCTAGCACCCTCATAACGCCCAAAATTGGTACCAAATTGAATAGTTTTTTTGTCTTAATGTCAAAGATTTGAAAGGATTTAAAAATAGGGTCCCTTTTAAAACCGGAATAATTTAAGTTGAAAATCGAGATTCCTTAGCTCCGAAAGAATACAAACATCACATCCAGCATGATAGGACATGATATTCTTAAACTCTCGTAACTGAAATCATCGCGTGATTTACAAAATCTATTTAGAATGATACTTTAGGCATTTAGACAAACTAGAAATCGCAATCTAGCATGTTAGGGCACTATTTCCCGAATTTCTGAATGCAAAAATATTGCCTTATTTTAAAGAAAGAATTTTTATTGGAAAATCTTTTTAAAACAATGATGCGGGTAATACATTACAAGATAAAATTTAAACCATATGAATTACACAATACATACATGTAAATATAACATAATAACAAAAAAAAAATGATTTATGCGATAAGATTGTTGTACTAAAACAATAAGCAAATAAATCAACGCAATTTTGAAATTATACAAAACAAGTTAAGAAATACAAATAAAATCTTTATAATTCAAATAACAAATAAGAATCAATGAAGTAGAAATTAGATATTAAATAATATAAATAATAAATTTTTAAAATGGTTAATATATAATTAATATATTTAAATATACAAAAAAAAACTACAAATAATGATTTAATATATATTTATAAAAATAATATCAAAACAATATTTAGACAAAACTTTTATAATAAATTATTTTAAAATATCATACAATATAAAAAAAATAATACATAATATTTAACGATAACCGATTTAAAATAATATATAATAATATACAAGTTTTAAAATGATATTTATAGTACATAAAATAATATATGAAAATAATAATATATGAAAAATAAAACAATTTATATATATACAAAAAGGTTTAGAATAAAATAAACAATATACGAAACATAATAAAACAATATTATTATAAATAATAAAGTAATTTAACATAAATAATATATATATAAAAAAACAGTTTTGTATAAAAACATTTTTAAGCATATAATATATTAAAATAAATAAATAAAAGAAAACTAATGAAACTAAAAAACCAAAAAAAGGTTTTAAAATTTAAAACAAAAAAGGACTAAGTTAAGTTGAAAACATAATATTTGGGGCAAATTTGGAAATAAAATTAAGAGGAAGGACCATAATAAGATGTGCACAAATATTCAGGGGTCTAAAATGAAAATAACCCTAGCCTTGAACGCAGCGTTTTGAGCACGGACTAAACTGCAATAGTGTGCGAATTTCAATGAAAGATTTTAAAGAAACTAAAAAGATCAAAAAGGATTCAATTGAATGGTTCAACAAATAAGAGGGACCACGTGCGCAAATTGACCTTTTAAAGTGGAAAGGCACGGATTCGGGTTTCTAAGCGGGTCAGCACGCGGATCCCCTCTTGTTCCAAACGGTGCCTTTTCTTTTAAGTAATAAAATCTATTTTTAAAACCTTAAAATCATTTTTCAACTAAACCAAGGAAAAACAAAAGGGAAAGGGAGCTCTTTTCTCTGCTAGGGTTTAAGCCTTCCCCATCCGATTCCCCATGCGCCGCCGTGTCACCGCTGATCAAACAATCGACTACGCACTAGATCGAAGGCCTGGGTTTCATAAGATGGGGTATTTGACCCCTTTTTGGAAAATATTCGAGGGTAAAGCCTCCTTGACTCGAAAATGGAAAGGAAGGAGAGGAAACCAAGGTTTCGACTTTATTCAAACTGACTTTGACACCGGCGACGGATTTTCGACAATGAGGGACACTCAGGTATTCTTTTTTCCTTCCTATCTTGCTTCTTATTTCGTGTATATTAAAAACATATTCATATAAAAAAATGAAAATAATAGAAAACGGAACCACTTTAAAAAATCAATTTGATTGCTTTTGATATATGTATTCTGTCTCTCTGTATATGCGTCCCCTTATTACAATGATTTTGATCGGGTTTTATACCCAAAGGAAAATAAAGAAAAAGAGGAAACAAATTTTGCTGCCTATTTGTTGTTCTTCCTTCCATTTGTGTGCAGGTGAGTGCAGAAATCATGGTGGTGATGAAAGCTGGATTTGCGCTGATGAAGGCGTGATGCTCGATAGCAGAGTTGAGGGCACTTACGGCGGTGGTGGCCCGACGTGGGGCCCGTGATTGAAGGCTTGCGGAGCAAATAGGGAACCTTAGGGTTCCCTCTTGCCGAAATTGGTCCAACTTTGGGCCTATTTTTGGGTTTGGGATTGTAAGCCTTGTTGGGTTTCAATTTAGGTGTAATGGGTATGGGGTGTAGTTTAGGTTAATAGTGGTTACGGGTGTTTGGGGTTTAGGTAGGTAAGTGGGCTGTAGGGTAAATTGGGTTGTACAAGGACTATTAAAGACAATTAAATTTATTTATTTTTGGTTTTGTATGGGCTTCCAACAGGCCCGGGCAAAATTAAGGTATTACAGTTGCCCCTCTTTGCTCATTGCTATGTAATAAGAATAGAGCAAAGACTATAAAAGAACCAATTTTGCCCAGGCTAGCCGAGTCTTGAGTTCTTCGATCTACTCCCCGTCGAATACAGAGGCACCAAATCTGCTATCTTGGATCTGCTTTGATGCAAGTCAAATCTGTTATATTTTTTATTTGCAGCCCGTTCATTACAGAGATACCAAATCATCTTGGATCTACTTTGATGAAAGCCAAATCTACTATGTCTTCGATTTACTCCTCGTCCATTACAGAGATGCCAAACCATCTTGGATCTGCTCTCCGTCTAATACAGAGAGATAAAATCTGCTATATTTTCGATCTGTTCCCCATCCATTAGAGATGCCAAATCATCTTGGATCTGCTTTGATGAAAGTCAGATTTGCCATATTTTCGATTTGCTCCCTGTCATTACAGAGATGCCAAATCATTTTGGATCTGCTCTCCGTCCAATACAGAGAGATAAGATCTACTATATCTTAACCTATTACCCTACCACTTAGGGAGTTAAGGCGAGTCTTTAATCCACTCCACTCCTGCCAGTGGGATGAGATCTGCTATTTTAGCCTTTTACCCTACCACTTAGGGAGTTAAGGCGAGTGGCCGAAATCTGCTCCATGGAGATAAGATTTGTCGAAATTTGGTCTGTTACCCTACTGCTTAGGGGGTTAAGATCTGTAATTTTAGCCTGTTACCCTATTGCTTAGGGGATTAAGGTGAGTCCTCGATTTGCTCTACTACTGCTTAGGGAGATAAGATCTGCAAATTTAGCATGTTACCCTACTGCTTAGGGGATTAAGGCGAGTCTTCGATCTGCTCCACTACTGCTTAGAGAGATAAGATCTGCAAATTTAACCTGTTACCCTACTGCTTAGAGGGTTAAGGCACATCGTCATCGATCTGCTCCGCTACTACTTAGGGAGATAAGATTTGTAATTTTGCTTGTTACCCTACTGCTTAGGGGATTAAGGCACTGAATTTTGTAATTTTCAATCAATCTTGCTGCATTGTCCACTGGGGAATCCACCTTTAGAATTGATTTCCTAGAATTTATGCTTATGTCAAATAATTAAGATGCCATGATCGAAATGAGTCAAATGCTTCTTAATTAATCATACTATGATGCAAAAATGTTATGAGAATGATCCCTATTTTGAACATCATCCCTCATTCATCTATCAAGATTTCCACTTCGTTCTTCTCGACATATCAATCATACTCTGCTCGTATGTTTTTGAATCTTCTCCATCAATTTGGTCCACTGTACCATTCTCTGAATGTTACAACCCACTGAAGATGTTTATGAAATGATCCTTTCTTAGGATCAATATTGCTTAAAGTGTCCAACCACCTTTTGGACTGAAGAAGAAATTCTCTCAAGTATCTCCGACCCATACATACAGGAATTCCTTTAAACAATTGTCTTGTTTCAGTTTCTTGTATTATCTAGAAATTTCCAGAGTAATATGCAAAACTTTGTTTGTAAAAATATTTAGTTCGTCAATCATTATTTCAATGTAACACACTTTAACAATAATGGAAGACGAATGAATTAATCTTGAGAATATTTAGAATTAAATAAATCATCAAGAATACAAAAGAAATTAATCTGATGGCATATCTTTGAGAAGAAAAAGAATCCAAAGATAGTAAACAGAACCAAAATCAGATGCCCTAGATATCGCCGCTTGGGCGTCTATATACAAACTCTATGAAGACCATTTTGAGTTTAACATGTGTTTAGAAGATCCAGAATACTTTGTTGACGCCTCGGGATGTAACATACTTCACTTCTCGTCGAATCTGGTATAGCAAGGTCACTGTACTCCTTTCGAAAATTTGAGTAGCCCTTTCGGGTTTTCAACTCAAAACCCCTTTGGTCTCAAGGCGCCCTTTGCGGGTTTTCACCTTGGCCTCTCCATTTTCTTTTTTCACTTTTTTCTTTTTTCTTTATTTTTTTCTTTTTTCTTTTCTTTTTTTTTTGAAATAGAAGTCTCAAGGCGCCCTTTGTGGATTTTCACCTTGGCTTCCGTGGGAAATTCTTATAGACGAACCCTCTTTATCATAAGTCTGTGTCATCCATTTGATTAGGATGAATACTTCCAAGTTAATTTCACTAGAGGTATTCAATTCTTGACTCCATCGAAGCTTGGAGGAAAGAAAAAAAAATCTTAATTCATAAACCCATGAGAAAGGGATTGCCCCAGCAGCAGTCCTGGCTATCGTTTGACAAACACATGGCTCGATGATGTCTCTGAAGCATCCACAAACTTCATAAATTGCCCCAGTTGTAGAGCTGCCAAATGAGCGTAGCAAATGGGGGCCACAATAGATATGGCTATGGTGCTTGTAGGATAGAGAATGAATAAGCTCGCAGATCATCAGTTGAAAACCCAACTTGGTCAGCATGAGCACAAAGGTAAAAATAATTGTTCTTCGGAAGGCGTACTTTGTTGTCAATGACAGCACCAGGTAGCACATTGTCAAGAGATCCTTGCTGGAAAACTTGGTATGATGGTTCTTGTGCAACAATAACCACAAACTTAGGGTTCCACTTCTCGTCAAGGTGCTTGCAAGCCTCAATAACTTAATCAAGTCCTTTGTTCATCATTCGACTAAACTGAGACTCGCTATCTCCATCCTTGGAGATAATGACCTGATCGGGCTTCCTCTTCCCTGAACTTGTATAGAAGTCTAAGAGAACTTCTCTCATGATCTACTTATCCACTTTGTTAGAAACTGGTTTGAAAAGGGAATCTATTATTTCAAGCTTTAGAGACTGTGTATAGTCTGATGCTCTATAGCGAGAAATTGGTAACTGTTACTTGAAGCTATCCAATGTAGCTATCGACAACACATCAGACTTCCTAGGGGATCCATGCGTTGCATTCATTCTAAAGATGATAGTTAGGACCCTTGAAAGCGTTTGCCCTAGCGTAAACATAAAGAGTAAGTAGTAGCTTTTTATGCCAATTTTACAAAGTCTCGGTCATCTTCTGTATTTTTTGCTGATCTTTTCCTTTTGGCCACCTTTGATGTACTGTGATAGGGTGCTTAATCTTTGAACGGACTGCAAACCTTTGACATTGTGCAGTTGAAAATGATCTTTTCTTTTCCCTTTTTTCTTTTTCCTTTTTTCTTTTTTTTTTGTTTTTGTTTTTTTGTGTTTCTTTTTTTTTTTGAATCGATGACTATTGACTTTGTAATATTGGCATATGAAGTTACTCTCTCCCTCTTAATGGAGCAGTCAATGGCCACAAAGATGATCCATTGTCAGCTCAAAACTTTTGACGAGAACAGACCCATAACATACATGCCCCATAAGTCTTGACTCCTTAAATTTGACATTTTTAGTATAACTGATGTGCTCATGTATCCTCCTTGACAATGTTTTTGAATTTCCATAATAGCCTCCACGAGGTCTTGTTTTGGCTCTCTGGCTATGCGTGTTCTAATTTCACAACCTTCCCTTCCTCTAAGGTTGTATTCTCTATACCTTTTCATGGGGTAAAATCTGTTTCTCTTCTCGCTTTACCCTTTCCGACAAATTTAGAAACAGGCTACAATTTCTGTCAAATCTTCGAAGTACTGAGGTTCCTTTAAACACATGTCGTGCTTAAAAATGAACGCTAAATTTGTAGTATCGTTGCCTAAGTCATTGATATCTAGGGATCTATGATGGGCACAAAAGAATGTACAAGGAATAAATGAATTCAAGAATGACTATTTACATGTCATGAATGCAAGGGAAATTTAAAAAGAAATTTAAGGGTTAAAAGAATATTTATCAGTATGAAAAAATGAAAAAGTATTTGTTCAACAAAAATATGTTTTATTGAAATAAAAATGTCTGAACACAAGCCTATTTCACAAATGAAATCTTGTTACTCCTAGGTCTTAGAGTAACAAGAATGTTCTGCAGACTACTCTGTATAATTTCTAAAGACTATAGGAAGTTCTTTCGCAGTCCAGTTGTTTAAGGAGCTTTCCAGTTCGTAAGGACGAATACCCTCCAGGTTTCCTTGTTCAGTCTCATCTTCCCCAATCGCATTTACCCCTTGATCACCATGGTTTGGCAACGGGTTCTCTGTACCAGGCTTATCATCAAACTTTACAACACCTATCTTAATAAATCTTTCAACCAATCTCTTAAAGGTAGAACAATTCTCTATAGAATGTCTCGTTATCCCTGCGTGGTACTCACATTGAGCGTTTGCATCATACCATTTGGGATACGGAGGTTGCATTGGTTTCAAATAACAGGGAGCTACCACATGTGCATCAAATAAATTCTGATAAAGTTCCCTATATGTCACTGGAATAGGCGTAAATTGGTCTTTTTGCCTTGTACCAGATTCATGCCTTTGCGAAATCTGTTGTCCATCAGCAGTTGCCCTTGGTTGACTGACAGTAATGGCCTTCAATTTATAAGTACTCACGTTACTCACCTCATCATCTTTTCTTTTTGGAGCCGACCTTTTGGTTTCCCCTGCTTCAATCTTGCCACCTTTTATGGCATTCTCAATCATCTCACCTGCCATGACTATATCGGAAAAATTTTTAGTAGTATTCCCAATCATATGGGTGATAAATGGGGCCTTCAAAGTGTTAATGAATAGCATTGTGGTTTCTTTTTCAAAGAGCGGTGGCTGAACTTGCATGGCCACTTCCCTCCACCTTTGTGCATACTGCCTGAAACTTTCATTAGGCTTCTTCTCCATATTCTGCAGTGTAATTCGGTCAGGCGTCATGTCTGTTACATGATTGTATTGCTGCATGAAGGCCTGCGCAAGATCTCTCCATAAACTGATTTTGGCACGGCTCAATTGATTGTACCATTTAGTCGCTACCCCAACCAAACTATCCTAGAAACAATGGATCAACAGTTGATCATTGTTTACATAGCCAGTCATCCTCCTACAGAACATAGTGATATGAGCCTCAAGGCAAGTAGTCCCGTTGTACTTTTCAAACTCTGGCATCTTGAACTTGTGAGGGAGTACCAGATTTTGAACCAAACTCAAGTCTTTGGCATCAATCCCATGATGACTATTAGCACCTTCTAAAGCCTTGAACTTTTCTTCCAACCACTTGCAGCAATCCTCTAACTTCTTTGAGGATTCATCTATCATTCCTTCCCTTTCTGTCATGTTGAAGTCAAGGGTAATAGGATTTGTGGGATTATCTCCTGGATTTGATCCCGAGCCGATTTGGAAATTCATGGGCTTCCCAGTATCAGTTTACCCTTGCTGAGGCCTAATTGTGACAGACGGCCTTCAAGGAGGTGCCTCAGTTTGTGCTTGCGCATGAGGTGGGGTAAAACCTGATGGATAATCCTTATTATCCTCTCCAGCAATGGCCATAAGGCCCTTTCCCTTATCCATTGCCCCTGCCAGTAGTTGGGCCATCTGAGCCATCATATTCTTCTGTGCTTCCATCATCTGTTTTCTCATGTCATTTTGCATCTTTGCCAACTACTCTTGCAATTGGTCTTACATGTCCTTCTGAAGTTGCTCAAACCTTTGATCCATATTCTTAGTCTTAGTGCGGGTACCATAAGGATGTGTAATTTCCAAACTTTCCTATCATTTTTTGTAATAATTTTAACTAATTAGGGTCTTCCTATAACTTTGAATGCATATGATGCGATGAGATGCAAATGCATAAGAGCAAAAGATATCGATTCTGATTCAGTTTCATTTTAGAAAATGTTCTTTAAGGAACAAAAATCTTTTCATAAAACGGATTACAAATACGCTTTCGCCCGTAAGCCCAAAGTCTTAACCCTATCTAGTAACATAGCTAACTCTCGACCTCTATTTGATACTAGCTCATATTTTACACTTAATACATTAGCTTGCACTGTCAATTCTTGTAGGTGATCAGCAACCTCTTGAATTTGAACTATGACTTCACCCGTGAGGTAATCCCTACAGCCAAGGACACCTCCTCCAATGCCTGTGAAGTTGTTCTGATTATCTTGAAAGAAAGATTGACGAACAAGTAGGAATTCTTGCTTCACAGCATGTTGCCTTCAAATGATATCCAATATCCTCAATGTTTCTTGAGTGTCTTCAGATTTTTGCCCCTGCAGAGCATAGCTAACCTCCACTTTAAAGGTCTTTGAATGATACGGTCTTCTTTAACCTCTTCGTTCACGCCCATTTGTCCAAATCTTGTACTTCCATTGTTTCTACAACATCCTAGTAAACTCAAGCTTGTCGTTTGGTGACAGTCCTATAGTAAATAACCTTTTTACCATCATAGGGAAAATTCTTTCCATCCAATTCAAATTTGTAGGTCTTATGCATTTTGTCAATCACCTTTCCTCCAATACCCTTACCATCCACAGGGCGACCATCTTCATATGAAAAGGAAATGCTGTAATGGTAGAAGTGTCCATCAATACTTCCACGCTTCACTTTGAATCGTCCATCTATCTTCCCGTCAAGCAAATACTGCAAGTCCTCATAGCTGAACAACTGCTTAGCTTCATTATCCCAATGGGCCTAAATGTCCTTCAACTCCTTCCACTTAATCTGTGTCGAACTGATACGAGTGAAGTCCCACAACTCCGATGTATATCCCTCGGTGACACTGTCTCTTTTCTCTAACTGGGTTTTCTCTGACCATGCACAGACAAAAGAGTTGTCCCCCACTTTATTAAGATATTCGTCCCCCATTACAAAACTTTCTAACTCAGAAATCGAACCTTGAATCGATACCTTTTAATGATGAATGATATGCAATGACAACAAAAATAAGAAGAATATGTCAGTGCCATATATAAAAAATATAATAAACAAATACTTTAAAAGGGTAGGTACTAAAAGATATCACCTTACTACCTAGGGCAAGCACTTAAAGCTCACTACATGAAGTTCGGTTCTAAAGTAAAAGGTACCCAAACCAGCAGATTCCTCGATCCTCACCCATTATAGGCTCATATGGACCAAGTTCGGTTTAGGGGGATTCATTTCCCTACGACCATACGGAGATGAAAATCTCACGAAGTCTATAGGTACAGATGTTTCCCGGAAGCAATCCACTAACTCATACGAAGGTGAAAACCTCACGAAAGCTTAGTTTCTTACTCCTACTTAAAGGTGTGACCAACGGTCATGCAAATGCAATGTGTGCAGATAAAATAACAAACATATGCAACAAACACATGAAAAGGGATCTTTATTTTTACATCTTTTCAAATTTTAGCATTAAGACAGAAAGTAATCAATTTTCGGCTTGACTCTCTTATTGGTCCCCAGTGGAGTCGCCAAGCTGTCGAAACCATTTTTTAAAGGATATTTGAAAAATAGGGTTCGACTTTAAAAATGAAAGTGGGAGTCGCCACCAACATTTTTAGGTGTGATTGGATCACCTTATAAAACGTTTTGTTCTACGAAAATTTAGAAAACGAGTTCGAAAGTCGGTTACGTACGAGGAAGGATTAGCACCCTCATAACGCCCAAAATTGGTACCAAATTGAATAGTTTTTTTGTTTTAATGTCAAAGATGTGAAAGCATTTAAAAATAGGGTCCCTTTTAAAACCGGAATAATTTAAGTTGAAAATCGAGATTCCTTAGCTTCGAAAGAATACAAACATCACATCCAGCATGATAGGATATGATATTCTTAAACTCTCGTAACTGAAATCATCGCGTGATTTACAAAATCTATTTAGAAGGATACTTTAGGCATTTAGACAAACTGGAAATCGCAATCTAGCATGTTAGGGCACTATTTCCCGAATTTCTGAATGCAAAAATAGTTCTTTATTTTAAAGAAAGAATTTTTATTTGAAAATCTTTTTAAAACAATGATGCGGGTAATATATTACAAGATAAAATTTAAACCATATGAATTACACAATACATACATGTAAATATAACATAATAACAAAAAAAAATGATTTATGAGATAAGATTGTTGTACTAAAACAATAAGCAAATAAATCAACACAATTTTGAAATTATACAAAACAAGTTAAGAAATACAAATAAAATCTTTATAATTCAAATAACAAATAAGAATCAATGAAGTAGAAATTAGATATTAATAATATAAATAATAAATTTTTAAAATGGTTAATATATAATTAATATATTTAAATATACAAAAAAAAACTACATATAATGATTTAATATATATTTATAAAAATAATATCAAAACAATATTTAGACAACTTTTATAATAAATTATTTTAAAATATCATACAATATAAAAAAAATAATACATGATATTTAGCGATAATCGATTTAAAATAATATATAATAATATATAAGTTTTAAAATGATATTTATAGTACATAAAATAATATATGAAAATAATAATATATGAAAAATAAAACAATTTATATATATACAAAAAGGTTTAGAATAAAATAAATAATATACGAAACATAATAAAACAATATTATTATAAATAATAAAATAATTTAACATAAATAATATATATATGTAAAAACAGTTTTGTATAAAAACATTTTTAAGCATATAATATGTTAAAATAAATAAATAAAAGAAGACTAATGAAACTAAAAAAACAAAAAAAGGTTTTAAAATTTAAAACAAAAAAGGACTAAGTTAAGTTGAAAACATAATATTTGGGGCGAATTTGGAAATAAAATTAAGAGGAAGGACCATAATAAGATGTGCACAAATATTCAGGGGTCTAAAATGAAAATAACCCTAGCCTTGAATGCAGCGTTTTGAGCGCGGACTAAACTGCAATAGTGTGCAAATTTCAATGAAAGATTTTAAAGAAACTAAAGAGATCAAAAAGGATTCAATTGAATGGTTCAACAAATAAGAGGGACCACGCACGCAAATTGACCATTTAAAGTGGAAAGGCGCGGATCTGGGTTTCTAAGCGGTCAGCACGCGGATCCCCTCTTGTTCCAAACGGCGCCGTTTTTTTTAAGTAATAAAATCTATTTTTAAAACCCTAAAATCATTTTTCAACTAAACCAAGGAAAAACAAAAGGGAAAGGGAGCTCTTTTCTCTGCTATGGTTTGAGCCTTCCCCACCCGATTCCCCGTGCGCCGCCGTGTCACTGCCGATCAGACGATCGACTATGCACTAGATCGAAGGCCTGGGTTTCATAAGATGGGGTATTTGACCCCTTTTTGGAAAAGATTCGAGGGTAAAGCCTCCTTGACTCGAAAGTGGAAAGGAAGGAGAGGAAACCAAGGTTCCGACTTCATTCAAACTGACTTTGACACCGATGACGGATTTCCGACAACGAGGGACACTCAGGTATTCTTCTTTCCTTCCTATCTTGCTTCTTATTTCGTGTATATTAAAAATATATTCATATAAAAAAATGAAAATAATAGAAAATAGAACCACTTTAAAAAATCAATTTGATTGCTTTTAATATATGTATTCTGTCTCTCTGTATATGCGTCCCCCTATTACAATCATTTTGATCGGGTTTATACCCAAAGGAAAATAAAGAAAAAGAGGAAACAAATTTTGGTGCCTATTTCTATTCTTCCTTCCATTTGTGTGCAGGTGAGTGCAGAAATCATGGTGGTGATGAAAGCTGGATTTGCGCTGATGAAGGAGTGATGCTCGACAGCAGAGTTGAGGGCGCTTGCGACGGTGGTGGCGCGACATGGGGCCCGTGATTGAAGGCTTGCAGCGCAAATGGGGAACCTTAGGGTTCCCTCTTGCTGAAATTGGTCCAACATTGGGCCTATTTTGGGGTTTGAGATTGTAAGCCTTGTTGGGTTTCAATTTAGGTGTAATGGGTATGGGGTTTAGTTTAGGCTAATAGTGGTTACGGGTGTTTGGGGTCTAGGTAGGTAAGTGGGCTGTAGGGTAAATTGGGTTGTACAAGGACTATTAAAGACAATTAAATTTATTTATTTTTGGTTTTGTATGGGCTTCCAATAGGCCCGGGTGAAATTAAGGTATTACAATCATTGTTTAAAAGTTTGAAAATTGTTTAAAACAAAACCATGCTCATGTTTCTAAAAATATCATTTGTTTGCATAAAATCGGTAGTTTGTCAAATCATCGCAGTTTAGAAATCATAACGTAATCAAACCCCAAAAATTCAAACCAAACAATCCAAAGAAAAAGCCCGGAGAGTCCAAAAATGACAAAACTCTTACAAAAACAAAAAAATTTCAGTAAAACCATTAAATAATTATAATAATAATAATAGTTTTCGTCAAGTGGTCACCGTTGAGCTTCCATCGCACTGACTCGCCTATGTTTGTGGATTACCTGAGTAGAACAGACAAACAAATGTGAGCTTTCGTAAACTCAATGTGTAACCCAACAGAGATAGTCATGCAACATATACAGAATTTCATATACAGTCAGATATAGATTTGGACCTAAGTCCATAACAGAAACATATATCAAAATCAGATGTACAGAACAAATATATAGAATCCTACCCCCATTCTCTATACACCATCTTCAACCATCCCATCATACCATACGAGGTTAAATATTCCCACCTATCCCTACATACCATATAGTGTCAATGCGACACATAACAAATAATACGCAGTCAAGCTGCCAGAATATAGGCGAAAGGTCGCCATACAGATCACTTCTTCCACATATACAAATCCCACCCTAAACATAGATATAGAATACTGATGCAAAATTAACAGAATAAACATGCTTAACATGCTCATATACAAATAAATACATATTTAACAGTACAGTCAGGCATACATATCAGTTTACTACTCAAATCAGACTATTAGAGTATCAGATCACATGAAATAGGGTTTGGTTAGCCCTTACTGACCCTATAGTAGGCCTACAGTCGATCGGAATGACATGTGCGACCTTAGGAAAATTTTTAAAATTTAGGCCCACATGCCCGTGTGGCCCACATAGCCTGGCCTTAAAACCCACATGCCCGTATGGCATGCTCGTATAGGCCTACACGCTCGTGTGGCCCACATACCCAACCTAGCCTAGCCCGTGTGACCCACACAATCACACATTCGCCATCACACGGTCGTGTCTCACACACAGCCACACCTACGACATTCACACAGTCGTGTCTTGCACACAGCCTAGCACACGCCTGTGTGGCGTCAACAGTACCTTTTTTTGGCTTTCATCAAACCTCGATTTTTCATGTTTAAGGTACACACCTGGCTCATTTTTTGAAGAATTCATACCTCTTGAGTGAACAACACCTAAAATTGTCAACCAAAACACCCACAATTAACTTTAATTCACAAATCCAACCAAGACACCTCTTGGGCACAACTCGAAAAAACATAACAAAAAACTGCACTAAAATGATCCAAAAGCTTACCCTTGACAATAACAACCTCAAAACTTCACTGCGCCACCGAAAGGTCTCAGTTTTCTTGAAGAGCACCTACCAAAATGGTATTCCGGATTAACTCAAACATCAACAGAAACAAAAAGTACAAAAAAAGACTCCCACAACACCACGACGAACCCTTACCTTCACAATCGTATGATAGAAACAAAAAGTAAAACCCTGCAATTGGAAGAGGAAATTTTGACAGGAATCAAAAAGGAAGAAAGAGGGATAATTTGATAGGAGAAGAGTATATAAACGTCAAAAAGATAGAGAGTTTTCTTCTTTTTTTTTAGGAAAAAAAAATAAAAGATTTTTAATCTCAAATTATTTTTTTAATACATCCCTAAAATCCCTCTAACTCCCCACTAACCCAAACCAACCACTTCAGTGCAGAATTCTAGCCCCATTGAAACTTTGTCAGACAACCGAGATAAAAATTAACATCCATGCTCGAACATAGATTTGAACACAAGACCTTAAGGCAAGCTAACTTCTTATTACTCAATCCAACATTCTCATTCTATTTTAAGTTTACAAACAATATTATATAAGCCCACCCAGCAGGAATAAAGCTTAGATAAAAAATAATAAAATTTTTCAAATGTGAAGTCTGAACCCAAAACTTCATATGTACACCAAAATATTTAACCACTATAGTAGTCACATATTTATATTAAATTTTATAAAAATAGACTTAAATTATTCAAAACGTTACATAAATATATTATTTTGTAATGGTAAAAAAGTAAAAATTATGTTACAAATGACCCAAAGACTTTCACACTTTTCTAGGGCGTCTCCTCTCTATCTTATCAAGTCTTTAATTGCAAAACAAATGCATGGGGCCATTGGCAAGCCAACCAGTACTACCTTCTTCCCAACCACCAAGTTTAAATAATGATGTTTTTGAAAAACAAATATTTTTGGAAACAATAAAATTTTTAGCTTTTGAAAAAATTATTTGGGTCAGTTATTTATTTAAAAAAAAAAAACGTTTGTTTTTTTCTTAAAAGCAACACTAAATAAAACATAAATTATATTTGAGAAAACCAATTACTCATAATTTACATCTAATATTGCAGTATTCTCATAATTACACAAATCCCTTTTGATTGTTTTGTAGTAAGAATCTTCTGAAAGTAAACTTCCTTTTGGACGATAATTATGATACGATAAAATCTTTTATTTTATAATTATAATAATTAATTTATTATTATGTTATTTAAATTTTATTGAAAATAAATATACTATTTATTCAAAAACACTTTAAATTTAATTCTAAAGTGAGGTAAATATATTTATAAATGCTTAATTTATTTAATTGTGATTTTTTATATATAAATTTGTTATATATTTCTTGATCTAATAATATCTTTTTATGTTTTTCCTGAACTAAATCAGAGCTAAGAAGACTGCTATTTGGATTTTTTTTGTTCACACTCAAATTCTTGGAATCATTACTTCATTTCGAAGTGGTAAATGGGTATATTTTCCATTTAGTTGGGTCACAACAAAAGAATATTTGAAAATATCTATTATTAAATTGAAATCCATGATTTTTGAAAATATTTGAATTAATAAAATATATTAATCAAGATTTATTGATTTTCAGGCGGGACTATATTTTTAGTTTGTATATCTATGAATTAATAAAATATATCTTCAACAAAAAATTTGAAAATATCTATGATTAAATTGTAATTTTGTTAGTTTGGTCTTGATCCTAAAAAAAATCAATAAGTTTAGTCTTAATATTTACATTTTTACAAAAATATTACGAGCTAAATTTGTTAAATCATGACTAAATTGATAGAATGTGTAAACTCTGAGAGCTAAATTTGTTATTATACCAGTCAAATTTATGAAAATTGATTGAAAACATTTACGTTGTGATTAATTGTCCTTATCTAATCACTTTTAAAATTGATAGGGATTAGATTCGTTCGATTTTTTTAACGAGACCAATTTGCTCAATATCAAAATTGAGATGGACTAGAAAGGTCCTTTTACCTAGTTTAATCATTAAATGACATGTTACATCTAATGTCACATATTTTAAACTAAAATTTGAAAAAATAAATATTGTAAAAATAGAGTTGTGATTCACACAGATTATTTGGAAGTAGTTCAAGTCTTACAGGATAATTTATTGAGGGATTCTTAGGAGAGTCCAAAAGATATGAATACGGAAGGGCGTTAGATGATTCTCAATTTTGAAAAAAGCTTCATGAGGTTTTAGGTTCGAGATTGGACTTTAATACTGCATTCCATCCTTAGACCGATGGTCAATCTGATAGGGTGATTCAAATACTAGAGGATATACTTTGAAGCTGGGTAATAGATTTCCGAAGGAGTTGAAAGAATTTTCTACCTTTAGTTGCGTTCACCTACAATAATAATTTTCAGTCTAGCATCTAGATGGCACCTTACGAGGCTCTGTCTGGTCGTAAGTGTCGTATTCCACTGTGTTGGACTAAGTTGTGTGAACGACAGGTTTTGGGTCCTGAGTTGGTTTCTGAGACAGAGGACAAAGTCAGATTAATTTAGGATCATCTTAAGGCGGCTTCTAATAGATAGAAGTCCTATACAAATTTGAAAAGGAGGGATATCGAGCACTCTGTGGGTAACTTCATTTTCCTTAAGGTGTCTCCATGGAAGAAAGTTTTACGGTTTGGATGTAAGGGTAAGTTGAGCCCTAGGTTCATTGGGTCGTATCAGATTCTAAAGCGTGTGGGATTGGTCGCTTATGAGTTGGAGTTACCTCCAGAGCTAGACTATATCCATGACGTATTTCACGTCTCTATGTCAAGACGGTATCAGTCTGACCCTTCTCATGTCATTTTTGTTGAGAAGATTGAGGTTAGGCTAGATTTGACATTTGAAGAGGAATTGGTTCAGATTTTGGATCGAGATGTAAAGATTATGAGGAGGAAGTCAATTCCGTTAGTTAAGTTCTGTGGCGAAATCATGGCATTGAGGAAGCCATGTGGGAACCTGAGGACTCGATGTGTCACCAGTATCCTCATCTATTTGGATCAGACAAATTTCGAGGTTGAAATTTCTTTAAGGACGGTAGAGTTGTAACGCCCTAATTTATTTAACTTTGTTTCTATGAATTCTATCATAATTAAGTATTTGTTTCATTGGTTAAATGATTTAGGTGTGTGTTTGAGGTCTTAAGTTCATGTCTCACTTTTGGAAATTTTTGCTATTTTTGAGCCTATCCTTTTCCTTGGTGGTTTGGCTTATATTCTATTGCTAGTCAAATAATATTAAAATGATCCCCTTGGTTCGAGTGGTAAGGTGTTAGCTTGCCTAAGGTCTTATGTTCAAATCGTCATGTGAGTGTGGATGATAATTTTTACTTCGGTGGTGAGGTAGAAGTTTAGCGAAGTTAAAATTCTGAAGTAGTTGGATGTGGTTAGTGGGTAGGATTTTGTGGGATAAGGTTGTTAGTGGGGTAGTGGGGGGAGTTAGGATTATTTTTTGAAATTTAGATTTAATTTTTATTTTATTTTCTTTTTTAAAATATTTCCCTATATAATGTTTCTTTTCCTGTTTCAACTATCAAACTTTCGTTTTCTCTTATTTTGATTTTTGTCAAAATTTTCCTTTCAAACCGCGATACTTTAATTTTTTGGTTCCTTCGTGCTGCTTCATAAGTAAGGGGTTCGTTGTGATTTTGAGGGAGCTTTGATTAATGCTTTAGTTTTTTGGTGATGTATAAGATTGATTCGGTATACCGTTTTGCTAGATGTTCTTTAGGAAATCCAAGACCCTTCGGTTGCTGATAATACTCTAAAAAGACATTTTTTATATATTAATCATGTGTAATTTGAGCTATTTATGTCTTTTTATCTTTTAGGGACTAAATTGGGGGCAAAAAGTAAATTCAAGGGAAAAAGCATCAATTTGGAGATTAAATGGACCAATATGCAACGTGGGACAAATATGGTGCCAAAAGTGCGAACATGGAAGGCACAAGGACTTAAAAGCAAATAGGAGAGATTTTATTTTGGAAGACTCTATTTTATTTTATTTTTATTAGGATAATTAATATTAAGATAAATACTAGGATTATTTAATTTTAGGATTTTATTTTAATTATCTTTAATTAAATGTATTTATCTTTTAGAATTTAAGTTAAATTAGACTATCTTCCTAGCACTATAAATAGGGGGTGAAGTGACTCTATTTGGTTGTTCATCTTTTTCTGTAAACACTCTCCCCCAAAATCTTTTGTTCTTCTATATTTCCTTTCAATAAATTTTCTTTTTCCATATTTTTATTTATTTTCTTTCCCATAATTATCATGAGCCACTAAAACCCTTCTAGCCAAAAGTTGTCAATATTTCCCCAAAAGGTTCTTGAGGCTTAGAACCCATACTTAACCCTTTTTCGACCAAGTATTCATCGTTTCTCCGTACTACGGGCTGACGCTTCCGTCCATGGCCCTTAAGAAGTAAACCTTTCCACGTGTGCAAAGGCAGCCGCTTTGTGTGTTTTGGAGGGGTTGCACCGTCGGTTCATCAACTTACTGCGTCAGAGGTTGGCGAGCCAAAGAGACAAAATGGCGTGGGATTCGCCATTGAGAAGCGTTGATCTAGCATAGAATTTCTGGCTAGAGTCAGATTCCCTAAAAATCGTAAGTCTAATCTTTGGAGCTGGTGGTCGTAGGCGTCCTCTTCCACTATAACTAGCTTACTTGAGTCGAGAAGGATCATCCAAAAGTCGAGGATTGAGCCCAAGGCAGAATGAGACAACCGGAGGCTGGAACCTTCCCATAAGAATTTCTTTTCTCTTAAAACTCTCTTTATTTTTTTTATTATTTTCGTAATCATAATTTCAGTAAACTTTAAATTCTATTTTTATTTTATTTTCACTTCCAAAATCAATTCTTAAATTCTATTTTTTTATTTTTTCCAGGAACGCAGGTTTCTTGGGCACGATTTCGGCTAGGATATAGAAAAAACGAGTATTCGTATAGTCAGGTCCTTGAGGATTTCGACCCTACTTCCCATTTATTGTTATTTTTATTATTTTACAGGGAATAGGTTAATTTGGTGTTTTCAACGACCGCATCAAATTTTGGCACCGTTGTCGGGGATCGGCAACATACTAATCTTGTTTTTTGTTTTCTATGACCAGATTTGCTCCAGGCACTCTTGCGTTCGACTCAGAGATCAAAAAGACTGCAAAAGCCAACCGAAAGGAGACAAAACTTAGGAAAAAGCAGTCAGCGGTGGTTGGAACTCAAAGCAATCCACCGCCAAAAATTAAAATCAACGACGAAGTAGAGTCTAGGGTTAACGAAAACCCTACTCGAACAATTGAAAGCAAAGAGGAAGAAGTCGATTCCCCTGAAGAGGTTCCTAACGCCAGGGTTAATGAAAACCCTACTCAGGTGCAGCAACAGATGGATCAAACAATTCGGCAACTGGCTGAAGCCCCAACGGAACAACCACCACTATGCATAGCATATCCTAATATGGATACTGATTTTGAGTTAAAGTCTGGGTTGATTCAATTACTTCCAACTTTTAGAGGGTTACAAAACGAAAACCCCCATAAGCACTTAAAGGAATTTCACATGGTTTGTCTTAGTATGAAACCTCAGGGGGTAACTGAGGATCAAATTAAATTGCGTGCTTTCCCTTTTTCTCTTGTAGATTCAGCTAAGGAATGGTTATTTTATTTACCCCCTAGATCTATTACCACTTGGGCTGATTTATCTCGTTTGTTTCTCAACAGTTTTTTCCAGCATCTTGAGCAGCTGAGCTAAGGAGGGAGATCGTTGGAATAAGGCAAAACGAAGCTGAGTCTCTTTATGACTATTGGGAGCGGTCTAAGAAGTTGTGTGCAAGCTGCCCACAACACGGTATAACAGAGCAATCTCTCCTCCAATATTTTTATGAAGGCTTAAAGCCTATGGAGATGAATATGGTGGATGCTGCTAGTGGAGGAGCGTTGGTCAACATGACTCCCCAACAAGCGAGAAACTTGATCTCCACAATGGCTGCAAACTCTCAGCAATTTCGAGTCAATCATGAACCCCCTAGAAGGGTTCACCAGCTAAGTAATTCTTCCATAGAAGATAAACTTGATAGACTCGCTAATATAGTTCGCTCTCTTGTTGTAGAAAAAGCCCAACCAGCTCGAGTATGCAGAATATGTGCTACACTAGAACACACAACAGATGCATGTCCTATTTTGTGTGATGACTCCACGACCCATTTAGATGCAGTGGGGAATTTTCTTGGGCCACCACAAAGGCGATATAACCCCTACGCTAATACCTACAATCCAAGATAGAGAGATCATCCTAACTTAAGTTATGGGGCCAACCCACGGTATAATCTGACATACCAAAATCAGCTCCCACAACAGCCACGAGATACAGGTAATTCTCTAGAAACTTTGGTCAATAAATTAGCAGCTAATATGCTTGATTTTCAGTAGAAAACCGAGGCATCTATAAGAGAATTGACTATATCAGTGGAGAAATTAAACGCTCAAGGGAAGCTGCAATCACAAACAGAACTAAACCCGGGGCAAAATGCGATTGTAGTGACGTTACGAAGTGGAAAGGTATTGGAACTGATTCCCGATAGGAATCTTGGTCAAGAAAATGACCAGGAAAAACCAGAGAAAGATAAACAGGTCCGACCGAAACCTTCAGTACCTAAGATTCCACCTCTATTCCCAGAACGACTCAATCAGAGTCGAAAAAGTAAAGAGGACAAGGAGATCCTCGAAACGTTTAGGAATGTTGAAATCAACATACCCCTGTTAGACGCCATCAGGCAAATTCCCAGGTATGCTAGATTTCTTAAAGAACTTTGCACCAACAAACGAAAGTTAACAGGTAATGAAAGGGTAAATGTTGGTGAGAATGTATCTGCAGTACTACAGCGGAAAATTCTGGCAAAGTGTAAGGATAGGGGCATGTTTGCAATACCATGCAAAATTAGCCATTTAGGGATTAAAAAGGCTATGTGTGATCTAGGAGCCTCCATAAATGTAATGCCATATTCTATTTATGAATCACTTAACACAGGTTTTTTTATAGGTGTTATCATTCAATTGGTAGGTCCGTGGTGCACCCAGAAGGAGTCATTGAGGACGTATTGGTAAAAGTTAACGAGCTCATTTTTCCTGTAGATTTTTATGTGATTAAAATAGAGGAGGACAGCACCCCTAGATCCTCAGATCTCTTGTTAAGATGACCTTTCCTTAGTATGGCTAGTACTAAAATTGATGTTCGAAGTGGAACTCTAACGATGGAGTTTGATGGGTAGATCATGAAGTTTAATGTCTACAATGCCATTAGCCATCCAAGCAAAATTCTGAGTGTAAATCGTATCAACATAATTGACTCTTTAGTGGAGGAAAATTCTGAGTCAATCTATGGAGATAATTCTGAACTTAGTAAATTTGAATTTATTAATGAATTATTATCTCCAAATACTGAACTTTTACCGTCTATTGTGCAGGCACTAGAGTTGGAATTGAAACCGCTTCCGGAACATCTGAAATATGCATTTTTGGGTAAGGATAATACCTTACCGATCATAATTGCTAATAACCTCTTTATGCAGGAAGAAGAGAGTTTGGTTCGTGTGTTGAAAAGTCATAAGGAGACAATTGGTTGGACCATCACAGACTTAAAAGGGATAAGCCCTTTAACGTGCACACACAAGATCTACTTGGAGGAAAACACAAAACCAAGGTGAGAGGCACAAAGACGGCTAAATCCGAATATGTTGGAGGTGGTGAAAAAGGAAATAATCAAGTTTCTGGATGCTGACGTAATTTACCCCATTTCTGATAGTAGATGGTAAGTACGGTACAAATCGTGCCAAGAAAATGGGCGTGACAGTAAAGGAAAATGCTCAAGGTGACTTTGTACCTACCTGAGTACAAAATGGCTAGCGCGTCTGTATTGATTATAGGAAGTTGAACTCTTTTACTAGAAAAGATCATTTCCTTCTTCCTTTTATTGATCAAATGCTTGAAAGGTTAGCCGGAAAATCTCACTTTTGTTGTCTTGATGGCTATTCAGGTTTCTTTCAAATTCCAGTGGCACCAGAAGACCAGGAAAAGAGCACTTTCATGTGCCCGTTTGGAACATTTGCATACAGAAGGATGCCATTTGGTCTGTGCAATGCGCCAGCCACCTTCCAGAGATGTATGATGAGTATATTTTCTGAATATGTGGAAAAAATTATCGAAGTTTTTATGGATGATTTTACTATTTATGGAAATTGTTTTGATGAATGCCTTAAAAACCTAACGATAATTTTGAGTAGATGTATAGAATTTAATCTTGTCTTGAACTATGAAAAATGTCACTTTATGGTAGACAAGGGTTTAATTCTAGGACATATTGTGTCATCTAAGGGAATTGAGGTCGACAAGGCCAAAATTGAAATTATAAATTCTTTGCCTTACCCCTCTACTGTGAGGGAAATTCGTTCTTTCCTTGGCCATGCAGGATTCTACAGGCGCTTCATAAAGAACTTCTCAAAGATAGCTGAACCACTGTATGAATTGTTGCAGAAGGATAAGAAGTTTGACTTTGACCCAAAGTGTAAGGAGGCTTTTGACACGCTCAAACAAAAATTGGTCTCCGCTCCTATAGTGCAACCACCAGATTGGAAATTTCCATTTGAAGTAATGTGCGATGCCAGCAAACGCAGTATAGGGGCTGTGTTGGGGCAAAGGATAGACAAGGAACCACATGTCATTTGTTATGCCTCGAAAACCCTAGATGCCGTACAGAGCAACTACACCACGACAGAAAAAGAACTCTTAGCTGTTGTATTTGCTTTAGATAAATTTCGACCATATTTATTGGGATCTAAAGTAATTGTTTTTTTTGATCATGCAGCACTCAGGTACTTGATCTCAAAGAAGGAAGCCAAACCTAGGCTTATCAGGTGGATTCTGCTACTCCAAGAGTTTGATATTAAAATTCGAGACAAAAGGGGATGTGAAAACTTAGTGGCTGACCACCTCAGTAGAATAAAGGTACCTTTTGAAGATGTTCCCATCAAAGAAGAATTTCCTGATGAAAGCCTATTCTCAACTGAGGCACACCTCCCATGGTATGCGGATATGGTAAACTTATTAGCCACAGGATTGTTACTCACTGAGTTAACGCGTTCCACAAGGAATAAGCTCAAACATGACGCTCGATATTACATTTGGGATGACCCATACTTGTGGAAATACTGTTCAGATCAGATAATACGACGATGTGTTCCAGAAACTGAGGTAACTTCTATCCTTAATTTTTGTCATGTTGAAGCTTGCGGAGGTCATTTCGGACCTAAGAGAACAGCTCACAAGGTGTTAGAATGTGGGTTATATTGGCCTACAATTTTTCGAGATGCATATAACTTCTGTAAGTTTTATGATAGGTGCCAACATACAGGTAACATCACTAAACGAAATCAAATGCCCCTATCCCCAATTCATGTATGCAAAATTTTTGATGTTTGAGGCATCGATTTCATGGGCCTATTTATTTCTTCATTTAGCAATGTTTATATAATCCTTGCGGTAGACTATGTCTCTAAGTGGATAGAAGCAAAGCCTACTCGCAACGATAATGCCAAAACTGTCATGGAATTTCTAAAACAAACTATTTTTCCAGGTTTGGCACACCTCGAGCCCTAATCAGTGATCGTGGCACCCACTTTTGCAACAAAGTCATGGAGGCACTATTGTCAAAACATGGGGTCCATCATTGTATAGCTACGGCTTACCATCCCCAAACGAATGGTCAAGCCGAGGTTTCAAATAGGGAAATAAAGACCATTTTGGAGAAAATAGTGCAGCCCAATCGAAAAGATTGAAGTCTTCGGCTCAATGACGTGCTTTGGGCCTATCGAACAGCATATAAAGGACCGATTGGAATGACCCCATATCGGCTTGTTTTTGGCAAGGCTTGCCATCTTCCAGTAGAGTTAGAACATAAAGCCTATTGGGCGGTTCGACAATGTAACATGGAGTTAGACCCAGCAGGAAGGGCAAGAAAGTTAGACATCTAAGAGTTGGAAGAAATACGTAACGATGCTTATGAGAACGCTCGTATTTATAAAGACAAGACCAAGTTGTTTCATGATACGAAAATTGCTCAGAAGTATTTTTCGGTAGGACAAAGAATTTTACTTTATAACTCTGTGTTGAAATTATTTCCAGGTAAACTTCGATCACGATGGCAAGGACCTTTTGTCGTTACTGAAGTATTCCCTCATAGAACGGTTGAAATAGAGAGTGAAGAGTCGAAGAAGCGGTTCAAAGTGAATGGCTAGAGGTTGAAGCCGTTTTACGAAAATTTTTAGGCCTACACGGTCGAAAAAATTCAGTTAGAGCCACCATAGAACCATTCAAGGCGTCGAGCTAATGACGTTAAACAAGCGCTTATTGGGAGGCAACCCAATTTTTAATTTTATTTTATTATTATTTATTATTTATTATTTATTATTTATCGTCTTCTTTTTATTTATTTTTTTAAAATAAATTTCTCTTCTTCTTCCTAGGCGAAACGGAGCAAAAATGTGAAGAAAAGAAGGAAAAAATGCACCAAATAGCCCTATTCATGGTACCAAACAGCTCTTATTCCAGCTCTATTCCAGCCCTTGAATAACTTACTCCTGCAGCCAAACAACTCTATTCCAACCCTAAAATCACTTATTCCTATAGCCAAACACCCCTTTTCAGCAACTTAAAACCCCTAAATCTTCCATTTTTTTTTTGTTTTTTCAAACTTTTCCTCCATTGCCGCCGCACCTCCCTTTCTTTTCCCCTCATTGCTGATTCCCCGACCACCATGGCCCGTACTCATAGTCGCGCCGCCACTGAACCACCTTTCACCATCAACTCGAGGGGTTGCCGCCTCTCCGCTTCTCAAATGGTTACCTTGTCTGACACCTCTTCTTCTTCTCTACCACCACCACACCATTCGGCTGATCCACCTTCTTCCCCTTCTCCCTCTTCCTCCTCTTCCTCCACGAACCCACCACAAGCCACCATACCCTCCTCGTCGTCCCTTTCGCACACATACACCACCACCGCACCGTCCTCTCATCTGTTCCACCCACCAACGGAATCCGCCATGCTGACCCACCCTCGTCTTGCGCTTCTCTATCATTTCATGCCTCTTCATCGCAAGTCGAGCCTTCCCCTGTCTGCTCCTTCTCCTCCTCTCCGTGTCGACCTCCCCTCATTCTCCTACTTCCGCCGAACGCCTCCCCTAGCCACTTAGAAACATGAACCGAACCACCACAACAACGAACATGCCATGACGGTCGACCAACGACTACGGACCAGGCCCGATGACGTGCTACTCGAACCTCAGCTCGCCCTCCGCCGACCGCTCCTGACCCTTCTGACTGTGAGCCATTGCCACCACTATGACGTCGTCTAACGTGTCGTCACCCAGAGTCGATACTAGAGGCACCTTCGGACTCCTCCTCCACCAACACTACCGACGCTTCGACACCATTCGACACGGCTACCGAACAGTATCCCATACCCTCTCTGGGTGCACCTACCGTTCTTGCGTCAGCATTCTACCACTGGAGACTTATTTGCACGGTAACCTTATTTTTACTTCCGATATTGATTGGCACAGGTATGACTCTCTTCGACATAAATCAATTATACCTTGTAAATATATGTCAATACCTGCTTTGGCTGCTTTGCGCATTGAAAGTGATGTTACAGGTTATTTCAAAAATATAGGTTGGGTTGGAAATTTCGATTTTGTGCATTGTGCATATTATGAGTTAGTTTTAGAATTCTATTCAACAATTCATTTCCAATGACATGAGCAGATATCATTGGACACACCTGGAGTTGTTAAGTTTCGGTTACTTGGAATTATGCATAGCTTATCTCTGCTTGAATTTAATCTTGCTTTATCTTTCATAACTGAAGAGTTTGCTATGTCTCCTGCTTTTCAAAATAGTCTGTGTACATTTCCTACTGATTTTTGAGCCGTTGAAGCTTTTGCTTTGCTAACTAATAATGCCGAACCCATGTATAGCCCGAAAACATCAAACGATTTGTGGTTTCACGACCCTGCTTTATGTTACATACACCGTTATCTTGCTTACAATTTTTCAGGCCGTCGAGAAGCTCCAGCCACCGTCTCCAAGATGAAATTACTCTTTTTATGGTGTATGTATACCGGTCATCCGGTAAATTTGGGTTATTGGTTTGCACTTCAGTTTGAGCATGTTATCAAAGCTAAACGACCTCTCATTTTAGGATCTTTTATTACACAGCTGTTATTTTCTTTACATGGTTCTAACGTCTCCATTTCAGACTTACACGTGGCTTGTCAGGCTGATCCTTTAGATGCCCGATGCCTCGACTCCATGGGGCTACTTCTCGGCATTCCGTCCTCCTTCCGTTTCGTCCCTCCTGGCATTCGTTCCACACCATCCGAACGAGTCTTTCGTCAACAAAATCAAAATGACGCACCAGCAACCACCCAACCTCAACTGGCATTAACTGTTGAGCAACGATTACAACGCATTGAGGCTCGACTTGACACTTTTAGCCAGCAAATCACCGAACTCCTTGCCATCATGCGCTATCATCGTTAGACTACACGGGGAGTATTCCTAACCCTTTCTACTTATTTACTTCTTTTTGTCAACATTGAGGACAATGTCTTTTAAGTAGGGGGAAGGAAATCCTTATTATTACTGTCAGTTTCTGCTGAAATTTTGGTTGTGTTGTTCTGTTTTTGTTTTGTTGCTCTGTTTTTGTTTGATACTACTGTTGAGGCCCCATTTTGTCCATATTTTTTTAAGTATATCCTGCCTCTTATCATGCCCAAGATTCCAACTAGGATTGCCTAAAGTTTGCCCCACGAGCATGATTTTTATTGTCTAAGAAAGTTATGATTTTTCCATAATTGATGCCATCTCCACTGTTTTATTTTTATTAGGCTAAAAATAATTGTGATTAATAAAGTTACCTCTATCTTGTTTTTCGTGAAATTGATTAAGTTTAATATAAAGTGAACACTTAAAATGATTGCATGCTTAATTGATGTTCATGGATATTAGGTGATTATTGAAACTTATTTTTGACACTTAAATTGTTTTTTTTCTTAAGTTCCCAAAAGTTTTAAATATCGTTTAATTATTAATAAATGTTTTCCATGGTTATGAGTACAGCTTAGATCGTGACTAACTGAGTAACCGGGGTAAGGTGCTTGGGTTGTCATTCTACTTCGCGTCAAAAGGTTGTGTGATGTGACAAGTAAAACTCCGCTAGCCGAGGTTATGAGTATGGCTCAAATTGTGACTGACTGAGTAACCAGGGTAGGGTGCTTGGGTTGTCATTCTACTTCGCGTCAAAAGGTTATGTGACGTGATGAGTAAAACTCCGTTAATCAGAAATAAATAATTTTAGGAGTATGTTGGGCTGAGTAACCGAGGTGGGGTGCTTGGGTTGTCATCTCTCTTCGCGTAAAAAGGTTTAATATATTCCTAATCAAATAAATAATAAAAAAAGAAGAAAAAAATAAAAAAAATAATAAGTACTAATAAAGTTGCACTTGGGAGACTAAAGGAGGAAATAATTAGGGTGTCTTGGTAGGTTTGGTAATTTACCGAAATAGCGTGAAATAATTCAAGTCAGTCTTAATTTTTGTGTGAATTAATTGGAATACTTTCTCTGTTTTACTTAAAGCAAGCTTAGAGTTCTCTTTATTTTTCATATGCATTTTTAACTAATTTTTATGAAACTTTGGAGTGGTACTTCTCTTATGGCAGAATCTAGCTTTCACAAGTCGATAGGAACCATACTTGAGGGCAAGCATGGGCTAAGTAGGGGGAATTTGATAATACTCTAAAAAGACGTGTTTTTATATATTAATCATGTGTTTATTTTGAGCTTGAGCCTACTAATTTGAGCTATTTATGTCTTTTTATCTTTTAGGGACTAAATTGGAGGCAAAAAGTAAATTCAAGGGAAAAAGCGTCAATTTGGAGATTAAATGGACCAATATGCAACGTGGGACAAATATGGTGCCAAAAGTGTGAACATGGAAGGCACAAGGACTTAAAAGCAAATAGGAGAGATTTTATTTTGGAAGACTCTATTTTATTTTATTTTTATTAGGATAATTAATATTAAGATAAATACTAGGATTATTTAATTTTAGGATTTTATTTTATTAACTTTAGTTAAATGTATTTATCTTTTAGAATTTAAGTTAAATTAGACTATATTCCTAGCACTATAAATAGGGGGTGAAGTGACTCTATTTGGTTGTTCATCTTTTTCTGTAAACACTCTCCCCCAAAATCTTTTGTTCTTCTATATTTCCTTTCAATAAATTTTCTTTTTCCATATTTTTATTTATTTTCTTTCCCATAATTATCATGAGCCACTAAAACCCTTCTAGCCAAAAGTTGTCAATATTTCCCCAAAAGGTTCTTGAGGCTTAGAACCTATACTTAACCCCTTTTCTACCAAGTATTCATCATTTCTCCGTACTACGGGCTGACACATCCGTCCATGGCCCTTAAGAAGTAAACCTTTCAACGTGTGCCAAGGCAGCCACTTTGTGTGTTTTGGAGGGGTTGCACTGTCGGTTCATCAACTTACTGCATCAGAGGTTGGCGAGCCAAAGAGACAAAATGGTGTGGGATTCGCCATTAAGAAGCGTTGATCTAGGATACAATTTCTAGCTAGAGTCAGGTTCCCTAAAAATCGTAAGTCTAATCTTTGGAGCTGGTGGTCGTAGGCGTCCTCTTCCACTATAACTGGCTTACTTGAGTCGAGAAGGATCATCCAAAAGTCGAGGATTGAGCCCAAGGCGGAATGAGACAACTGGAGGCTGGAACTTTCCTATAAGAATTTCTTTTCTCTTAAAACTCTCTTTATTATTTTTATTATTTTGTAATCATAATTTCAGTAAACTTTAAATTCTGTTTTTATTTTATTTTCACTTCCAAAATCAATTCTTAAATTTTTTTTTTATTTTTCCTAGGAACGCAGGTTTCTTGGGCATGATTTCGGCCAGGATATAGAAAAACGAGTATTCGTATAGTCCGGTCCCTGAGGATTTCGACCCTACTTCCCCTTTACTGTTATTTTTATTATTTTAAAGGGAATAGGTTAATTTGGTGTTTTCAAAGACCGTATCAGTTGCGCAGTAGAGTTTAGAAGCTGTCGTGGTCGAGGGTAAGCTTTTGAAACGTTTTAATGCAGTTTTTCTATAATAGCCTGAGTTAGGGCCTAGTTGGAATAGTGGTTTTGAGACCACAAATCTGGGTAGAAAAGCATATTTTATGATTTTTATTAAGTTTATGACATGATTGCATGATAGTGATAAAATTTCATGAAGAAATTTTTTATGAAAAGTGATTAATTTGTCCTTTAGGACTAAATTGCAAAAATGGCAAAACATGAGTTTCTAGAAGGCTTAAGTATGAAATAGCATGAGAAAATTTAGTGGAGGTCCTTATTTAGCAAATAGACCAATTTTTAGTATGATGGAAAAAAATACCCATGGAAGGGAAAAATATCAAAGAAAGACCATAAGGGTATTTTGATCATTGGTAAAGTTAAGTAATAAAAAGGGGAAAAGAAAGCAAAAATTTTGTCCATCTTCTCCAAGGGGTGTCAAAAATTTGAAAATCCATAGCTAGGGTTTATTTCAACTTTTCAAACTTCAAGTAAGTGCAATTTAGTCCCATTTTTAATTTTCTTCGTATTTTTGAAATCCTTGCAACATGAGCAAGCTATTTCTACCACTAATTTGATCTAGGGTTCACATTCAAAATTTTACCCATGCATGACATGCAAGTAAATTGATGCCTAGTGGTAGAAAATGAAAGTTTAAAGTGTAGTAAACATCTTTCTCTAAGTGATTTTCATAAGAAATTCTAATAAGGACTAAATTGTAAAAGTGATAAAATGGATAGTAAATGTACAAATTAATGAGAAATGTGGGCTGCTATGAAAGCATAAAAGGTTCGGTTAGGCTTGGGTAGTCAAGAAATTAAGTGCATTTCATTTTACGAGCTTAGGGACCATTTTGCAAATATACAAAAGTTTAGGGAAAAATTATAATTTTTTCCAAAGTATGAATTTTGGATTAATTAGCCAATGTGAGTACTAAATAAGTTAAAATTTTTATTTTAGATTAAGAAACATGAAGCCCGGACCGACACTGAGGGATAAGTAAAGTACCCGAATTAAACCGAACACTCACTCACATTTTGGAATCGAGGTAAGTTGTTTGTGATAATTTAGCCTTGTGTGATTTATGAAAATTTATTGTAATAATTTTCTAAGAAATTATGAAATTCCATGAAGTCATTAACATGACATTGTATGAAATTATGTATAGTTCATGAGATTGATTATTATGATTTTACCAAGACAAGATGAAGCTATAGTTGAGTAATTTCGATTATGTGTTAAAGAATTTGATGGATACCATGGTCATGAGTTATGTAGGTCTCGTGTAAGACCATATTTGGGATATGGCATCGGCACCGAGCTGAGATCCCCGGTAACATGGCATTGACATCGACATGTGGTCCGGTATAAGACCATGTCTGGGACATGGCTTCGGCATCGAGATGAAATATAGATCCCCTATAAAACCATGTATGGGACATGGCATGGGCATCTAAGAGAGATCCCGTATAAAACTATGTCCAGGACATGGCGTCAGCATTATCTTACGATCTCGTATAAGACCATGTCTGGGACATGGCATCAACATCGATATGAGATCCTGTGTAAGACCATATCTGGGATATGGCTTCGGCATCGACTTGAGATCCCATGTAAGACCATATCTGGGATATGGCTTTGGCATCTTACCATGAGATTGACATTAGGGGTATCCATCGATGTTTTAAGTATACTAATAGGGAAAGTGATCAAGTTGATCCGTTAACAAGAAAACTAAAGTTTTATGATGAGTGTTACAGGTGCACATGAGTAAGTTATGAGAAAAATGTAAATGTAAGCTATGAGAATGAGTAAGCCATGAGAACGAGTAAGTTATGAGAGTGAGTAAGTCATGAGATTGAGTAAGCTTTGGAAAGGAGTAAGAAAGCATATGATATTTAATTTGGATGATGTTTCATGATTTATGTTGCTATTTTATTTCATGCAACTTACTAAGCTTTTATGCTTACTCCTTTTTCCTTTCCTTTTTTTTCATGTAGATTTGTCGAACTAGCTCGAGGATCATTAAAATTAAAGCTCGAAGTCACACTATCAAGCCATCTATTTTGGTATAATATAGCTTAGTTATTTTGAGTATGGCATGTATAGGAAGTTTGATCATTTTTGTTGTATGTTATTTTGATATCATTCTAGCCTTATTGTAGTAGCCATTAGAAATGGCTAATATTACTTAAGTTAAATATAAACAAGTTAATACAGTTATGCATGAGCAAGTGTTTTCTTTTACAAGTAGGGTTATGATGGATGAGAATGAATGAATGGTGGCATGTAAATGCCTTGTTTTCAAGTATTTAGAATTATATTTATGTCTTGATGTATGTTGTTGAAATTGGTTTTGTGATTAGTTGAGTTTCAGGGTGGCAAAGGGTTTGGAAAATAGCCTATAGTTGGGCACATGGGTGTGTGCCTAAGCCGTGTGTGACACACGGTTGGCCTCCATAGGCATGTTAGTAGATCGTGTGTCCCCTGTATCTTAAGTAGTTAAGTAAGAATTACATACGGGCTGAGCACACGGGCGTGTGCGTTGGCCCTATGAACCCCTGAAGTTTATAGTGTTTAAGTCAGAATGCTCCACGGGTTATAGACACGGACATGTCTAGGCCGTGTGAGGTACACGGGCCACAGACACGAGCGTGTGCCCAAACCATGTCTAAACTTGTAGGTTTGAAATAAGAAATAAATTCAGCGCGGGCTAGGGACATGGGCCTGTGTGACCACACGGCCAGCCCACAAGGGTGCGTCCTACCTCATACGGACTTGTGGCCCTGTTTCAAGTAAAATTTTTCAAAGAGTTCTAAAGTTCTCGGATTTGTTCCAAACCACTTCCGGTGCATGTTTTAGGCCTTATAGGCTCGTAAATAAAGTTATTTAGAGTTCATTTGAAAAAGTTTTAAATTAGAATGAAAAGTAAGGCTCGACTTTGGCGTATTCAAGCATGTTCAAATACAGTAACACCTTGTACCCTGTCCCGGCGTTAGACTCGGGTAAGGGGTGTAACATTTTTTGTTAAAATTATGCATTTGGTTACGTTGTATTTAAGTAGTGGCTCGATTGGAATTGAGAAACTGAGTTTGATTGTGGTTGTTTTATTATCGATTTTAGGTACTGTTCATTCAGAGGGTGCTATTGTTTAGGAATCAAACCAGGTATGTAACGAAAACGCGACAAAATGAAGTTCGGCCAAAGCGGAAAAAATGGCATGTCGACACCATATGGGGGTGTAGTAGGCTATGTGTGGCATACAGTCGTATGACGAGAGTATGTGTGGCCGTGTGGGTCAGAAGACCTAGGCCGATTTGGACGTGTGGTCCACACGGGCATGTAGGCCATAGGCTAGGCCGTGTGGGCCACACAAGCATGTGGGCCCAAAATTCAATATTTTTCCTAAGGCCACACACGTCGTTTCGATTAACCGTGGGCCCTCTGTAAGGTCGGTAAGGGCAAAACAAACCCTAATGTATGAGATCTACTATTTTGATAGACTGATTTGAGTATTAAGAAAACCGATACGTATGAGTTGACTATTTTGTACAAATATGTATAATATTTGTATATAAGCATGCGGGACATGTTAATTCTGTAATATCTGTTTATTTGATATCTGTATCTGTATATGGGGTGGGATCTGTATACGTCGAGGAAGTGTTTTGTGAGGCGACATTTCACTAATATACTAGCAGCTTGGCTGCAAACTATTTTGATAATTGTTATATAAACACTATGTGGTGTGTAGGGACGGGTGGGTGTTTTATACCCCACATGGTATGTTGGGATGATTAGAGTTGGTGTGTAGATGATGGGGGTAGGACTTTGTATATTTGCACGACTATGATATAATCTGATTCTGTTAAGGACTATGTCCATATCTGTTCTGTTATGTGAGAAATCTGAATTCTTTCATATGTTCTCCATTGAGTTACACACTGAGTTTTGAAAACTCACATCTATTTATCTGATCTATACAGGTAATCCTCAAGCATAGGCAAGTCGTTGAGACGGAGGCTCAAGGGTGACCACTAGTATGGAAACTGTTCTAGTTAATAATTTAATTAATTTTCTGGATTTTCTTTGAGAGTTCTATAATTTTGGGACTCTCTAGACTGTTTTGTTTATAATTTTTGATTTGGATGCCTTTTTTTTTTTTCATACCTTACGACATTTTACAAAACCACAATTTCATGCAACAAATGTTTTTAAAAATACAAGTTTGGGTTTCAAATACAATGACTTTCAAATTTTTTGCTGCAAAATTACGTTTTACTTAAAAAGACAAACAAATGACGATTTTACAAAAGAGTATAAAAATATGTTTTCCCAAAATGTGGACTCTTTTAGTAACAATTAAGATGAGAAACTTTAACATGATAGGATGGATTTCGAAACCCTTCTTAAAAACTTGCTGTATAACATAAACATTGGGAATTTATCTCTGGAATTTGCTAGATAATAGAAAAATCACTTTGAATAAAGAAAACTCATCTTCATTTCTGATAGCAACTGAAAAATAAGAAGACAAAAAAACATATTTTCTTGAAAGACACTTCAAATGAAACAAATATGAAAAACATAGCTGTATTATTTTGTAATGTTGAAGAAGTGAAAACTACGTTACAAATATGACCCAAAGAGTTTCAAACTTTTCTAGGTCGTCTCCTCCCTTAGTCCTGTCAAGTCCTTAATTGCAAAACAAATGCATGGGGTCGTTGGCAAACCAACCGCCAAGTTTAATTGTGATTTTTTATATATAAATTTGTTATATATTTCTTGATCTAATATTATCTTTTTATGTTTTTCTTGAACTAAAACAGAGCTAAAAGGACTGTTTGGAATTTTCTTATTCACACTCAAACTCTTGGAATCATTACTTCATTTTGAAGTGGTAAGTGGGTATATTTTCCATTTACTTGGGTCTCAACAAAAGAATATTTGACAATATCTTTGATTAAATTGAAATCCATGATTTTTTAAAATAGCCAAATCCATGATTTTTGAAAACTGACGGTCACAATTTAATGATGCTTGATCTAATTAACTCTTTTCTAACGAGGTTATATCAATCAAGTTTTTTTTGTTACTAAAATTATTAATTTGATAGTAAAAAAATCTATCAAATCCCTCTCAATTTTGAATTTGAGTAAATTAGTTTCCCTAAAAAAAGAGGAACAATTTAATGTTAGTAAATAAATCCTTGTCAATTTAGAAAATTAGTAACTAAAGACAATTAATCACACGGTTAATGTCTTTCGCCAATTATGCATAGTTTTGATTGGTATAATAACAAATTTAGCCATTGGTATTTACATATTTTGTTAATTTGGTCTTACTTGTAAAAAACAACAAATTTAGTCTCAACATTTACACATTTACAAAAATATTGCAGCTTAAATTTGTTAAATCATGATCATATTGATAGAATGCTTTTGTTGCTCACTTACGAAATTGATTCTATTTTTTAGAGGGACTAACTTACTCAATATGAAAATTGAGAGAGACTAGAGAGGTCGTTTTACCTAGTTTAATCATTAAATTGCATGTTACATCTAATGTAACATAATAATTTAAAATGAAAATTTTTAAAAATGAATATTGTAAAAATAAATGTTTTAAAAGCCCTAGTTTTAAGGTTTTGAAAGTTTTTACAAAAGTTTTATAGTTCACTTTTTTTTTTAATTTCAATTCTACTTAATTTTTGTTTTTAATTTTAAAAGTTACGTAACATGATTCTATTTCTTTAATTTTTCATTTTAAATTTAGCTACATAAGATTTGACGTGTCATTTAACGATTGTAATAACAAAAGGACTCGATTGATATAGCATCAATAATATAGAGATGCACTTAGAATAATTTGAAGTTTGGGGACCAATCTAAATTGGTAGTCATAATTTAGAGATGGCTGATGTTGTAAGGCACAATTAAGGCCCGGGCCCATACAAAAACTAAAACCCAAAATAAAATAAGATAAATACAAAGTCCAGTGTATTAAAATAGTCCATTTATACAATGGCCCAAATACAAACCCAAAGTTCTAATAACCCAAATTACATTTTAACCCATTTTACAATCCAAATCATAAATTACCCACTAAAAGCCTAAACCAACTAAACCCCCAATCAACCCAACTAAACCTACAGGGCCTAAAAGGTCCAAAAACATAGGCAAAATCAGAAACCCTAGGGTTTCTAAAATCTTGGGCGCCATAGCCTCCCCATGAACAGCAAACATCAGCAAAACAACACGGCAACAACGAATTCAAACAAGAGAAATTATATTTTTTCTTTCTTTTTCTTAATTTTCTCTTGGCTATAAAAGCCACTCAATGTTTGTAATAATCTCTTCTTAGAGACATGAAAAGTTAATAGAAATAGAAAAAATCGACAAAAAAAAAGGTTGCATTTTGATTCACTTATTTTATTTTATTTTATTTTTCTCCTAGTTTTAAGAAACGCAAATACAAATAGAGGGGGTGAAATCACCTAACTGGCGGCTGAGGTTGGCTGTTTTCGATGATAAACGACATCTTGAGGGCCCTTTTGAATGATTTTGGGTTGAAAATGGGGTTGGGAAGGCCGAATCGACTGAAGGGCCTCTTTGCAAGCTCCGACCGCTGTGCACGGTGGTCGATGGCGGCAGATCCCATAGCGGTGTCGCGATGGTCGATCCCAGAGCCCAGGCTGGATTTCAGGCATTTGAGAGAAAAAGAAAGAAGGGTTGAAGCTTTTTTAAAAAAATGAGGTTCAAAATGAGTTTTTTTCTTATTTTTTACTTTTATAAGCGCACGAAATGGTGCCGTTTTGTTGTCAGTGCGCATAGGCCAAAATGTTACCGTTTTATATTAATCCAAAAGTCGACCCGACCATATTCTGGGATCCCTGCGTTTTCACTTGAAAGGGGCAATTTGTGCTCGTGGCCCCTATTTCTCTGTTGCCCTATTCGATTAAGTCCTATTGCATTTAATTTATTTTCAAATTTGGCCCTGAAATTTTTTTCGATGTTTCATTTTGGCTCGTGTTAAAACGCAGCGTTTATGGGAGCAGAGATTAATTTTCCATTAAGTCCCTTATTATTTGCGGCGTTTTACTTGGCCCCTCAATTCCCTTTTTATTTTTATTTTTTGGATTCAGCCCTACAATCTTATTCCAATTTCAAATCGATCCTAGGCCTATCTAACTTCATTTTCTTTTTTTTTTCCCCTTAAATTTCTTTTATTATTTTGTTATTTAATTATTTATTTGTTTAGTTTTTTTTTTTTTTACAAGCAATCAAATGTCTTATGTTTTGTTTTCATTCCCTTTTTTAATAATTTTCGTTCATTCCTTTTTTATTTTATTTTACTCTTATTGTTAAATATATTTCAAAATTTAAATTTATTTTTGTTTTTATTATTATTGTTGTTGTTGTGATGATTGTTGCTTGTAATATTACTATTATGTTTATTGTTCTTTATATTATCATTGGCCTCGTTATTGTTAGTGTTTATGCATGCTGATATTATGATTCGTTTTTATTCGCGTTATATATATGTTGTCTTTTATTACACGTATTGGGTTATTGCGCTTCGAATGAATGTTGCATCATCATTTTGGCCACATATGACCCCTTTTTACGCATTAAACGATTTCTTTTAAAAAGAGTATATCTTTTTAAGTATGTTTCATCAACTTGCACTTAAATTCATAAAAAGGGAAATTTTCTAAAGAATGAGGTAATATTTTGTATTTTGGGAATTCAAGAAATCATACCCTAACTTATGGGTTTCGATTTTCTCGCTAAACCCAAAATAGCCAAATAACCGTTCAATTTTTTAAATGTGTGAATTTTAAACAAAAGTCGAGACAATATTTAGTATTTAGAAACTCGAGAAAGTTATGCCTTAACTTATGGGGCTTTAGTTTTCTCATTGGATCTAAATAATCGAATATTCTTTCGAAAATCCAAATACTTCTTTAAAATAAATCATCTAAAGGCAAGCTTATTTTTGAACTTTCAAATGTCGTGTCCTAACTTACGGGATGTGACATCTTGTGCTTCAAGACGAGAAGGCCTTTAACACTCTTTTACCTTCATCCAAGCACATTTTTTTTTCAAAAAAGGGGATCGTATTTTAAGGTCTTTTGAAATTTTTGATTTTCGACATTAAGACATTAATCAATCAATTAAGTACCAATTTTGAGCGTTACGAGGGTGCTAATCTTTCCTCGTACGTAACCGACTCCCGAATCCATTTTCTCAAATTTCATAGGCCAAAATCGAAGTTTTAGTAAATCAAAATGTTTTTATTTAAATGATCAAATTTTACATGGTGACCCGGTCACACCTCATAAAAAGGATCAGTGGCGACTCCGTCTTTCGTTAAAGGTCGACCCTATTTTTTTCAAAAAAATGGTTTCGACAGCTTGGCGACTCCACTGGGGATACCATAAGAGAGTTGAGCCATAAATTGGTAATTTTTGTCTCTTTGTCAAAAAATTGAAAATTTGTTTTAAATTTACGATCGCTCCATTGCATTTTATTCATCATTTCTGTGGTTTTCATCATAATGTGTTTACTTTGTTGGTTTTTTTATATGCCTCTTAGTGTACTTTAGCATCATATTGCATGACCGTTTGGTTACACCCTTTTAAGTGAGAGTGAGAAACTATGCCTTCGTGAGGTTTTCACCTCCGCATGAGATAGTGGATCGTTTTCAGGATACATTCGTACCTATATCTTCGTGAGATTTTGATCTCCGTATGGCCTATAGGGAAATGTGTTCCCTTAAACTGAACTCAGTCCATATGAGCCTATAATGGGTGAAGATCGGGGAATCTACCGGTTCAGGTACCTTTACTTTAAAACCAAACCGTATGTAGTGAGCCCTAAGAGCCTACCTTAGGAAGAAGCATGCCAAACCTTAGTGGTTACCTGAGTAGGTACTTGATTATCGCTTTTTGCTTTGAGTTCTATCATTGTATAATATTGACTTGCTTTGTTTTTCTTTATTTGTGATTGCATGGCATTTTCACTATATAAAAAGTTGTTGATTCACATTCGATTACTAAATAGAGAGCTTATCATGGAAAAAGAGTTTCTAGATAAAGTGGAGGATAATGCGGCCGTCCGAATATAGTCCAAGAAAATATAGCTAGAAAAGGGAGATAGTCTGACCGAGGGATACATATCAGGGTTGTGGGATTTCACTCGCATCAACGTGACCTAGAATGATCTTCAAGAGTTGAAAGAGATATGGAACCCTTGGAACGATGAGATCAAGCAGTTATTTTACTATCACTACGGCGACTTACCCTATCTACTTGAGATGAAAGTGGACAAGCATTTATTTCAAGCTCTTGCCCAATTTTGGAATCCCGTCTATAGCTCCTTCACCTTTGGGAAAGTTAACTTTGTACCTACTGCGGAAGAATATATGGCCTTACTTCGTTGCCTGAAGGTCCAAGTCGACAAAGCCTATTCAAGAGTTGTTAATGTCCCGACCTTTTTGAAGAAATTGATGAATATTACGGGGATGAATGAGTAATGGGTTGCAGCCCAAATTAAGTAAAAGGGAGACAATAAGTGTATTTCTTGGAGGAACTTGAAAGATCTGATCCTAGCATATCTGGATATGAAGAAGCACGTTGACGTTTTCACTTTGAGTATTTATGGTTTGGTCATCTTTCCTAAGGCTTTGGGACATGTTGATAGGGCAGTTTTGGATTTGTTTGACAGGCTTGACAAAAGGGTCACACCCATCTCGGTAATCTTAGCAGAAACTTTCAGATCCTTGAACGCATGTTAGAGAGTGGGCGAGGGCAGATTTATTGGATGTGTGCAGCTCTTATTAGCTTGGTTCTATAGCCACTTTTGGAAAGTAGAAAAAGTATCCTATCGAGTTTTCTCCAAGAACTATTCTCCACTAAAGGAAACAGTGGCTACACTGAGGCAAGACGACATTTCAGAAGAGAAATGGATGGCGATTCTTCAGAACCTACAAGTTGAAGATGTTGAATGGAGGGCTCCATAGATGATCCTCGATGAGATCTTATATTGTTGTGGTAACTTTGACTGGGTTCCTCTACTCGGGATATGGGGAGTCATTGGATATGCTCCACTTCTTGTGTTAAGGCAATATCAATCAAGGTAGTTCATACCGGTGACACAAGGTTTAGCTTAGTGTGAGTTTTCATACAAGGGTGACAATTACAAGAAAAAGGTTCGTGAGATATCAAATGCTTAGAACTAGACCTGTAAAATGAAAGGATTAGCTCCAGGTCTGATGACAACCCTCGAATATGATTGGTGGTGAGGCAAAAGGGTCAATGACAACATCCCTATGCTGAGTCAAGAAAATGCCCTACCACTAGAAGAGCATCTACGAGTAGACCCATTTGAATTAGAAATTATAAAGCAAGACTTTGAAAAAAGGAGTCGGGAATTGGGAAAAAAGATAGAGCAGTTAGAAGAAGAAAAAATGTGGCTAGGATTAGATGTTGACATTCACAAGCTAGAAGCCAAGAAATTGAAGAAGGGAAAGAACAAGGCCGAAGAAGATTTAGATAGCCTGAAAATGGATTACAAGAAGCTTCGTGTGTCAATAAGAACTACTGTTTTGGGCAAGACATCAGAGAAATGGCGTCAATAAATTAAAGAAGAAAAAATAAAGCCGACAGTGGGAGAGGAAATTTCAAGACGCCTAGATACGGGAAGACACCCTAAAAAGAGTTTGTTAAAAAGCCAAAATGAAAAGGAAAAGTTAAGGGCTCGAGTGGCAGATTTACAGAAATCGCTACATCAGCATCATAGTTGTAACTCCGTAATCGAGTTAAAAGCCAGCCTAAGCAAGATTGAGAAGTTGAAAAAGAAGACAGAAGACCTCGAGACCGCACTACAAAATAGTGAAATTCGAGTCGAACTCCTTAAGGCAAACAACGAACATTAGAAAGAACAACTCCACCATTCTTAATGCCAGGTTAGGGATCAGGATCATATCATGGGTGAAGCTATAGCTCAAGTTCGAGAGGTAGCCAATCATCTGCAAACCCTGGCAGTTTAGGCTGAAGTGTTAAGTTTAAAGTATGAGTCAGAATTAGATTATGGTTGAGACTTAGCTTGGCTTCTTAGGAAAGTTAAGGCCTTGGGTATTAGGGCAAAGTCCTATACGTAATTATCTGCCTTATGTAAAGAAATTCGTTTTCTAGTAAAGTTTATTAAATTGAATTAGAATCAACACTTCTTTTGACATTCATTTCATTCATATGTATTACATGACATCATATGTATTAAATTTCATGAAAAGACCCTGATTAATTAAAAATATGAAAGTTACCCTAAAAACCAACAAAAATCCACCAATTAAACATCGTTACAACACCCGTCACAAAACCAAAGCCATTGATCAAAAGCTAGAAAAACTAGAACAAATGCAAAGAGAAATACAAGATCAATTGCAAGCATAGACGCAAAAGCAACTGGCTAAGATTCAACAATGAATCAATTGGCACAATTGTTGTCTGGAGGGCCTGATAAAGGAAAAATCCCTATGGTTAATGCTGGGGATAATCATGAGGAGCTTACCTATTCCCCAGGTTTTGCACTGACAAACGCCCAAGCACAACTAGATGTTTGTCCACAAAGGGTACCTATCACTATCAGACCCCAATATTAGGCCAATGCCTCGGCACCTATGAACTTTTCAACGGGCTCAGGCTCTAATCAAAGGGATAATCCAACTAATCCCACTGTCCCTGATCTCGATGATATGGCATAAATGGATAGGGCAAGAGTAGATCTGCCAAAACAACTTGAGGACCGGTGCAAGTGGCTAGATGATAAATTTAAAGCAATGGAGACCACTGGTTACTGTTGCAGTATCGACGCTAAGTATTTAAGCTTGGTCCCAGATCTGGTGCTCCCACCAAAGTTATAACTTCAGATTTTGAAAAGTACAATAGGACTAACTGCCCCGAAGCTCACATCATGATGTTCTGTCGATGGATGACAAGATATGTTAATAATGACCAGTTATTAATCCATTATTTCTAGGACAGTTTGATTGGGTTTGCAGCCAAATTGTACAATCAGTTAAGCCATGCCCAAATTGGTTCATGGAAAGACTTGGCTCAAGCTTTCATAAAACAATACAGGCACATGACAGACATAACACCCGACAGAATTACACTCCAAAACATGGAGGACAAGTCAAGTGAGAGCTTCTGACAGTATGCCCAATGATGGAGGGAGGTAGCAATGTAAGTCCAACCACCTCTCCTAGAGAAGGAAACAACCGTGCTCTTCATCAGTACTTTGAAAGCTCCATTCATCAACCACATGTTGGAAAGTGCTACTAAAAGCTTTCCTATTACAGAAATGTCTGGAGAGATGATAGAAAATGCGATAAGATGTGAGAAGATTGAAGCGGGGGAGTATGCTAAGAGACCAGCCCTAAGAAAAAAAGAAAATGAGGTGAATAATACAAGCATGTATAATAAGGGATATTCAAAACTGATTTCTATAAGCCAACCCAAGACAATCACCAACAGCCATCAAGGCCCTCCAAAGCAAGGATCCAATCTAAGGCCAAACACAGAAAGACTTCAGTTCACGCCAATCCCAATGACATATAGAGAGCTATATCAGAATGTATTTAATGTGCATGTGGTAGCCTCACACTATTTGAAACCGATACAACCTCCTTTTCTGAAGTGGTACGATACGAACGTTTAATGCGATTACCATGCAGGAATAGTAGGACACTCAATTGAGAACTGCACCACATTTAAAAAATTAATTGAAAAGTTCATTGAGATAAGTATTGTGAAATTTGACGAACAATCAGGACCTAACATAGTAGGGAATCCATTACCTAATCATTTTAATAAAGAGGTAAATGCGATAACCGAGAGTGGGGGCAAGAGAATCAAAGCTAACGTGTCAGGACTAAAACCCCACTGAGATGGGTTTGGAAACAAATGATGGTTGGAAGTTTAATCATACAAGATTCAAAGAAAAGGCCCCGAGGAGTAAGAAAATACTGTGAGTTTCATACCGATAAAGGTCATGACATCCAAGAATGCACTAAGTTCAAAACCATAGTGCAAAACATGATAGACAATAAGAGACCTCTCCTAAAGAAAGAAATCATATATCCATTCAGCTATAGCAAAATATGATGCACTTTTTGAGTATCAAATTCAATCTTAGGTGTTGAGGTGCCTAAATTAGTCTTCTCTTCTTTGGGTTTTGGTCAAAGTGTTTATTTTGGGGTTTTTCTCTCAATTCCTTTATTGCCGAATGCACACTTATGCTCTCTTTTTGTACTTTTGTTTTCTCTTCCTATCGGTATTGCCGTAATTGTAACCATAGGTGACTTCTCACGCACTTCTTTCCCTTTTCTCTCTTTTTCTCCAACCTCTTCTCTTTTCTTCTAATCTAGTATCAAAAGTTGAATATTTTGGATAACCCTTCTCTAGTCAATTTTCATCTCACCCTTTTGTTCTCTTGAATCATCCCTCTTTCTTTTATATCCAGTCATTCTTTGCTCTTGACCAATTATTTTTCATTCCCACATATTTCTCTCTACCTCACCTTGCTGAATACTCCTCTCTTGTAGACTCATCTCTTCTTCTCAAGTTTCGTTTTCTCATTTATTGGTTTGGCCAATTGTCCTTTTGCCTTTAGAGCCGAATTTAGTTTTGAATCAATCGATCATCGATCCCTAACTCTCTTTCTCTAGCTGACTCATATATTCTTTACTTGGTCGTTTAGTCCTTTATCATTTTGCACGATTACTAGGCTTGGGATGTGGTGATATTGGTAAGTTTCTTAAGTACAAGTATTGGATTCGCTATTTGAAGGAGGCATGTAGCCTTAAACTTTCGATTGTTTTCATCTTATCTGTGGTCTTGTAACACCGTGTTTTGATCAAAATATAGCTAGGGACTCGATTTTGTTAGAAGGGATTTTGGGCCGAACCCCCTATCTCTTTCAAATGGCCACTCTTTCTTTTAGTAAGGATTCGATTTTTATGATTTGGGTTGTGGTGTTATAGATATTCATGAATCAGTTTTTGTTTGCTTATAAAGGTTAAAGCTTCGAGGAGAACATTACTGTTAAAGCAAGAGAAGGTCTTGCGATTCATCTTTGGTAAGTGACGATAGTGGGCTAGGGTATTGTTCATGCCATAGGTTGGATTAACCATGGAATTCTGACTGACGTTGGAATTGTTGTTATCTTAGGTGCTCAGTTTTTGGAAGCAACTAGTATCTACCTCATTACAAGTGTGTTAACAACACTATTAAACTACGAAGGCAAAATACCAGAGAGTCAAATGCTGAAAAGCCGCGAATCGAGCGTTTGGCCACATGGGCGTGCGAACACACATGTGATCGACTGAGGCCACAGATTGTGGCCCTACATTGAAAAACAGTCATCACAAGAAGTTTTGTAAAATGGGCTGGAATGGGCCGAATGGGCTGTGGGCCGCTAGATAGGCCTTAGCCCATATATGAATTTCTAAACTGTTTGGCTGTTTGTGTCATTAGACGATCATCGGCCTACTGATGGACCTCTATATACTTAGGCCCACACTGATAAACGACTAAAATGCCCTAAGGGGCAAAATGACCAGAATACCCCTCGTGGATAAAATGTTGTTTTGACCGTGTATGTTGATTGCATGATTATATATGTTGTGAGATAATATATATGTTGATACTCTGCATTAGAATAAAACATGACATTGATTATGTTGCATTGTATGGAATTAGGGTATATGCTTATGGAGGAAGTGTTCTGTATTGGCAGCTTTGCTACATTATTCCGATGGCTTCTAGCCTAATATTCTGTCAACTTTATCTTGGGTTTGTAATAAGGTTGTTATTTAAACTTTAAACTAAAATGTTGGGTTTACTTAATTCATTCAAAATCTGTTAGCTTTAGAGCGCGGTTTTAACCAAAGATATTCGTTTTTTTAGAAAAAACCATGGTTTAATAACAAACAAGGATTTAAGCGAAGCTTCCGCAAATAACAAGTTTTCAAAGTAAACTACTTTTATAACCGGAATAACTGAGATTGATGAATTAATGTTTTCATCTAAACTAAAAAGGTTTTGTATTAATCAAAAAATAATAAGTCCACAATTTCAAAACACTTCAATGTGACACTACCAGATACGGACATAACGTCTGTGCCGGGTTTGGGGTGTTACATTTAGTGGTATCAGAGCCAGGTTGAAAAATTCAACTGTGGAATTAAAGTTTGAAAATTTTGAATTTTTATAAAATGTTTTCGAAGAATTTGGGGAACTTTGAAAATACTGCTTCTAGAAGTGTGGGTCATCGAGTTTTCAGCGTCGAATCTATAAGTACTTTCAAATATTGTTATCTGTATAATTACTGAAATACTGAGACTTTTATAGACATGAGACTATGTTATGATACTTTAGATAGAATAGATTGAAACCTTAGAAAACTGAAAACTATAGTATGACTTTGATCTGCGAAAATAAACCCTTAAATTTCTGTTACCATAAGACATTGTTAATAATTAATAAAACTGTAATCTAATTCATAAAACTTTTAAATCAGATAATACGTGAATCGACATGAGCACCAGAGAAGGCAGAGGTCGTGGTAAAGGCCGTGCAAGTGCTAGTGCTGGATCATGGACAGCGGGCCACATGCTTAATGATAGGAAAGAGAAGTACCGACTTCACTTGTAATGGAGACGGGATCATTCGATCGAGTAGCTAGGGATGACGCACTATCACGGGCTATGCTTCGGATATTGAAAAAGGTCACTGGGCCCAATAATGGAGCTGTGGGCCGTAGGTCAATTACTGAACGACTCCGGTCAAATGGCGAAGAGGTTTTCAGGGGCATTACTGGGGTAGCCCCTAATGTGGCCAAATATTGGCTGGAGGCCATAGAGTGGATTATGGATGATCTTGACTGCAACCCAAAACAGAAACTGAAGGGTGCAGTGTCACTGCTACGAGATGAAGCTTACCAATGGTGGCTTACTGTGAAAGAGGGAGCTCGGCTTGACTCATTGACATGGGAATTTTTCAAGTCTGGGTTTCAGGGGAAGTATGTGGACACCAGCTACGTCGACACTCGTAGAAAAGAATTTCTGAATTTAGTGCAAGGAGATAAGTCAATATCTGAGTACGAGGTAGAATTTCTACGACTTAGCCAGTATGCCCGTGGAATAGTAGCTACTGAGTATGAACGATTTGTTTAATTTGAAGACGGTATCAAGGATAGCCTCCGAGTGCTGATAGCTCTACAGAGGGAGCGAAACTTCACAGTACTGATGGATAAGGCCAAAATTACTGAGGAAGTTAAACGGACGGAACGTCAGAATCGAGATAAGGAAAAAGGGAAAAATAAGAGAGGTGTGGGGCACCCCAATGCTGCTCAGAGGTCAGTGAAAACGATCAGGTATGATGGGCCAGTTAAAATTGGGTCCCCTGCTGCTACTACTGGACCGCGAGCGTGTGCTGATTGCAAGAAAAGCCACTATGGCGATTTTTGAAAGAGGACTAGAGCATGTCTTAGATGTGGCTTGATGGGACACCATATCAGGACTGTCCACGTAGCAGATGCAAACAACTGGTATGGGTAATATGCAACCACCGAGGGGGTGGTCAACAGCCGCCTAGAGGTCGTGGGTAGGCCAGAGGCAGAAATGGCATTGGTCGTGGTCGTAGAGCACTTGATAGAGGTATTGGTAATACAGAGTCGAGGCAACAAGTGTTAGTGTATGCTGCACGTCATCGAGAAAAAGGGGATGCCCCAAATGTGATAACTAGTACGTTCCTAATTTATGGCTTGCCTTATACTCATTAATTGATGAGGGGTCTACACACTCATATATTGCATGTATTGTATCCAAGACTTTGGGTGTGATGTGTGAAACAACTGCTAGTGAGTTTACTGTATTGAGTCCATTAGGACAGTCAGTTAGGGTAAACAAGCTGTTTAAAGAAATGCCTTTAGAGGTTCAGAGAGAAACTTTTCTAGCAGACTTAATGGGACTTCCTTTCAAAGAGTTCGACTTAATCTTAGGAATGGATTGGTTGGTGAGGCATCAAGCGACTCTAGATTGTGCTGCTAAGCGGGTGGTATTAAAGACTTCAGAGGGTAGTGAGATAGTGGTTATTGGGAAGCGTCATGACTATTTGTCTAACGTGATTTCTGCTTTGAGAGTTGAGAAACGGGTGCGTAAAGGGTGTGAGGCATATCTAGCTTATGTTAGTAATTCAGACTCTAAGGGTCCCTCTGTCAAGGATTTAAGAGCGATTAAAGATTTTTCTGATGTATTCCCTGATGAATTATTGAGATTACCGCCAAACCGTGAAGTTGAATTCGGGATTGAGTTGTTATATGGTACGGCTCTGGTGTCTATTTCCCGTATAGAATAGCATTGAAGGAGCTTGTTGAGCTCAAAGCTCAAATTCAAGAACTGTTGGATCGAGAATCATACGACCTAGTGTTTCTCCGTGAGGAGCACCGGTCTTATTTGTAAAGAAGAAATATGAGACTATACGCATGTGTATTGATTACTGGCAATTGAACAAATTGACCATAAAAAATAAGTACCCCTTACTGAGGATCGATGATCTTGTAACACCCCAAACCCAGCCTGGACGTTATGGCCAGATCTGGTATGTCACATGAACCTATAATTAAGTTTACGCCCTTATTGCTTGTTGTGACTTAAGTGAGATTTTCATCAAAACAGTAAGCTCGTGAAAAGTTAGTTTGTTAATCCTTTAAGTTACCCATATTTCAAACTTATTGAGTTTTGAAAACATTCTTAAGATTTTGAAAACCCACGCAGCCTATAACTAGCAGTTTCGATAAAATACGAATTAAACCATTATCGAAAATAAAACCATTAAAGGAATTTAAATAGCGGCCTTATTACAATTAAAACCCAAAATAGGATAATGAAATACTTAAAATGAAACGAAAACTAAATTTGCAGATGCTGTGGCCACTCCGAATCTCTCACAACTCCAAGCCCACTATGGTTGAGGGTTACCTGCAGAGATGAAATTAAGGGGTGAGTTTGATAACTCAGTGTGTAACATAATCTCAACCATAGACCAAAACAGATCAAGTCTCAGAATCAGGGTTAATTGGGCCTTGGCCCATTACAGAAATCAGGTTAAGCCCATAGGCCCATTACAGATACAGATCAGATATAACATGCAAACAAAAACCCAACCCAGATCCATCCACAACACCTCTATACCAGCCTTACACCATGTGGGGAGACTACTCGACCCACCCAACCGCTACACACCACAGAAATTTGTAGCGAGGCTACCAGATATTGTGACTGAGTCACCAGATACAGATATTGTGGCGAGGCCACCAGAACAGATATATGTGGCGAGGCCACCAGATTGCAGCGAGGCTGGCAGAACGCTTCCTCCATCATAAAAGCCCATACCCCATGCAACAGATATAAACATACTATAACATGCATCATACAGCATTTCATGCATCAGACACATTCATATTAAGTGATAACTCATGCAGATACATAATATTATACATTTCGTATAGAATTGGCCCGAGGGGTATAATGGTCTTTTTACACCTAGGGTATTTTGGTAATTTTCCATATTTAAGGGTATTTTAGTCATTTTCCATATTTCAAAGATTTTATGCATGTTCCATTAATTATTAGTCCATAGATATCCACAGAAATCCATTTAAGCTCAATTTCCAGTTTTGCCCTTTTTAGCCTAAAACCCTTAATGGGCATTACTAAGTCCATTACCGTCTTAAGTCCGTTAAACCTTAATTCTTATGCTCAGATTACCATTTAACCGAGTTATTAGTATTATTCCACCAGAATACCTTTAACGATACTTTTACCATTTTGGGCTCGGAAGCCCATTGGGCCCACTTGGCCCATCGAAGCCTAACTTACCAAATCGTTCAGAATTGCACCTTCTGCAATTCTTCCACCACTGAGTTCATGGTTAACCCTAACGGAGTAAACGATTACTCTTAGATATTGCAAGAATGCATTTTCGGTCACTTTCAACCAGTTGTCGGTCACTTTTCAGTCATTACGGCCTTTACCATTTCAGTCTAAAATTGGGATTAGATACACACCTGTTACTTGTTGAAACAATTGACGAAATCCACGTACGAAAACCTATTGTTAATCACCTTAGTGTTAGTTTAATAATCAACAACCATTAAACCAAAATCTCATTACCATAATCGGCTAACATGGCCCAAAACATTGAAATCTTACCCCTTTTGTCAATTATAGACTAAATCTAAGTGCTCAACTGCGTTAGTCCTCAAAACTCCTCGTTTGATCACCTTTCCTTACTATCCAAAACACAAAAGAATCAAACCATAGCATTAGATCATTAAAAGCCATGTCGACAACTCCCCAAATGGTCCAGGGATTTCGGCTTCTCTTTAGTATACCAATAAACGAAGGTATTCAAGGTTTCGAACACTTACCAAAACTCCGCGCACGAACAACCCTGTTTACCCGCTCTTACTCGACGGAATCTATACTAAATCTATAGTAGCTTTAACTCTAACGACAATCAGAGTGGCTTGAAGAGTTCGGCTTTTGAATGTTTTAAAGGGAGGTGTTTTCGGCTTCCAAATATGCGGTATGATACCCTTGCCGTTTCAATCACCAGAATGGGAGAGATGACTTGACGATAAGGGAAGAGAGGTGATAGATAGGGGGTCGGCTTACCGTAACAATTAAGGAAAGAAGGAGAATTCGGTTTCGGCAAAACAAGAGTGTCTTAGCTTTTAATGCTGTCGACAGAAGCTTGAAGAAAATGAGAATGAGGAAGGTGGCTTCAGTCTTACAGGGAAATGGGATGGAATGGAATCGGTATGGGGTGTAAGAGCAAGGAAGAAGAATGAGAGAAGAAGAGAAACTAGGGAGTGATTTCGGCAACTAGAGAATTCGACAATAATGCTTAGGGTAAGAGTAGGTTGCGGCTATTAGGAGGAAAAGGGAGATTGAATAACAAAAAGGAAAAATAAAAGAAGACCCTAGTGCTATACACAATCGGCTCAAGAACCTCTAAAAGACCCTAAGTGAAATCGACACAAAACCCCCTATGCCGATTGTGCTATACCCAACATTGCTTACCGATTTTTGCCTCATAGAGAGTCCCTTTTTGTTGGCCACTTCCACCCAAAATTCAATTTCCTTAACCTACTCCTTGAATCACTCCTATGACCGATTCAAACCTCTCCCCAAGTAGAGTTTTACTCTGCTTCAAACTCTTACCTGTTCAAGCATAAAAAATAAAACGCCATCTTTGCACACTCTGGGGCTTGAACCTTGGACCTCCAAGCTCACTTAGGCGCCACCTTTATAGCTCCTAAGTGGCGTCATGCTGCCACTCCACCACTAGCCAGTTTATGCCTTATTTCACAGATATTTTCTTATAACACCTATCTTCAAGAGACCCCTATCTCTTAAGTCAAAAATACAAAATTTTGCCGAGCTTCTAACCAACACATGGGCCTTCCATAGGCCCATTAACACTCCCCAAACATGCATTACACACCCAAATACTAGAGTTTAAACATTTTATCAGATAAAGAACGATTTAAGAGAAACCCAAAAATTAGGGCGTTACAACTCTACCCTCCTTAAAGAAATTTTGTCCTCAAAATTTACCTTAATCCAACAAATGGGGATATTGCTGACGCATTGCCTCCTCTGGTTCCCAAGTAGCTTCCTCTCTGCCACGATTACGCCAAAGTACCTTTACCAATGGGACTGATTTTCTTCTTAAAACCTTTACGTCTCGATCTAGAATCTGCACATGCTCTTCCTCGAAAGTCAAATCAGGCTGTACTTCCACTTCTGCAACTGGTAGAATATGGGTAGGGTCAGAACGATATCGTCTTAGCATGGATACGTGAAACACATCATGGATTCTATTTAGCTCTGGAGGTAACTCCAACTGATAAGCCACTGGACCTACTCGCCTAAGAACCTGATAAGGCCCAATGAACCGTGGACTTAGCTTGCCTTTCTTACCAAATCTTAATATCTTCTTCCAAGGCGAAACCTTCAGAAAGACCATGTCACCCACTGAATACTCAATCTCCTTACGCTTCAAATCTGCGTAAGACTTCTGTCGATCAGATGCCTCTTTTAACCGATCCCTTATCACTTTAACCTTCTCTTCAGTCTCTGCTACCAACTCAGGTCCAAGAACTTGCCGCTCGCCCAACTCGGTCCAACAGCTAGGTGAACGACACTTACGCCAATACAGTGCCCCATAAGGTGCCATACGGATACTAGCCTGATAACTATTATTATACGCAAATTCTGCTAACGGTAGATAATCCTCCCAACTACCTTGAAAGTCGATAACACATCCCCTCAACATATCTTCCAGAATGTGAATAACTCTTTCTGACTGACCATCAGTCTGAGGATGGAAAGCCGTGCTAAAGTTCAGTCGCGTTCCCAACGCCTCATGCAACTTTTGCCAGAATCGAGATGTGAATCTAAGATCTCGATCAAAAATGATAGACACTAGCACCCTATGCAGTCGCACAATCTTTGCTACATACAATTTGGCTAATTTCTGAAGCGAATAATCGGTACGTACAGGGGTAAAATGAGCAGATTTAGTCAACCTATCCACAATCACCCAAATCGAGTCCTTCTTTGACGGCGTCAAGGGCAACCCACTTACAAAATCCATGGTCACCCTCTCCCACTTCCAAAGTGGTACCTTTACTGGTTGCAGAAGTCCAGAAGGTAACTGATGTTCAGCTTTCACTTGCTGACAAGTCAGACATTTCCCCACAAATTCCGTTACCTCTCGCTTTAGCCCAGGCCACCAGTATAGTTCCTTTAAGTCATGATACATCTTATTACCTCCAGGATGCATAGCACACAGCCTTCTATGAGCTTCATTCAGAATTGCTTGCCTCAAATTAGAATCTTTCGAAATACAGACTCTACCTCGGAAACATAAAACTCCCTCACTGTTAAGTCCAAACTCAGGTATTCCCATCCTTAATTTGCTGAAATCGAGAAACCAGAGATTCATCCCTTGACTGCTTTTCCTTAATCTCATCCACCCAGTTTGGCCTTACCTGCAGTTCTGCTAATAGACTACCGTCATCATACAGACTCAAACGAACAAACATCACTCTCAGATCAGATACAGCTCTACGACTTAGGGCATCAGCCACCACATTAGCTTTACCTGGATAATACTCGATCGCACAATCATAATCCTTAAGCAACTTTGTCCATCTCCGTTGCCTAAGATTCAGCTCCTTCTGAGTTAGCAAGTACTTAAGGCTCTTATGATCTGTGTATATAATACACCTTTCTGCAAACAGATAATGTCTCCAAATCTTAAGGGCAAAGATTACTGCTGCCAACTCCAGATCATGGGTAGGATAATTTACTTCGTGAGGTTTAAGCTGTCTCGATGCATAAGCAACCACTTTACCCTTTTGCATCAACACGCAGCCCAACCCAACATGCGACGCGTCACTGTAAACGGTAAAATCTTTTCCAGACTTTGGTTGAATCAGTACAGGTGCCTCGGTCAGAACCTTCTTTAGTTTCTCAAAAGCTTCCTGTTGCTGCTCGGTCCAAATAAATAGTACTCCTTTCCTTATGAGTTTTGTCAACGGTGCTGCCATCACAAAAAATGCTTCTACAAACCTTCTATAGTATCCAGCTAAACCCAGAAAACTTCGAATTTCCGCCACTGACTTCGGCGGTTTCCACTCCAGAATTGCTTTAATCTTTCGAAAGTCCACCTTTATCCCCTCAGCAGAAACAACATGCCCCAAGAAAGTTACCTCCCTCAACCAGAACTCACACTTACTGAATTTCGCATACAGCTCATTTTCCCTTAACACTTGTAGCACGACACGGAGATGCTCATCATGCTTCTCCTCAGATTCAGAGTAGACCAAAATATTGTCGATAAAGACGACTACAAAACGATCCAAGTACGGCTAAAATACTCGATTCATCAGATCCATAAATGCTGCAGTTGCATTGGTCAGCCCAAATGGCATAACCAAGAACTCATAGTGACCATACCGAGTTCTGAAAGCCGTCTTATGAATATCTACCTCCTTCACCCTTAACTGATGGTACCTTGATCGAAGGTCAATTTTAGAAAATACCGAAGCTCCCCTCAACTGGTCAAATAAATCATCGATTCTTGGCAACGGGTACTTATTCTTAATCGTCAGTTTGTTCAACTGTCGATAATCTATGCACATTCGCATTGACCCATCTTTCTTCTTGATGAACAACACTGGTGCTCCCCACGGAGACACACTTGGCCTAATAAAGCCTCTATCCAACAACTCTTGAATCTGCGCTTTTAGCTCCACCAACTCCTTCGGTGCCATCCTATAAGGTGCAATGGACACCGGTGCCGTACCAGGTAACAAATCGATCCCAAACTCAACCTCTCGATTCGTAGGCAAACCCGGAAGCTCTTCTGGAAAAATATCTTGAAAATCCTTAATGGTTCTAACCTTGTCCACAGTTAGTTCCTCTGCTTTTGCTTGACTTATGAATGCCAAATATGCCTCGCATCCTTTTCGAATCCACTTCATAGCTCTTAATGCTGACACCACATTGAACAGATAATCTCTACGTTCTCCTATCACTATAACTTCCTCGTCCTCTATAGTCTTTAGCCTCATTCGCTTTGCAGCACAATCCAGAGTAGCCCTATGCTTAACAAGCCAATCGATTCCCAAGATAAGATCAAATTCTCCAAAAGGTAGCTCCATCAAGTCTCCAAAAAAGATTTTTCCCTGGGTTTCTATAGGCACATCTCTATACAGTTTGTCTACCCTAACCGAGTGGCCCAAAGGACTTAGTACATATACCTCACTCACTGTCTCCTCAGAGCGCACACCTAGCAACCCAGATATAGCACATGCAACATAAGAATGGGTAGATCCAACATCTATCAACGCAGTGTATGGCATACTAGAAATAAAAAATGTACCGACTATGACGTCAGGAGCATCACCCTCCTCTCGGCGACGAGCTGTATATACTAACCTGGCTGACGAGCCTCAGCAAAACCAGCGCCCCTGCTAGGTGCTCCTCTTCCTCGACCATTACCATTTCCACCTCTGCCTAGTCCACGACCTCTCGGAGCTGGTAGTCCACCCCTCACTGGCTGAGCAACCCTCTGATCCATAACTTGAGCCTGATCTGGTTCTTGGGGACAATCTTTAACTCTATGCTCCATAGATCCACATCGAAAACAAGCTCCAGAATGTTTCTGACACTCGCCCATATGTATCTTACCACAACTCCTACAACCCTGTGGTCTAACAACATTCATTGGCACTGCTCGCACTGGTTCTGCCACTCTTGCTCTCTTAGCACTCTGTTGGCCCCACCTGATGGTCCAGAATCCCTCCGAAAGCGGTTTCAATCCTTTCACGATTCTGCCTCTCGGTACGCTTTACTTCCTCAACTATATTAGCTTTCTTAACTAAAGCAGCAAAGTTACGCTCCCTCTGCGGAGCAATCAGCACCCTTAGTTCATCCCTTAGACCATCCTCGAAGCGCACGCTACGCTCATATTCAGTAGCAACTATCCCAGAAGCATACCGGCTCAGCCTCAGAAACTTAGCCTCGTACTCAGATACTGTCCTACTTCCCTGAACCAAATTTAAGAATTCCTTCCGGTGAGCGTCCACATAGCTAGCCCCAACATATTTACCTTTGAAGGATGTCTTAAACAGCTCCCATGTTACCTCACCAGCTGAAGTCCCATCTCTCACCGTAAGCCACCACTGATAGGCATCGTCTCTAAGCAACGATACGGCCCCCTTCAGCTTCTACTCTACAGAGCAGTCCAGATCATCCATGATTCGCTCTGTGGCCTCCAACCAATACTCGGCCACATTCGGGGCTACACCAGACACGCCCCTAAAGAATTCTGCTCCATTAGCCCGAAGTCGCTCAGATATAGACCCCCGAAATCCATTACCAATACTTACCCCAGCAACCCTTTCCAGAACTCGAAGCATTGCTTGTGATAGGGCGTCATCCCCTACACCTCGATCATGAGACTCCACCTCTGTTGCCGGTGGTATCGGTACATCAGCTGCTGGCGCATGACCCGAAGATGAAGATTCAGCTCGTGCACTACCTCGGCCACGCCCACGACCCCTACCACGAGCTACTCGCGTACTCATTTCATATTTTCTGTTTTAGAAATCTTATGAGTCAGCTTAATATTCCAGTGTTTATTACAGATGTCTTATGAATAAGTAGAATTTCAGAGTTTATTTTCTTTCGAGGTAGCCTAGCTACAGTCTCAGTCTACCTATCAGAGTCTCTATAGTTTCAGTAACACCCTAGCTAAAGTATCATAATAGAGTCTTAGGCAGGCATATAATCAGAATTTTAGAATTAATCAGAAAAGTTAAGAAAACTTACAAGCTTGGGCCGGAGATTCAGTGTGCCACTCTTTAGAAAAATTACATAGGAAAACTTAATTTATTCTTTGAAAATAAATCATTTATGTACGAAAGAAGTTCATCAAAACAAGTTCCAATTACTTTTGAAAATAATTGTTAAGAACATTATCTTTCGAAAATCTTTGTTTTGATTGTTTGAAAACTTCAATTTTTAGACCCGATCCACAGCCAAGTTGTTGCAACCTGGCTCTGATACCACTAAATGTAACACCCCAAACCCGGCCTGGACGTTATGGCCAGATCTGGTATGTCACATGAACCTATAACTAAGTTTACAACCTTATTGCTTGTTGTGACTTAAGTGAGATTTTCATCAAAACAGTAAGCTCGTGAAAAGTCAGTTTGTTAATCCTTTAAGTTACCCATATTTCAAACTTATTGAGTTTTGAAAACGTTTTTAAGATTTTGAAAACCCGCGCAGCCTATAACTAGTAGTTTCGATAAAATACGAATTAAACCATTATCAAAAATAAAACCATTAAAGGAATTTAAATAGCGGCCTTATTACAATTAAAACCCAAAATAGCATAATGAAATACTTAAAATGAAACGAAACCGAATTTACAGATGCTGTGGCCACTCCGAATCTCTCACAGCTCCAAGCCCACTATGGTTGAGGGTTGCCTGCAGAGATGAAATTAAGGGGTGAGTTTGATAACTCAGTGTGTAATATAATCTCAACCATAGACCAAAACAGATCAAGTCTCAGAATCAGGGTTAATTGGGCCTTGGCCCATTATAAAAATCAGGTTAAGCCCATAGGCCCATTACAGATACAGATCAAATATAACATGCAAACAGAAACCCAACCTAGATCCATCTACAACACCCCCGTACCAGCCTTACACCATGTGGGGAGACTACTCGACCCACCCAACCGCTACACACCACAAAAATTTGCAGCGAAGCTGCCAGATATTGTGACTGAGTCACCAGATACAGATATTGTGGCGAGGCCACCAGAACAGATATATGTGGCGAGGCCACCAGATTGCAGCGAGGCTGGCAGAACGCTTTCTCCATCATAAAAGCCCATACCCCATGCAACAGATATAAACATACTATAACATGCATTATACAGTATTTCATGCATCAGACACATTCATATTAAGTGATAACTCATGCAGATACATAATATTATACATTTTGTACAGAATTGGCCCTAGGGGTATAATGGTCTTTTTACAACTAGGGGTATTTTGGTAATTTTCCATATTTAAGGGTATTTTAGTCCTTTTCCATATTTCAAAGATTTTATGCATGTTCCATTAATTATTAGTCCATAGATATCCACAGAAATCCATTTAAGCTCAATTTCTAGTTTTGCCCTTTTTAGCCTAAAACCCCTAATGGGCCTTACTAAGTCCATTACCGTCTTAAGTCCGTTAAACCTTAATTCTTATGCTCAGATTACCATTTAACCGAGTTATTAGTATTATTCCACCAGAATACCTTTAACGACACTTTTACCATTTTGGGCTCGGAAGCCCATTGGGCCCACTTGGCCCATCGAAGCCTAACTTACCAAATCGTTCAGAATTACACCTTCTGTAATTCTTCCACCACCGAGTTCATGGTTAACCCTAACGGAGTAAACGATTACTCTTAGATATTGCAAGAATGCGTTTTCGGTCACTTTCAACCAATTGCCGGTCACTTTTCAGTCATTACGGCCTTTACCATTTCAGTCTAAAATTGGGATTAGATACACACCTGTTACTTGTTGAAACAATTGACGAAATCCACGTACGAAAACCTATCGTTAATCACCTTAGTGTTAGTTTAATAATCAACAACCATTAAACCAAAATCTCATTACCATAATCGGCTAACATGGCCCAAAACATTGAAATCTTACCCCTTTTGTCAATTATAGACTAAATCTAAGTGCTCAACTGCGTTAGTCCTCAAAACTCCTCGTTTGATCACCTTTCCTTACTATCCAAAACACAAAAGAATCAAACCATAGCATTAGATCATTAAAAGCCATGTCGACAACTCCCCAAAAGGTCCAGGGATTTCGGCTTCTCTTTAGTATACCAATAAACGAAGGTATTCAAGGTTTCGAACACTTACCAAAACTCCGCGCACGAACAACCCTGTTTACCCGCTCTTACTCGACGGAATCTATACTAAATCTATAGTAGCTTTAACTCTAACGACAATCAGAGCGGCTTGAAGAGTTCGGCTTTTGAATGTTTTAAAGGGAGGTGTTTTCGGCTTCCAAATATGCGGTATGATACCCTTGCCATTTCAATCACTAGAATGGGAGAGATGACTTGACGATAAGGGAAGAGAGGTGATAGATAGGGGGTCGGCTTACCGTAACAATTAAGGAAAGAAGGAGAATTCAGTTTTGGCAAAACAAGAGTGTCTCAGCTTTTAATGCTGTTGACAGAAGCTTGAAGAAAATGAGAAGGAGGAAGGTGGCTTCGGTCTTACAGGGAAATGGGATGGAATGGAATCGGTATGGGGTGTAAGAGCAAGGAAGAAGAACGAGAGAAGAAGAGAAACTAGGGAGTGATTTCGGCAACTAGAGAATTCGACAATAATGCTTAGGGTAAGAGTAGGTTACGGCTATTAGGAGGAAAAGGGAGATTGAATAACAAAAAGGAAAAATAAAAGAAGACCCTAGTGCTATACACAATCGGCTCAAGAACCTCTAAAAGACCCTAAGTGAAATCGGCACAAAACCCCCTATGCCGATTGTGCTATACCCAACATTGCTTACCGATTTTTACCTCATAGAGAGTCCCTTTTTGCCGGCCACTTCCACCCAAAATTCAAATTCCTTAACCTACTCCTTGAATCACTCCTATGACCGATTCAAACCTCTCCCCAAGTAGAGTTTTACTCTGCTTCAAACTCTTACCTGTTCAAGCACAAAAAATAAAATGCCATCTTTGCACACTCTGGGGCTTGAACCTTGGACCTCCAAGCTCACTTAGGCGCCACCTTTATAGCTCCTAAGAGGGGTCATGCTTCCACTCCACCACTAGCCAGTTTATGCCTTATTTCACAGATATTTTCTTATAACACCTATCTTCAAGAGACCCCTATCTCCTAAGTCAAAAATACAAAATTTTGCCGAGCTTCTAACCAACACATGGGCCTTCCATAGGCCCATTAACACTCCCCAAACATGCATTACACACCCAAATACTAGAGTTTAAACATTTTATCAGATAAAGAACGATCTAAGAGAAACTCGAAAATTAGGGCGTTACAGATCTATTTGACCAACTTTAAGGAGCCGTGATCTTTTCGAAAATAGATCCCCATTCTGGTTATCACGAACTGAGAGTGAAGGAGGTGGATGTGTACAAAACAGCGTTTAGAATGCGTTATGGGCAGTACGAATTTTTGGTTATGCCGTTTGGGCTAACAAATACGCCAGCTGCTTTTATAGACTTAATGAACCGTGCCTTTCAACCCTATCTAGACTGGTTCATGGTGGTCTTTATAGATGATATCATGGTATATTCGAGGACTAAGGAAGAACATGATGCGCACCTGTGAGATGTTCTACAAGTATTAAGAGAAAAACAGTTATATGCCAAATTCAGTAAGTGTGAATTTTGGCTACGAAAAGTGACATTTTTGGATTACGTGGTTTTTTTCGAAGGGATTACTGTTAATCCACGAAAAATCAAGGCTGTTCTAGACTGGAAACCGCCTAAAAGTGTATCTAAGATACAGAGTTTCCTGGGTCTGGCAGGGTATTATAGATGCTTCGTGGAAGGGTTTTTCTTAATTGCTGTACCTCTAACCAAATTTTTGCATAAGGGGGTGCCATTTGTGTAGACTGAGAAGCAAGAGGAAATTTTTGACAAATTGAAGAAGATTCTGACTGAAGCCCCCGTTTTGATACAGCCAGAGTCTGGGAAGGATTTCACCGTATATAGTGATGCATCACACATTAGGTTAGGATGTGTGTTGATGCAAGAGGGAAAGGTGGTCGCTTATACATCTCGCCAACTTAAAACTCATGAGGCGAATTACCCTATGTACGATCTGGAGGTGGCTATGGTGGTTGTCGCACTAAAAATTTAGAGGCGTTACTTATATAGTGAGAAGCGTACCATTTACACCTATCACAATAGCCTCAAATAGCTTTTCACCCAGAAGGAAGTTAACCGGAGACAGCAAAGGTGGATAGAGTTACTGAAGGATTATGATTGCTCAATCGAATATCATCTTGGCAAGGCTAACGCAGTAGCCGATGCACTGCGCCGTAGGGCTATGTCTAACCTAAGGGTGGTGTTTGCTCGCCTAAGTTTGTTCGATGATGATGGATTATTGGCGGAGCTGTAAGTTAAACCAGTATGGACTGAGAGGATTAAAGATAAGCAATTAGTGGATGAGGCGTTGATTCCATTTTTTCGGCAGACTAAAAACGGTGTAGTTTTGGATTTTAGGCTGAATAAGGAAGGGGTGTTATGTTTCCATGGAAGAATTTTTATTCTGAAAGATTTTGAATTGAGACAATCTTTACTGCAAGAGGCACATAGTAGTTCATACACTATGCATCCTGGAGGGAACAAGATGTACCAAGACTTACGTGAATTGTACTGGTGGTCAGGACTTAAACGTGAAGTTACTGAGTTTGTAGGTAAATGTCTGACGTGCCAATAGGTTAAAGCTGAGCATCAAATGCCTTCAGGGTTATTGCAACCGGTAAAGATTCCTTTCTGGAAATGGGAAAGGGTAACTATAGACTTTGTTAGAGGGCTGCCTTTAAAGCCTACTGAGAAAGACTCGGTATGGGTTATAGTAGATCGCTTAACTAAATCCGCTCATTTTATACCAGTTAGAACGGACTACTCACTGTAGAAATTAGCTAAGTTGTATGTGGAAAAAATTGTGAGACTACATGGGGTGCCAATGTCCATCATATTTGACAAGGATCTGCATTTTACATCTAGATTCTGGAGAAAGTTACATGAAGCACTGGGTACAAGGCTAGATTTTAGGTCCGCATTTCACCCTCAAACAGATGGGTAGTAGGAAAAGGTAATTCAGATCTTGGAAGACATGCTTAGGGGTTGTATAATTGATTTTCGAGGTAGTTAGGAAGACTACTTGCTTTTGGCAGAGTTCACATACAACAACAGTTATCAATCCAGCATTCAAATAGCATCGTACAAGGCATTGTATGGTCATAGGTGTCGTATCCTATGTGCTAGACTAACCTAGGTGAGGGGCGAGTTATGGGGCCTGAGTTGGTATCTGACACTAAAGATAAGGTTAAACTAATTAGAGACCGGTTGAAGGAAGCTTCTGACAGACAAAATCCTACAAAGATCTTAAGAATCGTGAGATTGAATATTCTGTGGGGGATTTATTCTTTCTCAAAGTCTCCCCATGGAAGAGATATTAAGGTTTGGACGTAAGGGGGAGCTAAGCCCAAGGTTCATTGGGCCTTACCGAGTACTGAAACATGTTGGACCAGTTGCCTATCAACTGGAATTGCCTCTGGAATTAGACAGAATCCATGATGTGTTCCACGTTTCTATGCTAAGACGTTATTGTTCTGATCCCACACATGTTGTACCGATCGAGGAGATTGAAGTTAGACCAGATCTAACCTTTGAGGAGGAACCGATTCAAATTCTAGCCCATGATGCGAAGGTTCTAAGGAAGAAGATGATTCCACTGGTCAAGGTACTTTGGCAGAATCACAATTTAGAAGAAGCTACGTGGGAACCTGAGGAGGCTATGCAACGACAATACCCTTACCTTTTCTGACCAGGTAAATTTAGAGGCCGAAATTTCTTTTAGGGGGTAAAGTTGTAACGCCCTAAAATTTGGACCTCTTTAAATCTATTTGTTCTGTCATAATTGCATGTTTGGTGTGTTGGTTAAGTGAGCTAGGAGTGTTTTGGGATGTCTGAAAGGCCCTGGGAACAAACCCAGGCTTTTGGAAAATTCTTAATTTTTAGCTTAGATGAATCCAGGCTCACTGAACTTAGGCCTTTTAAATAAATGCGTGTGCTACAAGACATGAAAGGCATGCTGGTAAGGTGGCAAGGTAGCGTGTGATGTGCGCTTAGGGGTCTTGGGTTCGAGCTAGTCCATGAGCTAATAAGTATCTTTTTGTTGCTCACGCAAGAGAGGAGATGGAGTTTGACCGAAAATCCTCTAGGTGGAAGGTTGAATAGGTCTTGAAGAGGAATTAAAGGGATTTGGATGAGATAGTTCGGTTGGAGGGAGGATTATGAAGAGAGGATAAAGGAAATTTGAAATGGGAAGGTGACTTACTGAGTGGGGGAACTTTTGAGTGTCTAATTCGGTTTTAGGTGCTGAGGTGTCGAAATTAGTCTTCTCTTCTTTGCTTTTCGGTCAAAGTGTTCATTTTGGGGTTTTTCTCATAATTCCTTTATTGTTGAATGCACACTTGTGCTCTCTTTTTGTGCTTTTATTTTCTCTTCCTATTGGTATTGTCATAATTGCAACTTTAGGTGACCTCTCACACACTTCCTTCCCTTTTCTCTCTTCTTTTCCAACCTCTTCTCTTCTATTCTCATCTAGTCTCAAAAGCTAAATATTTTGGACAACCCTTCTCTAGTCAATTTTCATCTTACCCTTTTATTCTCTCGAATCCTTCCTCTTTCTTTTACTTCCAGTCATTCTTTTCTCTTGACCAATTGTTTTTCATTCTCACATACTTCTCTTTGCCTCACCTTGTTGAATACTACTCTCTTCTAGACTCATCGCTTATTCTCAAGTTTCGTTTTCTCATTTATTGGTTTGGTCAATTGTCCTTTTACTTTAAGAGTCAAATTTGGTTTTGAATCCATCGATCATCGATCCTTAACTCTCTTTCTCTAGCCGACTCGTATATTCTTTTCTTGGTCGTTTAGTCCTTTTTCATTTTGCACTATTACTAGGCTTGAGATGTAGTGATATTGGTAAATTTCTTAAGTACAAGTACTGGATTCGCTATTTGAAGGAGGCATGTACCCTTAAAATTTTGATTATTTTCATCTTATCTGTGGTCTTGTAACACCATGTTTTGATCAAAATATAGCTAGGGACTCGATTTTGTTTGAAGGGATTTTAGGTCGAACCCCTTATCTCTTTCAAGTGGTCACTCCCTCTTTTGGTAAGGATTTGAGCTTTGCAATTTGGGTTGTGGTGTTCTAGATATTCATGAATCAGTTTTTGTTTGCTTATGAAGGTTAAAACTTTGAGGAGAACATTACTCTTAAAGCAAGAGAAGGTCTTACGATTCATCTTAGGTGGAATTTTGACTTACGATAGTGGGTTAGGGTATTGTTCATGCCATGGGTTGGAATAACCATGGAATTCTGACTGACATTAGAATTGTTGTTATCTTAGGTGCTTAGTTTTTTGAAGCAGCTATCTACCTCATTACAAGTGTGTTAACCACACTATTAAACTATGAAGGCAAAATGCCAGAGTGTCAAATGCCGAAAAGTTGATGAATTAAGCGTTTGGCCACATAGGCGTGCAAATGCACATGTGATCAGCAGGGGCCATAGATTGTGGCCCTACATCAGAAAACTGTCATCACGAGCTGTTTCGTGAGATGAGTTGAATGGGCCTAATAGGCCGTGCGCTGCTAGATGGGCCTTAGCCTATATACAAATTTTTGGACTGTTTGGTTGACTATCTCGCTAGACGATCATAGGCGTACTAATGGGCCTCCACATACTTAGCCCCACACTGATAATGACTGAAATGCCCTAAAGGGCAAAATGACCAAAATACCCCTCGTGGGTAAAATGCTGTTTTGACCGTGTATGTTGATTGGATGATAATATATGCTCTAAGATAATATATATATGTTGATACTTTGCATTAGGATATAACATGACATCGATTATGTTGCATTGCATAGGGGTTGGGTATATGCTTATGGAGGAAGTGTTTTGTACTGGCAGCTTTGTTGCATTATTCTGATGGCTTCCAGCTATTCTGGAAGCTTTGCTGCATTTTATCGATAGTGTCGCATCAGTACTACACTGTGGAGTGTAGGGTTGGGTGGGTTGATTATATCCTCACGTGGAGTGATGGGCTGGACGGAGATGGAGTGTAGAGGTTAGTTGGGTAGGATTCTGTCTGCATGCTATACTGTTCTGAAATGGGCTTAAGCCCAGATTGTTTCTGTGAATCTGTTATGCACAGGATAACACACTAAGTTTCCACAAACTCACCCATCTGTTTTTATTGTACAAGTAATCCTGAGGCATAGGCGGTTCGGTGCTGCGTGGGACTTAGAGACGGCCACACTTTATTTTAAAATGCATTCGAATTTAATTTATTTTGGATTATTACTTTATCTTGGGTTTGTAATAAGGCCGTACTTTAAACTAAAATGTTGGGTTTGATTAATTCATTCAAAATCTATTAGCTTTAGACTATGGTTTTAACCAAAGATATTTGTTTTTTTTTTTTTAAAAACCATGGTTTTATAACAAACAATGATTTAAGCGAAGCTTCCGCGAATAACAAGTTTTCAAAGTAAACTACTTTTATAACTGGAATAATTGAGATTGACGAATTAATGTTTTCATCTAAACTAAAAAGGTTTTGTATTAAATCAAGACATAATAAGTCCACGATTTCAAAACACTCCAATGTGACACTACCAGATACGATCATAACGTCTGGGCTGGGTTTGGGGTGTTGCAAAAACGTTTGAGAAAGAGGAGTATAAATTGTAACTTACAGAAACGTTTGAGAAAGAGGAGTCTAAACTGTAACTATCTCTTCAGATTTTCTGTCCAAAATATCAGTTGAACGAGAAGACAAGATATTGCATCGGTAATGCAATCTCGATGAATAAGGAGCAAGGGCCACCCAAATATAAAAAGGGGATTATTCTCAAAAAAGAAAATTGACATTCCACATACACATCTAGTTATGTTACCCAGAGAGGGGTATAACAGATCAATTGATTGAAGTAGATACAAATCCTATACCCCTGAGTTGTAATGTGATGGATTGAAGAGGATACAAATCCCATACCCTTGAGTTGCAGTAGGATGGTTGGAAGAAACCACAAATTTTATCTCCCTGAAGTGGAGCAAACCAGTTGAGTAAAATGGTGATTATTTTTTCACAGATACCAGCAAAATAGAGAAGGCCTGATAAAACATCATTGACAAAACCTTGATGAACAACGAGCAATGACAACCCAAATATTAAAAAGGGATCATTCTCACGACATTCTGCATTTCATGCAAATATCATTCATACACATCTAGTTAGAAACATCTGATTCATTATGATCATGGCATCCTAACCATTTGGCATCAGCATATGCCCATAAAATCGATTCTACAGGTTATGTCCCCTAGAGGATGGTGCAGTAAGATCGATTGAAGTTGCAAATCATGGTAGATCTTATCTTCTTGAAGTTGCAGTGAAGCAGATTGAAGCCTTGTCTCCCTGAAGATACAATGGAGCAGGTTAAAATTACAATTCTTATGTCCTTGAAATTCCAGCTAAGTAGATTGAAGCTACAAATCTCTTCTTCTTGAAATTACATTGGAGCAACTCATAACCACCAGCCTTGTCTCTCTGAAGATATAGCGGATCAGGTTGAAATTACCAATTCTTACCTCCTTGAAGTTCCAGCGGAGTAGATTGAAGCTATAAATCTCTTCTCCCTAAAATTACATTGGCATCGCTCGAAGCCACCAGCCTTGTCTCCTTGAAGATACAGCAGAGTAACTTGCCAATTCTTACCTCCTTGAAGTTTCAGTGGAGTAGATCAAAGCTACAAATCTCTCCTCCCTAAAATTACACTAGAGCAGATCAAAGCACCATTTCCTATACCCCTAAAGATGCAACGGGATGGAATCAGATCACTTTAAGAAAAGAAGCATCAAAAGTCAAGACTCGGTAAGACCAGGTAAAATTGGCCCTTTTATAGTCTTTGCTCTATTCTCGACAATGAGCAAAGAGGGGAAGTTATAAGGCCCAATTTTGGCTCGGGCCCATACAAAAACTAAAACCCAAAATAAAATAAGATAAATACAAAGTCTAGTATATTAAAACAGTTCATTTATACAATGGCCCAAATACAAACCCAAAGTTCTAACAGCCCAAATTACACTTTAACCCGTTTTACAACCCAAATCATAAATTACCCACTAAAATTCTAACCCAACTAAACCCCTAATCAACCAAACTAAACCTACAGGGCCCAAAAAGTCCAAAAACATAGGACAAATCAAAAACCCTAGGGTTTCTGAAATCTTGGGTGCCGCAGCCTCCCCATAAACAGCCTCCAGCACGTGCACCACCACCCACCTTCGTATGCAACGTCTACCCTTCATACCTGTAAGAAAGACAGCAAACAGCAGCAGAACAACACTGCAACAATGAATAAAAATAAGAGAAATTGTATTTTTTGCTTTCTTTTTCTTGATTTTCTCTCGACTATAAAAGCCACTCAGTATTTGTAATAATCTCTTTTTGGAGACACGAAAAATCAATAGAAACAGAAACAATCGACAAAAAAAGGTTGCATTTTGATTCATTTATTTTATTTTTTATTTTATTTTGCTACTAGTTTTAAGAAACGAAAATACAAAAAGAAGGCGGGTGGCCATTTCTGATGATAAACAGCATCTTGAGGGCCCTTTTAAATGATTTTGGGTTGAAAATAGGGTCGGGAAGGCCGAATCGACCGAAGGACCTCTTTGCTAGCTCCGATCGTCGTGCACGGTGGTTGATGGCGGTGGAGCCCACAGCAGTGTCGCGGTGGCTGATCTCGGAGCCCAGGCCAGATTTCAGGCATTTGAGAGAAAAAGAAAGAAGGGCTGAAGCTTTTTTTAAAAAATCAGGTTCACAATGATTTTTTTCTGATTTTTGACATTTATAAGCGCATAAAACGGTGCTATTTTGGTGTCAGTGCGCATAGGCCAAAACGGTACCGTTTTACATTAACCCGAAAGTCGACCCGGCCCGTATTCTGGGATCCTCATGTTTTCACTTGAAAGGTGCAATTTGCGCTCGTGGCCCCTCTTTCTCTGTTGCGCTATTTGATTAAGTCCTATTGCATTTACTCTATTTTCAAATTTGGCCCTGAAATTTTTTTCGATGTCTCATTTTGGCCTGTCTTAAAACGCAATGTTTATGGGAGCAAGGATTAATTTCCTAGTAAGTCCCTTATTCTTTGCGCGAGTTTACTTGGCCCCTAAATTCCCTTTTTATTTTTATTTTTTGGATTCAGCGTTACAATCTTATTTCAATTTCAAATCGATCCTAAGCCTATTTAACTTCATTTTCTTTTTTTTTCCTTAAATTTCTTTTATTATTTTGTTATTCAATTATTTATTTGTTTAGTTTTTTTTTTTAAAAAAGAAATCAAATGTCTTATGTTTTGTTTACAATTTTCATTCATTCCTTTTTTATTTTATTTTACTCTTATTGTTAAATATATTTCAAAATTTAAATTTATTTTTGTTATTATTATTGTTATTGTTGTGATTGTTGCTAATAATATTACTATTATGTTTATTGTTCTTTGTGACAGCCCTAATTTGAACCTAGTCGGGAAGTGGTTTCGGGACCACAAAATCGAGTCACGAAGATAATTAAATGTTATATTCTATGCCTATTATATGTGAAGTATCATGTGTGAAAATATCATGTCTTAATTTTGTCATTTGAATGTGAATTTTACTAAATAGGACTTAAGTGAGAAACTTTGAAAATGTGATAAGTTAAATTTAGAGGGCCGAATAATGCATGGTTTACAAAATAGGGACTTGCATGTCAAATACCCCATTTTCTAATGTAGTGGACGGCAATGATGATGGATTTTGGCATTTTGTGTATTTTATATTAGTGATATAATAGTTTAATGGTTTTATATTAAGAAAATATGAATTTAATAAATAAAAATATGCATGAAATAGTAAAGCACAAAATTTAGATTCATTTTTACCTTGTTTTGCCGAAACCATTAAAGGAAAAAGAAAAAGAAAGAGTGTGACGTTCGGCCATTGAAGTAGCTTGTTCAAGCTCGAAAGCATAGAGAGTCACATTCGGATAAGGGAAAGGCAAAGGTGGTGGAATAATCGATCTGTAGTTGTTCAACAACAATCAAAGTAAGTTCATATGTGTTTAAGCTTGATTCTTTTTATATGCCTAAAAGTTGAATTAATATGGCAAAGAGAATGTTATTTTTTTTTATTTAGTTAAAATGCCGAATATGTATTGATTTAAGGCTATAAGCCGATTGTGGCTAGTATGCTTAAGTTGAATTGGATTTGGAAATTTGATGCACTAAATGAGTGTTACACTGAATGTATTATGTTGTATATGTGTTGGAAGAGATATCACGACTTGTGATTTTTGGATATCTAAAGGAGACCACAATGTGTATAAAATTATTATTAGACATATGTGGCAGCCGAATGTGGCTTGGTACTAAGGTGATTAAATGTGAACATCGATGAGGTAAATTTTAGTGATCGACGATATAAGTTATACTTATAAAATATATTCGGGTTTTAAACCAAGCAGGCATTGCGCCTTTGTATTAGAATCAAATTGGTACCTAACGAGCAATATGCTCGAATGTTATTATGAGACTTTGGATCGATTGTGCTATTATGTGAGTTAATATACATGGAAAAGTTAAACATGAGCTAAAATTTTGTTAGCTCGTAATAAAGTACGTATGTGTTTTATTATGCAATTAAATATTATAAAATGTGTTTGTATGATGGTTATGTATCCGAATGAGAATGGAATTAATGCGATAAACCGAAGATAGCTAGTATATCTAAATTGAATTGGATATGAAAATATGATGTGTTAAATGAGCATTTTGATGAATGTACTATGTCGTATGTATGATGAAAGGGGTATCACTATTTGTGATTATTAGAAGCCCAAGAGTAACCATGTTGGATATGACTTTATTATTAGTTATGTGTGGAAGTCGAATGTGATTGAGATATGAGATTTGAATATAATACGATATGTCAAATGTATATGTTCCGGCTATATGTAAAGTTGAAGCATAAGTTACGAAAATATTAAAGAATATGTGAAGTGATTATTGTAATATGATATTCGGGCTTTGAGCCTAGCAGGCGTAATGCCGGTGATATGATATTCGGGCTTTGAGCCTAGCAGGCGTAATGCCGGTGATATGATATTCGGGCTTTGAGCCTAGCAGGCGTAATGCCGGTGAAATGATATCTGGCCTTGAGCCTAGCAGGCGTAATGCCGGTGATATGATATTCGGGCTATGAGCCTAGCAGGCGTAATGCTGGTGAAATGATAACGGGCCTTGAGCCTAGCAGGCGTAATGCCTGTGAAGTACTTTCAGACTTAAAAAGTCTAGCAGGCTTTGAGCCAATGATGAACTTGGGTTTTATACCTAGCAGGCCAAGTGTCGGTGAATTAATGAAAGTATATGACTACGAGATCTTGTGTTAAGATGGCAAACTGAATTCGTATTATATGTTAAGTGGCTCAGGTATGTGATACTTACCCATTTATGTGAAAACGATTCGTATTGGATTTCGATCATGTTCATTTGTGAACATTTGGTTCATGTGAATTTATTCATGGAACTTTATTAATTATGTATGTGGTTATGAATAAAGAAGGAATGTTTTAATGTGGAAATGGTATTAAATTATAGCTCAATTTGAGTGAATTAAAGTTGGCATCGAGATTTTGAAGTGTTCTTGTTTATATGAAATTGAAGCTAATCGAGTGACTTGCCATTAGTGCATATATGTGATTAGATATATTCGGCCTTGTGAAATTGTATACATGGACGACAGCTTTGGGTTTCAGCAGTGGTGTAACTTTGAAAATACACTAAAAATAGTGGGAGATGAGTTATAGGCTGAATAACATATGTAATTAAATCCTAATGAATCTAGTTTCATATAAAAGAAACCGTGAAAGCAAAAGAGTTTCCTAAAATGAGATATTTAAAGTTGGGTGAGATAGAGTCAGAATGACTCTGAAATCCCCTGTTCTGTATTGAGAAAATCATTATAAATTGTAAAAAAATATCCATGAGATGTAAATTATATTCTTAGAATCTTTAGTGAGTCTATTTTCAAGAAAAGTAGACGAAAACATTATCCGAGTCCTGAACTATGAGATAATTGAACTTTAGTACAGAAGGGTCGGGACTGTCCAATAGTGAACCAGGGGTAAATTTGAAGAATAAACTGTATCAATTGGCCAAGTCAAAAATTATGGAAATTTTATGGTAGAAAGATACATGAGTCTAGTTTCAGGAAAAATTTACGGAACTTGATTTGGAGTTTCATAGTTCCAGATATAAATAATTTAGTGACTGTTGCTCAGGAAGACAGCTTGTAGTGAACTTGTGATTATGTTGTAAACTTGGGTAAAACTTGTTAATGAGTTGTTTATTATTTTCTTATGAACTTACTAAGCATAAAGCTTACTTCCCTATTCTTTCCCATATTCCCTAGGTTGTCAGGTTAGCTCGAGTTGGAGGTCGTCAGAGATAATATCACACTGTCGAGTTTACAATATTGGCGTAAGTAAATCCAAGTGTTTCCGAGTCCATGGCATGTATAGGGTTGTAAAGTTGAGCAATTAATATTATGATTTAGCCAAAGGCATTGGCTTGTGGTTAAGGTAGTATGTATTTTTATAAATTGACCTATGTCGGCTAATAATGTTATGAACCTATATAATTATTCTTATGCTTATATGTTATATCTCTTGTGATGTGGTTCATAGCATAATTGATTAGAAAGAAATTTTATGGCTTGGTTTTACATGATTGGTAGAGTTTAAGTCCGGTAGCTCCTTGAACCCTGTTTCGGTGTTGAATACGGGCGAGGGGTGTTACATTCTTTATATTATCATTGGCCTCGTTATTGTTTGTGTTTATGCATGTTGATATTATGATTCGTTTTTATTCGTGTTATATATATGTTGTATTTTATTACACATATTGGGTTATTGCACTTCGAATGAATGTTGCATCATCATTTTGGCCACATATGGACCCCTTTCTATGCATTAAATGATTTCTTTTAAAAAAAAGTATATCTTTTTAAGTATGTTTCATCAACTTTCACTTAAATTCATAAAAAAGGAAATTTTCTAAAGAATGAGGTAATATTTTGTATTTTGGGAATTTGAGAAATCGTACCCTAACTTAAGGGGTTTCGATTTTCTCGCTCAACCCAAAATAGCCAAATAACCGTTCAATTTTTTAAACGCGTAAATTTTAAATAAAAATCGAGACAATATTCTGTATTTACAAACTCGAGAAAGTCATACCCTAACTTACGGGGCTTTGATTTTCTCATTGGATCTAAATAATTGAATATTCTCTCGAAAATCCAAATATATCTTTAAAATAAAACATCTAAAGGCAAGCTTATTTTCAAAAGTTTAAATGTCGTGTCCTAACTTACGGGATGTGACATCTTGTGCTTCGAGATGAGAAGACCTTTAACACTCTTTTACCTTCATCCAAGCACATTTTTTAAAAAAAGGATCGTATTTTAAGGTCTTTCGAAATTTTTGATTTTCGATATTAAGACATTAATCAATCAATTAGGGACCAATTTTGGGCATTACAAGGGTGCTAATCCTTCCTCGTATATAACCAACTCCTGAATCCATTTTCTCAAATTTCGTAGGCCAAAATCGACGTTTTAGTAAATCAAAATATTTTTATTTAAACAATCAAATTTTACATCGTGACCCAGTCACACATCATAAAAAGGATCGGTGACGACTCCATCTTTCGTTAAAGGTCGACCCCCTTTTTTTTTTTCAAAATAAAATGATTCCGGCAGATGTAATTAACTCTTTTCTAATAGAGCAAACCAGGGTAAAAATATGACCCAATGACCACCTTATTGTAACTTATCTCCTATCCTGTCATGTCTTTGTTGGTCTTAATCGCAAAATAAATGCATGGGGTCATTAGCAAACTAATCAGTACCAACTTCATTAAAACACAAATCCTTTGGCTACAAGAAAACTCAGTTTTTAGTGGCGGGGCATCGTAGAAATTGAGGGGTCATACTGAAATAGTAAAATTTTCCGAGCGGTTGAATTTTCCAGGCAGATAAACTTCAATTTCTACTTTATTTTTTTCCCCCTTTCTTCAAGTTCCTTTCTTTTTGTATTCAGTTTTACTTACTTTTGTTAAATAAAAAAAAAAAAGAAAAAACAACCTTCAAATCCCTCCCTTTTGATTGTTTTGAAGTAAGAATCTTCTGAGTATTAAGTGTAGTTTGATTTTAAAAGTTCCCAAGTGGGGTAAATCTCTTTATATATGCTTCATTTCTGTTTTTTATATATAAATTGAAGTTGTTCTCATCTTTTTATATTTTTTGTTGAAGCAAGTAAGAGCTAAAAGACTGTTTGGATTTTGAAATGGTAAGTGGATATGTTTATTATATTTTCCAGCATCATATGTATAATATTATTAGTGTGAGGGTACGAATATTTTGAATTATTTTTTTTATAGCTAATTAACTGTCTTTTTTAGTTATAATTATATGACATTACACTCGTATATGATTTTATTTGTTTATCAAATTTCTCATAGTATTCGCGTTTTGTGTTGTGTTTTCAGCTGGACTGGGTTGAAAGAACATCCCATTGATTCTCAGAGTTTGAGTTGTCTTTCACCTTCCTTGGTATGTATAAGTAGTGTCTTAATCTTCAAAACACTTTTTGATTCTTTAATTTTTTTTAATGGTAATTACTTATGATTCACTGCAGTGTTTGAACTTGGAACATCATATTCTTCAATTTGAGCTTGTCAAGCATGGGTTGCGGATTTTGTGAGGCTGCTCTTTCTAACACAGTTGGAACACTGGTTGTGGACTGTGTGGTGAAGCCGGTAGGACGTCAACTTGATTATGTCCGTCGCTTTCAAGACAATATTGAAAAGCTCCAAAAGAAAAAGCGTGAACTTGCAGATGCACGAAAGCGTCTACAACATGAGATTGAGGAAGCTAAAAACCGGCTTCTACTAATTGAAGATGATGTACAGAACTTGCAATCAAGGGCAGACGAAACACTGTCGGATATGGGAACTCTGGAGGAGGAAATCCAACTGAATAAGAGGTGTCTCAATTGGTGCCCTAATTGGAGTTGGAGATATCAATTAAGCAAGAAAGCAATGAAGAAAATCCAGGATATCTCTGAGCTTTTGGACAAATTTTGTCAACTTGGACCAGTCGGTTACCGTGCACCTACTGCCCTTCCCACTATATATTTCCTATGTTCCAAGGAATTTGTGTTTTCGAAATCTTCAGAGACTGCATTCTATCAAATCATTGAAGCCCTAAAAGATGAGAATATCAACATGATTGGGGTGTGGGGGATGGGAGGGGTGGGCAAGACCACCCTGGCTCGTGAAGTTGGAAGTCAGGCTCCAAAACTGAATTTGTTTAACAAAGTTGTGATTACTACTGTGTCTCAAAAGCCTAATTTTGAGAGAATTCAAGATCAAATTGCACAATACATAGGCTTTGATATGAAGAATGAACAAGGAAGAAGATCCGAGCAAGAATTATGGTCAAGGCTGAAGAACGAGCAGAGGATTCTTATCATCCTTGATGATATTTGGGAATCTATCAACTTAAAGGAGGAGATAGGAATTCCAATTGGCGAGGAAAATAAAGGCTGTAAAGTTCTTTTAACAACACGTCGTCAACAAGTATGTCGAGCTATGGATTGTCGACAGGTGGTACAACTTGACTGTTTGGATCATGATGAAGCTTGGACTCTGTTTGAAAAGAAAGCAGGTCTAGATGACTTTTCTGATGATTCTATTAAAATCCTAGCAAATCAAATTGTCAAAAAATGTGGGGGTTTGCCTATAGCTATAGTTCCGCTTGGAAGTGCCTTGAAAGGTAAAAGTTATCATGAGTGGCAAGCAGCATATCGGAGACTCGAGGGTCGTAGATTGACTGAAATAGAAGATGTTAATGAAAGAAATGCCTATAAATGTCTTGAGGCTAGCTTCGACTACTTGAAGAATATGGAGACCAAGACATGTTTCTTGTTGTGCTCTTTATTTCCTGAAGATGATGAGATTTATGTGGAGAACTTGGTAAGATATGCATGGGGACTGGAGTTGTATAAAGGCATGGACACAATTAAAGATGTTAGAAGTGAAGTGCTTGCATCAATTGAGACCCTCAAGAACTCCGGTTTGTTGCTAGATTGCGGAGAAAGGCATGTCAAAATGCATGATGTGGTTCGCCAATTTGCTTTGTGGATAACATCTTCAAGAAAGGATAATTCTTTTGGGACTGTTGAAACACTCCCGATGGATGAAATTTTCAAGCATTACACAGCAATCTCCATCGAAACTGATCAAACGGATGAACTTCCTAAAGGAGTGGGTTTTCCATACCTCAAACTTCTTTTACTTGGTAGTTTCATGGAAACTTCAAGCGAATTTTTTGAGGGTATGAAGGCATTACAAGTTTGTGCTTTGAATCGTCAATTGATATCACTAGCTGCATTTCAGTTTCGTATGAACCTTCGAACTTTGTGTTTGATTGGTTGTCAACTCTCTGACATCTCGATGCTTGGGAAGCTGAAGTCACTTCATATTCTCTCTTTAAGTCGATCTGATATCACTGAATTGCCGACTGAAGCTGGTGATTTGGAAAATCTAAGACTGTTGGATTTATCATATTGCTATGAACTACGGAGAATCACTCCTAATTTAATACGAAGATTGTCCAATTTAGAAGAACTATACTTGCATGGTTGTCGTTCACTAAAATGGGCGACTGAGAATTCAACTAAAAAGGAAAGCTATTCCAGCCTACCAGAGTTGAATTCATTGCCAAAGTTGGTTGTAATATCATTGGATATTTCTTCTAAACATCTTCCAGATGGCTTTGTGTTTCGTAGATTATGGAGCTTTGATTTTTGCATTGGCATAAGAAGAGAAATTTGGTTCGAAAAGACGCACCTTGAAACTTGTCCAATCTCTAGATCTTTGAGAATCGATAAGTATGTAGATGGATGCAAGCAACTATTTGAAGACGTAGAATCTCTTCAATTGAATGGTGTGGAGGTTCACCCAAACCTTATTCCGAGCTTGGACTTGGGATTAAGTAAGTTGACTTCTCTAGATCTTCGATGGTGCCACTCTATGCAATGCCTAATTGATGCATCAAAGCAGCAAGTGCCAATCACTGCACTCTCTAATTTGAGAAAGTTATTATTAAGTCGTATGTTTCATTTGGAAGAGATGTGCAATGCACCCCAGCCGCAAGGTTTTTTACAAAAGCTTGAAGAGGTTATTGTTTCAGATTGTGGTGCGATGCAAGTGTTATTCCCGATTGCTGAATTGAGGAGCATAGAACAAGAAGGGCCCAGTCGTCATTTAAGCCTCCAAAGTCTGAAGATTGTTGAAATAAAGAGATGCAATAATTTGAAATATATCTTCCCAATGTCAGTTGCTAATAGCCTTGGGCAATTGCATACTTTGAAGATAAAGAGTTGCTCGCAATTGGAAGATATAATCCAAGACCGACAAGTGGCATGCAAATGTCTACTCCAAAGTCTAAGGGAAGTATGTGTATCTCATTGCAATAACTTGACATCTGTATTCCTTATTGTCCTATGGTCAAAGATTGAGAAATTTGATTATGCTTTTCATTTCAGGTTTCGTTCATTGACTTGCCTCAATTGAAAAAAATGGATGTGAACGGTATTTTGCTCACACAATCGTCTTTACAGAAGTTAAAAGTGCACAATTGTCCTCAATTGACACATTTTAGTATTTCAACTACCATACAAGTAAGATTTTTCTTTTTGTTTTATATTATTTTTTTTTCTTTAATAATTCGTTGTTTGAATAGTTGTTTAAAAGATAGATTTTATTTTATAATTTTACTCTAAAACTAATCTACATAACCTTTTAAACAAATTAGTTGATTATTATACCATAAAATAAGATTAATAAAATTTTCAAAAAAAATATATTATCCAAACATTATGTTTTAGATATGTTGCAAACTATTTATCTAATACTAAATTATATTATACCTATCATGTGGGTAAACAAAAATAAGCTATATAAAATTTTATATAAATTTTAGTTTGGTTGGTATCGATATTGTTGTTTGAATAGGAGGATGTGAGTTCGAGCACACTCAAACACGTTTATCTTTCTATTTAAATGTGGGAAGGGTTTATGGATGATTTTAGAATTTGTATTAAAAAAAATAGAAAAAAATATATTTAATTTTTTTTTAATATAGCCTTTTATACTGGTTTTTTTTTTTATTTTTGTATTAATATATGAAAATAAGTTTAAGTAATTCCCAATTGCGTTGTTGCACCTGTCCAATAAATTATGTGTAAAGATTATGTGATATTATTTATGACTGTTTTTGTACCACATTTTTGGAGTATAATATTGATTTAAGGTAAAATAATTTTTTTGTAAGGAAATTAATTGATGAACTGTTAAGTTAGTTGTTGACATCTTTGAATGTTTTGAAATTGAAAATTGATGATATTAGGAATTGGTGTTTGGGAAGATGACAAATGAACAATTGAGCAAATTGCATTTATGTAAATATGAGGAATTGGAGCAAGATCAAACGTCATCACAGTATCATCCCCTACCTATTTGCTTTCCAAATCTGATTCTAATTGATATCTTGGAATGTGAAAGCTTGAAATCTCTCTTTCCAATTATTGTTGCTCAAGATAGCTCTAAAAAACTAAATGCTCCCAATTTGCAAACTCTGAAGATAAAGAGGTGTTTTGGAATGGAAGAAATAATCCAAGGCTCACAAGTATCAACTATAAACTTCCAATGCCTAAGGGAAGTAGAAGTCAGAGAATGCAATAATTTGAAATTTCTCTTCCCAATGTGTGTTGCTAATAGTCTTGGGAAATTGCAAACTCTGAAGATAAAGAGCTGTTCCCAATTGCAAGATATAATCCAAGGACCAAAAGTGTTAATCTCAATTGCTCAAGGTCTTGCACGACTGAATGAAGTTGAGTTCATTAATTTACCTCGATTGAAAGGAAAGAATAGAAACGACATCGTGCTGACTTCGCCATCTTTGCACATGTTAAAAGTGAGAGATTGTCCTCAATTGGCACCTTTTAGTGTTTCAACAACTATACAAGTAAGACCTTCTTATATATATTATTTATTAAAATTTTTGCCTTTTGATTTTATTTTTTTTGTATAAAGTAAATACTTGTATAACTCTTTAAAAAATAGTTTTCATTTTAAAATTTTGGTCTAAAAACTAATCTAAATAAACCTTTAAGTAGTTTAGTCAATTACAATACCAATTAGTAACATAAATAACATTTCAACTGAATACTTTATAATCTATATATGAGAAAAATATATATAATTTACAAAGAATAAATTGTTAAGACGTTTTAGTTTCTTTTATATATATATATATATATATATATATATTTATTGCAAACACTATCTAGTGCTACGTAATATTATTTATGTTGTGTTTTTGCACCATAGTTTTGGAGATGTTTTTTTTTTTTTTTGTAATTTATGATTATTTGAGTTGAACAGTAAAATTTTTTAAAATTTGAATTCTTTTTGAAAAGGAAATCTTGTGCTTATTTTTAAAGGAGAGAATCTAGTTTTGAACATTAGTGTTCAAACTTAAAGAATCTATTAAGTAAAATAAATTAAACCTTTATTTTAATAAAAGAAATTGTTAAAATAAAAGTTCCATAAGAATCTATTAAGTAAAATAAATTAAACCTTTATTTTAAGTGAATGGCTTTCAACACTTTGAAATTCATGATTCATGATATGTTTATAGGTATTGGAGTTCTCGGGGATGACAGAAATGAAGCAAATAAGCAACGTGACAGTCCCTGAAAGGAGTGGAGGAACATCAACATGTACGGAATATTTAACCATTTCCAATTTTGAAGAGTTATTTGAATATCCTGGATATAATCTTTCAACTCTGAAGTTCCTACGCTTGTACAAACTAACTGAATTGCGGGTGATATGGAGTGGTCCCATCCAAGTTGAACACTTTCAAAATCTCAGTAAATTGACAGTCCAAAATTGCAGAAGGATAAGATACATCTTCTCACCTACCATCGCTCGAAATTTGCCAAAATTGTGGAGGTTGGTTATATCTAACTGTGAGGAACTGGAGCAAATAATTGAGAAGGATCAAACTTCATCACAGCATCATCTCCAACCTATTTGCTTCCCTAATTTGAGTTCGATTACAATCCAGATGTGTGAAAACTTGAAATGTTTGTTCCCAATCACTCTTGCTGATGGCGGCCTTCCAAACCTACGTCAGTTACAGCTTGATAGGCTACCAAATCTCGTGAGCTTCAGTCCTGTGGGTTATCATTTTGTTTTCCCATCTTTGGTGAATTTAGAAGTAACATATTGTCCCAACATAACCACAAGATTTAGTGTTGATTCAGAGAAATCAGTGCATGCCAAAACACAGGTACACTACTCTTCCAAACTCAACAATAAGCTTTAAAACAGAAATCCATCCATTCCATTATTTTCTCATGTATTCTCCCAAACTCTTTATTTACTAAGCTTTAATTTCTATGCATTAACACAATATTTTTTATTTTGGCCGCCTGAGAGATTCTTTTTTTATGCTTTAAATGACTGAATGAAATTGCATCAACAGAATCGGTTTCTGCTGGCTGTCAGTATTTCTTTGTAGATATACTTGTTGCATTATTATTTTCTATTCACAGTTCTTGTTCTTAATATGTCATCCTTTGTCCAATTTTGGAAAACTGGCTTTGCTTTCTTCATCATCAATCATTAAAAGCAGACAGTAATAAGTGAAGGTTTAATTTGGTTTTCAGGCAAGCCAATCGCTTGATGGAATTATAGTGAAAGAATCTGCTACAGCTCAAGAAACTGCATGGTCAATTGGTAGTGATATAAAATGGCGGAAACAGATTTGAAGATGGTGGAATGATTAGGTCACTGCTCTAGTAGAGCTTTCTGAATAGGAAAATTAATGGAGCAGTAAATGAAGTAATTTCTATTTAAGGATTTCATTTGAAAATTAATCATTGTGAATGTTTATTGCTTTTGGATTCTTCTAAGCGACCTTCATGTTTCTCCATTTTTTTTTCTGTAGGTCATACCGGAACAACTCAAGGTTTTCTATGAAAAACATCAATAATGTTAATATGAAAAACATTACAGAACGTAAATATAAAAAAGAAATGGTTTCTTTACAAGTCCTTCCAAAAGATAACAAAGTCTTTGCCTATTTTCTCAACGAATATGGACTCTTCCCGGCGTTAGAAAAAATAAATTTAATAAACCCGAACATGAACATATAATGGCCGTATAGAATAGCAAAAAATAAAATAAAACGTTTATATAATTTTATATTAAATATATAAAATAATAAAACATAAATACATGTGATTATATTTCAACCATATAAAAAAAAATCCGACACACGCCGGAAAGGACACGTGGTATGTGTTCGATCAATTGGTAGAGCCAAGGGTGTTGATTAATGGAAAATTTTTCACTTAGGTCCTTTATAATTTATAAAATTTTAAATTAATAATAGTAAAATTACACTTTAATCTCAAAAAGATAAAAAAATAATTTAATCCTTTAAAAAATTTAAAGATATAATAGATTATTAAAATGGTAAAACTGCATTCTTGCTATATTAAAAATATACAATTTAATTTTGACCCCCAAAATATTTTCTAGCTCCAGCACTAGTTAAATCCATATGTGAATTAATAAAACATTCCAAATAAATGTGAATGAATCCATATGCTTCAAAAGGATAAGGGTAAATTACACTATTAATCCCTCAATTATGTGTCATTTAATTAAAAGAGTTACAATTTGGCCACTAACGTTTTCGAAAATTTTTTTTACCCAACTATTAATTAGCTAACAATCACACATTTTTAGTTAGTATAATGACAATTTTAACCCTTAGCTTTTATACTTTCTCTCCATTTAACCCTAATTCCATATAAAAATTAATTTCAAAAACCCAATATTATTTTTAAAAAATGGAAAATTCTACATAAATTTTATGATTTTTGCAACAATAAAATATTCAAAATTTCCATAAATCATGAAAATGGATAAAAAAAAAGAGATCAATTTCAATATCTTAATATAATATTCATTTTGCACAATGCTTAAATGTGATTAGAAACTAATGTTCATAAAAGAAAACTTAATATTATATTGCAGTAAAATTAACGATTGTTCAATATTGAGATATAAGAAAGAAAAAAATTATTCAATAGCATCCAATAACAAATTTAAAATAAAATAGGACAAAATTAGTAATACCTTCAAGTCGAGTTCCATGCTGTTGTAGAACTTCTTTCAAAATAATCTCACTAAGACTTGTGAAATTGATTTTGATCCCATTCTTTTAGTAAAAAAGATAAAAAAATATACTAGAAAATATTCTTTTTCAAACTCAATTAATAAAATATAATTCATTTAAATGATTTTTTTTTATCTAAAACAATTGCTAAGTAACAAGCAAAGTATGAACATAAGTGACTACAAAAGTGTGTACTTCTGCAAACACTGTGATAAGCAAAAACAAAATAGGAAACATCAAAGTTTGTTTATGCAGTTCAGTTTCCATACATTTGTGAAGCCTTACTTAGTGAGAAGAATCACTATATTTAAAAAATACAACCAGTGAATCTAAATGTATCACACCCCAATAATGATTCCTCACTCTTATACCTTCGAAGACTAGATCACTCACCACTAAATTCTCCCTCAGAGAACTTAGTTTGCAAAACCACAATACAGATTATTACAATCACATATGCACTCTTACAAAATAATATTCCTCATTTGAACATATAAATGCTCTTAATAATTTGTGCATCAACCTATACAAGTCTCTTAATTACATAGAGATTTCGAAACTTGCTAACATAATGAAGATCTATCACAATCCTTACTAAAAAAACAACTAAAATAGCTAAATACAATATAATATTAACAACCACAATAAACATTGACGATTGGCAGCTAACTCTTCACTTTTTCGATCCAATCGAACTTCCTTTATCCGGATTTGATATAAGCAATCCAATCCAACCTGATCCAATCTTCTTAATAAGTTTTTCCAAGTGATATGATCTTTATTGATGAGCTTGATTCGTTCTACAATATCAACTCAACCCAAAGATACAGATCAATAAGTTGTCAATCTTCCAAATATGGCAAGTTGTTTTATCATAGTGGTTAGGGGTAGTGGCAACTCCCATAACGCACTGCGACAACTTCAAATTTTTCAACATTATTCAAAATCCAAACTAAAAAAACAAATCCAATCTTTTGTTCTCATTCTTTTCTCATAATGAAAAATAATTTTCCCTAATTTTCTCTCACTTATCTATATATTTTTAAATTTGATCTATTTTTATTTAATTTTCAAATTTATGTCTTTTTAAGATTTTCTAATTAAAAAAAAAAACTCTATAGAATCATAGTCAAATTGATAGTCTGGCACATTTGGTAGGCTTGATGTAAAAGACACTCAACTCCCAAATGATGGATAAAAGATAGCTGCACTGCATCAAATTGTTTGGTTGTTGAAAATTGTGATATATAATTATCTTCTTACCATGTGTTTTTCAAGGTTGGGATAGGGTAACACGGTTTGCACTTGTGCCAAACAATTAATCTTTTTATCATGTGTTTTCTATGAGTTAAAACATAAGTGTTATTTATTAATTTATCATCTTACCATTAATATCTTTTTTTATATAGTTTAAAATAAAATATAACATATTAGTATTTACTAAATATTTACATTAAAATATAATAAAAAACAAAATAAAAATATTATAACATTTAATTTTTATAAAATATTAAAACAATAAAATAAAATTATTATTGTTGAAAAAATAATATATTAATATTATTAGTTTTTAAAAAAATAATAAAATTATTTATATATTAATGTATATAAATAAAAATATTAAAATATATGTTTTTATATTAATATTAGTATATTAATATAAATATTGAAATGCATAATTTTAATATTAGTTTAATAAATCCAAACATGAACATAAAACAGATGTAGAGAATAACAAAAAATAAAATAAAATATTTATATAATTTTATATTAAATATATAAAATAGTAAATCATTACTTTTTTTAAAAAAAATAACTAGATTTTTTAAAAGGAAAAATAACTAGTTTGAACCTCTAATTTCGATGGGGTTTCTAATTTTCTTTATAAAATTTTAGTTAGTTAATGTAAAAATTAATTGTAAATTAAATTTTATTAATTATAAAAAATAAAATTTTCTCAGATCAAGTATAAATATAAGTTAATGCGTGAGTTAACTTGTAGATCAATCACTTTAAATAAATTATTTAATTATAAAAGAACTCCTTACATGTTATATATATATATATTGAATATTCACTTGTTGAATATCAATTCCTTGAACAGAGTCAACTAATATTAGGTTGTTACCCGACACTTGTTTATTTGTTTGAAACAAGGATGAGTGGCTGGCAGTAGAGCTAATAGAATCATTGCAAAATTATGTCCCCTTACCTCATTTTGGATCGAAGCTAATGGTTTTGCGGGTGGCGTTTGGGTTCTCTAGAGCGATGATATTATGGTGGATATTTTGAGTTTACATTCCTAAATGGTTCACATGAAAGTTAGGAGCAAGTAAAGCGGTGCTAGTTTTCTTTGTTCTGCAATGTACGCTAGCTCGCATCCAATGTTGAGATGCAAGTTGTGGAGTTCATTTTTTTGGGGAACTTGGTAAAGTCGGTTGTCGAACCTTGGGTTTTAGCTAGCGACTTTAATGCGATCTTGGATGGTTCAAAAAGGATTAAGGGTAGTCCATCTTCGTCAGTGGGTTGCAAATAGTTTCAGTCGTTCATTTTTTTAAAGTGGGCTTAGCAATTTGGGATTTAGCAGTCCACAATTTACTTGGAGTAGAGGAAATTGAAATTTATCACAGCGTCTGGATAGGGCTATTTGGCTTGGGATTTGCTTCTGTCTAGTTGTTTGATGCGTAATCTTCACTATTTGAAGTCGGATCATCGTTGGATTCTGCTTTCGCTTTGTCCTACACAAAATAGAGATAATAGGCCATTAAGATGTATAGTAAGTTCGATGTTACATGCTGAATTCAAGTCTCTTGTCAGAGATCGTTGGAAAAATGAGTAGGTGAGATTGAACTTAGAGCGATTCCAGGAGGTGGTTTAGGTATGGAATAAAGGGGTTTATGGTAACATCTTTGTGCCGAAAAGGAAGCTAGTGTCAAAACTAGAGCAGGTGCAAAGGGTATTGGATTTGAGACCTTCATCAAGACTCTGAGCTCGTGAATTAGAATTGCGCCGTGTAACCTCCCCAACTCAACTTAAACGTTAGACCTGAATCTAGGAGATTACATCGGCCACCAAGATGGCATAACAGAGTTATTGGAGTTTAAAGCTGGTCGATTTTAAAATATTTGTTTATTTTAGAGAAAACTTAGTTTATTTTCAGAAAGCCATATGAGTTAGTAAAAACTGATTTATTTTTAACTTCTTTCATGTAATGGTGTCCATCTTAGTTAATTTATTATCTTTCCAAAACTTATTTTCAACTTTAGCAGAAAAAAACTTATATTAACGTAATTTTAATAAAAATCATGCTTCATACATAATTAAATAAAAATTCATACTTTAATAGCTTAAATGATTTAAATGTCATGCATGCCTAAATAAAAATCATAAATTAAGTCTCATGCCACAATTCAAAATAAAATATTACAGTCTTTAAATAATAAAGTATCAAATAGTAACTTAAGAATATTTAATAAAATTGAGCCCACCAGCTCCGAATGTCGAGCCCATGTCCTAACCTTGCAGGCTATCTAAAAAGATGAGAATAATAAAGGAGTGAGCTATGTAGCTCAGTGTGATTTACATCACAAGAAAAATAGGTGCAAACCATAGACAAATCGTACAGAAAATCAATTTATAAATTAAATAACATTTACTTAGTCAAATAGAATATTGATAATTCAGAATACTAATCAACATAACAATTCAATGTTCATAGCCATGTAATTGCTTATGAATGCAATGCAAGTTCGATTTAACAGTAAAAAGGTCCTACCCTACTGTAGCGACGAAAAATTTGCTTCGGGTCGCTAATTGTGGCGATTTTGTGAAAATTTTGAAAGTTTGGATTTTATATAAAAAAAAGAGTCGCCACCGATCTTTTTATTTCTAGGTGTGATCGGACACCTATAAAATTTATATTTTAAAGAAAGAAAACTGGGCTTAGGTCTACGTTTAAAAATCCAGAGAAAAATTGGGTTCGGGAGTCGGTTACGTGCGGGGAAGGTATTAGCACCCCCGCGACGCCCAAAATCGGTATCTTAATAAACACGTGTTGTTTTAATTTTCAAAAATACGAGTTCAATTTAAATTTTAACCCTAATCCGTTCAAAACACGCGAGTCTTCGAAATTTCAGTTCTTGAGAAGGATATTCAGTTTTCAACACGAGCCAACGAATTTTATCCAACATAGCGATGAAATTGATGACTTAATGTTAAATCGGTACATTGCCTCATTTTGAAATTAATTGAAAGTATGAAAAAAATTTAAAAAAACGATAAAAATTTAAGACAATGTCAAAGTTAAATACAATTTAAACATATATTGAATTCAAAATCATGCAAACAATAAAAACGCGAGTACGTGGCACATAATAACATATAATTATTACCAAACATTAACAAATATGAACGATATTAAACAATTAATAAGGGTATTAAGAAAAAACATATAATAATATGAAATGTAAACACATAATACGTAATACAAAAAATATACCTAAGGCATAAGAACAATAATATTAAAATATATATATATACACGATACACTAAAGTTTTTACATAAATAAAATCAAAATATATACATGAGACAGTATAAAAATACATGGATCATTTGGTATTAAAATATAAACACAATATATATCTATATATATAGAATATAATATAATGTTAAAAATGTATACGTGGCATAAATACATATATACAATGAAGTATTAAAATATGTACATAGTATATAAGTAGGTAATAACGGTATTAGACACATAAAACATGGTATTTGAAAATGTATACATAAAACGGTATTGGAAATATGTACATGATATGGATAATATTAAAATATATATATATGATGTGTAGGTAGAAAGGTAATACTAAAAGTATGCATAATATATATTAGAGACAACGTATAATATATAAATATTGATAATACCGCATAAATATACATATTAAAACATAATAATATATCACAACAGCATACGCACATAATATATTAGAAACAATAGTATATAAAAAAATCTATTAATGCAATACACAGATACTTACATATATACATATAAATATAAAATAATAATAATAATAAATATACAATAGGAATGCATACATAGTATATGTATTTTAGAGATAATAATAACATGTATATATATAGTAGAACGTGGAGGAATAAAACTAAATATAATATATCCATGATATATATTAAAAATGGTAGTAAAATACGATAGTAATGAAATAATAAAAATATATATGATAGTTAATTTAATAATAAGATGTCAAAAATAGCAAGAAGGACGAAATTGAATTGGAATCAAAATATCTGGGGCAAATTCGTAGTAAAAGAAAGGGGAAAGGACTTGATTTGAGTGTATAAAAACAGTGGAGGGACTGAAAAAGCAATAGACCTCTTTCCTAAACGCACAGCAGCAACAAGGATGAAAATGAAACGGAACAAAACTTCAGGGTTAAATTCATAAAATGGGAAAGGTAAGAAAAAGGGTTAGATTGCAGCGCCCTGCAAAAATAGGGGTACCACTTGCGCAATAAACCCAAAAGGATGAATCGCACGGATTCCCCATGGATTACGGGTCGGATCGCACGGGGCCCCTATTCACCAAACGGTGCCGTTTTAATTAATAGACCATAACCCTAGATCCCTTTCTTTTTTCTTTTGCCTATTCCCTTTTCTTTTTGTTTTCAACACAGCAGCAGACAACAAAAAAAAAATGCGGTTCTTCATGCCCGCTCTTAGCCGATCCCAAGCTTCCGATCGAGCACCACTTCGCGCCTTAGGACGGCGGTGGGCTACCCCAGCAGACGCTGCGTAAGGCCATGTTCGGAGAGCCAGCGACTTCGGCCCTTCCTTGCTTCGATTACAACGAAGAGGACGGGTTTCAATCAAAGGTAATCGGCTCTTTTTGTTTACTCTCTTCTTTAAAATACCCTGAATCAAAACAACCCCCAAAAACGAGAAAGACTTCGCCCTAAAGACTAGATCCGGGCAAGAACCATTCGGGTTCAAATGCTCCGATCGTTACATCGAACGAAAGCTGCAATTTTTTTGCTATTTCATATGCGTAATAGATAGAAAACAAGAAAATGAGTTCGAAAAATTGCCAAAGTATACCTTTAATTTCTGTTATTTCAAAGTATTCGTGTTTACAAAAATGGAAATTCCCTCTCTTACCAATATATATTTTTTTCGACCTCTATTCTTAGCCGAAAGTAATAGAAATCTCTGAATCCCCCCCTCTATTACAAAAGCTTTCGGCCCCCTTTTACAATGTTTTCTTTTTAGTTTTATATCCGATAATGCATTGCCCCTATGTTGCTATTTGCTTGCGTGTTCTCTGCTATTCTTGCTGTTTTTGTGTTCTTTGCAGGTCAATGGAGCTGTAGGTGATGGGACCGTGGTGATGGACGCGATGGGAGCAGGTTCGGCGCTAGGAAGGAGGCTGCTAGGGTCAGGGGCTGCTAGGGTTTCAGCAAATCTGAAACCCTATCTTGACTGATCTTGTTTGTGTAATTGGGTCGGGTATTGGGCTTGGTGGGTGATCCGGGTTTGATTAGGGGGTTTGGGTAATGGGTCTTTAGTTTAAGTGGGCTACTGGGTTTGTTGGGCTGTGGTCTTGGGCCTTTGTTTGTAAAAATGGACTTTGGACTGTTATTTTGGTTTTTTTGTTTGTTTGTGTTTTAAAATTTGGGCTAAGTCTGTAATGGGCCGGGCGAAAATGGGCTCCTACAGCTGCCCCTCTTTGCTCATTGTCGTGTAACGAGAATAGAGCAAAGACTTAAAAAGGGCCAATTTTGCCCGGCCCTGCCGAGTCTTGATTTCTTGACACTTCTATTCCTCAATTTAGCCTCAAATCCTCGATCTGCTTCTGCATCTCTGGAAGGTCAAATCTTGTAGTTTTGGTTCAATCCACTGCAATTTCAAAGACATGCATCGTAGCTTCAATCCAATCGCATTTTCAGCAATATGAAACTCATCGTCTTCGATCTTCAGGAAAATGAATCTTGTGTCTTCAATTTGCTATACTGTGACTCCAGGGAGACAAAATCTGCAATCTTCAATCGGCTCCATCCTTTATCCTTTATTGAAAAACAAACATCGAAAATAGCTCGGCCTGCGGACTCTCACAATATGGGTTAATTTTGGATCATAAATTGAAAGTATCCCCGTATGTGACTTGAGACTTAACTCACCTCTCGTAGTATGAGTTGAATGGACAGAAATTTAAAAAGCAGAAATTGAAAAAGATCAACTCACTTCTTGCATTATGAGTTGAATGAACAGAAATTTAAAAAGCAGAAATTTGAAAAAGCAGGAATTGGAACATATCAACTCACCTCTCGCAATATGAGGTGAATTTTGAAAATATAAATTTAAAATTTCTCAGCGTGTGACCTGAGGCGCAACTCGTTTCTCGCAATACGAGTTGACTTTTGAAATCACAAATTGCAAATACCTCAGCGTGTGACCTGAGGCGCAACTCGTTTCTCGGAATACGAGTTGACTTTTGAAAACATAAATTGCAAATACCTCAGCGTGTGACCTGAGGCGCAACTCGTTTCTCGCGATACGAGTTGACTTTTGAAAACATAAATTGCAAATACCTCAGCGTGTGACCTGAGGCGCAACTCGTTTCTCGCAATACGAGTTGACTTTTGAAATCACAAATTGTAAATACCTCAGCGTGTGACCTGAGGCGCAACTCGTTTCTCGGAATACGAGTTGACTTTTGAAAACATAAATTACAAATACCTCAGCGTGTGACCTGAGGCGCAACTCGTTTCTCGCGATACGAGTTGACTTTTGAAAACATAAATTGCAAATACCTCAGCGTGTGACCTGAGGCGCAACTCGTTTTTCGCAATACGAGTTGACTTTTGAAAACATAAAATTTGAACATAGTACCAAAACATATTATTTGGTGAAGTTCTGGTGTCCTTTCCTTGCAATTGTCATCGCAACTTCTTGCTCTGTTGGAGCACCTGAAAATGTCGTGAATGATGTTATCATGATATGCATGTGATTGTCTTAAACGTATGTATGCCTACATGATTATGCTATGCGCCCTAGACATGTTTGTCATATGTTGCTTATCGTCGAGATTTCTTGTGACGATTTGCATTTATTGCTTCAATTCTTGACTTTCTTTCAGGCTTCGTACTCGTCTTCCATCTTTGCGAGTAATCTGTATTTTTCAGACATTGCTCTTTTGCCCCTCGTTGAACTTTGTTCTTGCTTTGAGGCTCTTGTGTTCATCAAATTCTCATCCAGGTGATGCTCTAGATACTCAGCGCATGAACTCTTCCATGTTTCTCGATCAAGAACCTTTTTGAACATGGCTTCTTGCATAGAAAATCTCAGGCTTCTGAAAATGTTTTGAATACGGTATTCTTGCCGTTTGACTCATTGATCGAATCGCTTTACTCTTTGGGCCCAGATATTTCATTAGGATGCATTCTCGGATTTTTATCCTAATCCTTTTCGCGTTAATTAAGACACCCTTTTCGGGCTTTCATTTTGATCTTCTTCTCTTTTTCAACTTGGGGCGCCCTATTATTTGACTGGTAAGTCGACCCAAAACTCGAGGAAACGTTTGGCTCACCCAGCTTGCCCCACTGCGACCTCAGGGTTCCTTCCATTGTATCTCAAAGGTACATGATCTGTAACTTGTTTCATCAAGATTATATCACTGACGCGATATCTAGTTTCTGTTCAGCTAATACCTTTGATTTAAAAATCTTGAAGAGATAAACTCAATTAAGCTCAAATATTTCCAACTCCTACGCATGGTGAGCTCTTTAAACAACAGTCCTGTTTTAGATTCCTGTACTATTTAGAAACTTCCAAGGTAATACACAAAACTCCTTTCATAAAAGTGTTGTTAGTCCACTAATCATTATTTCAATACAAAATGCTTGAAAACGGATCATGCCAATGGACAAGAAGGAAATTGAACGCAAGCATAACTCGAAACAAGCAAGTTAAGCAAAAGCGATTAGAAAGGAATTTATTAGGGGCATAGTTCGACACAGATAAATTCATCAATGAGAAGGAAATTGATCGGGAGCATAGCCCATCATGATTTGGAGATAGCAAATATGCTGAGAAAGATGAAAGCTAGGTGTCCCAGATATCGCAACCTAAGCTTCTCTGTCCCAAATCTTAAGAACTCCTCTAAGCTCGATGTGTGCTTAGGGGATTCGGAGTACTCTGTCGATGCCCCAAGACGTATCATACTTCCTTATTATCAATTCAAGCATGATAAGGCTATTGCGTGCCCCACTTTTGATCAGAATTTGAGCCGCCCTTTTTGGGTTTTCAACTCAAACGCCCTTTGGACTCAAAGCGCCCTTTGTGGGTTTTCACTTTGGCCTCTCCTTTTTCTTTTTCTTTTTCTTTTCTTTTTTCTTTTTCATTTATCTTTTTCTTCCTTTTTCTTTTTCTTTTCTTCTTTTCTTCTTTTTTCCTTTTTTCTTGATCAACTTTTTAAAAGGTCTCAAGAAGCCATTTGCGAGTTTTCCTCTTGATTTCCTTGAGAAATTCTTGTGGACGAATTCTTCTCGACATAAGTTTGTATCACCCATTTTGACACGTTTGATTAGGATGGACACTCTCAACAAATCTTGATTCTATCGAGGCTTGAAGAGAGAGATATCGATCCATAAATCCATGAGAAAGAGATTGCCCCAGCAGCAATCCTAGTTGTCGTTTGACTCGCCTTATACAAAAAGATGGTTCAATGATTCCCAACAGATAAGAACGAAGTTGCTGCCATTGTCCTTCATCTTGGAAAGCTGAGGTATACAAGTTGCTCCCAGAGCAGCCGTCCCACCATGGCTCGATGATGTCTCTGAAGCATCCTCAGATCTCATAAATTTCTCCAACTGTGAGGCTACAAATAGGAACAACCACAGGTACGGCAGTGGTGTTCATTTGATGCACATACACTAGAGAGTGGACTATCTCCTACGAATCATCAGCCAAAAGCCCCATCTGATCCAAGAGAACATGATAATGAATACGTCTCATGGTTCCAATCATTCCATCATGGGCTCAAGGATAGAAGTCATTGTTCTTAGGATGACAGACTTCGTTGTCTGTAACGGTTCCAGGCGGGACATTGTCAGGAAATCTCTGTTGGAGAAACCTAGTATGATGGTTTTTTCTGTGCCATAATGACCATAAATTTGGGGTTCCCATTTTCGTCAAGGAACTTGATCAAGTTCTTTGTTCAAAACTTGATTGAACTGAGACTCACCAACTTGACCCTTGAACATACTGAGCTGATCCGGCTTCTTCTTTCCTGAGTTTGTACAGAAGTCTTCCCTCATGATACCTTCATCCGCTTTATCAGGCACTGGTTTGAAGGGAAAATCTATCATTTCAAGCTTCAAAGACTGTGTACGGACTGATGCTCCATAGCGGAAAATCAATGGCCATTGCCTGAGGCTAACTACCGCAACTATTGATGGCACATCAGACTACTTGGGGAGTCACGTAATACATTCATTCCAAGGATAATATTTGGAACCCTTGAAATCATAGGGATTTGAAGGTATTTTGTTCTGGCGTAAGCATAGAAAGCAAGTGGTAGTTTCTTATACCAATCTTTACCAGTCTCGGTCATCTTCTGAAAGTTATTTCTTCTTCTTTTTTTCTTTTGGCAACCTTTGTTGTGTGGTGCCTTATCTTTGAGTAGACTACAAACTTTTGACATTGCAGTCGGATATGATCTCTATCTCTTTTTTTTTCCTTTTTTTTTTTTGTTTTTTTTGTTTTTTTTGTTTTTTTGTTTTTTTTTTTTTTGAATTCAAGCTCGAATTTGGATTTGGCTTTGAATTTGGATTTTGGATTTGAATTTGATGACCGTTACTTAGTAACTTTGGTACACAAAGCGACCTTACTCTCTCAGTGAAGTAATTGACCATCGTGAAGGTGACTCGAAGTCAGTGAAGCTAGCCAAGTGACGTCCGTGCCCCACATGAAGAGTCTTCAAAGGGACATGAGTCTTATAACACGCTGATGTAGTCTTTTTTCATTGTGAGTTAGCAATATTTCAGCCTTATGATCAGTCTGGCCATTGTAAAACCACTAGTATGTGTCCTGTGACTATCCTTGCGGACTTCTTTTAAAATTTTGGTGTACCCGTGTCTCGGTAGCCTAGGCCCGTCTTGATATGGTTGTGCGAGGACACGTTTGAAATGTTTCAAAGATATCTCGCATTTTTGGTAGTGAGCTAGGCTTCAATCCTTGTTTGCTCGCGATATCCACTGATCTTGTGGGATTCATCTTGTTCTACGTTCCTTAACAAATCAGAAGATAGGTCGCAGTCTTTGTCGTCTTCAAAGTCCTGAGACTCCCCTAAGCACACATTTCGCTCTAAAGGAGATTCCAGTTTAGCAACAGTGTTGCTCATGTTATTGATATCTGGAGACCTTTTTGAGGGTACAGAGAAAGGATTCAAAGAATAAATGGACTTAAGAATGAGTATTTATGTGTTATGATCATGAAGAAAGAATATTTGAAAGAGTTCAAAGAACACCAAAATCTAAGAACAATTGTGCAGTATGGTCATGAATAAAAGAATAAGAAAATCTAAGAATGATCGTTGTATAGTATGAAGTGAAACTTTAATCAAGATGATGCATTTTTATTGAAACAAAGATTTTAGACAAAAGCCTATTTTCACAAAAGGATTCTTACTGCCTCTAGGCTTAAAGCAGTAAGCATGTTTTGGGTATTACCCTAAGTTAGTTCTAAAAGACAGAGACTTCTTCCACAGTCCTATTGTTCACAATATTCCCAGGCATGCAAGGGCAAATGCTTGGTAAATTTCATTCCTTCACCACTTCATTCACATTCCCTTTGACGTGGTCAGGGAATGGATTCTTGGTCGCATTGCTAGCATTATCAAATCGCAGAATGCCCGTATCAATGAGTCCTTGGACCCGTCTTTTAAAGGCGAGGCAGTTCTCGATCGAATGTCCTGTATTTCCCGCGTGGTATTCGCATCGAGCGTTCGAATCGTACCACTTGGGATATGGAGGCTGCAACGGTTTTATATAAACTGGGGACACCACTTGCGCATCATATAGCCTTTGATGCAACTCCTTATACGACATTGGAATTGGCGTAAAAGGGAGTTTTTCAGTTCTTGATCTAGCATTGGATCCTTGCTTTTGAGGACCCTGATGGCTAGGGGTTGTCACCCTTGACTGGCCTATAGTAACCGGCCTCACTTTACTTTCCTTTCCCTTTATTACCCTCGAAGTACCCTCTTGCGAGTTCCACTCTCGCTTTTCAAAAGCCTCGCACTGTTTCGGGCATTCTATACTGGCCTGATACTGTCGGAGTCCAGAGATAACGGGCATCCCTCGCGAAGGTGCATCTGGTTGAGTCTGGCCGTTTATTGGAGGGGAATAAACGATGTCTTCATTCTCATCCTCGCTGTTGTCCACTGATTCTTTTCTCCTTTTGAGCCCTTCGGCTAACAGCTGTTTAAGCTGGCTAATCATCTGTCTTTGGAGCTCTGCCATCTGGTTCTGCATATCCTGCTGAATTCTGGATAACTGCTCTTGCATCTGTATTTGCCTATGCTCTATCCGTTCTAACCTTCGCTCCATGGCTCTTAGGTTAACTGAAATAATTTTATCTAATTAGGGTCGTTTCGTAAAAATCTAGTGCAACTGATGCAATGCAATGCAAATGATGCAATGCAAATGCATGAAATGCAAATGCAAATGAATGCAAGAAAAGAAGCGTCGACCTTATATTCAGTTCCATTAAGAGAATTTTTTTCTAGGGAACAGATTTCTTCACATAAAGTGGATCACATATGCGGTCTTGCCCTCATAGTCCCAGCGAAGATGCCTATTTTTTCTCTTCATATCTGAATACTATGGTTGACTCTCGTAAACTTGCCAAAGGTGTCTTCATTCGCGCCTTTTGTTTGGTCCGGGCCGTGACTCTTTGCTCACTACTCCCTCGTGATGCTTGCTTGCTCCTTTAGGAAAGTAGAGAAGTGACGGCTCCCGCATAATCTTCATCAATTTGAGTCTTTCGGGTAAAACCTGGCGTTCCTTTGTGAGCTATCATCCTTCTTCCCTTGTGCTCACTTGGATCATACATGGGCAAACGCATGGTAATCCACTTTATCAAGAAATTCGTCCCCTTATGACGAACTTCCCTATTTAGGAATCGAATACGGATTAACACCTCTTTTCTATAATGATGCGATGTAATGTAATGCAAATGTATGATTTTGGTGTTGATTTCAAGATAGCCCCTATTTAGGCATTTCATTCATTCAAAAGAGTTCGTTACAAAACATTTTGCCATCTTAATTCGGCCATCTATACAAACTTTCTAGCTACATCACTATACTTCTTCACCCGCTCCAAGAATTCTGATATGCTGGATCGTTGGCTTGGCGGGAATTGGCAACTAAGGTCCTCCGCTTCATCTGATAACTGGACTATGTGCATGGCCGCTCCACGGATTTCATTGATCAAGAAGCCAAGTTGCATTTCTCTTTCTTGGAGGTCTGTTTTGTAAGCGTGGATGTCCCTACTGTATTGGTCATTCTTTTCTTCTAAAGTTTTTAAAAGAGTGTCCAACTGTTGCTGGCGAGCCTGTAATGTATCTTCCAAACCTCTTATCCTTTCCCTTAATCCTTGGCATTCGGATCGGCTGGTTATTAATTCCGTAGACACGGTCTCATGTTCAGCGTTCTTCTTTCTCAATTCTATCGAAGCTCGGGCGGTCTTTTCTTCCTCCTTCTTCGCTTTCCCCTTCCAGAACTCCATTCCGCCTTTAAGGTTACCCAATTCTTCCTTCCATTCTGCGGATGACTTACCTAATCCGCTATTTTTTATAGTGCTCCTTAATTTTTTGTTCTCCAGATGAAGGTCTCTTAGATCATTTCTCACAACTTCCGCCTCCTTTTGCACCTTTTCAGTCCTAGATCTTTCAATTTGAACATCAATCTTTAATTGATAATTTTCTTCTTGAAGGATGTTAAGATCCTGCAACATCTTGGACTTCTCACGCTCAAATTCTCCTCGAGCTATTTCAAGTTCGGATGGTGTTTCCTCTACGAAAGGGTTCTGAGCAGCATGACTCGTCGATGATATTTGTTGGCTTTTCACTCGTTGCTTTCTCCACACATCATAGTCTTGGGTGAGAGTGTCGGCATACAGTGCCAACTCTATTAGGTGAATTCTTTTCCAAGACTTACCGGTGTCTCGAACCTTCTTCATGTAGCCCTCGCCCACGAAAGAGAACTCGGATTGCGCTAAGCCTCCAGCGGCGGGTACGAATTGTCGTGAAGAAAACTATCTTTGGACCAACAACGGGGCGTATCCGATTCCTCCCCACAGGCCTAGCAGTGGTACCCAATCCTGACCTCCGACCTTATATAATAAGACTGACGGGCGTATCCATGGCGCCCTCCATGTCACATCCTTAGCGCGGAGATTCTGAAAAATCGAGACCCAATATTGTTCAGTAATTTCCCTAGGCCATTCTATCTTACAATAGGCTTCTAAAGGGGAAAACATCTTTGAAAACATGTGATACGGCGTGCGTTCCTCTTTCCAAAAGTGACTCATGATCCAAACGTTGAGCAATTGCGCACATCCAATAAATCGTCCCTCTCCCTTCTTCCGACAACTATTCAAGGACCTGAAGGTTTCAGCTAGGATTGTCGGGACAGGGTTGACTCCTTGTTTTAATCTCTCGAAGAAATCTACCATCGCGACTTCAATGTGCCCAAGGACTTTCGAAAAAACAACCAACCCGTAGACGGACAAAGCAAACAGATTTACCCTCTTTAAGATGTCAGGATGGCTCGAGACCAAATCTCGTATAGAGGACCACGGGATACAAATAGTTTCATTCTTCTTCTTTATTTGTTTCTCGGCCCATGTGTCGGTCATATCCGTCAATCTCATTATTTTCTTTTTGAAGGTCATCGGTTTAGGTTCTTTTACATAGATCTTGTATGGCTGTACATTATCAATGCGAAGTAAGGCCGCGTATTCCTCGATAGTGGGGGTCATATCTTCTCCATTAAAAGTGAAGCAATGATAGGCGGGATCCCAAAACTTGACCAAAGCTTGTATTAACCGCTCGTCTACCTTGACAGCGACCAAGTTAGCTATGTCACCATACCTCTCGACGAAGATTCCCCTAGTATCTGAATCCCATTGATTCCAAATCTGGACTAAATCTTCAAGATTGTTTTGGCGGACATTCACCGTTACGTGCCCCGGTAAATCGGCAACACATCCTTCCATTAAGCTATCCCCTCTTTCTCTTTGGGTTTTCAGGGACCAATCCCGAACCGTGACATTCCTCTCGGTTGTTAGTGTAATCGACTCCTCCATTAGAAACCCGTCTTTTGGCAACTGGTCTCTAGTCAACACCTTCCTAAAATGATGCCTAAAATGCATGATGACAAATAAGACAACAACAAACAAATCATGGTTAGTAACATGAGTAAAAAGAGAAAAAGAGATTTTGACAAATTAAGCTATCCGTTCTAATCTACTAAGCAAACCCGATTCCCTTGTATAAAAAGTAAAAATGCAACAGGTAAGAGGCATTTCTCCCGTGTACTCATTTGGTAACTGCTAAACGAACAGAGGTTCGGCACGGCTCTAGTTGGGTGGCTCGTACATTTCACTATATGTAGTTTCGGTTCTAAATAGGTACTCGAATTGTTCGTACTATCGTCTGCTAAGACTAATACGAAACCTCGATCATGGCCCATCACGGGCTTACGAGCTCAATTCGAGGGATTACATTTACTTATGCCTATGCGGAGGGACAAGTTAACTCACGAAAGCATAAGTCATATGTAACCCAAAAGTATTCACTAGCCTGTGCGGAGGGACGAGTTAACTCACGAAGGCGTAGCGTTTACTTTCACTTAAATGGACGGAGCCCGGGTATGGCGCTCATGTTATGCAAAATGCGCGTGAACAGTGTGTGGGGAGAAACTCACAAACCTTACGTTCATTTAAAACTAAACTAGAATTGTAAAACTTAGAGCTTAAAACAAAATAATAAAACAAACTAGCACAATATTTACAAAGATGCATATGCATGATTTTTCAAAATTTCAGGATTACGACTAAATATCAATTTGAACAAGCAACTTCGAAAATTTGGACAACATGCGTTTTTTTTTTCTAGACTCGACTCTCAAAAACTGGGTCCCCAGTGGAGTCGCCAGCTGTAGCGACGAAAAATTTGCTTCGGGTCGCTAATTGTGGCGATTTTGTGAAAATTTTGAAAGTTTGGATTTTATATAAAAAAAAGAGTCGCCACCGATCTTTTTATTTCTAGGTGTGATCGGACACCTATAAAATTTATATTTTAAAGAAAGAAAACTGGGCTTAGGTCTACGTTTAAAAATCCAGAGAAAAATTGGGTTCGGGAGTCGGTTACGTGCGGGGAAGGTATTAGCACCCCCGCGACGCCCAAAATCGGTATCTTAATAAACACGTGTTGTTTTAATTTTCAAAAATACGAGTTCAATTTAAATTTTAACCCTAATCCGTTCAAAACACGCGAGTCTTCGAAATTTCAGTTCTTGAGAAGGATATTCAGTTTTCAACACGAGCCAACGAATTTTATCCAACATAGCGATGAAATTGATGACTTAATGTTAAATCGGTACATTGCCTCATTTTGAAATTAATTGAAAGTATGAAAAAAATTTAAAAAAACGATAAAAATTTAAGACAATGTCAAAGTTAAATACAATTTAAACATATATTGAATTCAAAATCATGCAAACAATAAAAACGCGAGTACGTGGCACATAATAACATATAATTATTACCAAACATTAACAAATATGAACGATATTAAACAATTAATAAGGGTATTAAGAAAAAACATATAATAATATGAAATGTAAACACATAATACGTAATACAAAAAATATACCTAAGGCATAAGAACAATAATATTAAAATATATATATATACACGATACACTAAAGTTTTTACATAAATAAAATCAAAATATATACATGAGACAGTATAAAAATACATGGATCATTTGGTATTAAAATATAAACACAATATATATCTATATATATAGAATATAATATAATGTTAAAAATGTATACGTGGCATAAATACATATATACAATGAAGTATTAAAATATGTACATAGTATATAAGTAGGTAATAACGGTATTAGACACATAAAACATGGTATTTGAAAATGTATACATAAAACGGTATTGGAAATATGTACATGATATGGATAATATTAAAATATATATATATGATGTGTAGGTAGAAAGGTAATACTAAAAGTATGCATAATATATATTAGAGACAACGTATAATATATAAATATTGATAATACCGCATAAATATACATATTAAAACATAATAATATATCACAACAGCATACGCACATAATATATTAGAAACAATAGTATATAAAAAAATCTATTAATGCAATACACAGATACTTACATATATACATATAAATATAAAATAATAATAATAATAAATATACAATAGGAATGCATACATAGTATATGTATTTTAGAGATAATAATAACATGTATATATATAGTAGAACGTGGAGGAATAAAACTAAATATAATATATCCATGATATATATTAAAAATGGTAGTAAAATACGATAGTAATGAAATAATAAAAATATATATGATAGTTAATTTAATAATAAGATGTCAAAAATAGCAAGAAGGACGAAATTGAATTGGAATCAAAATATCTGGGGCAAATTCGTAGTAAAAGAAAGGGGAAAGGACTTGATTTGAGTGTATAAAAACAGTGGAGGGACTGAAAAAGCAATAGACCTCTTTCCTAAACGCACAGCAGCAACAAGGATGAAAATGAAACGGAACAAAACTTCAGGGTTAAATTCATAAAATGGGAAAGGTAAGAAAAAGGGTTAGATTGCAGCGCCCTGCAAAAATAGGGGTACCACTTGCGCAATAAACCCAAAAGGATGAATCGCACGGATTCCCCATGGATTACGGGTCGGATCGCACGGGGCCCCTATTCACCAAACGGTGCCGTTTTAATTAATAGACCATAACCCTAGATCCCTTTCTTTTTTCTTTTGCCTATTCCCTTTTCTTTTTGTTTTCAACACAGCAGCAGACAACAAAAAAAAAATGCGGTTCTTCATGCCCGCTCTTAGCCGATCCCAAGCTTCCGATCGAGCACCACTTCGCGCCTTAGGACGGCGGTGGGCTACCCCAGCAGACGCTGCGTAAGGCCATGTTCGGAGAGCCAGCGACTTCGGCCCTTCCTTGCTTCGATTACAACGAAGAGGACGGGTTTCAATCAAAGGTAATCGGCTCTTTTTGTTTACTCTCTTCTTTAAAATACCCTGAATCAAAACAACCCCCAAAAACGAGAAAGACTTCGCCCTAAAGACTAGATCCGGGCAAGAACCATTCGGGTTCAAATGCTCCGATCGTTACATCGAACGAAAGCTGCAATTTTTTTGCTATTTCATATGCGTAATAGATAGAAAACAAGAAAATGAGTTCGAAAAATTGCCAAAGTATACCTTTAATTTCTGTTATTTCAAAGTATTCGTGTTTACAAAAATGGAAATTCCCTCTCTTACCAATATATATTTTTTTCGACCTCTATTCTTAGCCGAAAGTAATAGAAATCTCTGAATCCCCCCCTCTATTACAAAAGCTTTCGGCCCCCTTTTACAATGTTTTCTTTTTAGTTTTATATCCGATAATGCATTGCCCCTATGTTGCTATTTGCTTGCGTGTTCTCTGCTATTCTTGCTGTTTTTGTGTTCTTTGCAGGTCAATGGAGCTGTAGGTGATGGGACCGTGGTGATGGACGCGATGGGAGCAGGTTCGGCGCTAGGAAGGAGGCTGCTAGGGTCAGGGGCTGCTAGGGTTTCAGCAAATCTGAAACCCTATCTTGACTGATCTTGTTTGTGTAATTGGGTCGGGTATTGGGCTTGGTGGGTGATCCGGGTTTGATTAGGGGGTTTGGGTAATGGGTCTTTAGTTTAAGTGGGCTACTGGGTTTGTTGGGCTGTGGTCTTGGGCCTTTGTTTGTAAAAATGGACTTTGGACTGTTATTTTGGTTTTTTTGTTTGTTTGTGTTTTAAAATTTGGGCTAAGTCTGTAATGGGCCGGGCGAAAATGGGCTCCTACACCTACCGCTACACACCAACATAGGAGTTCCCCAGAACTCCTCTACCTTCACACCACATTGTGGATAAATCACTAATTGATGCAAATAACTACAACGATAAGATATTGGTAGATGAACCATCCGCCGATGTAGATAAAAGCTGATAGTACATTGCGGATGAACCACTGGTCGAGCAGGTGACTACAGACTAGAATACGTTGTGGATAAACCACCAGTCAAACAGATAAACTATCGACTGCTTCCTCTATTCAAATCATCCCACCCCATGCAATGTATTAAGACATGTATACAATTTAATATGGTAGAAAATAGTTTGCTTTTAACAATTCAATTCAATGGAAAAAGTCATGCTTACTAAGCGTTTGATTTAATGGTAGCATAAGGCATGCTCATAACGGATTGAAACAAAAACGACTAACATACTTATAACAGTTCCAATATGGCAGCAATATTTATGTTCTCAACTAATCGATACAGTGGCCAAACATATACTTTTCAAAAAGAATCCAATCTAACGGTATCTTAAAACATGGTATACGAATATCAACAAATACAGATTCAATCAACACAATTATACACAATTTATGCAAGTATAAATTGATAAATAAATAATTCAGTCAATTGAGGTATGTCTTCTAGCATTATTTATGTTATTAGGGGCTTAATTGAATAAATTAAACACTAAAAACAATTTGAGAACTGTAGAGCTTCTATAATTTTTGTGTTAAAACTGTAAAGCTGTGTTACAGGGGACAGACAGTCGTGTGGGAGGGTCTAGGCTATGTGGGTCACATGGTTGTGTGGTCTGGGTTGGGTTCGATTTTGCCTCAATCTTCTAAAAAAAGAACACACATATAACTTACGGGGTCTCATACAATGATCCTTATACCCAAAATTAATCTGCGATACCTACAATGAGTCTTTCAATTGACGAAAATGTAATAATTACTATTGATGTTTAAGATTTATCGAATTTTAACAAGATTTCTAGAAAATCCATTAAAGATTCGGAATTGATTCAGAAAAATTATCAAGAACGATATTATACTAGATTTTTAGGATTCTACAAATTTAAGAATAGGAATTCTTACCGATCTTGACACGTTAGAAATAGATTTTGACTGCGTTACGATAAAACATTATGAAGAACAGATTGAACAAGGTTGATGTTGGGTAAGAGATTTGAATATAATATTTTCAACAAAGGATGATGAGCATTTTTATGAAAAAGAGAAGAAGTAATAAAAAAATTATGTATTTAAAAAGGAGGGAAAAGAAATTCTAATTAGGTTTGAAAAGATAACAAAAATCCTAATATTACTAGAACCAAAATCCTAATATAACTAGGAAATCAGTTAAAAGGCTAAGTTATGCAAATTTTAGGGGTTGTTTTGGCAAATAAACCTTCCTGTCAAAATTTAAAACAAAAGGAAGGGAATTGGCATGGATAGAACTAAGACTCTAAGGAGGATGGGGTGATGCTTGGCTATTGGTCTATTGCACATTTCTTAATTATTTCCTACCACATTTATTTGTTATACTAACGTAGTTTTCATCCTTAATTGCTGATAAATAAAAATGAAAAATGCAAAAAGTGGGTTAGTGAAACCTAGAGAGGCCATATTGTGATTTTTGAGTTAAGATTATGAAATTATGCTAAGTAATTTGTTCTATTTAAGTGGTTAAAAGTTGTGCTTGTGTGAGGAAGGTTCTAGGTTTGAATCCTTTTGCTTCTATTTTTGCAAATTTTGTCTAAATCCCTAGTTTTGGTATTTGGTTTAAGAAATATTTGGGTGCATTTATTGACAAGAATGAGCTTGTTGGTTCGATGGTAAGGTATCAACTTACCCTTTGGTCTTGTGTTCAAATCCTTACGTATGTAAAGAGAAAAAGAAATATTATTTGTTATTATTTTAAACTTTGGGAAAAATCTTGTATGGATATGATAGAAGTTAGTGGGGTAGTTTTAAAGGTAGTGATGAAAGATTTTCACCCAAATTTTCTCTTCATTATACCATCCCCTTACTATCTGGTTTTCAGTTTCTCATGCTTTTTTTCTTTCTTCTTTTTTTAAATTCTTTTGTTAATTTCTGTATCATTCGTCCTTTGTGCTATCAATTTTAGTCTGTAACACTCCCAACCTGACCTAGGAGACTAGACCGTATTTAGAATGCTACATTGATCACCAAAGTGATCGTAGTATTATTTACAAAACAACTTATCTAAACGAACCAAAATCATTTAAAACTTTTATTAACAATCAGTACAAATTTTAAAAAGTCTCAGTGTAAAACCAGTTCAACATATAAAAATAAAAACACAAATCGAAATTGTACCACGACATTATAAAAATCTTTATAGTTCAAATCAATCGAGTAACAAACTAAAAACTGAGATGAAATTTATAACTAAAAATCTTCTAAGCCTGTCCGAGACCTCCGCGTACTAAGTCCAATGTCTAGAATCAAGAACTGTACCTGAAAGGGAAACAGAAGAGGGGGTGAGCTACTCAAGCTCAATGTGAAATCAAAAATAGATATTCTACAGTGGGAAAAGCCAAGAAACTAGAAGCAGTTCGGAAAGGAGCATACTTACAAATCGTTTTAAACAAATATTGACTATATGTAACTTTACAGTCATATGACTCTTTCAGATACAGTAACAATAATTCTCAATAGTCGTGGACTGGGCCTAAGCCCTTTTCAGTTTCAGTAATAGACTGGGCTCTAGCCCATCTCAGTACAGTAGCAGTCATGTCTACAGAAACCACTTAGGTACAAGTGCCTTTCAACCAACCAGTCAATCACAAACGGTAAATCAGACACATTAGTCGATATTTCAGACACATTCAATTATAGTAACACTCTTAGTCAATCAAATATATTTATCAGTCAAGCAGTACAGTCACATTCAGACAGTTAGATTCAATCAAATGTATATGAGTGCAGATGAGTTATGAAATAAACCCACCCATCCAGCCAACACACCATCTTCGTCCACCCTTGCACATCTAGTAGGGATATAATCGACCACCGATCCCTGCACTCCAAGTAGGACCTCCAAAAGCCCATCCAACCCTATACTCCATACGATGTCATCTCGAGTTGCCCAGCAATGATGATCATCTACGTTGTCTACGACCCTTAAGGAATTGGGACCGCCCTTGACCCTCGAGAATTAGGGCTATCAGTGTGCAGTTAGATTGCCAGTCTCATAGATAACGTAGCAGTGCTGGTGTATGAGCTGTACTATGCAAGGCGGTAACCGCGGTATAGATATGCAATGTGAACTGCTAGATCAAATAACAATACATAGTGTAGTTAATGTACAAGCAGTACAGTGCAATGCGGTAGACCGCTATACTATCGGGTTATAGTAAAACTGTCAGATCAAATAACAATACGTAGCGATGTTGACTTATGTACTGTACAGTGCAATGTGAAAATTTGCAGTACAGTCAAATCATCCACGACCCTCGGGGAATTGGGACTACAGAAGGCAGTTAAACTACCAGATCAGATCAGTCTTCTTTCTCGTCAATATTACAACCTAAAATGTTTAATGTAAATGTATGAATGCAAATGCATCAACTCAGAACATCATTACAGATAGTCAATCAGAAATAGTCACTCAGTAACAGTCATTCATTAGTAAACATTCAGAAGCAGACAATCGAAAGCAGTCATTCAGAGATAATCATTTAGTTTCAAAAAAAAATTACGCACTTGTTCAGTTTCAATATCTAACATTTCCCACAATTGTTCACAAGTAACACTCAAATTGCAGTCAGAGCAGAGTCGTGTCAACCCTCAATAAGCCTAGTCGAGGGATTGGAACACTTAGAATTGCAGTTCCACTTAACTGCACTAAAATCAAATTTTGGCAAGTTAGGGCAACACGCCCGTCTGCTCCGGCCGTGTGGAGTAGTCCAGGCCATGTGGGGACCCAAACGCCTGCATAAAGGGTAGCACACGACCGTGTGACAGAGGTACACGCCCGTGTGATAGAGGCACACGCCCGTGAGTGCAGGGGCACGACTGTGTAACGCACTATTCAGTTCCTCTATGTTCAAGTATAGAGCTGACACGGCCATGTGAAGGTGTCACACACCCGTATGGCCAACAGACACAGCCGCATGTCCCACAACACATGTCTGTGTGGAATTTTTAGGCCCCAAATCAGTCACACGGCCGTGTATCCCAAAACATAAGCCCTTGCGGGAACCCTAAATTCTCAATTCAGTCACACGGCCGTGTGTCCCATAACACACGCCCATATGGAAGCCTTAAATACCCAAATCAGTCACACGGCCGTATGGTTTCCAACAAAATCCCCAAATCGACCACACGTCCGTGTGGCCAGGCTGTGTGGCACCTAAAATTGGCCAAAAACCCTAATTCAAAATCCACACAGCCGTGTGCCTCGGCACACACCTGTGTGATCGTCAGGGCAACCAGCAAACCACCCCAAACTAGCCTCATTTTCACCATTTTAGCGACTAAAATGGTCTTAAACCTTTACCCTATGAACATATATCAAGAAAAGGAGTTTTCTCATCCCTTCTAGCATCTAAAAACTCAGAAACGGAGGGTTAATGTAATAATACGAAAGGGAAATAGGAACTTGCAAAACAAAATAATAATCGAATAATGGAAAACAGGAAGTAAAAGACCAGTTTTGAATCCCACACCTATTAACTGCGATCGAAGACGACGGCGGAGGAGCGAAAATCCCAAATCTTCGAGTCAGAATCGAAATAAAAAAAAAGAAGGGGAAAGGACCCCAATTCTTAACACATAATTTAATAATTATAAATTCTTATAATTATTAACTAAAAAGGAATGAAACAAGAAATAAAAGAGTCTCTAAAGCGCACACCCCAAGACTTGAACCCAAGTCCTCTAGACACACTAACACTCACTTATCCACCAAACTAGCAAACCCATTCTGTCAAATTTTACCCATCAATATTGAAAAGGCCTACTTTCAAGCACCAAGGGTTTATTCACTTAAAACAAAAATTTTGCTAAAGCCCAGTTTTGAACCCAAGACTACTCAAATACTCCAAAACACTCCTAAATCACTTAGCCATTAAAGCAAACATGCAATTGTGTCATTTTCTTGCACTCATAAACTTTTATGTGCCATCTCCTAACTAATCCCTTGCTCAAAACCTATTTCTTCTAGGCCTAAATTCGGGGCATTACATAGTCATTAAGGGTAAAGTTGCTTCATCCTCTATTTTTCCAGCCATGTATTGAAATTACTTTATTGGAATTTGGGTTTCGAATATTTAGTATTATGGTATTAATTTTTATTTTGTGTACTTAATGAGTTCAGTGCATTTTTAGGAGAAGAATAAGAGGTGTTGGGCGTTCCTTGATAACTTAGATATTGTTGTTGTTGTTTTCTGTGTGGTAGGTGCTTTTATGTTATGTTAGTAAGTTAATCTTGATTTAATGTTGCATTTTGTTACTAATTTGATACATTTGGATTATTGATTTTATGTTCTGGTGTGTTCTTTCATGAATCTACATCAAAATCAACAATTAGGCGTGTGATCTAACTAAAAAAACTCATGGAAAATTCAAAAAATATGCAAAACAAAGGTATTTTTTGAAACTACCCAATGACACATGACCGTGTGGGGCACACAACCATGTGTATTTTTACAACCCATGTGGCTTGTTATGTAGGCCATGTTTCCATACTGCCGTGTGAGATCATGCAGATCGTGTGGATAGACCATATAGACCACACGAGCTAACTTTTTGGGCTGTGTGTGGGTCTTTTAGGCCAATTGGGGGTCAACTAAAGGACTCAGAATTTGGGTACGGGGGTATTATCTAGGCCTAGAAAGCGTAAATTTCAGTAAAACAAACATGGGTAAGTGTAGGAAGTATGTTAAATAAATTCTTATAAATATAATAATGCGATATTACCTGTTATAAGTAGGTACATGAGTTAAGCATGACTATTTTGTAAACCATGTGTGTTATACATATTTTGTTATCCGTTCTGATAAGCTATCTGATTCAAACTATTTTGTAAACCATGTGTGTTATACATATTTTGTTATCCGTTCTGATAAGCTATCTGATTCAACCATGTAATATGATATGTTATGATTTATATAAATTATGTGCAAGTTATGTTCTGTATAATATCTATTTATGTATGCGTGCATACAACTTATGTGATTGTATGTGTGCCAACGTGATTTAGCATATGCATTAGGGTGGCTCTGATTTGTTGGAGGAAGTGTTTTCTAGTAGCATTACTGCATTTTTGGCGGTTAAACCATGATATATGTTTGGCAATTGAGCTGCACTATTATGAGTGACATACCACCATGATCCGATATGATTTAGATGGATGGACCCTTGAAGTCTTAATTGGTGTGATTGGTAGGACGGAGTTGGTGTGTAGCGGATGAAGGTAGGATTTGTGTCTGCATCTGTTTTGGTCTGGTATGACATATTTACTTCTGAAAACATGACATTCTAGTATGATATATTTGTATATGAAATTATGATATTCCAAACTGAAATATGTTTCAGTTATATGGTATTATGATCTGAAATATATATGTTTCTATTAATACAACATTCTAATATGTTATTGATACATTAAAGTAAAATTTTGTGATCATATTCATGTATGTACTTGTTAAATAAAAATTATGCTTGTGGGTTGAGATACACACTGGGCTCCTAGCTCATTTGTTTGTTTAATATGCTTCAAGTTAACTTCTAACTTAGGACCGGACGACGTGCAGGAGCTCGGATTGGTTACCAGATAAAATATTTATGGGTTAACGATTTAATTATTTTTGGACCGTAATATGTTTTTGATCTTAGTTTTGGTTTTTTGTTTTATTCATCAGCATTCAATATTTTTGAGCATTAAACTGCAAATCACACGAGCTAATAAGTTAGATTTCGATTTTCAAACTAAAACAAACTTTGAAAATTTTCCGCTACAAGGTTAAGTAATCATTTAAGTATTTTTTGAAAATAAAATATATGGTTTGTAATGAATGATTGTTTTAATACTGGAAATGATCTGCTCACGTTAGTACTTTCAAAATGCGCGATTTTGAATGTGAATTATTGGTTTTAAATAAGTGTTTTCGAACTCAGCTTTTCTAACCATCTATGAGTGTTTTGCCAAAAAATTATGTTTTCAAAGCATGCATTGAGTTTGATTTGAATCGAAGCTTTGAATGAGTTGATTTAATCCCTCATATCTAGTCCTAACTTCTAGGTTGGGTTTTGGGGTGTTACAACCCAAGCGTGTTGTTCTTTTTAGACTTCAATTGAATCCTCATCAAGCCCACCAAAATTTCTTCTTAGCCAACTCATATCTATATGGGCTCCAAAAATAGTATCTGGAACCCTCCTTAAAAGTTCCTCGCATACGTCTCTCCAATTGGCTACTTGAATTGACCTAGTCACTTCCAGTCTATCCACCAGTAACCTAAGCTATAGTTTCATGTCCTCCAAGGTGATAGTACACACGCCGCATGAAAGATGGAATGTGTGCATCTCGGGTCTCCACCTTTCCACCAACGCCTTTACAAGTGTCGGGTCCAACTTACACCCCTTCCCCACACGGGCCACGTGCAAAAACTGACATCTCTCAAGTAGGGTTTGTTTAATGGTGATGGAGAAGCGGATAGATTACGAATATACATCTCCAAAATTTGATATTCTTCCTATTTAGGTAAAAAAATATATAAAACATTAAATTCAAATATAATAAGAAAATAGTAAAATTAAACAACATTGAAATATAATAAAAAAATTCTTACCATTTACAATTGGTCGACGAAAATGTCATCAAAACGAATTAAAAATTTTGTCATTACTAATAACGAAAAACACCGAATAATTAATAGAAAAAATAATTTATGAAATGTTAAGGAAGATTCCCCTTTTCTTTCCAATCCACTAAAATACAAAAACAAAAACACATACTCATATTTAGATCCAATATTGTAATAATGTCATAATTAAAGCACCAAATCCACCCACGCAATTACTGAAACTTCAAGGAAAATGTGAGAGCATCGATTTATTATTTTTTAATGAGTTAATTGCAATAAAATATTCCCAGACCCTCATTTTAAATTAATCCGTAAACTTTAAATTAATCCACTAAAATACAATTGAGAAAAACAAATCCTCATAATTTAGATCTCAATACTACACTAATCTCATAACAAAAATCCTTTGGCTACTAAACCAAGAAAACCCTGTTGTGTTAAGAGTTTATGCTTTCCGAGTGGTTGACTTTTCCAGGCAGATCGACTTCAATTTCTTTCTAAAAGTTTCTCCTTATTTTAGCTCAACCTCGGTTTCTACTTTGTTGTTTTTTCTTTTTATTTCCCTTTCTTCAAGTTCCTTTCTTTTTGTATTCAGGTTTACTCACTTTTGCTCAAAAAGGAAAAATAAAAAACAAAAAAAACCCAACCTTCAAATCCCTTTTGATTGATTTGAAGTAGTACGAATCTTATCAACACTAGGTGTAGTTTGATTTTGAAGTTCCCAAGTGAGGTAAATCTATTTATATTTGTGTTATATAAAAATTAAATTTGTTATACATATTTTTTATCTCATCTTTTTATGTTCTTCTTGAAGCAAATCAGATGTAAAAGAGTGTTTGGATTGACAATCAAATTCTTAGAGTTACAACTTCATATTGAAGCGGTAAGTCCGTCATTATTAACGTGAGGGATTAAAAAGGTATTTACACCAATTTATTATTTGAATTGTAAAATTCAAATTGATTCAATTAACTTAAGATTTAATTTTTTTCAGTTTTTTCAAATCGGATTAAGTTTTGCTCACCTTAATTTTATTAACTTAAATGAATTGACAAAAATAAATAAAAGCTATAAAGTTCATTTTATTAAATAAAATAGAGAAACCCATTCTAAATGATGTATACTAGATTTTATCATAAACGGAAATATTTTATATTAAAAAAATATTTATAAAAATATTTCAACACATTATATTATGAAAGTCACAAGAATTTTTCATTGAATTTGTTGGTTTTGTGTTTAATTCTTAAATATTATTTTTGAGTTGTTTTATTTGAATATTAAATAAAAGTATGAAAAGATGAAGATACCCTTATATTAATATTAAAATAATATTAATTATTTTTTAAAGTAAGGTTATTTTAATTATTTTACGATCGAGTTAGTGTCTAATTGACTCGTGACACCAACTTAGTCAAACACGTTACATATATAATTTATATATATGACAACCAGTAATAAACCAAATTTAGAACAGGTAAAAACTCAACAATTACTATTGGGTAGTTTTTAGTTTTAATTTTTTTCCGAATTTAAGTAAATTAATAAAAAAAAGTACGTAGACTTAGTTTAATTAATTTTAAATTTAAATAAATTAATTTTAATCTTTAGAATTATATTTACCTGTGTAATGAAATATATCCTTCCAATTTATAATTATATGACTTCACACTCGTATTGTATATATGATTTTATTAACTAATATGAATCGATAAAATGAAATAAAAGCCTCTCAATCGAGTCTTGCTTTCATTTATACTTTTCTAGCCAATTCTATACAATACCTGTATTTAAATAAAATAGAGAAATCAATTCTATATGTATTAGATTTTACCACACTCGGGTGAATAAAAATATTTTATATTAAAATTATATTTATAAACATATTTTAATAAATTATTATTAAGGAAATAATAAGGATTTCTCAAATATTTGTTGAAGATAGCCAAATCCATGATTTCAAAATTGGAAATTTTGCATTTAAAAAAAAAAACTATGAAATTTTGAAAAGCCTATTCTTATTTATTGTTAATTTCGAAGAATGGAAATTTTAATTTGAAAACTCCTGTTACAACCTAATATTAGGACTCCTATCAAACACAATTCACAACAGGTAAGAAATGCTTAAATGTTAATACAATCAATAATCAATGCACGGTGAACGTTATATGGATATGAGTACATAGTCAATCATCTGAAACACATCAAACGCTAATACGAGCTAATCCAATCAATAACACTGTAACACCCCAAACTCGGCCTAGATGTTATGGCCGAATCTGGTGATGTCACATGATAGTGTGTTTGAAACTAAGTTGTTATGAAAGAGAATCATTTTCATGTTATTACCTTTCACTATCCTTTATTAGTTCTAAAAGAAATCACTTTACTCATTTAAGTCATTTGTTTTAAAACATATCACAGTTTATGTGATCGTGAGATAGAAAATACTTAACTTTTTGAAAACCAATTTCCCTACGACTAGCAGTTATAAGTCCATAAAATAAATAAATAAGTAAAACCCAAATTAAAGCAAAAGTCCCAGGGAGTCCTCAAATTACATCCCAATAAATCAATAATAAATAAACCATAAATCATAAATTAGAAACCATGAAAAAGGTCCAAGAATTGTGGTTGCCATCGAGTCCGCCGCACCGATCTGTCTAGGTCTGGGGATTTCTTGTGTACATTAAACAAAGAGGGTGAGTTTTCGTAAACTCAGTGTGTAATCCCGTAGAAAACAAACAAACAATCAGTAATCACAGTACATAGTTTAACAGTCATAGGCCTAAACCCTTTTCAGTATGAGTGACAGTTTGGGCCTTATCCCTTTATAGTAATAGTATCAATCATACAGTATTCAGTATCAAAGTTCTACCCAACCAACCTCTACACACCATCTCCGTCCAACCTTACACTACATGTAGGGATTAAATCACCCACCCATCCTTACACTCCAAATAGTACCGAATGCGACACAATAACAGTAATTTACAGCTAAGCTGCCAGATATTATGCTTAAAAGCCTTTCAGTACACTTTCTCCAATCAATGTCAACCCAACCCAATGCAATGCAACATACAATGGATGTCATGCTTTTATGCAACTATCATTAAACGTATACATAACAGTAGACAGGTATACAAGTATACAGTTTATCATACTCAGTCTAGTTATCATTTACTCAGTTCACATAATTAAAGGTCTAAGTAGTGCTTACCAACCCTACAGAAGGTTCACAGTCGACTTGGGCGACCCGTGCAACCTTAGCAATCAATTCAATAAAAATGGCTCACACGCCCATGTAGCCTGCCCGTGTGGCTTACATGGCCCAAATTGGCCTTGGCCGTGTGGGTAACACGGTCTGGCCCAAAATCTCACACATCTGTATGGACTACCCATGTGGGCCCACACGACCCAAATTAGTCTAGCCCGTGTCTCGCATACAGCCATGTCCTTTATGCACGACCTGGCCTTCAATCGTACGACTGTGTTGGGGCACATGGCCTACCACACGCTAGTGTGGCTTCGACAGTGGGGTTTTTGTCTTTTGCTGAAACTAATATTTTGTGTTTTTGGGTACACACTTGTATCGTTTTTATGCCTAATCACTCTCGAGCACTCCAATACCTAAAATTAACAAATCGAAGCCCCAATTTCAGTAACATAACCAAGAGTTAAACGGAATTGTAATGAGACATTCATCCCTAACCATCAAAACCCTTACCGTCGAACGAGACAAAGAATTCAAGCATTTAACTCGTCGATTGGGAAAGATTTCCAGTACCTTGATTAACTCCTACACCAAAAAGGAACTCCCCCTTAGAAAGCAACCAGAAATGTTACGATTCTAGAAAAAATCAGAACTTACCGATATCGTGCAAAAGTTGAATCAACGAGCCACAGAAAATTTGAAAATAGAGGATGAATCAAGCAAGAAAAATGGCAGCAAGGAATAGAAGGGATGACGGCAAAAAGAAGGATGGAAGCCAAAAAAAGAAAAAAAGGAATAGGGGAAATTGTAGAGAAAAGTTTGAGATGGAGAAACCAAAATATTTTGATAACCTCTATTTTCCCCAAATCACTCCACTAACATCTCCACTACTCAGAATTCTAATTTGACTTAAATCCACCATGCCACATGCCCAAACAAACAAAAATTATTCCCTTGTTCAAGCAAGAATTCGAACACATGACCTCCTTCACACCAACACTCCACTTAACCACCAGACCAATGAGCCCATTCTATTAATTATTTACCAATTATCAAACTTAAGACCTTTAGGCTAGGTTAAGGCTTTATTTATAAAAAAGAATACTAAAATTTGCTCAAATCATGGCTTGAACTTGGGACCTCCCACACACACCCAGAGCACTTAACCACTAAAGCAGATAGATATTTTGTCACTCATTTACAAAACAAAAATTAAAATTTTTGAGGCGTTACAAGCACACCTCGGCACTAAGTGCCTAGCCTGAAGGCTAACGACCACCCCCATAAACATGCCAACAAACACCGAAGTATAACTCGATACTCCGCAATAAAAGTCAGACTTCAATATAATCAAGTAAATAGGAAATAAGCAAGAATCATTGTTTCGTCTCAAATTAACCCCATACAGAACGCATTATAACCTATTGGCATGCCAATCGTACTCTATCTTATGTTCATTGGTTCAAGAGATTTTCATGGTAATAAATTCTACAATGATTTGTTATTCAAATCTCAAATGCAACCATAAAATAATATCCAGGTCACAACAAATTAATTTATCCCAAAATAAACCTCAAAATATTAAAATTAAACCGAGCAAACTTACTCTACTATTTTCTCTTTTTCGCAGCTCTCAACGCGTTCTTGATCTAGAACAACAATTTCATTCAATTGACTATATCAACAGCAAAATTAAGTCATTTATGCAATTAAGTTCATTTTTGGCATCTTATAAAATTGCCCTCAACTTTTCACTTTTATTCAATTTAACCCCTAACTTCAAAATATGCAAATTTGACCATTTTTTTCACTTTTTTATAGACTATTCAAATGGTAAAATTATAGTAAAAGTTATAATTTAATTTGGGCCAATTTACCCAAAAAGGCTCATTTCCAAAATTAATTACTAAAGTGGACCAATTCCCTAATTATTTACTTGAATAGGTTGTTTATCGAGAAAACGCACCCATGTCAGGGCAATGTCAGTGTATGTGGCAGAAAAATGCTTCTCTGGGGGAGTGTTTGTCCATCTCAGCAGAAAACGCTTCTTTAAGGGAGCGCTTTGCTGACGTGGACAAAACGCTCCCCTAGGGAAGTGTTTTGCCCGCTTATCTGCTAGGGTTTAGGGGTTTTATTATTTTTAAGGTTTAGGATTAGGGTTTTTAGTGTTTTAGGGTAAGGTTTAGGGTTAGATTTTTAGTATTTTTAGGGTAGCGTTTAGGGTTTTTAAAGGAAAAATAATTAAATTAAGGTTTAGGGTTAATTAATTAAATTATGGATTTATGGTTTAGGTAATAATTTTGTGTTTAGGGTATTAGAAAAAATATATTAGAAATATAATTTTTTATTTTTCTACAATAGTGTCAAAATGCTTCAAGCAGGATGCACTATCAACTAAAGTACTAAAAAAAGCTCCCACGGGCACGCTCTTTTTCTACAGTAGTTTCTGATCAAGAAATAATTTTGAGAAGACGTTTCTGAACAAATACTATCAAAAATGCTTCAAGCAGGATGCACTGTCAGCAACAATATTAAAAAGAGCTCCCATATGGACGCTTTTCTTCTACAATAGTTCGTATTTGGAAAAAAATTTTGAGAAGATATTTTTGATCAAATAGTGTCAAAAACGCTTCAAGTAGGATGAACTGTCAGCAAAAACTTTCAAAAAAGCTCCTACGTGGACGCTCTTTTTTTATAGTAGTTCGTATTTGGCCTGAGACCATAAATGAGCCAAATTTATAGCAAGAGAAATTAAGGCTAAAGTAGAATAGAAATTAAAGATGAGTGAATGTATTAGTGCTGTATTTACTATGACGGTGAGTTTCGTGACACCGAAACGGTGTTGTTTTTTATTAGAGAACACAGCGCGACTGGCTTTTAGCCAAAACATAGAATTGACAGAACTTTGTAAAAGAATTAAGCGTAAAATATTCGGAATGATGCCAATAAAAGTTTTGTCTATTAAGTATTAATTTTATGCTTCAGTTGATCCCGTGACATATGACTCATTTGACATCAAAGATGCTCGTAGCTTGGAGGCACTGGTGTAGACTTATCTCACTAGTGGATCACCCTATCTTGAATTATATGTACAATTTTCATCGACAAATGATGTATTTGCGACTTCAACATCTACTATTATTCGAGAGGAATACACGACCCCTGCTCGACACTCCATTAGTGGGTGGCAAAATACAGAAGCACCCATGTTTGGTAGTAGTACGGAATACACAACCCCTCAGTAGATCCTATGACATATGACTCATTTGACATCAAAGATGCTCGTAGCTTGGAGGCAATGGTGCAGACTTATCTCATTAGTGGATCACCTATCTTGAATTATATGTGTAATTTTCATCAACAAATAATGCATTTGCGACTTCAACATCTACTATTATTCAAGAGGAATACACGACCCCTACCTGACACTCCATTAGTGGGTGGCAAAACGCAGAAGCGCCCATGTTTGGTAATAGTACGGAATATACAACCCCTGCACGACACTCTGATAGTGGATGGGAATGCACCTTGATGGGTCCATGTTTGATGCTAAAAATACGTACTGGGGAATGACATCAACTTCTAGTGGTTAACAATCCACATCTAATTGGGGGAGTTATGAAACGTCCACAAGAAGGGATGATGTACTCCTTACGACGTCCATCTGCGAAGAGACCTCATATGTTGCAGATGATGATGGGTCAGATGATGGGTCTGATGTAGATCCATCTCGAGAGCCTGGCCCCAATGGTGAAGAAGTTGCATTATTTTCTGAACTGGAGCCTATTCTAACCAAACCTGAAGATGTTGAAGGGGGTTCAGATGAAAAAGAAGAAAATCAGCGATTCAGGGCGTACTGGCCTCTAATCCACATGCATAATGTCGATCTATCTGTAAATGATGCGTTGGAGTTTCTAGATCTACCACATAGAAGGCGTGATCGTACAAGTTCGTCTTTGGATTCGGGTGAATTGGAAGTTGGTAAGGAGTTTTCCAATAAAGATAGTTTTCTTGGTGCATTGAAACAGCATAGCATCATGAACGGGGTTAACTACAAACGTGGTTAAATTCAAATCCGATAAGTTTGAGGCCAAATGTGTAGTGCAAGATGGTACATGTTCATGGAAAATCATGGCATCGGTGAGGAAAAAGACAGGCTTGCGGAAGATAAAAAAGTACAAAGGTTCACATACATGTGTTGCCAATATAGTATTTAAGGTTTTTGAATAATACTGTTATTACGTAATGTTGCATTATTTAATGTACTTCATTGACAGGTGTTTCACAAGATCATCCCAAGATGAATTCTAATATGTTAGCTAGCTTAATACTACCGACGATGAAGGTGGATCCCAGGACTTCAGTGCCGGTCTTAATTGCCAATATTCATAGCCAATTGAGGTACACGCCCTCTTACCATAAAGCTTGGATAGCTAAGCAAAAGGCGTTGGAAAAGATGCATACTGGGTGGGACGCTTCCTATAATGAACTATGTCAGTGGTGTCAAGTGCTGGAGAGATACATCCTAGGTTGCATAACAGACCTTGAAACAACACCTGTGTACTACAACGACCGATTGCTCTGTGGATGGCAAGTGTTCAAGCAATTGTTTTGGAGCTTTAAGCAATACCGAGACACATTTCGTTATTGTAAGCCTTTGATACAAATTGACGGTACCTTTATGTATGGTAGATATACCCATCAGCTATTGCTAGTTGTGGCACAGCATGGTGGTGGGAAAATCCTTCCAATTGCATTTGTAATAACACCGGGGGAGTCAGCCAATGACTGATATTTTTTTTATTTCTAGGTTAAAGAGGTAGGTCTGTCCCCAACTTGATATCTACGTTATATCGGATCCGGGCACTGGAATACTAGCCGCAATTGAGTGATAGGGAAGCTTATGGCATTGCACACACCATCGGTATTGCCTAACGCATGTTGCTTCCAACTACTACGGGCAATATCCATCTAAAAGTGAACAACGGCAAGTGACCAACATGGGTATTTAATCTCTATTACTATAATTTTGTTTGTAATATTCAATTTATTCTGAATGGAAGAGTGGTGTGTAATTTTCGCTATCAACTGATATTGGCAAGGTATGAGATAAGTAAGGATCGTTTTCATGAGATGTTAGCAGTTTTACGTTCAGTTAACGAAGAAGGTGCAGACTACCTCTGTAACATACCTTTCGAACAGTGGACACAAGCATACGACAGAATAGCACCGAAAAGCTCGTAGCATATGGCTCCCCAATTAGTAGATGATGCAAACCCGGTGACTACATACCCATCCACCAGCAATCCCAATTGCAACTACACGTCTTCCAGAATGATAGTACACTCTCCGCATGGAAGATGAAATGTGTGTGTCTCGAGTCTCCACCTCTCTATTAATGCACTCATTAGTTTTGGGTCCAATTTGCACCCCCAGCCTATTGTGGCCACGTGCCAAAAACCTGCTTCTCGTAGGTAATTCTCTATCAACGGCGATGGAGGACCTGGCATATTATGGATATAGCATTGCAACACCCAATCTACAGACTGTTATAAAAAATTATAAAATAAAAATTAATTAAATTTACATAAATAAAAAAATATTAAACAATATTGAAAAATTAAAATTATCACTTACCATTATCATTTGAGAGATGGAGATGTGTTTATTATCGAGACGAATTAATTCTCCGGCATTGCTAACACAATCAAATATTTTTTAATTTAAAAAAATTAATTCAGAATAATTTTAAATAGAGCTTTTTTGCAAAAATTAAAGAGGGCTTTGAGAAAATTTGAGAGAAATTTGAGAGAAATTGGAGAGGATTTTTTTTTGAAAAAATGAAAGGGGGTTATATATATATATATTTGGACCGTTGGAGCTCTAACGGCCAAAGAAATAGTTGTTGGTGGGGGTTGAAATGGGCAAAAAGCTTCCCTGGGGAGCATTTTGTCGACATCAGCAAAGCGCGCCCTCAAAGAAGCGTTTTCTGCTGACGTGGACAAAACGCTCCTCCAGGGAAGCATTTTTCTACCATGTACACTGACATCGCACTGACGTGGGCGCGTTTTCTCGGTAAATGGCCTATTCCGGTAAATAATGAGGGAATTGGCCCATTTCCGTAATTAATTTTGGAAATGGGCCTTTTTAGATAAATTGGCCTTTAATTTGGATTCCTAAAAATCTTTTTTGATTTTACCCACGGTAAAATTATTTGTCGCTTCTCAAATTTTTTTATAAAATAGATAAATTGCAATAAGAGGTAGCTTGTCAATTTTTAAGAATAAAACTATTGACACCGTGAATAATAAATCTGTAACTTGTTTTTTAAAAAGTGATGCATTAATTATATATTATATATATTAACTAATAGTTAACATTTTTTGAACTTTTATTGAAGCTAAATTTTGTTGAAGATGTCCAAATCCCTAATTTCAACATTGGAATTTTTGAAATCTCTCCTATGAGTTCTGAAATTTCAAAAACCCTATTCTTATTTATAGTTAATTTTGAGGAAAACAACTTTCTATGTAACAGGAAAGTTGAAAATTTTGAGAAGTATACTTACATTTGTCTCTAAAATTTGCCAAAAAGATAAATAGAAAATTCACTAAATGTATAAAAATGAATAAGGAAAAGCCATTTCAATCCTGATAACAAATTAAAAGAAAAAACTCAAGAAAATAGATATTTTAAATGTAGTGAAAATCATACAAATAATTAAAACAAATCAATTATTGAAATTTGAAGGAAAATATGAAAGCATAGATTTAATATTTTCCAATGGTGCTTGAAAGCTGGAGTAAAAATATGACCCAAAGACTCACTTTTTTGTCAAAATGGAAAAAGCATGGGGTGATTGGCAAATCAATCAGCACCAGCTTGTTGCAAAGGAAGATTCACTTTTTCTTTCCAATCCACTAAAACAAATATAATAATTTAGATCCAAATTTGCAGTAATCTCATAATTGAAGCAGCAAATCCACTCACGCAGTTATTGAAACTTCATGGAAAATCTGAGAGCATAGATTTATTATTTTTAATGGGTTAATTGCATCATATGATCCCCATTTTAAATTAATTCACAAATTTTAAATCATTTTAATACCTAATTGGTCTTTTTTGCAAGCCAATCAGTACCAACTTCATTAATTTAGATCCCAATATTGTTGAAATCTCATAACACAAATCCTTTGGCTACTAAATCAAGAAAACCCAGTTTGTTGAATTATCCAGGCAGATCAACTTCAATTTCTTTGTGAAGGTTTCTCCTTATTTTAGCTCAACCTTGATTTCTATTTCTATTTTGTTTTTGTTTTTTTTTTTTATTTCCCTTTCCTTAAACATAAAAATATCTTCAAGTTCTTTTGCTCAAAAAAAGGAAAAAAAAAAAAAAAAAAAAAAACCCAACCTTCAAATCCCTTTAGATTGATTTGAAGTAGTAAGAATCTTCTCAACACTAAGTGTAGTTTGATTTTGAGGTAAATCTATTTATATATGTGTTTATATATAAAAATCAAATCTGTTATATATTTTTTTGATCTCATGTCATCTTTTTATGTTCTTCTTGAAGCAAATCAGAGGTAAAGGAGTGTTTGGATTGACGATCAAATTCTTGGAGTTACAACTTCATATTGAAGTAGTAAGTGGATATGTTTCCATCATTGTTATAACTGTCTTTTTTTATTTATAGTTTTATATCACATTGCACTCATGTATATGATTTTATTTAGGGGTGAACGTTCGATCAAATCGAGTCAAAAAATTTTAAATTAATCGAGTTGATGAGTCCTAATTTATCATCCTAAATTAAAAAATTAAACATATCAAATTAAAATATTGTTACCTTATAGCTAACTATATGTTAAACCACTTAAATTTGAAATCATATATATATTTGAAAACTTTTTAAAGAAAAATAAATAAACTTCAATAATTAATTAACTTATTTAGGTCACAAAATTATTATTTTAGAAAATCTTTTAAAATTATTAAAAAAATTGGAAATTTTATAAATATTTTGAATTTTATTTTATTTTATTTTTTGTAATTTTTGTTGTAAGAAACCAATTTGCTCATTTTCAAAATTGATAGGGATTAAAGAGGTATTTACACCAATCTATTATTCGAATTGTAAAATTCAAATCGATCCAATTAACTTCAAATTAAATTTTTTTCAAATCAAATCAAGTTTCGCTCACTCTTAATTTTTAAATTTAAATGAATTGACAAAAATAAAACGAACAAAATGAAATAAAAGCTATAAAGTTCATTTCATTAAATAAAATAGAGAAACCAACTCTATATAGTCTATATCTACTAGCTTTTATCACAAACGGAAAAAATATTTTATATTAAAAATATATTTATAAAAATATTTCAATTGATTTTTGTGTTTGATTCTTAAATACTATTTTTAAGTTGTTTTATTTAAATATTAAATAAAAGTATGAAAAGATGAAAATACCCTTACATTAATATTAAAATAATATTAATTATTTTTTAAAGAAAAGGTATTTTAATTATTTTACGATCGAGTTAGTGTCTAATTGACTCGTGACACCAACTTAATCAAACACGTTATATTATATATATATATATATATATATATATATAATCTATCATCTATAATCTATATATATGACAGCGAGTCATGGATCACTCTTAACTCAATAAACCAAATTTAGTAGAGATAAAAACTTAACAAATACTATGGGTAGTTTTTAGTTTTAATTTTTTTCAAATTTAAATAAATTAATAAAAAGTACACAAACTTAAATAGAGAGAGTATAATTAATTTTAAATTTAAATAAATTAATTTTAATCTTTAGAATTATATTTATATGTGTAATGAAATATATCCTTCCAATTTATAATTGTATATATGATTTTATCAACTAATATGAATTGATAAAATGAAATAGAAACTTCTCATCTAAGTCTTGCTTTCCTTTATACTTTTCTACCCAATTCTATATGATACTTGTATTTAAATTTCCAATGTATAAAATTGTTTTTAGTTTGGTATCATATCACTGTGAATGTCTGTCTAATATTGTTTTTCTCTAGTTTTCAAGTCATGTTTTTTTATTAAGTTTGTAATAATATTCGCATTCTCTGTTATGTTTTCAGCTGGACTAAGTTGGAAGAAAAGCCCATTGATTCTCAGACTTCGAATCCTTCTTCAATTAGAGCTTGTCAAATATGGGTTGTGGATTTTGTGAGGCTGCTCTTTCTAACACAGTTGGAACTTTGGTTGTGGACTGTGTGGTGAAGCCGGTAGGACGTCAACTTGATTATGTTCGCCGCTTTCATGTCAAGGTTAAAAAGCTCCAAGAAAAAAGTGTGACCTTGAAAGTGCACGAGATCGTCTACAACATGAGATTGAGGATGCTGAAAGGCAGCTTCTACTAATTCAAAAAGATGTACAGAACTTGCAATCAAAGGCAGCTCAAACACTATCGGAAGTGGGAACTCTGGAAAGGGAAATTCAACTGAATAAGAGGTGTCTCAATTGGTGTCCTAATTGGATTTGGAGATATCAATTAAGTAAGAAAACAATGAAGAAAAATTAGGATATCTCTGAGCTTTTGGAAAATTTTGGTCGACTTGGACCAGTCGGTTATCATGATCCTACTGCCCTTCCCACTATAGAGTTCCTATGTTATAAGGAATTTTGTTGGTGTTACCGAGCAAGCCAGCAGCTAGTTTGACAATGGCTTGTGCTGCAAGCCTCGATGCTTGTTGTTCAAACAAGCAGAAAACGAGCAAGAAAATGAAGGAGAAGAAAAAAGCAAAAGAAAGTTGGAAGATATTGATGAGGAATAATGTATTTCATTCATACTTGAACAATGGCATATTGCCAATACATAAACCAAGCTTTTGCTTGTCAAAATCAACATATGGTCAACTAATCTATACCAACTACAACTAATACATTGGAACTTGTAATACAATGCTTGCACACATAAGTAAAGCTGGTTAATAGCTCAATCACATTACAAATACATCAAACTTCTACCTAATATGGTTCAAAATGAATCAAAATAAGTTACATTGACTAGAATGACCAAAAAATCAACCAAAACAAACTGCTATACTAGTCTTGGCAGCTTCTGGTCCTGGCCTGCTCAGCATGATCTGTTGGCTGGTGCATGAGTTGCATGGAGGGCCACAATCTAACACTTCTCCTTGGACTCCAGGCTACGAATTCCAAGTTCATTCCTTAACTTAATGAACCTTGAAGCATTAAGAGGTTTAGTCAAAATGTCAGCGAGTTGTTCTTTAGAACTGCAGTGAACCAGTTCTACTTCTTTAGCTAGCTCCATCTCCCTTACAACGTGAAGCTTGATGTTGAAGTGCTTTGTTCTTCCATGAAAAACCGGGTTCTTTGCAATTGCAATAGTAGATTTGTTATCACACATTATCTCTGTTGCTCCCTCTTGATGCATGTTTAAGTTAGTCAAGACTTTTCTTAGCCACACAGCTTGATTCACAACTCCAGCAGCTGCTACATACTCAGCTTCAGTAGTGGATTAAGCAACTATGCTTTGCTTCTTCAAGCTCCAATAGAAAATAGCTGATCCAAGTGTAAAAACATACCCAGAGGTACTTTTCATGTCATCCAATGAGCCAGCCCAATCAGAGTCGATATAACCAACTAGTCTAAGGCTTTCAGCCTTGCTATACATCATTCTAAAGCTCAGTGTACCTTTAATGTACCTGAGTATCCTTTTAGCTGCTTGAAAGTGCTTTTGATTGCAGCAATGCATGAACCTCGAGAGTAAGCTTACGCCAAACATAATGTCTGGCCTTATTGCAGTCAGATATAGCAAACATCTAATTAAACTTCTATAAACTGACTCATCAACCTGCTCAGCAATGGCTTGGCCCGATAGTTTTTCACCCACAACAACAGGAGTAGCAGTTGCCTTGCAACTCTGTATAGAAAACTTGGTTAAGACTTTGGATGCAAAGGTCTTATGGCTTAGGAATATTCCTTTTTTCAATTTGTAAAACTTTCATACCAAGGAAGTAGGTCATTTCGCCAAGATCAGACATCTCAAACTCTTGCTCCATCTTTGTTTTGAAATTGGCCAGCATTGTTTGATCTCCTCCTGTGACTAAAAGATCATCAACATATAGGGAGACAATGAGTTGAGTTTCAGCTTCTTTCATTTTAACATATAATGTTGGTTCACTAGGGCTTCTTTGAAATCCCAGGCTCAACAGAGCTGTCAATTCTACTATACCAGGCTCTTGGTGCATGTTTTGAGCCATACAAGGCTTTCTTGAGCCTGTAAACCATCTCTTCTTTGTCTGGCACCTTGAAGCCTTGTGGTTGGTCCACATATATTTCTTCTTCTAGTAAACCATTGAGAAATGCTGACTTTATATCAAGCTGGTGAATCTTCCAATCCATCTGGGTTGCTAAGGCCACTAGCAGCCTAATGTATCTAGCCTTGCTACAGGTGAAAAGGTTTCTAGGTAGTCCAGCCCATATTTTTGGCTAAAGCCTTTAACAATAAGCCTAGCCTTTAGTTTATTCAGACTTCCATCTGCATTTTGCTTGACTCTATAGACCCATTTCACCCCAATGGCTTTCCTATTAGCAGGCCTCTCAACCAGCTTCCAAGTCTGGTTCTTTTCGATCATGGCAATCTCATCTGCCATTGCCTGCTTCCAGCCCTCATCTACTTCAGCCTCTTCAAAGCTGCTTGGTTCAACTATTGCTGCATGTGCTCTCTCATAGATTTCAACCAATGGCCTAGTACCCCTTACTGGTTCATCATCAATGTCCATTTCAGGACCATCTTGGACACCATCAATTTGTTCCAATATTAAGGTTTCAGAAGCAGCCTCTGGTTCACCTTTATCCTAGTTCCAACAAGCTTGTTCATCGAAGATTACATCTCTACTCACCTGGATCTTATTTGATGAAGGATCCAAGATCCTATAGCCTTTCTTAACTGCATTGTAGCCAATCAGAACACCAGGTTGAGCCTTTTCTGAGAGCTTATCTCTCTTGACTGCTGGTACATGAGCATAGCACAAGCATCCAAAGGTCCTCAAATGAGCCAGTGAAGGCTTAAAACCAAACCAAGTTTCAAAAGGGGTTTTTTGAGCCAGGACTCTTGTTGGAAGTCTATTTTGAAGATAGACTGCAGTGTTCACAGCTTCAGCCCACATGTTTTTGAGCATGTTCTTCTGAAATGGCAGGCATCTAGCCATATCTAAAAGGCTTCTATTCTTTCTTTCACTTACCCTATTTTGTTGAGGTGTATACACATTCGTTAGCTGATGTTTGATGCCAGAATCTACACAAATGGCTTAGAACTAAGCTGAAGTGTATTCAGTCCCATTGTCTGATCTTATAGACTTAAGTTTACAACCAGTCTCTATCTTAGCTACTGTTTTGAACTTCAAAAACACTTGTGCAACTTCTGACTTATGTTTCAGAAAGAAGATCCAGCAGTATCTACTATAGCCATAAATAAAGAGGATGAAATACTTGTTTCCATTATGTGAATCAGTTTTCATGGGACCATACACATCTGTATGTACAAGCTAAAGTTTTTCTGAAGCTCTCCAGGCTTGATTCGAAGGGAAAGGTTGCCTGGTCTGTTTTCCTATCTGACATACTTCACAAACCTCATCATACTTTACTGAATTTGTGGAGTTTTTGACCAAATTTTGATTAACCAGCTATGCCGTTGATCTAAAATTGGTGTTCCCCAATCTTTGATGCCAAAGCTTGGGCTCTTCAGAAAAAGTAGCATAGGCTCTATCTAGGCCTTCATTCCAGTCCACAACAAAGCTCTTATCTGTCATGGCTACTGACATGAGCATAGATCTACTTGAATCACTAATTTGGCATCCATCTTCTTTGAACACAACAGTGTAACCTTTTTCAACTAACTGAGCTATACTTAACAATTTTTTGTCAATTTCAGGAACTAACAAAACATTTGAAATGATTTTGTTACCTGATGGAGTGTAAATAACCACATCTCCCTTTCTTTCTGCCTTAATAAAGTAGCCATTACCAATTTTAACTTTAGTTTTACAACTACTATCTAAGGACTTGAAAATAGCTGCATCGGGTGACATATGGTTGGTGCATCCACTGGCTAGGAGCCAACCACTTGAAACTTTTCTTTGAGGAGCTGAGCAAGTGACTGCAAAGATTTGCTCTTCAGGATCACTTCCATCCTCAGCTACTCGAGCTTCAACCTTTGGTTGATGCTGTTGATCTTGTCTTGGTTTATCTTTACAAACTCTTTTAACATGGCCCATCTTCTTGCATAGTTGGCACAATACATCTGGTCTGAACTAGCATTTGGCCTCTGGATGACCAAGCCTTTTGCAGTGCTTGCATGGTCTATTCCATTTTCTTGGAGCATCAGTCTTGGAATTATCTCTTCAATTCTTCTTACCTTTGTAGGCAGCATTGCTTGAGCCTGGCTTGACTTTGGCCTAAAATGCACCCTCCTGGTGCTCCTCTATCCTGCTGGCTCTTTTTTGCTCCTGAGCATAAAGAGCATTGATGAGTTCAGTCAGGGAAATCCTTGCCAAGTCTCTCGAGTCCTCTAAGGAGGATATCTTAGCTTCATATCTCTCTGGTAGGGTAGAGAGAACCTTCTCAACTATCTTTGCTTCAGCAAACTGCTCACTAAGGAGCCTTATGCTATTTACAATAGCCATTATCATGTCAGAGTATTGCTTGACATTTTCCTCTTCTTTCATTTTCAAATTCTTAAAATCCCTTCTCAAATTTAGAAGCTGCTGCTGCATTGTTCTCTCAGTGCCTTGGAACTCCTCTTTAAGCTTGTCCCAGGCCTACTTTGGGGTCTCACATGTCATGATCCTAGTGAAGATCACATCAGAAACACAGTTCTGAATGCAGGACATGGCCTTATGCCTCTTGGTCCTCTCATCTGCATGCTGCCTGATCTGAGCCATAGTAGGATTGGCCCTCAGTGGAGCTGGCTCATTATCTGAGTTCACCACTTCCCACAGATCGAACGCCTGAAGGTATGTTCTCATTTCTACCAGCCAAATATGGAAGCCTTCTCCATTGAAGACTGGTGGAGCTGTAGGAGAAAAACTTGAAGAAGCCATCTGAATTGTAGTTCACACACAACAGGTCCTCTAAGACAAAGGTTCTGATACTAATTGTTGGTGCTACCGAGTAAGCAAGTAGCTAGTTTGACAATGGCTTGTGCTGCAAGCCTCGATGCTTGTTGATCAAACAAGCAGAAAACGAGCAAGAAAATGAAGGAGAAGAACAAAGCAAAAGAAAGTTGAAAGATATTGATGAGGAATAATGTATTTCATTCATACTTGAACAATGGCATATTGCCAATACATAAACCAAGCTTTTGCTTGTCAAAATCAACACATGGTCAACTAACCTATACCAACTACAACTAATACATTGGAACTTGTAATACAATGCTTGCACATATAAGTAAAGCTGGTTAACAGCTCAATCACATTACAAATACATCAAACTTCTACCTAATATTGTTCAAAATGAATCAAAATAAGTTACATTGACTAGAATGACCAAAAAATCAACCAAAACAAACTGCTAAACTAGTCTTGGCAGCTTCTGATCTTGGCCTGCTCAGCATGGTCTGTTGGCTAGTGCATGAGCTACATGGAAGGCCACAATCTAACAAATTTCTGGTTTTAGAATCTTCAAAGACTGCTTTCAGTCAAATCATTAAAGCCTTAAAAGATGAGAATATCAACATGATTGGGTTGTGGGGGATGGGAGGGGTGGGCAAGACCACCCTAGCTTGTGAAGTTGGAAGTCTAGCTAAAAAGCTGAATTTGGTTGATAGAAAACTGAATTCGTTTGATAAAGCTGTGATTACTACTGTGTCTCAAAAGCCTAATTTTAAGAGAATTCAAGATCAAATTGCACAATACATAGGCTTTAATATGAATAATGAATAAGGAAAAAGATCCGAGCAAGAATTATGGTTAAGGCTGAAGAAAGAACAGAGGATTTTCATCATCCTTGATGATATTTGGGAACCTATCAACTGAAAGGAGAAGATAGGAATTCCAATTGGTGATGATCATAAAGGCTGCAAAGTTCTTTTAACAACACGCCGTAAACGAATATGTCAAATTATGGAGTGTCGACCGGTGGTACAACTTGACTGTTTGGATGATGATAAAGCTTGGACTCTGTTTGAAAAGAAAGCAGGTCTAGGTAACTTTTCTAATGATTCTATTAAAACCCCAGCAAAGAAAATTGTCAAAAAATGTGGGGGTTTGCCTATAGTTATAGTTCTGCTGGCAAGGGCCTTGAAAGACAGAACAAATTGTAATGAGTGGCAAGCTGCATACCGGAGACTCGAAGGTCGTAGATTGACCGAAATAGAGGATGTTGACGAAAGAAATGCCTATGTAATTCTTAAGTGAGCTTCGATTACTTGAAGGATTTGATGACCAAGACATGTTTCTTGTTGTGCTCTCTATTTCCTAAAGATCATGAGATTTATGTGGATGACTTGGTAAGATATGCATGGGGACTGGAGTTATGTAAATGCATCGACCCAATTAAAGATGTTAGAAGCGAAGTTCTTGCATCGATTGAGATCCTCAATAACTCTGGTTTGTTGCTAGATTGTGGAGAAAGGCATGTCAAAATGCATGATATGGTTCGCCAATTTGCTTTGTGGATAGCATCTTCAAGAGAGGAGATTTCTTTTGGGACTGTTGAAACACTCCCGATGGATGAAAGTTTCAAGCATTACACAGCAATCTCTTTAGAAACTGATCAAATGAATGAACTTCTTAAAGGAGTGGGTTTTCCATACCTCAAACTTATTTTACATGGTGGCAATCATTTCATGGAAATTTTAAGCGAGTTCTTTGAGGGTATGAAGGCATTACAAGTTTGTGCTTTGAAAGATCAATTGATATCTCTAGCTGCATTTAAGTTTAATATGAACCTTCAAACTTTGTGTTTGATTGATTATAAACTCTATGACATCTTGATGCTTGGGAAGCTGAAGACACATCATATTCTCTCTTTAAGTCGACCTGATATCACTGAATTGTCGACTGAAGCTGGTGATTTGGAAAATCTAAGGCTGTTGGATTTATTGTATTGCGATGATCTATGAAGAATCGCTCCTAATTTAATACAAATATTGTCCAATTTAGAAGAACTATACTTGCATCGTTATCGTTTATTAAAATGGACGATTGAGAATTCAACTAAAACGGAAAGTTGTTCCAGCTTATCAGAGTTGAATTCATTGCTAAAGTTGGCTGTAATATCATTGGATATTTCTTCTGAACATCTTCCAGATGGCTTTGTGTTTCGTAGATTATGGAGCTTTGATTTTTGTATTGGCATAGCCAGAAACACGTGGTTCCAAAAGAGGCACCTTGAAACTTGTCCATCTCAAGATATTTGGGAATCGATAAGTCTGTAGATGCATGCAAGCAACTACTTGAAGATGTAGAATCTCTTGAATTAGTTGATGTGGAGGATCACCCAAACCTATTGGGGTTTTTAAGCATGTATTACCTATGTAGGTAATTAGTTTTGTTGATGAGACCACGTATTACCTATGTTGGTTAAAAGTGGCTCAGCATGCAGCAATGCAATTGTTGGTTTAGAGGCAAGTATTACCTATATTGGTAAACTTTACTTTAACAGAAAGCCTATATTGGTATGGACACTGGTGAAGGGAAAGGCGTATTACCTATGCTGGTAATGCTTGTCTTAGACAATAAGTCTCAATGCTTGATAAGAAAAACAGAAATTTGCTAAGAGGACAAGAACAGCTCGGGAGAAAGAAAATGGAGCATAAATTTTGAATGAAATTCTGATGATTTTCATTAACTTGACAATGGCATAATGCCAATACATAAAAGGGACTTTGACATAGCAAAGTCAAACAAGTTTTCACCTAAAACTTACCTAATACCACTAAATTACATTGAAACTTGAAATACTAAGCTTGCACTCATAAACAAAGCTGATAGCCAGCTCATTCACTGCCTAATTACATCAATCATAAAAACAAACATAGTTCCAAATGAACTAGAATTCATTACATTAACTAAAGTAACAAAATAAATTAAAATACAACTAGATAGCAGTGATTGCACATGATTCTGCTTCTGCTACATAGTTTGATATGCATGGCCAGCTTCATGTTGCTGCATGCTAACCAATCTTCAACACTCTTCCTTGGTTAGCATGTTGTAAACTCCTAATTTTAGACCTTTCTTCTTGCTGGTTATTCCATTCTAGCCGCTCTTTTAGCTGTAGCTTTTCTTTTACAATTTTGGCTTGTTTCTTCAACCATTGCCTTTTAGCCTTTTTACGAGATCTTTTATTTTTCTTTCCAGAAATTGGATATTCTTCAGCAGTGGCAAATTTGCTTTTGTTCTTCATAGAGCTTGGAAGTTTATCTTGTGCCTTTTTTTTCTTTGTCGAATCTTCATCATCCTCTTTATTGCTATCATCATTGTTATCATCATTATCCACTAATTTCTTGCTATTGCTAGGTTCTGCTATCTTGCCAAAATTTTTAACAGCATCAGGTTTTCCAGCATTAACCTTCGGTATTTTTGCATCTGGCTTAGCTTTTCCATTTACTGCAGTAGTAGCAGTGATAGGAAGTTCCTCTTTTTCCTCAATTGAATTGGTGAAATTTTCAACCAGTTCATTTTTAGCTAATTGAACCAATGACTTGTTGTTGGCATTGCTTAGCCCATTGTGCCACAGCTTAGATTCACTTACAAAAGCTGTGTATGCTGAGTCTGAGGCTTTGTTCCAGTCAATAACAAAGCTTTTATTAGCCATTGTGACTATCATGTGCTTGGATCCATTGGGATCACTTATCAAACATTCTTTTCCTTTGAACATAACATAATAGCCTTTCTCTAGCAATTGAGCTATGCTAAGAAGGTTTCTGTCAATTTTAGGCACTAGCAACACATTTGAAATGAGCTTATTACCTGTAGGAGTGCGTATCAGCACATCTCCTTTGCCTTCTGCCTTGATAAAGTGTCCATTACCCACTGTCACCTTTTGTTTGAAGTTTTTGTCAATTGATTTGAAGATGGCAGCATCATAAGTCATGTGGTTTGTACAACCACTATCAATCAGCCATCCTTTTGTGGCTTTTTCTTTAACAGCTGAGCAAGAAACTGCAAAGACTTGCTCTTCTTGGTCGCTGTCTTCTTCAGCTACTTGAGCTTCAGCCTTTGGTTGTTGTTGTTGATTGTATATTGGTCTTCCCTTATTTTTGCAAACCCTTTCAAAATGCCCCATCTTTTTGCAATGTTGACACTGTGCATCTGGTCTAAACCAGCATCTTTCTTCTAGGTGACCAGGCCTTTTACAGTGCCTGCATGGTTGGTTATCACTAGTTGTAGCATCAGGCTCGTGCCTGTTTTTAAAAGCCTTTTTACCTATGTAGGTAAATGAGCTCGAGTCTGGTCTTGCTTTGGCTTGGAAGGCACCTTCTTGGTACTCTTCATGTTGACTGGCCCTTCTCTGCTCCTGAGCATACAGAGCATTGATGAGCTCTGTTAAGGATATGCTGGTTAGGTCTCTCGAATCCTCAAGGGATGAGATCTTTGCTTCATATCTCTCAGGTAGAGTTGAGAGCACCTTCTCCATGATTCTTCCCTCACTGAACTGTTCTCCAAGCAACCTTATGCTGTTTACAACAGCCATAATTCTGTCAGAATATTTCTTGACAGTTTCTTCTTCCTTCATCTTCAAAATTTCGAAATCCCTTCTCAAGTTTAGAAGCTGCTGCTGCCTTGTTCTTTCATTACCTTGGAACTCCTCCTTAAGCTTGTCCCAGGCCTGTTTTGGTGTTTCACAAGCCATTATTCTGGTGAATATTACATCAGAAACACAGTTTTGAATGCATGACATGGCCTTGTGCTTCTTTGTTTTCTCTTCAGAATGCTGCTTCAATTGAGCCTCTATTTGGTTGGCTCTAAGTGGTTCTGGTTCAACATTTGAGTTGACCACCTCCCATAGGTCAAATGCCTGTAGGTAGGTCTTCATTTTGACCACTCATATGTGATAGCCCTCTCCATTGAAGACTGGTGGAGTAGCTGGTGAGAAGCTTGATGAAGCCATTATTCTGAAGGTTGAAATATGACAGGTCCTCTAAGATGAAAGCTCTTGATACCAATTGTTGGGGTTTTGAAGTGTGTATTACCTATGTAGGTAATTAGTTTTGTTGATGAGACCACGTATTACCTATGCTGGTTAAAAGTGGCTCAGCATGCAGCAATGCAATTGTTGGTTTTGGAGGCAAGTATTACCTATGTTGGTAAACTTTGCTTTAACAGCAAGCCTATCTTGGTATGGACACTGGTGAAGGGAAAGGCGTATTACCTATGCTGGTAATGCTTGTCTTAGACAGTAAGTCTTAATGCTTGATAAGAAAAACAGAAATTTGCTAAGAGGACAAGAACAGCTCGGGAGAAAGAAAATGGAGCATAAATTTTGAATGAAATTTTGATGATTTTCATTAACTTGACAATGGCATAATGCCTGTTACAGGCCAATTTTGGCCTACCCCCAATCCCAATTTGAATTACCCAAAACCCAATACATCAAACCTGGTACAAACCCAATTCCCCTAACCTACCCAGACCCATTACAAGCCCATTACCCAAACCCAACAAGACCAAACCTAGCAGCAGAACCCTAGCTGCCTCTGACTGCCCACTTGCTCTGACAGCAGCTGCTACCACCGCCTTTTGCCACTGTAGCCACCGCCCAAAGTCCCTGCAAGCATTAAAACAGGACAAGACAGAAAGCAAACAATACAGAGGGCAACTTGTAACGTAAAATGGCTATAAAAAGCCGATTATAAACGATTGTAAAGGATTCAAATTTTTTTCAGAAAAATCAATACAAACAATAAAATTTCAAACACAAAACAGTAGATCTAGTAATACAGTATCGAAAACATCCCTAAATCGGACAGTTCGAACGTCAAGAATCCGAATCGGAAGTTTGAGGTAAAACCCCCCATTTCGAGTCTGCTACTTTCCTCCCTTCCATCTATTTCTTTCATTCCCTTCCAAATAACGTAAATACATACTCTTTTAAAAAATAAAAATAAAAAAAAACAAAAAAGAAATTTTTTACCTTTTCAGGCCACCATGTACGGTGGCCGGCACCGGCGCCAGTGACCGGCCGGTGGTCGGACCGACCACCGGGAATCGCCCCGGTCACCCCCACTTTTCTTCCCTCCTTTTCTCTCCGTTTTTTTTTCTTTTCCCCTTCACAAATGATTTTTTTTCACTGAAACGGGCCTTTTATAGTCCTTCCAAAACGGCACCGTTTTGGTGTCAAAACCCAGGGCTAAAACGACGTCGTTTTGCCCTGGGTCGGATCGACCCGACCCTACCCGCATGAGGTCCGCGTGTTTTTTAAACGGAAGGGCCATTTGCGCAATCAGCCCTTCCGCTTTTTCAGACCTGTGTAATTAGGTTTTTAATCTTTTAATTTGACCCGTTAATTTACCCCGTGTCACAATTCAGCCCCTTCTGCCACGATGTCGTTTTTAATGCGTGGTAAAATTACTCTTTTGGCCCCTGCACGTTCCTCCCGTGTTTGTATTGGTCCTTCATTTTCGTTTTAATTGCAAATCTGCCCGAAACCTTTTTGATTTAACGCAATTTCATCCTTTTTCTTCTTCTCGCTGTTTTATTCTTTTTTATTTATTTTAACATTAGCTATATTATTAACTATATTATTATTATTATTATTATTATTATTATTATTAGTATATGATACTATACTTAATATTATTATTTTAAATATTATACTATATTTAGTATTATTAGTTTAAATGTTACGGTTTTACTATATACTACTATTAATATTACCTATTTTTTATATATATTTTATAATAATTATTATTTCGCTATATTTATCATTGATATTATTAACACTAGTCCTAGTTATAATTAATGTTTTAATATATACCCATATACACGTATATATTTATTATTATTATTTAGCTATACCTTAGTATTAATAATTCTAACATATATATTTATTATCGTGGTTGTTTTCACCATCATTATTTGCCATTTCATTATCCTATATATGTCTTCTCTATGTATTTTGTTATTATCATTATAAACTTATATGTATATATACATATACTTCCAAATGTATATTACTATAAGCATTTCTTTATTATATTATTATTATGTACGTTATATATGTATGTATGTTTTCATTATTTAATTGTTTTCAAACCCTATATTACTTTCGTATCTTTCTGTGTATATTACACACGTATTTTTGTGTTAGCTACGTATTTCTCGTATTACATTATGTGTATATTTCTACGTGTACATATCCAATGCATATATATTTCCAATATTATATATTACGTATATATTAGTATATACTATAAATATCTTTATCACATTAGTAACATACTTTTTATACCAATATTATAATACCATTATGTGTACATTCCATACTCTATGCATGCGTGTCTTCTACATTGTATCATTTATATCTCTCTACTACCTCGTGCATATTTTGTTCTAATTATATATTACTATTTCAACGTTATGTTACGTTTTGATACGTATACACTCTTCTGAAATACACTCTCGATATTATCCTTTGCTGCAAATATCACTACTGCTATCCTTTTAAATATCATATTTTAAAGTCCAATAATATCATTATTTCAAAAATTACGTTTCGCACTCAAAAAATGTTTAAAAATGAGGCGATATTTCTGCGTTTAGAGATTCGGGAAATAGTGCCCTAACGTGCTGGGTTGCGATTTCTCGTTCATCTAAATACCTAAAATATCCTCCAAAATCTTGCAACTCGCGAAATAACTTTAGTTTCGAGGAATTTGAGAGCTTCGTGCCCAATCGTGCTGGATGTGATGTTCGTATTCTCCCGAAGCAAAGTAATCGCGATTTTTTTCAACCCAAATCAACCCAATTTTATTTAAAATGTTCCAAAAACGAGGCAATGTTTTTTGTATTTAGAGATTTGGGAAATAGTGCCCTAACGTGCTGGGTTGCGATTTCTCATTCGCCTAATTACTAAAATACCCTTCTAAACAAAATTTTGCAACCCGCGAGATATCTCTAGTTTCAAAGAATTCACGAATCTCGTGTCCAATCGTGCTGGATGTGATGTTCGTATTCTTCCGAGGCGAAGGAATCTCGACCTTCCTACTCAAGTTATCCCTGTTTCAAAAAAGAGTCCTATTTTTAAATCTTTCCAAATTTCGACTTAAGATAGAAAATTGCTCAATTTGGTACCAATTTTGGGCGTCGCGGGGGTGCTAATCCTTCCCCGCGCGTAACCGACTCCCGAATCCATTTTCTCTAATTCTTCGTAGACCAAAACATTTTATAAGGTGATCCAATCACACTTAAAAAGATTGGTGGCAACTCCCATTTTCATTTTTTTAAGTCGACCTTTCGTTTTTTTTCCAAAAAAATGGTTACGACAGCTTGGCGACTCCACTGGGGACCCCAAGAGAGTCAAGCCAAAATTGATTGTTTTCTGTCTTAATGTTTGAGTGGGAAATTTTCTAAAATATGATCTTGTTACATGTGATTGTTGTATATGGCTGTTATTTTTCTCACACACATTGCATTTGCATGACCGTTGTGGTCACACCCTTAAGTGGGAGTAAGAGGCTACGCTTTCGTGAGGTTTTCACCTCCGCACGGGCTAGTGGATTGCTTCCGGGATACATCCGTACCTATGTGCTTCGTGAGATTTTCATCTCCGCATGGCAGTAGGGAAATGTGTCCCCCTGAACTGAACTCGGTCCATATGAGCCTATAATGGATGAGGATCAAGGAATCTGCTGGTTCAGGTACCCTTCTCTCTAGAACCGAAACGCATATAGTGCGCCTTAGGTGCCTGCCCTAGGTAGTACGGGGATGATCTTTAGTGACTACCCATATAGGTGCTTGTTTATTTTCTTTGAATTGTATCTATTATATGTGACATTGACCCATTTTATTTTAGCATCATTGCATATCACACAGCATTTAAAGGTATCGATTCACGGTTCTATTTCTAAGTTAGAAAGTTTTGTAAGGAGGAATGAATATCTTGATAAAATGGAAGACAACGCTAACGTCCGTGAATGGTAAAAAAACCCAGTTAGAAAAGGGAGATAGTGTCACCGAGGGGCATACATTGAAGTTGCAGGATTTCACTCCCATCAGCTCAATACAGAATAAGTAGCTGAGGTCACTTGGGGCCCAATATGATAATGAGGCCAAATAATGGTTCTACAACAACTATAAGGACTTGCAGTGTCAAGCGCTAGCGTAGGAGTATTGTTGGACATTTCTACTATTACAGCATTCCTCTTTCATATGAAGATGGTTGCCCTGTAGATAGTAAGGGTGTTGGAAGAAAAGTGATTGACAGAATGCATGAGACCTACGAAAATGAGTCAGATGGAAAGAATTTCACCTACGATGGTAAAAAGGTTCATTTGCTATAAGACCGCTACCAAACAACAAGTCTGAGTTTACTATTATACTTTAGGATGTTGTACTTGTCAGAAACAATGGAAATGCAAGCCCTGATGACTTGGATAGCCCGAATGAGCGTGAAAGAAAGCAATTAAAAGAGACCATCATTTAAAGACCTTCAGAGATTAGCTATGCTACAAAGATACCCGTGCAGTCAATTCAAGATGCTTTGCGTAGGCAGAAATCTAAAAATTCTCGAGAAACACCGAGGGTGTAGGATATCATTTTAAGACGGCATACTACGGAATAAGGAGGCCTACTTGTTCGCCAATTTCTCTCAAGATAATCAGAACAACTTCATAGACATTGGAGGAAGTATCATTGGCTGTGAGGATTACCTTATGGGGGAGGCCATCGTCCAGATTCGAGAAGTCACCGACCATCTGCAGGACTTGGCAGTACAGGCCGATGTGTTAAGTATTAAGTACGAGCTGAATCAGACTGAGGTCGAGAATTGGCCGCATTGCTTAGGAAAATTAAGACTCTAGGCTTAATGGCAAAGGCATATATGCAATCAGCTTGTTGTAGAAACTTTTGTCCCTGTTATTTAGGAAGGTTGAAACTCTAGACCTAACGATGAAAGTGTCTGTAATCCGTTTTGTGTAAGGATTTTTGTTCCTTAAACAACGTTTTCTAAATTGAGACTGAATCGGAATCGATATCTTTTTGCATTCATTTGCATTGCATCAAAGAAAAGAAGGGTTGATTCGAACTTCGATTCCTAAATAGAATAGTTTGTCATAAGGAAATGAATTTCTTGATAAAGTGGATTATGGTACGGTTGTCTGGATATAGTCCAAGCAAATATGACGAGAGAAAGTCGGTAATCCACGAAGGTATACATGATTCTACTTGCCAAGAGCATGAAAGGAGAAAGCCGAAAGTCCACAAAGGAATACATGACCGGATTTCATTACCAAAGATTCAAGCCAACGAAGATTATCCATGAGCTGTCATTTTTTGATGAGTATCGTGGAGGCAAGTGAGCAAGGAGTTGTGGCCCATATCAAGCAACAAGGAGCTAGCAAAGGCATCTATAGGAAAACTTACAAGATTTGACCATGAAGAGAAGATTGATGCTTCCACTTGGACCATGAAAGGGCAGTGGCTGTACATGTAGTCCGTTTTCATGTAAAGAAATCTGTTTTCTAGAAAAGTTATGCTAATGGAACTGAATTCATAATCGACGTCTTCTTTTCTTTTGCATTCATGCATTTGCATTTCATGCATTTGCATTGCATCATTTGCATTGCATTTGGTGCATTAGATTTTCACAAAAGGTCCCTAATTAGGCAGAATTATTTCAGTTAGCCTGAAAAATGGAACAAAGGTTGGAGAGATTAGAGCAAAGGCAAATACAAATGCAAGAGCAATTGACCGAAATCCGACAGGATATACGTGATCAAATGTTAGAGCTCCGAAGAAATGTGATTGGCCAGCTAAGACAATTATTAGCTGAAAGGCTTGAAAAGATGAAAGGCCCAGTAGTCAACAGTGAGGATGATGATGAGGACATCGTTTATTCCCTAAGTTTTACGTCAATAAACATCCAGACTCAACTAGACGCACCTTCGCGAGGGGTACCAGTTACTATTAGAGCCCAAACAGCATCAGGCCGGTAGGTTAGCGCTAGTAAATTACCCAGTAGGCTCAGGTCCCAATCCAAGGGGCAATCCAGCCAATCCAATTTTCATTGAAGAAATAAAGAAGGCCAGTGTGGAGCATCTAAAACAGTGCAAAGCTTTTAAAAAGCAAGAGTGGGGCTCCCGAAATAATACTTCGAGCGTAATAAAAAGAAAAGAAAATAAGGTAAAACCAATTGCCATAGGCCAGCCAAGAATGACAACTACTAGCCCTCAAGTCCCTCAAAAGCAAGAGCCTAACCCAAAATTGAATTCAAAAAAACTCCAGTTCACACCCATTCCAGTGATGTATAGAGAGCTTTATCAGAGTTTATTTAATGCACACGCAGTAGCTCCCTTTTACCTGAAACCACTGCAACCTCCGTACCCCAAATGGTATGATTTAAATGCTCAATGCGAGTACCACGCGGGAATAACGGGTCACTCAATTGAAAATTGCGTTGCGTTTAAGAAATTGGTCGAAAGGTTCATCAAAATGGGAATTGTGAAGTTCGATAATTTATCCAGACCTGATCATCTTTGATAAAGCAGTAAATGTGACGGTTGAAAAGAGGGGCAGGAGAATTGCGTTTCCTTGAAGAAATCTTCAGAAGTCTAGAAATCAAGGAATCAGAGCACCAATGGCGTATTCGAAGAGAAAACTGAGGAATAAAAGTTTTTCAAGCATCTGCCTTTATATACTTGGGAGTGTTTTTAAACAATGGAACTGTGGAAGAGACCTATTTTAGAGCTTGCTTGGAGTAATATCCAAAACATGCTTGTTGCTTTCAGCCTAGAAGCAATAAGAGTCCTTTTGTGAAATAGGCTTGTGTCCAAAATTTATTTCAATAAAATGCATCCTTTTGAGCAATTATTCTTTTATTCTTTATAGATTCTTTGGTTCTTGGACTTCCATTCATAATTCTTTCATTCGTATTCATGATCATATCAATGCAAATAATCTTCTTAGAATCATTTATTCTTTGAAATTTGCCTTCGTACCTACAATAGGTGCCCAGATATCAATGTCAAGAGCAACGCTGTTACTAACTCCCTTTTAAGTGAGATATGTGTCTAAGGGGATCTGAGGACTTCGAAGATGACAAGGATCGTACCTAACTTCCGACTCGTTAAGGACGGTAGAACGAGATGAGAGACAGATCCTAAATTACGCAGGGTCAATTAAAATTGCGAACTTGGGGAAGAAATGAAGATCAAAACCTAGCTCGCCACAAAAATAAGACAAGTCTTACATGTTTCCTCTGTTCCTTCACGGAGTCTCTATGTGAGGCATGAATGTTATAGGATCAATGTCGCCAACACCAAATCACCTTCATAGTTGCTGATTACTTTACTAAGAGGGTAAGGTCACTTCATATGCCAAAGTTACAAGGTAAACAGTCCTCAAATTCAAATTCAAAGGCAAATCCAATTCGAATACAGAACCAGATCCAAATTCAAATCCAAATCCAAGTTCACATCCAAATTCAAAATTCAAAATTCAAAATTCAAATTCAAATCCGAATCCAAAAATGACAATTTGTGGTCTATTCAAAGATCAGACACAATATCAGTACAACAAAGGCAACCAAAACCATCTAAAAGGATCTTGAAAGATGACTGAGACCTGTAATGGTTGGCATAGAGAAGTTACCATTTACCCTCTTTGCTTATCAAATGTTAGCCAAAATTTTCACCGGGGTAACACGTTTCTCATTGGTCTGGCATATTGAAGTTGAGATTCTTTCCTCCGAATTTTATCATAATTGAAGCTAAATGAAGCAGGGTGAACCTAATTCTGTGTGGTCAGTCAAATCTGAAGAAGAAAAATAGCAATTTGCTACGGTCAGATAATGCGAGTTTACAATGAAAAGGTCCGCCTACGAGAATTTCATGATGGGACCTGATATTGGAGAAGATCCTTCAGATATAAAAGGAACTTTAGAGGAAAAAAGGCGCCTTGAGATCAAAAGTCTAAAGTCAAAAAAACAAAGAAAATCAATCAGAAAAAGAAAAGAAAAGGAGAGGCCAAGGCGAAAACCCACAAAGGGCGCTTTGAGACCAAAGGGGATTTGAGTTGAAAACCCAAAAAAGGCGGCTCAAATTTTGATTAAAAGTGGGACATACAGTAGTCTTGCTATGCCTGAATTAACACTGAAGAAGTATGCTACGTCTTGGGGCATCGACGAAGTACTTCGGATCCCCTAGACACATATTGAGCTTAGAATGGTTCTCAAGAAGTTAGAACAGAGAAGCTCAGACTGTGAATATCTGGGGCACCTAGTTTCCACCTTACCCCTTCTGAATCTGCTATCTTTGATTATTTGATGCATTTCAACACACGCACCTAAGAAACTCCCTTCTTGATTGCATTTTGCTTAACTTGTTTGTTTGGAGCTATGCTCCCAATCAATTCCCTTCTTGTCCAATGTTAAGATCTTTTTCAAGCATTTTGCATTGAAATAATGATTAGTGGACTAATATCACTTTTATAAAAGGAGTTTTGCATATTACTCTGGAACCTTCTAGATAGTATGGGAACCTAAAATAGGACTGTTGTTTAGGAGCTCACCAGGTATAAAAGTTGGAAAATTTGAGCTTAAATTGAGTTTATCTATTTAGGTTTTCTGTCAAGGATGTTAGTTGAACAAGAATAAGATATCGCGTTGGTGATAATCCCGGTGAAAACGAGCAATGTCAACCTAAGCATAAAAAGGGGTTCATTCTCGAGGAAGATGATATTCCGTATCCATACACAGTTGGTCAAACCACCCGAGGAGTGATCAGTTGATGGAACAAGTTACAGATCCTGAACCCCCGAGTCACAGTAGGATGGATGGAAGTTGATACAAAACCTATAGCCAAGGATTGCAGTAGGATGTATCTTATGTCTCGAAGTTACAAGGGATGGACCCCGAAGTTACATTGGGGCAAGCTATTTAAGTAAAACGCGATTATTTTTTCGGGTTTTAGGTCAAAATACCAGCCGAATAAGAGGGCAGCGTACTACGATAGAACCTTGATGGGCGACGAGTGATGACGCCCTAGATCCAAAAAAAGGGGGAGAGAGAATCATTCTCATGACATTTCTGCATTCACATCTTTCATAATACAATAGGTTAGGAGCATGTGATTCATTCTGATCATAGCATCCTAATCATTTGCATAAGCATAAACCTCAGGAAATCAATTCTACAGACAGATTCCCTAGTGGACAATGTAGCAAGATTGATGGAAACAGTAATTTCCAACAGATCTTAACTCCCTAAGCAGTAGGGTAACAGATCGAATTTCGGTGAATCTTATCTCCATACAGCAATGTTGGGGCAGATTTCAGCCGCTCGCTTTAACTTCCTAAGCAGTAGGGTAACAGGCAAAACAAAGCAGATCTTATCTTCGCTAAGCAGAAGCGGAGCAGATCACATTCCAACAGATCTTAACTCCCTAAGCAGTAGGGTAACAGATCGAATTTCGACGAATCTTATCTCCATACAGCAATGTTGGGGCAGATTTCAGCCGCTCGCTTTAACTCCCTAAGCAGTAGAGTAACAGGCAAAACAAAGCAGATCTTATCTTCGCTGAGCAGAAGCGGAGCAGGTCACATTCCAACAGATCTTAACTCCCTAAGCAGTAGGGTAACAGATCGAATTTCGGCGAATCTTATCTCCATATAGCAATGTTGGGGCAGATTTCAGCCGCTCGCTTTAACTCCCTAAGCAGTAGGGTAACAGGCAAAACAAAGCAGATCTTATCTTCGATGAGCAGAAGCGGAGCAGGTCACATTCCAACAGATCTTAACTCCCTAAGCAGTAGGGTAACAGATCGAATTTCGGCGAATCTTATCTCCATACAGCAATGTTGGGGCAGATTTCAGCCGCTCGCCTTAACTCCCTAAGCAGTAGGGTAACAGGCAAAACAAAGCAGATCTTATCTTCGCTGAGCAGAAGCGGAGCAGATCACATTCCAACAGATCTTAACTCCCTAAGCAGTAGGGTAACAGATCGAATTTCGGCGAATCTTATCTCCATACAGTAATGTTGGGGCAGATTTCAGCCGCTCGCTTTAACTCCCTAAGCAGTAGGGTAACAGGCAAAACAAAGCAGATCTTATCTTCGCTGAGCAGAAGCGGAGCAGGTCACATTCCAACAGATCTTAACTCCCTAAGCAGTAGGGTAACAGATCGAATTTCGGCGAATCTTATCTCCATACAGCAATGTTGGGGTAGATTTCAGCCGCTCGCCTTAACTCCCTAAGCAGTAGGGTAACAGGCAAAACAAAGCAGATCTTATCTTCGCTGAGCAGAAGCGGAGCAGATCACATTCCAACAGATCTTAACTCCCTAAGCAGTAGGGTAACAGATCGAATTTCGGCGAATCTTATCTCCATACAGCAATGTTGGGGCAGATTTCAGCCGCTTGACTTAACTCCCTAAGCAGTAGGGTAACAGGCAAAACAAAGCAGATCTTATCTTTGCCAAGCAGGAGTGGAGCAGATCAAATTCCAGCAGATCTTAACTCCCTAAGCAGTAGGGTAATAGGCAAAATTTTAGCAGATCTTAACCCCCTAAGCAGCAGGGTAACAGATCAAGTTTTGGCAGATCTTATCTCTCTGTACTGGCAGATAGCAGATCAGAAAAGCAGATTTAACAATCTTTGTACTGTTTAGCAGAAAAGATTGAGGTTACAAATCTCGTCTCTTTGAATTATTACATCTCTGAAGATGCAAGCAGATTGAAGCTACAAGACATATCTCTGAAGTTGTAGTGGATTGAACCAAAGCTACAAGAGGCGATAGGTTGAAGAGACTACCTGAACGAGAAAAGCACCAAAGAGAAGTCAAGATTTGGTGAGACCAGGCAAAATTGGCCTTTCTTTGTGTCTTTGCTCTATTCTCGTTTCACGACAATGAGCAAAGAGGGGCAGCTGTTACAGGCCAATTTTGGCCTACCCCCAATCCCAATTTGAATTACCCAAAACCCAATACATCAAACCCTGTACAAACCCAATTCCCCTAACCTACCCAGACCCGTTACAAGCCCATTACCCAAACCCAACAAGACCAAACCTAGCAGCAGAACCCTAGCCGCCTCTGACTGCCCACTTGCTCTGACAGCAGCTGCTACCACCGCCTTTTGCCACTGTAGCCACCGCCCAAAGTCCCTGCAAGCATTAAAACAGGACAAGACAGAAAGCAAACAATACAGAGGGCAACTTGTAACGTAAAATGGCTATAAAAAGCCGATTATAAACGATTGTAAAGGATTCAAATTTTTTTCGGAAAAATCAATACAAACAATAAAATTTCAAACACAAAACAGTAGATCTAGTAATACAGTATCGAAAACATCCCTAAATCGGACAGTTCGAACGTCAAGAATCCAAATCGGAAGTTTGAGGTAAAACCCCCCATTTCGAGTCTGCTACTTTCCTCCCTTCCATCTATTTCTTTCATTCCCTTCCAAATAACGCAAATACATACTCTTTTAAAAAATAAAAATAAAAAAAAAAACAAAAAAGAAATTTTTTACCTTTTCCGGCCACCGTGTACGGTGGCCGGCGCCGGTGACCGGCCGGTGGTCGGACCGACCACCGGGAATCGCCCCGGTCACCCCCCTTTTCTTCCCTCCTTTTCTCTCCGTTTTTTTTTTTCTTTTCCCCTTCACAAATGATTTTTTTTCACTGAAACGGGCCTTTTATAGTCCTTCCAAAACGGCAGCGTTTTGGTGTCAAAACCCAGGGCTAAAACGACGTCGTTTTGCCCTGGGTCGGATCGACCCGACCCTACCCGCATGAGGTCCGTGTGTTTTTTAAACGGAAGGGCCATTTGCGCAATCAGCCCTTCCGCTTTTTCAGACCTGTGTAATTAGGTTTTTAATCTTTTAATTTGACCCGTTAATTTACCCCGTGTCACAATTCAGCCCCTTCTGCCACGATGTCGTTTTTAATGCGTGGTAAAATTACTCTTTTGGCCCCTGCACGTTCCTCCCGTGTTTGTATTGGTCCTTCATTTTCGTTTTAATTGCAAATCTGCCCGAAACCTTTTTGATTTAACGCAATTTCATCCTTTTTCTTCTTCTCGCTGTTTTATTCTTTTTTATTTATTTTAACATTAGCTATATTATTAACTATATTATTATTATTATTATTATTATTATTATTATTATTAGTATATGATACTATACTTAATATTATTATTTTAAATATTATACTATATTTAGTATTATTAGTTTAAATGTTACGGTTTTACTATATACTACTATTAATATTACCTATTTTTTATATATATTTTATAATAATTATTATTTCACTATATTTATCATTGATATTATTAACACTAGTCCTAGTTATAATTAATGTTTTAATATATACCCATATACACGTATATATTTATTATTATTATTTAGCTATACCTTAGTATTAATAATTCTAACATATATATTTATTATCGTGGTTGTTTTCACCATCATTATTTGCCATTTCATTATCCTATATATGCCTTCTCTATGTATTTTGTTATTATCATTATAAACTTATATGTATATATACATATGCTTCCAAATGTATATTACTATAAGCATTTCTTTATTATATTATTATTATGTACGTTATATATGTATGTATGTTTTCATTATTTAATTGTTTTCAAACCCTATATTACTTTCGTATCTTTCTGTATATATTACACACGTATTTTTGTGTTAGCTACGTATTTCTCGTATTACATTATGTGTATATTTCTACGTGTACATATCCAATGCATATATATTTCCAATATTATATATTACGTATATATTAGTATATACTATAAATATCTTTATCACATTAGTAACATACTTTTTATACCAATATTATAATACCATTATGTGTACATTCCATACTCTATGCATGCGTGTCTTCTACATTGTATCATTTATATCTCTCTACTACCTCGTGCATATTTTGTTCTAATTATATATTACTATTTCAACGTTATGTTACGTTTTGATACGTATACACTCTTCTGAAATACACTCTCGATATTATCCTTTGCTGCAAATATCACTACTGCTATCCTTTTAAATATCATATTTTAAAGTCCAATAATATCATTATTTCAAAAATTACGTTTCACACTTAAAAAATGTTTAAAAATGAGGCGATATTTCTGCGTTTAGAGATTCGGGAAATAGTGCCCTAACGTGCTGGGTTGCGATTTCTCGTTCGTCTAAATACCTAAAATATCCTCCAAAATCTTGCAACTCGCGAAATAACTTTAGTTTCGAGGAATTTGAGAGCTTCGTGCCCAATCGTGCTGGATGTGATGTTCGTATTCTCCCGAAGCAAAGTAATCGCGATTTTTTTCAACCCAAATCAACCCAATTTTATTTAAAATGTTCCAAAAACGAGGCAATGTTTTTTGTATTTAGAGATTCGGGAAATAGTGCCCTAACGTGCTGGGTTGCGATTTCTCATTCGCCTAATTACTAAAATACCCTTCTAAACAAAATTTTGCAACCCGCGAGATATCTCTAGTTTCAAAGAATTCACGAATCTCGTGTCCAATCGTGCTGGATGTGATGTTCGTATTCTTCCGAGGCGAAGGAATCTCGACCTTCCTACTCAAGTTATCCCTGTTTCAAAAAAGAGTCCTATTTTTAAATCTTTCCAAATTTCGACTTAAGATAGAAAATTGCTCAATTTGGTACCAATTTTGGGCGTCGCGGGGGTGCTAATCCTTCCCCGCGCGTAACCGACTCCCGAATCCATTTTCTCTAATTCTTCGTAGACCAAAACATTTTATAAGGTGATCCAATCACACTTAAAAAGATTGGTGGCGACTCCCATTTTCATTTTTTTTTAAGTCGACCTTCCGTTTTTTTTCCAAAAAAATGGTTACGACAATGCCAATACATAAAAGGGACTTTGACATAGCAAAGTCAAACAAGTTTTCACCTAAAACTTACCTAATACCACTAAATTACATTGAAACTTGAAATACTAAGCTTGCACTCATAAACAAAGCTGATAGCCAGCTTATTCACTGCCTAATTACATCAATCATAAAAACAAACATAGTTCCAAATGAACTAGAATTCATAGTTCCAAATGAACTAGAATTCATTACATTAACTAAAGTAACAAAATAAATTAAAATGCAACTAGATAGCAGTGATTGCACATGATTCTGCTTCTGCTGCATGGTTTGATATGCATGGCCAGCTTCATGTTGCTGCATGCTAAACAATCTTCAACAAAACCTTATTCCGAGCTTGGACTTGGGATTTATAAAGTTGACTTCTCTAGATCTTTACGAGTGCGGCTCTATTCAATGCCTAATTGATGCATCAAAGCAACAGGTGCCAATCACTGCATTCTCTAATTTCAGAAAGTTATCATTAAGTCATATGTCTGATTAGGAAGAGATGTGCAATGTTCCCTAGCCGCAAGGTTTTTTACAAAAGCTTGAAGAGGTTAAAGTTGAAAGTTGTTATAATATTCAATTTTTATTCCCGATTGCTGAATTGAGGAGCATAGAACAAGAAGGACCCAGCCGTCATTTAAGCCTCCAAAGTCTGAAGATTGTTGAAATAGAGAGATGCAATAATTTGAAATATATCTTCCCAATGTCAGTTGCTAATAGCCTTGGGCAATTGCACACTTTGAAGATAAAGAGTTGCTCGCAATTGAAAGATATAATCCAAGACCAACAAGTGGCATACAAATGTCTACTCCAAAGTCTAAGGGAAGTATGTGTATCTCATTGCAATAACTTGACATATATTTTCCTTAATGTCCTATGGTCAAAGATTGGGAAATTTGATTATGCTTTTCATTCTAGGTATCGTTGATTGATTTGCCTTAATTGAAAAGAAGGGATGTGAACGACATTATGCTCACACAGTCGTCTTTGTAGAAGTTAAAAGTGCACAATTGTCCTCAATTGACACATCATATTATTTCGACTACAATACAAGGAAGATTTTTCTTTTTATTTTATATTATTTATTTATTTGTTTTTTTTTTAATAATTCGTTATTTGAATAGTTATTGAAAACTTAATTTTATTTTATAATTTTGGTCTAAAACTAATCTAAATAACCTTTTAAACAAATTAGTTGATTATAATACCATATAATATATAAGATTAATAAAATTTTCAAAAAAAATATTATCCAAACTTTATGTTTTAGATATGTTGCTAACTACTTATCTAATACTAAATTATATTATGCCTATTATGTGGGTAGACAAAAATAAGCTATATAAAATTATATATAAGTTTTAGTTTGGTTGGTATCGATATTGTTGTCTGAATAAGAAAATGTGAGTTCGAGCGCACTCAAAAACGTTTATCTTTCTATTTAAATGTGGGAAGGAATTATGGATGATTTTAGAATTTGTATTAAAAAATAAACTAGCAAAAAATATATATTTAATTTTTTTTTTAAATTTAGCCTTTTTACACAGGTGGTTTTTTATTTTTGTATTAATATATGAAAATGAGTTTAAGTAATTCCCAATTGCGTTGCTCCCCAGTTTTTACAAAAGCTTGAAGAGGTTATAATTTCAGATTGCGATAAGATGCAAGTGTTATTCCCTTATTGTTGAATTGAGGAGCATAGAACTAGAAGGGCCCAGTCGTCATTTATGCCTCGAAAGTCTGAAGATTGTTGAACTAGAGAGATGCAATAATTTGAAATATATCTTCCCAATCTCAGTTGCTAATAGCCTTGGACAATTGCATACTTTGAAGATAAAGAGTTGCTGGAGCTTGGAAGGCATAATCCAAGACTCACAAGTGCCTTATATAAGCCTCCAAAATTTAAGGAAAATAGAAGTTGAAAATTGTGATAATTTAAAGTATCTCTTCCCACTATCTGATGCTAATACCTTTGGGCAATTGCATTTGAAGATAGAGAGCTGTTCTCAATTGCAAGAAATAATCCAAGGCTCACAAGTATCAACCATAAGCTTTCAATGCCTAAAGGAAGTACAAGTCAGAGAATGCAATAAATTGAAATTTCTTTTCCCAATATGTGTTGCTAATAGCCTTGGGCAATTGCAAACTCTGAAGATAAGAGAGTTGTTCCCAATTGCAAGATATAATCCAAAGACCAAAAGTGTTAATCTCAGTGGCTCAAGGTCTTGCATGATTGAATGAAGTTGAGTTGATTAATTTGCTTCAATTGAAACGAAATGATAGAAACGACATCATGCTGACATCACCATCTTTGCACGTGTTAGAAGTAAGAAATTGTCCTTAATTGACACCTTTGATCGTTTCAACAAATATACAAGTAAGACCTTCTTATATATATTATTTATTAAAATTTTCACCTTTTAATTTTTTTTATAAAATACATGCTTGTATAACTCTAAAAAATAGTTTTCATTTTAGAATTTTGGTCTAAAAATTAATCTAAATAAACCTGTAAGCAGTTGAATTAATTACAATACCAATTAGTAACATAAATAACATTTCAACTGAATAGTTTTATAATCTATATGAGAAATATATATATTTTTTATGTTCCTTACATATGATTATATTGCAAATACTATCTAGTACTATGTAATATTATTTATGCTGTGTTTTTGCACCATATTTTTGGAGAACTTTTTTTCGTAATTTATGATTGTTTGAGTTGAAGAGTAAACTATTTAAAATTTGATTTCTTTGACTATAAAAGATTGAAAAGAAATCTTGTGCTTATTCTTAAAGATTCAACATTAATGTTCAAACTTAAAGAATCTATCAAGTAAAATAAATTAAGCCTTAATTTTAATAAAAGAAATTGTTAAAATAAAAGTTACATAAGAAAATGAAATAATAAAATGATAGGTGTGAAGTGAATGGCTTTCAACACTTTGAAATTCATGATTGATGATATGTTTATAGGATTTTTACTTCTCAGAGATGACAGAAAAGAAGCAAATAAGCAGTGTGACAGTCCCTGAAAGGAGAGGAGGAACATCAACATGTACGGAATATTTAACAATTTCCAAATTTGAAGAGTTATTTGAATATTCTGGATATAATCTTTCAAGCCTGAAGGTCCTACGCTTGCACAAACTAACTGAATTGCGGGTGATATGGAGTGGTCCCATCCAAGTTGAATACTTTCAAAATCTCGCTCAATTGGCAGTCCACAATTGCAGAAGGTTAAGATACATCTTCTCGCCTACCATTGCTCAAAATTTTCCACACTTGTGGAGGTTGCCTATATCTGACTGTGAGGAATTGGAGCAAATAATTGAGAAGGATCAAACTCCATCACAACATCATCTCCAACCTCTTTGCTTCCCTGAATTGAGTTGGATTGACATCATTAACTGTGAAAACTTCAAATGTCTCTTCCCGATTACTCTTGCTCATGGCGGCCTTCGAAAACTAGATCGATTATACCTTGGAAGGGTCTCCAAATTAGAGCAGGTGTTTGAAGGAGATGAGTCAAATGTGAGTAAGGACGAAGAGAAAGTGATACACCTACCTCTGCTCCGCATCTGAAGGCTTGATGAGCTACCACTGAGGGTTATCATTTTGTTTTCCCATCTTTGAAGGATTTACCAGTAATTGGTTGTCCCAACGTAACGACAAGATTTAGTGTTGATTCAGAGAAATCAGTGCATGCCAAAACACAGGTACACTACTCTTCCAAACTCAACAATAAGCTTTAAAACAGAAATTCATCCATTCAATTATTTTCTCATGTAGTCTCCCAAACTCTTTATTTACTAAGCTTTAATTTCTATGAATTAAAACTATTTTTATTTTGACTGTCTGAGAGATTATCTTTTTATGCTTTAAATGACTAAATGAAATTGCATCAACTGTAATTGGTTTCTGCTGGCTGTCAAGATTTCTTTCTAGATATCATTGTTGCATTATTAATTTCAATTCACAGTTCTTGTTCTTAATATGTCATCCTTTGTCCAATTTTGGAAAACTGGCTTTGCTTTCTTCATCATCAATCATCAAAGGTTTAATTTTCTTTGCAGGCAAGCCAATCAGTTGATGAAATTATAGTGGAAGAATCTGCTACAGCTCAAGAAACTGCATGGCCAATTGGTAGTGATATAGAATGGAAGCAATGAGGAATTTTAAAATGAATGGGGCAGTAAATGAAGTAATTTCTATTTAAGGAGTTTATTTGAAAATTAAGCATTGTGAATGTTTAAATTGAATGCCATTTATTCGTTATTTCGTACCATTTATTCGTTAAATTGAAGATAGATTTATTGAGCTATAAGCAAATTCTGCTCATTAATCAAAGATTAAAAAAATAATGGACTAACTATTAGCAAAAAATATTAAAAAATAAAACTAAGATTTTTGACAAAACTTACAATTATTTGTTTTAGTCTAATGTCATACCCTTAGCCACTTGTCTAGAAATAAATATCAACTTTATTAGAAGCACTCTTCATTTGTTTACATAAGTTTTTAATTGTTTTTGTGGTTAATAAATTCCTAAATTATTTTGTAGTTAAATAAGCCTCTATCTTGTAATTTTAACCTACCAAAGTGCTTGATTTAAAAATTAAAATAAAATTATTTTAAAATTTTAAATTAATTTACATTTTATTTTATACTAATGTGAATTTAAAAAGACCAGTTTAACCATAAACTTTCCATCCATCCATAGCCATTGTGCCTGCAAAACAATTGGCTCTGTGTTGAAAGTGACTACAAAAGTGTGTACTTTTGCAAGCAATGTGATAAGTAAAAATAAAATAGGAAACATCAAAGTTTGTTTATGCAGTTTAGTTTCCTTATGTTTGTGAAGCCTTGCTTAGTGAGAAGAATTATCATATTTAAACAATTACAACCAGACCTAAATATATCATATCCCAATTATGATGATTTCTCGCTCTTCTACCTTTGAAGACTAGATCACTCACCACTAAATTCTCCCTCAGAGAACTTAGTTTGCAAAACCGCAATACAAAATTTTACAATCACAAATACACTATTGCAAAATAATGTTTCTCACTTGAATATATAAATTCTCTTAATAATTTATGCATCAACCTATGCAAGTCTCTTAATTGCATAGAGATTTCGAGACTTACTAACATAATGAAGATCTATCACAATCCTTACTAAACAACAACTAAAATAGCTAAATACAATATACTATTAACAACCACATTAAACATGGACGGTTGGAAGCTAACTCTTCACTTTTTCAATCTGATCCAACTTCCTTTATCCATAGGATTTGATATAAGCGATCCAATCCAACCTGATCCGATCTTCTAAATAAGTTTCTCCCAATGATATGACGTTTGTTAATAAGCTTGATTTGTCCCACAACATCAGCTCAGCCCAAAAATACGGATCAATAGATTGCCAATCTTCCAAATATGGCAAGTTGTTTTGTCTTAGTGATTGGGGTAGTGGGCAATTCCCATAACACATTACAACAACTTCAAACATTTCAACATTTTTCAAAATCCAAACTAAAAAAAATAAATCCAATCTTTTTTCTCATTCTTTTCTCATAATGAAAAATAATTTTCCCTAATTTTCTCTCACTTATCTAATTTTTAAAATTTTATCTATTTTTATTTAATTTTAAATTTATGTATTTTTTAAGACTTTTTAATTTTTTTAAAAAAAAACTTAATTTTTTATCGTTTTATATAAAATCAAGGCCAAAAGGCTTGATATAAAAGAGGAGTGTTATGTTAAATAACACCCAACTCTCTAATGATGGATAAAAGATGGATGCTACTACATCAAATTATTTAGTTGTTGAAAATTGTGATATATATTACTCTTCTTATCATGTGTTTTTCAATACAATATTAGGGGTAGAAAATGGGGTAACACGGTTCGCATTTGTGCCAAACAATTATTCGATTCAATATATTAATCTTCTTACCATATGTTTCTATGAGTTAAAACATAAGTGTTATTTATTAATTTATCATCTTACCCTTAACATTTTTTTTATATAGTCTAAAATAAAATATAAAGTATTAGTATTTATAAAATATTTACATTAAAATATAATAAAATAACAAAATAAAAAATATTATAACAATTAATTTTATAAAATATTAAAACAATAAAATAAAATTATTATTGTTTAAAAATAACATATTAATATTATTACTTTTTAAAAAATAATAAAATAATAAAAATATATATTAATGTATATAAATAAAAGATATTAAAAATATGTTTTTATATTAATGTAAATATTAAAATGCATGATTTTAATATTAGTTTAATAAACCTGAATATGTACATAAAACCGACGTAGAGAATAACAATAAATAAAATAAAACATTTATATAATTTTATATTAAATATATAAAATAAAACTAGTTTTAACCTCTGCTTTTGATGGGGTTTCTAATTTTCTTTATAAAATTTTAGTTAGTTAATGTAAAAATTAATTGTAAATTAAATTTTATTAATTATAAAAATTAAAATTTTCTCAGTTCAAATATAAATATAAGTTAATGCGTGAGTTAATTTGTAGATCAATCACTTTAAATAAATTATTTAAATATAAAAAAACTCCTTACAAGTTATATATATATATATATATATATATAGAATATTCACTTGTTGAACATCAATTCCTTGAACAGAGGCAACTAATATTATGTTGTTGCCCAACCAAACTCCTTACATGTTATATATATATATATATATATATATATAGAATATTCACTTGTTGAACATCAATTCCTTGAACAGAGGCAACTAATATTATGTTGTTGCCCAACCCTTGTTTGTTTGTTTGAAACAAAGGATCAGTGGTTGGCAGTGGAGCTGATAGAGTCATTGCAAAATTAGGTCTCCTTAACTCATTTAGGGTCGAAGCTAATGGTTTAGCGGGTGAGGTTTGGGTTCTCTGGAGCGATGATATTATGGTGGATATTTTGAGTTTACATTCGTAGATGGTTCACATGAAGGTTAGGAGCAGGCAAGGCGGTGCTAGTTGTCTTTGTTCTGCAATATATACTAGCCCACATCCAATGTTGAGATGTAAGTTGTGGAGTTTTTTTTTTTTTTTTGGAGAACTTGGCAAAGTCAGTTGTCGAACCTTGGGTTTTAGCTGGCAACTTTAATGCGATCTTGGATGGTTCATAAAGGATTAAGGGTAGTCCATCTTCATGAGCCAGTTGCAAATGGTTTCAGTTGTTCGTTTTTTAGAGTGGGTTGTGCAATTTGGGTTTTAGTGATCCACAGTTTACTTGGAGTAGAAGAAATTTATCACAACATCTAGATGGGGCTATTTGTAATTTGACTTGGGATTCGTTTGCACCTATTTGTTTGATGCGTAATCTTCATCGTCTAAAGTCGGATCATCGTTCGATTCTGCTTTCACTTTGTCCTACGCAAAACAGAGGTGATAGGCCATTAAGATATATAGCAAGTTCGATGTTGCATGCTAAATTCAAGTCTCCTGTCAGAGATTGTTGGAAAAATGAGTAGGAGGTGGGATTGAACTTAGAGTGATTCCAAGAGGTGGTTCAGGTATGGAATAAACGAGTCTATGGTAACATTTTTGTGTGGAAAATGAAGCTAGTATCAGAACTAGAATGGTTGTAAAAAGTATTGGATTTGAGACCTTCATCGCGACTCCAAGCTTGTGAATTAGAATTGCACCATGTAACCTCCCCAACTCGGCCTTGACATTAAACCTAAATTTGGGAGATTACATTAGCCACCGAGATGGCCTAGTAGAGTTATCGAAGTTCAAAAATGGTGTATTTTAAAATATTTGTTTATTTTAGAAAATAAACTTAGTCTACTTTTGAAAAGACATGAATTAGTAAAAACTGATTTATTTTTAACATCTTTCATGTAACGGTATCCATCTTAGTTAATTTATTATCTTTCCAAACCTTATTTTCAACTTTAACAATGAAAAAGTTATATTAATGTAATTTTAATAAAAACCATGCTTCATACATAATTAAATAAAAAATTCATATTCTAATAGCCTAAATGATTTAAATGTCATGCATGCCAAATTAAAAATCGTAAACTAAGTCTACTAACACAATTCAAAATAAAATATTACAATCTTTAAATAATAATAATATATCAAATAGTAACTTAAGAATATTTAATAATATTAAGCCAAGTACCTTTGATTGCCGAGTCCGCGTCCTAACCTTGTAGGTTATCTAAAAAGATGGGAATAGAAAGGGAGTGAGCTATGAAGCTCAATATGAGTTCTATCACAAGACAAATCAGTGCAAGCTGTAGACACATCATACAGAAAATCAATTCATGAATTAAATCTCATTTATTTAGTCAAATAGAATATCGGTAATTCAGAATACAAATCAACAAAACAATTCAATGTTCATAGCCATGTAATTGCTTATGAATGCAATGCAAGTTCAGTTTAATAGGCGATTGCTGACTAGAATATGTTGTGGAACTCCTCTACCTTCACACCACATTGTGGATAAACCACTTATCGTTGCAGATAACTACTAATGATAAGTGTACGAACCCCAAATTGCCCGGCCCATTTTTCAAAGCCAATTTTAAACCAAATAAAAAACCAAAATAAATCAAGTGTCCAAAGTTCATTTACATATTGGGTTAAAACCCAGAAAAGCCCATTTAAAATAATAACCCATAACCCGTTACAGTAACCCTAACCCAAACCCGATTAAACCCCTAAACTAACCCACTAAAACCCGTAACCCAGTACAATCAAATTTGAACCCAACCCCCACAAGCCCATTACACCCTCAGCCCAACACACACTAAACCGACTCAGAAACCCTAGGGTTTCTGAGACCCCATGGGCGCCGCACCCACCTCGGTCATGTAACCCTCGCATCGTCCCAATGTATCTGGCCTTGAGGCTCGTCTGGCATGCCAAGCACTGAAATGGCAACCTTCCCCTCCGTTGACTCTCCAGTAGACCTGCAAACAAAACATAAACAGAAACAGAAAAAGGCAAAGAGTAGAAAAGAAAGCAAAGAAGGCAGAAACAATGCCAAATAGCAGAAAAACAATAGAACAAACAGAACCAAACAGTAGCAAAATAGTTTGAAAGCAATCCATTGTATTCGGCTATAAATAAAAAGGCCATGAACCTACTGTAACACTTACGCACTAAGAAATACAAGAAAAGACTAAATGTATCATTTTTTAAGCAGATTTATGATTTAGCATCTATTACATACATAAAATAGTAGTAAAAACAAAAAAAGATTTATCTTTGAAACGATTTGAGTCTCAAAGCTGAAGAGTCGGTTCGTTTACCTTTCGATCGCGGGTGCCTGGAGGGTGATCTGAGGCCAGATCCGTGTCTGGGAGAACGAGGTGGTAAAAAGGGGACCTTTTGGTCTCCTCCGACCACCGTGAACGGCGGCGCTGTTACCGGCGACCGACGGCCGACACGGTGGTCCGGTTGCCTGAAATAGGAGACCCCGGAGATCCCTCTCTCCCTCTCTCACCCTCTCTCTGGATTTTTTTTTAAAAACCGTGTATCAAAAATGATTTTTTTCCTATTTTTTTCTTTTATAGGCATCTCAATACGACGTCGTTTGGGGCTGAGTTCAATAGCCCTTAAACGACGTCGTTTAGCGCTAGATCAGCGCGAGTGACCCGACCCGGGGAAGGATCTGCGCGTTTTCGTTTGTTGGGCTATTTCCAGGGTGAGTCCCTCCGCTTTTGTGGCGTGTTGCAATGGAGTCCTGTGCCCTTTTCAATTTAGCCCTGAAGTTTACCTTTTGTTTTAATTTAGCCCATGAGTGTTAAATGACGTGTACACGAACGGCATCGTTTTAGAAGGGCGCGAGTAATTGCCCTTTTAATCCCTTTTCCTCACGCACGTGTTCAAATAGGTCTGGGTTTTATATTTTGGTTTTAAATCAGCCCAAAAACTTCGTTCTCGTTTCGAATTTAGTCCTTTTTTTTTAAGATTTAACTTGATTTTCATATTTTCTTACTATTTTTCACTTTCAATATTATTTACTATTATTATTAAATTTTTATTCATTAGTATATCATCATCATTAATATTAGCACGTCTTTTATTTAGCATATTTTTAGTATGTGTATATATACGTTTAGATGGTTTTTGATTTATATATATTTGTGTATATATATATATATATATATATATTATCATATATATGTTCAAATACTATATATATATATTTTTGAGATTTTATTTTATGTACGTATATATTTTGAAGGCTATGTCCTTTAAATTCATACATATTTTTTTAATGTTAATATTAGTATTATTTTCTATTTAATACTTATGCACATAGTATATTTTTTTATTATATTCTCAACACTTCATATATTATGAATATACCTTTTGTCATTATTTTTTAGCATGTATATTACGCATATACTCTCGATATTATTATTGCGTATATTTTTAACATGTATATGTATATGTATCTATGTAATTGTATGGTTTTAACATAATTATTATTTTTCATATACGTATATATTGTATATATTGAAACGCTATTATATATATGTATTTTTACTATATTGTATAGATATTTATAGTATAAGGTATATATATTACATATTTATATTCCCCAATATGTATATATATTCATTTATTTTTACTAAAAGTTGTTTAAATACTATTGTTGTTTCTAATGAATATATTCTTATACCATATAATGTATCTACCCTTTTAACGACATTATGTACATATATACATTCATTGTTTTATTTTGTGTTTAATTAGATTATCATGTTTGATATCGCTTATATTGTTATTGCCGATTAATGTTATGGTCATATTCATTATCTGTTCCGACATACATTTCTAATTCTTTACTTCATTTATTGTATATCAATTTACTTATCCTACTTCGGAAATATTATTCTACTTTTAACTTAATTTCAATGCATAAGGTAACGTAACGATTTAACACTAAGTTGTTGATTTCATCGCTATGTTGGGTGAGAATCATCGGCTTATGTAAAAAACGGGATGTCCTTCTAAAAATAAATTTTTTCGTGTTGTGATCGGATCATGATTTAATCTTTAAATGGAACTCGCATTTTTTAAAATCAAGACAACATGCGTTTAATAAGATACCAATTTTGGGCGTCACGAGGGTGCTAATACCTTCCTCGTGTGTAACCGACTCCTGAACCCTATTTTTTCTCCAGATTTTAAACGTAGACCTAAGCCTAGTTGTCTTTCTTTAAAAATGTAGATTTTATAGGTATCCGATGACACCTAGAAAAGAGATCGGTGGGGACTCCCTTTTTTCAATAAAATCAAATTTTGGTTTTCAAATTTTCATTAAATCGCCACAATTAGTGACCAAGCTAAAATTTTACGTCGCTACAACTGGCGACTCCACTAGGGACATGAGAGCCGAGTCAAAAAAAACACGTGTTGTCCAAATTTTCAAAATTCCTTGTTCAAATTGATATTTAGTCGTGATGCTGAAATTCTATTTTTGAAAAATCATGCATTTGCATCTTTTGTAAATATTTTGCCAATTTGCTTTATTATTTTGTTTCTAAGCTCTAAGTTTGCACGATCTTAGTTTCGTAGCTTTTAAATAAAACGAAAGGTTTGTGAGTTTCTCCCCACACATCGTGCACGTGCATTTTACATAACATGAGCGCCATATCCGGGCTCCGTCCGTTTAAGTGAAAGTAAAGTGAGTTAACTCGTCCCTCCGTACAGGCTAGTGAATACTTTCGAGTTACATACGACTTATGCTTTCGTGAGTTAACTTGTCCCTCCGTATAGGCATAAGTAAATGTAATCCCTTGAATTGGACTTGTAAGCCTGTGATGGGCCGTGACTGAGACTCTGTACTGATCTTAGTAGATGATAGTATGGACGATTTGAGTACCCATCTAGAACCGAAACCGCATATAGTACATCATACGAGCCGCCTAATTAGAGCTATGCCAAACCTCTGACTGTTTAGTGGTTACCGAAATAAGCACATGGGAGAAACGCCTCCAACCTTTTGCATTTTCACTTTCATGCAATAGGGTCGGGTTTGTTTAATAAACTAGATCGGGTAGCTTAATTTGTTAAATTTTTCGTGTTTTTTATCTCTACTAACCAAGGGGTTGTTTTGTCGTGTTTTATTTTCATCATGCATTATAGGCATCACATTAGGAAGGTGTTGACTAGAGGTCATTGCCAAAAATGGGTTTCTAATGGAAGAGTCGATTACACAAACTACCGAGAGGAATACCGTGGTTCGGGACTGGTCTCTAAAAGCTCAGAAAGAAAGAGGGGATAGTCTAATGGAGGGATGTATTGCCAATCTACCCGAGCACGTAACTGTAAATGTTCGTCAGAATAACCTTGAAGATTTGGTTCAGATTTGGAATCAGTGGGACTCGGACACTAGGGGCATTTTCACTGAGAGGTATGGAGATATAACCCACCTGATCGCCGTTAACATAGACGAGCAATTGATTCAAGCCATGATCAAATTTTGGGATCCAGCCTACCAATGTTTTACTTTCAATCAAGAAGACATGACCCCGACTATAGAAGAGTACGCCGCTTTGCTTCAGGTCGATAATGTACAACCGTACAAGATCTATGTGAAAGAACCTAAGCCGGTGACCTTCAAGAAAAAGATAGTGAAATTGACAGATATGATCGACACATGGCCCGAGAAACAAATAAAAAAGAAGAATGAAGTCATTTGTATCCCATGGTTTTCCCTACGAGATTTGGCTTTAAACCATCCCGATTTGTTGAAGAGAGTGAATCTGTTCGCTTTGGCTATATATGGATTGATTGTCTTCCCAAAGGTTCTCGAACATATAGAAGTTGCGGTAGTGGACTTTTTTGAAAGGCTAAGGCAAGGAGTCAACCCTGTTCCAACTATCTTGGCCGAGACCTTCAGATCTCTAAGCAGCTGTAAGAGGAGAAGGCAAGGACGTTTTATCGGATAGGCACAGTTGCTCAATATCTGGATTTTGAGCCATTTTTGGAAAGTAGAGCGTACGACATTCCATATGTTTTCAAAAACATTCGTCCCATTGGAAGTTTATCTCAAGAAAGAATGGCCAAAGGAAGTCACTAAACAGCATTGGGTTTCAGTTTTTCAGAACTTCCGCGCCGAGGATGTGACTTGGAGAGCACCGTGGATACACCCGTCGGTCCTGTTATATAAGGTTGGAAATCAAGATTGGGTACCGCTACTAGGGTTATGGGGAGGAGTCGGATACGCCCCATTAATGGTCCAAAGGCAATTTTCTTCGCGGTAATTCATACCCACCACCGGAGGATTAGCACAATCCGAATTTGCTTTCGCGGGTGAGGGTTACATGAAGAGGGTCCGAGACATTGCAAAATCTTAGAAAAGAATCCATCTGACGGAGTTGGCACTATGCGCCAATACTCTCACCCAAGATTACAATGTATGGAGAAAGCAACGGGTGAATAGCTAGTAAATATAGTCGACGAGTCACGCCGCTCAGAATCCTTTCTCAAAAGCGATGCCATTCGAGCTTGAAATAGCCAGACAAGAATTTGAACGCGAAAAGCTCAGAAAGTTACGGGACCTTAGCGCTGTTCAAGAAGAGAATTATCAGCTGAAGATTGACGTTCAGATCGAAAGATCTAAAAATGAGAAAGTGTAAAAAGAGGCTGAGGTCGTGAGAAACGACTTAAGAGATCTTCATCTGGAAAATAAAAAGTTAAGGGGCACTATAAAGAATAGCGGATTAGGCAAGTCGCCTGAGGAATGGAAGAAAGAATTGAACAGTGTAAAAGGCGGAATGGAATTTTGGAAAGGGAAGGTAAAAAAGGAGGAGGAAAAAGCTGCCTGGCTTGCGATAGAATTGAGAAAGAAGAGCGCCGAGTACGAGACCGTGTCTACTGAATTAATGACTAGCCGATCTGAACGCCGAAGGTTAAGAGAAAGAGTAAGGGATTTGAAATATGCGTTGCAAGCTCGTCAGCAACAATTGGATACCCTCTTAAAAGCCTTGTAAGAAAAGAACGACCAATATGATAGAGACACTCACGCTTATAAAACAGACCTCCAAGAAAGAGAAATGCAACTTGGCTTTTTAATCAACAAAATCCGTGGAGCGGCCATGCACATGGTACAACTATCTGATGAAGCAGAGGATCTCAGTTGCCGATTCCCGCTGAGCCAACGATTGAGCATATTAGAATTCTTAGAGCGAGTGAAGAAGTATGGTGATATAGCTAGGAAATTCGTGTAATGGCCGAATCAAAATGGTGAAATGTTTTGTAATGAACTCTTTTGATGAATGAAATGCCTAAATAGGGGCTATCTTGAAATCAACACCAAATACTTGCATATACATTCATGATTGGCATTCATTTAACATTTATTCATCCGTTCATTGCATATATATACCCCATGATCATTCACTAAGGTTAGAATCCTACAATTCGCAGTTGCGACAATACAAGGCTGGAATCACATCACTCGTATAGGACGCGACGATAGACTAGAGTAATGGAGGCAGAATTTAATGAAAGAATCAAAAGAATGAAAGAGTCCAAAGGGAATTGCAAGAGCAACTAGCCAAGTCACAGCAAGAAACGAGGGATCTGATGGTGAGATCCCGAGAACAATCTCTAGAACAAAAGGACCAAATGGCTAAAATGATGGAAATGATGTCGGCTCTGGTAAAAGGGAATGGACCCGTGCAGAATCCTGAGGTTGTTAATCTCGATCAAGATCCACTCTACCCACCAAGATTTACGTCGCCCCACACAACACAAAGAGGGTACACTCAAGGTGGACTTGTAGGCTCAGAACAATGACCTATGCCACCTGCCCATTTAGGGCAAGGAATTTTTGTGACAAATCCTGAAGCTGTTCCTGCTAATCCACCTGTTCCAAATTTAGACGATCCGATAGAAATCGCCAGGTTAAGGATGGATGATCACGAGGCTCAAGAAAAGTACATGAGCCTAGAAGAAAGACTAAAAGCAATAGAAGGCACTGAGGTCTTCTCTGCGCTAAGCGCCAAAGAGCTTAGTCTGGTACCCGATCTAGTTCTACCGCAAAAATTTAAAGCACCTAATTTCGAGAAATACGATGGGACAAGATGTCTGAAGGCACACTTGGTTATGTTTTACCGAAAAATGATCGGCTATGTAAATGAAGATAAGCTGCTTATACACTATTTCCAAGACAACCTTGTTGGATCAGCCCTTCGCTGGTATAATCAGCTCGACAGGGAGAAGATCTGAACATGGAAGGACCTAGCGTCAGCATTTTGCAAGTAGTATAAGCACGTGTCAGACATGGTGCCCGATCGTATGACCTTGCAAATGATGGAGAAAAAGCCATCAAAACTTTTCGACAGTACGCGCAGAGATAGAGGGACGTCTCCGCTCAAGTGGAACCCCCACTGACAAAAACTGAGATAACTGTCCTTTTCATTAACACCTTAAAAGCACCATTTTATGACAAACTGGTGGGAAGCGCCACGAAAGACTTTACAGATATTGTCATCTCTGGCAAGCTTATCGAGAACGCTGTCAAGAGCGGTAGAATGAAAGGATAAGAAAGTTCAAGAAGGGCAGATCCCATGAAGAAGAAAGAACCAGAAACCTATATGGTAGGAACGGGAAGCCGTTATGCCCCCAATCCGTATCCGAACCAACCCCGACCACGAAATTATCCACCCCTAAATTTTTATTATCCTCCTCAAACCCCATACTACCAAGCACTACCTCTATACCCTTCTTACCCCGTTTATGCCACAAGCAACATGAGACCAACCACCACATTCCCACAAAACATAACGCCCGCCCAAAGCTAACCTAAGAATGAGCCAAGACCAGTGAGACCCAATCCCGAAAGACAACAATTTACTCGTATTCCTGTGCCGTACGGGGAACTATACCCAAAACTCTTAGAAAAATAATTAATTTCCCCACATTACATGGCACCCTTGAAACCTCCATACCCGAAATGGTACGATCCAAACGCTAGTTACGTTTACCATGCTGGGAATCAGGGGCATTCTACGGAAAACTACCTCGCCTTCAAAAGAAGAGTTCAAGGACTCATCGATGCGGGCATCCTACGATTTATGGTACTGGTAGTGCGGCTGGGAATCTATTCCCAAATCACACTGAAGGGAATGTAAGTACAGTGGGAGAGGAGGACAAACGGCAAGTCAAAAAATGGGTTTCTGAAGTAAGAACACCTCTGCAGAAGATCTGAGAGGTATTAGCTGAAAAAGGATTACTCTGTCGTCCTAACAGAGCATTTGAAGGAAGAGACGAAAAGGTAATAAAGAGCATAATATCCAATCTCGTGAGGAATTTAGGAAAGTACTTCAAGATATGATGGATAGTAAAAAGATTGAAATCTTCAACAAAGGTGAAGAGGCAGATGAAGGAGAAGTGTATGCCTCTGACAACCACTCATCAGGTTTCCCCTATAGCACTGATCGGCCATTGGTGATCTACTACGATGCCAAGAAGGAGTAGATGAAACTGAAAATGATAATAGAAGTGTCATCTCCTTTTCCCTCTAAGGATAATAAAGCTGTACCGTGGAAGTATGACGTTAACATTGTCACACCAGAAAGTAAGAAGTCTGAGGTCACGACTGAAAGTGTCAGGGAAGTGGGTCATTTCACCCGCAGTGGGAGGTGTTATTACAAAGAGAATGATCCAACAAAGAAGGTCAATGATTTGAAACAAAAAGGAAATGCATTGATGTTTGAGATCAAAGATGGGCAGGAAGCTGCGCCCGAACAAGAGATTAAAAAGCCTGTGGACGAAGAGGAGGTGCAAGAATTCCTGAAGTTTATTAAGCACAGTGAGTACAACGTGGTGGAGCAATTAAGTAAGCAACTGGCAAGAATTTCGGTATTGTCCCTACTACTAAATTCAGAGCCACACCGGAACACATTGTTAAAAGTATTAAACCAAGCTTACGTGGCAAACAACATATCTGTGGAGAAGCTTGACAGATGGGTGAACAATCTGAATGCGGTCAATTTTATCTCTTTCAGCGATGATGAAATACCGCCCAATGGTAGGGGCTTTGTGAAGGCGTTACATATCACCACCCGCTGCAAAGGTTATATAATACCAAATGTGCTCATTGATAATGGGTCGGCGCTCAATGTCATGCCTTTAGCCACGCTCTCCAGAATCCTGATAGACTTGTCCTATCTAAGACCTTGTCATTCCACGGTAAGGGCTTTCGATGGAACGAGGCGAGACGTTATGAGAAAGATTGAGATCCCTCTGAAAGTGGGCCATTACGTATACAACGTCGAGTTCCAGGTTATGGATATTACGCCATCATATAACTACCTGCTGGGAAGATCTTGGATCCATTCTGCTGGAGCTGTTCCATCATCACTTCACCAAAAAATGAAGCTTATCATGGATGGTTGTTTGGTTACTATTGAGGGCGAAGAAGACATCGTTGCGTCTATCTCTGCTAATGCACCTTACGTTGAAGTAAGCTAAGATGCATTAGAGTGCTCCTTCCGATCCCACGAGTTCGTCAATGCCACATTCGTTGCGGAGGGAAACAGAATCCTAGTACCTAAGTTGTCACAGAATACTAAGATGGGGATTAAGTTGACCGTAGGAAAAGGAGCTCGAGCAAGAAAAGGTCTGGGGAGATATCAACAAGGGATAGTCAGGGTTCTAAAACTAGTACCCTACAAGGCTCGGTATGGTCTAGGTTTCCAACCAAATGCGCGTCAACTAAGAAAACAATGGAAGAAGGATCAAGAAAGAAGGGTTGCAAGAACCTTAGGCCGAGAACTGGAATGGGAGCCCATAGAATATCCTTCTCTGTCAAGAATGTTCACATCTGCGGGAATGATATACCCCGGGGAAGATAATTCTCGAAACACCCTAACATTGATTAAAAAGAGTTTTCGAAATATCAGCATAAATGCCGTTGATGGAGAAGTGGATACAAGTAAAGATGCTTCGACGATACGCCCTTGCCCTCCTGGTTTCAAATTGAACAATTGGACTGCGAAGGACTTTTCCGTAGTTTCTAAGTTTTCCTTAGAGTAATGCTCGATGTTAACTCTTTTGTGTCCCTAAATATAATGGCATTCTGTTGTAAGAGCTTGTAGTTCGCTTCTTATCTTTCAAATAAATATCAATGAAGACGCATTTTGTCATGACCTCTTGCATTCTCACTAGTTTCATAATTACTCCTTCATTTCATAAGCCTATCCGTACATCTCCCTCATACCATACCATAACATTTCGCTTGCTATTTCTAATATTTCGATGCCCCTTTATAGTTTCTTTTTCTATCCAACTTTCAGGTACTCGGATATCAATGACATGAACAAACCCGTTACGAACCTTGAAATCAATTTCGAGAGGGCTATTTGTTTAGGGGAATTTGAGGCTAAGGAAAATGCCGAAGACTATGTCTCGTCTCCTGACTTGCTGAGAATGGTGGAACAAGAGGATAAGCAGATTCTACCTCATCAAGAATCCGTTGAAACATAAATTTGGGAACCGAAGAAAAGAGGCAAGAAGTGAAGATTGGGACCTCCGTTTCAGAGAACACCAGGCATAATTTGATTACCTTGCTCCGTGAATACCAGGATGTATACACTTGGTCATATCAGGACATGCCAGGGTTGGATGAGGATATAGTGGTTCATAAACTTCCATTGAAACAAGAATGCAAACCCGTCCAGCAGAAACTAAGACGGATGAGACCTGAGATGCTGCTGAAGATAAAAAAAGAGGTCAAAAAGTAGTTTGACACCGGTTTCTTACAAGCCTCAAAATATCCAGAATTGGTGGCTAACATAGTCCCAGTACCGAAGTAAGATGGCAAAGTACGGATGTGTGTAGATTACCGCGATCTGAATCAGGCAAGTCCCAAAGATAATTTTCCTCTACCACACATTGATACGTTGGTGGATAATACAGCAAAACATTCGTTATTCTCCTTCATGGACGAATTCTCAAGATACAACCAGATCAAGATGGCTCCTGAAGATATGGAGAAGACCACCTTTACGACGATGTGGGGAATATTCTGTTACAAGGTGATGCCATTTGGATTAAAGAATGCTGGGGCAACATATCAGAGGGCCATGGTGACATTGTTCCATGATATGATGCATAAAGAAATAAAGGTCTACGTCGACGATATGATTGCTAAGTCTCGAGGAGAAGATGAGCATGTGGTAAACCTCAAAAAGTTATTCGAAAGGCTGAGGAAATTTCAGCTAAAGCTTAACCCAGCCAAGTGTACATTTGGGGCTACCTCGGGGAAGTTGCTAGGCTTCATCGTCAGTGAAAGAGGTATAGAGGTCAACCCAGATAAAATAAAAGCCATTCAAGAGTTGCCACCATCGCGCATGCAGAAAGAAGTTAGAGAATTTCTAGGGAGGTTAAACTATATCGCCCGATTCATCACTCAACTTACCAACCAATGCAACCTAATCTTTCGGTTTCTTCGAAAACATAACCCGAGAGAGTGGGACGAGGAATGTCAGGTGGCCTTTGATAAGATAAAACAATATTTGTCAAGTACTCCAGTGCTGGTACCGCCAACTCGAGGAAAACCACTGATTTTGTATTTGACTGTGTTCGAAAATTCAATGGGTTGTGTACTGGGGCAACACGACGAGTGAAGAAAGAAAGAAAGGGCGATTTACTACCTCAGCAAAAAGTTCACAGAATGTAAGGCAAAGTATTCATCCATTGAGAAATATTGTTGCGCTTTGGTTTGGGCAGCTCGAAGACTCTGGCAATATATGCTATATCATACGACATGGCTAATCTCAAAGCTGGATCCAATAAAATACATGATGGAATCGCCTGCACTCTCAGGAAGAATGGCACGATGGCAGATCCTCCTATCAGAATACGACATTACCTATGTAAGTTAAAAATCGATAAAAGGGAGCGCAATAGCTGATTTCTTAGCAACTCAGACCACAGAAGAATATGAGCCCCTGAGATTCGATTTCCCAGATGAGGACTTAATGTGTATCACAGAAAAAGAATCCGAATCATTGAAAGAAAAGCCATGGAAGATGAATTTTGATGGTGCGTCAAATGCCTTGGGGCATGTAATTAGAGCAATTCTAGTATCGCCAGAAGGTGATCACTATCCGTTCACTGCAAGACTAAACTTCTTCTGTACCAACAACATAGTAGAATATGAGGCCTGTATCATAGGACTTCGTGCAGCCATTGAACGAAATATTGAAACCCTAGAGGTGTTGAGGACTCAACCTTAGTGGTTTACCAAATCCGTGGAGATTAGGAAGTGAGGGATCCAAAATTGATTAAATACAGTGATCTAGTGGCTGAATTGATCAAAGAATTCAAAGAAGTAACTTTTTATTACTTCCCACGAGAAGAAAACCAACTAGCGGATGCCCTGGCCACTCTGGCTTCGATGTTCCGAGCAAGTAGAGAAGCAAAAATAATGCCCCTAAAAATGAGCATATACGAGGCCCCTGCACACTGTTGTATCATTGAAAATGAGGCAAATGGATGGCCGTGGTTCCATGACATCCTAGAATATGTCAAGAACCAAATATATCCCGAACAAGCAAATGAGAATGACAAGAGGACAATCAGAAGAATGTCAACGGGATTTGTTCTTGATGGGGACATCTTATACAAAAGAAGAAAGGATCAAGTGCTTCTGAGATGTGTAGATACTGTCGAAGCCAAGAAAATACTTGAAGATGTCCATGAAGGAATCTGTGGGACGCATGCTAATGGTTTTACCATGGCCAAGAAGATCATGAGACTCGGTTACTATTGGTCGACCATGGAAAGCGATTGCATCACTTATGCCAGAAAGTGCCATAAATGTCAAATTTACGGCGATAAGATTCATGTAGCTCCTTCACCTCTTCATGTCATGACTTCTCCGTGGCCATTTTCTATGTAGGGCATGGATGTTATAGGGCCAATCTCCCCAAAAGCTTTCAACGGACACCGATTCATTTTTGTGGTCATAGACTACTTCACGAAATGGATAGAAGCCGCCTCATTCGCTAATGTGATGAAGACTGCAGTCTGTAGATTCGTGAAAAAGGAAATTATTTACCGATAAGGTTTGCCTGAAAGAATCATCTCAGATAACGCATTGAATCTAAACAACAAAATGATGAGGGAAGTGTGCGAGCAATTTCAGATAAAGCATCATAATTCCTCGCCCTATCGCCCAAAGATGAACGGAGCTGTGGAAGCGGCTAACAAGAATATTACCGGGAAAATGACAGAAACATATAAGGATTGGCACGAGAAGCTATCATTTGCTCTGTATGCATATCGCACGTCTATACGAACATCTACGAGAGCTACTCCTTTCTCACTGGTCTATGGAATGGAAGCTGTATTACCTATCAAAGTTGAGATCCCCTCTCTGCGAGTCTTAATGGAGTCAAAACTAGAGGAAGCAGAATGGGTTCAAGCCCGATTTGACCAGCTAAATCTCATCGAAGAAAAGCACTTGAAGGCAATCTGTCATGGGCAGATGTACCAGAAAAGAATGATTGCAGCTCATGATAAGAAAGTACGGCCAAAAGAATTCCACGAAGGAGAACTCGTGTTGAGGAAGATCCTCCCAATCGTAAAAGATTTGCGAGGAAAATAGGCACCGAAGGGCCATACATTGTAAAGAAAGCCTTCTCGGGTGGAGCTTTGATTCTCACAGAGATGGATGGGAAGGAGTTATCAAACCCAATAAACTCGGATGCCGTAAAAAAGTACTATGCCTAAAAAAATCAAGATGAAAACCCGAAAAGGGTGTCTTGGTGAACCAAAAGATTAGGATGAAAACCCGAAAGGGCGTCCTAATGAGGAGGATTCAGGGCCCAAGGGGACAAGACCATTCGACCAATGAGTTAGTCAGCGAAACTACAGTATTTGAAGTGTTTCTAAAAACTCAAAATCCTCTACGCAAAAAGCCATCCTCGAAAAGATTTTTGCTTAAGAAACGTGGAAGAGTTCAGGCGTTGAATATCCAGAACCTTTATATCCACTAAACACAATTCCCTTTTCTTGCTTTATGATCTTTTTGACTTTTTGGTCAACTTTCTTTGTTTGTTACCTTTGAAGTAATAAATGTGGGGCATCCTTTTTATACCTATTTTGACCATTGTCATGCATCTCTTTGTATGATTTATTTGAATGATAAATAGTGAAATGACATACTCTAAACAAAGGTAATGTTGAGTATTACTTGAACGAGAACTTGGTAAATACAAAAGTCCCCAAAGTAAAGACAAAGTTCAATAGGGGCAAAAAGGGGTGATGTCTGAGAAACATAGACCACTCGTAAAGCTTAAAAGCGGGAACGAGGCATGAAGAGAAAGTCAAGAATCGAACCAATGAATGCAAGTCATCACAAGAATCGTGACGAAAAAGGATATAGGACAAACAAGTTCAAGATACATAGCATAATCATGTAGGCATGTAGGCATTTAAGACAAACATGTGCATATCATGATAACATCATGCATGACATATATAGGTACTCCAGCAGAGCAAGAGGATTTGATGATAGTTATACTTGAGATTATAAAAAAAAAAAAAAAAAAAAACAAAACAAAAACACCTGAGTTCCACCAGATGGTATATTTTGGTATTCTGATGTTTTATTTATGTTTCAAAACTCAACTCATATTACAGAGGTGAGTTGAGCCTCAGGACACGCTGAGGTATTTTCAATATCTGTTTTTCAATTTAGGTTTCAAAAGTCAACTCATATTGCGAGAGGTGAGTTGAGCCTTAAGACACGTTGAGGTATTTTCAATTTCTGTTTTTCAATTTATGTTTTTCAAAAGTCAACTCATATTGTGAGAGGCGAGTTGAGCCTCAAGACACGTTGAGGTATTTTCAATTTCTGTTTTTTAGTATATTTTTCAAAAATCAACTCATATTGCGAGAGGTGAGTTGAGCCTCAAGACATATAGAGGTATTTTCAATTTCTGTTCATGTTTTCAAAAATCAACTCATATTGCGAGAGGTGAGTTGAGCCTTAAGACACGTAGAGGTATTTTCAATTTCTGTTCATGTTTTCAAAAATCAACTCATATTGCGAGAGATGAATTGTACCCAAAGTCATATATAGATTAAAAGACTAGAGTTAATCGAAGAGAAAAATATGGAAACGGGTCGAAGTTGCAAGTCTTATCACTTTGAAGTTGCACAACCCTCATCCTACTAAAATGAAGGTTCAAACCAACAAGATGTAATGGACAAGATGTAATGGACCAGAACGAGGCTACTTGGAAAAGAAGAACACCAGAACAAGTCAAGACTCAACAAGACCGATCAAATTTGGCCTTCCTCGAAAGTCTTTACCCTATTCTCGTTGCATGAAAACGAGCAAAAAGGGGCACTGTACGAACCCCAAATTGCCCGGCCCATTTTTCAAAGCCAATTTTAAACCAAATAAAAAACCAAAATAAATCAAGTGTCCAAAGTTCATTTACATATTGGGTTAAAACCCAGAAAAGCCTATTTACAATAATAACCCATAACCCGTTACAGTAACCCAAACCCAAACCCGATTAAACCCCTAAACTAACCCACTAAAACCTGTAACCCAGTACAATCAAATTTGAACCCAACCCCCACAAGCCCATTACACCCTCAGCCCAACACACACTAAACCGACTCAGAAACCCTAGGGTTTCTGAGACCCCATGTGCGCCGCACCCACCTCGGTCATGTAACCCTCGCATCGTCCCAATGTATCTAGCCCCGAGGCTCGTCTAGCATGCCAAGCACTGAAATGGCAACGTTCCCCTCCGTTGACTCTCCAGTAGACCTGCAAACAAAACATAAACAGAAACAGAAAAAGGCAAAGAGTAGAAAAGAAAGCAAAGAAGGCAGAAACGATGCCAAATAGTAGAAAAACAATAGAACAAACAGAACCAAACAGTAGCAAAATAGTTTGAAAGCAATCCATTGTATTCAGCTATAAATAAAAAGGCCATGAACCCACTGTAACACTTACGCACTAAGAAATACAAGAAAAGACTAAAGGTATCATTTTTTGAGCAGATTTATGATTTAGCATCTATTACATACATAAACTAGTAGTAAAAACAAAAAAAAGATTTATCTTTGAAACGATTTGAGTCTCAAAGCCGAAGAGTCAGTTCGTTTACCTTTCGATCGCGGGTGCCTAGAGGGTGATCTGAGGCCAGATCCGTGTCTGGGAGAACGAGGTGGTAAAAAGGGGACCTTTTGGTCTCCTTCGACCATCGTGAACGGTGGCGCAGTTACCGGCGACCGACAGCCAACATAGTGGTCTGGTTGCCTGAAATAGGAAACCCCGGAGATCCCTCTCTCCCTCTCTCACCCTCTCTCTGGATTTTTTTTAAAAAAATCGTGTATTAAAAATGATTTTTTTTATTTTTTTTCTTTTATAGGCATCTCAATACGATGTCGTTTGGGGCTAAGTTCAATAGCCCTTAAATGACGTCGTTTAGACTAGATCCGCGCGAGTGACCCGACCCGGGGAAGGATCCGCGCGTTTTCATTTGTTGGGCTATTTCCAGGGTGAGTCCCTCCGCTTTTGTGGCGTGTTGCAATGGAGTCCTGTGCCCTTTTCAATTTAGCCCTGAAGTTTACCTTTTGTTTTAATTTAGCCCATGAGTGTTAAATGACGTGTACACCAACGACGTCGTTTTAGAAGGGCGCGAGTAATTGCCCTTTTAATCCCTATTCCTCAGGCGCGTGTTCAAACAGGTCCGGGTTTTATATTTTGGTTTTAAATCAGCCCCAAAACTTCGTTCTCATTTCGAATTTAGTCCTTTTTTTAAGATTTAACTTGATTTTCATATTTTCTTACTATTTTTCACTTTCAATAGTAATTACTGTTATTATTAAATTTTTATTCATTAGTATATCATCATCATTAATATTAGCACGTCTTTTATTTAGCATATTTTTAGTATGTGTATATATACGTTTAGATGGTTTTTGATTTGTATATATTTGTATATATATATATATATATATATATATTATCATATATATGTTCAAATACTATATATATATATTTTTGAGATTTTATTTTATGTACGTATATATTTTGAAGGCTATGTCCTTTAAATTCATACATATTTTTTTAATGTTAATATTAGTATTATTTTCTATTTAATACTTTTGCACATAGTATATTTTTTTATTATATTCTCAACACTTCATATATTATGAATATACCTTTTGTCATTATTTTTTAGCATGTATATTACGCATATACTCTCGATATTATTATTGCGTATATTTTTAACATGTATATGTATGTGTATCTATGTAATTGTATGGTTTTAACATAATTATTATTTTTCTTATACGTATATATTGTATATATTGAAACGCTATTATATATATGTATTTTTACTATATTGTATAGATATTTATAGTATAAGGTATATATATTACATATTTATATTCCCCAATATGTATATATATTCATTTATTTTTACTAAAAGTTGTTTAAATACTATTGTTGTTTCTAATGAATATATTCTTATACCATATAATGTATCTACCCTTTTAAACCACATTATGTACATATATACATTCATTGTTTTATTTTGTGTTTAATTAGATTATCATGTTTGATATCGCTTATATTGTTATTGCCGATTAATGTTATGGTCATATTCATTATCTATTCCGACATACATTTCTAATTCTTTACTTCATTATTTTATATCAATTTACTTATCCTACTTCGGAAATCTTATTCTCGTCTTAACTTAATTTCAATGCATAAGGTAACGTAACGATTTAACACTAAGTTGTTGATTTCATCGCTATGTTGGGTGAGAATCATCAGCTCGTGTCAAAAACGAGATGTCCTTCTAAAAATAATTTTTTTCATGTTGTGGTCGGATCACGATTTAATCTTTAAATGGAACTCGCATTTTTGAAAATCAAGACAACATGCGTTTAATAAGATACCAATTTTGGCCATCACGAGGGTGCTAATACCTTTCTCATGCATAACCGACTCCCGAACCCTATTTTTTCTCTGGATTTTAAACGTAGACCCAAGCCCAGCTGTCTTTCTTTAAAAATGTAGATTTTATAGGTATCCGATCACACCTAGAAAAGAGATTGGTGACGACTCCCTTTTTTCAATAAAATCAAATTTTGGTTTTAAAATTTTCATTAAATCGCCACAATTAGCGACCAAGCTAAAATTTTACGTCGCTACAATAAGATGTTGGTGGATGAACCATCTGTTGATGCAAATAAAAGTTGCTAGTACGTTGTGGATGAACCACTGGTCGAGCAGGCGATTATCAACTAGAATACGTTGTGGATAAACCACTGGTCGAATAGATAAACTGTCAACTTCCTCTGTTCAAATCGTCCCACCCCATGCAATGCATCAAGACATGTTATGCAGTTCAATATGGTAGCAAATAGTTTGCTTTTAAAAAATCAATTCAATGGCAAAAGTCATGCTTACTAAGCGTTCAATTTAATGATAGCATAAGGCATGCTTATAATATATTGAAACAGAAACAGTTAACATACTTACAATAGTTCCAATATGGCAATAATATTTATGTTCTCAACTAATCGATGCAGTAGCCAAACATATACTTTTCAAAAAGAATCCAATCTAGCGGTATCTTAAAACATATTATATGAACATTAACAAATACAAATTTAATCAACACAGTTATACATAACTTATGCAAGTATAAATTAATAAACAAATAATTCAGTCAATTAGGGCGTGTATTCTAGCATTATTTATGTTATCAAGGGCTTAATTGAATAAATTAAACACTAAAAACAATTTGGGAACAAATCAGGGACTAATTTGTATAGTTTTTAAAAAATTTTGGTTAAAACTGTAAAACTGGGTTCCAGGGGACACACGACTATGTGGGTCACATGGCCATGTGGGTCACATGGCCATGTGGTCATGCAGTGTGGTTTGGGTTGGGTTCGATTTTGCCCTTATTTTCTCATAAAAGAACACACATCTGATTTCTAGGAAAATGATTCATTAATGTGGAGTTGACGGTGGAGTTGTGTGCATGGGAAACGATTCATTCAGTAAGGTAATCAGTATTGGTATTGCTAAAATTAGGATTAACGATAGGATGATTAAGTCACTCTCAAATGTTAGGTATGTACCTGATTTACGAAAGAATTTCATCTCCTTGAGTATTTTAGACTCGAAAGGTTGTAGAATCAACATCGAGTCAAGTGGCACTAAGGTGTCTCGTGAAGCTCTCATTTTGTTAAAAGGTAAAAGGACCGACAGTCTTTATATTCTGGAAGGTTCTATAGTGACTAATGAAACTGAACGTCCTTCGTCCGTTATGGAGTCGAATTCAAATCGCTTGGAGCGAAGACAGTTTGGTCAAATGAGGGAAAAATGTATGATCGTTTCACTGAAGAGAGGTTCTCTTTTGGATGCAAGTTTTGAGAAGTTAGGTCACTGTATTCGTGAAAATCGGATATGTGTTAGTTTTGATTTGGTAGTGCACAAGTTGAAGGCTAGAAGTCTTCCAGCTTTTAAGCATAAATTCGACTCAGTTAATTCCCTGCATAGTTTAAGATAGGCCCGTGGTAGGTTTTGGCAAAGATGATGTTGTGGAAATACGAGTTAAGGTGGAGATTTGTTGAGTATGCCTCATATTTCAGTCAAATTTGAAAGATAACCTCCTAGTTAAACTCTATTTATTCGTTTCATTCGAACTCTGATTAGTCTAGATTATTTTATTATTATTTGACCTACGAATTTAACCTATAAATGAGTTCTTTTACAACCTTAGAAAATACACCCAAAAAGATTAGATCTCATAACACTTTGGAGAATTTTGTATTTACGTTTTGAAGGTTCTTTGTTTTCGAGTTTCGGGGTTTAGTTTTTATCTCCATCGTTTGTACTCTTCGTTTTTTTGCTATTATGGTAAAATTATCTTTGTTTGTGATTTTTTATCCTCTTTGGAAGAGTTTTTTCATGTTAAATTTGTGTGTCTAATTTCTCAATTTCTTTCACTATTTTTACTTGTTCATTACTTATTCGGATCGGTACCCAATAGAAAATGAATAGAGCAATAAATGAAGTCATTTCTATTTAATAAATGAAGTCATTTCTATTTAAGGAGTTCATTTGAAAACTCATCATTGCGAGTGTTTAAATTGAATCTAATTTATTCGTTAGTATATACCACCTACTTTTTCTTTGCCTTGAGAGAGAAGACAAATTTTAGTGAGTTATAAGGAAAAAAAATAAAGTGAAGCATATGTTGAACTTATGTGAATTATGTTGATTAATCTGAGTTTAAAAAAAAGAATAGTTTTTAGTTTAATAATTTATCCTCCGCACATGTATAAGATATGCTTGTCTAGAAATAAATATGAACTATATTAAAAGTAGTAGAAAAGAAAAGTGGTAGCCATATAGACTGACATAACCATTCTTCATTTTGAACTTCAACTGAATGCCATTTCTTTCTTGTTAGATGAATTCCAATGGTTAATATATTAAAAAAAGTTATTAAAGTATTACACCCTGTTTAAACAACCCCTTAAATTACTTCTGTAGTTAAATAAGTTTCCATCTTATCATTTTAGCGCAACTCTAAAACATCAAGAATAAGGACACCAACGATATATTACAATCACCTACCCATACATGAGCTTTCCATCCCATCCATAGCCGTTGTGTTTGCTAAACAATTGGTCTCCCTCAACCCAATGTTGGAAGTACCATTAAGCAACAAGCTTAATACTCCACTAGCCTCTCCTCAATTATCTTTCTTTACAAGTCCTTCCAAAAGATAACAAAGTCTTTGCCGATTTTCCCAGCGAAGGACTCTCCCCAGCGTTGGAAGAAAAGAAAGGCTTGGTTAATGGTAATTTCAACCATTTGAACTTTTATTTTATATGAAACTTTAATAAATATGTATGTTATATATATTTTTTATATATTTGTGCATATTAATAATGTTGTTAACTAAGTTAGTGTCACAAATTAACTCGGCATAAATTCAAGATTTATGACAAAATAATGATAAACAATTGTATTAATTTGATATTCTTAATGTGCTTTTATGTTTAAATTTTATTTTATTCACAATTTAATCTAATTTTTTCATTTTAATACCATATATTCGTCATGTATTACTATTAATTAGCTTCAAATCATACTCTTTTTTATTATTTCTAAACAGGTCTATATATTTTAAATATGTGATTTTCACACGTGTATATATATGTGTGATAAGATTTCTAGTATATATGCAATTTATATATTTATATATATATATATATATATATATATATATTATATTTCTAAAATTGGAAAAAAGTAAAAGTTTTCCTTTACATTTGGATTCATGTATTGGTTTACAATCAAATTAACTTTCAGTTTAATAATATTTTGTACTGATATTAAGTTATAGTTATTCAGTTTACTTATTTTTTTATAAAATAGATACAATTACAATAAGAGGCAGCTACTCAATTTCTAAGAATAAAACTATTGAGATCGTGAATGAAAATTTTGTAATTTTTATTTTAAATATTATTACTTTAAGTTTAAATAAAATAATTAAACTAACTATTTAAATAAGATACTTTTTATTTTTAAAAATTTTAAAATTATTTAGGTCGTTTACTTTTCTTTTTATGTTTTGGGAAGAGTCCTTTATTTTTAATACTTCTGAAGTTTACATATTACCATGTAAAGGTAAAAAAGTTTAGAATTATATTTATCTGTGTCTAATTTATAATTATATGGCATTACACTTGTATATATGATTTTATCAACTAATATGAATCGATAAGACATCTATAAAAAACAAACAAACAAATATGAATTGATAAACAATAAATAAAATGAAATAAAAGCTCATCAACTAAGTCTTTCTACTTCTCTCACCTATTTATAAGTCCAATTCTATACAATACTTATAAATTTGTACTTAAATTTCTATGGTATAGTATTGTTTTTAGTCTGGTTCATATCATTACAAATATTGTTATTCCCTAGTTTTCAAGTAATATTTGTTTATTAAATTTTTAGCAATATTTATGTTTTATGTTGTGTTTTTAACTAGACTGAGTTGGAAGAATAGCCCATTGATTCTCAGTCTTTCACCTCTCTATGTATAAGATGTAACGCCCCAAAAATTTAAGTATTTAAGTGCTGGGTTTTAGTGTAAATAAGTTCCTGTATTTGTGATTTTGTGCTTTGCTTATTTGTTTGAGGTTGGAGTTCGAGTCGCGTCTTTAAAATCGGAAGATTCACTAGGGTGCTGCAAGAAAGCAAAAAATAAGGTGTGAGTCCTAAACTTGTAAAATTTGTTTGATAATGATAAATGTCATGTTATATTTGATAAATTAGTTTGCTGATTGGTTTGGCATAGTAATCAAAATATTAGTTTTGCAAGTGGCCTAACTAGATAGAGCCTTAAAAGATTGATGTGTTGGCAAAATTGCTAGTTTGATTGTATGAATGTGTAATTGAGATTATTGTGCATAGTTATATCATGTGATATGAGAATGTTTGACTGAATGGTATGAAATATTGAGATATTAGTTTTATGCATGATTTAAATGCATGAAATATTTACTATAATATATATGAGTGAGGTTGCTACAGGTGCACAATGAAATTCGTAAAGTATGTGAATTGAACGATATTGATAGATGCCATCTTAATGGTAATTTGAACATTGAATTGAACGATATTGATAGATGCCATCTTAATGGTAATTTGAAAATTGGAACACTGCTTCCTTTTTTTGAAAGTAGGTGATTACTGAGGACATGTTGAACATGTCGAATAAATGTGAAAAGTATTGAAATATGATTATGTATGAATTTGTATGACATATTGCATGTGCAATGGGATGAGATTTTGTGATTGACAGAGGAGTTCCGTGGAGTACTAGCAGCATATTAAGTCCGCATATATTTTAATCAATGTACTGCATTTGGAGTATCGAGGGGATTGGTGATTATATAACATTATTTATTTGGCAATTTCACTGCATTATTGATTATTGGTGGTTTTACCACATTGAGCATTGCTCACATACGTTGGAGTTTGGCAAACGGGTTCTTGTGAACTCGTGGTGTGTAGCGGATGGTATGGGTAGGATCTCACATGTGCATTTTTCACAATTATGTGCATTTGAAAATTTTTATTGTTAATGTTTGATTGTGCTATTGGTACCTCTATGAAATTGCCTATATGAATACTTAGTACTCGTTTAGTCTCACACTGAGCTTGTTAAACTCACCCCATTCTCTTAATTCTCAGGTAATGATCGAACATAAGATCAGAATTGGCATACAGACGTACAACGGACTATACATGATATATGACTAAATAATTTGACTAGTAATGGTACATTTCTATTGCTAAGAAGATAACCAAATGATTTTTCAAAGCCAACACCGTCAATAAGGTTTTATAAAAACTCACCTAATTCACTAAATTGACCTAAGCATAGTTGGACTAAGTAAATGGACATTTTTCAAAGCTAACAATAGAAACCACAGTTTTATACAAAGAAGTACTTGAAGATTTTTTACTATCGTTAGAGTAAGTTCGACACTAAGGTGTCCAATGTGGCCTTCCCGATTTGACCATAACATCTAGACCGGGTTTGGGAGGTTACAAGTTTCTTATTTTCAATTATGTTTGCTTAATTCTTGGTTTAATATTTCTAAATTATTAATCCATGTTTGATGTGTTTAAATCGAAGGTTAATAGACCTTGTTTAAGAGTAGGTCTTGCATAATTGAGTGGAGTTGCATGCGATCCTAGAAATATGAAGACATAAATCTACTGAATTAGAGTAAAATCTGATACGGGAATCCAGAGCACGAGTTAATGCGATAATAGGGGTTTTAATTAGAAAGAAATTTCAATTAATTAACCTAGAGTCAGTTGCTCTTATGCTCGAAAGAGATATTAGCATAATATAAGAATTTTTACAAATCAAGATTCTAACTAAAGAAATTGCATAATTTAGATTGATGGTGACCGATGAAATCTAAGTGAATTCTTTCTTGGATATTGTTTTGTTTCTTGATTATTATTCGATTATTTTTGTGTTTTGTTCTTTGTCCTGTCCAATAGTTAATTAATTTAGTTAATTTTAGTTTTTAATCAATCACTCCAATTATTCGGTTAAATAATAGAAAGACGATAATAACTAATGTTTATAGTTCTTGTGGGAACAATATCTTTACTTACTGTAGCTATACTATAAATTGAAAGGTGTACTTGCCTTAGTCAAATTTTAGTTAATTTTACAACGCATCAAGTGGCCAAAACGTAAATTTATTAATAATTTAATGATTTGATTGTAATTTACCTATAAAACTATTGAGTCTGTTAATGATCATTGTTTAAAATTTTCTAAAAAGTGATGCATTAATTATATATTTTATCTTTCCTACATTATTTTGATTAGGAAAAAAATACTAAAATCACAATAGAACATGTTCTGTAAAGCTCAACTTTTTGTTGAAGGTAACCAAATCCATGATTTTGTATGAATTTCAAAAAAAGCATATTTTTATTCATTTTTAATTTTTAAGAAAAAAAACTTGTTATATAACATAAACATTGAAAATTTATCTCTAGAATTCGCAAAATAATAGAAAAATCAATTTGAGTAAAGAAAACTCATCTTCATTTCTGATAGCAAATGAAAAATAAGAAGAAAAAACATATTTTCTTGAAAAATGCTTCAAATGAAACAAATATGAAAAACATAGATTGTAACACCCCAAATTCGGTCTAGACGTTTTGGCCGAATCTGGGAGTGTTACGAAGAAAGGTTTTGAAACCAATGATACTTTGATAAAACCGTGTTCAGTTACTTGATAAGACGACCAAGTTTTATAAAACATATTTATATATATTACTAAAACTGTTACATGTTGTCCTTTAAAGTTAACTAACTATTTCGCAGCAGAAGTTTGAAAATTGTTTTAAACAAAACCATGCTCATGTTTTCAAAAATAACAGTTGTTGGTGTAAAATCGATAGTTTGTCGAATCATCGAGGTTTAGAAATCATAACGCAATGAAACCCCAAAAATTCAAACCAAACAATCCAAAAAAAAAAAGCTCGGAGAGTCTAAAAATAACAAAACTCTTACAAAAATCAGAAATTTCAGAAAAGCTTCTAAATAATTATAATAAGAAAAATAGTTTTCGTCAAGTGGTAGAGGCGAAGCCAGAACAATTTTACAGGGGAGCCGAAAAAAATTTTAATTTTTTATAGTCTATATCTTTATAATTTTTAAAGGATTAAATTAAATTTTTATAATTTTAGGGAGGGCCAAAGTGTAATTTTACCTTTACTAATTTGAAATTTTTAAAAAATCTCAAGGCCTAAAGTTGCAATTTTACATTTTAGGGGGGTCGGGGCCCATGCCTGCCCCCTGGATTCGCCCCTGTCAAGTGGTCACCACTAAGCCTTTGTCACACTGACTTGCCTATATTTGTGGATTACCTGAACAGAACAGACAAACAGATGTAAGCTTTCGTAAACTCAGTGTGTAACCCAACAAAGATAGTCATGCAACATATACAGAATTTCATATATGGTCAGATACAGATTTGGACCTAAGTCCATAACAGAAACAGATATCAGAATCAAATGTACAAAACAGATATATAAAATCCTACCGCCATCCTCTATACACCATCTCCGACCATCCCATCACACCATATGGGGTTAAATACTCTCACTCATCCCTACATACCATATAGTGTCTATAACACCCCAAACTAAAGGTGTGCATGGGCCGGGCGGCCCGGCCTGGCCTGAAGGCCTGCCCAAAATGTGGGAGGGTTTGGGCAAAAATATAGGCCCGAAAAATGGGCTTGGACAACAAAATAAGGCTCGTTTAAAAAATGGGCCGGGCTCGAGTAAGATATTTTCGGCCCGGGCCCGAATTCACTAAAGACAAAAAATATTTTATTTTTAATATTATTTTCCTATTATTTTCTCCCTATTTTGCTATCATTTTACTATTATGTAGCTACTATTTTGTTGTTATTGTTTAGATATTGTATAAAACTTATTTTATTGTTAATTTTGTTATTATTTTAAAGACATTTGTTAATTTTTATTATTTTAGAGGCATTTGCTTGTTAAGTTACATCTATTTTATCGTTATTTAAGTATACATATTTTTTAAAATTTATTTTTTATTTGTTGAGAAATATTTATTTTGGTTTTTTAGTATTTTTGATGGTTTATATATTTTAAAATTATATAAAAAATAATATAAAAATTAATATGGGCGGGCCGGGCCGGGCCTGTGTTTTAATATTTTTATTCGGGTCAGGCTTGGGCAAAATTTTAGGCCCATTTTTCGAGCCCGGCCCAGCCCATGCACACCTCTACCCCAAAACCAGCCTAGACGTTATAGCAGAATCTAGAGATGTCACATGGAATGGGGTTTGAAATCGAGATTGACAAGTTAAAACCGTCCCAGTTAATTAGCTTTTATTTAATTCAAAAAAATGTGAACTAGCTTATTTGCCTTAAAACATGTCTTTTAAGCAAAAGCTTTTAAAACCAATTATTTTACGAAACTGAAAATTTTAGTTTTTAGAAAAATCGTGTTTTGTTGAGTTGCAATTTAAAAATCCATAAAAATAGTATAAAATCTCAAATTAAACCAAATAGTCCAAAGTCCCAACATTACAATAATAAATACCCAAAAATAATGTAAAATCAAAAGTTGTAATAAAGTAGTTCAGTAGTGGTGGTCACCGTCGAGCCCTCCGCTGCACTAATCTGCCTAAGTCTGGGGATTACCTGTACAGATAAAACAGAAAAAGGGGTGAGTTTTCGCAAACTCAGTGTGTAATCCCACAGAAAACATACATATAGATGCAAATCAGAAAATAATCATTTACAGTTTGAGGCCTAAGCCCATTACAGATATAGTTTGGGCCTTGGCCTATTTGGATACAATCTCAGATATAATTTAGGGCCTTAACCCATCTTAGATACAATATGCAATAGCAGAAAATCAGAATCCTACCTACCAGCCTCTACGCATCATGCTTTACCGAAATGCGAGACATAATCAGAAATTTGCAGCAAAACTGCCAGATAATAGGCTTAATAGCCTTTCAGACACTTCCTCCAGATAACAATAACCTACCCCGATGCAATGCAACATACAAAAGATGTCATGCTATTATCAAATTATAGTACATACATTCTGATATCATAATTCATGCTCGATGCAGAAATGAGACAGACAGGTCAATCATATAGGGTGTTGTAGGCCAATTTTGGCCTGGTTACAAAACCTAATAATACCCACTTAACCAAATTAACCCCAAACCCACCTAAAAACTACCGACCCGTTTAGCATCTACCCACTTAAACCCAATACAACCAAAAGCCCAACCTAGCTACCCAAAACCCCATTACATGGTCCAACACCCGACCAACCCAAACATAAACCCAATTTCAAACCCTAACCCGATAACCCAATACCAAAAATCAATTTTTTTTCAAACCCTTAAACCTAGCTGTTGCCGCCTCTGCCCTCTGACCACTGCAGCACCGCCTCTCCACCGCTACCATCATTTCATCATTGCCACTTGCACCTGCAATCAATAAAAGGGAAGTGACAGAAATTATAAAAAAATATTTGTAAACGGCTATATAAGCCGAATGAAAATCCATTGTAAGGGTTTTTTTTTTTTTTTGATTCGGCATTTTTCTAATACAAACACCTAAAAATTTCAAACACAAAGCAAGGTAGTGACTTTAATAATTTACAGCAAAGGGAATACCCCCGAATCATGTGAATATCGCTCGGAGCAGAAAAATAAAAAACGGGAAACGAAATCGGAGAAACAGTAGGTAGTTTCACTGTTCCTTTTTTTGTGTTTAAATTTGTCCCCTTTTCTTCCATATACATATCTATACAAATAAAAAAAAATAACAAAATTAAAAAATTTTGGAAATTTTTACCTTTTTCGGCCACCATGCACGGTGGCCGGTGTCGGCGCCGGTGATCGGACGGTGACCGGAGGGGCCACCGAAAATCGCCCCGAGCTTTCCTCTCTCTCCCTCTCCCTTTTTTTTCTTTCCTCCGTGCCAAATGATTTTTTTCCCAAAATTGGGCTATTTATAGCACTGAAAAACGGCACCATTTTAGTGTTAAAACCTGGGGCCTAAAACGACGTCGTTTTACCCTCGGGTCGGATCGATCCGACCCGACCCGCTAGGATTCGCGTGTTTTTTTATAGCGGAAGGGCTAATTGCGCTTTAAGCCCTTCCACTTTTTCGAGTCCATGCAATTAAGTTCTTTTAACCTTTTAAATTGGCCCCGAAGCTTATTGCGTTTTGCGATTAGGTCCCCCACTGATGTGCTATGTTTTAAAGGCGTGGAAAATTACCCTTTTGGTCCCCCACATTTCCCGCGCGCTCGCATAATCCCTTCCCTTCTATTTTTATTTCAAATTCGCCCCAAAAACTTCAATTTTAATGCAATTTCGTCCCTTTTTTTTACTTTTTCTCACTGTTTTATTTTTTCCTTAATATTATTTATACTATTAACTATATATTATTATTATTAGCTTTATTCACACATTAGTATTATTATTACATTGTATTTTGGTGTTATTACCCTTATTATTATTAATATTATTATTATTATTATTATTTTCATTTATCCCCATCCTTATTATTATCGCCCTTTTTTATTTTTTTACCCGTTGTTATTATCATATACTATTACTACAGTTGTTATTATTTTTCCTATATACATTACGTGTATGTTTTTATATGTATACATTTATGTATTTATTATTAATAGTTGTTTTAATGTTAATATTATTCTAATATGTATATATTATATTTTAATACCGTATTATGTATATGTACTTTCAATATTTTTCTTTTCTTTTAAGCATATATTATACGTATATATATATATTTTAATGTCATAGTTCTATATTATTTTATACTATCTTACATATATATATATATATATTTATACTATTATGTATGTATATTTTTGTATATTACATATATATATAGATTTTCAATATTATATCTTTATATATTATATATGTATTATATTTTTATATATATTATACATGTATCTTTCATTTTATTGTTCACATACTTTTTATATCATATAAATATTCTAATATTATATTATGTGTACATTTTTATACTATGCATGCATATCTTTAATATCATATTATTCACACTTTTTATTATATCATGTACATGTTTTGTTCTAACTATATTATATATGCATTTTTTAACGTTTTATTATTTATATTTTTACTATGTATATATTTTATATTACGTATGTATATTTTCAATATTATATTTCATATGTTACGTATATATATTTATTATTTATATTATCCCGTGTACATATATTTATATAATATCTTTAATATTTGTTTAATATGATTATTCCTTAGATGTATATATTGTGTATCTTTTACTATGTTAAGTATATGTTTTTACATATCATATATATTCTAAATACTATATTGCTTTTAAACACATTATCTCGTGTATATATGCACTTTTTGATCCTATATTACGTATACACTTTTTTACATATATTTTTAATATTATATCTTTGTGCATGTTATGTATATACTCTTTTAAATACACTCCCCTTTTTTTATTTTCTTTTACTGTAAAAATCATTGCTATTATCATTTTAATATTCTAATATTATGTTTAAATATTTTTAATCGCATCATTGTTTTCAAAAATATATATTTCATTTAATCCAAAATATTTTCAAAAAACAAGGCAATATTTTTGTGTTTAGGGATTCAGGAAAAAGTGCCCTAACGTGCTGGGTTGCGTTTTCCCATTTTTCTAAATAACAAAAATATCCTTCTAAATAAATTTTCTAACTCACGAGACGATTTTAGTTTCGAAGAGATTAAGAACCTCGTGTCCAATCGTGCTGGATGTGATGTTCGAATTCTTTCGGAGCAAAGGAATCTCAACTTTTAACACAAATTATTCCAGCTTTAAAAAGGGATCCTTTTTTTAAATCTTTCCAAAATTTTGACCTAAGACAGAAAACTACTCAATTCGGTACCAATTTTGGGCGTTGCGGGGGTGCTAATCCTTCCCCGTGCGTAACCGACTCTCGAACCTATTTTCTCTATTTCTTCGTAGACCGAAACATTTTACAAGGTGATCCAATCGCACCTAAAATGGTTGGTGGCGACTCCTATTTTCGTTTTTCAAATAAGTCGACATCCATTTTCAAAAAAAATGGTTTCGACATAGGGGTTTAAGTAAGGCTTAACGACTCTTTAGTAGGTCCACAGTCGACTTGGGCGACCCGTACAACATTAAACAACTTTTCAGAAAAATGGGCTCACACGACCGTATGGCCAACACGACCCAAATTGGCCTTGGCTGTGTGATTCATTTTTAATGTAACCCATGCTAGCTAAATATTCATATATGTATTCACTATTTACTTATATGTTCATTCAAAGCTGTCTAATTGAGTCATTGTCACTAAATTATTTATATCTTGAGATACAGAATTTCAAATTAAGATCCGCTTGATGTTTTAATTTTGAAACTAGACTCAAATACCTTTCTATCATATGTTCAGAATTTATAGTTTATCAAATAAGAATAGTAAAATCTTCAAATTTATCCCTTTTATGCTATTTGACACCATCAACCTCTCCTTACTAAAAATTATTTATCTCTTAATACGGAATTTGTATGATGTTTTCATTTGTTTATCTTGAAAATGGACTCATTAAGGATTTAAAAATATAAATTTAAGCCTATAATTATTTTTTTTTATAATTTTTCATGATTTTCAAAGTCAGAACAGGGGAACCCGAAATCATTTTGATCAGAACAGGGGAACCCAAAATAATTTTGACATTGTCTCACAAAATTTATTATATCTCATAATTTCCAATTTCATTGCTTACATTATTTCTTCCATGAAAAACTAGACTCAATAAAATTTAATTTCATATTTTATTCAACCTCTAACTCGATTTCCACTATTTTTGATGATTTTTCAAATTTAGACTACTGCTGTTGTCCAAAACTATTTTAGTGCGAAATGTTGATTTCCAAGTTTATAACACCCTTATTTCCTTTCTCTACAATTTTTTGAATCATTTTTTCTTATTTCTCTTATTAATTCCCGACAACAAGCAATTTCTGCTTTTTGCCAAATCTCATTTTCTATGTTTCGGATGCACACCTGCATCGTTTTTGCTGGTTACGCAATCCCGAGATCACCAAAAACTTATAAGCAACAATCCCAACTTTAGAATCAGTCTTAAACTAAGATTAAATCGTATTCACGTACAAAAAGGTCTAAGCTTGTCCGTTTATCACTTACCTTCTAACTTCGCACAATTCCACCACTACTCAACATGAGGGAGATAACAACTGAAACGATTCGCTGCTATAAAATTAACCATTCCTCATTAACGATGAGTTCAAAAAAGTTAAGAACAAATTCAAAGCCAAGAATACTCGCCCAAACAACACAAGAAAACACATACCTTACACGCTTACCAAACGATAACCACTTCGAGTCAAATCAATGAACGTTAATTCCAGCCTCATGATCAACTCCTAAACAGTCAACAAAATACCCCTTAATCCTTTATCCAAAGTATCATTCGAGTTTAATAAAATGGAAACTTATCGTACAACATAATTGCACACTTGCACAAAGGGGAAAAGATGAAGAAAGACAACGAAAACAGAAGGGGAATTCAAAGGAAATTCGGCAGCAGGGATTTTATTTAAAAAAAGAAGAAAACCAAAAATTGAGAGTGGGAAAGAAGATAGAAAATGCTAGAGAGCAGACGAAGGAAAAGGGGGATTTTGACAGAAGGGGAAGAATAACGTCAGAAAGGTGGAAAGGAGTCCGAAATTTGAAAAAAAAACTAAAAAAAATAATGCCTAAAAATTTGGTAACTCATCTCCTTAATTCTCTCCCTAACCTCTCACAACAACTCCACTACTCGAAATTTCAATTTGACTAGGACTCTACCACGCCACACGGCCAAGCAACAAAAATAATTCCCTTGCTCGCGTAGGGACTTGAACTCTAGACCTCCCACACGCCAACACACACCTTAGCCACCAGACTAGCACGCCCATTCTGATATATTTTACCAACTATTAAACTTAAGCCCTTTAGGCTAGGTTAAGGCTTTATTTATAAAAAAAAACTAAAATTTTCCCAAGTCATGGCTTGGACTTGAGACCTCCCACACATACACAAAATACTTAACCACTGAAACAGATAGATATTTTGTGTCATATTTTTACAAAAACAAAAATATACATTTTTTAGGGCGTTACAACTCTACCCCTTAAAAGAAAATTTCGACCTCAAAATTTTACCTAATAAGAATAGATGAGGATATTATTGACGCATCGCATCCTCAGGCTCCCACGTGGCCTCCTTAGGGCTATGTTTACTCCACAGAACATTCACTAAAGGGATAGACTTTTTTCAAAAAACCTTTACATCACACTATAGAATCTGAACCGGCTCCTCCTCGAAGGTCAAGTCTGGCCTAATCTCAATCTTCTCAGCAGAAACAACATGTGTGGGATAAGAGCAGTAACACCTTAACATCGAGACGTGAAATACATCATGAATGCAGTCCAACTCTGGGAGTAACTCCAACTGATAAGTAACAGGTCCTACACATTTCAGAATAAGGTAAGGTCTAATAAACCGAGGGCTCAGTTTACCCTTGTGATCGAACCTCAAAACCTTTTTCCATGGTGAGACCTTGAGAAAAACTAAGTCCCCCACAGAAAACTCGATATCCTTCCTCTTCAAATTCGTGTAGGACTTCTGCCTGTCAAAAGCCACTTTTAGACGATCCCAAATCAATCTAACCTTATTTGTAATCTCAGACACCAATTCCAAATCATGCATTGGATAGTTCGCTTCATGAGTTTTGAGCTGACGAGATGCATATGCTACCACCTTGCATCAATAGACACTTCAGACCGACATTGGAAGCATCACTGTAAACCACAAAATCTTACTGGGGTTAGACTATATCAGAACAGAAGCCTGAGTCAAAACAACCTTGAGCTTCTCGAAGCTCTTTTGCTATGCATCATTCCAAACGAAAGAAACTCTCTTACGCAAAAGCTTAGTCAACGGAGCTGCAATCAAGGAGAATCCTTCTACAAAGTGTGATCCTAGTAGGTGTAGTAGGGGCTCCAACTCTAATTGGCCCATCAGGTCTGGCCTTTTTCTTAGGTCTCATTGCAAAACTTGAGGGCTCTGCATCCTTTTTACTCTTGCCTCTCTCGAGGTTACAGTTCTAGCACTTAGTGTACTTAACCTCCTTGGCGATCTTTGCCTTCTCAAATAGTGCAGAAAAATCACGCTCCCTTTGTGGAGCTATCAGGACTTTCAAATTGTATCTGACCCCATCCTCAAAATGAATACATCACTCATACTCACAGGCCACAATACCTCGCGCATAGCGGCTCAGTCACAGGAACTCTGCCTCATTCTCGGCCACTGATCGATCTCCCTGAGTCAGATTCAGGAATTCTCTCCTATGGGCATACACATAGCTTGCCCCCATAAATTTCCCCTAGAAGGTGGCCATAAAGAACTCCCAGGTCAAACGTCCGGGCTGAGTTCCCTTCTTAATAGTGAGCTACCACTGATAAACCTCATCCTTCAACAGTTAGAGTGCACCCTTTAATTTTTGCTCTAGGGTGTAGTCTAAGTCATCCATGATCCTCTCCGTGGCTTCAATCTAGTACTCGGCCACATTAGGGGCAACTCCAGTGACACCCTTGAAGAGCTTAGCTCCATTGGACCAGAGTCATTCCATAACTGACCTTCGGTCCCCAGATCTAGTGTTGGGCCCAGCGACCCTCTTTAAAATCCTTAGCATAGCCTGGAATAATGCGTCATCCCCAACCATGCAATCTTGAGACCCAGTCTCAGTAGCAAGCGACACTGGCATCTCACTTGTATCCAAATTCAGTATGCTACCCAGTGAAGAGGACTCAGCTCAAGCTCCTCTGAGGCCTCTACTTCGGCCTCTAGTACCCCATCTACAGATACCTCATACGCTCATTGTCTAATCACGTTTATCTGTATTAACAGTTTTATGAATCAATTACAATTCCAGTGTTTATTAACAAACTTTTTATCTAAAACAGTATCGGTTATTAAGAGTTCATTTTCGTAAATCACAGTCTCACTACAATTTTCAGTATACACTAACTAGAGTGTTTTCAGTATAGTTTACTACCTATAGTAGTTTCAGAATATACTATGCATAACAGTCTCAGTTTAAAACAAATCACAGTTCAAAATACTTACAGGATCGGCCCGAAGACTCGGTATACCAAAGACTCAGTCAAATCATTTAAAATCATTTGTAACTCAGTTATTTGAAAGTCCACTTTTAAAACCCAAAATCCACAGCCGAGTTTTGCAACCTGGCTCTAATACCACTAAATGTAACACCTCAAACTCTGCCTAAACGTTATGGCCGAATCTAGTGATGTCACATTAAATGGGGTTTAAAATCGAGATTGACAAGTTAAAACCGTTCCAGTTAATTAGTTTTTATTTAATTCAGAAAAACATGAACTAATTGATTTACCTTAAAACATGTCTTTTAAGTAGAAGCTTTTGAAGCTAATTATTTTATGAAACCGAAAATCTTAGTTTTTAGAAAAACCTTGTTTTGTTGAGTTGTAGTTTAAAAATACATAAAAATAGTATAAAATCTCAAATTAAACCAAACAGTCCAAGGTACCAACATTACAATAAGAAATACCCAAAAATAATGTAAAATCAAAAGCTATAATAAAGTAATTCAGTAGTGGTGGTCACCGTCGAGCCCTCCGCTGCACCGATCCGCCTAAGTCTGAGGATTACCTGTATAGATTTAATTGAAAAGAAGGGGTAAGTTTTCACAAACTCAGTGTGTAATCCCCACAAAAAACAAACATACAAATACACACCAGAAAATAATCATTTACAGTCTAGGGTCTGAGCGCATTATAGATTCAGTTTGGGCCTTGGCCAATTTGGATATAGTCTTAGATATAATTTAGGGCCTCGACCCATCTTACATACAATATGCAATAGCAAAAAATCAGAATCCTACCCACCATGCTCTATATACCATCTCCGTCCATCCCTACACACCATGTCGGGATTAAATCAACCCACCCATCCCTACACACCATGTTGTACCGAAATGAGGCACATAATAAAAAATTTACAGCAAAGCTGCCAGATAACAGGCTTAATAGCCTTTCAGACACTTCTTCCAGATAATAATAACCCACCCTAATGCAATGAAACATACAAAAGATGTCATACTATTATCAAATTACAGTACATATATTTAGATATCATAATTCATGCTCAGTAGAGAAATAAGATAGACATGTCACTCATATAAGGGTCTAAGTAGGGCTTACCGACCCTTCAGAAGGTCCATAGTCGACTTGGGTGACCCGTACAGCCTTAGACAACTTTTCAAAAAAATGGGCTTACATGCTCGTGTGGCCCACACGGCCCAAATTGGCCTTGACCATGTGATTCATTTTTAATGTAACCCATGCTAGGTAAATATTATTATATATTTTCACTATTTACTTATATGTTCACTCAAAGATGTCTACTTGAGTCATTGTCACTAAATTATTTATATCTTGAGCTACAGAATTCCAAATTAAGATCTTCCTGATGTTTTTGAAACTAGACTCAAAATACCTTTCTACCATAAAATTTTTAAAATTTATAGTTTATCAAATAAGTATAGTAAAATCTTCAAATTTATCTCTATTCTGCTATTTGATAGCTTCAACCTCTCCTTACTAAAAATTATTTCTCTCTTAATACGAAATTTGTATGATTTTTTCGTTTGTTTCTATTAAAAATAGACTCATTAATGATTTAAGCATATAAATTTAAGCCTATAATTATTTTTTATATAATTTTTGATAATTTTCAAAGTCAGAATAGGGGAACCCGAAATCATTTTGACATTGTCTCACAAAATTTATTATATCTCATAATTTATAATTCCATTGCTTAGACCGTTTCTTTCAGGAAAAACTAGAGTCAATAAAAATTAATTTCATATTTTATTCAACCTCTAACTCAATTTCCACTATTTTTGATGATTTTTCAAAATTACACTACTACTGCTGTCCAAAACTATTTTAGTGCAAAATGTTGGTTTCCAAGTTTATAACACCCTTATTTCCTTTCTCTACAATTTTTCACATCATTTTCTCTTATTTCTCTTATTTCTCGACAGTAAGCAATTTCAGCTTTTCGCTGAATCCCATTGTCTACTTTTTGGATACACATCTATATCGTTTTCACTACTTACGTAATCCCGAGATCACCAAAAGCCTATAATCGACAATCCCAACTTTAGAATCGGTCTTAAAATAAAATTAAATCGTATTCACGTACCAAAAGTTCTAAGCTTGTCCGTTCACACTTACCTTTTAACTTCGCACAATTCCACCACTACTCAACACGAAGGAGATTGCAACCGAAATGATTCACTGTTATAAAAATAATCATTCCTCATTAACTAAGAGTTCAAAAAAGTTAAGAAGGAATTCAAAGCCAAGACTACTCACCCAAACAACACAAGAAAATGCATACCTTATACGCTTACCAAACATCACCACTTCGAGTCAAATCGACAAACATTAATTCTAGCCTCACCACCGACTCCTAAACAGTCAACAAAACACCCCTTAATCCATTATCTAGACTAAAATTCGAGTTTAATAAAACAGAAACTTATTATACAACACAATTGCATGCTTTCACAAAGGGGAAAAGATGAAAAAAGATAACGAAAACTGATATGCTCCCGATATTAAGTAATAAAATTTATAAAAACTGATCACACCAAAACTAACTAGTATCACGATTTTAAAGGCAAGCGCACCTATCGAATAGTAGTATAGTTTAGCGATAAGACCGAGTTATCGTACCCAAGGGAACCAAAAGTACTAATACTTACTTCTTTTTTATTATTTAGCCTAAAAAATAAAAGAGGATTGGTTGAAACTAATTCTAAACTAACTAAAAGTGCACAAAAAGTAAATTTGGGAAACTTTCGGGAAAAGTTGATTGATATGAGCAACACTCAAGGGAGAATCCACCTAGACTTCACTTGTTATTGACTTCTTGAACTAGACGATTTATTCACTTGACTTGATCCGTAAAGATCCCTAACTTATGTTAATCCCTCCATCGAGGCTAAGAACAACTAGGCCTAGGCTGTTAACTAAAGTTTCTTTATTAACTAACACCGTAGGTTGCATTAATTCGATCTATGGATCCCCCTATTAGGTTTGACCCTAATCTGACATATTTATGTCACCCTATGTCTACGGTTGCATACAACTCTGCTTAATTATGGTAGATCTACTCTTAAAACAGGGACTTTTGCTCCTCTGCCTAAGCACATCAAGTTCTTGAAGTAATATCTAGGATTATTAAATCAAGAATAAAAAACACATAGTTAAGAACAATTCAAGTATTTATCAAATAATTCAAGAATAAATAATAACAAGATCTGTCTTAGGTTTCATCCCCCTCAAGTATTTGAGGGGTTTAGTTTATAATTAATAAAGAGAACATCTCAGAAGAAATAAGATAACAAAACATAAAGAAACCAAAAACCCCTGAAGGAATTTAGAGAGATCTTCTATCTTGATGTAAAATTCTGGCTTCTGGGATGAATCAATCAACTTTCCTTAGAGTAATTCCTTGCTTTCACTCCTTGTGTTGGCAGAAATATGGTACTCCTTCTTGGGAGAAAAGAGTACTCCCTTAGAGTTGCCTCCTAGGGTTTTTATATAGAGCTTCGGAGAGCCTTTCTTAGCCTCTAAGCATCCAAATTTGAGTGAAATTCCTCTTCCTTACGAGTAAAACACACCCGTGTGCCACGCCCGTATGGTTTCGACAAGAGGCCGTGTTTGGGACTGTTGAGGTGGCACGGCCGTGTGTCCTGGTCGTGCTTATCGGGGGCTGGATCGTGTGGTCTTCGTGTGGTACAACTGTGTGCCACGGTCGTGTGGCGACTTCTTGGGCCGTGTCGTTTTCACATTTTAGCCCATTTTCTCCGTTTTTGGTCCATTTTCTTTTCTTTTCTCTTTCCTATGCTCTCCTAAGTATAATATATGAAAAAGAAAGATTAAGAGCACCAATTCTCACTAAATTGATAATAATTCATCCAAAATATAGGCTAAACATGAGGTAAAAATATGTATAATTAATCGTTTATCAAATACCCCCACACTTAAGCCTTTGCTTGTCCTCAAGCAAAATCTCAATCCCTAATTAAGAATTATTCCTCTCAACTTATAATCTTTATCAATAATGTTTCGAACTAATTCCCAGGTAATCATACAATAAAAATTCAATCAAAAGAACATTAAAGGCTCAATCACTTTAAGTTGAGAATTTTATCATTGAAACATAAGTTTTTTCCTATTGCCTAAGTAGTTGTCTCTCCATCTTAATTAATAGGAGTTGACATCGTCACTAAGGATTCACTCTATCCACTCGAAGTGTTTAGGGTTCAAAAATTAAGCACTCTCTAGTCAACCTGAAAAGTTATTACCATAGGCTTGCTAGAAAATCAGATCTCTACTACTGTAGATTGATATGAGACATCAATCAAAAGGTCTTTTAAAGGTTGTAATGGGGCTTGGTTAGGGTGTTGTCACAGGTTACAAAAGAGGGTTAGAATCGAGATTGAATTGAAAAATCATCTAGCTAGAAAAATCTCTATCACTGGAACATATTCCTTGAGTTAATTTTTTATGATAATATCATTTCTGCCTTGGTAGTGTTAAAATAGAAATATGAAAAAACTATTTGAACTATTAAAAAATACAACTTAATACATACGTTTTTTTTTAAGAATAATTCAACTTATGATACAATACGTTGATCAAAACCTTACAATCTGAAAAAGAGAATAAAGCTAGATGAAAATTTCAACTCAAATCTCGACAAAATTAGGGGTCAAAATAATTGAATGAAATTCAACAAAAAATGGGTTATTGGTTAATAATTAGAAGGTAAGTCAAAGAATGGGTTGTTAGGCTCAACGGGGTTTACTAGGGGTTAAATTATGGAGGTAGACCTTTGTGGAGTAAGTGGGTTAAATCCTAAGTGCCTTTATCATCTCGGTATATCAAATCAATGATGTCGTCTTGACATGTATAATCAAAGCAAGTTCTAGAATAACAAATCACTGTTGACTCACTCAAAGCAATAATAAAAGTGAGCACGAAAGAATGTATGCTCAAAAGGCTCAAAATCTCACCAGAATTATGGCTTTTGATGTCAATCCTGTGAATTTCAAATCTCAAGATAACACTTAGAATTTAGGGAAAAGAACTTATGCAAAAATTAGAGTTCTCAAAAATTCCAACTTATCATGCATTGATTCCTTAATGTTTTAGATTTTGAATATTAAAAGTACAAGCACCTATTTCTTAATTCTCACATATCAATAGAAATTACAAATCAATCGGAATATATTCCTAATAGGAGGTTAAAGATAATGCAATTGAGAACAATGCATCAGATTTCAGGGTTTTCATAGTATAAAGATTTAAAGTAAGTTTCCCTCCCACACTTAAGATGTACATTGCCCTCAATGTACAAAGATAACATTAGTAGCAATAGAAGCATAATATCAAAAGATAGGGAGAGAATTGAAACTCCCTGTGCTTTGGATAGATTAGTGAGACAGAGATCGGAAGAGTTGGCAGTTGTGGCAGGGTGTTCCCATTTTCGTAGAGATTTGAGCTATAAAGCTCTTTTGAAACTGTGAAAGAATTTATTAGTCATAGGGAATTTGGATCAATGGAGATTACTCGTTAAGGGTTGGCCGTTATAAAAAAGAAATAAAATAAAATAAAGCAAAATACTAAAAATACTAATATTCAAATAATGAAAAAGATGAAATGAAAGAAAATAAAAATAAACGTAAAAAGGAAAATAAAGTTAGAAGAAAAGGTGAAAATAGAGATCAGTGTTAAAAATTTAGAATAAAGTAAAATAAAGTAAAAAATAAAGTTAAGAGGAATAGATATATCTAATCCTTAGATGGATCACGCGGCGATGGAGTGATGCGGAGGTGCTGGCATATCTGGTCTAAGGTGGCATCGATAAAATTGAGGCGTCGAAAGTATTGCTGCTCGAACTGTGAGAAGCGCTCAGATAGGTCAGTGTGGCCGGCTACTGTATGAGATGGGCGGCGAGAAGGTAGTGGCTCGGTAAGTGCATCCTCCTCCGGTGGTGGTGGTAGGACATCATCAGTAATATCTTCTAGGTCCTCGCCTTCCTGGATGAGGCGAAACTGTAAGGGGGTAACTCCTGGCCTCCGTTCGATCTTCCTCATATGTAGCATAGTCGCGATGCCTTGGGGAGACATCTGACCGATTAGGGTGTATGAGGATGTCTGGGCTGAAGTGCTGAGGAGCACGAAATGACGGGCCAAGAGTGTAATGTAGGGCTCCATGGATAAGACACCTCTGTAGTGCCTCTCTGTCTGATGCTGCATGGCATGTGTGATGAAGTATGCCAAGTCAATGAAGTGTCCGTTCGCCATGTACCATAAGAAGTAGACGCCGTGAGTGTTGATGATGCCAGTGCTCTCTCGTCTAGCTATCAAAGTGTGAGCAAGGAGAGCATGAATGTACCTCAAAAATGGAACGAAGGCGGTCACCTTACTGACACTGGGGTTATATATTTGACGTCCTGGAGTGATCTCATGCCAACAATCGATGGGCCGGATATGGATGCGACGAGAAAGGTTGGGGAAGTCCTCGTCCGCCATAAATTACTCTGTGTAGAGCCCAAGTGCTGAGCCGAACTCTGGTACGCTGAGGTGTCGCACGAGTCCTCACAAACGAAACTAGACTGTCCCGGGATCATCGAATCTAGTCATCACAGTCTGGAGGTGGAAGGTGGAGCAGAACTCTAAAGTGAGTTCCAAGTAGGTGGGCTCGATAATCTGGAAGAACTGCTTCCATGGCTCGATCATCAAAAGGGCCCGAAAGTCATCTACTAGGTGTATCTGCTCGAGGTCACCCCAATCTATGCATCGGCCAGTGGGTATAGTACGAGCCCAGAGTAATTGATAATGTTCCTCCAAGGAGGCTTGGGAAAAAGTGATGAACGGGTGTCGAGACTGGGAGGTGGGCTGTGATGATAAACTCCCTGGCCCCTTACGTTTCTTGGAGGTGGGGACGGCAGATTTCGTACTCTGTGATGATGACATAGTATCTGAAATAAAATAATAAGTATTAGTCCTAAATTAGTCCTAAATAATATCGCGTGATTGAAATTAAACTAGATGGATAATAATTAAAATGTAGATTAGGATTACAATGTTCTTAAGAAAACATAAAATGAGGATTAACCTGAATAGTAGAAATTAACCATTTTTAATTTGTAGCAAAACTTAAGAAATGTGGGTATGTATTTATACTATATTCATGAGATAAATGGCAAGCAAATGTGAATTTAAATGGCATAGAAAAATGAATTAAAATGGCATGCAATCCTAATATATTCTATACTATTCTAGAATATTCATCCTAATGTAACTAATTCCATGCTTGAATTTATATCTAAGATAGAATAAAAATAAATACTAAAGATAAAATAGAAATTAAAGAAAATGAAAATAAAAGAAATTGAGAAAATAGAACCAAATAAAGGGTTGTACGGTCGTGCGTTGAGTTGCACGGGCGTGGGTCGGCTGTGGACGAGCGTAGTGGTGGTTTTTAGGTTAGTGGCAGCATTTATGGTGGTTGGGGAGGAGGATTTTAGGGTTTTGAGTGGGGAAGGAAATGAATAGTGGCCCCTATTTATAGTTTTTGGGTCATACGGGCATGTTACACGCCAGTGTGGGTCGTGTTTTGCCTGTGTCTTTCGAAATCTGGGGGTTTTGGCGTGCCTGGTTCAAAGTACACACCCGTGTTGATGTTTCGCACGGTCGTGTGTGATCGGTTCTTCATCACTCCCATGGTCGTGTGGCGGTTTACACGATCGTGCGTGATCATGTTCATTTTTCACACGGTCGTGTGATATGTTCCATGGCCATGTCTTATTTGACAGTGTCTGCCACAGTCTGGGGACACGGGCGTGGGGGTTTGTGTAAGCCCGTGTTGATACTGTAGGGTTGCTACGGCCATGCCACACGGCCATGGGGTTATATCGATGGACCATGTTAAAGTTAGAAGGTCGCCACGTCCATATCGCACGGCCATGGCTATCTATCGGTGGCCCGTGTTTTGGAAAAATTTTTGCTCTGGTTATAAACAGCCTCGGTACACGACCGTGTCTCTATTTGAAGTGTTCACACGACCTTGGACACGCCCGTGGGCATGGCCGTGTGGTCCTAAATTTCTGCATTAAAAATTGTTAGTTGATGCATGAAAAATACTGAAATTTGTAAAGAAAGAAAAGTTAATAAGTTAGTGCTCGGGTTGCCTCCCGAAAAGCGCTTATTTAGAGTCTAAGCTCGACTCTTCCTGGATGTATCACGAAGGGATTTCGTGGAGCTAAAGCTCCTCCCTTTTATCTTTAAAATTCTCACCTCTATAATGTTTAAGCCTATGGCCGTTTACCTTGAATATACCGTGGTTGAGGTGAGTTACCTCGATTGTGCCGTATGGAAAGACAGTTTGAACAGTGAATGGACCTGACCACCTTGACTTGAGTTTTCCAGGGAATAGTCTCAACCTTGAATTGTAGAGTAAGACAAGATCACCTGTTTTAAACTGCTTAGGTTATTTCAGTCGTTTGTCATGAAATTGCTTCATGGCTTCCTTATATAGTCGTGAGCTCTCGTAGGCATTGCATCGCCATTCATCTAGTTCATTTAACTGCATTAATCTTTTTTTAGCTGCAAGCTTGAAATCAAGGTTTAAAAATTTAATAGCCCAGAATGCTTTATGTTCAAGTTCAAATGGTAGATGACAACTTTTTCTTTAGACAAGTTTATAGGGAGATGTACCTATGGGTGTTTTAAAAGCGGTTCTATAAGCCCATAAAGCATCGTCTATCTTTCTTGACCAATCTTTTCTATTTGTTTCTATTGTTTTCTCTAAGATGCGTTTTAATTCTCTATTTGTCACTTCGACTTGGCCACTGGTTTGTGGATGATAAGGGTTAGCTGTTCTATGGTGCAGTCCATATCTTTTTAAAACTTTTTCAAACTGGGCATTGCAAAAATGTGCACCTCTATCACTAATAATTATCCTCGGTGTTCCAAATCGAGAGAAAAGTTTCTTCAAAAATCGTACTACCATTCTAGCATCATTAGTAGGTAAGGTTTGGGCTTCCACCCATTTTGACATATAATCTACTGCTACTAGTATGTACTTATTCCCAAATGAAGTGCGGAATGGACCCATGAAATCAATACCCCATACATCAAATATTTCACACAAAAGTATGTAGTTCTGAGGCATTTCATTATGTTAAGAAATATTACCTATTCGTTGACACTTATCACAAGAGGTTACATAACTGTTGGCATCCCTGAAAAGTGTAGGCCAGTAAAAGCCCGATTCGAGTACCTTATGAGCAGTTCTAGCTCTACTGTGGTGCCCTCTTGTAGGTCCTGAATGGTAGTGGGCTAAATCTGGTATGCTTCTATTTTAGTAACGCATCTTCGAATAACTTGATCTGCATAAATTCGAAAAAGAAAAGGATCCTCCCAAAAGTAATTTTTCACATTAGCGAAGAATCATTTTTTTTTTTGCTGATGGGTCAGCCTTTTTGGGGTTATGTTAGTTGCTAAATAGTTAGCAAAATCAGCAAACCAAGGAACTGTTGTACCTACTAAGGATAGGAGTTGTTCTTCAAGGAGCAAGTCGTTTATTTTATTGAGATACTTTTGGCTGCTTATTTTCCAATCTTGAAAGGTGATCTGCTGCCAGGTTTTCAGCTCCTTTCTTGTCCTTTATTTCTAAATCGAATTCCTGTAATAATAGAATTCATCTTATTAGTCGAGGTTTTGCATCGGTTTTAGCTAAAAAGTAGCGAAGAATAGAATGGTTAGTATAAAAAATAACTTTTGACTATATCAAATAAGATCTGAATTTATCGAATACGAAAATAACAGCTAGCAATTCTTTTTCTGTGGTAGTATAATTTGCTTGAGTAGCTGTCAGAGTACTACTAGCATAATAGATCGGTTGAAAGTGATTTTCTCTTCGTTGTCCGAAAACTGCACCTACTGCAAAATCACTTACATCGCACATTAGTTCAAAATGTAGATTCCAATCGGGTGAAATCATAATCGGGGCATTGACTAATTTTTCCTTAAGAGTGTTAAAAGATTATAAACATTCTTAGTCAAAGTTGAAGGGCACGTCTTTTTCTAGCAGTTTTGTCAAAGGCTTAGCTATTTTAGAAAAATCTTTAATAAATCTGTGATAAAAACTGGCGTGTCCTAAAAACTTCTTATAGCCTTTACTGAATTGGGGGGGAGGTAATTTTTCAATGGTTTCAATTTTTACTTTATCTACCTCTATCCCCTTACTAGAAATTTTATGCCCTAGTACAAAACACGTTTTAGATTATTAAGACAAAGTTGGAAAGAATTACAGAAAACTGAAAAATCATCCATAAATACATCCATGATGTCTTCCACAAATTATTGAAGATAGCTAGCATGCATCGCTGAAAAGTAGCAGGAGCGTTACATAAACCAAAAGGTAACCAGAGAAGATTTGGAATTAACCAGAGAGGCCATCTAGGAAACAATAATACATGTGACCTGATAATCTTTCCAACATCTGATCAAAAAAAGGTAAAGGAAAATGATATTTTCGTGTGGCATCATTCGGCTTCCTATAGTCAATGTAGACTCTCCATCCAGTGACTGTTCTTATAGGTATTGACTCTTTTTTGTCATTAGAAACCACAGTCAATCTTCCCTTTTTAGGAACAACCTGCACAGGACTTACTCAAGAACTATCAGAAATAGCATAAATTATACCTGCATCTAGAAGTTTCATTGCCTCGACTTTTACAACTTCCTTCATGTTGGGATTCAATCTTCTCTGTGCTTGCACCGATGGTTTAAATTCATCTTCCATTAAAATTTTGTGGGTGTAGAAGGAAGGATTAATCCCCTTGATATCTGAAATTTTCCAAGCTATAGCATGCTTGTGTTCTCTTAACACATGGAGTAGTTTCTCTTTTTCTACAATGCTCAAATCTGATGCGATAATAACTGGTAAAGTTGAGTCTTCCCCTAAAAAAGCATATTCTAGATGATCTGGCAATTGTTTTAACTCTAATTTAGGGGGTTCAGTAGTGGAAGGTTTCTATCTCAATTCATCACTCATCTTTATATTTTCATAACTTATGTGTCTTGTGATGATTTCATTAGAATCTAACTCCTTTCTTACTTCCTCAGTTTCAGTGGTGGCTTCATATTTCCCCCACTTTGAACAAGACATAGTTCCAACATGTCTGTGAGAGAAAGTTCCTGAAAATTATCTTGAGCAAAATAGTCAATAACATCAACAAAATAACAGGAATCATCTTGTTCTTTGGAAAATCTCATGGCATCATAGATTTTAAAAATGACTTCTTCCTCACCAACTCTAAGTACTAATTTACCATCCCCTACATCAATAATAGCTCTAGCAGTGGCTAAGAATGGATGTCCCAAAATTAAAGATACCTTAATATCCTCATCCATGTCAAGTATAACAAAATCAACCGGGAATATAAATTTATCTACCTTTACTAGCACATCTTCGATGATTCCCCTAGGATATTTAACAGACCTATTAGCTAATTGAATGCTCATCCTAGTGGGCTTGGGTTCCTCTAGACCTATTTGTTTGAACATTTTGTAAGGCATGAGATTAATGCTAGCACCTAAATCAGCTAAGGCTTTATCAATAAGTAAACTACCAATTAAACAAGGAATAGTAAAATTCCCTGGATCTTTCAATTTTGCCGGTAGTTTATTCTGGAGAATAGCTGAGCATTCCTCGTTGAGTTCCACTATGGCCAATTCTTTACACTTCTTTTTGTTTGTCAGAAGTTCTTTAAGGAACTTCGCATACTTTGGCATCTATGAAATTGCTTCAACAAAAGGTAAGTTAATGTGTAATTGTTTGAAAAGTTCAAGAAATTTACCGAATTAAGCATCTGTACGGTCTTTCTTCAACTTTGCCGGATATGGAATGGGCGGTTTCTATTCCTTGAGTGTTGGTGGAGTGTTTTCCTTGGGTTCCTCTGCCTTGTCTCTTGAAGATTCTAGAGTAGACTTCTTTTCTAGTTCAGCTAGTATTTTCCCATCTCTTAAAGTAATCGCTTTCACATGTTCTCTGGGATTTGACTTAGTATTACTTGGTAGTCCACCTTGTGGTCTTTCTGAAATTAATTTTGCAAGTTGACCAATTTGATTCTCAAGCCCTTGAATTGATGCTTGCTGGTTTTTTAGTGTTGTTTCAGTGTTTTGAAAACGAGTTTCTAATGCAGCCATAAATTTAGTGAACATCTCTTCAAGATTCGGCTTTTTCTTTTGTTGTGGTGGTTGTTGCTGAAATCCTGGAGGAGGCTGTTGTCTTTGATTTCCTTGTCCTCCCCATGAAAAATTAGGGTGATTTCTCCAACCTGCATTGTAAGTATTACTATAAGGATTATTTTGAGGTCTAGAATTGTTACCCATATAGTTGGCTTGCTCAGTGTCTATGTTGTGTCCATTATATGAGAAGTTTGGATTGAACATGTTTACTGGAGCTGTGTCACACTACATCACTGGTTGTGCTTGCGTAGAACAAACAAAATTATCAAACTTTTTATTTAAAAGTTTTACTTGGATAGTAAGCATAGTGACAGCATCAATATTATAAATTCCTGCGGCTTTTGTCAGCTTTGTCCTCATGACTTGCCACTGATAGTTATTCAGTGACGTCTCTTCAATAAATTCATAAGTTGCTTCGGGTGTCTTATTGTTGATTGTTCCTCCTGCGGCGGCATCAATCATCTGTCTTGTTGAAAGATTCAAACCGTTATGGAAGGTTTGAACTTGCAGCCATAGACGTAGTCCATGATGAGGACACCTTCTCAAAAGACCTTTGTATCTCTCCCATGCATCGTAGAGTGTTTCTAAATTCATCTGCACAAAAGAAAAAATATCGTTTCGTAATTTAGCTATTTTAGCTGGAGGAAAATATTTAAGTAAAAATTTTTCGGTCATCTATTCCCATGTGGTCATTGAGCCTCGTGGTAAAAAGTTTAACCACTATTTGGCTTTATTTCTCAAAGAGAATGGAAATAGTCTTAGATGAATGGCATCCTCAGAAACGCCATTTATTTTAAATGTGTCGCATAATTCCAAAAAATTGGCTAGATATGAATTGGGATCTTCATCCTGTAAACCATCAAACTGCACAAGTTGCTGAATCATCTGAATAGTGTTAGGTTTTAATTCAAAATTATTAGCAGCAATAGCAGGTCTAATAATGCTAGTTTGAGTACCAACCAAACTAAGTTTAGCATAATCATACATAGTGCGAGGAGCTACATCTTGATTTGCTGGTGGCGCGACTATTGCGGGAGGTGGTGGAATGTTTTGTTTTGCTTCCATCTCTTCTGTAGGTTCTGGCCTTTGTTCTTGATCTTGTTCTGGATATTGTAGGCTTCATTTGATCTCTCTCTGCGAGTTCTGCGAATTGTCGCTTCTAAATCTTCGTCAAAAAGCAATGGTCCTGCTGGGTTATTTCTAGTCATAAACTAGAAATACCTAGAAGGAAAAGAAGGCAAAAATAAATAAATAAATAACAAAAAATAAAAGAATAAATAAATAAATAAATATAGTAATGGCAAAAGTAATAGAAATCGAGTTTTCTTAATATTTTAGTTCCCTGGCAAGGGCGCCAAAAACTTGATATGCTCGCGATATTAAGTAATAAAATTTATAAAAACTGATCACACCAAAACTAACTAATATCACGATTTTAAAGGCAAGCATACCTATCGAACAGTAGTATAGTTTAGCGGTAAGACCGAGTTATCGTACCCAAGGGAACCAAAAGTACTAATACTTACTTCCTTTCTATTATCTAGCCTAAAAAAATAAAAGAGGATTGGTTGAAACTAATTCTAAGTTAACTAAAAGTGCACAAAAAGTAAATTAGGGAAACTTTCGGGAAAAGTTGATTGATATGAGCAATACTCAAGGGAGAATCCACCTAGACTTCACTTGTTATTGACTTATTAAGCTAGACGATTTATTCACTTGACTTGATTCGTAGAGATCCCTAACTTATGTTAATCCCTCTGTCGAGGCTAAGAACAACTAGGCCTAGGCTGTTAACTAAAGTTTCTTTATTAACTAACACCCTAGGTTGCATTAATTTGATCTATGGATCCCCTATTAGGTTTGACCCTAATCCGGTAGATTTATATCGCCCTATGTCTAAGGTTGCATGCAACTCCGCTTAATTATGGTAGATCTACTCTTAAAACAGGGACTTTTGCTTCTCTACCTAAGCACATCAAGTTCTTGAAGTAATACCTAGGATTATTAAATCAAGAATAAAGAACACATAATTAAGAACAATTCAAGTATTTATCAAATAATTCAAGAATAAATAATAACAAGATCTGTCTTAGGTTTCATCCCCCTCAAGTATTTGAGGGGTTTAGTTCATAATTAATAAAGAGAACATCTCAAAAGAAATAAGATAACAAAACATAAAGAAACCAAAAACCCCTGAAGGAATTTAGGGAGACCTTCTGTCTTGATGTAAATTTTTGGCTTTTGAGATGAATCAATCGACTTTCCTTAGAGTAATTCCTTGCTTTCACTCCTTGTGTTGGCAGAAATATGGCACCCCTTCTTGGGAGAAAAGAGTACTCCCTTAGAGTTGCCTCCTAGGGTCTTTATATAAAGCTTTGGAGAGCCTTTCTTAGCCGCTAAGCATCCAAATCCGAGTGAAATTCCTCATCCTCACGATTAGAACACGCCTGTGTGCCACGCCCGTGTTGTTTCGACAAGAGGCCGTGTTTGGGACTGTTGAGGTGGCACGACCGTGTGCCCTGGCCGTGCTTGTCGGGGGCTGGACCGTGTGGTCTTCGTGTGGCACAGCCGTGTGCGACTTATTGGGCCATGTCATTTTCATATTTTGGCTCATTTTCTCTATTTTTGGTCCGTTCTTTTCTCTTCCCTATGTTCTCCTGAGTATAAGATATGAAAAAGAAAGATTAAGAGCACCAATTCTCACTAAATTGATAATAATTCATCCAAAATATAGGCTAAACATGAGGTAAAAATATGTATAATTAATCGTTTATCAAAAACGGAAGGGGAATCCAAAGAAAATTCGACAGCAAGGATTTTATTTAAAAAAAGAAGAAAACTGAAAATTGAGAATGGGGAAGAAGAGAGAAAACGTTAGAGAGTAGAGGAAGGAAATGGGGGATTTCAGTAGAAAGGGAAGAATAACGTCAGAAAGGTGGAAAAGAGTATGAAATTTAAATAAAAACTAAACAAAAAGATAATGCCTAAAAATTTGGTAACTTGTCTCCTTAATTCTCTCCCTAACCTCCCACAACAACTCCACTACTTGAAATTTCAATTTGACTAGGACTCCACACGCCACATGGCCAAGCAACAAAAATAATTCCCTTGCTCGCGTAGGGACTTGAACTCTAGACCTCCCACACACCAACACACACCTTAGCCACCAAACCAGCAGACCCATTCTGATATATTTTTACCAACTATTAAACTTAAGCCCTTTAGGCTAGGTTAAGGTTTTATTTATAAAAATACTAAAATTTGCCCAAGTCATGGCTTGAACTTCGGACCTCCCACACACACCCAGAACACTTAACCACTGAAGCAAACATATATTTTGTGTCATATTTTTATGCGACACATAACAGATAATATGCAATCAAACTGCCAGGATATAGGCGAAAGGTCATCGTACAAAACAAATCCCACCCTAGACATAGATACAGAATACAGATGCAAAATTAACAGAATAAACATGCTTATCATGCTCGTATACAAGTACATACATATTTTATAGTACAGTCAGGCACACATATAAGTTTCCAACTTAAATCAAACTATTAGAGTATCAGATCACATGAAATAAGGTTTGATTAGCCCTTACCGACCCTATAGTAGGCCTACAGTCGATCAGAATAACTTGTGCGACCCTAGGGAAATTTTTAAAATTCTGGGACCACATGCATGTGTGGCCCAGACGCCCTGGCCTCAAAACCCACATGCCCGTGTGGCATGTCCGTATAGGCCTACACGTTCGTGTGGCCCACACGCCCAACCTAGCCTAACCCGTATGGCCCACACGACCACACATTCGCCATCACACGGTCGTATCTTTCACACAGCCACACCTACGACATTCACACGGTCGTGTCCTGCACACAGCCAGCCACAACCTGGCACACGCCCGTGTGGCGTTGATAGTGCCTTTTTCGGCTTTCGTCAAACCTCAAATTTTCATGTTTAGGGTACACACCTGACTTATTTTTTAAAGAATTCACACCTCTAGAGTGAACAGCACCTAAAATTGTCAACCAAAACACCCACAATTAACTTTAATTCACAAATCCAACCAAGACACCTCTTGGGCACAACTCGAAAAAACACAACAAAAAAAATGCACTAAAATGATCCAAAAGCTTACCCTTGACAATAGTAGCCTTGTAACTTCACTACACCAATGAAGGGTCTTAGTTTTCCTGAAGAGCACCTACAAAAATGGTATTTCGGATTAACTCAAACATCAACAGAAACAAAAGTACAAAAAGGACTCCCACAACACCACGACGAACCCTTACCTTCAAAATCGTATGACAGAAACAAAAAGGAAAACACTGCGATTAGAAGAGGAAATTTCGATAAGAATCAAAAAGGAAGAAAGAGGGAAATTTTGATAGGAGAAAAGTATAGAAACGTCAGAAAGAGAGAGTTTTCTTTTTTTTTTTAGGAAAAAGAAAATAAAAGATTTTAATCTCAAATTATTTTTTTAACACATCCCTAAAATCTCTCTAACTCCCCACTACTCCACTAACACTTCTAGCCCCACTGAAACTCTGTTAGAAAACCGAGATAAAAATTAACATCCACGCTCACACATGGATTTGAACACAAAACCTCATGGTAAGCTAACTCCTTATTACTTAAACCAACAATCTCATTCTATTATAAGTTTACAAACAATATTATATAAGCCCATCCAGCAAGAATAAAACTTAAATAAAAATAATAAAATTTTTTAAATAAAAAACTTGAACCCAAGACCTCATATATATACACCAAAATACTTAACTACTAAAGCAGTCACATATTTATTTCAAATTTTACAAAAACAGATTTAAATTATTCAAAGCGTTACATAAATGTATTATTTTATAATGGTAAAAAAATGAAAACTACTTTACAAATGACCTAAAGACTTTCACACTTTTCTAGGTCGTCTCCTCTCGTCTTGTCAAGTCTTTAATTGCAAAACAAATGCACGAGGCCATCAGCAAACCAACCAGTACTATCTTCTTCCCAACCACCAAGTTTAAATAATGTTTCTTGTTTTTGAAAAACAAATATTTTTGGAAACAATAAAATTTTTACCTTTTGAAAAATTATTTGGGTCAGTTATTTATTTAAAAAAAGCATTTAAAAAAAAAACAACACTAAAAACATAAATTATATTTGAGAAAACCAATTACTCATAATTTACATCTAATATTGCAGTATTCTCATAATTATACAAATCCCTTTTGATTGTTTTGTAGTAAGAATCTTCTCAAAAGTAAACTTCCTTTTGACGATAACTATGATATGATAAAATTTTTTATCTTATAATTATAATAATTAATTTTATTATTATTGCTATTTTTAATTTTATGGAAAATAAATATACTGATAATCCAAAAACACTTTAAATTTAATTTAATTCTAAAGTGAGGTAAATATATTTATTAATGCTTAATTTCTTTAATTGTGATTTTTTATATATAAATTTGTTATATATTTCTTGATCTAATATTATTTTTTTTATGTTTTTCTTGAACTAAAACAGAGCTAAAAGGACTGTTTGGAATTTTCTTATTCACACTCAAATTCTTGGAATCAGTACTTCATTTTGAAGTGGTAAGTGGGTATATTTTCCATTTAGTTGGGTCACAACAAAAGAATATTTGAAAATATCTATGATTAAATGGAAATCCATGAATTTTGAAAATAGCCAAATCCATGATTTTTGAAAATATATAAATTAATAAAATATATTAATCAAGATTTATTGATTTTCAGGCTGGACTATATTTTTAGCTTGTATATCTATGAATTAATAAAATATATATTCAACAAAAAATTTCAAAATATCTATGATTAAATTGTAATTTTGTTAGTTTGGTCTCGATCCTTAAAAAAATCAATAAGTTTAGTCTTAATATTTACATATTTACAAAAATATTAGGAGCTAAATTTGTTAAATCATGACTAAATTGATAGAATGTGTAAACTGTGAGAGCTATATTTGTTATTATACCAGTCAAATTTATGAAAATTGATGAAAAACATTTACGCTGTGATTAATTGTCCTTATCTAATCACTTTCGAAATTGATAGGAAATAGATTGGTTCGATATTTTTAACGGGACCAATTCGCTGAATATCAAAATTGAGATGGACTAGAAAGGTCCTTTTACCTAGCTTAATCATTAAATGACATTACATCTAATGTCACATATTTTAAACTAAAATTTTAAAAAATAAATATTGTAAAAATAGAGTTGTAATTCACACAGATTATTTGGAAGTAGTTCAAGCCTTACAGGATAATTTATTGAGGGATTCTTAGGAGAGTCCAAAAGATATGAATACGGAAGGGCGTTAAATGATTCTCAATTTTGAAAAAAGCTTCATGAGGTTTTGGGTTCGAGATTGGACTTCAGTACTGCATTCCATCCTCAGACTGATGGTCAATCTGAGAAGGTGATTCAGATACTAGAGGATATGCTTCGAAGCTGTGTAATTGATTTCCGAGGGAGTTGGGAGGATTTTCTGCCTTTAGCTGAGTTCACCTACAACAATAATTTTCAGTCTAGCATCCAGATGGCACCTTACGAGGCTCTATATGGTCGTAAGTGTCGTATTCTATTGTGTTGGACTAAGTTGGGTGAACGACGGGTTTTGGGTTCTTAGTTGGTTTCTGAGACAAAGGACAAAGTCAGATTAATTTAGGATCATCTTAAGGCGGCTTCTAATAGACAGAAGTTCTATGCAAATTTGAAAAGGAGGGATATCAAGAACTCTGTGGGTAACTTCATTTTCCTTAAGGTGTCTCCGTGGAAGAAAGTTTTACGGTTTAGATGTAAGGGTAAGTTGAGCCCTAGGTTCATTGGGTCGTATCAGATTCTAAAGCGTGTGGGATTGGTCGCTTATTAGTTGGATTTACCTCCAGAGTTAGACTATATCCATGATGTATTTCGCGTCTCTATGTCAAGACAGTATTAGTCTAAGCCTTCTCATGTCGTTTTTGTTGAGAAGATAGAGGTTAGGCTAGATTTGACATTTGAAGATGAATTGGTTCAGATTTTGGATCAAGATGTAAAGATTCTGAGGAGGAAGTCTATTCCGTTAGCTAAGGTTCTATGGTGGAATCATGACATTGATGAAGCCATGTGGGAACCTGAGGACTCGATGTGTCACCAGTATCCTCATCTGTTTGGATCAAACAAATTTCGAGGTTGAAATTTCTTTAAGGTCGATAGAATTGTAACACCCTTATTTATTTAACTTTGTTTCTGTGAATTCTATTATAATTAAGTATCTGTTTCATTGGTTAAATGATTTGGGTGTGTGTTTAAGGTCTTAAGTTTATGTCTCACTTTTAGAAATTTTTGCTGTTTTTGAGCCTACCCTTTTCCTTGGTGGTTTGGCTTATATTCTATTGCTAGTCAAATAATATTAAAATGATTCCCTTGGTTCGAGTGGTAAGGTGTTATGATAAATGCTAATTTATACATATTTTTACCTCATGCTTAGCCTATATTTTGGATGAATTATTATCAATTTAGTGAGAATTGGTGCTCTTAATCCTTCTTTTTCATATCTTATACTCAGGAGAGCATAGGGAAGAGAAAAGAATAGAAAATGGACCAAAAATGAGGAAAATGGGCCAAAAATGACATAACACACGGCCCAAGGAATCACCATACGGTCGTGCCACACGGCCGTGCCACATGAAGATCACACGGCCCAGCCCTCGACAAGCACGGGCAGGCCACACGGCCGTGCCAAATCACACGGCTTTTGTCGAAGTCACACGGGCGTGTTCTAGTCGTGAGGAAGAGGAATTTCACTCGAATTGGGATACTTGGAGGCTAAGAAAGGCTCCCCAAAGCTCTATATAAAAACCCTAGGAGGCAACTCTAAGGGTGTGCTTATTTCCCCACAAAGGGAAGCATTCTTTGCTGCCAACACAGAGAGTGGAAGTAGGGATTACTCGCAGGGAAGCTGATTGATCCATCCCAGAAGTCGGAATTCTGCAGCAATATAGAGGATCTCCCTAAATTCCTTCAGGGGTTTTCGGGTTCTTTTATGTTTTGTTATTTTATTTCTTCTGAGATGTTTTCTTTCTTTATTATGAAATAAACCCCTCAAATACTTGAGGGGGATGAAACCTAAGACGAATCTTGTTATTATTTATTCTTGAGTTATATGATAAATACTTGTGTTGTTCTTAATTATGTGTGCTTAATTCTTGTGTTAATAAACCTAGGTATTAATTCAAGAAATAGATGTGCTTAGAGCAGAGGAGCAAAAGTCCCTGTGATAAGAGTAGATCTACCATAATTAAACGGAGTTGCATGCAACCCTAGACATAGGGCGACATAAATCTGCCGGATTAGGGTCAAACCTAATATGGGGAACCATAGATCGAATTAATGCAACCTAGGGAGTTAATTAATAAGGGAACTTTAATTAACAACTTAGGCCTAGTTGCTCTACGCCTCGACGGAGGGTTTAGCATAAATTAGGGATCTCTACGGATCAAGTCAAGTGAATAAATCGTCTAGCTCAAGAACCAATAACAAGTGAAGTCTAGGTGGATTCTCCCTTAAGTATTGTCCATATCAATTAGCTTTTCCCTAAAAGTTTTCCCAATTTTACTCTTTCTGCTTTTCTTAGTTAGTTTTAGAATTAATTTAAACAAACTCTTCTTTTATTCTTAGGCTAGATAATAGAAAGGAAGTAAGTAATAGTACTTTTGGTTCCCTTGGGTAAGATAACTCGATCTTGCCACTAAGCTATACTACTGTTCGATAGGTGCGCTTGCCTTAAATGTCGTGATATTAGTTAGTTTTGGTGTGATCAAGTTCTTTATAAATTTTATTACTTCATATCACGGATATCAAGTTTTTGGCGCCGTTGCTGGGGAACTAAAATATTACGAACACTCGATTTCTATTACTTTAGCCATTAATATATTTATTTATTTATTTATTTTTATTTTTATTTTTTTCTCTTTTCTTCTTATTTTTTTCTAGGTTTTTCTAAATTTATTATTTTTATTATTATTTTATTTTTTTATTTTCGTTTTTTTATTTTTCTAGGTTTTTCTTGTTTATGACTAGAAACAACCCAACAGGACCATTACTTTTTGACGAAGATTTAGAAGCTACAGTTCGCAGAAATCGCAGAGAGATCAGACGAAGCCTATATTATCCAGAGCAAGAACCTGAGCACGAGCCAGAACCTACAGAAGAGATGGAAGCGAATCAAAACGTTCCACCACCTCCAGCACTACCAGCAGAACCGGTAAACCAGGATGAAGCTATTCGAACTATGTATGATTATGCTAAACCTAGTTTGATTGGTACTCAAACTAGCATTGTTAGACCTGCTATTGCTGCTAATAATTTTGAACTAAAACCTAACACTATTCAGATGATACAGCAATTTGTGCAATTTGATGGTTTGCAGGATGAAGATCCAAATTCACATCTAGCAAATTTCTTGGAATTTTGTGATATCTTTAAAATAAATGGCGTTTCTGATGATGCCATTCGACTAAGGCTATTTCCATTCTCTTTAAGGAATAAAGCCAAACAGTGGTTAAATTCTATACCACGAGGCTCAATCACCACATGGGAACAGATGACAGAAAAATTTTTACTTAAATATTTTCCTCCCGTTAAAACAGCTAAATTACGAAACGATATTTCTTCCTTTGTGCAGATAGATTTAGAAACACTCTACGATGCCTGGGAGAGATACAAGGATCTTTTGAGAAGATGTTCTCATTATGGACTACCTTTATGGCTACAAGTTCAAACCTTCCACAACGGTTTGAATCCATCCACACGACAAATAGTTGATGCAGCCGTAGGAGGAATAATTAATAATAAAACGCCAGAAGCAGCTTATGAATTTATTGAAGAAATGTCATTGAATAACTATCAGTGGCAAGTTATGAGGACAAAGCCGACAAAAGCTGCAGGAGTTTATAATATTGATGCTGTCACAATGCTTACTAATCAGGTAGAACTTTTAAATTAAAAGTTTAATAGTTTTGTTGGTTCTACGCAGGTACAGCCAGCTATGCAATGCGACGCAACTCCAAGAAATATGTTCAATCCAGATTACTCCTCTTATGGACATGGCATGGAAACTCAGCAAGCCAACTATATGGGTAACAATTCTAGACTTCAAAATAACCCTTATAGTAATACTTATAATGCAGGTTGGCAGAGTCACCCCAGTTTTTCTTGGGGAGGACAAGGGAATCAAAGACAACAACCCCCTGAGGGATTTTAGCAGTCACCACCACAGCAAGAGAAAAAGCCCAATCTTGAAGAAATGTTTACCAAATTCATGGCCATGTCAGAAAACCGTTTCCAAAACACCGAAACGGCACTGAGGAACCAGCAAGCATCTGTTCAAGGACTTGAAACTCAAATAGGCCAGCTTGCCAAGCTAATCTCTGAAAAACCGCGAGGTGGGTTACCAAGCAACATTGAGACTAACCCTAAGGAGCAACTCAATGCCGTGGATACGATAGATGATGAGGGGTTAACCAAAACCAACCTAAAGCCATGCAAGGAGCCTGTGGTAAGTAAAGGAAAGGATGTGGCAAGTCCCAAAGATGAAATCATCAAAGAATTCAAACCTCGTATCCCATACCAAAATGCGCTAAAAAAAGACCGCACAGATCAGCAATTCGGTAAGTTTCTTAAACTGTTAAAGAAATTACATATTAACTTACCTTTTGTTGAAGCAATTATGCGATACCAGAGTATGCAAAATTTTTAAAAGAACTCCTCACAAATAAAAGGAAGTTGGAAGAATTGTCCATAGTGGAACTCAACGAGGAATGCTCAGCTATTCTCCAAAATAAACTGCCAACCAAACTGAAATATCCAGGGAGTTTTACTATTCCTTGTTTATTTGGTAGCCTAGACACCAAAAATGCTTTAGCTGATTTAGGAGCTAGTATAAATGTCATGCCTTATAAACTGTTTAAACAACTAGGTCTTGGAAAGCCTAAGCAAACCAAGATGAGCATTCAACTAGCTGATAAAACTATTAGGTTTCCTAAGGGAATAATTGAAGATGTGCTCGTCAAAATTGATAAATTGATATTCCCAGTTGACTTTGTTGTTTTAGACATTGATGAGGATAGCAATATACCCTTAATTCTAGGGCGACCCTTTTTAGCAACTGCCAGAACAATAATTGATTTAGGAACAGGTGAACTTACACTACGTGTAGGTGATGACAAAGTTACTTTACAAGCTCAAAACGTAATTAAAACTGTTGATAATAATATAGTCACGAGTCCTTGTAAAAACATTAAACTCACCACCCAACCTTATGTGTAGGATACACTTCACATAAAGGCAACCCAATCACAGACAAGTCTATCTAATGGAGATGCACCTGAAAAGCAAACGCTTCAGATCGAAGAACTAGATGAGTGGCTGAACTATCATGAAAAACCCAAAACATGTCACGCCAACCCAGAGCATCACCAAGACGACCCTCAGGTAAAAACGTGTCAAATCAAGGTAGGGGATAAGGTATTTCTAGGGGAAGACGACCCTCGAATCTTGAACTCGAAAGAACATACAAATGACATACCCCACTTTAGGTAATGAAAATCTTCCCTTATGGTACAGTAGAAATAAAACATGAGTCACTTGGCACTTTCAAGGTAAACCATACTCGACTCAAATCTTATGCAAGCAGGATAGAAGAGTATCAACTCTTAAAACCACCATGAACGAACAAGCTTAAGAAAAGTCGAGCTTAGACTATAAACAAGCGCTTCTCGGGAGGCAACCCGAGCAATAACTTAGTAACTTTTCTTTGTTTAAAATTTTTCTAGTATTTTTATGCAGCAACTAACATTTTTTATGTAGAAATTTAGACCACACGGCTAGCCACACGGGCGTGCCTAAGGCCGTGTGACATCTTAAAACAGAGACACGGTCGTGCACCCAGACCATGTACAAACAGAGCAGAAGTTTCCCAAAAGCACGGGAGGTCGACAAATCACCACGGCCGTGTGATATGGCCGTGAAAACTTTACGAATTCTACACGGGCTATTAACAAATTCCCACAGCCGTGCGACATGACCGTGGCAACCCTGCAGTATCAACACGGGCTCACACAACGCCACACGCCCGTGTCCCCAAGTCATCGCCAATACTGTCAAATCAGACACGACCGTGTGACTACCTACACGACCGTGCGAAAAAGCGAACATGTTCACAACGGCCGTGCAATATGGCCAACACGTGCTAACCCCGAGCCACACGGGCGTGTGCCTCTATTCTCCCATTCGGTTCTATTTTTTTCTCATTTTTTTATTTTTATTTTTCCTTTATTAGTTTCCTTTTTATTTCAAAATTTATTTTTATGTTTAATCCTTTTAATCATTACAGTATTAGTATTTTTTAGAACTTAGTTTATTATTTTTTTGTTATTTAATTTTCTATCTTTCATATCGGCCAATCACTAACGAGTAATCTCTATCAATCGAAAAGTCCTACACTAATTAAATATTTTTGCAGTTTCAAAAAAAAAAAAGCTCTACAACTCATATTCAAATGGAAATGGGAACACCCTGCCACAATTGCCGACTTTTCCTTACAATTTCATCCTAAATTCAGGGAGTTTCAATTCTCTCCCTATCTTATGCTTTTATACTTCTCTTGCTATTTATATATCTTTGTACATTGAGGGCAATGTACATCTTAAGTGTGGGGGGAAGCTTTCTTGAAATCTTTACATTATCTATGAAAATCCCTGAAATTGTACTTCATGCATTGTTCTTAACTAATTCTCTATCTCCTATTAGGAATTTATTCTGATTGATTTATGATTTCTATCGATTTGTTGAGAATTAAGATATAGGTGCTTATACTCTGATTATTCAAACTTTAAAACATTAGGGAATCAAGCATGATAAGTTGAAATTTTTGAGAACCCCAATTTTTTGCATAAGACCTTTTCTTTAATTCTAAGTATTATCTTGAGATTTGAAATTCACAGGATTGACATCAAAAGCCATAATTCTGGTGAGATCTTGAGCCCTTTTTGAGCATACATTCTTTCGTGCTCACTTTTATTATTGCTTTGAGTGAGTCAATACTGAATTGTTATTCTAGAACTTGCTTCGATTATACATGTCGAGACCACATCATTGATTTGATATACCGAAATGATAAAGGCACTTAGGATTTAACCCACTTACTCCACAAAAAGCCTACCTCCATGAATTAACCCCTAGTAAACCCCATTGAGCCTAACAACCTTTTCCTTGACTCACCCTCTAATTATTAACCAATAACCCATTTTTGTTGAATTTAATTCAATTATTTTGATCCCTATTTTTGTCGAGATTTGAGTTGAATTTTTCATCTAGCTTTATTCTCTTTTCCAGATTGTAAAGTTTTATTCAATTTATTGTATTACTTGAATTCTTGAAAAAAAAAAGAGAAAAGAAAGAAAAAAAAAAGAAAAAAAAGATAAAAAAAGAAAAAAAAAGAAAGAAAAGAAAAGAGTACATACAGTAAAATTCGATTGTAAATTGTAAATAGTTCGATAAATTTTTGCATATTTCTATTTTTCAAAGCCATAAAGCCAAAAACGATATTATCATAAGAATTAGCCCTAGAAATATGTTTTAAAGTGATAGAGATTTGTCTAGCTAGATAATTTTTCAAGTTCAATCTCGATTCTAACCCTCTCTTGCAGCCTGTGACAACCTATAACCAAGCCCCGTTACAACCAGTAAAGACCTTTTGATCGATGTATCATATCAATCTATAGTGGTGGAGATGTGATTTTCTTGCAAGCCTATGGTAAATACTTTTTAGATTGACTAGAGAGTGCTTAATTCTTGAACCCTAAACACTTCGAGTGGATAGAGTGAACCGTTAGTGAGGATGTCAACTTCTGTTAATTAAGATGGAGAGATAATTACTTAGAAAAGGAGAGAAAGCTTATGTTTCAATGATAAAATTCTCAACTTAGATTGATTGAATCTTTAATGTTCTTCTGATTGAATTATTCATTGTATGATTACCTGTGGATTAATTTGAAACAGTATTGATAAAGATTGTAGGTTGAGAGGAATAAATCTTTATTAGGGATTGAGATTTTGCTTGAGGACAAGCAAAGACTTAAGTGTGGGGGTATTTGATAAACGCTAATTTATACATATTTTTACCTCATGCTTAGCCTATATTTTGGATGAATTATTATCAATTTAGTGAGAATTGGTGCTCTTAATCCTTCTTTTTCATATCTTATACTCAGGAGAGCATAGGGAAGAGAAAAGAATAGAAAATGGACCAAAAATGAGGAAAATGGGCCAAAAATGACATAACACACGGCCCAAGAAATCACCACACGGCCGTTCCACAAGGCCGTGCCATATGAAGATCACACGGCCCAGCCCTCGACAAGCACGGGCAGGCCACACGGCCATGCCAAATCACACGGCTTTTGTCGAAGTCACACGGACGTGGCACACGGGCGTGTTCTAGTCGTGAGGAAGAGGAATTTCACTCGAATTGGGATACTTGGAGGCTAAGAAAGGCTCCCCAAAGCTCTATATAAAGACCCTAGGAGGCAACTCTAAGGGTGTGCTTATTTCCCTACAAAGGGAAGCATTCTTTGCTGCCAACACAGAGAGTGGAAATAGGGATTACTCGCAGGGAAGCTGATTGATCCATCCCAGAAGCCGAAATTTTGCAGCAATATAGAGGATCTCCCTAAATTCCTTCAGGGGTTTTCGGGTTCTTTTATGTTTTGTTATTTTATTTCTTCTGAGATGTTTTCTTTCTTTATTATGAACTAAACCCCTCAAATACTTGAGGGGGATGAAACCTAAGACGAATCTTGTTATTATTTATTCTTGAGTTATATGATAAATACTTGAGTTGTTCTTAATTATATGTGCTTAATTCTTGTGTTAATAAACCTAGGTATTAATTCAAGAAATAGATGTGCTTAGAGCAGAGGAGCAAAAGTCCCTGTGATAAGAGTAGATCTACCATAATTAAGCGGAGTTGCATGCAACCCTAGACATAGGGCGACATAAATCTGCCGGATTAGGGTCAAACCTAATATCAGGAACCATAGATCGAATTAATGCAACCTAGGGAGTTAATTAATAAGGGAACTTTAATTAACAACTTAGGCCTAGTTGCTCTACGCCTCGACGAAGGGTTTAGCATAAATTAGGGATCTCTACGGATCAAGTCAAGTGAATAAATCGTCTAGCTCAAGAACCAATAACAAGTGAAGTCTAGGTGGATTCTCCCTTAAGTATTGTCCATATCAATCAGCTTTTCCCTAAAAGTTTTCCCAATTTTACTCTTTCTGCTTTTCTTAGTTAGTTTTAGAATTAATTTAAACAAACTCTTCTTTTATTCTTAGGCTAGATAATAGAAAGGAAGTAAGTAATAGTACTTTTGGTTCCCTTGGGTAAGATAACTCGATCTTGCCACTAAGCTATACTACTGTTCGATAGGTGCGCTTGCCTTAAATGTCGTGATATTAGTTAGTTTTGGTGTGATCAAGTTCTTTATAAATTTTATTACTTCATATCACGGATATCATGTTAGCTTGCCTAAGGTCTTATGTTCAAATCGTTATATGAGTGTGGATGATAATTTTTGCTCCGGTGGTGAGGTAGAAGTTTAGCGAAGTTAAAATTCTGAAGTAGTTAGATGTGGTTAGTGGGTAGGATTTTATGGGATAAGGTTGTTAGTGGGGTAGTGGGGGGAGTTAGGATTATATGTTGAAATGTAGATTTAATTTTTATTTTATTTTATTTTCTAAAATTTTTCCCTTTATGATGTTTCTTTTCCTGTTTCCAGTATCAAACTTTCGTTTTCTCTTTTTTTCATTTTTGTTGAAATTTTCCTTTCAAATCGCGATACTTTAATTTTTCGGTTCCTTCGTGCTGCTTTATAGGAAAGGGGTTCGTTTTGATTTTGAGGGAGTTTTGATTAATGCTTTAGTTTTTTGGTGATGTATAAGATTGATTTGGTATACCATTTTGCTAGATGTTCTTCAGGAAATCCAAGACCCTTTGGTTACGTAGTAGAGTTTATAGGCTGTCGTAGTCGAGGGTAAACTTTTGAAACGTTTTAATGCATTTTTCTATAACAGTACGAGTTAGGGCCTAGTTGGAATGGTGGTTTTGAGGCCACAAATCTGGAGTATAAAAGCATATTTTATGATTTTTATTAAGTTTATGACATGATTGCATGATAGTGATAAAATTTCATGAAGAATTTTTTTATAAAAAGTGATTAATTTGTCCTTTAGGACTAAACTGTAAAAATGACAAAACATGAGTTTCTAGAAGGCTTAAGTATGAAATAGCATGAGAAAATTTAGTGAAGGTCCTTATTTAGCAAATAAACCAATTTTTATCATGATGAACAAAAATGCCCATGGAAGGGAAAAATATCAAAGAAAGGCCATAAGAGCATTTTGGTCATTTGGTAAAGTTAAGTAATAAAAAGGGGAAAAGAAAGCAAAAATCTTGTCCATCTTCTCCAAGGGGTGTCGAAAATTTGAAGCTCCATAGCTAGGGTTTATTTCAACTTTTCAAACTTCAAGTAAGTGCAATTTAGTCCCATTTTTAATTTTCTTCATATTTTTGAAATCCTTGCAACATGAGCAAGCTATTTCTACCACTAATTCGAGGTAGGGTTCACATTCAAAATTTTACCCATGCATGACATGCAAGTAAATTGATGCCTAATGGTAGAAAATGAAAGTTTAAAGTGTAGTAAACATCTTTCTCCAAGTGATTTTCATGAGAAATCCTAATAGGGACTAAATTGTAAAAGGGATAAAATGGGTAATAAATGTACAAATTGATGAGAAATATGGGCTACTATGAAAGCATAAAAGGTTCGACTAGGCTTGGGTAGTTAAGAAATTAAGTGCATTTCATTTTACGAGCTTAGGGACCATTTTGCAAATATGCAAAAGTTTAGGGGAAAAATTATAAATTTTTCCAAAGTATGAATTTTGGACTAATTATCCAATGTGAGTACTAAATAAGTTAAATTTTTCATTTTAAATCAAGAAACATGAAGCTCGAATCGAAACCGGGGGAAAAGTAAAGTAGCGGATTAAACTGAACACTCACTCAGATTTTGGAATCAAGGTAAGTTGTATGTGATAATTTATCCTTGTGTGATTTATGAAAATTTATTGTAATAATTTTCTAAAAAATTATGAAATTCCATGAAGTCATTAACATGACATTGTATGAAATTTGTATAGTTCATGAGATTGATTATTATGATTTTACCAATCTAAGATGAAGCTATAGTTGAGTAATTTCAATTATATACTAAAGAATTCGATGGCTAATGTGGTCATGAGTTATGTAGGTCCCGTGTAAGACCATATTTGGGATATGGCATCGACACCGAACTGAGATCCCATGTAAGACCACGTTTGGGACATGGCATTGGCATCCACATGTGGTCTGGTATAAGACCATGTCTAGGACATAGCTTCGGTACCGAGATAAAATATAGATCCCCTGTAAGACCATGTTTGGGACATGATGTGGGCATCTAAGAGAGATCTCATATAAGACCATATCCGGGCCATGGCATTGGCATCATCTTACGATCTCGTATAAGACCATGTCTAGGACATGGATCGACATCGGTATGAGATCCTGTGTAAGACCATTTCTGGGATATGGCTTCGGCATCGACTTGAGATCCCATGTAAGACCATATCTGGGATATGACTTTGGCGTCTTACCATAAGATTGACATTACGGGTATCCATCGATGTTCTAAGTATACTAACAGAGAAAGTGATCAAGTCAATCTGTTAACAAGAAGACTAAAGTTTTATGCTGAGCGTTACAGGTGCACATGAGTAAGTTACGATAAAAATGTAAATGTAAGCTATGAGATTGAGTAAGCCATGAGAACGAGTAAGTTATGAGAGTGAGTAAGTCATAAGATTGAGTAAGCTTTGGAAAGGAGTAAGAAAGTATATGATATTTAATTTGGATGATGTTTCATGATTTATGTTGGTATTTTATTTCATGCAACTTACTAAGCTTTTATGCTTACTTCTTTTTCCTTTCCTTTTTTTCATGTAGATTTGCCGAACTAGCTCGAGGATCATTAAAACCGGAGCTCGAAGTCAACTATCAAGCCATCTATTTTGATATAATATAGCTTAGTTATTTTGAGTATGGCATGTATAGGAAGTTTGATCATTTTTGTTGTATGCCATTCTAATATCATTCTAGTCTTGTTGTAATAGCCATTAGAAATGGCTAATATTACTTAAGTTAAATCTAAACAAGCTAATAAAGTTATGCCTGAGCAAGTGTTTTCTTTTACAAGTAGGGTTATGATGGATGAGAATAGATGAATGGTGGCATGCAAATGCCTTGTTTTCAAATATTTAGAAGTATATTTTTGTCTTAATGTATGTTGTTGAAATTGGTTTTGTGATTAGTTGAGTTTTAGGGTGGCAAAGGGCTTGGAAAATAGCCTATAGTTATCCATACGGTTGGGCACACGAGTGTGTGCCTAGGCCGTGTGTGACCACGGTCAGCCTCCATGGGCATGTTAGTAGACCGTGTGTCCCCTGCATCTTAAGTAGTTAAGTTAGAATTGCATACGGGCTGAGTACACGGGTGTATGCCTTGGCCATGTGAACCCCTAAAGTTTATAGTGTTTCAGTCAAAATGCTCCACGAGTTATAAAAACGGGCGTGTCTAGACTGTGTGAGGTACATGGGCCACAGATACGGGCGTGTGCCCAAATCGTGTCCAAACTTATAGGATTGAAATAAGAAATAAATTCAGCATGGGTTAGGGACATAGGCGTGTGTGACCACACGGCCAGCCCACACAGGCATGTCCCACCTCACACGGACGTGTGGCCCTGATTCAAGTAAAAGTTTTCAAGGAGTTCTAAAGTTCCCGAATTTGTTCCTAACCACTTCTGGTGCATGTTTTGGGCCTCGTAGGCTCGTAAATAAAGTTATTAAGAGTTCATTTGAAAAAGTTTTAAATTACAATGAAAAGTAAGGCTCGACTTTAGCGTATTCAAGCATGCTTAAGTATGGTAACGCCTCGTACCCTGTTTCGGCATCAGACTCGGGTAAGGGGTGTTACATTTTCTGTTAAAATTATGCATTTGGTTACGTTATATTCGAGTGGTGGCTCAATTGGATTTGAGAAACTGAGTTTGATTATGGTCGTTTTTATTATCGATTTTAGGTACTATTCATTCAGAGGGTGCTATTGTTTCAGAATCAAACAAGGTATGTAATGAAAATGTGACAAAATAAAGTTCGACGAAAGCGGAAAAGTGGTATGTCGACACCATATGGGGGTGTAGTAGGCCATGTGCGACATGTAGTCGTATGAGGAGAGTATGTGTGGCCGTGTGGGTCAAAGACCTAGGCCCATTTGGACGTGTGGTCCTCACGGGCATATAGGCCGTAGGCCAGGCCGTGTGGCCACACAGGCATGTGGGCCCAAAATTCATTATTTTTCCTAAGGCCATACATGTCTTTTCGATCAACCATGGGTGTTTTGTAAGGTCGTTAAGGGCAAAACAAACCCTAATGAATGATATCTACTATTTTGATAGACTGATTTGAGTATTAAGAAAACCGATACGTATGACTTGACTATTTTGTATAAATATGTGTAATATTTGTATGTGAGCATGTGGGACATGTTAATTCTATAATATCTGTTTATTTGATATTTGTATCTGTGTATAGGATGGGATCTGTAACGGCCCAAATTTTAGTGGTGTCAGAACAGTGATTCGAGATCACTAAATCTGACAAATTATTAGAAAATATTATTAACCTGATGAGTATAAGTTAAATGTGAAGTTAGGAAAATAATTGAAATAGTGAATAGTGTTCTAGAGATAAATACTAAATAATTTAGAAGCAAAAACGAGGTATCAAAACCTCGAAATATTAAATCGAGCCATAAATATTTTTATAAATATTTATGGAGTGTTAATACGTTAGTATTAAAGTTTCGTTAAGAAATTTTAAGGTTTTGATAGTCAATTGAGTAAAAAGGACTAAATTGTAACAAGTGCAAAAACTGTGAGAAATGATTAAATAGCATGAAGGCTAAATGAAGAAGGACTTAAAGTGTAATTAAGCCCAAAGTTAAATGGGCTAAACGGTTGGGTTAAAAATTTGGCTGAAATATAGTGTGAACTAATGGCAATTTTGTAAATAAGTAGAAATTTAATAGTATTTTATGGATTAAATTAGAAGAAATATCTAGATTTTTCATTTTCTTTCATCTTCTCCAACAAAAACACCTGAAGAGGGTTTCTAAAAGCTAGTTTTTCTTATTTTTACTGCAAGTAAGTTCATATCTTGATTATTTCTTAAAATTTTTGTCTTTTCATGACTTTTACAACTAGGTCCTCTTGTCTAAGTTAATAGTTTTTTATTTTATGGTGGATATTGCAAATTGCTATGAATATGTGCTAGAAGTATGTGATGATTTAGCATGAAATTAAGGCTTTAATTTGTTTATATGTTGATTTTATTGAAAGAATTGATTAGAAATGAATGTTTAGGGACCTATTTGTCAATGGTTGTGAAATAGTTCAAAATGATAAGATAAGGTTTTAATTGAGAAGGAATAGCTCAATTGGTGGGTAAAGTGATTAGGGATTAAATTGTAAAAATGGTATAGTTTGGGGTAAAAGTGTAATTTCAGGAATGATAGTGCATAAATTGTGGAAAATGGTAAATTTGAAATAAATGTTAATGAAGGAATGGTTTTGCTTTTATAGACCAAGAAATCGAAGCAAATTGGGGAAAGGAGAAAATAATCTAATAATTCCCGAATTTCTACAACTTCTGTAAATTTGCCTAGGTAAGTTCATGTGGCTAAATTTTAATGATCATTGTTAATATTATGAATTTTGTAATGTGTTATATGATGTGTATATGACAAAAATTATGTGATAAAATTATAAACAATGTAAAAGTATGAAATTGTAGGAAACTATCGGATTGAGTACCTTTGTCTCATGATAAATGCGAATTGACGGAAAAAAACCATGGTTGGACCATCGCAACAAATGATAAGTGATTTTCGTACAAGACCATAGTTGGGCTATGGCATCGGAAAACAAATGATAAGTGATTCCTGTATAAGACCATAGCTGGGCTATGGCATCGGTGAAATGTGCCAAGTGATTTCCGTATAAGACCATAGCTGGGCTATGGCATCGGAGAAAAGCGATATGTGACCCTTGTAAGACCATATCCGAGATATGGCCTCGGTGTGATATGTGGTCCGTGTAAGACCATAGCTGGGCTATGGCTTTGGAAAAGGAAACGTGACTATGTGTAAATCCATAGTTCTACTATGGTATAAAGAAGGCAATGTACTCAATTTCGTATAGTTCCTAATTTGTGAAGAAATGATAAATGGTAAACGGGCCCAAAATGATGAAGTTCGAGTATGGACATTATCGAATGATACTAAGCAAAATTGATTTGGTTTGCGAATGACAGGAGATAGTAATGAAATGTATACTATGTGAATGATTTATTAATTTGGTAAGTTTACTTTCCAAGCCTATGAACTTACTAAGCTTTCATAAGCTTACTTGAGTGTGTTTAACATGATTTGTAGATTAACGTGAGTTCGGAGGATCGGATCATCACGAGGAATCACACTATCTTGATATTCTTCGATAGTTTTTGGGTATATTATCTTTTGGTTTATATGGCATGTATAAATTAATTTGTTGGATGAAGTCATTGATAGTTATGTTATGTGAATAGTGATGGTATGCATATGTGTATGGAACTTAGTTGTTGGTTAAAAGATTAAATTACCATTATAAAGGTGAATATATGATAATTGTTTGGTAAATGGCTTTACAATGTAGTTATTTTGCATTTATGTCATTGGAACTGATGGGAATGATTGGTATGGATATGATTGTAAGTTTCAGGGAAGCAAAGGCTTGGTATATAGCCTAATACGGTCTGCCAAATAGACCACACAGTCGTGTGATATGACCTTGTGGGAATTGGCAGAATGTTCCATGGGTATTTGGCACAGGCGTGCCTAGGCCGTGGGTGTCACACGGTCTAATCCCACGGGTGTGTCCCTAGACCGTGCTTCCCCTGCAGCTTGATTCAAAATTTTGGGTACCACACGGGCACGAGACACCGCCGTGCATCTCAACCGTGTGGAGTACACGGCCCCCAAACGACCGTGTGGGGTGACCGTGGCCAATTTGACATATTCGACCACGGTTTGTAGACATGGACATGTGAAGGCCACACGGCCTCATCACACAGCCGTGTTACAAGTTACACGGGCGTGTGACGTTATTTCGAAAGTAAAAATTTTTTGAGCCTCCGACGCGTTAGGATTCGAATCCTAATCATCCAAGTATCTGTATCGAGTCAGAAAACCCCGTATAAGGGTAAAGTTGTAATGAATTAGTTTAAAATATAAGTATGTATTTTGGTAAGTTCAGTAATGCCCTCCACTCGATTTGGGTGACGGTTTCGAGTAAGGGGTGTTACAGGATCTGTATACGTGGAGGAAGTGTTCTGTGAGGCGACATTTCACTGATATACTGGCAGCTTGGCTGCAAACTATTTTGATAAGTGTCATATAAACACTATGTGGTGTGTAGGGACAGGTGGGTGTTTTATACCCCACATGGTGTGTTGGGATGATCAAAGTTGGTGTGTAGATGATGGAGGTAGGACTTTGCATATTTGCATGACTATGATATAATCTGATTCTGTTAAGGACTATGTCCATATCTATTTTGTTATGTGAGAAATTTGAATTCTTTCGTACGTATGTTCTCCATTGAGGTTCACACTGAGTTTTGAAAACTCACATCTATTTGTCTGATCTATACAGGTAACCCTCAAGCATAGGCCGGTCGTTGAGACAAAGGCTCAAGGGTGACCACTAGTATGGAAACTGTTCTAGTTAATAATTTAATTAATTTTCTGGACTTTCTTTGAGAGTTCTTTAATTTTGGATCTCTCTAGACTGTTTTGTTTATAATTCTGGATTTGGATGCCTTTTTATATTCATACCTTATGACATTTTACAAAATCACAGTTTCACGCAACAAATGTTTTTAAAAATACAAGTTTGGGTTTCAAATACAATGACTTTCAAATTTTTTGCTGCAAAATTACTTTTTACTTAAAAAGACAAACAAATGATGATTTTACAAAAGAGTATAAAAATATGTTTTCCCAAAATGTGGACTCTTTTAGTAACAATTAAGATGAGAAACTTTAACATGATAGGATGGATTTCGAAACACTTCTTAATAACATCTCCAGATTAGGACATAGCGGCTAAGCCGGATTTGGAATGTTACAGTAGGAGAGATGAATCCTATGATGGATTCTACCGTTTGATTATTATTTTACATAATAAATACTTAGCTTCTTATTCTCAATTATGTGTGCTTAATTCTTGGTTTAATATTTTTAGATTATTAATCCATGTTTGATGTGCTTAAATCAAATGTTGAATAACCCTATTTAAGAGTAGATCTTGCGTAATTGAGTGGAGTTGCATGCAATCCTAGAAATATGACGACATAAATCTACTGAATTAGAGTAAAATCTAATAGGGAAATCCATAGCACGAGTTAATGCGATAATAAGGGTTTTAATTAGAAAGAAATTTTAATTAATGAACCTATAGTCAGTTGGTCTTATGCTCAAAAGAGATATTAGCATAATTTAAGGATTTCAAAAAATCAAGATACTAACTAAAGATATTGTGTAATTTAGATTGACGGTGACAGATGAAATCTAAGTGAATTCTTTCTTGGGTATTGTTTTGCTTCTTGATTATTATTTGATTATTTTTGTGTTTTATTCTTTGTCATGTCTATTAGTTAATTAATTTAGTTAATTTTAGTTTTTAATCAATCACTACAATTATTTGGTTAAATAATAGAAAGACGATAATTACTAGTATTCATAGTTCTTGTGGGAACAATATCTTTGCTTACTGTAGCTATACTATTAATTGAAAGGTGCACTTACTTTAGTCAAATTTTAGTTAATATTACAACGCATCAAGTGGCCAAAACATAAATTTATTAATAATTTAATGATTTGAATGTGATTTACCCATAAAACTATTGAGAGACAGTTAATGATCATTAATTGTTTAATTATATATTTTATCTTTCCTACATTATTTTGATTACGGAAAAAAAAAACCAAAATGACGATACAACATGTTCTGTAAAGCTCAACTTTTTGTTGAAGATGCCCAAATCCTTGATTTGGTATGAAATTTCAAAAATGCATATTCTTATTCATTTTTTATTTTGAAGAAAAAAAACTTGTTATATAACATAAACATTGGAAATTTATCTCTAGAATTTGCTAGATAATAGAAAAATCACTTTGAATAAAGAAAACTCATCTTCATTTCTGATAGCAACTGAAAAATAAGAAGACAAAAAAAACATATTTTCTTGAAAGACACTTCAAATGAAACAAATATGAAAAACATAGCTGTATTATTTTGTAATGGTGAAGAGTTTCAAACTTTTCTAGGTCGTCTCCCCCCCTAGTCCTGTCAAGTCTTTAATTGCAAAACAAATGCATGGGGCCGTTGGCAAACCAACCGCCAAGTTTAATTGTGATTTTTTATATATAAATTTGTTATATATTTCTTGATCTAATATTATTTTTTTATGTTTTTCTTGAACTAAAACAGAGCTAAAAGGACTGTTTGGAATTTTCTTATTCACACTCAAATTCTTGGAATCAGTACTTCATTTTGAAGTGGTAAGTGGGTATATTTTCCATTTAGTTGGGTCACAACAAAAGAATATTTGAAAATATCTATGATTAAATTGAATTTCATGATTTTTGAAAATAGCAAAATCCATTATTTTTGAAAATATATGAATTAATAAAATATATTAATCAAGATTTATTGATTTTCAAGCGGGACTATATTTTTTGTTTGTATATCTTTGAATTAATAAAATATATCTTCAACAAAAAAATTTGAAAATATTTATGATTAAATCGTAATTTTGTTAGTTTCATCTTGATTCTAAAAAAAATCAATAAATTTAGTCTTAATATTTACATGTTTATAAAAATATTGCGAGCTAAATTTGTTAAATCGTGACTAAATTGATAGAATGTGTCAACTTTGTGAACTAAATTTGTTATTATACTAGTCAAATTTATGAAAATTGATGAAAAATATTTACACTGTGATTAATTGTCCTTATCTGATCACTTTCAAAATTGATAGGGATTAGATTGTTTCAATTTTTTTAGAGAGATAAATTTGCTCAATATCAAAATTGAGATGGACTAGAAATGTCGTTTTACCCAATTTAATCATTAAATGACATGTTACATCTAATGTGAAATAATAATTAAAATGAAGATTAAAAAAATGAATATTATAAAAATAAATGTTTTAAAAACCTTAGTTTTGAGGTTTTCAAAGTTTTTATGTAAGTTTTATTTTCACTTTTTTTCAGTTTTACTTAATTTTTGTTTTTAATTTTAAAAGTTATGTAACATGATTCTATTTATTTAAAATTTTCATTTTAAATTTAACTATGTAAGATTTGATATGTCATTTAACGATTGTAATAATAAAAGGACTCGACTGATATAGCACCGATACATTAGGGATGTAATTAGAATAATCTGAAGTTTGGGGACCAATTTAAATTGATGGTCACAATTTAATGATGCTTGATGTAATTAACTCTTTTCTAATAGAGCAAGCCAGGGCAAAAATATGACCCAAAGACTCACCTTTTTGTAAGTTATCTCCTATCCTGTGATGTCTTTGTTGGTCTTAATTGCAAACTAAATGCATGGGGCCATTAGCAAACCAATCAGTACCAACTTCATTAATTTAGATCCCAATATTGAAGTAATCTCATAACACAAATCCTTTGGCTACTAAATCAAGAAAACCCAGTTTGTTGAATTTTCCAGGCAGATCAACTTCAGTTTCTTTGTGAAGGTTTCTCCTTATTTTAGTTCAACCTTGATTTCTATTTCTATTTTGTTTTGTTTTTTTATTTCCCTTTCCTTAAACATAAAAAACATATCTTCAAGTTCTTTTGCTCAAAAAAAGAAAAAAAGAAAAAACCCAACCTTCAAATCCCTTTTGATTGATTTGAAGTAGTCAACACAAAGTGTAGTTTGATTTGGAAGTTCCCAAGTGAGGTAAATCTATTTATATTTGTGTTTATATATATAAATTAAATTTGATATATATATATATATATATATATATATTTATCTCATCTTTTTATGTTCTTCTTGAAGCAAATCAGAGGTAAAGAGTGTTCGGATTAACAATCAAAGTCTTGGAGTTACAACTTCATTTCGAAGTGGTAAGTGGATATGTTTCCATCATTGTTATAACTAATTATATTATATCACATTACACACATGTATATGATTTAATTTAAGGATGAACGTTGGATCAAATCGAGTTGAAAAATTTTAAATTAATCGAGTTGACAAGTCCTATTTTATCATCTTAATTCGATTTGAAATTTTTTTCGAATCGAATCAAGTGAAATAAAATCAAATCGACTGAAATTATTAGAGTTAAATTAAAAAATTAAACACGTTAAATTAAAATATTATTACCGTATAACTAATTACATGTTAAAACACTTAAATTTGAAACAATATATATTTAAAAAGTTTTTAAAGCAAAATAAATAAACTTCAATCATTAATTAACTTATTTAGGTCCTAAAATTATTATTTTAGAATTTTTTTAAATTATTAAAAAATTAGAATTTTTATAAATATTTTGAATTTTTAAAAATTATTTTAATTTTTGTGCTAATTTTTATTGAAAGAAACCAATTTGCTCATTTTCAAAATTGATAGGGATTAAAGAGGTATTTACACCAATCTATTACTCAAATTGTAAAATTCAAATCGATTCAATTAACTTAAAATTTAATTTTTTTTAATTTTTTCAAATTGAATCGAGTTTTTATCACCCATAATTTTATTAACTTAAATGATTTGACAAAAATAAAACAAAAAAAAATGAAATAAAAGCTATAAAGTTCATTTTATTAAATAGAATAGAGAAACCAATTCTATATTATCTATATCCATTAGATTTTATCACAAATGGAAATATTTTATATTAAAAATATATTTATAAAAATATTTCAACACATTATATTATGGAAGTGGCAAGAATTTTCATAGAATTTGTTGGTTTTGTGTTTGATTCTCAAAAACTATTTTTGAGTTGTTTTATTTGAATATTAAATAAAAGTATGAAAAGATAAAAATACCATTATATTAATTGCTTTTTAAAGTAAAAATATTTTTAATTATTTTACGATATCGAGTTAGTACCTAACTGACTCGTGACACCAACTTAATCAAACACGTTATATATATAATCTATATATATGACAGCGAGTCATGGTGTCACTCTTAACTCCATTAACCAAATTTAGTAGAGATAAAAACTCAACAATTACTATTGGGTAGTTTTTAGTTTTATTTTCAAATTTAAATAAATTAATAAAAAAGTACATCAACTTAGTTTAATTAATTTTAAATTTAAATAAATTAATTTAATGTTTAGAATTATATTTATCTGTGTAAGGAAATATATCCTTCCAATTTATAATTGTATATATGATTTTATCAACTAAAATGAATTGATAAAATGAAATAGAAACTTCTCATCTAACTCTTGCTCTCCTTTATACTTTTCTACCCAATTCTATACATTACTTGTATTTAAATTTCTAATGTATAAACTTGCTTTTAGTTTGGTATCATATCAATGTGAATGTCTTTATAATATTGTTTTTCTCTAGTTTTTTATTAAGTTTCTAATAATATTTGCATTTTGTGTTATGTTTTCAGCTGGGCTAAGTTGGAAGAAAAGCCCATTGATTCTCGGACTTTGAATCCTTCTTCAATTTGAGCTTTTCAAGCATGGGTTGCGGATTTTGTGACGCTGCTGCTTCGAACTCCGTTGGAACACTGATTGTGGACTGTATGGTGAAGCCGGTAGGACGTCAACTTGATTATGTCTGGCGCTTTCATGACAATGTTGAAAAGCTCCGAGAGAAAAAGCCTGAACTTGAATATGCACGAGATCGTCTACAACGTAAGATTGAGGATGCTGAAGGGTAGCTTCTACTAATGCATAAGAATGTACAGGACTTGCAATCAAGGGCAGGCGAAACACTGTCAGATACGGGAACTCTGGAGGAGGAAATCCAACTGAATAAGAGGTGTTTCAATTGGTGTCCTAATTGGATTTGGAGATATCAATTAAGTAAGAAAGCAATGAAGAAAACTCAGGATATCTCTGAGCTTTTGGAAAATTTTGGTCGACTTGGACCAGTCGGTTACCGTGATCCTACTGCCCTTCCAACTATAGACTTCCTATGTTCTAAGGAATTTGTGTTTTCCAAATCTTCAGAGACTGCCTTCTATCAAATCATTGAAGCCTTAAAAGATGAGCACATCAACATGATTGGGTTGTGGGGGATGGGAGGGGTGGGCAAGACCACCCTAGCTTGTGAAGTTGGAAGTCTAGCTAAAAAGCTGAATTTGGTTGATAAAAAACTGAATTCGTTTGATAAAGTTGTGATTACGACTGTGTCTCAAAAGCCTAATTTTGAGAGAATTCAAGATCAAATTGCACAATACATAGGCTTTGATATGAAGAATGATCAAGGAAGAAGATCCGAGCAAGAATTATAGTTAAGGCTGAAGAAAGAACAGAGGATTCTCATCATCCTTGATGATATTTGGAAACCTATCAACTTAGAGAAGAAGATAGGAATTCCAATTGGTGATGATCATAAAGGCTGCAAAGTTCTTTTAACAACACGCCGTAAACGAGTATGTCAAATTATGGAGTGTCGACCGGTGGTACAACTTGACTGTTTGGATGATGATGAAGCTTGGACTCTGTTTCAAAAGAAAGCAGGTCTAGATGACTTCTTTGATGATTCTATTAAAACCCCAACAAAGAAAATTGTCAAAAAATGTGGGGGTTTGCCTATAGTTATAGTTCCGCTGGCAAGTGCCTTGAAAGGCAAAACAAATTGTCATAAGTGGGAAGCTGCATACCTGAGACTCGAAGGTCGTAGATTGACTGAAATAGAGGATATTGATGAAGAAAATGCCTATGTATGTCTTGAGGCGAGCTTCGATTACTTGAAGGATATGGTGACCAAGACATGTTTCTTCTTGTGCTCTTTATTTCCTGAAGATCATGAGATTTATGTGGAGGACTTGGTAGGATATGCATCGGGATTGGAGTTGTTTAAAGGCATGGACTCAATTAAAGATGGTAGAAGCAAAGTGCTTGCATCGATTGAGGTCCTCAAGAACTCTGGTTTGTTGCTAGATTGCGGAGAAATGCATGTCAAAATGCATGATGTGGTTCGCCAATTTGCTTTATGGATAGCATCTTCAAGAAAGGAGATTTCTTTTGGGACTGTTGAAACACTCCCAATGGATGAAAGTTTCAAGCATTACACAGCAATCTCTTTCGAAGCTAACCAATCGAATAAACTTCCTAAAGGAGTGGTTTTCCCAAATCTCAAACTTCTTTTACATAGTGGCGGTCGTTTCATAGAAACTTCAAGCGAATTCTTTAAGGGTATGAAGGCATTACAAGTTTGTGCTTTGAATAATAAATTGATATCTCTAGCTGCATTTCAGTTTCATATGAACCTTCGAACTTTGTGTTTGATTGGTTGTCAACTCTCTGGCATCTCAATGCTTAGGAGGCTGAAGATGTTGGAACAAAAGACAAAGTATTACCGATGTTGGTAAAAGGTTTTGTGTAAACCTTGATGTTGAGAGAATGATTACCAACGATAAAAGAAGGCAATTATCGATGGTGGAAAACAAAGGTGATTACCTATGATGGTAAAGCACCAGAATAAATTTGTTGGTGTTAAAAAGGAGATTACCGATGATGGTAATCAGCTTAAAATTGAGAGAAGAAAAATGATCTGAAAATGGCTGGAAGAAATCTTTTTTTCCATTTGCTTTGTTAAAAAAAATATATAGATACAAAATGTGACAGTTACCTAACTTGTAACTGTTCTCATAAATGCTTTGACTAAACTTAGCCTAAAGTTGCATAAAATATAAAGCTATAATGCTAGCTATTACATCACATTAAGATTTTCTCAAATCCTACTAACCATAGATACAATTATATTAAAAGATTACAAAATAAACAAAATCATGTAGCTTTCTTGATTCAGCTTCCATGCTGACTTGCTGCTGGTCCAATGTTGCTATGCAGGCCACGGTTTAACACTCCTCATTGGACTGTATGCAACAAACACCAATATTCCTCCTTAAAGCTTCAAACCTTGTAGCACCAAGTGGCTTAGTCAGAATATCAGCCAGTTGGTTTTCTGAACTACAATGAACCAGGCTCACTTCCCTTGATTGCTCAGCTTCACGAACAAAATGAAACTTAATTTTAAAATGCTTTGTCTTTCCATGAAAGACCAGATTTTTAGCAATAGCCACTGCTGATTGGTTGTCGAAAAAGATCTCAGTAGGTTCAAGTTGCTCTTCATTTAAATCACTTAGCAATTTTCTAAGCCAAATGGCTTGATTTACAGCTGCTGCTGCTGTAATATATTCTACTTCAGCTGTAGACTGAGCAACAGTTTGTTGCTTTCTTGAACTCCAACAAAATACACCTGAGCCAAGGGTGAAAAAATAGCCTGAGGTACTCTTCATGTCATCGACAGAACCAGCCCAATCACTGTCAGAATATCCTGTCAGCTTGAGCTCCTTTCCCTTTTCAAACTTGACTCCATAGCTCAAAGTCCCCTTGACATATCTCAGGATTCTCTTTGCTGCTTTAAAATGAACCACATTATAGCAGTGCATAAATCTCGATAAGAGACTAACACCAAACATAATATCAGGTCTGGTTGCTGTTAGGTATAGCAACCAACCTACTAGGCTTCGATATTCCTTCTCATCAACTTTTTCTTCACTTCCACAACTAGTCAGCTTCTCCCCTTGAGTCACTAGTGTGGTGACTATCTTGCAGTTTGTCATGCAAAATTTATTAAGGATTTTCGAAGCAAAAACACCCTGACTAATAAAGATGCCTTGATCGGATTGCTTCACTTCCATGCCTAGGAAGTAAGTCATGACACCCAAATCTGTCATCTCAAAAACATTCTGCATTTGCACTTTAAATTCACTGATCAATTCATCTTTGGTTCCAGTTACAAGTAAGTCATCCACATAAAGTGAGACAATAAGTAACGTTTCATTCTCAGTTTTCTTCACAAAGAGTGTAGGTTTACTAACACTCATCTCAAATCCGAGCCTAGACAGGTATGCATCAATCCTGTCATACCAGGCTCTTGGTGCCTGCTTCAGGCCATACAAGGCTTTCTTTAGCCTATAAACTTTGTCCTCTTGTCCTTGGACTATAAACCCATCTGGTTGTTCAATATAAATCTCCTCCTTGAGGAAACCATTTAAAAATGCTGACTTGACATCAAGCTGATGAACCTTCCATTGCTTTTGTGCTGCCAAAGCAAAAAGAAGCTTGATGGTGTCTAACCTTGCCACAGGAGCAAATGTCTCCATAAAATCAACACCATGTTACTGACTATAACCTTTCACCACAAGTCTTGCCTTGTGTTTATTCAAAGAGCCATCAGAGTTGAATTTGGCTCTAAAGACCCACTTGACACTAATGACCTTCTTCTGTTCTGGTCTTTCAACCAAATCCCAAGTGTCATTCTTGTGGATCATCTCCAATTCAGCTTCCATGGCCTTCTTCCAACATTTGTCCTTGACTGCTTCTTCAAAACTTGAGGGTTCAACAACAGCCACATTGCACCTTTAGTAAACATCAGCAATGGACCTGGTGCCTCTCACAGGAGGGTCATCTACATCACCACTGCTGAGCTGATTTTCTACTAATTCTAAGCTGCCATCAATTAAATCTTCTTTAAACTGACTTGAATTTGAACCATCCCAATTCCAAAATTTATCCTCATCAAATTTGATGTCCCTACTGACCAAAATCTTTTTTGTTGAGGGATCATACACCCTGTAGCCTTTTTTGGTACTGCTGTAGCCAACAAATATGCCAGGAACAGCTCTTTTCTCTAGCTTGGTCCTCTTTTCAGTTGGAATGTGGGCATAACAAACACAGCCAAACACCTTCAGGTGAGAAATAGATGGCTTGATTCCATGCCAGGCTTCAAAAGGAATCATATCCTTCACAGCATGAGTTGGAAGCTTGTTTAGTAGGTACACTGAAGTATTAACAGCTTCAGCCCAAAATGTGCTTGGATGTTTACTTTGAAATAGCAAACACCTGCCCATATCCATCACGTTCTATTTTTCCTCTTACATACTCCATTTTGTTGAGGAGTATAGACTGTGGTTAATTGACGATGGATCCCAGCCTGTTCACACAGTTTCTGAAACTTCTCAGACAAGTACTCTGCACTATTGTCTGTCCTTAATGCCTTAATCTTACAGCCTAACTGATTTCCAGCTAGTGCCTTAAATTTATTAAAGGCCTCAAACATTTCAGATTTCTGCTTCAAGAAATAAACCCAACAGAATCTGGTTAAGTCATCAATAAACAGTACAAAATACTTACTGCCATTGAGTGAAGGGGTCTTCATTGGTCCACAAACATCAGAGTGCACAAGCTGAAGTCTCTCTTGAGCTCTCCATGCTTGGTTTACCGGTATAGGTAATCTGGCTTGTTTACCAAGCTGATAGATTTCACAAACACTATTACATGCCTCAACTTTGGACATGTCCTCTACCAAATTCTGTTTGTGTAACAGACCAAGTGATCTGAAATTAGCATGGCCTAATCTTCTATGCCATAGGCCAGTATTATCAACAAGGCTGGTGTAGACCTTCTTCTCAAGCTGATTTAAATCAAGCATGAAACACCTATCGACCATTGCTACTGTAACTAACTCCTGACCATGAGAGTCTTGAACAATGCATAAGCCATTCTTAAAAGCAAGTGAATAGCCCTTTTCTACAAGCTGACCAACACTAAGCAAATTCTGATCTATATCAGGCACAAAGAGAACATCTGAAATAACTTTGTTACCTGAACCAGTATTGATCACAACATCACCTCTGCCTTTAGCTTCAATCAGGTTCCCATTGCCTATCCTAATTTTTGAGGTGAAACTGCTGTCAAGATGCTTGAACAAGCCTTTATCAGCTGCCATGTGATGAGAACATCCACTATCCATAAGCCAACTACATTTGGCTTTGCTTGTGGTTGCAAAACATGAGGCTGAAAAAACATGCTCCTCCTAAGCTTGAAGGTCCTCAGCAGGGTTAGCTTGCAACTGCTGCCGAGCTTGTGCCTTCCCTTTGTTCTTGCACACCTTCTCATGATGACCATACTGATTACAGCACTTACACTGAACATCTGGCCTGTTCCAGCAATATTTCTCCAAATGGTTGGTCTTTTTGCAGTGAATACATGGTGGAAACTTCTTTTTTCCTCCTTCTTTTCTTATTTTCTCCCTTCTATCAACCCAAGGCTTCTTCCTTTTTTGACTAGAACCTAAGCCTTCCTTGGCCTTTGCTTGAAAAGCCTCTTCTGGATGCTCTTCCTGCCTATTAGCCCTTCTTTGCTCAAGTGCATATAGGGAATTCACCAACTCAGACAATGAAATGGTTGTAAGATCTCTTGAGTCTTCCAACAAGGAGATTTTCGACTCAAACCTCTCAGGGAGAGTGGTGATAACCTTTTCAACAACCCTGCTATCACTGAAGTCTTCACCGAGCAACCTTATGCTGTTGACAGTAGTCATAATCCTGTCTGCATATTGCTTGATGCTCTCTGATTCTTTCATCTTCAGATTCTCAAATTCTATCCTGAGGTTGATCACTTGTTGCTGCCTAGTCTTATCAGACCCCATGAACTCCTCCTTCAGCCTGTCCCATGCTTCTTTGGGAGTGCTGCAAGCCATAATTCGAGTGAAGATCACATCTGTCACTCCATTCTGCAAGCAGGCCAAAGCTTTGTGCTTTTTTGTGCTCTCTTCAGCATGCTGCCTCATTTGAGCAATAGTGGGATTGGCCCTCAACGGAGGTGGTTCGAAGTCATTTTCGACTACACTCCACAAATCTTGTGCTTGAAGATATGTCTTCATCTTGACTACCCAAATGTGGTAGTTCTCTCCAGCAAACACTGGTGGTGGTGGTGGTGTGAAGCTCATTTTTCAGCAACCAAACAAAACAGATCAACAAAAACAGCTTCTTCCTTCTCAAACTTTCTTTCCACAAAAAACACCAACAACAAAGGTCCTCAAAGATGGTAGGCTCTGATTACCATTTGTTGGAATAAAAGACAAAGTATTACCGATGTTGGTAAAAGGTTTTGTGTAAACCTTGATGTTGAGAGAATGATTACCAACGATAAAAGTAGGCAATTACCGATGGTGGAAAACAAAGGTGATTACCTATGATGGTAAAGCACCAGAATAAATTTGTTGGTGTTAAAAAGGAGATTACCGATGATGGTAATCAGCTTAAAATTGAGAGAAGAAAAATGATCTGAAAATGGCTGGAAGAAATCTTTTTTTCCATTTGCTTTGTTAAAAAAAATATATAGATACAAAATGTGACAGTTACCTAACTTGTAACTGTTCTCATAAATGCTTTGACTAAACTTAGCCTAAAGTTGCATAAAATATAAAGCTATAATGATAGCTATTACATCACATTAAGATTTTCTCAAATCCTACTAACCATAGATACAATTGTATTAAAATATTACAAAATAAACAAAATCATGCAGCTTTCTTGATTCAGCTTCTATGCTGACTTGCTGCTGGTCCAATGTTGCTATGCAGGCCACGGTTTAATAGAAGACACTTCATATTCTCTCTTTACGTCGATCTTATATCACTGAATTACCGAATGAAGCTGGTGATTTGGAAAAGCTAAGACTGTTGGATTTATCCTATTGTGATGATCTACAAAGAATTGCTCCTAATTTAATACAAAGATTTTCCAATTTAGACGAACTATACTTGCATGGTTGTAGTTCATTAGAATGGGCGACTGAGAACACAACTCAAAGAGAAAGCTATTCCAGCCTGTCGGAGTTGGATTTCTTGCCAAGTTGGTTGTAATATCATTGGATATTTCTTCTAAACATCTTCCAGATGGCTTTGAGTTTCGTAGATTATGGAGCTTTGATTTTTACATTGGCATAGAAAGAGAAGCGTGGCTCCAAGAGAGGGAAAGTTATCCAATCTCAAGATCTTTGAGAATCGATAAGTCTGTAGATGCATGCAAGCAACTATTTGAAACTGTAGAATCTCTTCACTTGAATAATGTGAAGGGTCACCCAAACCTTATTTCGAACTTGGACTTGGGATTTAGTAAGTTGACTTCTCTAGATCTTCGTTCGTGCGACTCTATGCAATGCCTAATTGATGCATCAAAGCAACAGGCATTCTCTAATTTGAGAAAGTTATCATTAAGTAATATGTTTCATTTGGAAGAGATGTGCAATGCTCCCCAGCCGCAAGATTTTTTACAAAAGCTTGAAGAGGTTATAGTTTCAAATTGTGGTAAGATGCAAGTGTTATTCCCGATTGTTGAAATAGAACAAGAAGGGCCCAGTCGTCATTTAAGCCTCCAAAGTCTGAAGATTGTTGAAATAGAGGGATGCGATAATTTGAAATATATCTTCCCAATGTCAGTTGCTAATAGCCTTGGGAAATTGCATACTTTGAAGATAAAGAGTTGCTCGCAATTGGAAGATATAATCCAAGACCGACAAGTGGCATACAAATGTCTACTCCAAAATTTAAGAGAAGTATGTGTATCTCATTGCAATAATTTGATATCTGTTTTCCTTATTGTCCTATGGTCAAAGATTGAGAAATTTGATTATGCTTTTCATTTTAGGTTTTGTTAATTGATTTGCCTCAATTGAAAGGAAGGGATGTGAATGACATTATACTCGCACAATCGTCTTTGCAGAAGTTAAAAGTGCACAATTGTCCTCAATTGACACATTTTATTATTTCGACTACGATACAAGTAAGATTTTTCTTTTTGTTTTATATTATCTATTTATTTATTAATTCGTTTCTTTTTTTTCTTTAATAATTTGTTGTTTGAGTAGTTATTTAAAAGGTTTTATTTTATAATTTTGGTCTAAATCTATCTAAATAACCTTTTAAACAAATTAGTTAATTATAATACCATATAATAAGATTAATAAAATTTTCAAAAAAAAATATTATCCAAACTTTATGTTTTAGATATGCTGCAAACTATCTATCTACCACTAAATTATATTATACCTATTATGTGGGTAAACAAAAATAAGCTATATAAAAATATATATAAATTTTAGTTTGGTTAGTATCAATATTATTGTCTGAATAGGAGGATATGGGTTTGAACGCACTCAAGTACGTTTATCTTTCTATTTAAATGTGGGAAGAAATTATGGATGATCTTAGAATTTGTATTAAAAAAAACTAAAAAAATATTTATTTTTATAAATGTAGCCTTTTACACAGGTGGTTTTTTTTTTTTTTTTGTATTAATATATGAAAATGAGTTTAAGTAATTCCGAATTGCATTGTTACACTAATCCAATAATTTATATGTACAGATTATGTGATATTATTTATGACTCTTTTTGTACTACATTTTTAGAGTATAATATTGATTTAAAGTAAATTTTTTTTTTGTAAGGAAATTAATTGATGAAATGTTAAGTTAGTTGTTGACATCTTTGAACATTTTGAAATTGGAAATTGATGATATGTTTATAGGAATTGGTGTTTGGGAATATGACAAATGAACAATTGAGCAATTTGCATTCATGTAAATACGAGGAATTGGAGCAAGATCAAACGTCATTACAACATCATCCCCTACCTATTTGCTTTCCAAATCTGATTCTAATTAATATCTTGGAATGTGAAAGCTTGAAATCTCTCTTTCCAATTATTGTTGCTCAAGGTAAATCTATAAATCTAAATGCGCCCAATTTGAAAAGTCTGAAGATAAAGAGATGCTTTGGAATGAAAGAAATAATCCAAGACTCACAAGTATCAACCATAAGCTTTCAATGCTTAAGGGAAGTACAAGTTACAGAATGTAATGATTTGACATTTCTCTTCCCAATGTGTGTTGCTAATAGTCTTGGGAAATTGCAAACCTTGAAGATAAAGAGGTGCTTTGGAATGAAAGAAATAATTCAAGACTCACAAGTATCATCAACCATAAGCTTCCAAAGCCTAAGGAAAGTACAAGTCACAAAATGCAATAAATTGAAATTTCTCTTCCTAATGTGTGTAGCTAATAGTCTTGGGCAATTGCAAACTCTAGAGTTACAGAGTTGTTCCCAATTGCAAGATATAATCCAAGGACCAGAAGTGTTCATCTTAATGGTTCAAGATCTAGCACGGCTGAATGAAGTTGAGTTGATTAATTTACCTCAATTGAAAGGAAAGGGTAGTGATAATACTCTAAAATGACGTGTTTTTATATATTAATCATGTGTTTATTTTGAGCTTGAGCCTACTAATTTGAGCTATTTATGTCTTTTTATCTTTTAGGGACTAAATTGGAGGCAAAAAGTAAATTCAAGGGAAAAAGCGTCAATTTGGAGACTAAATGGGCCAATATGCAACGTGGGACAAATATGGTGCCAAAAGTGCGAACATGGAAGGCACAAGGACTTAAAAGCAAATAGGAGAGATTTTATTTTGGAAGACTCTATTTTATTTATATTAGGATAATTAATATTAAGATAAATACTAGGATTATTTAATTTTAGGATTTTATTTTAATTATCTTTAATTAAATGTATTTATCTTTTAGAATTTAAGTTAAGTTAGACTATCTTCTTAGCACTATAAATAGGGGGTGAAGTGACTCTATTTGGTTGTTCATCTTTTTCTGTAACACTCTCCCCTTCTAAGCTTTTGTTTCTTTCCATAATTCTTTTAATAAAAATTTCTTTTTTCCATCTTTATGTTTTTCTTTCCCACCACTATCATGAGCCACTAAACCTCTTCTAGCCGAAAGTTGTCAATAATTCCCCACAAGGTTCTTGAGGCTTAGAATCCATACTTAACCCCTTTTCTACCAAGTATTCATCGTTTCTCCACACTACGGGCTAACGCTTCCGTCCATAGCCCTTAAGAAGTAAACCTTTCAACGTATGCAAAGGCGGCCGCTTTGTGTGTTTTGGAGGGGTTGCACCGTCGGTTCAACAACTTACTGCGTCAGAGGTTGGTGAGCCAAAGAGACAAAATGGCGTGGGATTCGCCATTGAGAAGCATTGATCTAGCATAGAATTTCTGGCTAGAGTCAGGTTCCCTAAAAATCGTAAGTATAATCTTTGGAGCTGGTGGTCGTAGGCGTCCTCTTCCACTATAACTGGCTTACTTGAGTCGAGAAGGATCATCCAAAGCCGAGGATTGAGCCCAAGGCGGAATGAGACAACCGGAGGCTGGAACTTCCCCATAAGAATTTCTTTTCTCTTAAAACTCTCTTTATTATTTTTATTATTTTCGTAATCATAATTTCAGTATACTTTAAATTTTGTTTTTATTTTATTTTCACTTCCAAAATCAATTCTTAAATTCTGTTTTTTTTATTTTTCCCCGGAACGCAGGTTTCTTGGGCACGATTTCGGCCAGGAAATCGAGAAAACGAGTATTCGTATAGTCTGGTCCCTGAGGATTTCGGACCCTACTTCCCCTTTACTGTTATTCTTATTATTTTGCAGGGAATAGGTTAATTTGGTATTCTCAACGACCGCACTAGGTAGAAACAACATCGTGCTGACATCGCCATCTTTGTACAAGCTAAAAGTGATAGATTGTCCTCAATTGACACCTTTTATCATTCCAACTAATATACAAGTAAGAACTTTTTATTATTTATTAAAATTTTCACCTTTTATTTATTTATTTTTTGTATAAAATAAATAAATGCTTGTATAACTCTTTGAAAATAGTTTTTATTTTAGAATTTTGGTCTAAAAACTAATCTAAATAAACCTTTAAGTAGTTTGGTTAATTACAATACTAATTAGTAACATAAATAACATTTCAACTGAATACTTTTATAATCTATATCAGAAATATATATATTATATTTACAAAGAATGACTTGTTAAGACATTTTAGAAGAATAAATTGTTAAGACATTTTAGTTTCTTATATATATATATATATATATATATATATATTGCAAACACTATCTAGTACTACGTAATATATGTTGTGTTTTTGCACCATATTTTTGGAGATTTTTTTTTTGTAATTTATATTATTTGAGTTCAACAGTAAACTTTTTAAAAATTTGAATTCTTTAATTATAAAAGATGGAAAAAGAAATCTTATGTTTATTCTTAAAGGAGAGAATCTAGTTTTCAACATTAGTGTTCAAACTTAAAGAATCTATTAAGTAAAATAAATTAAACCTTGATTTTAATAAAAGAAATTGTTAAAATAAAAGTTCCATAAGAAAATGAATTAATAAAATGGTAGGTGTGAAGTGAATGGCTTTCAACACTTTGGAATTGATGAATGATGATATGTTTATAGGAATTGGAGTTCTCGGAGATGACAGAAAAGAAGCAAATAAGCAACGTGACAGTCCCTGAAAGGAGAGGAGGAACATCAACATGTACGGAATATTTAACAATTTCCAATTTTGAAGAGTTATTTGAATATTCTGGATATAATCTTTCAAGTCTGAAGGACCTACGCTTGTACAAACTAACTGAATTGCGGGTGATATGAAGTGGTCCCATCCAAGTTGAATACTTTCAAAATCTCACTGAATTGGTAGTCTTCAATTGCAGAAGGTTAAGTTACATCTTCTCATCTACCATCGCTCGAAATTTGCCACAATTGTGGAGGTTGGTTATATCTGACTGTGAGGAACTGGAGCAAATAGTTGAGAAGGATCGTCTTCAACCTATTTGCTTCCCTAATCTGACTTACATTTTTATAAATAACTGTGAAAACTTGAAATGTCTCTTCCCGATTACTCTTGCTCATGGCGGCCTTCCAAACCTATATCGATTATACCTTGGAAGGGTCTCCAAATTAGAGCAGGTGTTTGAAGGAGATGAGCGAAATGTGAATAAGGAAGAAGAGAAAGTGATACGCCTACCGTGGTTGCACTTAAAGCTTGATGAGCTACCAAACCTCGTGAGCTTCAGTCCTGTGGGTTATCATATTGTTTTCCCATCTTTGGTGAATTTACAAGTAAAAGGTTGTCCCAACGTAACCACAAGATTTAGTGTTGATTCAAAGAGATCAGTGCACGCCAAAACACAGGTACACTGCTCTTCCAAACTCAATAATAAGCTTTAAAACAAAAGTTCATCCATTGAATTATTTTCTCTATGTATTCTCCCAATACTAAGCTTTAATTTCTATGCATTAATGCAATATTTTTATTTCGGTTACCTGAGAGGAATTGCATAAAGCTTTAGTTTCTGCTGGCTGTCAATATTTCTTTCTAGATATCCTTGTTGCATTATTAATTTCAATTCACAGTTCTTGTTCTTAATATGTCATCTTTTGTCCAATTTTGGAAAACTGGCTTTGCTTTCTTCATCATCAATCATCAAAGGTTTAATTTGCTTTGCAGGCAAGCCAATCAGTTGATGAAATTATAGTGGAAGAATATGCTACAGCTCAAGGTACCGCATGGCCAATTGGTAGTGATATATGGAGGGACAAAGAGGAAGATTAAAGTGATTTTGAATATTAAAATGAAGTAATTTCTATTTGAAAATTAATCACTGTGAATGTTTAAATTGAATTCCATTTATTCGCTATTATGTACCACTTTTTCAACTAATTCTTACATTACGGAAGGTAAATTTAAAAACATCAATAATGTTAATATGAAAAACATTACAGAACGTAAATATAAAAATTTTGTTTTTTTACAAGTCCTTCCAAAACAACATAAATACACGTGATATGTGTTGGATCAAGTGGCTAATGGAAAATTTTTTATTTAGACCTTTTATAATTTATAAAATTTTAAATTAATAATAATAAAATTATATTTTAATTCTCAAAAATAATAAAAAAATTGATTTAATCCTTTAAAAATTATAAAGATATAGACTATTAAAATAATGAAATTACATTCTTACTATCATAAAAATATATAATTTAATTTTAACCCTCAAAAAATATTTTCTGGCTCCACTACTGGTTACACATGTGAATTAATAACACATTAGCCCAAATAAATGTTAATTCATCCATATGTTTAAAAAAGATAAGGGTAAATTGCACTATTAATCCCTCAATTATGTGTCATTTAATTAAATGAGTTACAATTTGGCTACAACTTTTTTGAAATTAGCTTTTTCACCCAACTATTAAATAGCTAACAATCACACTTTTTTAGTTAGTATAATGACAATTTTAATTCTTAGATGTTATACTTTCTCTCAATTTAACCCTAATTCTATATAAAAATTAACTTAAAAACCTCAATATTATTTTAAAAATAGAAAATTCTATATAAAAATTATGGTTTCTAATCATGATAATGGATAAAAAAAAATACATCAATTTCAATATCTTAATATAATATTCATTTTGCACAAAGCTTAAATGTAATTAAAAACTATACAAGAAAATTTAATATTATATTGTAGCAAAGCTCAAGACTGTTCAATACTGAAACATAAAAAAGAAAGAGATTATTTGATAGAATCCAATAACAAATTTAAAACAAAATAGAACCAAATTAGCAATACCTTGGAGTCGAGTTCCATGCTGTTCAAAAGCTTCTTTCAAACTAATCTCACTAAGGCTGCTGATTAGTGTTTAAATTATACATTATTTCATGGTTGATTACTCCTTTATTAGCTATTTTGAGTTGCTAACTTGGCCTTTTTCATTCCTTTTTTATTCAAGACATTGAATTGTAGAAATTGAGCTTAAATCAATGAAATTAAGCAAATTTTGGATTTTCTGGATACATGGCCGAATTACTGGGCGTGACTTGGGGCATGATGTCACTATGTGGCGTCCAGTCAGCAGTTTCTAGAAGGTCTAATCAGCAATTTCTAGAAGGCATTTGGCGTAGAGAAGGAGACTTAACCGCCCATTTAAATTCAAATTAGGATTAAGATTTATTTTTATTTATTTAGGATTTATTTCTTAATTTTGAATGCTACTTATTAGGATTTTTGAGGACTATAAATACCCTATTGGGGTAAGCCTCAAGGGAGTTTTTTCCATCGAGCATTCTTCACTTTGCATTTTTTAAACTCTTTATTTCTTTCTAGTTTTAATAAATTTCTCTTTTTTTTATTTAGTTCTTACTTTATTTTCTTAAAATGCTAAGTATGGTCTCTACCATGCTTAGCTAAGTTTTCCATAGCCGAAGGCTAAAGCGATGACTCGATTCTAAGTAGTGAGAATCGAAAAGCACTTCATAGCCTCAAGGGTTACATTTTCAGTTTTCGGGAATCAAGGATTGGTAATCGACCATCCTTTGACAATCAAATCGGTTTGATTTCAAAAAGTGCACATTGAAATAAAACTCAATTTCGATTAACAGTTGGGAGGAAGGATCGGCCTGTGGCACTTCGACTTCCTGTGAACACGCTTAGGGGCGGTCCGCTAAGGGAAACTGAAATCGGGTTAGATTCTTATTTGAGACTATAGAATCCGAGTCGGGTTTTTCCAGATTTTCAAAGCATTGAATTAATAAGTGATTGACGCTATTAGCTCATAAAGAATTAAGATCTAAAAATTGATTTTAGATTCTCGATTCACTTGAGAGAAAAACAAGTTATAAGGGTTGGGCCCTATAGACTGAACCGGCATGTGCCCAAAGGTAAAATCCCATTCGAGGATCGATTTAACTCGAGGCAAAGTCTTTTAGCCTAAGGCTGATTTTTATCTCTTGATTTCAATTTCAATTTTTTTTTATTTTTATTGGTTTAATTTTAATCATTTACTTCACTTCAAATCTTACAAACCCCCCTTCTACTCCTCTCTTTACTCATCACGCCTAAGCGAAGTCAGAAGCAAGAAAATCATCAAACTCCTAGTCCCTGTGGAATCGACCCTTACTCTCCCTATTCTACTTATCTCAATTATTTTATCAAGATTAAGGCTATTTATTTTTGACATCATAATGAAAGCGTGTCAAAATTGGCGCCGTTGCTGGGGACTTCAGCAAGTTACTGATTTAATTTTCTTGTTTCTGATTTATGACCAGGCAAAATCCGGGCACACTTGAAGAATTTGATCCAGAAATCGAAGCACGATCGAGAAGAATTCACGGACAAACACTTCGGGATAAAAAGAAACGACAACAACAAACAAGTTCCAAAGAATCAACTAGCGCTACCAACGAAGAATCAACGAATTCACCCAATCCGATCGACGCCAATAACACTCCCATTGCCGATCCAACACCTGACGCACAACAAACAAAAGCAATGGGCGATCAAACAATTCACGAGTTAGCCGCGGCTCCTGCGAAACAACAACCACTTTGCATTACATTTCCTCAAGGCACCACCCCTTTTACTCTTAAAACGGGGTTAATTCATCTCCTTCCTACCTTTAGTGGCCTTCCAAGCGAGAGTCAACACACACACTTAGCTGAATTTCATTTGGTTTGTTCAAGCATGAAACCTCAGGGAGTATCCGAAGACCAAATTAAATTACAAGCGTTTCCTTTTTCTTTATCCGGCATAGCAAAAGAATGGTTGTTTTATTTACCACCAAATTTTATTACTACTTGGGCTGATTTGAATCGTATTTTTCTTGACAGGTTTTTCCTAGCAGCAAAGGCAAGTGAACTAAGGCGAAACATCCTTGGAATTAAACAAAAGTATGATGAGTCGCTTTATGAATATTGGGAGCGATTCAAGAAGCTATGTGCGAGCTGTTCGCAACATGGATTGAGCGAACAAACGCTTCTACAATATTTTTATGAAGGTTTGCTTCCGATGGAAATGAAAATGATTGACGCTGCCAATGGAGGAGCGCTTGTCAACATGACGCCTACCCAAGCAAGGGCATTAATTTCGACAATGGCAGCCAACTCTCAACAGTTTGGCACCATAAATGAACCTAGCCAAAAGGTTCACAAGGTAAGTACTGCTTCACTTGAAAATAAAATCAATAAATTAACTAACATTGTTAATTCTCTAATTGCAGGAAAGAACAGATCAATCAGAGTATGCGAAATTTGTACGATGCCAGACCACCCAACTGATTGTTGCCCGACACTCCAAGAGGGGATAGGTGAACAAGTGAATGCCGTGGGGTATTTTTTGGGGCCACCTTAAAGACCTTATAACCCCCACAATAATACCTACAATCCGGGATGGCGAGACCACCCGAATTTTAGCTACGCACAAAACCAGAGGTCGAACCAATCTTACCAACCAAGGCCGCCTCCACCATAACCATATCAGCCGCCAAAAAGTTCACTCGAGTCTCTCGTAGAGCGATTGGCGCAATCCCAAGAGAAATTTCAAGACCGAATAGAATCACATTTGCAAGAAATTGACAAACAAATAAGTCAATTGGTGAAAATAATGCCACTTAGAATCACAAGGCAAGCTTCCTTCACAAACCGAAGTGAACCCACGGGAGAACGTAAGTGCCATCACTCTTAGGAGCGGAACAATTGTTGAACAGAAAATAATGCCAATCCGAGAGAAAAACGACGCCGAAACAAGAAAAAATGATAAGGCAGTTGTTGAAAAATCCACGAGTACCAAAGAAGCAAATGACGCCAATTCCCAAGAGGAAAATGACGCCACAACCCGAAGAAAAATAAAGAATCTAATATCTGAACCAGCACCATCCCCTTACGCCACGCAACCTCCTTTTCCATCGAGATTTATAAAGAAAGATAAGCAAGCTGAGGAGAAGGAAATCCTAGACGTTTTCCGAAAAGTTGAGATCAACATCCCTCTTTTAGAGGTAATCCGAAAGGTGCCAAGGTATGCTCGTTTCCTTAAAGAACTTTGTACTAATAAAAGAAGACTAACCGGGCATGAGAAGGTAAGTCTTGGAGAGCATGTTTCTGCCGTTTTGACTGACGACTTCCACTGAAGTTGAAGGACCAAGGCATGTTCGCCATACCTTGTAAAATCGGCAAAGTGGGCATAAAGAGGGCGACGTGCGACTTGGGAGCCTCCACTAACATGATGCCTCTATCCGTGTACAATACTCTTTCAGCCGTTCCATTTAAGGAAACGAAGGTCAGTATTCAATTGGCAGATCGTTCAATTATTTACCCGGAGGGAGTTTCGGAGAATGTCTTGGTAAAGGTAAACGAACTAATCTTTCGAGCTGATTTCTATGTAATTGACATGGAAAACGACTGCTCAAACATTTCATCTAAAATTCTCCTTGGGCGACCTTTTCTTAGCACCGTCAACACTAAAATCGATGTCCGAAGTGGGATCCTCACAATGGAATTCGATGGCGAGGTCGTTAAATATAATGTTTATAAAGCGATGCGGTATCCTAATGATGTTCAAAGCATTAATTTTGTTGATATAATTGAGCCTGTGGTTGATGAGTTTGTTGAGACTAATTTTGTTAATAAAATTTGCAGGGAATTTGATGATTTCAATGGTGAATTCAGGGAGTTGAAACAAACTTTCTCTATTGATTCCATTAATTCTAACGAAATCACTACACCTTCAAAAACTAAATTATTACCTTCGATTTGCAGGCTCCTCGGATTGAACTAAAGGAATTACCGGATCACATAAAGTACGTGTTTTTGGTTTCTATTTGTTTTCTTTCCTTAAAAGATAAAAAATAACTTCAAGTTCTTTTGCTCAAAAAAAGAAAAGAAAAAAGCCCAACCTTCAAATCCCTTTTGATTGATTTGAAGTAGTCAACACAAATTGTAGTTTGATTTGGAAGTTCCCAAGTGAGGTAAATCTATTTATATTTGTGTTTTTGTATATAAATTAAATTTGATATATATATATATATATTTTTATCTCATCTTTTTATGTTCTTCTTGAAGCAAATCAGAGGTAAAAGAGTGTTTGGATTAACAATCAAAGTCTTGGAGTTACAACTTCATTTCGAAGTGGTAAGTGGATATGTTTCCATCATTGTTATAACTAATTATATTATATCACATTACACACATGTATATGATTTAATTTAAGGATGAACGTTGGATCAAATCGAGTTGAAAAATTTTAAATTAATCGAGTTGACAAGTCCTATTTTATCATCTTAATTCGATTTGAAATTTTTTTCGAATCGAATCAAGTGAAATAAAATCAAATCGACTGAAATTATTAGAGTTAAATTAAAAAATTAAACACGTTAAATTAAAATATTATTACCGTATAACTAATTACATGTTAAAACACTTAAATTTGAAACAATATATATTTAAAAAGTTTTTAAAGCAAAATAAATAAACTTCAACCATTAATTAACTTATTTAGGTCCTAAAATTATTATTTTAGAATTTTTTTAATTATTAAAAAATTGGAATTTTTATAAATATTTAAATTTTTGAAAATTATTTTAATTTTTGTGGTAATTTTTATTGAAAGATACCAATTTGCTCATTTTCAAAATTGATAGGGATTAAAGAGGTATTTACACCAATCTATTACTCAAATTGTAAAATTCAAATCGATTCAATTAACTTAAAATTTAATTTTTTTCAATTTTTTCAAATTGAATCGAGTTTTTGTCACCCATAATTTTATTAACTTAAATGATTTGACAAAAATAAAACAAAAAAAAATGAAATAAAAGCTATAAAGTTCATTTTATTAAATAGAATAGAGAAACCAATTCTATATTATCTATATCTATTAGATTTTATCACAAATGGAAATATTTTATATTAAAAATATATTTATAAAAATATTTCAACACATTATATTATGGAAGTGGCAAGAATTTTCATAGAATTTATTGGTTTTGTGTTTGATTCTCAAAAACTATTTTTGAGTTGTTTTATTTGAATATTAAATAAAAGTATGAAAAGATAAAAATACCATTATATTAATATTAAAATAATATTAATTACTTTTTAAAGTAAAAATATTTTTAATTATTTTACGATATCGAGTCGGTACCTAACTGACTCGTGACACCAACTTAATCAAACACGTTATATATATAATCTATATATATGACAGCGAGTCATGGTGTCACTCTCAACTCCATTAACCAAATTTAGTAGAGATAAAAACTCAACAATTACTATTGGGTAGTTTTTAGTTTTATTTTCAAATTTAAATAAATTAATAAAAAAGTACATCAACTTAGTTAATTAATTTTAAATTTAAATAAATTAATTTAATGTTTAGAATTATATTTATCTGTGTAAGGAAATATATCCTTCCAATTTATAATTGTATATATGATTTTACCAACTAAAATGAATTGATAAAATGAAATAGAAACTTCTCATCTAACTCTTGCTTTCCTTTATACTTTTCTACCCAATTCTATACATTACTTGTATTTAAATTTCTAATGTATAAACTTGCTTTTAGTTTGGTATCATATCAATGTGAATGCCTTTATAATATTGTTTTTCTCTAGTTTTTTATTAAGTTTCTAATAATATTCGCATTTTGTGTTATGTTTTCAGCTGGACTAAGTTGGAAGAAAAGCCCATTGATTCTCGGACTTTGAATCCTTCTTCAATTTGAGCTTGTCAAGCATGGGTTGCGGATTTTGTGAGGCTGCTGCTTTGAACTCCGTTGGAACACTGATTGTGGACTATATGGTGAAGCCGGTAGGACATCAACTTGATTATGTCTGTCGCTTTCATGACAATGTTGAAAAGCTCCGAGAGAAAAAGCCTGAACTTGAATATGCACGAGATCGTCTACAACGTCAGATTGAGGATGCTGAAGGCCAGCTTCTACTAATTCATAAAGATGTACAGGACTTGCAATCAAGGGCAGGCGAAAGACTGTCGAATACGGGAACTCTGGAGGAGGAAATCCAACTGAATAAGAGGTGTTTCAATTGGTGTCCTAATTTGATTTGGAGATATCAATTAAGTAAGAAAGCAATGAAGAAAACTCAAGATATCCCTGAGCTTTTGGAAAAATTTGCTCGACTTGGACCAGTCAATTACCGTGATCCTACTGCCCTTCCAACTATAGACTTCCCATGTTCTAAGGAATTTGTGTTTTCCAAATCTTCAGAGACTGCCTTCTATCAAATCATTGAAGCCTTAAAAGATGAGCACATCAACATGATTGGGTTGTGGGGGATGGGAGGGGTGGGCAAGACCACCCTAGCTTGTGAAGTTGGAAGTTTAGCTAAAAAGCTGAATTTGGTTGATAAAAAACTAAATTCGTTTGATAAAGTTGTGATTACGACTGTGTCTCAAAAGCCTGATTTTGAGAGAATTCAAGATCAAATTGCACAATACATAGGCTTTGATATGAAGAATGATCAAGGAAGAAGATCCGAGCAACAATTACAGTTAAGGCTGAAGAAAGAACAGAGGATTCTCATCATCCTTGATGATATTTGGAAACCTATCAACTTAGAGAAGAAGATAGGAATTCCAATTGGTGATGATCATAAAGGCTACAAAGTTCTTTTAACAACACGCCGTAAACGAGTATGTCAAATTATGGAGTGTCGAACGGTGGTACAACTTGACTGTTTGGATGATGATGAAGCTTGGACTATGTTTCAATAGAAAGCAGGTCTAGATGACTTCTCTGATGATTCTATTAAAACCCCAGCAAAGAAAATTGTCAAAAAATGTGGGGGTTTGCCTATAGCTATAATTCCGCTGGCAAGTGCCTTGAAAGGCAAAACAAATTGTTATGAGTGGCAAGCTGCATACCTGAGACTCAAAAGTCGTAGATTGACTGAAATAGAGGATGTTGCTGAAGAAAATGCCTATGTATGTCTTGAGGCGAGCTTCGATTACTTGAAGGATATGGTGACCAAGACATGTTTCTTCTTGTGCTCTTTATTTCCCGAAGATCATGAGATTTATGTGGAGGACTTGGTAGGATATGCATCGGGACTGGAGTTGTTTAAAGGCATGGACTCAATTAAAGATGGTAGAAGCAAAGTGCTTGCATCGATTGAGATCCTCAAGAACTCTAGTTTGTTGCTAGATTGCAGAGAAATACATGTCAAAATGCATGATGTGGTTCGCCAATTTGCTTTATGGATAGCATCTTCAAGAAAGGAGATTTCTTTTAGGACTCTTGAAACACTCCCGATGGATGAAAGTTTCAAGCATTACAGAGGAATCTCTTTCGAAGCTAACCAAACGGATGAACTTCCTAAAGGAGTGGTTTTCCCAAATCTCAAATTACTTTTACATGGTGGCAGTCGTTTCATAGAAACTTCAGGCAATTTCTTTGTGGGTATGAAGGCATTGCAAGTTTGTGCTTTGAATTATCAATTGATATCTGTTAAGTGTATAGTATGTTCACTCTTTTAGTTCTAGTTGACAATCTGTTAGTTTGTTAGCAGCAGTTACTAGATAGTAGTTAGTCTATAAATAGTCTACCATTTCACTCATATGTATGTTTCTGAGAATAATAATAATACATAGCTTTCTGTTAATTACTTTTCTAATCATTGTGTCTCCTTTGTTCTACGTTGAAGCTTATCTGAGATTTCAACATGGTATCATTCGTTTCGTGATACTGGGACCTACCTTTGCTGCCTCTCGTCATGAACACCACCGTCTCTGTTGACTCTACCGATGTCGAGCCTGGATCTCAAGCGTTCACTAGTGCTCGGCTTGTTCAGTTTTTCCCTCACCATGAAACGGTAAAATTAGATGCGAATACTTTTATTCAATGGCAACAGCATATAAAACTTATTATTGAAGGTTATGATTTAGCTGGTTTTTTGGATGGTTCTATACCTATTCTGCCGAGATTTGTTACGTCGGCGGACGGATCACTGGTTCTGAATCCTGATGCTTCTGCTTATATTCAATAGGACAAGTTGCTAACCTCTTAGCTTCTCTCGACTATATCTCATTCGCTGTTGCTGTCTTTTACAGATGCTCGTTCGGCATTGGATGTTTGGTTCACTGCGACTCGACTTTTTGAGCAATGATCAGAGTCAAGCTCTCCCATCTCCGGCATGATCTTCACTCTCTTAAGAAAGGTGCGTTGTCAATTACGGAGTATGTTGCTAAGGTTCAATCCACGAGCGCTTTGATTGAGGCGTCTGGTGCTCGAATCTCGGAATCTGAGAAGGTTAAGATCATTCTTGCGGGCCTTCCTCCAGTGTTTAACGCTGTTATTACCTTGGCATCTTTCTCGACGGAACCGTTTCCGTTACAATGGTTATTGATATTCTGCTTGAGTATGAGAGTCGATAGACTCGTGTGATTCAGAATGTTCCTCTTCATACGAATCTTCTAGAATCGGGATCGTCGCGGTTCAGTGGCCCGACATGAGGTGGTCGCCTGCCATCTGGTGGTCGTGGGCGAGGCTTTCGTTCTCGTCAGATTTTTGGGCGCTACGGGCACTTTGCTCAATGGTGTTATTATCGGTATGATCGAGATACCGACGGTGTGCCGCTGGGAGATCGGCAGTCAAATGGCAACGGACGGTCTGCTTTGCCATATCCGCCGTCGGCTCCTGGGTTTACGGATGATTTTTTCCTGAATGTGTCACAACGGACTCCTGCCTATGAAAATCAATGGGTGCCACCGACTAATATTCAACGCTCTCCTGCTAATCCAAATTTTTATGGTTTTGGTGATGGTACAGGTGGCTACCGTGAGGCCCGTGGAAATTATAGTGGGTCTAATCCATTTGCTTTTGGTGGGTTTGCAAGTGGTTCACGTGATACTCATGGTGGGTATGCACATGAGTACTATGGGCCGCAAGGGCATCCTAATAGGCTGCAAGGTAATTGTGTTGAAGCGGCTCCACATTCTGGGCTTGGTCCTTGGCGTACAAAACCACGAGCTCGAGTGTATTCTGGTTCTGATCCTTGTATAGGACTTCCGCGTATCCCTGATGTTCATGCCTTTGATGTTTTTGACACTTCGGGGTCCAATGCGAATGCTACCCAATTTGGGTCTAATTTTGATGGTTCTGATTCGTATGCTCCTCTCCCGTTTGGTTCTGACTCGTGGTACCCTGATTCTGAGGTGTCTCACCATGTGTGTCGTGATACGTCTACTCTGAATGGGTCCACTCCATATATAGGTACCTCTTCGCTTTTAATGGGTGATGGTTCTCCAACTAAAATTGTTTCTGTTGGTGGTTCTATGCTGTATACACCAGATAAGTTGCTCCGACTGTCGAATGTGTTGTGTGTACCTACTATCAGAAAAAATCTTTTGTCCGTGTCTAAATTTGCCACTGACAATATTGTTTTTTTTTTAATTTCATCCAACTTATTGTATGGTCAAGGACATCCAAACCCAGAGAATCCTGCTGACGGGTCTCATTTGTGATGGGCTTTATCAATTTACTCCGCAACCGATGCCCCCTTCGTCAAGTGTGGCTCCTTCTGCTAATGTTGGAACTTTGCCTCAAACTACTAGTTGTGATAGTTTTACTTTTTGGCACAAGCGACTTGGACATCTGTCTACTTCTATTGTTAAGGATGTATTAAATAAATGTTGTATTAGTTTCAAGAATGATTGTATTAATAACGTTTGTACGGCTTGTCAGCAAGGGAAGTCCCATAGACTTCCTTTTTCACTGTCTACTACTGAATACAAAGATCCTTTTACCTTGGTAGTCTCCGATTTATGGGGACCTGCATCTATTGCCTGTGGTCGTGATTGGTATTATGTTTCTTTTATTGATATGTGCACTCGGTTTACATGGGTTTATCTGATTCGACAAAAATCTCAGGTGCTTGATTGTTTTATTCAGTTTCACAAACTTATTCAAAATCAGTTTGGTAAGACTATTAAACAATTTCAAAGTGATTGGGGAGGAGAGCTTCGTTCGTTTACCTCGATTTTAGCATTTTAAGGGATAATTCATCGTGTGACTTGTCCTCATACGTCAAAACAGAATGGAGTCACTGAGCAAAAGCATCGGCATCTTATTGAAATAGGTCTCACACTTTTGGCTCAAGCAAACCTTCCTATGGAATTTTGGGGCTATGTTGTTTGTTGTGCCGTTCACCTTGTTAACCATCTTCCTACTTCGGTACTTCAAGGACAATCTCCGTTCAAAGTTTTCTATGGACACGATCCCTTATATGACCATCTACGAGTGTTTGGGTGCTATTGTTATCTGTGTCTTCGATCTTTTCAACGTTATAAGTTGGACTTTAATCTCAGCCGTGTACGTTCTTAGGGTATAGTTCTCAACATAAGGGCTATCTATGTCTCACACCAAGTGGCAAAATTATCATCTCCCGTCATGTTGTATTTGATGAAAGCAGATTTTTATATCCTTTGTCCATACAAGGTGGTTCGTCTTCAGGTTCTCTATCTTCAACTTACGTTCCTCTTGTTAAGGTTGCCTCATCTCTGGGTCATACTCTGGCCATTACACCTGTTGTATCCATTCTGCCTGTAGATGGTGTGGTAGACAACTCGTCCGCTGATAATTCTTCTCCTTCTAATGATCATCCGTGTTCTCGTTCCTCTGAACATCACTCACCTACTCGTTTGCCTACGGAGGGTCGTGTTGCTCATTCATCACCAGTTTTTCCTGTTGTTTCTACCAATACGCATCCAATGGTCACTAGATCCAAAGCCAGAATTTTCAAACCCAAGGTTTTAGCTGTTGAGATTGATAAACCTCATACAGTTGAAGAAGCTTTTTCTACGTCTGAGTGGAGAGATACTGCTCAAGCTGAATACGATACTCTTCTTCGTAATGGCACCTGGGATCTAGTCCCGGCGCCTGTTGATTGTAGAGTGATTGGATGTAAGTGGCTTTTTAAAGTTAATAAAAATTCGGATGGTACGATCGCTCGTCGGAAAGCTAGGTTGGTTGCTAAAGGGTGTTTTCAAGTCCCTGGGTGCGATTTTAAAGAAACATTTAGTCCTATTGTGAAACCTGCCACCATTCGAGTCATTTTGTCTATTGCTGTTACACGCGGTTGGCCCCTTCGTCAAGTGGATGTCAATAATGCTTTTTTGAATGGGGATCTTACTGATAAGGTGTTTATGCAACAACCTCTCGGTTATGTTCAGTCTAGTGCTGATGGATCACCTTTAGTATGTCGCTTAAAAAAAGCCTTGTATGGGTTAAGGCAAGCTCTGCGTGCTTGGTTTGACAAGTTGAAAGAGTTTCTTCTTTCTTTTGGGTTCTGTGCGGCCAAATCTGACGCTTCGTTGTTTGTCATGGCTACATCATCAGTCACTTTATATGTCCTGGTATATGTTGATGACATAGTTATCACCGGGAGTGATTCTACTTTTATCGATAGTTTTATTTTAAAATTAAATAAGGAATTTTCACTTAAAGATCTTAGGGATCTTCACTATTTCCTAGGGGTCGAGGTTACTCGTTCTACGACCGGTCTTCATTTGTGTCAACGAAAATATATTCGTGACCTTCTAGAAAGAAATTCTATGTCTCAGGCAAAGAGTGTTCATACTCCCATGATTAGTTCTTCTCCTCTCTCTAAGAATGATGGAGATCCTTTTCATGATCCTACTGAGTATAGGAGTCTGGCTGGGGCATTACAGTATGTGGTTTTAACTCGCCCGGATATTTCCTATGCAGTAAATCGTGTGTGTCAGTTTATGCATTCTCCCACTATAGCTCATCTTGTTACGCTCAAGCGAATATTACGGTATTTGTGTGGAACTCTCAGCTATGGTCTTCTGATTCATCCATCGAAACAACTTTCCTTAGTTGGGTATGTAGATGCCAACTGGGGACTTCATTTTGATGATCGGCGCTCGACCACAGGCTATTGTGTTTATTTTGGGCGGGCTCCTGTTTCTTGGTGCTCCAAAAAGAAACAAGTCGTTTCTCGACCCACTGCTGAAGCTGAGTATCGAAGTCTTGCTACTGCTACTAATGACGTTGCCTGGTTGATGTCCTTGTTACAAGAGTTACAATTTTCAGCTGGTGACGCACCTACTATTTGGTGTGATAATTCTAGTGTTGTTGCTGTTGCCGCTAATCCTGTGTTGCACTCGAAGTTTAAACATGTCGAACTAGATTTATTTTTTGTTTGTGAGAAGGTTGCTGCTGGTTCTCTTATGGTTGGCGAGGTACCTGGCTGTGACCAAGTTGCTGACATTCTTACTAAACCGCTTTCTGCCTCGTTGTTTGCTCAATTTCGGAGTTTTCGCAGGGTGTTTCCCATGCAGAAGATGGGTGAATGTTAAGTGTATAGTATGTTCACTCTGTTAGTTCTGGTATACAATATATTAGTTTGTTAGCAGCAGTTACTAGATAGTAGTTAGTCTATAAATAGTCTATCATTTCATTCATATGTAAGTTTCTGAGAATAATAATTATACATAGCTTTTTGTTAATTACTTTTCTAATCATTGTGTCTCCTTTGTTCTACGTTGAAGCTTATCTAAGATTTCAACAATATCTCTAGCTGCTTTTGAGTTTAATATGAACCTTCAAACTTTATGTTTGATTGATTGTCAACTCTCTGACATCTCAATGCTTGGTAAGCTGAAGTCACTTCATATTCTCTCTTTAAGTCGATCTGATATCACTGAATTGTCGACTGAAGCTGATGATTTAGAAAATCTAAGACTATTGGATTTATTGTATTGCAATAATCTACGAAGAATCGCTCATAATTTAATACAAAGATTGTCCAATTTAGAAGAACTATACTTGCATGGTTGTAGTTCATTAAAATGGGCGATTGAGAATTCAACTAAAAAGGAAAGCTATTCCAGCCTATCAAGTTGAATTTATTGCCAAAGTTGGTTATAATATCATTGGATATTTCTTCTGAACATCTTCTAAATGGCTTTGTGTTTCATAGATTATGGAGCTTTGATGTTTGCATTGACATAACAAGAAACAGGGACCTTGAAACTTATCCAATCTCAAGATCTTTATGAATTGTTAAGTCTGTAGATGCATGCAAGCAACTATTTGAAGATGTAGAATCTCTTGAATTGAGTAATGTGGAGGGTCACGCAAACCTTATTTCGACCTTGGACTTGGGATTTAGAAAGTTGACTTCTCTAGATCTTTATGAGTGCCACTCTATGCAATGCCTAATTGATGCATCAAAGAAACAGGTGCCAATTACTGCATTCTCTAATTTGAGAAAGTTATCATTAAGTGATATGTTTGATTTGGAAGAGATGTGTAATGTTCCCCAGCCGCAAGATTTTTTACAAAAGCTTGAAGAGGTTATAGTTTCAGATTGTGATAAGATGCAAGTGCTATTCCCGATTGCTGACTTGAGGAGCATAGAACAAGAAGGGCCCAGCCGTCATTTAAGCCTCCAAATTCTAAAGATTGTTGAAATAGATGGATGCAATAATTTGAAATATATCTTCCCAATGTCAGTTGCTAATAGCCTTGGACAATTGCATACTTTGAAGATAAAGAGTTGCTCGCAATTGGAAGATATAATCGAAGACCCACAAATGGCATACCTCCAAAGTCTGAAGATTGTTGAAATAAAGAGATGCAATAATTTAAAATATATCTTCTCAATGTCAACTGCTAATAGCCTTGGGCAATTGCATACTTTGAAGATAAAAAGTTGCTCGCAATTGAAAGATATAATCAAAGACTCACAAGTGGCATACCTCTAAAGTCTGAAGATTGTTGAAATAGATGGATGCAATAATTTGAAATATATCTTCCCAATGTCAACTGCTAATAGCCTTGGGCAATTGCATACTTTGAAGATAAAGAGTTGCTAATAATTGAAAGATATAATCGAAGACCCACAAGTGGCATGCCTCCAAACTCTGAAGATTGTTGAAATAGATGGATGCAATAATTAGAAATATATCTTCCCAATGTCAACTGCTAATAGCCTTGGGCAATTGTGTACTTTGAAGATAAAGAGTTGCTCGCAATTGGAAGATATAATCGAACACCCACAAGTGGCATACCTCTAAAGTTTGAAGATTGTTGAAATAGATGGATGCAATAATTTGAAATATATCTTCCTAATGTCAACTGCTAATAGCCTTGGGCAATTGCGTACTTTAAAGATAAAGAGTTGCTTGCAATTGGAAGATATAATCGAAGACTCACAAGTGGCATACCTCCAAAGTCTGAAGATTGTTGAAATAGATGGATGTTATAATTTGAAATATATCTTCCCAATGTCAACTGCTAATAGCCTTGGGCAATTGCATATTTTGAAGATAAAGAGTTGCTCGCAATTGGAAGATATAATTGAACACCTACAAGTGGCATGCCTCCAAAGTCTGAAGATTGTTGAAATAGATGGATGCAATAATTTGAAATATATCTTCCCAATGTCAACTGCTAATAACCTTGGGCAATTGCATACTTTGAAGATAAAGAGTTGCTCGTAATTAGAAGATATAACCGAAGACCCACATGTGGCATACCTACAAAGTCTGAAGATTGTTGAAATAGATGGATGCAATAATTTGAAATATGTCTTCCCAATGACAACTGCTAATAGCCTTGGGCAATTGCATACTTTGAAGATAAAGAGTTGCTTGCAATTGGAAGATATAATCGAAGACTCACAAGTGGCATACCTCCAAAGTCTGAAGATTGTTGAAATAGATGGATGCAATAATTTGAAATATATCTTCCCAATGTCAATTGCTAATAGCCTTGGGCAATTGCATACTTTGAAGATAAATAGTTGCTCACAATTGGAATATATAATCGAAGACCCATAAGTGGCATACCTCCGAAGTTTGAAGATTGTTGAAACAAAGAGATGCAATAATTTGAAATATATCTTCCCAATGTCAATTGCTAATAGCCTTGGGCAATTGCATACTTTGAAGATAAAGAGTTGCTCGCAGTTGCAAGATATAATCAAAGACCCACAAGTGGCATACATATGTCTACTCCAAAGTCTAAGGGAAGTATGTGTATCTCATTGCAATAACTTGACATTTGTTTTCTTATTGTCCTACGGTCAAATATTGGGAAATTTGATTATGCTTTTCATTTCAGGCTTCGTTGGTTGATTTGCCTCAATTGAAAGGAAAGGATAGAAACGAAATTGGGCTGACATCGCCATCTTTGCACGTGTTAAAAGTGAGAGATTGTCCTCAATTGACACCTTTTATCGTTTCAACTAATATATAAGTAAGACCTTCTTATATATATTATTTGTTAAAATTTTCACCTTTTGATTTTTTTTTTGTATAAAATAAATAAATGCTTGTATAACTCTTTAAAAAATATTTTTCATTTTAGAATTTTGGTCTAAAAACTAATCTAAATAAACCTTTAAGTAGTTTAGTTAAAAACATAAATAACATTTCAACTGAATACTTTTATAATCTATATGACAAATATATATATATATATATTATTTATGTTTCTTATATATTTATATATATTGCAAACACTATCTAGTAAAATAAATTTATGTTGTGTTTTTGCACCATATTTTTGGAGATTTTTTTTTTTTTGTAATTTATGAATATTTGAATTCAACAGTAAATTTTTTAAAAATTTGAATTCTTTGACTATAAAAGATAGAAAAAGAAATCTTGTGCTTATTCTTAAAAGGAGAGAATCTAGTTTTTAACATTAGTGTTCAAACTTAAAGAATCCATTAAGTAAAATAAATTAAACCTTAATTTTAATAAAAGAAATTGTTAAAATATAAGTTCCTTAAGAATATGAAATAATAAAATGATAGGTATGAAGTGAATGGCTTTCAACACTTTGAAATTCATGATTGATGATATGTTTATAGGATTTGGAGTTCTTGGGGATGACAGAAAAAAAGCAAATAAGCAACGTGACAGTCACTGAAAGGAGAGGAGGAACATCAACATTTACGGAATATTTAACAATTTCCAATTTTGAACAGTTATTTGAATATCCTAGATATAATATTTCAAGTCTGAAGGACCTACGCTTGTACAAACTAACTGAATTGCGGGTGATATGGAGTGGTCCCATCCAAGTTGAATACTTTTAAAGTCTCACTCAATTGGTAGTCTTCGAGTGCAGAAGGTTAAGATACATATTCTCACCTACCATCGCTCGAAATTTGCCACAATTGCGGATTTTGGATATATCTAACTGTGAGGAATTGGAGCAAATAATTGAGAAGGATCAAACTCTATCACAACATCATCTCCAACCTATTTGCTTCCCTAATTTGAGTTGGATTACAATCGAGATGTGTGAAAACTTGAAATGTTTCTTCCCCATTACTCTTGCTCATGGCGGCCTTCCAAACCTAGATCGATTATACCTTATGAGTGTCTCCAAATTAGAGCAGGTGTTTGAAGGAGATGAGTCAAATGTGAGTAAGGACGAAGAGAAAGTGATACACCTACCTCGATTAAACTACTTACTGCTTGATATGCATCCAAACCTCGTGAGCTTCAGCCCTGTGGGTTATAATTTTGTTTTCTCATCTTTGACGTATTTACAAGTAAAAGGTTGTCCCAACGTAACCACAAGATTTAGTGTTGATTCAGAGAAATCAGTGCATGCCAAAACACAGGTACGCTACTCTTCCAAACTCAACAATAAGCTTTAAAACAGAAATTCATCCATTCAATTATTTTCTCATGTATTCTCCCAAACTCTTTATTTACTAAGCTTTAATTTCTATGCATTAACACATTTTTTTATTTTGGCTGTGTGAGTGATTCTTTTTTTATGCTTTAAATGACTAAATTGAATTGCATCAACTGTAATTTGTTTCTGCTGGCTGTCAATATTTCTTTCTAGATATCCTTGTTGCATTATTATTTTCAATTCACAGTTCTTGTCCAATTTTGGAAAACTGGCTTTGCTTTCTTCATCATCAATCATCAAAAGGTTTAATTTGCTTTGCAGGCAAGCCAATCAGTTGATGAAATTATAGTGGAAGAATCTGCTACAGCTCAAAAAACTGCATGGCCAATTGGTAGTGATATAGAATGGGAGCAAAGAGGAATTTTAAAATGAATGGAGCAGTAAATGAAGTAATTTCTATTTAAGGAGTTAATTTGAAAATTAAGCATTGTGAATGTCTAAACTGAATGCCATTTATTCGTTAAATTGAATGCTCTTAATAATTTGTGCATCAACCTATACAATTCTCTTAATTTCATAGAGATTTCGAGACTTACTAACATAATAAAAATCTATCACAATCCTTACTAAACAACAACTAAAATAGCTAAATGCAATATAATATTAACAACTACAGTAAACATGGATAGTTGGCAGCTAATCCTTCACTTTTTCGATTCGATCCAACTTCCTTTATCCATAGGATTTGATATAAGCGATCGGATCCAATGTGATCCGATCTTCGTAAGTTTCTCCCAGTGATATGATCTTTATTGATAAGCTTGATTCGTCTCATAATATCAATTAAACCCAAAAATACGGATCAATAGATTGCCAATCTTCTAAATATGGCAAGCTGTTTTGTATAGTGGTTGAGGTAGTAGGCAATTCCCATAACATATTACAACAACTTCAAATATTTCAACATTTTTCAAAGTCCAAACTAAAAAAAGAAATCCAATCTTTTTTCTCATAATGAAAAATAATTTTCCCTAATTTTCTCTCACTTATCTAATTTTTAAAATTTTATCTATTTTTATTTAATTTTTAAATTTATGTATTTTTAAGATTTCCTAATTTAAAAGAAAAAACTCAATTTTTTATCTTTTTGTATAGAACCAGGACCAAAAGGCTTGATGTAAAAGAGGAGTGTTATGTTAAATAATACTCAACTCTCAAATGATGGATAAAAGATAGATGCTACTACATCAAATTATTTGGTTGTTGAAAATTGCGATATATATTACTCTATCATGTGCTTTTCAATACAGTATTAGGAGTAGGGGATGGGGTAACATGGTTCGCACTTGTGCCAAACAGGTATTCGATACAATATATTAATCTTCTTATCATGTGTTTCTATGAGTTAAAACATAAGTGTCATTTATTAATTTATCATCTTTCCCTTAACATCTTTTTTTTATATAGTCTAAAATAAAATATAAAATATTAGTATTTATAAAATATTTACATTAAAATATAATAAAATAACAAAATAAAAAATATTATAACAATTAATTTTATAAAATTTTAAAACAATAAAATAAAATTATTATTGTTTAAAAATAATAGATTAATATTATTACTTTGAAAAAATAATAAAATAATAAAAATATTTATATATTAATGTATATAAATAAAAAATATTAAAAAAATACGTTTTCATATTAATATTAATATATTAATGAAAATATTAAAATGCATAATTTTAATATTAGTTTAATAAACCCAAATATCAACATAAAACGACCTAGAGAATAACAATAGATAAAATAAAACATTTATATAATTTTATATTAAATATATAAAATAATAAAACATTAGTTTTTAAAAAATAACTAGATTTTTTAAAAGGAAAAATAACTAGTTTTAACCTCTGCTTTCGATGGGGTTTCTAATTTTCTTTATAAAATTTTAGTTAGTTAATGTAAAAATTAATTGTAAATTAAATTTTATTAATTATAAAAATTAAAATTTTCTCAGTTCAAATATAAATATAAGTTAATGCGTGAGTTAATACTAGTAGATCAATCACTTTAAATAAATTATTTAAATATAAAAAACTCCTTACATGTTTTATATATATATATTGAATATTCACTTGTTGAATATCAATTCCTTGAACAGAGGCAACTAATATTAGGTTGTTGCCGAACACTTGTTTGTTTGTTTGAAACAAGGATTAGTGGCTGGCAGTAGAGCTGATAGAATCATTGCAAAATTAGGTCTCTTTAACTCATTTAGGGTCGAAGCTAATGGTTTTGCCGTTGGGGTTTGGCTTCTCTGGAGCGATGATATTATGGTGGATATTTTGAGTTTACATTCGTAGATGGTTCACATGAAGGTTAGGAGCAGGCAAGGCGGTGCTAATTGTCTTTGTTCTGCAATATACGCTAGCCCACATCCAATGTTGAGATGTAAGTTGTGGAGGTTTTTTTTTTGGAGAACTTGGCACAGTCAGTTGTCGAACCTTGGGTTTTAGCTGGCGACTTTAATGCGATCTTGGATGGTTCAGCAAGGATTAAGGGTAGTCCATCTTCGTAAGCGAGTTGCAAATGGTTTCAGTTGTTCGTTTACTTGGAGTAGAGGAAATTTATCACAACGTCTAGATAGGGCTATTTGTAATTTGGCTTGGGATTCATTTGCACTATGTGTTCGATGCGTGATCTTCACCATCTAAAGTCGGATCATCGTTTGATTCTTCTTTCACTTTGTCCTACGCAAAACAGAGGTGATAGGCCATTAAGATGTATAGCAAGTTGGATGTTACATGCTAAATTCAAGTCTCTTGTCAAAGATTGTTGGAAAATTGAGTAGAAGGTGGGATTGAACTTAGAGCGATTCCAAGAGGTGGTTCAGGTATGGAATAAACGAGTTTATAGTAGCATATTTGTGTGGAAAAGGAAGCTAGTGTCAGAACTAGAACAATTGTAAAAAGTATTGGATCTGAGACCTTCATCGAGACTCCGAGCTCATGAATTAAAATTGCGTCATGTAACCTCCCCAATTCGGCCTAGACGTTAGACCCAAATTTAGGAGATTACATCAGCCACAAAGATTGCCTAGTAGAGTTATCGAAGTTAAAAAATAGTCGATTTTAAAACATTTGTTTATTTTAGAAAATAAACTTAGCCTATTTTCGAAAAGACATATGAGTTAGTAAAAACTAATTTATTTTTAACATCTTTCATGTAATGGTGTCCATCTTAGCTAATTTATTATCTTTCCAAAACTTATTTTCAACTTTAATAGTGAAAAAGTTATATTAATGTAATTTTAATAAAAAACATGCTTCATACATAATTCAATAAAAATTCAAATTCTAATAGCCTAAATGATTTAAACGTCATGTATGCCTAAGTAAAAATCGGTAACTAAGTCTACTAACACAATTCAAAATAAAATATTATTGTCTTTAAATAATAATATATCAAATAGTAGCTTACGAATATTTAATAAAATCGAGCCAAGCACCTCCGAATACTGAGTCCGTGTCCTAACCTTACAGGTTATCTGAAAGGATGGTAATAAAAAGGGAGTGAACTATGAAGCTCAGTTTGAGTTCTATCACAAGACAAATCAGTGCAAACTATAGACACATCATACAGAAAGTCAATTCATAAAATAAATCACATTTACTTAGTCAAATAGAATATCGGTAATTTAGAATACTAATCAATAGAACAATTCAATGTTCATAGCCATGTAATTGCTTATGAATGCAATGCAAGTTCGGTTTAATAGGCGATTACCGACTAGAATACGTTGTGGAACTCCTCTACCTTTACACCACGTTGTGGATAAACCACTTATTGTTGCAGATAACTGCTAATGATAAGATGTTGGTGGATGAACCATCTATCGATACAAATAAAAGTTTCTAGTACGTTGTCGATAAACCACTGGTCGAGTAGGCAATTTTCGACTAGAATACATTGAGGATAAACCACAGGTCGAACAAATAAACTGTCGACTACTTCCTCCGTTCAAATCGTCCAACCCCATGCAATGCATCAAAACATGTTATACAGTTCATTATGGTAGCAAATAGTTTTCTTTTAACAAATCAATTCAATGGAAAAGCTCATGCTTACTAAGAGTTCAATTTAACGGTAGCATAAGGCATACTTATAACATACTGAAATAGAAACAGTTAACATACTTATAATAGTTCCAGTATGGCAATAATATTTATGTTATCAACTAATCGATGCAGTAGCCAAACATATACTTTTCAAAAAGAATCCAATCTAGCGGTATCCTAAAGCATATTATATGAACATTAACAAATACAGATTCAATCAACACAATTATACACAATTTATGCAAGTATAAATTAAAAAACAAACAATTCAATCAATTAGGGCATGTATTCTAGTATTAATTATGTTATCAAGGGCTTAACTGAATACATTAAACACTAAAAATAATTTGGGAACCAATCAAGGACTAATTAGTACAGTTTCTAAAATTTTTCGATTAAAACAGTAAAATTGGTTCCAGGGGACACACGACTTTGTAGATCACATGGCCATGTGGTCATGCCGTGTGGTTTGGGTTGGGTTCGATTTTGCCCCAATTTCTCATAAAAAAACACATGTCTGATTTTTGGGGAAACGATTAAATTAAGGTGGAGTTGTGTGCATGGGAAACGATTCATTCCGTAAGGTAATCAGTATTTGTACTGTTAAAATTAGGATGCACGATGGGATGATTAGGACACTCTTAGATGTCAGGTATGTACCTGATTTAGGAAAGAATCTCATCTCCTTGAGTATTTTAGACTCAAAGGTTGTAGAATCAACATCGAGTCAAGTGGCATTAAGGTGTCTCGTGGGGCTCTCATTTTTTTAAAAGGTAAAAGGACCGACAGTCTTTATATTCTAGAATGTTCTACAATGACCAATGAAACCGGACATCATTCGTTTGTTATGGAGTCGAAGTCAACATATTTAAAGCGGAGACAAGTTGATCAAATGAGGGATAAATGTATGATCATTTTATTGAAGATATGTTCTCTTTTGGATGCAAGTTTTGAAAAGTTAAGTCATTGTATTCGTGAAAATCAGACATGTGTTAGTTTTAACTTTTTAGTGCATAGGTTGAAGGCTAGAAATCTTACAGCTTCTAAGCACAAATTCGACTCAGTTAATTCTCTACGTAGTTCAAGATAGGCCTGTGGTAGGTTTTGGCAAAGATGACGTTGTGGAAATATGAGTTAAGGTGGAGATTTGTTGAGTATGCCTCATATTTCAGTCAAATTTAAGAGATAATCTCCTAGTTAAACTCTATTTATTTGTTTCATTCGAACTCTGATTAGTCTAGATTATTTTGTTATTATTTGACCTACGAATTTAACCTATAAATAAGTTTTTTTTACAACCTTAGAAAATACACCCAAAAAGATTAAATCTCATAACACTTTTGGAGAATTTTGCACTTATGTTTTGAAGGTTTTTTGTTTTCGAGTTTTAGGGTTTAGTTTTTATCTCTATCTTCTATACTCTTTGTTCTTTTTTCATTATATTAAAATTATCTTTGTCTGTGATTTTTTATCCTCTTCGGAAAAAATTTTCCACATTAAATTTATGTGTTCAATTTCTCAATTTCTTTCACTATTTTTACTTGTTCATTACTTAATCAAATCGGTACCCAACAGAAAATGGATGGAGCAACAAATGAAATCATTTCTATTTAAGGAGTTCATTTGAAAATTCATCATTGCAAGTGTTTAAATTGAATGTCATTTATTCGTTGGTATATACCACCTACTTTTTCTTTTCCTTGAAAGAGAAGACAAATTTTAGTAAGTTATAAGGAAAAAAAAAACAAAGTGAAGCATATGTTGAACTTATGTGAATTCTATTGATTAATCTGAGTTAAAAAAAAGATTAGTTTTTAGTTTAATAACTTATCCTCTGCATATGTATAAGATATGCTTGTCTACAAATAAATATGAACTTCAATTGAATGCCATTTCTTTCTTATTAGATGAATTCCAATGATTAATATATTAAAAAAAAGTGAATAAAGTATCACACTCTTTTTAAACAATCCTTTAAATTATTTTTGTAGTTAAATAAGTTTGTATCTTATCATTTGAGCGCAACTTTAAAACATGAAAAATAAAGACACCAAGGGTATATTACAATCACCTACCTTTAAGCATACATGAGCTTTCCATCCCATCCACAGCTGTTGTGTTTGCAAAACAATTGGTCTCCCTCAACCCAATGTTGAAAGTACCATTAAGCAACAAGCTTAATACTCCACTAGCCTCTCCCCAATTATCTTTCTTTACAAGTCCTTCCAAAAGACAACAAAGTCTTTACCGATTTTCCCAGCAAAGGACTCTCCCCAGTGTTAGAAGAAAAGAAAGGCTTGGTAAATGGTAATTTCAACCTTTTGTCTAGCTTTCGTTTATTGCTGCTCTTGGGTCCTTCTAAGCTAGCTTCAAGTTTGTCCATTTTTGTTCTCTATGTCTTACAAAAACAACTCAAGGTTTTGTGATGCATATTTAAACATAAATACCTCTGTTGATCTTTCAAATATATAAAAAAAATTCCGACGCAACGCGAGATATGTTGTTCAAAGTGGCAACTACAGCAGCAACATTAATGCATCCATGAAAACCATACATACGTGCATAAATTTATCTGGTAGAAGTACAGCTTAAAATGTATAACGTACATTGATTGTGACTGATTTGACAGAAACTTTTTGACTAGAAAAGCTAGTTAGCTACTCAGTTCTATTTTAGGCAGGTCCTAGGTTATCGTTAAGTTCATTTAATGTTTGTTCACCTGTTCAAGTTATTTTTATTTGATTTTCAAATATATTTGTAATGTGTATAATTTTAAAAAAAAAATGAGAGTTGAATCCAAGTTCTCAAACTTTTCATCCGTTTGCTTCTGTTTTGAACTTAAGAACAAACTTTCCTTGCTGTTCGTTTGATCAAAACCCAACAAATGGTATCAAGAGCCTAAGTCTTTGAAGACCTTGGTTGTGTTTTTGTTTATGAGTGAAGTGTGTTTGAAAGAAAAGAAGCAGAAGTATTCGTTGGTCTGTTGATTTGCTGCAAAGATGAGCTTCACACCACCACCACCTGTGTTTGCTGGAGAGAACTACCACATTCAGGTAGTCAAGATGAAGACATACCTCTAAGCACATGATTTGTGGAGTGTAATCGAAAATGATGCTGAACCAGCTCCATTGAGAGCTAATCCAACCATTGCACAGATGAGGCAACACAGTGAAGAGTGTGCCAAGAAGCATAAAGCAATGGCCTGCTTGCAAAATGGGGTATCCGATGTGATTTTCACTAGGATAATAGCCTGTGATTCACCTAAACAAGCATGGGAGAAGCTGAATGAGAAGTTTATGGGGTCAGCTAAGACAAAGCAGCAGCAACTTATCAACCTTAGAAGGGATTTTGAGAACCTTAAGATGAAAGAGTCAGAGACCATTAAGCAGTATTCTGATAGGATAATGGCTACTGTCAACAACATAAGGCTCCTTGGAGATGATTTCAGTGAGAGCAGAGTTGTTGAAAAAGTCATTACAACTATCCCTGAAAAGTTTGAGTCAAAGATTTCTTCATTAGAGGACTCGAGGGACTTGTCAACCATCTCCTTGTCTGAGTTGGTGACTCCCTATATGCACTTGAGCAAAAAAGAGCCAATAGGCAGGAAAAGCATCCTAAGGAGCTTTCCAAGCAAAGGCTAAAGAAGCCTCAAGTTCCAACTACAAAGGAAAAAAGCCTTGGGTCGATAGAAGGGAGAAATCTAGCAAAGATGCAAGGAAGAAGAAGTTTCCACTATGTGCTCACTGTACAAGGAACACACATCCAGAAAAGAACTGCTGGTACAAACTGAATGTTCAATGTAGAAGCTGTAAACAATTTGGACATGTTGAAAAAGTGTGCAAGAACAAAAGCAAGGCACAAGCTCAGTAGCAAATGCAAGCTAAGCCTACTGAGGACTTTCAAGCTCAAGAGGAGCATATTTTTACAGCCTCAAGCCTTGCAACCACAAGTAAAGCCAAATGCAGTTGGCTTGTGGACAGTGGCTGCTCACATCATATGGTACCTGATAAAGGCTTATTCAAGGACCTTGACAGGACCTTCACTTCAAAGATTAGGATAGGCAATAGGAACCTGATTGAAGCTAAAGGCAAAGGTGATGTTGTGATCAACACTGGTTCAGGTAACAAAGCTATTTCTGACGTCCTTTTTGTTCCTGATATTGATCAGAATTTATTAAGTGTTGGTCAACTAGTTGAAAAAGGGTACTCATTGATTTTTAAGAATGGTACCTGTACTGTTAGAGATATATGTGGTCAAGAACTGGTCTCAGTAGCTATGGCTGATAAGTGTTTCATGTTGGATATGAATCAGCTTGAGAAGAAGGCCTACACCAGCCTTATTGATAACACTGGCCTATGGCACAAGAGATTTGGCCATGTTAATTACAAGTCACTTGATCAGCTGTACAAGTTAAACTTGGTTGAAGACATGTCCAAAGTTGAAGTCAGTGAGAATGTTTGTGAAATTTGTCAACTTGGGAAAAAAGCAAGATTGCCTTTTCCAGTTGATAAGGCATGGAGAGCTCAAAGCAAGCTTGAGTTAGTTCATACTGACATTTGTGGACCGATGAAGACATCTTCCTTAAATGACAGCAAATATTTTGTGTTGCTCATTGATGATTTCAGCAGATTCTGTTGGATATACTTCTTGCGGCAGAAGTCTGAGGTATTCGAAGCATTCAGCAAGTTCAAAGCACTAGTTGAAAATCAATCAGGCTACAAAATTAAAGCCTTGAGGTCAGATAATGGTGCTAAGTACTTATCAGACAAATTCCAGAAGCTGTGTGAACAAGCTAGAATTCACCATCAGTTGATAACAGTTTATACTCCCTAGCAAAATGGAGTATGTAAAAGGAAAAATCGAACACTGCTCGACATGGCTAGATGCTTGTTGTTTGAAAGCAAACTGCCAAGTAAATTTTGGGCTGAAGCAGCAAATACTTCAGTATATCTGCTCAACAGATTGCCTACTACTGCTGTCAAGGATAAAACTCCTTTGGAAGCTTAGCATGGACTTAAGCCAACCGTGTCACACCTAAAAGTGTTTGGCTGTGTTTGCTACACTCTCATTCCTATTGAGAAAAGAACCAAACTTGAAAGAAAATCAATGCCTAGTATCTTTGTTGGCTATAGCAGCACAAAAAAGGGCTATAGGGTGTATAATCCTTCAACAAAGAATATCATTGTGAGCATAGATGTGAAGTTTGATGAAGAAAGAGTTTGGGATTGGAATGGGACAGATGCAAGCTTGAATGAGGAAAATCAACAAGACCGCAATTTAGAATTAGCTGAAGAAGGGCCAGTTGATGATGTTGACGATGCACCTGTAAGAGGCACAAGGACTATTGCTGACATTTATCACAGGTGTAATGTTGCAATAGTTGAGCCTTCCTGTTATGATGAAGCAGCAAAGGAGAGTTGCTAGCAAGAAGCAATGGAAGCTGAAATGAGGATGATCCACAAGAATGACACATGGGAACTGGTTGATAGGCTAGAAAACAAGAAAATTATCGGTGTCAAATAGGTATTCAGGACCAAGAAGAATGTAGATGGGTCACTAAACAAACATAAGGCTAGATTAGTTGTGAAGGGATATAGTTAACAGCAAGGGGTCGACTTCTTTGAAACCTTTGCACCTATTGCAAGGTTAGACACCATAAGGCTATTGTTTACCTTAGTAGCTCAAAGACAATGGAAAGTGCATCAATTGGATGTTAAATCAGCATTTCTAAATGGCTTCTCAAGGAAGAAGTTTTTGTTGAACAACCTAAAGGTTTCAAGTTTGCTGGTAAAGAACACAAAGTTTCCAAGCTCAAGAAGGCTTTATATGGTTTGAAACAGGCTCCAAGGGCCTGGTATGACAGAATCGATGCCTACTTGTCAAGGCTCTGGTTCACAAAGAGCATAAGTGAGCCTACTCTTTATGTCAAGAAGGCTGGAGAAGAGACTTTGCTGATTGTGTCTCTATATGTTGATGATATGTTGGTCACTAGTTGCAAAGGTGAGTTGATTGAAGACTTTAAGAGGCAAATGCAATAAGTTTTCGAGATGACTGATCTCGGTTTGATGACATACTTTCTTGGTATGGAGGTAAATCAACTTGAGGATGGCATTTTCATAAGCCAAAGAGCATTTGCAGAGAAAGTCTTAGACAAATTTTCCATGTCAAAGTGCAAACCTGTTAGCACTCCTGTTGCAATAGGAGAAAAACTATCAAGCACCAATGAGATGATTGTGTGGATGAAAAATGGTATAGAAGTATGGTTGGTTGTCTACTTTATTTGACAGCAACAAGACTTGACATTATGTTTGCAGTTAGCCTTCTCTCAAGGTTCATGCACTGCAGCAATGTTGCACATTTGAAAGCTGCTAAAAGGGTTCTACGATATGTCAAAGGAACCTTGAATTTTGGTGTGAAATTTGAAAGAGCAGAGGAGTTGAAGCTTTTTGGATATTCAGACAGTGATTGGGCAGGCTCAGTCGATGACATGAAGAGCACATCAGGTTACTTCTTCACTCTAGGCTCGAGTGTTTTCAGCTGGAGTTCAAAGAAGCAACAAATAGTAGCTCAATCTACTGCTAAAGCTGAGTATATTGCAGCTGCTACTGCTGTTAATCAAGCCATTTGGCTTAGAAAGCTGCTTGAAGATTTGAATACTGGTCAAGCAGAGGCAACAGAAATCAAAGTTGACAATCAGTTAGCTGTACCAATTGCCAAGAATCCTGTGTTTCATGGCAACACGAAGCACTTCAAGATCAGATATCAAAGGGAGGCTGAATTGTGAAAAGAAATCAGCTTGGTTCATTGCTGTTCAAGAGACCAACTTGCTGATATTTTAACCAAACCTTTGGCTGTCACAAGGTTTGAGTTACTGAGAAAAGAGATTGGAGTTTGCTGCCTTATTACCAAAGAGGAGTGTTCAAAGTGGCAACTACAGCAGCAACATTAATGCATCCATGCAAACCATGCATACGTGCATAACTTTATCTGGTAGAAGTACAGCTTAATATGTATAACGTACATTGATCTGTAAAAGTATGTTTTGTGTATCCACCGACCTGTGACTGATTAGACAGAAACTTTTTGACTAGAAAAGCTAGTTAACTGCTCAGTTCTATTTTAGGCAGGTCCTAGGTTATCATTAAGTTCATTTAATGCTTGTTCACTTGTTCAAGTTATTTTTATTTGATTTTCAAATATATCTGTAATGTGTATAATTTTTAAAAAAAATGAGAGTTGAATCCAAGTTCTCAAACTTTTCATCCGTTTGCTTCTGTTTTGAACTTAAGAACAAACTTTCCTTGCTGTTCACTTGATCAAAACCCAACATATGTGTCCAATCCTTCTGACACTACTATTGGCTTTTGAAAGAAAAAGAAAAAGAAAAAGAAGAAGATTTCACCAAAAAGAAGAAGAAGAAGAAGAAGAAGAAGAAGTGGTGGTGGTGGAGGCGGCAGTGGCGGCGACGGCGGCGGTGGTCGCCAATCAGAAGAAACGCACTGGAAAAGAAAAAAAGAAAAAAAAAACCAAAGATGCATGATCGCGAGAAAGAAAAGAAGAAAACTGATATTTGGATTTTAATCTTATAATAACACATTAACCCAAATAAATGTGAATTAATCCATATGTTTAAAAACAAAGGATAAATTACACGATTAGTCCCTTAATTATGTCTCATTTAATTAAAAAGTTACAATTTGGCCACTGACATTTTCAAATTGTTTTCTTTTTTCACCCAACCATTAAATGGCTAAAAGTGACACTTTTGTAGTTAGTATAATAACAATTTTAGTCCTCAACTTTTAAATTTTCTATCAATATAACCCTAATTCTTTATAAAAATTATTTTTAAAAATATAAAAATCTATATTAAATAAGTTGAAAATATTTATGTATTTTTATTTAATATTAATATAGTTATTTTTATTTAATATCAATATTATTATACAAATTTAAATTTATTATTATATTTATTGAAAATATTTATGTATTTCTATAAATACCTTTGATTTTTTTTAAAAAAAATTTAGAATCAAATTAAGACTATTTGTAAATTTTTAAAGGTTATTTGTTTAAAATTGTGACTAAACCTATATAATATGTAAAACTTGATAGCTAAATTTATTATTATATTTATTTTTCACACCCTCCTGTTCGTGCAATTAATGGAAATGGACAACAAATAATAATCTCAATTAATTAAGTGACCAAATTAAAAAAATTATAATTAGATGATAAAAAATAAATTCATAATTAGTTGACCAAAAACAATCACCCATAATTAGTTGAGTTGAGTGTAGTTTACTCTATACTGTTTTATGGACATTTTATATATTTTTTAAATTTTCAAATGTTGATGTGTAATGAAATTAAATATAACTACTTAATTGAAAAAAATGGAATATTAAATTATAAATTAAAATAAAAATGTTTTATAGACTTTGTCACTTGTTGTTCAAATCAGGTCAGTTCTTCTAGGTCAAATGAGCCTCTTTTAATATGAATACTTTTTTGAGATTTTTTTGTGCAATGGCCATGGGATAATTATGTAATAAATAAATAAAATTCAGATTAAATTTATTATTATACCAATTAAAAAAGTGTCACCATTAGTCTTTCAGCTCAAGAAAAGTAGAAGAAAATAAAATAAAATTAAAAAAACCTATAATTAAATTGTAATATTTTTTAGTTAAGCAATCAAAACAAAAGTTTACTCATAGTTGAGAGGCTAATGATGTAATTTATCTACACTATTTATTAAGCTTTTTATTGAATTGGTGTCACTCATTAATTGGGTTCCAACTCACTTAGGGAATCACCAAAAATCTATTTTATTTTCAAAATAAGTTGTATGATTATTTGATTATATTTTTGTCTTTTATATTTTTATAAATCAATAGAAAATTATTCATACTAAGATTTGAACCACATACAACATGCATATAAAATATTTTCATTTACCATTTGAACTTTGATTTTATATGAAGCTTTAATAAATATATATGTTATATAATTTTTTTATATACTTGTGCATATTAATAATGTTGTTGACTAAGTTAGTGTTACAAATTAACTCGGCATAAATTCAAGATTTATGATAAAACAATGATAAAAAATTTTATTCATTTGATATTCTTAATGTGCTTTTGTGTTTAAATTTTATTTTATTCACAATTTAATCTAATTTATTCATTTTAATACCATATATTCGTCTTGTATTACTATTAATTAGTTCCAAATCATACTTTTTTATTATTTTTAAACAGACCTATATATTTTAAATATGTGATTTTCACACGTGTATATATATGTGATAAGATTTCTAGTATATATATTATATTCTATTTCTAAAATTGGAAAAAAGTAAAAGTTTTCCTTTACATTTGGATTCATGTATTGGTTTCCAATCAAATTAATTTTGAGTTTTAATAATATTTTGTACTGATATTAAGTTATAGTTATTCAGTTTACTTATTTTTTTGTAAAATAGATACAATTGCAATAAGAGGCAGCTACTCAATTTCTAAGAATAAAACTATTGAGATGGTGAATGATAATTTCGTAATTTTATTTTAAATATTTATTACTTTAAGTTTAAATAAAATAATTAAACTAACTATTTAAATAAAATACTTATTATTTTTAAAAAAGCTAAAATTATTTAGGTCGTTTACTTTTCTTTTTATGTTTTGGGAAGAGTCCTTTATTTTTAATACTTCTGAAGTTTACATATTACCATGTAAAAGTAAAAAAGTTTAAAATTATATTTATCTGTGTCTAATTTATAATTATATGGCATCACACTTGTATGTATGATTTTATCAACTAATATGAATCGATAGACATCTATAAAAACAAACATACAAATATGCATTGATAAACAGTAAATAAAATGAAATAAAAGCTTCTCAACTAAGTCTTTCTACTTCTCTCACCTATTTATAAGTCCAATTCTATACAATACTTATAAACTTATAAATTTGTACTTAAATTTCTATTGTATGGTATTGTTTTTAGTTTGGTATCATATCATTACAAATATTGTTATTCCCTAGTTTTTCAAGTAATATTTGTTTATTAAATTTTTCGTAATATTTACGTTTTATGTTGTGTTTTCAAGTAGACTGAGTTAGAAGAAAAGTCCATTGATTCTGAGTCTTTCACCTCTCTATGTATAAGATGTAACGCCCCAAAAATTTAAGTGTTGGGTTAGTGTAATTAAGTTTCTGTATTTGTGATTTTATGCTTTGCTTGTGTGTTTGAGGTCGGGAGTTCAAATCAAGTCTTTAGAAGTTTTGTTAATTCAATTTTTGACTAATCTATGCTCTTGAACCATTGACTTAAATCTAATTCTGTGTAAATTTGTGACAAGAATGAGCCTGTTGCTTTACTGGTTAAGCTTCTATATACTATTTGGTCTTGTGTTTGAGTCTTAGCGTATGCATTAGGAATCTTTTTTGTAAGCAGCGAAAACGAACCAGGCGTGTACTAGATTACACAGAAAACGAGAATCGACAAAAGCTGAAAAACAAATTTATCGACGCCATACGGACGTGTGGTCACCCATGTAGTAGGCCGTGTAGAAGTACACGTGCGTGTGATCGAAGAGCTAGGCCGTGCACATATGACACGGACGTGTGATGGCCGGATAAAGCTATATGCGACACACAGGCTCGACCAATTTGGTCGTGTAGGCCCACACGAGTGAACCACACGGGCGTGTGGAATTTTGGGCCAAGCCGTGTAATCCACACGGCCAAGGCCAATTTGGGTCGTGTGGGCCACACGGGCAGGCCACATGGGCATGTGAGCCCATTTTTCTGGAAAATTCTATAAGGTTGCACAGGTCGCCCAAGTCGACTGTGGACCTACTGTATGGTTGGTAAGCACTACCTAAACCCCTAATTGTGTAATCTGATTTATAATGATTGTACTGAGTATGGGAATACCTTGCTTGTTTCCGACTTTATTGTATGCATTGATTATTGATTATTGCATTATAGCATGTCATCTTTTGTATGGTGCATTACATTAGGGTGGGTTAATGAAGTTGAAGGAAGTATCTGAAAGGCTTTTAAAGTTTGTTATCTAGCAGCTCAACTATATATTTTTTATATGTGCCGCATTTCAGTATTGTATGGTGTATAGGGATAGATGGGTGTTATAAACCTTATTTGGTGTACAGGAATGGGTGGGTGTTTTAAACCCCACATGGTGTGTAGGGATGGTCGGAGTTGGTGTGTGGGCTGGTGGGTTGTAATCTAATTTATGTTCTCCATGTTATATCTGAAATAGGCTAAAGCCCTAATTTGTATCTAATTTTGTATTTGAGTGGACTAAGGTTCACACCAGTTCTGTAATGGGCCGAGGCCTGAACTATATATATAACGATTTTCTGATATCTTGCTATGTGTATGTTTTCTGTGGGGATTACGCACTGAGTTTACTAAAACTTACCCTTTTCTGTTTAATCTATTCAAGAAATCCCCAACATTAGACGGACCGGAGCTACGGGGACTCAACGATGACCATTACAATTTCATACTATTTTATTACAGTTTTTAAGCTATTTATTCCCTCTCTTTTAATTTGAGTTTTATTATGTAATTTTTAGGACTTGGACTGTTCGGTTTAAATTTGTAGATTTTGAACCGTTTTACAATTTTAATACTGCTAGACACGACAAAACTAGATTTTTGCTAAAGACAACAGTTTTCACCACACGAATGGTTTTTCCCTAAAAAAAATTTTTCCGTAAGCTTTTACTAAAGAAAGAGATACCTCGATTAACTTAACAATGAATACACATTTTCTGGATCAATTAAAAGCTAATAATTGGACAGGTTCTTATTGATCAACACGTTTTCAAATCCCATTCCATGCGCATCGCCAGATTCAGCCATAACGTTTAGTTCAGGTTTAAGGTGTTACATTTAGTGGTATCAGAGTTAAGTTACAAAACTCAGATGTGGATTTGGGTTTTAAAGATTAGTTTTGAAGAAATTATTTTTAAATGATTTGAAATATTTTTAGACTGGTATGTGGTACACTGAGTCTCCAAGGCCGATCCTATAAGTACTCTGAAAACTCTGATAAGTTTATCTGAAATACTACTAGTATGTTTTGAAACAACAATAGGTATTATACTGTACTAAAACACTCTAGATAGTGTAAACCGAAAACTGTAATGAAACTACTACTCACGATAACAGACTCTAAACTTCTGATATTGTTTTATATAAATTATCTATTAATAAATAATTGAAATTGTAAACTAATGCATAAAACTGTTAATACAGATAAATTTTGAATTCTACGATGAGCGCACGAGGTATCCGTGGATAAGGTACTAGAGGCTGAGGAAGAGGTTATATAAGGGCTCAAGCTGAGTCCTCTTCATTAGGCAACATGCCGAATCTGGATACAAGTGAGATGCCGAATTCACCTGCTACAAAGACTGAGTCTCATGATCGCATGGCTTGGGATGACGCATTGTCCCAAGCTATGCTTAGAGAGGGTCGCTAGGCCCAACACTGGTCTGAGGGCAAAAGGTCGATTACGGAACGAATCTGGTCCAATGGGGCTGAACTTTTTAGAGATGTCACTGGAGTCGCCCCTAACATGGTCGAGTACTAGATGGAGGCTATAGAAAGGATCATGGATGATTTAGATTTCACTCCGAAATAGAAGTTAAAAGGTGTTGTGTCCTTACTACATGATAAAGCCTATCAATAGTGGCTGACAATTAAGGAAGGCACTCAGCCCGAATGATTGACATGAGATTTTTACAAGTCAACGTTTCAGAGTAAGTATGTAGGTGCTAGCTACGTTGATGCTAGGAGACGTGAGTTCCTAAATCTTACGTAAGGAAACTGTTCATTGGTCGAGTATGAGGCTAAGTTTTTAAGATTGAGCCGTTATGCACGAGGCATGGTGACGACCGAGTATGAGTGTTGAGTCCGTTTCGATGATGGGCTCAGAGACAGTTTGAGAGTTTTGATAGCTCCACAGAAGGAACGTGACCTTTCAACACTAGTGGAGAAGGCAAAAATCGCTGAGGAAGTAAAGCGTGCTAAACGTCAAAATTAAGATAACGATAGAGGAAAGTATAAGAGGGATTCAAAGCCCTCAAATTCTGCACTGAAGCCTAAGAAAAAGATCAATCTGATGGGTCAGTTAGAGTTGGACCCTCTGTTGCACCTACTTGGATCTTGCCTTATGGGCATTGTGGTAGACGACATCCAGATGAATGTTAGAGGACTACTGAGGCGTGTTTGAGATATGGATTTACAGAGCACCGTGTTCGAGAGTATCTATCGAGGGCTGCTCAGGTGCATGCTCTCGATTTTAATACTACGCAATCGCCTAGGGTAGTTCAGCAGCCACCTAGGGGTTGTGGTCAGGTTAGGGGTGGTAACGGCATGGGTCGAGGACAGAGGGCGCCGGACAAAGATGCTGGACATGCTGAGGTAGGGCAGCCTGCACTGGTTTATACTGCTCGTCACCGTGAGGACATAGATGTTTTGGACATCATCACGGGTACGTTCTTAATTTATAATGTACATTATTTGGCATTGATAGACATAGGCTCTACACACTCTTACGTAGTTAGTACTATGTTGGAAACTTTAAGGATTCCGGTTGAAAGTACTTCTACTGAGATAACTACTGTAAGTTCGTTGGGGCAGTCCATCCGAGTGAGTAAACTATATAGACACTTCCCGTTAGAGGTTTAAGGGATAGTATTTCTGGCTGATCTAATGGAGCTTCCATTTGGAGAGTTCGACTTGATTCTGGGAATGGACTGGCTGGTTAAACACCGGGTGAGTCTAGATTATGAGACAAAAAAAGTTGTTTTGAGGATCGTAGAGGACAACGAGGTAGTTGTGATTGGGGAACAACGAGACTATCCGACTAATGTGATTTCTGCATTGGTAGCAGAAAGGTTGGTTCAGAAAAGATGTGAGGCATTCTTGGCCTACATCAGTGTTTCTGATTCTAGGAACTTTTCGGTAAGTGACATTAGAACTGTGAGAGATTTTTCAGATGTCTTTTTCCAAGTGGAGAATTAGAATTTGGGATTGAGCTTATTCTTAGTATAGCTCCGGTGTCTATCGCTCCTTAACGAATGGCACAATACACCGAAGGAGCTTACAAAGCTTAAGGTTCAGATTCAAGAGTTGTTAGATCGTGGGTTTATTCGTCCCAATGTGTCTCCATTGGGAGCACCCGCTCTCTTTGTGAAAAAAATTGGACAATGAGGATGTGTATCGACTATCAACAGCTGAACAAATTAACGATCAAGAATAAGTAACCATTTTCGAGGATAGATGATTTATTTGACCAGTTCAGAGGGGTTTCTGAGTTTTCTAAGATCGATCTACGATCAAGATATCATCAGTTAAGTGTTAAGGAGACTGATGTGAATAAGATGGCATTTTGGAATCGATGTGGACATTACGAGTTCCTACTTATGTCTTTTGGTTTGACTAATGCACCAACGGCATTTATGGATTTAATTAACCGAGTGTTCCAGCCCTATCTGGACCAGTTTATGGTGGTATTTATTGATGACATCTTGGTGTATTCTAAGACTGAGGACTAGCACGATGAACATCTAAGAGTGGTACTACAGACTCTTCTTAGAAAATAGTTGTATGCAAAGTTCAGTAAGTGTGAATTCAGGCTCCAAGAAGTAACCTTTTTGGGACATGTGGTTTCTATTGAGGGGATTAATGTTGATCCTCATAAGATTGAGGCTGTTTTGGATGGGAAATAGCCGAGGAATGTGTCTAAAATTCACAGTTTTTTGGGGCTAGCAGGGCATTATAAACGCTTCATAAAAGGGTTCTCCTTGATCGCAGCTCTGATAACTAAGTTTCTATGAAAGAGAATTCCTTTCATTTTGACTGATGCACAGCATGAGAGCTTTGATAAGCTCAAGAATTTTCTAACTCAAGCTCTTGTTCTGATACAGCCTGAGCCTAGTAGAAACCTCATGGTTTACAGTGATGCGTCACATGTAGGTCTGGGTTGTGTTCTGATACAAAACGGTAAGGTGGTTACTTATGAGTCTTGTCAGCTCAAGACGCATGAGGCAAATTATCTGGCGCACGATTTGGAGTTGGCAGTAATAGTTTTCGCTCTAAAAATCTAGAGGCACAATCTGTACGATGAGAAATGTATCATCTACACCGATCACAAAAGGCTCGAGTATTTCCTCACTCAGAAGGAGTTAAATCTTAGGCAGCGTGGATGGGTTGAGCTACTTAAGGATTATGATTGTACCATTGAGTACCATCCTGGTAAGGCCAATATGGTGGCCGATGCTTTAAGCTGTTAGGCTATAACCGATTTGAGAGCGATGTTCGTTCAACTCAGCTTATTCAATGATGTGAGTTTGCTAGCTGAACTTTAGATTGAACTGACATGGATCGACCAGATTAGAGGTAAACAGTTGGAGGATAAAACCCTTGAGTTACGATTTCGATAGGTTGAGAATGGAGACACCATAGATTTTAGGATAAACAATGATAGGGTACTAAGTTTTCGCAATCGCATTTGTGTACCAAATGACGAGAATTTAAGACAGTTGATTTTGAGGGAAGTAGGTGTGAGCATTCGATCGAATCGAATAAAAAATTTTCAAGTTAATCGAGTTTTCGAATCTTATTTTATCATTCAAACTTTATTTGAAATTTTCTGGAATTAAGTCGAGTGAGATAGAATTCGAATCGAATCGAATATATTTGTTCGAGTTAAATTTTAAAAAATAATTTTGGGTTCTTGTAACCACTATTACCCATCGTAATAAAATTTTTCCACTATAATCAATTTTTTTATTAACTTTCATCACCTCATAATTTATTTACTAATCTTTTATATACAAGTTAGTTTTTTTGTTTGCTTAGTTGTTTCAATTATCTTCAGATTTTTGTCACTATGTATTTTGGAATTAAAAAAATATATTAAATGTAATAATGTGACTTTTTAATAAAAGTTATTTTAAAGATAAAATGTGAAATTAATACCAATATAAAATTTTAACACGAATAATTTATGGCATCATTAATAATTCAATTTTAATATAAATATTCAATATGAATAAACAATTCAATAATATAAATAATATAAAATGTGAAATTTAATTTAATAATATAAATAGCATATATAAATAAAGTTATTACTATTTATGTTTATGGGTTTTTTTTTTGGATAATTTTAATTTTTTATTTAGGAGTAAATAGTGAGAAGTAAAAGTTTAGAGGGAAAATAAAAAGTTTTGGGAGTAAAAGTTTGAGGGAAAGTAAATAGGGAGAGTAAAATTTTAGAGGGAAAATATTAAAAAAAATTAGGGAGATGAGTTTGGGGTAGATGGGGAGTGGGATGAAAAGGGAGTAAAAGTTTTAAGGGGAAAATGGGGGGGAGTAAAAATTTTGGGGGAAAATAAAAAGTTTAAGGGGTTTTGGGAGTAAAATTTTGAGGAAAAGTAAATAGGAGAGTAAAATTTTGGTGGGAAATGATTTTGGGTAGATGGGGGGTTGGGATGGGAGGGGAGTAAAAGTTTTGGGGAGAAAGTGGGAAGGAGTAAAAGTTTTGAGGAAAAAGTAAAAAAAGGTTTGGAAGCTTGGGGTAAAAATGTAAAATATTATAGTTTGATATTCGAATTATTTGAGTTATTCGAATTTAAAAACTCAACTCGACTCGAACTCAAAATTCGAAAAAAAATTCGAGTTGACTCGAATAACTCGAATAATTCGAATAACTTGATTCGTTTAACTCAAAATTCAAATTTTTTTCTATTTTTTCGAGTCCAATCGAGTTTTTTTCACTCCTAGAGGGAAGCGCATAGTAACCCTTATGCTATGCATCCCGGCAGGAATAAAATGTATCGAGATCTCCGAGAGTTGTACTGGTGGCCAGGGTTGAAGCATGAGGTTACTGACTTCATTGCTCAATATTTGACTTGTCAGCAGGTTAAGGTTGAGCATCAGTTACCTTTAGGGTTACTGCAGTCGGTTAAAATACCGTCATGGAAATAGGAGCGAGTAACGATGGACTTTGTTAGTAGGTTGCCTCTAACACCCACTAAGAAGGATTCTGTCTGGGTTACCATGGATCGATTGACCAAGTTTGCTCACTTCATCCTGGTCATGATAGATTTCTTTCTGCAGAAACTGGCTAAGCTTTACATATTAGAAATAGTGAGACTATATGGGGTTCCTATCTCGATCATTTCTGATAGGGATCATCGCTTCGCGTCTTGGTTCTAGAAGAAACTACATGAAATTCTGGGTTCTAGGTTGAACTTTAGTACTGCTTTCCTTCCTCAGATAGATGGTCAGTTAGAGAAGGTGATTTAGGTACTTGAGGATATGTTAAGGAGTTGTGTGATTGATTTTCGAGGCAGTTGGAAGGAGTACTTACAGTTAGCAGAGTTCGCCTACAACAACAGCTGCCAGTCTAGTATCCAAATGGCACTTTATGAGGCCTTGTACGGCCGTAAGCATCGCACTCCTTTATGCTGGACTGAGTTGGGTGAGCGACGTGTCCTGGGTCTAGAATTGGTTTCTGAAACTGAGGATAAGGTCAGATTGATTTGAGATCGATTGAAAGCGACATCTAATAGACAGAAGCCCCATGCTGACCTGAAGAGAAAGGATATCGAGTATTCTGTGGGGGACTTAGTTTTTCTTAAAGTCTTGCCGTGGAAAAAGATTATAAGGTTCGGTCGCAAGGGTAACCTGAGCTTTAGGTTTACTGGACTGTACCGTATTCTAAAATGAGTGGGACAAATTGCATATCAATTGGAACTACCTCTAGAGTTGGATTGTATTCATGATGTTTTCCATATCTAGATGTTGAGACGCTACCGCTCTGATCCAACGCATATTGTTCCTATGGAAGAGATTGAGGTTAGGTTAGACTTGACATTTGAGGAGAAGTCGGTACAGATTCTAGATCACAACACTAGGATTCTACGGAGTAATACCATTCCTTTGGTGAATGTGCTGTGGCAGAATCATAACGCTAAGTAGGCTACGTGGGAGCCTAAGGGTGTGATGCATCAGCAGTATCCTCATCTGTTATGATCAGGTAAATTTCAAGGATGAAATTTTCTTTTAGGAGGGTAGAATTGTAACGCCTTAAGTTTACATTTATGCTCTGTTAAAATACGACACAAATATCTATTTGCTTCAGTGGTTAAGTGTTCTGGGTGTGTGTATGTGAGGTCCCAAGTTTAAGCCTTAGCTTGGGAAAATTTTGATATTTTAAAGAATAATGCCCTACCCCTAGTCTGTAGGCTTTTAATTAAATGTTGTAGAATTATATCAGAATGGGCTTGCTTGTCTGGTGGATAAGTGAAGGGTTGGTGTGTTGGAGGTTTTGTGTTCGAGTCCTTGTGCAAGCTTGGACGTTTTATTTTTGCACACTCGTTAGAGAAGAGTTTGATTTGGTTTTAAAAACCGAGTAGTAGGTTTAGTAGAGAGAATTATGGGGTATGGTTAGGGGGTTATCAAATTCTGTTGGCATTTTTACTCTGTCGAAAAATTCAACTCTCCCTTCTCAATTCTTTTTTTCTTTTTCTTTTCTCTCTGATGTCTTCCAGTCTCCTTTGTTGTTCTAGACATTAGTTCTTTCAACCGAAATTTTCCTTGTTTTCTTCTTGTCTATTTTCTCGTATTAGCAAGCTTTTGCGACACTTAGGTGTTGTTTAATCGTTTGGTAAGTTTTTATTTTATTGATCTCAAATGTTGGTCTGATTAAGTGATTAAGTGGTGTTTTACTGTTGTTTTGGAGTTAATCGTGAGGCTGGATTCAACATTTCGTCAAGTTGATTCAAAGTGGTGAGCGTTCTGGTAGCGGTAAGTTAACTTTTCATTTTGGGATTAGTTGTTAAGGCTCATTTGTGGGTTTCTAAAAGGTTGAATATTTTAATTATAGGTATTGGTAATCTCAAGTTTGCATAAGCACTGAAAATGAACTAGGTGTGTACTCGATTACACAGAAAACAAGAATCGACAAAAGCTGAAAAACAAATCTGTCGATGCCACAGGGGTGTGTTATCACCCGTGTGGTAGGCTGTGTGGCAGTACACGGGCAATGATCGACGAGTCAGGCCGTGCGCGCATGACACAACTGTGTGATAGTCGGATGAGGCTATGTGCGAGACATGGCCTCGTCCAATTGGGCCATATGGGCCACATGGGTGAACCACACGGACATGTGGAATTTTGGGCTAGGCCATGTAATCCACACGGCCAAGGCTAATTTGAGTCTTGCGGGCCACACGGGCCGGCCACATAGGCGTCCCTATTTTTCTGGAAAATTCTATAAGGTTGCGTAGGTCGCCCAAGTCGACTGTGGACCTACTATAGGGTTGGTAAGCACTACATAGACCCCTGATTATGTAATCTGATTTATGATGACTGTACTAAGTATGGGAATACCTAGCATGTTTCCAACTTGATTGTATGCATTGATTATCTCATTATTGTATGTTATCTTTTGTATGTTGCATTATATTGGGGTGGGTTAATGAAGTTGAAGGAAGCATTTGAAAGGCTTTTAAAGCCTGTTATCTACCAGCTCAGCTGCATATTTCTGATATGTGTGGCATTTCGGTACTGTATGGTGTGTAGGGATAGATGGGTGTTATAAACCTTATTTGGTGTGCAAGGATGGGTGGGTGTTTTAAACCCCACATGGTGCGTAGAGATGGTCGGAATTGGTGTGTGGACTAGTGGGTTGTAACCTGATTTCTATTATGTATATTATATCTGAGATGGGATAAGGCCCTAATTTGTATCTGATTTTGTATCTGAGTGGACTAAGGTTCACACCGGTTCTGTAATGGGCTCAAGCCCGAACTATATATAACGATTTTCTGATATCTTGATGTGTGTATGTTTTCTATGGGAATTACACATTTAGTTTACGAAAACTCGCCCTTTTCTATTTAATTTGTTCAGGAAATCCCCAGCATTAGACAGATCGGAGCTACGGGGACTCGGCGGTGACCACCATAATTTCATACTATTTTATTACAGTTTTTAAGCTATTTATTTCCTCTCTTTTAATTTGGGTTTTATTATGTAATTTTTGAGACTTGAACTGTTTGGTTCAAATTTGCAAATTTTGAACCGTTTTACGATTTTAATACTGCTAGACATGACAAAACTGGATTATTGCTAAAGACAACAATTTTCACCATAGAATGGTTTTTCTCTAAAACAAAATGTTTTTCGAAAGCTTCCATTAAAGAAAGAGATACCTTGAAAGCTTCCACTAAAGAAAGAGATACCTTGATTAACTTAACAATGAATACACATTTTCTAGATTAATTAAAAGCTAATAACTGGATCAGTTCTTATTGATCAACGCATTTTCAAATCCCATTCGTGTGACATCGCCAGATCCAGCCATAATGTCTAGGCCGGGTTTAGGGTGTTACATTTTTACTTACTGTCTAAAAACTTATTGGTGGTTAAAATAAAAATTTTAAAGGAAAACGTTTCCTCTTCTTCCTCTCTTGATATTCTTTCTTTTTTTTTCTTTTTCTTCATTTTTTGTATTTCCTTTCCTTTTATTTTATCGACCGTTTTGTTTCGAGTGGATAAAGTATATAGATGGGCACTCCTAGAGATTTAGGGGACTGTGTTTCCGGCTGATCTGATGAAACTGCCTTTTGGTGAATTTAATTTGATCTTGGGAATGGATTGGCTTGTGAAACATCGAGACAGTCTAGATTGTGCTGCTAAAAGGGTTACTCTGAGGACGGATAAGAATAGTGACATTGTTATGGTTAGTGAGAGTCGAGATTACCTCTCTAATGTAATCTCCTCCCTTATAGCTGATAAGCTAGTCCAAAAAGAGTATGAGACATACCTTGCCTTCATATTTGATTCCCTTTCTACAATACTTTCTATAGGAGATATTTGTACTGTGAGGGACTTCTTGGATGTCTTTCCTAGTAATTTCTCGTACTACCTCCAGACAAAAAGGTTGAGTTCAACATCAATTTGTTACCAGGTACTGCTCCGGTGTCCATTACACCCTAGCATATGGCACTGAAGCAGATTGTAGAGCTAAAAGCTCAGCTCCAAGAACTTCTCAATAGAGGGTTCATTTGACTAAGTGTGTCTCTATGGGGACACCGGTATTGTTTGTCATGAATGAGGGATCAATAAGGATGTGTATAGATTACCGACAGCTGAACAAATTGACAATCAAGAATAAGTATCCACTACCAATGATTGATAACTTGTTCGACCAGTTTCAAGGGGTATCTATTTTCTCCAATATTGATAGTCATTCTGGTTACCATCAGCTCAAGGTTAAAGAGACTGATGTATGCAAGACCACCTTCAAGACTTGTTATGGGCACTAAGAGTTACTGGTGATGCCTTTTGGGTTGGCGAATGCTCCTGCGTCATTCATGGATTTGATGAACCAAGTGTTCCAACCGTATTTAGATCAAATTATGGTAGTCTTTATCAACAATATACTGATTTATTCTAAGACTAAGTCTGAGCATGACGACCATATTCGTATTGTTCTCTAGACACTCCGAGAAAAGTAATTATATGCTAAGTTTAGCAAGTGCGAGTTTTGGTTACAAAAGGTGTAACGCCCTAAATAATTTATTTCTATTTCTGTAAATCTAACACAACTGTGTATCTGCTTTAGTGGCTAAGTGTTCTAGCTGTGTGTGAGAGGTCTTATGTTCAAATCCCACTTTTGTCAATTTTGGTAACGTTTGGATCTAAGTCTTACCATTGTTCATTGGGCTTATATTTAATTGCCTGTAAGTTCATATCATAATGAGTCTGCCGGTTCGAGTGGTAAGGGGATTGTTGTGTTAAAGGCCCTGTATTCGAATATTTGCATTAGCAAGGGAGTTTATTTTTGCTCAGTTAACTTATAGAGTCTCGGTTAAGTTGGGATTCTGAGAAGTGGTTGTTAGTGGGATAATGGGGAGGAGTTCGGGGGATTTCTGATAAACAAATTTTATCTAAATATTATATCTTTCTCTTTTCTCCATCTTTTTCATCTTTCTGTTTCCCTTCCGGCGTTTCCAATTCTTACCTTTTTGTTTACTATCGCGATCTTGTATTTGGATATTTGGGTGCTTTTAGTGCGTTTGGTAAGTGGGGTAAGTCTGGTATTTGCATCGTTTAGTGAATCTTCTCGTTGACGAGGCTCATTTTGTGGTTTAGGAGAGGATCAATAAGTCGAGGGCTGCTGATTGGCACTCTAGTTGTGTGAATCATCATTGTTCGATCAACGGTAAAGCTTTTGGTAAATTAAAAGGGTTACATTTAACGATTTGGTTCAGTTTAGTCACGTTTTAAACGGCTAATGTGGTGAATTTGTTGGGCAATTATAGGTTCTAGAGGTATTGGGATTACAATTGCTGCGAAAACGTACCAGGTGTGTACCCATTAGGCTGAAAATTGAGATTCAGCAAAAGTTGAAATTACAAATTGCCAATGCCACAAAGGCGTATGGTGGTCCATGTGGATGGTCGTGTGTGATGACACGACCATATGGTCAACGTAAGTATGGTCGTGCACAGGGCACGATCATGTTATGGGTCGAATATAACCGTGTAGGCCACACGGGCTAGGCCAAATTGGGCATTTTGGCCACACGAGTGTGTGGGCCTACACGAGTATGTCACACAAGTGTGTGGATTCTGGGCCAAGCTGTGTGGGTCACACAGCCAAGGCCAATCTGGGCGTATGGGCCTTTTCTTAAGGTTGCACGGGTCACTCCGATCAATTGTAGACCTACTGTAAGGTCGGTAAGGGCTAGTTAAACCCTATTTTGCATGCTTTGATATTCTGATAAATTGATCAAAATAGGATACTATATGTATGCCTAACGATATTGATATATGTATATCTGTTGTTTGGATAAAGCATGTTGAGCCTATTTATTCCATTAAATATGTATCTGATTTCTGCATTTGTTATTGGGGTGGGACTGTATATATGGAGGAAGTGTTTTAAAAGGCGACTTTAGCCTATGTTCTGAAAGCTTGACTGCACCTTATCTGATATGTGTCGCAATGGCACAATAGGGTGTGTAAGGATGGGTGGGTGTTTTTTAACCCCACATAGAGCGATGGGATAGTCAGAGCTGGTGTATAGAGTATGAGAGTAGGATCATGCTTATCTATTCTGAAATATGAATCTAGATCTGAAACTGAAACTAAATTTGTATCTCTATCTGACTGTATGTATGATTCTGTATATATTGCATGTCTATTTCTGCTGGGTTACACACTGAGTTTATGTAAACTCACCTCTGTTTGTTTGATTCTATTTAGGTAATTTGCAAACTTAGATGGATTGGTGCGACGGAGCCTCTCGGTGACCACGAGTTTGCATAGGTTTCAATATTGTGGTTTATTTAAATTTTAAGTTTATTTTTTAAGTTTTGTAAATTATAGACTCATCAGACTGTCTGATTTTATTTTTGGGTTTTGGTTGACTTAACTATTCATTTGCGACGATTTTACTAAAACTTGTTTAAGGCAAATTGCTTAATAAACAATTTGGCATTGGATATAAGTGAAAAAGAGTTGAAGAACTAAATTAGTTTTATTGTATAAACTTTGTTTGCAAAATTCATTCTTTGTGACATTTCCAGATTTGGCCATAACGTCTAAGTCGTGTTTGGGGTGTTACAAAAGGTCTCTTTTCTACGGCACATGGTGATTGATGAAGGGATTTTTGTCGATCCCAAGAAAATAGAAGCTATGGTGGAGTGGAAACTACCGAGAAATGTGCCTGAGCTTCGTAATTTCATGGGTTTAGTAGGTTACTACCAAAGGTTTGTTGAGGGATTTTCTCTTATTATGTCACTTCTAACAAAGTTACTACGTAAGAATGCTCTGTATGTGTGGTCTGAGGCACAACAATCTAGCATCGATAAGCTCAAGTCTGTTCTGATACAAGCTCCTGTTTTAGTTCAACCTGAATCAAGTCGGAAGTTTATGGTTTTTAGTGATGCATCGCACGCCAGGCTAGGATCTGTTTTACGGCAAGATGATAAAGTGGTTGCTTACGTGTCACAACAACTTAAGACACACAAGGGTAACTACCCTACGCATAACCTTGAGCTAGCTGTAATCATGTTTGCTTTAAAAATTTAGAGGCATTATCTATATGATGAGATGTGTATCATTTATACTGATCATAAGAGCTTCAAGTATCTGTTAACACAAAAAGAGTTAAATCTTAGGCAGCGTAGATGTGTTGAGTTGCTTAAGGATTATAATTCTACAATAAAGTATCATCCTGGTAAACCTAATGTTGTAGCTGATGCCCTTAGCGATAGAGTGATGACTAAAATGAGAGCAATGTTCGCTCGTCTGAGTTTATTTGAGGATGGGAGCTGCTAGCCGAACTGTAGGTTAAATCTATGTGGGTCAAACATATTCGAGTTAAACAGTCTAGCAATGAGTCTCTAGTTAAGCAACTGCAACAGATCAATCTGAGTGAAACTTCAAATTTTAATTTGAATAGTGACAATTCTTGTGTTTCAAGGGTCGGATTTGTGTGCCTAATGATAAGGATTTGAGGCGATTGATTTTATAAGAGGCGTATATTAGCCCTTAGTCTATGCATCTTAGTGGAAATAAAATGTATCGGGACCTCCAAGAACTTTATTGGTGGCCTAGTCTGAAACGAGAAGTGGTTGTTTTTCTATCACGCTATCTGACGTATTAAAAGGTTAAAGCCGAACATCAGTTGCTCTCAGGATTGCTTCAGTAGGTTAAGATTCCTCTATGGAAGTGGGAGCGTGTAACGATGGATTTTGCTAAGGGTTACCTTTAAATCCTGCTAAGAAAATTTCAATTTGGGTCATCGTGGATTGGTTGACCAAATCTGCTCATTTTATCCCTATCAAAATAGATTACTCCTTGCAAAAGCTCGATAAGCTGTACATTGTTGAAATCGTGAGACTGCATAGGATTCTAGTCTCGATTATCCTTGATAGAGATCCACATTTCACATTTCAATTTTGGAAGAAGCTTCATGATGCTTTAGGCACCCGACTTAATTTCAGTACAACATTTCATCCTCAGAGTGACGGGCAGTTTGAACGAGTCCTTCAGATCCTGCACGATATGCTTAAGGTTTGTTAATAGATTTTCGGGTAGTTGCAATGATTAATTACCAATGGTTGAATTTATCTATAATAGCAGCTTCCAGTCTAGTATTCAGATGGCACCTTACAAGGCATTATATGGTCATAAGTGTCGTACTCCTCTATATTAGACTGAGTTAAGTAAACGTCGGGTTTTAGGCCCGACGCTAGTTTCTAAAATTGAGAATACTGTCAAGTTGATCCGTGACCGTCTTAAAGCTACTTCTGATCGACATATATCTTATACTGATTTAAAGAAAAAAGATATTGATTTTTCTGTACGTGACCAAGTGTTCCTAAGAGTGTTAACATAGAAAACGATCCTCCAATTTAGAGGCAATGACAAGTTGAGCACGAGGTTCATTAGACCTTGCTGCATTTTGAAACATGTCAAACCTATTGCGTGTCAACTATAACTGCCGCCAGAGTTAGAGAGGATTCATGATATCGATTTGACCTCTAATAGTTCGACAACTAAATATTGATATGGTACCAGTCTGACCCGACGCAAGTCGTTTCTGTCAACGAGATTGAGGTACAATCGGATCTAATGTATAAAGAGGAACCAATTTAGATTCTGGATTGTGGCATTAAGGTATTAAGGAAGAAATCTAATGCTTTAGTTAAATTTTTGTGATGGAATCATGGTACCGAGAAAGCCACTTAGGAACCCGAAGATTCGATTCAACAACAATACCTATATTTGTTCGAGTCAGGTAAATTTCAAGGACAAAATTTCTTTTAGGGGAGAGAGTTGGATCACCCTAAAAATTTAAGTATTTCAGTCTTAGGTGTTAGCGTAATTAAGTTCATTTATCTACGGTTCTAAGCTTTGCTTATGTGTTTGAGGTCGGGAGTTCGGGTCGCGCCTTTAAAAGTTTTGTTAATTCAATTTTTAACTAATCCCTGCTCTTGAACCGTTGACTTAAATCTAACTCGATGTAAATTTGTGACAAGAATAAGCCTATTGCTTCACTGGTTAAGCTTTTGTATATTGTTTGATCCTATGTTCGAGTTTTAACGTATGCATTAGGAATATCTTTGCTTACTATCGGAAAACTTTTTGGTGGTTAAAAAAAATTTAAATGAAAATGTTTCCTCTTCTTCCTCTCTTGAAGCTCTTTATTTTTTTCCCTTTTTCTTCATTTTGAAGATTTCTTTTCCTTTTCTTTTTATTGACCGTTGGATTTCTTGTTCTGATCTGCTGTTCAAGTAGGGAATAGGTCTAAGAAGTAGCAAACCTCAACACGTCAATTCGAGTAACCGTTGTCGATCTTTCAGCTTTGGAAATCCTTTACATTGCTCCTACTTTGAAATTACTTCAGGTGCATATCGAAAAACTCAATTTTTACGAATTTCGAATGCCAGAAAACATGGCTATCGATGCCACATGGTCGTATGCTAGGCTGAGTGGTAGGCTGGGTGACTTACTATTTGTGATTTAGAAATCACACGGGCCAGAGACACGGGTGTGTGTCCAGGCCATGTAACTCACTATGTGTGCCCAGGCCAGAGACAAGGGTGTTATCCAGGCTGTTTGACTCACTGTTTGTGATTCATAAACCACAAGGGCCAGAGACACGAGTGTATGTCCAGGCAGTATGACTCACTGTTTGTGTAACACCCTAAAAATTTGAATTATGATTATTATGTTGTGTCATGAATATGTGTCTTCTTCTGTTTTATGTGATCTATTTGTTCTCTGAAGGTTAGAGGTTCAAGTTGTGTAACTTTTGGAATCTTGTTAATTTCTTTTATTTGAACCCATAACTTAGGATTCCTTGTTTAAGTTTAATTTCATGTGTTTTATGTTAAAAATGAGCCTATTGGTTCAATGGTTAAGCATTTGTTTGTGTCTGTGGTCTTGTGTTCAAATCTTGGTTTGTGCATTAGAAAATATATTTTTACACTTCTCCATAGCATTGATTTCAGTTTTTTTAAAAGTTCAAATTGTTTTAATGTTAACTCCTTTTTCTTCATCCTTGTTGTTCTCTTCTCTCATTCTTCCTTTTTATTTTTCTTTTCTTTTCTTTCTTTGGTAATTGTCTCTGAAATTGCTATGTATAACGTTCGGTCTAGTTAATCATTGAATTGTACTGCTTTATTTGTTGTTCGGTACTTAAAGGTAAGACTTTGATGTAGAAATTATAATAGTTAGGAGTAATTGCGAGTTCTTGAATTTCTGAAGTGAGAATGTTGATTGTTTGTTTTGTTTTGTTGTAGTGGTCACAAAAATGTAGGGAAAGGTTAAAGATGTCTATCATTTCTCTCATTGCTTAGAATTCAGAAGTGGGCTATTAGATTTTCTATAAGGAAATTATTCGTTCAGGTTTTGAGTCAAAGGTTTCGGCATTGTTGTTGTTGTTGTTGTTGTTGTTGTTGTTGTTGTTGTTGTTGTTGCGTTTTAGCATGTTCTTCAAATTAAATTTAAGTAAAGTTTTATGTTCATAATATTCCAAACAATAACCCTAAAAATAAAATTCAAATTTAAACAAAGTTTTATGTTCATAAATCTCTTCTTTGAAATTTTGTCCCAAGTCTTCTACACTTTGTATTTTAGGCACCATTTCTTCCCTATTACGCATGCTGACCCATTTTATCTTTAAATTCAGGCTTTTTTCCCTTAAATTTTCTTTTGATGTGAATTTAGTCCCTACAAGATAAAAAATCCATAAACAGCCGAAAATAGTAGGACCGTACTCGAAATATATATGTAATTAATACATAAAAGTAAGTCATTTTAGAGTATTATCATATTCCCCCTTACTTAGCCCATGTTTGCACTCAAGTATGGTTCTTATCCCACTGTGTAATTTAGATTTTACCATGAAAGAAGCATCACTCCAAAGTTTTATAAAAATTAGGCATAATGCATATGAAAATAAAGAGAACCTTTAGTTTTCTTTAAGTAATACCGAAAAGTACTCCAACTTAAACACACAAAAATTGAATCGACTTAGATTATGAAAGTTAGGTAATTTACTAAACTTACCAAGACATCTTATTTGTTTGACCCTTAGTTCCCAAATGTAATTTTCTTTTTCCTTCGTTTTATTTATTTATTCACACTCTACTTAGGTGTCACTATTATATATCTACTTGTTTATGTAAATGACATTATTATCACAAGTACGAACACTAATGATGTTCAGCGGTACATTGATCTCTTAGCACAACGTTTTTCAACCAAGGATCTTAGTGCTTGTCTTATTTTCTCGACAATGAGGTTCTCACAATGCTTACTCAAAAGTGCTACATCACTGATCTTCTGGCCAAAACAAAACTGTTTGGTGCACACCCTGTTGCTACACCACTTGCTACTGATGGAAATCTCACACTTTATTCAGGTATAGCACTAACTAACCACACAGAATATGAAACCATTGTTAGTAGCCTACAATATCTTTGCCTCACTTACCCAGACATAACGTATGTTGTTAACAAGTTGTCTTAATTCATAGATCGCCTGAAATCTAAACATTGGGGTGTTGCAAAACGGCTACTTCGGTATTTGTGTGGCACATTGACTCATGGATTATTTTTTTCTTAAATGAAATTCATTTTCTCTTTATGCCTTCTCAAATGCAGATTGGGCTTCAACAAAAACAATTATACCTCTACAAGTGCCTATATTATCTATCTTAGTCATCATCCTATTTCTTGGTCATCCACAAAACAACACCCAATTGCTCAACCATCCACAAAAGTTGAGTATCGATCGGTTGTTGTTACTACTTTAGGAATCAACTGGATTTGTTCTCTTCTCACAAAGCTTGGAGTCACTCTTCCTACACCTCCTGTATTTTTTGTGACAAAGTTGGTACCACCTACCTCTGCTCTAATCTAGTTTTTCATTCATGCAAGAAACATGTGGCAATTTCCTATCACATTATTCAGGATCAAGTTTCCTCAGCAGGTTAACTTGCTGATGCTCATACCAAACCGCTTCCACAAAAACACTTTCCAAGAATTAAGGGTCAAGATTGGTGTCTCTTCTGAAGCTCTATATTGATAGGACATATTAGAGAATTAATTCCCACAGATTTTCTCTACATTGTAATTAGTTGTAATCCCCAAATTTTAGGATAGTTTCTATTTATGTGTTGCCCAATTTGTGCATATACAGATTCCTTCTTAATCAATGGAAAATCAATGAAACACCCCAAACCCGACCCTACAGTAGGTCCACAATCGACTTGGGCAACCTGTGCAACCTTAGAAAGCTTTTCAGTTAGGATGGGCTCACACGTCCATATGGCCTGCCCGTATGGGCCCATATGTCCGTGTGGCCTACACTACCTAAATTGGCCTTGATCATGTGGATCACATGGCCTGACCTAAAATCACACACACCCGTGTTAACCCACACGGCCATCTAGAATCCCATCTCAGCACAACTCTCTTTCGCAGGAAGGAACAAAAATAACACCCATATAGGGATTCGAACACAAGACCTTCCACTGACTAACACTCCACTTCACCACTAGACTAGTAGGCCCATTCTGACATCTACTTACAAACAATTTATTAAAAGCCTACTAACTAGAGATAGGGCTTTATTCGTGAAAATACCAAAATTTAACCTAAGTAAGGCTTGAACTTAAGACTTTCACACACACCCAAAACACTTAACCACTAAAGTAGACAGACATTTGTGTCACACATTCACAAAATAAAAATCAAAATTTTGCGGCGTTACAACTCTACCCCCTAAAAGAAAATTTCGTCCTGAAAATTTACCTAATCAGAATAGTTAAGGATACTACTGATGCATCTCTTCCTCAACCTCCCACGTGGCCTCCTTAGTGCTATGATTTTGCCACAGAACCTTCACTAAATGAATAAACTTCCTCCTTAGAACCTTTACATTTTAATCCAGAATCTGAATCAGCTCCTCCTCAAAGGTCAAGTCTAGTCCAACCTCAATCTCTTCAACAGGAACAATGTGAGTAGGATCAGAGCGGTAGCCCTCAATATTGATATCTGGAACATGTCATGAATGCGATCCAACTCTAGAGATAACTCCAGCTAATAAGCAACCGATCCTACTCGCTTCAAATTCAGTATGACCCAATAAATCTAGGGCTCAGCTTGCTCTTACGATCGAACCTCAGAATCTTCTTCCATGAAACTTTAATAAACACAAAGTCTCCCAAAGAATACTCAATATCTTTTCTCTTCAGATCTACGTAAGATTTCTGCCTATCAAAAACCACTTTCAGTCACTCTCAAATTAATCTGACCTTATCCTTAGTCTCAAAAACCAACTCAAGACCCAGAACACGTCATTCACCCAACTCAGTTTAATATAGGGGAATGCGACACATACGTCCATACAAAGCTTCGTAAGGTGCCAGCAGAATGTTAGATTGGAAACTATTATTATAGACAAACTCTGCTCACGGCAGATACTCCTCCCAACTACTTCGAAAATTGATAACACGACTCCTTAACATATCCTCTAGTATTTGAATCACCCTTTCAAATTGACCATCGTTCTGAGGATGAAACACAGTACTGAAGTCCAACTTTGAACCTAGAGCCTTATGTAGCTTTTTCTAAAACTGAGACGTGAAGCGAGGATCCCTATAAAAAATGATTAAAACAGATACCCCACGTAGTCTCACTATCTCAAAAATATAAAGCTTTGTCAGCTTCTACAGAGAATAATCTATCCTAACAGAGACGTATTGCGCAGACTTGGTCAATCAATCTACGATGTCCCAAACAAAATCCTTCTTAGTGGGTGTTAAGGGCAACCTAATAACAAAGTCCATCGTTACTCACTCCCATTTCCAAAGTAGAATCTTAATTGGCTGCAACAAATCGAAGGCAACTGATGCTCAACCTTAACTTCTAGCACGTTAAACATCCAGCCACAAAGTCAGTAACCTCTCGTTTCAATCCTGGCCACCAGTATAACCCACAGAAGTCTCGATACATCTTATTTTCGATAGGATGCATAGTATAAGGGCTACTGTGCACCTCTCTCAGTATAGACTATCTCAAATCAGTATCATTCGGAACACAGATTCTTCCACCAAAAAAAAATACCCCATCACTATTTAGTCTAAAATCCGTAATGCTACCACTCTCAATCTATCAGAACCGAAGACCTAATCATCCTACAACTACTTATCCCTACTTTGCTCAATCTAAGTCGGTTTAACCTAAAGCTCAGCTAATAAGCTACCATCATTAAATAAGCTAAAGCGAGCAAGCATCACCCTTAAATCTGTCATAGCTCTATGACTTAGTGCATCGGCCACCACATTGGCCTTGCTAAGATGGTACTCAATGGTGCAGTCGTAGTCCTTAAGTAGCTCAATCCATCTATGCTGCCTAAGATTCAGCTCCTTTTGAGTAAGGAGATACTTGAGGCTCTTGTGATCAGTGTAGATGATACACTTCTCACCATACAGATAATTCCTCCAGATTTTAGTACAAATACCACGACAGCCAACTCTAAATTATGCGTCGGATAGTGTGCCTCATGTATCTTAAGCTGATGAGGTGACTTACCATCCTCCATCGACACACATCCCAAATCGACATGTGACACATCACTATAAACTATGAATTCCTTTTCAAGTTTAGGCTGTATTAGAACAGGAGCCTTAGTCAGTACAGTCTTGAGCTTCTCAAAGCTTTCTTGCTGCACATCAGTCTAGTCAATAGGTACACCTTTATGTTAGCAGCTTAGTTAAGGGTGCTGTAATTAGTGACAAACTTTTCACAAACCACCGATAACAACCTGTCAACCCTAGAAAACTGCGGATCTCAGACACATTCTTAGGCTGCTTCCAATCCAATGTAGCTTCAATCTTTCAAGGATCGACTAGAATCCCCTCAGAAGAAACTACATAACCCAGGAATATTACCTCACGTAACGAAAACTCGCACTTGTTGAACTTAGCATATAGATGTTTTTCCTCAAAGTCTAAAGAACAACTCTAAGGTGCTTTCCATGCTCATCCTCAGTTCTCGAATAAACCAGTATGTCGTCGATGAACACCACCAAAAACCGATCCAAATAAGGATAAAATACTTAGTTCATCAGGTCCATGAATGTTACCAGTGCATTAGTCAATCCAAATGGCATAACTAGAAACTCGTAATGACCATAACGAATCTAAAACGTCATCTTATGTACGTCAACCTCTTTAACCCTCATTGATGATACCTAGATCGGAGGTCAATCTTAGAGAATACTGAAGCCCCTCGAAACTAGTCAAACATATCAACTATCATCGGTAGTGGATACTTGTTCTTAATGGTTAACTTGTTTAGTTACCGGTAGTTGATACACATCTGTATGGATCCATCCTTCTTCTTGACAAACAATACCATTGCTCCCCATGGAGACACACTAGGGCGGATGAACCCACGATTCAATAACTCCTGAATCTGAGCCTTAAGCTCCGTAAGTTCCTTCAGTGTCATTTGATAATGAGCGATAAACACCGGAGTTGTACCTGAAAGAAGTTCAATCACAAACTCCACTTCACGATTCAGAGGTAAACCCAGTAGCTCCTTAAGAAAAACATCTAAAATATCTCTTATGGTTCTGATATGCTTAACAGTAGAGTCCCCAAAAGTAGAAACACTAATATAGGCCAAAAATGCCTCACAACCCTTATGAACCAGTTTCTCCACCACCAGTGCCAAAATTATATTAGATAAATAATTTTGATGCTCTCCAATCATGACTACTTCGATATCCTCCTCAGTTACCATGACTACCCATTTGGTCATACAATCCAAGGTAACACGATGATTAACCAACCAATCCATTCCTAGAATTAAGTCAAACTCCCCAAAGGGAAGCTCCATCAGATCAGCCAAAAAGGTTATCCCTTGAATCTTTAATGGTACATCTCTGTATAACTTATTAACCTGAACAGACTGCCCCAATGGACTCAATATAGTAGCCTCACTCGTAGTGCTTTCAACTGAAATCCCCAAGTTTTTAGATATGTTACTAGCTATGTATGAGTGAGTAGACCCTGTGTCTATCAAAGCAATATATGGTACATCAAAAATAAGGAACGAACTTGTGATGACGTCTAGAGCATCTCTGTCCTCTCGGTGACGTACAACATAAATAAAAGCAAGTTGCCTCTCCTCAGCCTATCCAGCACCTCTACCCGGTGCTCTTTGTCTACGGCCCATACTATTACCACCCCTAGCCTAACCACAGCCACTCGGTGGCTACTGAACTATCCTTTGTGGCTGTGCAGTACCAGTACCAGGGGCTTGTACCTGATTAGCCTTAGCAGACACTCACTAATACAATGCTCCAATGACCCACACCTCAAGCAAGCCCCAGTCCTCCTCCAACACTCACCCTGATGGTGTCTACCATAATCCCCACAAGGCAACATCCTAACAGGAGCAACAGTGGGCCCAGCTCTAACTAGCCTATTAGCTTTAACCTTTTTCTTAGGCCTCTATATAGAACTTGAGGGCTCCGAATCCCTCTTCTTCTTACCTCTCTCTATCTCAGTTTTGGTGCTTAGCGCATTTAACGTCCTCGGTGATCTTTGCCTTTTAAATCAGAATAGAAAAATCTCACTCCTTTGCGAAGCTATCATAACCCTCAAGTTATCTCTGAGGTCATCCTCAAAGCAAACACACCTCTCGTACTCAAAGGCCACCATACCTTGCGCATAACGGTTCAAACGCAGGAATTCGGCCTCATACCCAGCCACTGATCGATCCCCTGTGTGAGATTCAGAAACTCCCTCACACTAGCATCCACATAACTAGCTCCCATATATTTCCCCTAGAATATGGTTTTAAATAACTCCTAGGTCAGACGTTCAGGATGAGTGCCCTCCTTAATGGTCAGCCACCATTGGTAAGCCCTATCCCGTAGCAGTGAGACTGCACCCTTCAATTTCTGCTTGGGGGTGCAATCTAGATTATCCATGATTCTCTTCACGGTATTAATCCAGTACTCAGCCACATTAGGGGCAACTTCAGTGACACCCCTAAATAACTCAGCTCTATTGGACCGGAGTTGTTTCGTAACTGACCTTCGGTCGTTAGATCCAGTATTAGGCCCAACAATCCTCTCCAAAATCCTGAACATAGCCTGGGATAATGTGTCATCCCTAGCCATGCGATCTTAAAACCCAGTCTCAGCAGTAGGCGACACTAGCGTCTCACTCGTGTCCAAATTAGGTATGCTACCAAGTGAAGAAGACTCAGCTCGAGCCCCTCTATGGCCTCTACCTCGACCTCTAGTACCCCATCTGCAGATCCCTCGTGCGCACATATCTAATCGGATTTATCTGTATTAAAAGTTTATGAATCAGTTACAGTTCAATAGTTATTAGCAACTGTTTTATGTAACAATTTCAGTAATTCACAGTTTGTTTTCATGTGTCACAGTCTCTATTAGTTTACTATAGTTTCTATTTTACTACTGTTTTCAGTATACTATCTAGACTATTTTCATAGTATACTACCTATAGTAGTTTCAGAATATTTTATCTATAGCATTTTCAGTTTAAACATATATCAGTTTCAAAATTCTTACAGGATCGGCATCGGAGACTTGGTGTACCACATACTCAGCCAAAACATTTCAAATCATTTAAAAGTCAGTTCTTCAAAAACCAAATTTTAAAATCCATAATCCAACGCTATGTTTTACAACCTGACTCTGATACCACTAAATGTAACATTTCAAACATGGCCTAGACATTATGGCCGAATCTAGCGATGTCACATGTTAATGTGTTTGAAAACTAAGTTGTTACGATAAAATCATTTTTGTGTTTTTACCTTCCTTTATCTCTTATAAATTCCAAATTCACCTACTAATTAAATTGATAGTTCGTTACAGAAACTTTAAAAACAGTTTAAGTAATCGTGTGTTTAAAAAAAACTTTAGCTTTTTAAAAACCGAGTTTTCCTATGACTAGCAATTATAATCCATAAAACAAAATAAATAAATAAATAAAATTAAGCAAAAGCCCAAAAAGTCCCTAAGTTACATAAAAAATAAACCAAAAATAAAAATAAACTATAATCATAAATCGTAAATCATCAATTAAAAGAGTCTAATAACCGTGATCATCGTCGAATCATCCGCCGCACCGATCTATCTAGGTCTAAGGATTACCTGTGCACATTAAACAAAAGGGGTGAGTTTACGTAAACTCAATGTGTAATGCCCACAGAAAACATACAAAGAGTAAACAGTCATACACAGTCTAGGCCTAAACCCTTTTCAGTATCAGTGGCAGTTTGGGTCTTAGCCCAATTTAGTCTCAGTATCAGTCATGCATAAGGGTCTTAGCCCATTACACTAACAGTATCAGATATATAGTATACAGTAATCAAAATCCTACCCAACCAGCCTCTACACACCATCTCTATTTATCCCTACACTCCATGTGGGGTTTAAAACACTCACCCATCCCTACACTCTAGGTAGTACCGAATGCGGCACATAATTAGTAAATTACAGCTGAACTGCTAGATAATAGGCCTAAGAGCCTTTCAATACACTTCCTCCAAATATCATCAACCCAACCCAGTGCAATGCAAACATACAATAGATGGCATGCTATTATGTGATTATCAGTACATACATTCAATTCCGTATACATACATAATATTATCATACTCAACATAGATATCATACAATCAATTTCACACATTTAGGGGTCCAAGTAGTGCTTACTGACCCTACAGTAGGTTCACAGTCGACTTGGACGACCCGTGTAACCTCAGAAAACTTTTCAATTAAGATGGGTTCACACGCCCATGTGGCCTACCCGTGTGGCCCATACAGCCCAAATTAGCTTTGGCCGTATGGATCATACTGCTTAACTCAAAATCTCACATGCCCGTGTGGACCCACACACCCGTATAGCCCACACGACCCAAATTAGTCTAGCTCATGTGTCACATATGGCCTACCTGGCCATCACACGGTCTTGTCTTATTTGCACGGCCTGGCCCAATCGATCACAGGCTCTTGTTAGGGCATACAGCCTACAATACAGGTGACCACACGCTCGTGTGGTGTCAACAGTGGGGTTTTTAGCTTTTACTGATATTCCATTTATTGCGTTTTCAGGTACACACCTGTATCGTTTTCGATGTCAAAACACTCCATAGGCCTAGAAACCTAACAAAGAAGCATTCATAACCGATTTAACAATCTATTTAACAAGTTTTTGACAATCCTTATCAACATTAACTTAACTTACCGTCAATGAAAACCCTTTGTTAACACCGCTAAAATGAGAACTATGGGATTCACTGACCCAAGCTTTCTCCTACGCCATTAATCGCAGATGAAAAACATCACTACTCAATTGTCAAGATATTCATAATAGAAAAGAAGAAGGTAACTTACCGATAACACCAGACACAAAGACGACGTGATTAAAGAATTGGCCAACAAAACAAAACGAGAAAAGAAAAACTGAGAAGAGGAAAACAGCAAGGGAATAATCAGTAGGGAACGGGTAGGAAAATCAACTGAAATTTAGGGAAAAGAGAGGGAGAGAGTCTAATTTTACAAAAAGAAGAAAAAAATCAAAAGGAAATAATCTGCTAACCCTCTATCAACTCCCCATTAGTTCTCTCCATCAAACTCCCCACCATCCAGAATCCCATCTCAATAAAATTATCTCTCACAGGAAGGAACAAAAATAACGCCCACACAAGGATTTAAACACAAGACCTTACACAAACTAACACTCCACTTAACCATCAAACCAGCAGGCCTATTCTAACTTTTACTTACAAACAATTTATTAAAAGCCAACTGACAAGAGATAGGGCTTTATTCATAAAAATACAAAAATTTAGCCCAAGTAAGGCTTAAACTTGGGACCTCTCACATACACCTTGTAATATCCCGAAAATTTCTATCCTTGATATAGTAAAATAAAGAAATACAGAAATAAAAAGAGAAATTTTGAGCTATATCAACAAAATCTATGCAGGAAGTGATTATGATGTATTAATCCAAGAAAGGACTAAATCGTAAAAGTGAGAAAGTTTTGTGGCCCAAGAGTAAATACTTAAAATTTAAGGGTTAAAGTGTAAATATGGAAAAGTTGAAGGACCAATAGTGCAAATAATTTAAGGATGGAATAATCTAGAAACTAAGGAAAATGGATGAATTAGGACCAAATTGAATAGGAGAAAGAATTATGAGGGACTAAATCGTAATTTTACCAAATTAAGTGATGACTCAAGGATGAAATTTTAAAAGATCATGAAGGGCAAAATGGTCAATTAGAAGGAGAGAGAAATCTAGAAGGTAATAATGGTGTGATGATATTTTATAATTATTTAATAAGATAAATATTACTTTATTAATATTTTAATAAGATAAATCTAGAAGGAGAGTTTTCTTATATATGATTCTATGTTCTTGATATGATAGTGAAGAGAAAATAAGATAAAGTGATGGGAAATGGTGTAGAGAAAGAAAATAAGGGTGATATAAACTTAGTAATTAATATCTTGCACTAAAACAGTTTTGGACAGTAGCAGTAAGCTAACTTTGAAAAATCACCAAAAATGGTAGAAACTGAATTAGGAGTTGAGTGAGATATGGAATTAAATACTGTTGAGTCCATTTTCATATAAAAGAAACAGAACAAGTAAATGAATTCTGTATTCTACGATATTTATATTTTTGTGAGACTGGTTCAGAATGATTTCGGGATCCTCTGTTTTGACTTAGAAAAATCATTAAAAATTGTCTAAAAATAATTATGGGACATAATTTATGTTAGATTCTTTAATGAGTATATTTTCAATAGAAACAAACGGAAACATCATCCGAATCCTGTATGAAGAGATAATTAATTTTTAGTGAAGAAGGGTCAAAACTGTCAGATAGCAGAATAGGAGTGACTTTAAAGAATAAACTGTACTATTTGGCTAAACCAAAAATTCTAAAAATTTTCTTGTCAGAATATATGTGAGTCTAGTTTTAGGAAAAATTTACAGATCTTAATTTGGAGTTCTGTAGCTCAATATATAAATAATTTAGTGACTATGATGCAGGTGGACAGCTTGAATGTTCACATATAAGTAAATAGTGAAATTATTGATAATGTTACTTATAAGCATATTATATAAATTAAGGATGTGGAATAGAGAGGAGTAGGGGTGAGCAAAACTCGATTCGACTCGAAAAAATCGAAATAAAATTCGAATTTCGAGTTAACCAAATCGAGTTGTTTGAGTTAATCGAGTTATTCGAGTCAACTCGAATTTTCTTTTCGAATTTTGAGTTAGAATCGAGTTGAGTTTTCGAATTCGAATAACTCAAATAATTTGAATATTAAACTATAATATTTTACATTTTTACCCCAAACTCCCATACCTTTTTACTTTTCCCTCAAAACTTTTACTCCTTCCCACCTTTCCCCCAAAACTTTTACTCTCCTCCCACCAAACCCCCCAATCTACTCAAAATCCATTTCCCACCAAAATTTTACTCTCTCATTTATTTTTTCTCAAAATTTTACTCCCTAAAACCCTCTCAAAACTTTTTATTTTCCCCCAAAATTTTTATTCCCTCCCATTTTCCTCCTAAAACTTTTACTCACTTCCCATCCCACCTCTCATCTACCCCAAGCCCACCCCCCAAATTTTTTTTAATATTTTTCCTCCAAAATTTTACTCTCCCTATTTACTTTCTCTCAAACTTTTATTTCCTAAAACTTTTTATTTTCCCACTAAATTTTTACTTCTTACCCTTTACTCCCAAAATAAAAAATCAAAATTATCCAAAAAAATCACTAAACATAAATAGTAATAATTTTATTTATATCTATTATTTATATTATTAAATTAAATTTCATATTTATATTATTTATATTATTGAATTGTTTAGTCATATTGAATATTTATATTAAAATTGAATTATTAATTATGCCATAAAATATTCGTGTTAAAATTTTTTATTGGTATCAATTCCATATTTTATCTTTAAAATAAATTTTATTAAAAAATCTCATTTTTACATTTAGTATATTTTTTTAATTTCAAAATATATAGTGACAAAAATCTGAATATAATTGAAACAAGCAAGCAAGCAAGCAAAGAAGATAACTCGTATATAAAAGATTAATAAATAAATTATAAGGTGATGAAAGTTAATAAAAAATTTGATTAAGGTGAACAATTTTTATTACGATGGGTGACAGTGGTTATAAGGACCCAAAATTATTTTTCAAAATTTAACTCGAACAAATATATTCGATTCGACTCGATTAGAAATTCCATCTCACTTGACTCGATTCGAGAAAATTTCAAATCAAATTAGGATGATAAAGTATGATTCGTCAACTCGATTAACTCAAAATTTTTTCATTCGATTCGATTCGATTCGATCGAATGCTCACCCCTAGAGAGGAGGAGGAGGAAAATATGTATGAATATTCAGTTAGCATGGCTAATTTGTATGTTTTAGACTCAGGGACTAAATTGAATAAAAGTAAAACTTTATAGGTAATTTTGTAAAAATGTTAGAAATGATCATATTACATGAAATGGATTATTATATTATTTAACTTGAAAATTTTAAATGAAAACTGTTAATTTAGTTCCAGATCGAGGGAAAACATGTTTTAAGGATTAAATTGAAAAGTGTTGAAATTATGGAAAATTTTGATATTTTATAGAATTTATGGAATGTTATTAATATGTATGATGATAACGGTTGGAAATAAGGATTAAATTGCAAGAATTTATTTTTCTGAGCCTAAGGGTAAAATCGTCATTAATTAAAAGTTTAGGGGCAAAATGATAATTTTGCCTAAAGCACTAATTGAATGTATTAAAATATGGAATAAATGAAAACAACGATCAAATTTATTTATAAAGACCTAAACGACTCAAATGTGAGACTCAAACGTGGAAAAGAAAATGTATCGGATTAATGAATTTATAAACACGAACAAGCAACAAGGTAAGTTCGTGTAACTTGAATTGTATTTTAAATGCTTGAAATATGCGGTTATGTGATGAAAATATGATTTGAATGATCAATGCATAATAATTGATGAAATATCGATAATACTCGATATAAAGGGAAAATAAATCCCGGTTGAATGAAATGGAATTCGATGGATCATTGGAAAAGGAATTGACGGTAAAAAAAAAAGGATCTAGCCCGGATGAGTGATCTTATTATTAGCCCTCCCGAAGAATACAGGAAAAAGGATTAAGCCCAAAAGGGTAATCCTAATATCAGCCCTCCTGAAGAATATAGGGAAATGAGGTTCGCGGGAGTGTGCTGGTGGCTCTCCCGAAGAATATATGTGTATAGGCCCTTCCGAAGAATACATGGGAGCTGAGGTTCGCGGAAGTGTGTCAAGAATTGAGGTTCGCGGGAGTGTGCTCACTAAAATGAAATGTGTAAGACCATGGTTGAAAGATACCATGGCAACATATTGAGAAAATGAATAAGACCATGGTTGAAAGATACCATGGCAACACATGCATATGAATTGACGGACCCGGAATTGTACACTAAAAGTGTACTCCTGTATGAATTGACGGTTAATGAGATTGTACACCAGGAGTGTACTATCGGAAATCCATCGAAATTCTGAGAAATTCAACGGGATAAATATAGAATATGGTAAACACATAGTTAAAAAGGATAAATGTGAATTGATGGATTACGGATTTGCATATTTTAAGTATACTATATGATTTTAACTATCGACATTCCGATAAATTCAGTAGGTAAGAATCCTGACCAGAAAATGAAATATGTATATAAAAAGATTAGTATATATATATTCCTGAGGTACATGAAAAAAAAAGTTCAATAAACTCTGGTAATACCTCGTGACCCTATTCCAATGATGGATACGGGTTGGGGTGTTACACATCCAGAACACTTAACCACTGAAGCAAACAAACATTTATATCACACATTCACAAAGCAGGAATTAAAATTTTGGGGTGTTACAATCAAGCTATTGTTTCCAATATTCTACTCTATAGTCTCAACATTTACATAGGTGTTTTTTTATTTCTTCAAAAAATATATTTACAGAAAGGAAACATTTTATATAGGTAGTTTTTTAATTTTATTTTTAAATATATATTAAAAATAAAATACAAATAACATGATAATATTATTAATTAATTTATAAAAAATTAGTTCAAGTAAATTCCTAATTGATTTGTTATACTTGTCAAATAATTTATATATGTATAGCTTTTCTACATATTTTTAAAGTATCATCTTGATTTAAGACAATTTTCTGTTAAAAAAATCTACAAAGAAATTAATTAATAAAATAATAAGTAAGTTGTTGACATCTTTAGACATTTTGAAATTAATATTTTTATAGGAATTGGTGCTTTGAAGGATGAAAAATGAGCAACTGAGCAATTTGCATACGTGCAATCATGAGGAATTGGACCACAATCAAACATCACTACAGCAGTATCTCCGACCTATTTAGTTCTCACATTTGACTCTAATTTATATCTTGAAATGTGAAAACTTGAAATCTCTCTTTCAAATTATTGTTGCTCAAGGCAGCCCTAAAAAATTAAATGCACCCAATTTACAAAGGTTAAAGATAAAGAAGTGCTTTGGATTGGAAGAAATAATTCAAAATCCACAAGTATCAAACATAAGCTCCAATGCCTCTTCCCAATGTTTATTGCTAATAGTCTTAGGTAATTGTAAACTCTAAAGATCTAGAGTTGTTCCCAAATGCAAGAAATATCCAAGCATGAGAAGTGTCAATCTGAATGACTCAAGGTCTTCCACTATTGAATGAAGTAGTTGTTCCCAATTGCAAGATATAATCCAAATATGAGAAGTGTTAATCTCAACGGCTCAAGAATGGCTCAAGGTCTTTCACTATTGAATGAAGTTGAATTGATTAATTTGCCTCAATTGAAAGGAAGGGATGGAAACGACATCGTGCTCACATCCTTATCTTTGCATAAGTTAAAAGTGATGGGCTTTTATGGCTAATATATTAAAAAAAAAACCCTTAAATTATTACACTTTTATAGTTAAATAAGCTCCTATCTTATAATTTTAACTCATGAAAGCCTTTGATATTAATATTAAAGTAAAATTATTTTGAAATTTTACACTAATTTACATTTTATATTGATGTGAATTTAAAAAGAATAGTTTATTAAAAAATATAATAATACCCAAGTGCATTAAGTGTTGATAAACTTAAGGCTTAACTAAAACTTACAATTACAAAAAAAGAAAGCACTTTTATTAATTCAAAATACAATTACAATGTGGCACACACTTACCTCACTACTCTATTTTCCTCTTCATTTACCTCTCACACTCTCTTGCTTATGGCTCTCATTTTCATAATCACAAGAATGAAAGCTCTTACCCCTATTTATAAAGTTTAGTGATCGTTGGATTGTTAATACATGTCTCCTTGCCATTAATTTTACAAATATCTAATAGCTAGAATGTTCATGTAGAATATGTAGTCTTCTAGATAATATCCCATTTCTTTATTTTATATACTAGAATCTTCCCAAGAAAATATCTCTTAAAGGATAATTTTGGATTTTATCTAGAAGTTGCATTGACTTTCAACACTTCCTCTAAATGCAAACTTCTTTCCACATATGATTTGCAAATCATATCGAGTGCTTCTTTAAACTTCTCAAACTTTGGTCTACTCAAACTCTTCGTGAATATGTCTGCAACTTAACCTCATTATCTAGTCTCTTGTCTTCTTTTAGACATTGCAAAACATGCTCTGTAGCATCCCTTATCATTTATCCATTGCCAGATTACGGTTATAAAGTGATACAGATTAGAATAGAACATTACACCTTTATTCACAAAAAAATCAATATCGGGGTATGGATATGGGCCGTAAATCGAGCTTATAAAGCCTTAAAAAATAGTTTAGAAACAATCCAGGGTCAAATTAGAATAAAATAGAAAATTTTAGAAAAACTTAAAAATTTGTAAAACAGGGGTCACGCAGTCATCTGGTCAGGTCGTGTGACATAGCCCAGACCATGGGAACTTTTGAAGTCAGGACACACGGTCGTGCCCCAGCCCGTGTCAATATTCAAACTATGGCCACACAGTCGTGTCGCTAGCCGTGTGCTAGACCATGTGTGTATTCAAAGTTGGGTAACACAACCGTGTCATAGGCTATGTGCCAGACCGTGCTGAAAACTATTTTGGCTCACACGGTTGTGTTCCATGCATCTAACTTATTTGACTTGTGCTTTTGCCACTAATGTATACCTCATCAGCTATATGCCCACACCTACACTACATCTTTTCTCTTTTGAAAAACTCTGTGGGTCTCCACCGAACTAAACTAAACTTCGGGTTTTTGGTTGCTTATGTTATTTGTAGATTCGTCCTTATTCTCAACATAAACTTGACTCTTGTTCCACAACTTGTATTTTTCTTGGTTACTCTTCCACACAAAATGCCTATATCTATCTTGATATGTTCACTTCTAAAACATATATTTCTTGTCATCTCAAATTTCTTGAAAACTCATTTCCCTTTACTACTCACCAGTCCTATCTATTTCGTACCACTCAGAGATCATTTCCAAATGGCTTCCCCCAATCCAAGTTGTCCCCATTTCATGTGGCTCGCTCAATACATCTCCACAAAAGAGATTCCTTGTGTCAACATCCATCACCACATGCCCAAATAGTTTACTAACCCCCCTCATAGATCGTTTGCTCTCTTTAGTCCCCAAATTTCCCTTTACTTGGACATAGTTCGATTGAGAATTTAATGCTTGAACCACACAATTCTGAATCTTCCTCTACTTTAATCATAACTCAACCCACTAATCAAAACACTCGTCGCATGACCACTAGAATGAAAAAAAAAAATCCACAAACCCCTAACCAAGATGATTCTCACTGTTGTCCTTCCTCAATCATCAGATGTTGAGCCTCGTACTATTAAACAAGCCCTAAAAGATCCCAAATAGAGACAAGATATGAATGATGAGTTTGATGCTGTTGTTCAGAATTGAACATGGGACCTTGTTCCACCCTCTGCTCTACAGAATCTTGTTGGATGTAAGTGGACCTTTCGTTTAAACGACTTGTTGATGGATCTATTGACAGGTACAAAGCTAAACTAATTGCTCATCAGTGACTTGGAGTAGATTATCATGAAGAATAATTTTAATATTAATATAATAAACAGTAACATATACAATAAAATAAACACGAAGGATAAAAAATATATAATTTTATATAATTTTATATTAAATATATAAAATAGTAAAACTTTACTTTTTAAAAGACACGTTTTTTTAAAGGAAAAAGAACTAGTTTTAACTCCCTGCTTCGATGGGGTTTCTAATTTTCTTTATAAAAATTTAGTTAATTAATATAAAATATAATTGTAAATTAAATTTTATTAATTACAAAAATTAAATTTATGATAATTTTGTTAGATCAGATATAAATAAATATAAGTTAATGAGTGAGCTAACTTCTAGATCAATCACTTTAAAAATTTCCTTACATGTTATATAAATATAAATATATATATTGAACTAATATTAAGTTGTATTTGTTTTACTAAAAATAGTTTTCGGAAAAATATTCTGAAAAATGGATTGTTTTTATGAAAAAGATGATATTTTATGATGTTGGGATGATTATAGTTTTAAAAAAAATGAAAGAAATATATAAAAATATACATTTTTTAAAAAATATATAAATGAAAATAATTATTAACTAGAAATAATAATATATAAAATTTTAAAATATATAAAAATAAATAAATATTTTCAAAAAAACATATAATAATAAATTTAAATTTATATATTAGATATTATATCTTCACTACAGTGTTTGAACATTTGATTTATATAATTTATAAAAATGCCATTATTTCATGTATGCAACCCATTTTGCCCGGGCCCAATTGATGCCCAATCACCCGGTTACAAGCCCAAACCTAACCCTAAATTACCCCACTTGCAAACCTAGCCACCTAGCTGCTGCCACCGCCCAAGTTGCTGCCCACTTGACTCTGTGCCATCGACCACCAGCAGCACGCCACCGTCCCATCAGGCCACTTGCACCTGCAAAAAGAAGGCAGAAACATCAAGTGGCCAAACAAGTTGTAAAATAGGCTATAAAAAGCCGAATCAAAACAATGTAAAGAACCTTTTTTTTTTTTTGAATATATAAAAAACAGCAGATTTTTTACAAAAAAAAGGGAGGCGATTCCATCAACACATCGGCAAAGAAAGGCATTAAAATCGGAGGAACGAACACACGATAAGCAAACCGTAAGTCAAGAAGTCAAAAAATCAAATAAAAAAGGTGACTCCTTTCGTTTTTTGGAATCGGTTTCTGGACCCTTTCTTCTCTTTTGATTTTTCAAAATACATATATATATTATATAGAGGTATAAAATAAATAAAGAAAGTATAAAAAAAAAAACCACATTTTTACCTCTTCCGGCCACCGTACACGGTGGCCGGGGCCGGCGGCGACGACGGAACTCGGCCGGGCGATGAGGCAGACCCTCGCCGGAGCTGAAGACCTGCAGAGAAAACAAAGAAGAGGATTAGATTTTTTTTTAAAAAGGATAACAAATGATTCAAAAAACCTTTTTTTTACTTATATAGCCGATACAAAACGACGTCGTTTTGGTCGGCACTCTTGAGCCCCAAAACGGCGCCGTTTCACTCGGCCCGTTTCGTCCGACCCGACCCTAGGCCAGGTCCGCGTGTTTTTTAATCGGAGGGGATATTTGTGCAATAAGCCCCTCCGCTTTTTTAGACCAGTGCAATTAAGCTTTTTAATATTTTAAATTGATCTGTTAATTTACCCCATGTCACAATTTAGTCCCTTGTGCCACGACCCCATTTTAACACGCGGTAAAATTGCTCCTCTGGTCCCCCCACGTTTTACCCGTGTTCGCATAGGCCCTCCCTCACTCTTTTCATTTCTATTTAGCCCTAAAAGTTTCATTTGTAATCCAATTTCATCCTTTTTGCATTTCCTTTATTATTTTCTCTTAATTTTTAATATTAGTTATATTATATATTATCATTATTATATTATTTATCATTAGTATATTATTATGTATATATTATTTATACTATCTTTATCATCATTACCATTATACTTATTTCTACTATTATATATATATAATTATCATCCATCGTCATTTTTACTATAATACATTTACTATTATTATTATACTCTAATATTAAATTTATTATTTTCGTTATCGTTACCTCCCTTTTTAAATGTTATTATTTATTTACCTATATGTTTCATGTACATATTTCATATATTATATATTATTTATATTTTTATTATCTCATGCATTTTTTTACTCTACCATGTATATATATTTCAATACCCTATTACACATGTACCTTTTATCATTTCATATATATTTCAAACCTATGCATATTTTATATATGTTCTTACGTTCATACATATTTAATTCTGTATTATGTATATGTTTTTTTGATATGATATTATGTTTATATATATATATTTTAATGATGTACATATTATATTATGAATTTATATTTTAATATCATATTTTCTGTATGTATTATGTATATATTTTCATCCACATATTTTATTACCTCTTATATTTTTCTTAGCTATGTATTTTAATACCCCATTATCCATATACTTTTTCATATTTTCAATATATATATCGTATATACTTTCGAGCATTACATATATATAGCTTTTTTTTCTATATCCTTTTAATATTGCATCTTTCTGCATATTATGTACACATTATATGTTATATACATAGTATGGTTTGTTCTTATATTATGTTCCATCACCTTACTTATTATTATATGTTATATACATATTCATTGTTTCATTTTGTGTTTAATATTATTATTATCACGTTAAAGATTACATGCATTGTTAGTACTTTATTTTATCATATGAATTGCGTATTTTAGCATTGATATCTCGTAAATCTGCTAATATTATATTCTTGCATCATCGTTTTAAAAAATATATTTCTTAATTAAAAAAAATCATACAAATCGAGGCAATGTTTCAGTGTTTAGAGACACGGGAAATAGTGCCTTAACGTGCTGGGTCGCGATTTCTCGTTCATCTAAACACCTAAAATAACCTTCTAAACGAAATTTTTGCAACTCGCGAGATATCTCTAGTTTCAAAGAATTCAAGAATCTCGTGTCCAATCGTGCTGAATGCGATGTTCGTATTCTTCCGAGGCGAAGGAATCTTAACTTTTCTACTCAAGTTATCCCTGTTTCAAAAAAGAGTCCTATTTTTAAATCTTTCCAAATTTTGACTTAAGACAGAAAATTGCTCAATTTGGTACCAATTTTGGGCGTCGCGGGGGTGCTAATCCTTCCCCGCGCGTAACCGACTCCCGAATCCATTTTCTCTAATTCTTCGTAGACCAAAACGTTTTATAAGGTGATCCAATCACACCTAAAAAGATTGGTGGCGACTCCTCTTTTTCATTTTTTAAGTCGACCTCCGTTTTTTCAAAAAAAATGGTTTCGACATTTCAAAAATCAAAAGATATTATATCTTCAAATTATTAGTTCATCAAAAATTAAATAAAAAATTCCGACCCATAATAATATTCAATGTAACCTTCAAGTTGTGACCTATTGAAAATAATACAATTAATAAAATTAATTGATATTTTAATTTAAATTAATTACAATTTGACCTGATTTGTTAATTGATTTTAAAAAATTAGGGTTATAGTTATCATTTGAATAGTTATTTAAAAAAATAGGGTTAATTGATATATACAGTTGACTATTTATAGTTTTGAAGATTCTTTACAATTTGAATAAATAGTTAATAATTTTAAAAATAATCAAGGGTATAATTACCAACATGGAGAGCATTTTTAAAGAATATTTTAATCTAATAAATCCATTTATGAATTAAATAGTTAATTTTTAAAAATTAATTTTGTAGTGTAAAATTTAGATCTCTAACAAATATTTATATAAAAAATTACTATATATTAGTTTGAAATAATTTAGTTTTAAATATTAAAACTTAATTTAAAAATATTTATTTAAGATTTAATAGTTAAAAAACAGAAAAATACATTTACTTTTTTTAAAAATTTATTTAATAATTATAAGTTGAAATCCAAAAACAAAACAAAAATTAATATTTAAAAGTTTAAAGATAAGACCTTTAAAAATATTTTATATTGTAACACCCAAACTCGACATAAACGTTATAGCCAAATCTAAATAACTTTTCGCAATTCATTTGAAAACCCAGAATCCATTTAACTTGTAAAGATGGTGCTAGCTCTCAATAAGTAAAAGTCCAGCTTATTAGGGAAAATTCCTTCGTTAAATAGTTTGATGAAACTGTTGATTTTTTTATACTGTTAAAACATTTAAGTTTGCAATGGGATTCTTAATCTAATCCAATTTTCGAAAAATAATTGCGATTTGTTGTTGGAAATCCAACATTTTGCGAAGACAATGAATATCATCATAAAAATGTTTATACAATTAAAGCGGAAATGAAATAAAATCCAAACAGTTTAACGAATAAAACAAATTTAACCCAATAAAGTGTAAAAACGCATATTTAAACTATTTAATCGAGCTCTTTTCATACTGATCCATTTAAGTTTGAGGATTAAGGTTTAATGAAACTGATGTTAGATGGGTCCATCATTACCCAAAACTAATGTGTAGAGGATGGTAGGGTCTAGTAAACCCTATTTGGTGTGATTGGATAGGTGGGACTTCATTGCATTTATTCTACATCCTAGTGTACATTACGTACACATCTGATATTAATATTTGTGTACCAAATTGCTTATACAATGTGTATAAATGTATTAAACTTTTGAGACCTCCGTGTACTTGGATGTTTGTTTGACATCGTTTATTTGCATTTATTTTGGAATCACATTGAGCTTTCGTAGCTCACTCCCTTAATTTTCTCTTTCAAGTAAATCGTGAGGTTAGATCTCGGACATAGCAAATTAGAGAACCTCAAAGTCTTACGTTTGGTTTGATTTAATTAAGTTTATTCGAGATTAATAATATTGGTTCAATTGTTTTTGTAAATAAGATTAAGTAAAGTGTGGTATGTAATTTTTCAGCTTGAATTAGTTTTAATATTTCCCTGCATGGACATTTGTTTTGAGGTCGATGTTTTATTCCATAGTTAGTCAGGTGTTTAAGTAACTGTTTCTGGAATTTTTTTTTTTCTTCTAGATAAATTAATACTGAATTTTACTAAACGTGAGTATAAGTGCTTTCAGAAAAAGCGTTTGTAAAGTTTGAACCGGTTGCATGTCAAGCCATTATAGTGTCAAATGTAATTTTTAAAATTCAGTCGAAACCTATAGATCGAATTTTGGGATGCTACATTATTATTTTCATATATTACTAACTAAAAATTTAGTTAATGGATATCACTATCATTTGGATTAAAACTGAAATTTCAAAATTCGAAAAAATAAAAACTTAAAATGATCCAATTGGATAATATAGACCAAATCTACAATTGTATGCATAATAGAGGTGCTCATGGGTCGAGTCAGGCCAAGGCTAAGCATAATATTAACATACTTTATGTTTGCCAAAGTTCGACTCGAAATATGAACTTAAAATTTTGCCTAAACTAGTCCATATTTGCAAAAAAAAAAAAAAAATTTAACCCAAGCTCATTTTAGGCCCACCCATACTATTTTTTAACATTTTTTAAAAATATGTTTATTTTATTTTATTTTAATATTTAATAATTTTATGTATTTTTTATTTATTGGAAATTTTTATATAGTAATCTTAACATTATTTTAATGTCTACATTAGAGTAACATTGTATATTTAGTATAGGTTTATTTTTTTTAATGTGTTCTAAATTATGTAATATATTAACATAATATAATATAAAGTATTATAAACTTAAAAATAGGTTGGGTCGGGCTGGGCTTGGTCCTTAAATGTTTAAGTTTGAGCCGGACTCATATTTTAAATGGGCCTAATTTTTGTGTCCAAACCCTCCCAAATTTCAGATAACTCGGTCCATAAATAGGTCTAATGCATAGTATAAGACCAATAATTGAGTTTAATCAAATGAATTTAACTATTAATTGTTTAGATCAAGACTAAAATTGATCAATTTCGAAAAATATAAGAATTAAAATTAATCAAATTAAAAGTAGAGAAACTAAATTCAAAACTTTCAGAGTGACTAGTAAGAGAATTTAACCTTCATATTCACTATGGATTTTTATTTTTTATTTTTTAACTGATGAAGCTTATAGCTTTTCGCAACATTTATTTTCCCAACAAAATCAGCATATTTAATGAATCTGTTTAAGAAAATGTGGCTGATGAATCAGTTTTTTTTTTTTTTCTGAATTTCCAAAAAAAACACAACATATATTTTTTAAAGAAAAAAATGCATATATTAGGAATTCGTACTGAATTTCATTTCTTAAAATTAATTGTATCTGAATCAATTTGACTAACTTTTGAGTTAGAAACACTTCCATATTTAAGTAAACTATTTTCATCCTCTCAAAGGATAGTGAAGTAAAATTTCAGGGACTTTACTTTAAGATCATTAAATATTAGGGCTGATTTTGTGTAATGGACAAGGTTTACCGAATTGCGAACCATCAATAAAGGCCTTCTACATTTTCCCACTGAGAATCTATCATTTCTCATTTATTTTTTTGCAGATGATCTTCTGTTTATCAATTTATTTTTTTATTGAAGAACTTTGGGTTTGAGTATTAATCTCTCAAAATCCAAATTTTTGGTTTGGAATGCGCAGTGCAATTAAGTCAATTGTGTGGTCTGACAAATGGCTTAGGAATCCTACAATTATTCATTATTACATTGCATAATGCAATAGGTAAGCCCAACTACATAGCCAACAAGAAGCTCTCCAATCCAACCACCCTCAAAGAAAAACAAGCACCAATACTCAGGTGTAGGTGTCTATTTTTTTACAATATTTTCATATATTTCGAGGATCCTTATCTATGTCAGTTATGACTCAAACACGGATTTTTCAGAAAATGAAAGTATCAGAACAACATAGCCAACAACCATAAAGCAAATATAAATGGAACACAAAGTATTCTTTTATGGTTCATATTTGTTTATGCTATTAAAAGGAAATAAGAATTTCCAGCAAAGCTGAAGATGCTATTTTTATATTAGGCTCTGAGATATACATAGCAGTGAGGGGACCATTTACAGATGGGCAAAGTACCAAAATTTTGGTGGCATCTTAACCCATTACTGTATAATTATACTATTCTAACATTATTGAGCTTCTTTGTATTCATCTCATTTCCCTTTAATAGTTCCTGCTACAGATGTACTCAACATAGCCTCATTTCATCTCTATATCTGCTAAAGAATCCTCATTGGTTGGGATAAGTGTGTGAGCTTTTAAGTATCTTCAACAACCTGGTTTCAATGCTAATCTAAGGTCCAGGACATAGTTCAGAGATACCCCCCCCCCCCAATTGTTTTATATTAAAAGCATGTAAGCAGCTGAAGTGATTCAGGTCCTATAACACTATCTAAATTCAGCTAATTTTAGCAAAAATGTCTGCAATGGTGATTGAGTAGTTTGATTATTATTCATTCAAGATTAACTGAGCAAGAAAATGGCAAGTCTAGCAAAACTGAGGCATCTAAAGCTATCACTCTTATGACTTTTTCTTTCATTGCACCATGAAAACTCCAAGCATGGATAGAGATGTGAGAAAAGATTATTAGTTACTTTTCAGTTCCTTTTTTGCAGGTTTAAGAAAGTTTTTATGGCACCAATCTGTTCATAGGAGGCAATAAAGCAACAAAATTTTATCTATATGAGAAATTGACATTTCTAAACAGAAGATACTGAGTTTTGATTGCTTCTCTATTTCCATATCAGATAAAAAGGGATATATGATTGAGAAAGACTTTTCCCATATTAGTTGATCCTGTGTTTAAGGCCTAAGGTTTAAGGATTATGCTACTTGAGGTTGTTTTGTTGTTGTTTTTTTCTTGGTATGTAACCACAACAGTCCTCATCCCCTTTACAGTCCAAGTCTAGCTCTGTTCGGGCCAAGGTTGGTATTCAAGTAAAGTCCTCCCAACAATGACAACTTCAATATTCGAACTTAATTCAAATGTTGGGGAAAAAGTCCACTTCCACTTCTTCCAACCACTTGTTGATGTTTTGTTTTTCTTTTAAACACATTTTCGGATATGGAAATGGGGATAACCCTCTAATAGCTCACCAAATAAATGAAAATATATCCGTGTTAGGCACATATCTATGGACACTTGCATGTGAGACTGAGTGACATAGGTCTTAATTGAGGAGAAAAAACAAATCTGAAATTAAAGAAACTTGGTTTGCATCTTAAATATAACACTGGCAAATAGTAGCAAACAACACAAACATTGAAAACATGAAACACATGATATGTCCAAGGAAACCATAGTTGAGCTCTAAGAGCTCAATCAAATATAAATTAAAGCAACAAACAATCAACTGATAGAAGCTTAACAAACTGGGGATCGAATAACCTGAAAATCCACACAGATTCCTTCTTCCCCAAGGTATAAGCCATTGATTCAATGTGACCAAAATCTTCCCTCAAAACTGATCTTGAATCCATCATTAACATCTCGTTATCGACTTCACTGCCAACAATCAACTTGTAAGTGCAAAGCAACGTGAATATTAAATGAAAATGAGGAAGTGGTAAAAGTGGAACCTGATAGAGGGGGATAAGTTTGACTTTTTTTTCTCCACTCTTACTGGATCAATGGTGAGAATCAGAGGAAGCAGAGGACAGCTTATTGGCAATGCTGTCATGCTCCTCCTCTTGGCCTTGAATTCGTGACGGAACGCGAAAACCGGAGTATACACCAGATGTGGTGAATCCCATGCTAGATAAAGCAGCTTGTTGATGGACGTTTTGTGGGATTAGATGATGATGATGGTGTTCATCAATTGGCTGGTCTATCCAAGCACGAACCAAGGGTGTGTTACTGGACTGAAGGGGTCCCCTCTGAGAAAAAAACTGGCTGTTTTGGCCAAAAGTCGGTGGCAATGACTGTTGCGATGGAGTGCCAAAGATAAATCCACCGCCATTGCCACCACCAGCATCACCACCACTGCTATTCCAAGCAAACAATCTCTGAAACCTCCCAATCTCCACCGGTTGCTGCTGGTGGTGGTGCTCCCATCCAGCATTAGACCCATCGAAACCGGCTAATGGGGTGGTTCCAGAGAATAGAACAGATTCACTGTGGTGCGCCTGAGCTGTAGCAGCAGCATGGTGTTCATGGTGATGCAAAAGAATTGGCTCCGGAAATGACTGAAGCGAAAGCCGCAGATCTTGACTATGGCTGCTCGTCCTTGACAACAAGTCCGGCGGGTAATCCTGAAATTGTAATGATGAAGACGGCGGCGTCTCACTAGAAGCTCCCAATGGAAAAAAAGACTTCATAGTATCAGCAATCTCATCAGAAACTAAAGAAGCCGGAAGAAAACCCGAATTATTATTCAAGTTATCTCCCATTTCGTGTTGCTGAACACATTGAGAACCAGACCCAGCAGCAAGGTTTTCGATGTGAAATTCGTTGTTTGTTGCTGTTGATGTGTTTAGGTCTTCTTGGTTATTGGGTTTCTTGGTTGAAATCGTTGCATCCAATGGGTTCCATGGAGGAAGCTCGGCGAGCTCGTCAATGGCGGATTTGGCTTTTTTTATTAGCCAATCCACAGCTTTGCTAGGACGGTCGTATCCGAGACGGTCCTGTACGTCGTAAAACTGGATGGCGGTATGAGCCGAGAGACGAACTCGTCGGTCTCGAGGACCTTTAGCAGTACAAACTTTACTGTGACGATCTTTTCTTCCTGTTGATCGAACAATGTGACCTCCTTGAACCTCAACGATCTCTCCTCCAACGTGCTTTATCCTCAATCTTGACGATGTTGCAGCAGCTTGGGGATGATTTTCTCCCATTTTCCTTGCATGTTCGATTGATTTTGCACCAAAATCTGAAAAAAGAAGAAGATTTTGATGTTTATAATGATGATTCCTTGGAGGATCCAGAGTCAGATTTTAATGGAAGACACCTTTCTGCTTACTAATCTGCTCTTCTTGACTGTACTTTTCCCACCACAATGAAACCAAATACTGTTCACTCTCCCAAAAGGCCCCGTCCTTGATTGATTCCATTTCCATCACCATAATCAAAAGTTTACAGCTCTTATTCCAAGCCTAACCCATCTCTTTCAGTCATCTTTTTCTTTTTCTAAGTAAAATCACAGATTTTGGAAATTGGGTCTCTTATAAGTACTATTCAATTCAGTAACCAAACTATGGAAATGGGTTTTCAGTCTTTTTAACACCCACTTACCAAAAACAACAAGAAACAACAAATTTTCTCCACAAGAATTTTCTCGGGAAAAAACCCAGAGAGAGAAAGAAAAGTAAATATAGGGGGGGCTTAGATATAGCTTAGTATAGGGAAAAGGAACACTTTTCTTGGCTTATTGGAAGCCCTTGATGATGATGATGAAGATGATGATGGCAGTGGGTAAAGGTGACAGTGTATTTGGGTCAGAGAAGAGATTAAAGATCTCTGTTCATCTCATTCACTGCATCTGCCGCTGTTCTTTATAGTAAAACTACAGACTAAAAATCTCTCTTCCTTTTGTTTCAATCGGATGCTAATAAAATTATTCTTTAACTGGATTCTCACTTTTTCTTTTCTTACTAAACACTATAGATTGCATCTAATGAAGTTCAATCTGCCATTCTTGATGTTTTGTTTTAGCTTAATCCCTCCCTCCATACGATGTTATTTCAATGGATTATTGTCTCTACCCAACCTTTTCTTTTTTTAATTTTTATAGATTTAAGAAACAGTCACATTTTTTCTTTAACTTTTTAAATTTTATTTTATGTGTATTTTTTATCATGCTAAATTTAATTTTATATGTGAAATTAAAATAATTCCATTATCTGTCTAATATTTTTTTAACAAAAAGTTTGATACATATTTCTTTTTAATATTAATTTTATTATAAGTTATTATGATCATTATCTAGGTAATTGTATATGCTGAATCAAATAATATTACCACATTAAAAATAAATAATTTTAATTTTAATTTTAATAAATAAAATTAATTTATCAATTAATAGTATTTTAAGGATGTGGATGTAAATAAAATTGAGTTGGTTAAAATTATAATTAAATGCAAATAAAATGGCATGTTTTGTAAGTGCTGCCCGATAAATTGGTAGTTGGTAGTACTAGACTGAAATATAATGGCCTCAAATATTTAAGGATTTGATATGTAAAATTTTCATTTTGATTGAAAAGCTTTTAAGGGTGACAGTGTGGTGATCAAACTTTAAATAGGGTATATTCCTTTAAAAAACTCTTCTTGTTTATTATTATTTTTATTTCCTTTCAACACAAAAAATTGAGAAGCCTCTTAATAATTAGTTTAAAAAGTTTTTTTTACCAAAAAGTATTTTTATAAAAAATTCTATTTCACCTAGAAATAAATTTTATTTATTTTCAAAAAATAATTTTTTTTCAAATTCTTTTAAAAAATAATTCCAACCGGAATAAAATAATTTGAAAGAAAATTATCTTTTGAAAAAAAATTATTTGTAGTCGGAATCGACTTTTTTACAAAAATTATTTTTAATAAAAAAATTTTAAACTAATTGATAAGAGGCCTCCCTATTTTTTGTGTTGAAGGGTAATAAAAAATAATAATAAATAAAGAGAATTTATAAAGCAATTTACCCTATTTAAAGTTTGGTATCGTCACTGCAGCAACATCCTTAAAATTTTTCAACCAAAATGAGAAATTTACATATCTAAATCTCTGAATATTTTTTATCATCACATTTTAATCTATACTACCAATTTATCAAGCGTCATTAGTAAAATACTGCAAAAAAATATACTATTTTTATAAATAATCTCGATATTGCCTCAATTTTGATTTTAAAGTTTTGAGTTTAATGGATTTTCGCCTTCCTTGAGCTTTTTAGCTGCTTTTGAGGTAAATTTTTTTAGACAAGTTCTGTTAAGTCTTGTCAGCCAAAAAGTAAACGTATAAATAAAGTTTGTTCTTTTTTTTTTTTTTTAATTAGTTAACGTGACAATAATCTGCTCGTTTTTCTAAAGGGTGGTATTATTAGTGGCTATAGCTTTTAGAGTTTTTTTTTTTTTTTTTTTTACCTTTTTCCTTACTGATTTTTTAATTTTATTTTCAACAAGTTTTCAACATAACATCTATCAATTTAATTTTTGGTTGATTTTATGTCTCACCAATTTTAAGTAATTTTTCTAATAATTTTATCATTGTTATTATTAACTATAGTTCATTGCCGGCGCAATTTAACGATAATAAAATCATAATGTTATTATTAACGATTAATCAAAGTAATTTTGTGGTATTACGAATTTAGCAATTTTTATTATGTATGTCTCTTTTCCATTGGAAATTTTTTTATGGCAACGACATGTAACTACTACAACGATTGAAACAGACAATTCTAAATGTCATTTCTTTGATTTGGTGCCTGATATTCTTTGTACTTAATTGTTATTGTTTTTTAGTTTATTATCCAATTAGGATTTATGTTACATCGTTGTTTCAATTAATGAAATTGTTAAGTCAAATTCAAAAGATAATTGATTTAATAAAAATGAACAAATTTGACTCTAGGTTATTAATTTAAAGGTAAATTATAAAAAATAGTTACTTTTTGTTTACTTCAGATTATATTTTAGTCATTTATGTTTGAAATGTTATATTTTAATCACTTACGCTATCGTTTTGTTACGAAATGATCACTCAACCGTTAAGATCCATTACCTCCCTAACTGCAGTCCTACGTGGCAATCCAAATGAAATACTTCATAACAAAACAATAATATAAGTGACTGATAACATTTTAAATATAAGTGATTAAAATTTAATCTGAAGCAAACAAAAGTGACTATTTTTATAGTTTACCATTTATGTTTGAATTCAATATTATCAATACTAATTAAAAATAAATATTCTAATTTACAAAATTAAAAAAATCAAGCATTAAAGTACACATAATTTATTCAACCTCAAATTAATAATAAAATTCAAAACTTCTTAAATCAAATTTAAATAACTTATAAATACAAATTTATTATATTTTCATTACTTGTTACAACCAAAATAATGTAATAAGTAACAACAATATTTTTTATAAAAGATTTAGGGTGGATTTATATGGGCAGTGGTGTGCAGTGCAGTGAGTTTAGTTTACTTTTTGTCTCACGCTACAGTATTGTTACAGTATCTAATTTTACTATCATCTCCTTCTATCCAAACTCACCATTAGAAGACTTGTCCAAGGTATTGTGTAGGTGCTTTTGTTTTTTATTACTTGTGAAGGAATGGATAGATACTTTTATACCACCATCACAACTTTTGACAGTGACCTATTCTTTTTTTTTTCTTACTTTCTTTTTCTTTTCTTCTTTTTTTCTTTATTGCTTCACTTAAAAGACACATCATATTCTTTCCCAACATTTTCCCTTCTCCCAAACACACTTTTACAAGGCTAATCAAATCATATAGTAACAATAGGGACTTTCAAAAAAAATTTATCAAAGTGGAGTCTATGTTACAATTTTACAAATTTTGGTTCAACAAAGACAACCATACTTGCATTCCATTATTTTGGAGTGGAATACTTGTCATCCTTATATGCTAAGCTCAAATGCATAGCTATCATGTTCTCTTTTTTTGATTTAATGGATTCTTTGTTTTTCTTGTCTATAGTGAAGTAAAGGGAGGTTTATAAAATGATTCTTTCTTTTTCTTAATGTTCACTTAATTTTAATTTATTTTTCCTTATCAATTAATTAATTTTATATTCACATAATCTTTTACATCTAAAAAATCGGATTTGAATTTTAGTATCTGCAATATTTTTTTTAATGTTATGCCATTAAATATTCATATTAATTATCATGTCATTTGTCACATTAACAATTTTTAACTTTTGCTATAACATAAATTGTCATATCATCGTCAAACGTTTCATCATTTAACGGATGTAATGAAAAATATTATTTTGAGAGCTTAATTAATTGTTATTGGACACTGTTTTTTATTAAGTGTTCAATTAATTATTGTATTATTTTAAGAATTTTCTTATCATTTAAGTCAATTTTATATTGATTAACACCTTAAATATGATTTTTTATGTAATACAAGCATTAAAATTTTAATCAACTACTCTAAAATGTTTCTTACATTAAACAAGTTAAAATTAGAAGGAAAAAGTGTAAAAGTACTATAAAGGATTTTATACTAGTGATCAGATTGTATTTTGTTCACTACTAAAAATGGTTAAATTAGTCCCTGTGCATTAGATTAAAGAATAAATTGGTCATTTCTATTAAAAATTTCACTAATTGTATTGTTAAAAACTAGTATGACTTGCAGAATAATGATATAGTGACACGTGGTATATCATGTGTATCTTATGCTGATATATAGGAACTAATTTTTAACAGTAGAAATTGATAAAATTTTTAACAAAAAGACCAGTTTGCTTTTTTATCTAATATACAATGGCTAATTTGCCCTTTTTTTAATATAGTGGATAAAATATAGTTTGACTCTCAATTAAGAGGCCTCCGCTATTCTTTTAACTGAGTTGAGTTTAATTAAGATCGTTATAATTTATTGACAATATTTAAACATATACATCAAATATAAATTATATAAAACCACTCCTCACTGTAACAACCTCATGTTATAAAAGCATTTCGATATAACAAACAAATTTTTAAAAGAATTAATTTTTTATATTTTATTTTAACTCTCCGTAAAAATTTTATTTGATGGAAATTTACGATTAAATTTTTATAACAGTATACGTTGAAATGCATCTAGAAACAAATTATTCTCAATTATTTTCATTCTAAGTAAAGGAATTCCTTCGCCTTATAGTACAAATTCAAGCGACTTTAAGCCTGTCCACATTTTTTGTTGTTGCAAGTAGTGCACATCGACTTTAAAAGTGTGACATTCAAATTCAAAGATTCCTCAACATCTCCTTTTCATTAGGTTTAAGGCATCAACACATACTTCCAATTTGCCTTTCAATTTTATGATTCTTTTCAATGCCAAACACTTTACTTCTTTTCTTTTTCCCACATTTGATATTCTTGGATGAGAATTTTCTAATTAATCATAATATTTATCCACGAATTTATTATTTTACATTTTAATTAATTAAATAAAAAATTAGGTTAAATTATGAGTAAAATAAAATTAAATAGGTGAAAACATTATGTTAAGAATAGTAAATTCGTTGAAATGGTAAAGTTAAGGTGTTATTGATGTTGTTGGTGTGAGTTCAAATCTATATGCAAATTTTTTATTTTTTATTAAAAATATAAAAAAAAGACAAGGTATTCTTATAATAATATAACTTATTTTAAATATAAAGGAATTCATTAATAAGTTAACATACTGAATTGGTGTCATTTAACTTATGACAACGAACTTAGTAAAGAACTTAATAATAGTAGTGATAAAATAATAATAATAATTTAAATACTACATAAATCTAAAAATATATTAAAATTTATATAATATGAATTATTAATGTAATTAAATTTATATAAATATATAATAATTTAAACATAACTATAAAATATATTATCTTGATAGAATATATAGAATATCTTAGAATACACCAACTAGATATAAAAAAATACATATGATTATAAATTTAATAATAAAAGGGTCCATGAAGCATAATTAGACCTGATCAATGGATAGCTCGCTTTGACTAGGTTGATTTTTAGTTATATCTTAAAGTTTGAATTCATTATCTATCGATATAAAAGTATCATGGGGCTCTTATACTAGAAGTCGAGTTGTATTTTGTCCCATGTACTCAAAAAATGGGTAAATTAGTCTCTATATATTAGATCAAAAAGTAAATTAGTCTATTTGATGAAAATTTCTTCTATTTTTACTGTTAAAAACTAGTCCCTTTCTCTGCTTATTTCGTCAACCGCACTAATTTTTAACAGAAGAAATGAATAATTTACTCTTTGATTTAACATACAAGGACTAATTTATCTGTTTTTGAGTAAAATGGATAAAATACAATTTAACTCTCCGTACAAGAACCTTTATGGTACTTTTACCTTATCTATCTAATATTAAATTAATATTTTCATATATTATATATTAAATTGAAAATAAAATAATTAGCAATCCAAATTAAATTAAGCTGAATTATAAAATGGATCATCCAAGATTGAAATTCAACCAACCCAACCTACCAAATCGAATAAATAATCCAAAATGTATAAAACAAATGCATTATCTTAATCTTTTCGTTGTTAATTAGAAAATCGATTCCTGGTTGTACGGAATACAACATTCCGTATGGGTATTCAAAAAGTTGTGAATTGTATTGGTGGGAAGGTAAACCATTGTCCTTTTATTATAATATATGTTTCCTAGACAAAGACTGATGACAAAATCTAAACGGTGATTACTTTGACCTTTGGTTTTTTTGTTGTTAATTAACCAACAGTTAACTGTTACAACTTAGGTTTATGTTGGATTTCGGAGGGTCAAGATTAAGATGTTGTAATTTGTGTATTTTCTTTATATTTCTTTTCCTTTTAATTGTATAATATAAATTATTAATGACATAAATATTTTAAATAAGAGTATGATGTTTATATTAGGAGAAGAGATTGTATGAAACTGTGATTTTATGTTATCTCTTTTTCTAATAGGAGAATGACAAATCAAATTTTTCCTCCTGATTTTAAGCTTTTTTTCTCTTGAAAAAATTCAAATCCAATTGAAACTATTAAAAATAAGGAATAAAAATCTAATTTGTCATTCTCCTATTAGAAAGTGATAGGGATGATATGAAATCACAGTTTCATATAATTAGGGGTGTTCAATTGGTTAACCGACCGGTTAACCAACCCGAAACACCATTAACCGAATTAACCGACCCTTCAAAAATTTTAACCATTAACCTAACCGAAATTTTTTTCAAAAAAATTAACCGAACCGAAATTTTTACGGTTAATTAGGTCGGTTAACCGAATTAACCGAAAATTATATATTTTTTTATTTTTGGTTAAAATAAGTATAAAATTAACCAAATTACCCGAATTAACCGAATTAACCAATTTACCAAATTAACCGAATTACTCGAATTAACCGAATTAATCAAATTAACCGAATTATTTTTATTTTTGTTTTTATTTTTGTGTTTATTTTTATTTTTATTTTTATTTATTAAATTATTTGTAATTTTTATGATTGGGTTGGGTAATTGGGTTGGATAATTGGATTGGGTAATTAGTTTTAGTTTGATTGGGTTTATGTTAGATTGGGTTTGAATGAATAGTGGGCTATTTATATATTATAATTTTATTTATTAATTTTTTCGGTTAACCGAAAAAAATTTGGTTAACCGACCGGTTTCGAACCGAATTAACCGTTAACCGAAAACTCAAAAAATTATTAACCGACCCCCGACCGAAAAAATTCGGTTAACCGACCGATTAACCGAATTCGATCGGTTAACTGAATTTTTTCGGTTTTACCCGAATTTTGCACACCCCTACATATAATCATGTCTCTTATATTAAACATGTCCTAATATTTAAAATTATCAAATTTAGTTAGGCTTATACATCATGTAATTTTGTTAGGATAATATGTAGTTTATCTTTTGAATTTGTCTAAAAGGATTTAGTTAGTATCTAATGCTCCATTTCTTTCAAAGTAAAAGCTTTTACGGAAAATATTTTCAGCCTTTTTTAAGGTTTGTTTTATGTAATAAAAAGTTTTCCAATTAACGTAAAATAAAATGTTTTACCATTTTTTTTCCGTATGACATTTTCTAAATTGATAAGGCTCTATTCATTTTAACACCCCCATACTCGACCCAAACATCGGGTCAAAGCACTGGGATGTTACATTCTCTACTACATTATTCGCTTATCAAATATTGTCTTGTAAACTTTCATTACTTTTTAATTTAGTCACTTTTTGTTATAAAAGTTTAATATCTACTAATTAATCATATTAAATCAAATTTATTTCTTATTACACTTTAACCACATAATTTAGCACAATATCTTGTTTCACATATCAAATTTCTATGTATTTCACTTCTATTATTTTATCCATATATTTTATCAAGTTTAACAATTTAGTCCTTGCCATCATAAAAATTTCATATTTTTTCACAATTTCGCTTTTACAGGTTAGTCAAAACCTAGTACCTCTAAATAGCAACCGACATTTCAAGTGCATATTTTCTTAGAAAGACTGTTAAATTTTTTAAATATTTTTTTAAAATTTTATATATTATTATTTTTTGTGAACAATATTTTTTTATTTTTATAATTATATTGTAATGCCCTGAATAATTTATTTTTGTTCCTGTAAATACCTATTATAAATGTTTATCTGCTTCAATGGTTAAGTGTTTTGGATGTGTGTATGAGGTCTTGGGTTCAAGTCTCCTTATTGATAAACTTTGTTATTTTTTTAGATCCAAGCCTTACTCTTATTTAGTGGGCTTATGTTACATGGTTAAGTATTGGGTATTTGATTTTAGGTTCTGGTGCTCTCGGGAGTGATTTCACATTACAACGGTACTAGGTGTGTTCCCAAAATACAGAAAATCAAGTTTCGACGAAAGCCGAAAAATCATTCTGTTGTGCCACAAGGGCATGTGCCTGGCCTTGGGTTAGCCATGTGCGAGACATGGTCGTGTGTTTAACGAGGGCATGGTTGTGTAGACACAACCATGTGGTGGTGTGTACCTAGCCCTGTGGTTGGCCGTATACGAGACACAGCCGTGTGGTGTTGTGTATGTGGCCATATAGGCCATACGGGCTAGGCCAAGTTGGGAGTGTGAGTTTTGGGTCAGAGCATGTGGGCCACACGGGTAAGGCTAATTTAGGCCTGTGAGCCCACACTGGCATGCGGGCCCATAATTTTGAATTATTCTCTAGGGCCGCACGAGTATTTCCGGTCGACTATAGGCTTACCGTAGGGTCGATAAGGGCTAACCAAACTCTACATTATGTGATCTGATATTCTGATTGTTTACTTTGAGTAGAACACTGTTATGCATGTCTGATTATTCTGATATATATATATATATATATATATATCTGATATCTGAATGCGAGCATGTTAAGTATGATATTTCTGTATCTATAATCTATAATTATGTTTGGGGTGGTAATTATATATGTGGAAGAAGTATTCTATATGGCGACCTTCGCTTATATTCTGCCAACTTGGCTGCATACTATCTAATATGTGTCGTAATAACACCATATGGTGTGTAGGGATGGGTGGGTGTTTTTTAACACCACATGGTGTAATGGGATGGTAGAAGTTGGTGTGTAGTGGATGGGGGTAGGACTCTGTATATCTATTCTGCATATTTAATTCTGCTATCTGTATTTGAAATGGACTTAAGCCTGAATCTGTATCTGACTATATATGATTTTTTTGTATGTATTACATGTCTAACTCTGTTGGGTTACATACTGAATTTACGAAAACTCACTTTTGTTTGTTTGTTCTATTCAGGTAATCCATAGACTTAGGCAGACTGGTGCGACGGAGTCTCACAATAACCACAAGCTTGTGAATTATTTTAATTAATAGTTTCTACTTAATTAAAGGATTATTTTTCTAGGGATTTTGTAATTGTTGGACACTTTGGATTGTTTGATTTTTATTTGATTTTGGTTGTGTTTAAACTCTTATCATGATGTTTGATTAAAATCTCAGTTTTACAAAAATAAAAATTTTTCAAAAATATAACGGTTTCTAAAACTTCGGTTGTAAGTTATGCTTTTGCAAAAGAATTAATTAAATAACGCTTTTAGTAATAATTATAAAACTTGGATGATTTATCGAACAACTATACAAAGCTTTATCAAAAGGACACTGTTTTCAAAAACCTTCTTTGTGACATATTCAGATCCAGCCATAACGTCTAGGCTGAGTCTAGGATGTTGGGATTGTTAGAGAGGGTCGTTAGACCCCATTCTAAATCTATGAGCCGTGGGTCGGTAACAGAACGACTCCATTCCAATGGAGCTAAGCTGTTTAGAGGTGTCACTAGGGTCGTCTCTACTATGGCCAAGTATTCCTTAGAGGCCATCGAAATGATTATAAACGATTTAGACTATACTCCTGAGAAAAAACTAAAGGGTGCAGTCTCTTTGCTTCATGACGAGGCGTATCAGTGGTGGTTGTCGATTCAGGAGTGTACTCAACTAGATCGTCTAAGTTAGGACTATTTTAATACTGCTTTCTAGGAGAAGTATGTGGGCGCGAGCTATGTTGACGCTTTTAGGCATGAGTTCATGAATCTTACGTAAGGTGATAAATCTGTGGCAAAGTATGAGGCCAAGATTCTGAGGTTGAGCCACTACGCTAGAGGCATGGTGGCATCTGAATATGAGAAATGTGTCCGTTTTGAGGATGGCTTAAGAGATAATCTGAGGTTACTGATTGCACCGCAGAGGGAGCCTGAGTTTGCTGTTCAGGTGGATAAGGCAAAAATCGCTGAAGAAGTTAAGCCCATGAAGCACCAAAATGGGAAATGTGAGAGAGATAAGAATAAGAAGGATTCAGAGCCCTTTAGTTTTGTTTAAAGGCCTAAGAAACAGGCCAGACCTGACGGGCTAGTTAGAGTAAAGGTTTCTATTACTCGTATTGGGATTCAGCCATGTGGTGATTGTGATACGCGCCATCCGGACGAGTGTTGGAAGAGGTTAGGGGCTTGTTTGAGATGTGGATATTTGGAGCACCGTACTAGAGAGTGTCCATAGCTGGCTAATTAGATGCAAACTTTAGGACCGAGTTCTGTACTGCTTTAGAGGGCAATTCAGCAGCCACTTAGAAGCAGTAGACCGACTAGGGGTGGTAATGGTACGGGCCGAGGACAAAGAGCACCAGGCAGAGATGCTTGTTAGACTGAGGTGAGGCTGTATCGCCCCAAAACTCGGCCTAAAAGTTTTGACAGAATCTCAGATGTTAAATTGATCATTGAAATGATTGTAGAGAAATTTTAATTACGTTAAAATTCTCAGATACCAAATTCCCATTATTGCTAAAAATTCAATCCAAATAATGTTTACGTACGTAAAACCCAAAATTCATACCACAGTGTTTAAAACAGAACTTACGATCCAAAACTATTTATTAGGAATTAAATTTATAGAAAACACCTTAATAGCCCGTTTTTAAAACAAAACATGACACTTTCAAGACTTCCGCATAACGAATCCAGCTTCAGAACATGTAATATACCTGAAAGGGGAAAACAATAAAAGGTGTGAGCTACACGAGCTCAGTGTGAGTTAGAGACATGATCAATAACATAGACTAGATTCTAGATAACAGTACAACAGTAAACGTTCTTAAGCAAAGCACTTATCATCACACACAGAGTCACCAAACATTATTAAATACAAGAAAAATCATAAATGATAAGTCAATAGATAGAATGTAGACAAATAAACTTACACTTAATTACTTAAATAGATGCTTATGAATGTAGTCAAATAGTGAAAACCTACCCATCTAGCCAAACACCTCTCCGTCCCCCGATCACACTCAATATAGCTATTTAAGCTCATCCAACCAAGCACACCACACAAAACCTCAAAAGGTCCATCCAACCTTACACACCATATATGTGGATAAAGCCCTCAGATAATAATATGTAGTAGGGTTGATGTATAAGTCGTATAGTGCATTATGGTAAGTACAGATATGTTACAATTTAACTGCCATATTAGATAATAATATGCAGCAAAGCTAACGTATATGCCGTACAATACGGTAACCTGCTGTACAGATATGTTGTAGTTTAACTGCTAGGTCAGATAGAATAAGTCTTTATTCTCTTCACAACCAAACCCCAAAACTTTTATGCAAATCTATGTATGCAAACAAACGTATAGAATCAAATACAAAATTTCCAAATAGTCATTCAGACATAGAACTCGCATCCAATCAACCAATTACAGAATTTTTATGCAAATATAGAATACGCATCACATACAAACTCCCACACACTAATCGAATAGATTTTGAAATACGTACACACACTATCCCAGATTAAGAATCAATTTCATAATCACGTTGAATAACCCTCAACGAGTTGCTTACATAAAGTTGTAACAATGAAAACATACAAGTCAAAGCTGAAACAAAGTCCCGACCACCCTTTCTAAGACTTAGCTAAGAGTCAGAACCTACACAATCAAGCTTGAAATCGACATAAATTAAAAACCAACAAGAAATAAGCACACGACCGTCTGCCCCGATCATATGGAAATGCCTAGGCAGTATGAGGGGTCAACACGCCTATGTGGGGAAGCACACGCCCATGTGGAAGGAGGCATATGCCCGTGTAACCTAGGGACATGGTCGTGTGATCCAACCATGTAACTCTCTATCCATTTATGCTAAAATAGAGTGCAAAGCAGACACGGCCGTGTGAGATTTCTAAATACACAAATTAGCCACACAACCGTGTGGCACTAAATTACTAAATCCCTAATTCTCAGACACACACGTCCATGTGCCTAGGGACACAACCATGTAAAAATTAACTATTTTCCCCAAATTAGCCATACGGCCATGTTGCCAGTCGTGTGACACCCAATTTAGGCCAAAAACCCTAATTTTAGAAGTATATAGTTGTATCAACCACTCGAGTGGAGGCGCATGCCCTTGTAGCCACTTGTGTGTTCACAAAACCACTCTGAAAAAAGGCTACTGACCATGCCTTTATTGTCAAAATGTTCCCTAATCCTTAATTACTCAAAAATATATCAAAATCACCCCCAATTTAAGCTATACGATGATGATCACCCCTTTCAAATAGTCTATTCCACAAGCACACAACGATTTCAAATTTTCCCAAAAATAAACCACAATTCGTTAATAAAAATTTAAAAAAAATTTGAAACCCAGACCTAAGTTACAATCCAAACATTTTAAAACCAATTGACATACGATGACGACCTCGATCTGAACCTGAAGCTCTTTATAAACTATAACACAACCATTTTACAAAGAGAAAAGGAAAATAAAACAAAATAAAACAAAAAGAGGGAGAGTGAGAGTGAGAGGATAACGTGAAAACCAAAAAAAATCAAAATCAAAAGAAAATTAAATAGCTAATTTTAAACTCAAAACAAATCAACTAATTCACAAAATAAAAATATTTCTCCAAAATGCATACACAATTATTCAAACACGTGACCTAGAGATACACTAACACACAATTAACCACCAAACTAGTAGGCACATTCTGTCACTTAAATGCACAATTAAACACAATAGCATAACCTACTCTCTGACCTTAATCACAAAGCTCAAACTTCTAACCTCAAAATTTAAGGTGTTATAGAGGCAGCCTGCTTTAGCTTATACTGCTCAACGCCGTGAGGATAGAAACGCCCCTGATGTTATCACGGGTACATTCTTTATTTTTTATGTACTTTATAATCCTCTAATAGACATATGTTCTACTCTGATACTACTCTGATGTGTCTCATGAAGGGCACCGATTCTATTTATAAAGAAAGAGGATGGCAATATGATGATGTGCATCAACTACCAGTAGTTGAATAAACTGACTGTGAAGAATAAGTATTCACTTTCGAGGACTGATAATTTGTTTGATCAGTTCTGAGAGGCTTCAGTGTTTTCAAAAATAGATCTCCATTCTAGGTATCATCAGCTTAGAGTTAAAGAAGTTGATATTCATAAGATTGTATCTAGGACTCATTATGGGCACTACGATTTCTTAGTTATACCATTTGGTTTGACGAATACCCCACCTGCATTCATGGTCAGTTCATCATGGTTTTTATCGATGATATTCTGGTGTACTCTAAGACTCGAGACGAGCATGATGAGCATTTTAGAGTAGTGCTTCAAATACTCCGAGAGAAATATCTCTACGCTAAGTTGAGCAAGTGTGAATTCTAGTTGCGAAAGGTAACTTTTCTAGGTCACATAGTTTCTACTGAAGGGATTCGAATTAATCCCAGAAAGATTGAGGCTATGATTTATTAGAAACAACGTAAGAACGTCTCTGAGATTCGTAGTTTTCTGGGTCTTACGTGACACTATCAATGTTTTATTGAGGTTTTTTTTATTGCAGTTCCTTTGACTAAGCTTCAGCTTAAGAGTGTTCCTTTTGTCTGGACTGATGCACAATAATCGAGCTTTGTGAAGCTTAAGTTTGTTCTGACTCAGGCTTCTGTTCTGATACAGCCTGAAGTTGGGAAGGAGTTTGTGGTGTACAGTGACGCATCGCACATTGGCTTAGGATGTGTGCTGATGTAGAATGGTAAGGTTGTGGCTTTTACGTCTCATCAGCTTAAGTCACACGAGGGGAATTATCAGACGCATGATCTCGAGTTAGCTGTGATGGTTTTCGCGTTAAAGATCTGGAGACACTATTTGTATGGTGAGAGGTGTATCGTTCACACTGATCACAAGAGTCTCAAGTATCTTCTTACTCAAAAGGAGTTGAATCTTAGGCAGCGTTGATGGATTGAGTTGCTTAAGGACTATAACAGTATAATAGATTATCATCTCGATAAAGCCAATATGGTGGCCGATGCTCTCAGTCATAGAGCGATGACTAATTTAAGTGTGATGTTCACTCGTCTAAGTCTGTTCGATGAAGAGGGTCTGTTAGCTAAGTTGCAGGTTAAGCCGACTTGGATTGGGCAGATTCAAGAAAAATAGTTGGGGTATGAGTCTTTGGTTCAGCAATTTCATCAAGCTAAGAGTGGCAGTACTTTTGATTTTGGGCTGAATAAAGATGGGTTTTGTATTTTTGTGGTCAAGTTTACGTGTTAAAAGATTCTGATCTGAGGCAGTCGATTTTAAGTGAAGCACATAGTAGCCCTTATGCTATGCATCCTAGTGGTAATAAAATGTATCACGATCACCATGAACTATATTGGTGGCTGGGTTTGAAGCGTGAGGTTATGAATTTTGTTGCTCATTGTCTGACGTGCCAGCAAGTTAAGGCTGAGCACCAATTGCCTTTAGGTTTGCTACAACCTGTTAAAATTCCCTTATAGAAGTAGGAAAGAGTAACGATGGACTTCATTCATAGGTTGTCCTTGACACATACTAAGAAGGATTCTGTTTGGGTTATTTTGGATCAATTGACCAAGTCCGCTCATTTTATTTCGGCTCGAACGGACTACTCTCTGCAGAAGTTAGCGAAGCTATATATCTTAATGATTGTAAGATTGCATGGGGTTCCTAGTTTGATTATTTTAGATAGGAATCCTTATTTTACTTCTCGGTTCTAGAAAAAACTACATGAGGCTCTAGGCTTAAGATTGGACTTCAGTACTACGTTTTATCCTCAGAACGGTGGTCAAACTGAGAGGGTGATTTAGATATTGAAGGATATACTTTGGAGTTGTGTGTTAGATTTTCGAAGTAGTTGGGTGGATTTTCTACCGTTAGCTAAGTTTGCTTACAACAATAGTTTCCAGTCTAGCATCCAAATGGCACCTTATGAGGCTTTATATGGTCGTAAGTACCGTACTCTATTATATTGGACTGAGTTGGGTGAGCGATGGATTTTAAGTCCTGAGTTGATTTTTAAGATTGAAGATAAAGTGAGACTAATTCAGTATTATTTGAAGGCGGCTTCTGACAGATAGAAATCCTATGCAGATCTATAAATGAGAGATATTAAATACTTTATGAGTGACTTCATATTTCTTAAGGTTTCTCTATGAAAGAAGGTTTTAAGGTTCAGTTGTAAGGGCAAGTTGTGCCCTAGGTTTATCGGACCGTATCAGATTTTGAAGCGTGTGGGACCAGTCGCTTATTAGTTAGAGCTACCTCTAGAGTTAGACCATATCCATAATGTGTTTCACATCTCAATGTTGAAGCAGTATCGGTCTGATCCATCACAAGTAGTTTCAGTTGAGGAGATCGAGATTAGATTGAATTTGACTTTTCAGGAGAAGCCGATTCAGATTTTAGATTGAGATGTTAAGGTTTTGAAGAAGATGTCCACTCTGTTAGTAAAGGTTCTGTGGGGGAATCATGGTACTGAGGAAGCCATGTAAGAACCTGAAGACTCGATGCTTTAGCAGTATCCTCATTTGTTTTGATTAGGTAAATTTCGAGGTCAAAATTTCTTTTAGGGGTTAGAGTTGTAACGCCCTGAATAATTTATTTTTGTTCCTGTAAATACTTGTCATAAGTTTGTGTCAGTGGTTAAGTATTTTTAGTGTGTGTATGAAGTCTTGGGTTCAAGTCTCTTTATTGAATAGGTTCAAGTCTGCTTTAGTGGTTAAGTGTCCAAGCCTTACTCTTGTTGAGTGGCCTTATGTTAAATTATTTGTTAATCCATATTAAAATAAGCCTGCTGGTTCATGTGGTAAGGAGTTAGTATATTGAAGGTCCTGTGTTCAAATCCCTGTGTGTGCTTAAGTGTTTATTTTTGCTTCGGTTAACGGATAAAGTTTCGATAGTGGTTAAATTCTGAGGTGGTGGAGGTGGTTAGTGCGTAGGATTCTGGGGGACTTAGATATTAGTGGGTAATAGGGTTAATCTCTTCAAATTATATTTTATTTTATCTTTTTTTAATATCTTTTTCTCTCCTCTAAAAAAAGGAAATTTATTAGGTTTCTGATGTTTTCTTCTTTTTTCTTTTGTTTACTATCACTTTTCTTCGTCCTCTTTCTCTTTCGGTTCTGTCACATTTTCTTTTTTGCGCAATTCATTGTATCTCAATTTTAAGTGTTCACTCGTGTTTTGGTAAGTGGTGTGTCGAATTATTTTTAGTAAACTTTCGGTTTGTAAAACGTTTCAGAAAGTTCTGTTGAAATGACTTAGCATTGCGTAATTAAATCATAAAAGGCATTAAAACCCCAAATTAAAACAATACAGTCCATAAAGTCCAAATTACATAAAAATACCCTAAAACTAAAATAAATTCAAGTGAAACTATAATAAAAAATAGTTCAAATGGGTGGTTACCATCGAGTCCTCTGCTATATCGATCCGCTTAAGTCTGGGGATTACTTGTACAGAACAGATAGAAGAAGGGTGAGTTTACGTAAACTAAGTATGTAACCCGACAGAATTAAGCATGCACACATACAAAAGCCAGATACAGTCTTGGGCCTAAGCCAATTACAGATTCAGATGCATATTTGGGCTTTAGCCCATCTCAAATACAGATACAGATATGTAGTCAGAAACAAAAATCAGAATCCTACCCCCAACCTCTACACACTATCTCCTACCATTCCTACACACCATGTAGGGTTTAAAACATCCATCCAAACCTACATACCATGTTGTACCTAATGTGGCACATATCAAATATAATGCAACTGAGCTGTCAGATAATAGACGTAAATGCCTTTCAGAATACTTCCTCCAATATATATACCATCTCCAACCTAAAAAAAATACAGTAAATAAAGAATCAGACTTATAGAATAATCATGCTTATACGATTAATTATAGATACAGATATATAAATCAGATCATCCAAATATGCATGATAATAACATGCTCATAACACAATATCAGACATACAGATCATACAAATTAGGGTCTAATTGCCCCTTACCGATTCTACAGTAGGCCCACAGTCGTTCGAGATGACCCATGTAACCCTAGGAAAATATTCAGATAAATAGGTTCACACACCCATGAGACTAGCCCGTGTGGGCCTACACGCTCAGATTAGCATTGGTCGTGTAGATTACACGGCCACACTCTGGCCATTACGTAGTTATGTCTAGCGCACGGCCTGGCCTTTGTCGATCACACGGTCGTGTTGACGTACACGGCCATGTGGCGTCGACAGTAAACAATTTTGGCTTTTACCAAAACTCATTTTTTACATTTTCAGGTACACACCTGGTACGGATTGGATACGAAAGCACTATTGAGATTGCCAGAACCTAAAATCGATAAACAGTCCAATTCTTATGTTTTTCACTTACGCCCAACACTCCAAAAGCTTTTGGCTATGAAACAGCAAAAGGAGGATCATGATCTTCCCGATTTACTGCTGTAAAAAAAAGATTTCTTATTAATAGAGATTTCAACACCGCTTTAAACGAGTTAAAAGGGAGATTATATACACGAGCAAAAAAACCCTACTTTCACTCACCAGACGATTAAACCACGATTAAGTATCACAATTACTTGCTAGCACAAGGAAGAAGAAGACAAAAATAAAAGGAAATTCCCAATTGAAAACCACAGAAGCAGAGAATGGCAAATGAGAGGAAAGACGTTAGAAAAATTTGGGGAAAGAAAAGCTGAATTTTCGAAAAAGAAACAAAAAACAGTTATCCACCATCTAATAATTGCTCCTAAATTCACTCTCACAAACCCCATTATCCAACCACTCACTCAGAATTTCAATTTCACTCAAACTCTTTCCGCCTACCGAAGTAAAAATAAACTTCCTTTGGTCACAGAGAGATTCAAACACAGGACCTCTAACACACCAACACTCAACTTAACCACTAAACCAGCAAACTCATTCTGTTATGTTTTCACAAATAAATTAATAGAAGCCCACTTCTCAAGTATCAAGCCTAGCTCAAAAAAAATCAAAATTTACCAAAGGTAAGGCTTGAACTTGGGACCTCACACACACAGAGAGAACACATAACCACTGAAGCAGACAGAATTTTGTCACATTTTTATAGAAGCATAGATAATAATTTTGGGGCATTACAAGGACACTGTTATGTATGTCTGATTATTCTGCTATATATATATATATATATATATATATATCTGATATCTGAATACGAGCATGTTAAGCATGATATTTTTATATCTGTAATCTGTAATTATGTTCGGGGTAGGAATTGTATATATGGAGGAAATATTCTATACGGCGTCCTTCGTCTATATTCTGGTAGCTTGGCTACATACTATCTGATATGTGTCGTAATGACACCATATGGTGTGTAGGGATGGGTGGGTATTTTTTAACCCTATATGGTGTGATGGGATGATCAGAATTGGTGTGTAGATGATGGGGGTAGGACTCTATATATCTATTCTGCATATTTGATTCTGCTATCTGTATTTGAAATGGACTTAAGTCCAAAACTGTATCTGACTGTATATGAGATTTATGTATGTATTGCATGTCTAACTCTATTGGATTATACACTAAGTTTACGAAAACTCACTTCTGTTTGTCTGTTCTGTTCAGGTAATCCACAAACTTAGGCAGATCGGTGCGACAGGGTCTCATAGTGACCACAAGTTTGTAAATTATTTTAATTATTGGTTTCTATTTAATTAAAGGATTATTTTTCTGGGGATTTTGTAATTATTGGACTTTCAGGGCTGTTTAATTTTTATTTGGTTTTGGTTGCGTTTAAACTCTTATTGTGATGTTTGATTAAAATATCAATTTTACGAAAACAAAGGTTTTTCGAAAATACGAACTAGATTTTCAAAATATAACGGTTTCTAAGACTTCGGTTGTATGTTATGTTTTTGCAAAAGAATTAGTTAAATACAGCTGTTAGTTATAATTATAAAACTTAGATGATTTATCGAACAACCAACAAAGCTTTATCGAAAGGACATTGTTTTCAAAACCCTTCTTTGTGACATTTCTGGATTCAGCCATAACGTCTAGGTCGGGTTTGAGGTGTTACATATATTTTTTGAAAATATTTATGTATTTTTATATTTTTTTGAAATTATATAAAATTAGGATTAAATTGAAAATATTTATAAATTGTGAGGGTTAATTTTTAAAATTATGACTAAATCGATATTATATGTAAAAGCTGAGAGCTAAGTTTATTATTATACCAATTTTTTTAATTTCCATGTCAGCTTTCTATTTGTAATTTTAACGGCAATAATTAAAATAACTAAACTATATAATGTGGGTGCTTAAATTACAAATTTTTATTTTAAGTGCCTAAAATAAAATTTTCCTCTAATTAGATAATTATCTGTAAATTTTACCCCATATGAAAATTTTTTTGAGTGCCTAAAGTCATAATATTTGCAAGAAAAATTTCATATGAAATTGTGATAATGCTTTGTGTAAAAAAAATGTTTGAATAATATTGATACTCCAATTGATATCATTTCCATATTAATGTTCTGAGAAATAAAATCCATATTAATGCACAATATTTTGGCTGAAATAGCATAATATCAAAGTGTAGAGACGTGGCATAAAAATAATTATGCCAACTCATCAAAATTTTCAAATTTACTAATATACCTTTCTATAGAATATATATATATATATATATACACACACACACATATATGATATGATTTGCGGATACGTATACATAATAATTCCAATCTTAAAATTTTGTTTTATAAAAAATTGTTCAAAAAGCATATATCACATGTATTTTTCAAATAATGCTTACAAAAAATCATGTCATTTTAAGTTATAAATTTAATTATTATTTTTTATAATTAAATTTTTAAAATTTAAAAAAATAATAAATTTGGATAATATGAAAATTTTAAAAATATAAATACTAAATATAAAAAAACGATTAAGAAAAGATTAAAAATTCATTTAATCTCTCCAAGAAATCTATCATATAAGATATAAAATATTAATTTAATAGTAATGTCTTTGCATTAAATAAATAAATAAATAATCAATTGTTGCGTTCAATATAACTTTATTTATGTGGTGTCGCTTTGCAATAATTCACATAATATTTAAAGATTTATTTGAATACAACAAAGTAAGTAGGTAAAAGTCTAATTACTAAGATTGTAGTTATAAAAAATTCTAACTTTTTAAATATGTTTAGTTGATGAAATATAATTACATGATAATTTATTAAAAAAATTTAAAATATATAATTAAAAAACATATTTAACAAGATTCGGCGGAATGGGCCACCGACGATGAACCCTTAGCCGCATTCGAAAGATTTGGGAAGAAGCTGGTGGAGGTTGAGAGTAGCATTATGGGAAAGGATTAAATCGATATAATACGTAAAAGTTGATAATTAAATTTATTATGATGTTATGACAATTTATCTATTATAATTTTAACAAGAGTTACCAAAATTATCTAATTATGATTTTGTATAATTCAAATAAAAATTATCAATAATTGGAGTGATTATTTGTTTAATTTATTTTTTTTAATACTCGTATGTGAGAAAGAATATTAAGCAATAATGTTGAATATTATAATAATTATAATTTGATTATAATAATTTAATTGTATTAAATTAATTTGTGAAACTTAAAATAATATTAGCCCAAATCGATTTGTGAAATTATTTATTATTCTAAAATATATTAAAAACAAAAATATATAAGAAGTCAACGAAAAACTATCTATTTTTCAAGAGAAATTGTTAGTCCCAGGTGGAATTTCAGTGGTGACAAACACACTTCGTGAAGATAATGAAAATACTTATAAAATAAATTTACAAACTAGAAAGAGAAGTGGCACATTGAATGGAATTTTTTCCCGAATTAGAACTGGATTTTTTTAAGGTTCTTTAGATTTTTATTATTTTAGTTCAAATGTTTTTCATATTTTTAAAATTATTGTAAATAATCTTTTGTACAATTACTCTATCTTTATATTAGTTAGGACTAATAATTTATTTGGTCCTCCAATTTAAAAAAAATTATTTTAGTCTTTCATTTAATTTTTTTTATTTTTTTAACCCTTAAACTTACTGTTTTTGTTAAACCATTCCAAAATGGATAGAAAAATTAATATCTTTTAACCTTGCTAACATGCATATACGTGGATTGACACCTAGATGATACATTAACATTTAATTAATTTTTAAAATTTTAAAAGTTCAAAAAAATTATGATTTTTTTTAAAAACATTAAAATGTATAAAAATTATTTTTAAAAAATTAATTAAATGATGACATGTCATCCACATGACAATTCACGTACATGCCACATTAGCAAAGTCAACAAACATTAACTTTTCTAATCATTTTTGAGTGATTTGATAAAAAAATATAAATTTTAAATTTAAAAAAAATTAAACAAAGAAATAAAATAATTTTGGAAGGTGAAATATATGAGTGAACAAATAAAATTATTGAATTTCATATAACAATCTTTTTATGATGTTTGCTATCAGTTTCACCATTCCGCCATGTTTAACCTAAAGTATAATATGTTTGAAGCAACACTTTTTTTAATATTACATTTCTATATTTCGAAATTTGTTAGGTTAAAATTTTAATAAATATAATCATTTTAGATTTACCAGATTTTATTTAAATTTACTTATAAGTTTATGAAATTAGTTTAACATTTTTTTAAAATAAAGTTCTGATAATATTTTCTTTTTTATACAATATCTAAAATTATTCATAGTCTCTTCTCAACTCATAAATAAAAAAATAATATGCTTCAACGAGTTTAAACTCACATTCTCCAACATTAATAAATCGTATATGTAACCCTAAGTGTCTAAACAAAATAACTAAACAATAAAGTCTAAAATCGTACATCGCGTGAAATGGCAACAGTCCTAAGTTACAAGCTTTATATTGTCTAACAAGTGACATTCTATCTATATGACACATGTACATTAAATGTTTGAGTCAAAATATTGGCAAATTTTGTACTCATTAAATGTAATGTCTTAACATAAAAAATAAAAATATAAAAAATGTTTATTGGTCAAAATATTTGAATAAAAGTTATTTATTATTTTTTTGTTTTATTTAATGATAATATATCATATTATTGTTCATTGATGGTGCATAAATTTATGTACTGATAGCATATCAAATATTCCTTTAAATTAATTACAAACATATTTAATAATATCAAATATAACTTCAAAAAATAAATTTAAAAAATTGAATAAAGGTAAAATGAAATATATTCAATAGTTTAAGAAAATTTGAATAAAATATTTTTTAGAAACTATGAGACATTATAACTCTCTCTAAATAAACATTTTAAAAAACATAATAAACTTTAATATACAAAAATTATTAAAATAATATTAAGACATTAATATTTGGCATAAAAATTCTAAAAACTAAATATTTATATTATTTTTTTGTTTTCTTGTTTTCATATTCTCAATCATAATATTTTTCAAACATTATAAATGTTGTTTCAAAATTTTAAACAATAAATATTATATATTTTAAATTTTATATACAATCAAATCTATGCATCATGCAAGATAAAAAAAATTAGTTTATTTTTATTTACTAGCCTCTAATGTCACATGCATTATTTCATGTGAGTTTACACATTTAATATTTTTTAATTAGAGTAATTAGAGTAAAACAATATTTTTTATTTGAATTATTGAATATAAATTAAAATATATTAACTTATCAATTCAAATACTATAATAGAAAATTTTTAAATAATAATTAAAGTATTTTTAACATATTCAACATACAATTTAGTTTTCCTTTATGTAATTAATACAAAGTGACATTCTTATAACATAAAATAATTTTTTTGAACATTAATTTCATTATAGGTTCTTGTCATATATATATTTTTTATACAATTCCTAGAACTACTCATAGTCTCTCCCCAACCCATAAATGGGAGGATAATACGCTTCAGCACACTCAATTATAGGGATTAAATTGAACACATAACAGTTTTTGAAGGATCAAAGCTACACATATCCTAGAAATATTAAAATTATTTTTTTAATAATCTTATTATAAGTTTTGATCATATATGCTCTTTTTAACACAATGCCTAAAACTATCCATGATCCCTCCCCGACCCATAAATAAGAGGATAATGTGTTTTAGCATACTTGAATCCATATTCTCCTGTATTGACAACAATACTCATGTTAATTTTCAATACTTCTTTATAATCTTATCTAAATGAATCATTACATTATAGTCTTTAGGATATATATGTTGTATGTGAATAATTAAAAAAAAAGTAAAATATTAATAGATAACAATTATGTTACAAATAAACTTGTGTGTTAAAAAATAAAGTAAAGTTAACAACTTGTAGAAATTAAAACCTAAATCGGAAGGATCTAATTATAAAAAAATAGAATTTAATATATGAAAAAATGTAATGTAATTTTAAAATTAAAAGTATAAATACATAATATAATTGGTTTAATATTATTATTAAGGAAAGTTACAGCCCATTTTTTAACATTCACGTGATGGGGTGGATTATTTTAAGTTTTTGGGTTATTTTGTATTAGGTCCCTTTTAGTTTGAAAGTTCATCCACATTTCATAACTATCATAATTAGAAACTAAATAACATAAAATGCAAACAATGAAATTTAAAAATTAAGAAAAGCAGTTTCAGGGATTGAAAACCATGGCCCAAACTATTTACTTTTTTAATTTAAAGATAAAATTTAATTTTTTTTAAAAAATCTAATTATAGGTTCTGATCATATTTGCTATTTTTTTTACACAATATCTATAACTACTTATAGCCCCTTCCTAACCCATAAATAGAAGATAATGTATTTCAACATATTTAAACCCACGTCCTCTTATTATATTGACAATATTACCTATACCAATTGGCATTTCTATATTAAATTTAAAAATAAAGGTAAAAAAATTTTCATATTAAAGTATGGACACTTGGGATATCAAATCACCAAAATTTTAAATAATACACCAAGAATATATAAAAATACATTGATTATAAATCTAATAATATGATGGTTCATGCTGCATAATTTGATCGAACTAAGATAATCCACCTGTTCTCCTGCGAGGCCTGGAAAAGAATATCTGTCGATCAATAATAAATGATGGTAGAAAATGTTAAATTTGATTCTTTAAAATATGGTCTAATTTATTCTTGAACAAGAAAAAAAGAGGAGGGTCCATGCAGCATAATTTGATCTGGCCTGTCTACAGGTCAATGTTTTTTTCTCTTTGATTCGTCTTTGGCCTAAAAAAAAAAAAAAAAAAAATTATATTTCAATTTAAATGAATAAAATTTAATTAATAATTCAAATTAAATCAAGCTGAATTATAAAATGATTCGTCCAATATCAAATTGGACTAATCCAACCTACGGATCTGAATAAAATAATCCAACTATCCAATCGGTAAAAAGTAAACGCTTTTGCTTAGGGTAAATTCCTAGTTGGTCACCCAATTTCTAGAGTGCTTTCATTTTGGTTACTTAAAACGAAATCTTATAATTTTATCATTCAGCTTTTAAGGCGCTTTCATTTTAGGCAATTAAGCATTTAATCTCTAATAACAGTTGTATATGTCATATCATGTTTTCACTTTTATTTTGGTCACCCAATAAATGTCCTTTTTTAAGTATTGATTAAGGGGAAAAAAAGACATCAAGGATTAAAGTGAAAAAAAGGATAAAAACTAAAATAATGCATCGAGTTGTACTTATTTATCCACTTGTGAAAATTTTTAATTTTTTTTTCTTTTTTTCAATATTATAGAAACAAATCAGTTGATATTATCAATGGATAAAAAAAATTTTAACAGCTTATTTGATTGGTTTTGATATTTTGAAATTTAAAATTTTAATATTGAAAAAAATTTAGAATTTTTGATAATGGAATAAATAAATACTATTTGGCAAAATTTTAAAACATTATTTTAGTTTTACCTTTTTTCACTTTAATCCTTAATGCTTTTTTTACCTCGTTGATATTTTTTTTTTTGTAATCAAAATGAAAGTGTAAACATAATGTGACATATTCAGTAAACCGTTGTTAGAGATTTGACACTTAAATGACTAAAATGAAAGCACCCTAAAAGTTAAATGATAAAATAATATAATTTACCCTTTTACAAAAAAAAAAAAGTATATCTTTTTCTTTTAATTTTGTAATCATTGTTAATTAGAAAATTTCGATTCTTGGTTGTACGGAACAAACATTCCGTTGAGTTAATCACAAAGTTTTGAATTATGTTTTATAATAATATTACTTTACAATACATGTTTCCTACAGACAAAGATCTTTTACAAAATCTAAACACTGATCACTTTGACTTTTGCTCCTTTTTGTTGTTAATTAACCAACATTTAACTGTTTCAACTTGGGTTTATGTTGGATTTTAGAGGGTCAATGTTAAGTTCAGATGTTGTAATTTGTGCAATTTATATCTTCTTTTTCCTGTTAATTGTGTAAATTTAAACTTAATATAAACTATTAATATGTTAATTTTTGTATTTTATTTGTGAGTCCTCTAAATTAAAGATATTTTTAATTAATACTATTTAATAAGGGTTTTTTTATTATTATTAAAAGGTGAGGGGAGAATGAGTTGTTGGGGCTCTCAAGATTTGAATTATCGCAAATTTATTTTTTTATTAATTTAATACAAAGGCATCAACATTGAATTATTATTTGATATTTTATATGATAGATTTGTGGTAGATATTAAATGAATTTTTTGCCGTGTGTATTGGAAGCCAAAAATCAAATTAAACAAATCTTAATTGGACCATTAAGTTATAGTAGATTACATTTTAGTCACTTATGTTTGAAATATTACGTGTTAGTCACTTACATTATTGTGTTGAAACATTTTAGTCGCTCAGCTGTTAATTGTTATTAACGGTGTAATGGTAAGCTGACATCACACGTTAAATCATCATTTCAAATGAAAATTTTAGGTTGAATTCTACAATCGGTCCCTATATTTTTCATTTTGAGCAATTTAATTTTTTATGTTCTTTTAACTTTTTTTTGCATTCTCTCATGTTTCTCTCTCTATTTTTCTCCCTTCTTTATTCTTTTAACTTCGTTTTTCTACATTATTCATTTGTTAAAACTAATCTACAAGCTCGTCTCACTCAAAAAAATTAATTGGTTCAAAAAAATAAAAGTATAGGAACTAGTTTTAACAAATGGAAAACATAAAAAAAAAACTATGACAAAAGAAATGGAGAAGGGAGGAAAGCAGAGAAGCAAAAGAGAATGGAAAAAAAAAAGAAAAAGAAGAAGTTAAAAAAACATAAGAGAAAAAAATTAAATTGCTCAAAACGAAAAATTATGGGGATCGATTGTATAAATTAACTTAAAATTTTTATTTGAAATAATGATTCAATATGTCATGTCAGCTTACCGTTACATAATTAACGACTAAGTGGCTAAAATGTAACATTTCAAATATAAATGATTAAAATGTAACATGTGATAAACAAAAGTGACTATTTTGACAATTTACGCTTTTTCAAATTGTTAATTTAAAATTAAGATTTAGTTCTATTGAATCAGTACAATTTTGGGAATCTCACATCATTATCAGCAAAGAGGTGAGAAACCTTCAAAAAGAAAAATATAATATTGGTGAAGATGATATTGTATATATTTCTTAGAAAGCTCTATTTCATGCATGAGAAATGTGATATTGTAAGAATGCAAATGATGATGTTGGAGTTTTAAATTTTAAAATTAGGTCAAGATGTGATCTCAATTTATTATTTTTGGGCACTATAATTATGTTGTTTCAATTATGGATTTATTAGATGTGATCTCAATTTATTGTTTATTTTATCAATTATGAGTTTATTAGAACATTGTGATTGGTTAACTTTTCCATCAATTATGTCATCATCTGCTTGGTTCTTTTTACCCAAAAGAATCTATATAGTTAAGGTTTTAATTAATATAGAATTAGAATTTTCAACTTCATTGTACTTCAAAATTTTGTTTATTGAGATGGAGTTGTTGAGAAAATGAAATAAATTAGACAAAAAAAAAAGAATTATTGGCTTATTCTTGTTAATTTTTCTTAATTAATACTTAATACTCCTTATTAAATTAAGGATTAATTAAAAGTAGCTGTTGTTTCATGACTTCCATGATTGCTCATCATAATTTGTATTATTGCTACACCAAAATCTATAATTAAATTTTAATTAATCAAATTGATTTATGAGTATCATAAGGGACTTTTTTTTTTTTATTTTAGATTAGTTAATACAATAATTATAAGGGTAAACTATAAAAATAGTCACTTGTGTTTGTCTCAGATTACATTTTAGTCACTTATGTTATTGTTTTATTACGAAGTAGTCACTCTGTCATTACCTCCCTAACAACAATTCTACGTGGCAGTCCAAATAGGTTTTAAATGCTAACTTGGTTGTCTAACTGAGATAAGAATTGTTTTTCAGTCAAAATGGAAAAGAAAACTAAAATAAAAGGAGACGAATGGTTTTTCTTTTCCAGTTCAAAGTGCAATTCATTTAAAAATTTCAATTAGTTAAATTTATTTAATTAAAAACCTATTCTTGTTCTAGTTGGACATCTAAATCAGTATTTAAAACTCATTTGGACTGCTACGTGGAATCGCCATTAGGGAGATAATGGAGCTTAACAACAGAATAACTATTTCGTAACAAAACTATAACGTGAAATTCGAGTTTAAAATTTTAAAGTTTGTATGGAAAATAGTAAAATGTCTATAATAAAATTGTTGTATAACAACCTTAGTATATCTCATTGTATTTATTTATTACTTTCCACAATATATTTTTTAATTAACATTGCATAATTTAAATAAATTAAAAAATGATGGTGAAAATTTGAGGTAGGATTTTTGGGTGATGACACATTTGATGGTTTTGTGGATTGTGAATTGTCATATAATTTATTGGAAGTGAATATATTTCTACATTGAATGCTACATTTTGATTGAGAAGTGTGTTTGGATTAATAATAAAAACATATATAAGAAATTATTAAAAATTTAGAATATAGATGTTTTAGTAATATTGTGGGTATATTGTCGATTGAGTCTTAACTCGATTAATATAGGCATTGTTGTCAGTGCAAAAGGATATAGGCTCGAGTGTGCTGAAGATAAAAAATTATAATTTTTTGAATTTTTTTAAAATTTAAAGATAGCTAAAAGACTTATTATTATTATTATTATTTTAATAAATTATTCTTTAGTATGGGGAGGACAACGATGTGGGAGTAAAGGGATGAGGATCGTGGGATAATATTTCCTAGGATAAAAAACTCTATCATTGCTAGTATTCTAGTTATACTCCTCAATCCAAAAGCAACATCAATTTTAATAAAATAATATTTTTTTGTTTCATCGTTGTTTTTCAACTATTTATAATAATATTATTTTTTATTCTTGAGATAAATAAATGTTTAAGTTTTTATCATAGGATGAATATTCTTGTATTAAATTAAAGAGTAAATTAGTTCTTATTTTAAAATATTTAAAATTTTTAGGATCGTCAGCATAAAATTTACGTGACGTGTCATCTATAACTGTTTAATTATTTTGTCAATTATATCAATTTTTAACAATAAAAAAATATAAAAAAATTTACTATTTTTTGTATAATCTTTTACTTGCATATAAAAGTTTTGGGTATTGAAGTTTGAGTAGAAATTAAGATTTGTGCAAAAGTAAAGCAAAGAAATATATAAAGAAAAAGAAAGAAAGAAAGAAAGAATATGAAATCAATTGGTTTAGTTATCGTTTTCCCAAGTGACAAAAAATGTCAGCAATTTTGTGCTAACACTGTTATGTGAAGTCCTTTTCAATTATTCGTCTCCCATTCATCTTCTTTCAATACACACAGATTAAGCCGATCTGTGCATGAGTCAGACCAGATTCATTCATGCTTTATTTTTATTTTTTTTATATTTAAACCTCAAAATAACCCTTTTTTTCACTCATATTTTTCTTTTCAATTTTTCCATATGGATAATTCTTTTTTATTTAGTTTGAAAAATTTAAAGTACAATTTATTTATTAAAAAAATAAAATAGAGAGATAAATTTAGGAATATGTGAGAGCGAAAGTTTAAGTACAAACTTTTACTTTATAGTTAAACTCGTATAAGATAATATTTCTTTTATTAGATAGATTGTTTAACCCTTAAAAATTATACATAATCACAAATCTCTTATATTGTTATTTTTCAATATTAATAATTTCAACATAAAGGTTTTATATATAAAAACTACATGTTCTTATTTTTATTTTAATTGTTTTATAATTATTTTTACTATTATTATTCACGTATAATATAATAAAGTTTTAACAAATAATGTGATATAATAACACTGAAATTAATCTTTCCTTATTAAATTTTAAAATTAAACCTAAACAACTTAATTTTTTTTTTATGATGCTTTTTAAATAGAAAAAGGAGTTGATTGATAGAAATGTGAAAAGTAGCTCTCAACTCTGAGATTAATATATGAAAAGAAAGAGAGCAGTAAAGCTGTGGAAGCTCAGCATTTGTCCTTTCTGCACAGCTTATCATACTGGCTCGTGATCCAATATCAATACCATCTGTCCCTAAAGTCAAATATCACAATTTTGGCATATATCCCATTTCTCTCCATATATATTATGCTTTTTTCTTTTCTTTTTGGGATAATGCTAAATTTACCATTAAAGTTATTTTTACTATTTTATTTTATTTTTATTATTTTTGTCATTATGTTTTTAAGTCAAAACATAAATTTATCACTATATTTTTAATTTTATCTTAAATTTTTATCATTACAATTTTCAATTTTTAATTCTAAGTTAGTTTATTAATTTTCCCAATCTAATGAAAAAAAAATATTTACAAAAATAACTATAGTTCAAAAACAGTCACTAAAATGATCTGAAACGAATAGTAGATTTGAATTTTGGGAACCCAATAGCCGACACTACCTAGTATTTTGGCCCCATCATTACCTGATGATTGTGTCAGGCTTTAAAAAATGATTTTTTGACTTTAGGAACCCAATAGCCGGCACTAAGGTATTTTTTTAAATCATATCATACTGGTATATAAAAATAACAATATTTAAAAAAATTTTGGTTCTGGACATGTAATAGTCGACACCAGAGACAATAAAAAATCTTTTTTTTGGTGTTAGCCTCGACTTCCAATGCATTTTTTTTAATGGAACACAGATGGCCAGCACTAGTGTATTTAAAAAAATATATTTTTGGGTTATGGCCATGTAATGGCTGGCACCAAGAACATTTAATAAATTTTTTTTTTGGTGTTGGCCGATAGATGGCCAGCACTAGGTATAATTTTTGGTCTCCAAGGTAATTTTTTTTTACTTTGGAACACTGATGGCTGACACCAGTGTAAAAAGAAAAAAATATTTTGCGTGCTGGCCAGCAAATGGCCAGTACCAAGTACAATTTTCGACTCCCGATGTATTTTTTTTTTTTACTTTGGAACACTAATGGCCGGCACCAGTGTCATTTAAAAAAATATTTGTCTTCCAAATTTATCAGACATATATAGTTGTTTTGTCTTCCATTTGAGTTTTTGTTTGCTTTATTAGTTGAAAATCGAGATTACAAAATATTAGTTTTTTCTTTGTTAAGAAAGAAGCAAAAAATTTTTAAGATGAGTTCCTAAATTTTGTTTGTTTATGTTCATTTTGATGGAGAAATGATAAATACAACTGAAGAAGGCCGTGTATTTCAAAGCCGGAAAAAAAATAGGAATGAGATTCAACAAACGTGTTTTGCTGGAGGATTTAAAATAAAAAATCAATACAAAGATAGCAACCCGTTGCGGAAACCAAATGTTGAGACTGTTTTACAAATTTTCGGTTTCAAGATTCACTCAAGTTCTCAGAAATAGAGCTTGAAGATGATGATGATGATCTATTGACAATGATAGCAATTTATTGCCCCCTAAGATAGAAAATCTCAGGTCAGTTGAGTTATTTGCAGAGATAGCTGAATTGGATCCTAGTCAAGTTGTAATTCCAGCAAGCCAGCGCTCTAGAATTGATTTTGATCTTAACGTCTCTTGGGAAGATCGGTCAGGTTTTGGATGATCAATACCAACTCTCGAAAATCCAAACACTGGTGGAAGTTCGTATAACATCCCAAACTCGTCTACTCGTCAAGAGATCCATCTAGAGGTGTTGGCCACCATAAAATATGGTGATGAAGGGTCTGATAATGATGATTAGTCCCACCGTGATCCCAATGATGATTTTAGTGACCCCAATTTGGATGACGTCCCTAAAGACATAAATAAAGAATAGCCGGTGGAGGGTGAAAATGCAAACCCCCATTCGGTCAAAAACACGGCCCTGGTATACTTATAAGAAATAATCCAAGGTCCTTCATGACCGACGTGGATCTTAATGTGGCTCTTGTACGCGAGTTTCTAGAACATACAAACATTGTGCCAACTCACGTACTTAATGATGAATTCAACAATGAAGAGTTGTTTGTAAGACAACAATTCAATAACAAAAAAGACTATTTACATGCTATAAAACAACTTAGCTTGAAGTTAGGTATGGATTATAAAGTAATGAAGTTGACATAGTCTTTGTACGTAGGAGAATGTTGGAAAGTTTCTGTTACAGGCCAATTTTGGCCTACCTCAAACCCAAACAAACTTAAACCAAACCCCATTTATATTTAAACCCAATACCCACTAAAACAAAACAAACTCCATAACCCACCTAACTAAACCTAACACCTAACAGACCTAACCCACAAACTTAAACCCAAATGGCCCACGTACCTAATCCCTAAGCCCAAATACACTAAAAAATTAAAAAATTCTAACCCTAGGTGCGCCGCACCTAGGGTCTGCCCACTTGCGTCTTCAACCACCAACCATCACCTCTGCCAGACCTGCCCACCCCAACTGCTCCGCAAGACCGCCCATGCCCTGCAAAAACGAAGCAAACACACAAAAAAGGAAGCAAGAAATAGCAAGAATAATAGCAAAATACATGTAAAAAACGGCTATATAAGCCGAATGCAAAACATTGTAAAGGTTCGGCAAGATTTAATACATACAATATATTTTCAAACACAAACAGTGATGATGCGGTCGTTGAGAACACCAAATTAACCTATTCCCTGCAAAATAATAAGAATAACAGTAAAGGGGAAGTAGGGTCGAAATCCTCAGGGACCAGATTATACGAATACTCGTTTTCTCGATTTCCTGGCCGAAATCGTGCCCAAGAAACCTGCGTTCCTGGGAAAAATAAAAAAAAATTTAAGAATTGATTTTGGAAAAAATAAAATAAAAATAGAATTTAAAGTTTACTTGAATTATGATTACGGAAATAATAAAAATAATAAAGAGAGTTTTCAGAAAAGAAATTCTTATGGGAAAGTTCCAGCCTCCGGTTGTCTCATTCCGCCTTGGGCTCAATCCTCGGCTTTGGATGATCCTTCTCGACTCAAGTAGGCCAGTTATAGTGGAAGAGGACGCCTACGACCACCAGCTCCAAAGATTAGACTTACGATTTTTAGGGAACCTGACTCTAGCCAGAAATTCTTTGCTAGATCAACGCTTCTCAATGGCGAATCCCACGCCACCTTGTTTCTTTGGCTCACCAACCTCTGACGCAGTAAGTTGTTGAACCGACGGTGCAACCCCTCCAAAACACACAAAGCGGCCGCCTTTGCATACGTTGAAAGGTTTATTTCTTAAGGGCCATGGACGGAAGCGTCAGCTCGTAGTGCAGAGAAACGATGAATACTTGGTAGAAAAGGGGTTAAGTATGGGTTCTAAGCCTCAAGAACCTTGTAGGGAAATATTGACAACTTTCGGCTAGAAGAGGTTTAGTGGCTCATGATAGTGGTGGAAAAGAAAAATATAAAGATGGAAAAAGAAATTTTTATTAAAAGAATTATGGAAAGAAACAAAAGCTTAGAGGGGGAGAGTGTTACAGAAAAGATGAACAACCCAAATAGAGTCACTTCACCCCCTATTTATAGTGCTAGAAAGATAGTTTAATTTAACTTAAATTCTAAAAGATAAATACATTTAATTAAAGATAATTAAAATAAAATCCAAAAATTAAATAATCCTAGTATTTATCTTAATATTAATTATCCTAATAAAATAGAGTCTTCCAAAATAAAATCTCTCTTATTTGCTTTTAAGTCCTTGTGCCTTCCATGTTCGCACTTTTGGCACCATATTTGTCCCACGTTGCATAATGGCCCATTTAGTCTCCAAATTGACGCTTTTTCCCTTAAATTTACTTTTCGCCTCCAATTTAGTCCCTAAAAGATAAAAAGACATAAATACCTCAAATTAGTAGGCTCAAGCTCAAAACAAACACATAATTAATATATAAAAACACGTCATTTCAATGTATTATCAAATTCCCCCTACTTAGCCCATGCTTGCCCTCAAGTATGGTTCCTATCGACTTGTGGAAGCTAGATTCTGCCATAAGAGAAATACCACTCCAAAGTTTTATAAAAATTAGTTAAAAATGCATACGAAAAATAAAGAAAACTCTAAACTTGCTTTAAATAAAACAGAAAAAGTTCTCCAATTAATTCACACAAAAATTAAGATCGACTTGATTTATTTCACGCTATTTTGGTAAATTACCAAACCTACCAAGACACCCTAATTATTTCCTCCTTTAGTCCCCCAAGTGCAACTTTATTAGTACTTATATTTTTCTTTCTTTTTCTTTTTTTTTCCTTTTTTCTTTTTTTCTTCTTTTTTTTCTTTTTTTTTTTTATTATTTGATTAGGAGTATATTAAACCTTTTTACGCGAAGAGAGATGACAACCCAAGCACCCCACCCCAGTTACTCAGCCCAACATACTCCTAAAATTATTTATTTCCGGTTAGCGGAGTTTTACTCATCACGTCACACAACCTTTTGACGCGAAGTAGAATGACAACCCAAGCACCCTACCCCGATTACTCAGTCAGTCACAATTTGAGCCATACTCATAACCTCGGCTAGCGGAGTTTTACTCATCACATCACACAACCATTTGACACGAAGTAGAATGACAACCCAAGCACCCTACCCCAGTTACTCAGTCAGTCACGATCTAAGTTGTACTCATAACCATGGAAATCATTTATTAACAATTAGACAATATTTAAAATTTTTGAGAACTAAAGAAAGAAACAATTTAAGTGTCAAAAATAAGTTTCAATAATCACCTAATAGCCATGAACATTAATTAGGCATGCAATAATTTTGAGTGTCCACTTTATATTAAACTTTATCAATTTTATGAAAAGCAAGATAGAGGTAACTTTATTAATCATAATTATTTTTAGCCTAATAAAAATAAAACAGTGGAGATGGCACCAATTATGGAAAAATCATAACTTTCTTAAACAGTAAAAATCATGCTTATGGGGCAAACAGTAGGCAATCCTAGTCAAAATCTTGGGCATGAAAAGCGGCAGGATATACTTAAAAAAATATGGACAAAATGGGGCCTCAACAGCAACATCAAAAACAGAGCAGCACAACCAAAATCTCAGCAGAAAACGACAATAATATCAAAGATTCCCTCCCCCTACTTAAAACACATTGTCCTCAATGTTGACAAAAAGAAGAAAATAAGTAGAAAGGGTTAGGAATACTCCCCGTGTAGTCTAACGACGATCGCGCATGATGGCAAGGAGTTCGGTGATTTGTTGGCCAAAAGTGTCAAGTGGAGCCTTAATGCGCTGTAATCGCTGCTCAACAGTCAATGCCGGTTGAGGTTGGGTGGCCGCCGGTGCGTCATTTTGATTTCGTTGACGAAAAACCCGTTCGGATGGTGTGGAACGAATGCCAGGAGGGACGAAATGGAAAGAGGACGGAGTGCCGAGAAGTAGTCCCATGGAGTCGAGGCATCGGGCATCTAAAGGATCAACCTGACAAGCCACGTGTAAATCTGAAACGGAGACGTTAGAACCATGCAAAGAAAATAACAGCTGTGTAATAAGAGATCCTAAAATGAGAGGTCGTTTAGCTTTGATAACATGCTCAAACTGAAGTGCAAACCAATAACCCAAATTTACCGGACGACCGGTATACATACACCATAAAAAGAGTAATTCCGTCTTGGAGACGGTGGCCAGAGCGTCTCGTCGACCTGAAAAATTATAAGCAAGATAACGGTGTATGTAACATAAAGCAGGGTCGCGAAACCATAAATCTTTTGATGTTTTCGGGCTATACATGGATTCAACATTATTAGTTAGCAAAGCAAAGGCCTCAATAGCTCGAAAATCAGTAGGAAATGTACATAAACTATTTTGAAAAGCAGGAGACATAGCAAACTCTTCAGTCACGAAAGATAAAGCAAGATTAAATTCAAGCAGAGATAAGCTATGCATAACGCCAAGTAATCGAAACGTAACAACTCCAGGTGTGTCCAATGATATCTGATCATGTCGTTGGAAATGAAATGTTGCATAGAATTCTAAGACTAACTCGTAATATGCACAGTGCACAAAATCGACATTTCCAACCCAACCAATATTTTTGAAATAACCTGTAACATCATTTTCAATGCACAAAGCAGCCAAAACAGGTATCGACAGACATTTACAAGGTATAATTGATTTATGTCGAAGAGAGTCATACCTGCGTCGATGAATATCGGAAGTAAAAACAAGGTTACCGTGCAAATAAGTCTCCGGTGGTAGAATGTTGACGCGAGAACGGTAGGTGCGCCCACGAAAGGTTATGGGCTGCTGTTCATTGCGACTGTCGGACGGTGTTGAAGCGTCGGCAGTATCAGCAGAGGAGAAGTCCGAAGGTGCCGCTGGAACCGTCCCGGTGTGGCGACGCGTCGGACGGCGTTGTGGTGGTTGCGACGGCTCGTATTCGAAAGGGCCCGAATCGGTCCGTGGAGGTCGGGTTACACGTCGTCGGGCCTGGTCCAGAGTCGTTGGTCGAGCGGCGCGGCGTGGTCGTTGACGTAGTGGTTCGGCTCGTGTTTCTAGGCGGCTAGGAGAGGCGTTCGGCGGCGGTAGGAGGAGAGAAGGTTGGCACGGAGAGGGGGACGGCTCGACTTGTGACGTAGAGGCATGAAACGACGGAGAGGCGCAAGACGGCGGTGGAGTCGGCATGGCGTCGTCCATCGGTGGGTGGAATGGATGAGAGGTCGACGCGGTGGTGTATATGTGCGAAAGGGACGGTGAAGAGGGTATGGTGGCTTGTGGTGGGGTCGTGGAGGAAGAGAAAGAAGGGGAAGAAGGTGGATGGGCCGAATGGGGTGATGGTGGTGGAGAAGAAGAAGAGGTGTCGGACAAGGCAACCGTTTGAGGAGCGGAAAAACGGCGCCGTCGTGGGTTCACCGTGAAGGACGGTTCGGCGGCGGCACGGCTACATGTATGGGCCATGGTGGTCGGCGAATCGGCGGTGAGGGGAAGAAAAATGGAAGGTGCGGCGGCAATGGAGGAAAAATGGGAAGAAGAAAAGAAAAGTGGGGGTTTTAAGTTGCTGGAAAGGGGTGTTTGGCTGCAGGAATAAGGAATTCTAGGGCTGGAATAGAACTTGTTTGGTTGTAGGAATAAGGAATTCTATGGCTGGAATAGGAGCTGTTTGGTACCATGAATAGGGCTGTTTGGTGCATTTTTTCTTTCTTTTCTTCGCGTTTTTGCTCCGTTTTTCCTTGAAGAAAAAAAGAAGAAAAAATAAAAACAAATAAAAATGAAATGATAAATAATAAATAATAATAAATATAAAATTAAAAATAAAATTAAAATTAAAAATTAAAATAAAATAAAATAAAATAGAGACTGGGTTGCCTCCCAATAAGCGCTTGTTTAACGTCGTTAGCTCGACGCCTTGAATGGTTCTATGGTGGTTCTAACTGAATTTTTTCGACCGTGTGGGCTTGAAAATTTTCGTAAAACGGCTTCAACCTCTGGCCATTGACTTTGAACCGCTTTCCCAATTCTTCGCTTTCTATTTCAACCGCACCATGAGGGAATACTTCGGTAACGATAAAAGGCCCTTGCCATCGCGAACGAAGTTTACCTGGAAATAACTTCAACACAGAATTATAGAGTAAAACTCTTTGTCCTACCGAAAAATACTTCTGAGCAATTTTCGTATCATGAAACAACTTGGTCTTGTCTTTATAAATACGAGCGTTCTCATAAGCATCGTTACGGATTTCTTCCAACTCTTGAATGTCTAATTTTCTCGCCCTTCCTGCTGGGTCTAACTCCATGTTACATTGTCGAACCGCCCAATAGGCTTTATGCTCTAACTCTACTGGAAGATGGCAAGCCTTGCCAAAAACAAGCCGATATGGGAATCGGTCCTTTATATGCTGTTCGATAGGCCCAAAGCGCGTCATTGAGCCGAAGACTCCAATCTTTTCTGTTGGGTCGTACTGTTTTCTCCAAAATGGTCTTTATTTCCCTATTTGAAACCTCGGCCTGACCATTCGTTTGGGGATGGTAAGCCGTAGCTATGCAATGATGGACTCCGTATTTTGACAATAGCGCCTCCATTACTTTGTTGCAAAAGTGTGTGCCACGATCACTGATTAGGGCTCGAGGTGTGCCAAACCTAGAAAAAATAGTCTGTTTTAGAAATTCCACAACAGTTTTGGCATTATCATTACGAGTAGGCTTTGCTTCTATCCACTTAGAGACATAATCTACCGCAAGGATTATATAAACGTTGCTAAATGAAGAAATAAATAGGCCCATGAAATCGATGCCCTAAACATCGAAAATTTTGCATACATGAATTGGGGACAGGGGCATTTGATTTCGTTTAGTGATGTTACCTGTATGTTGGCACCTATCGCAAGATTTACAGAAGTTATATGCATCTCGAAAAATTGTAGGCCAATATAACCCACATTCTAACACCTTGTGAGCTGTTCTCTTAGGTCCAAAATGACCTCCGCAAGCTCTAGTATGGAAAAAATTAAGGATAGAAGTTACCTCAGTTTCTGGAACACATCGTTGTATTATCTGATCTGAATAGTGTTTCCACAAGTATGGGTCATCCCAAATGTAATATCGAGTATCGCGTTTGAGCTTACTCCTCGCGGAACGTGTTAACTCAGTGGGTAACGATCCTGTGGCTAAGAAATTTACCATATCCACATACCATGGGAGGTGTGCCTCGGTTGAGAATAGGCTTTCATCAGGAAATTCTTCTTTGATGGGAACATCGTCAAAAGGTACTTTTATTCTACTTAGGTGGTCAGCCACTAAGTTTTCACATCCCCTTTTGTCTCGAATTTCAATGTCAAACTCTTGGAGTAGCAGAATCCACCTGATAAGCCTAGGTTTGGCTTCCTTTTTTGAGATCAAGTACCTGAGTGCTGTATGATCAGAAAAAATAATTACTTTAGATCCCAATAAATAAGATCGTAATTTATATAAAGCAAATACAACGGCTAAGAGTTCTTTTTCTGTCGTGGTGTAGTTGCTTTGTGCAGCATCTAAGGTTTTCGAGGCATAACAAATGACATGTGGCTCATTGTTTATCTTTTGTCTCAACACAGCTCCTACACTGTGTTCGCTAGCATCGCACATAACTTCAAATGGAAACTTCCAATCTGGCGGCTGCACTATAGGAGCGGAGACCAACTTTTGCTTTAGCATGTCAAAGTCCTCCTTACACTTTAGGTCAAAGTCAAACTTCTTATCCTTCTGCAACAATTCACACAGTGGTTCAGCTATCTTTGAGAAGTTTTTTATGAAGCGCCTGTAGAATCCTGCATGACCAAGGAAAGAACGGATTTCCCTCACAGTAGAGGGGTAAGGCAAAGAATTTATAACTTCTATTTTCGCATTCTCAACCTCAATTCCCTTAGATGACACAATATGTCCTAGAATTAAACCCTTGTCTACCATAAAGTGACACTTTTCATAGTTTAAGACAAGATTAAATTCTATGCATCTACCCAAAATTATCGTCAAGTTTTTAAGGCATTCATCAAAACAATTCCCATAGACAGTAAAATCATCCATAAAAACTTCAATAATTTTTTCCACATATTCAGAAAATAAACTTATCATGCATCTCTAGAAGGTGGCTGGCGTTTGCAAAGACCGAATGGCATTCTTCTGTATGCGAACGTCCCAAATGGGCATGTGAATGTGGTCTTTTCCTGGTCTTCTAGCGCCACTGGTATTTGGAAGAAACCTAAATAGCCATCAAGACAACAAAAGTGAGATTTTCCAGCTAACCTTTTAAGCATTTGATCAATAAAAGGAAGAGGGAAATGATCTTTTCTAGTAAATGAGTTCAACTTCCTGTAATTAATACAGACGCGCCACCCATTTTGTACGCGGGTAGGTACCAAGTCACCTTAAGCATTTTCCTTTACTGTCACGCCCGTTTTCTTGGGCACGACTTGTATCGGACTTACCCACCTACTGTCAGAAATGGGGTAAATTACGTCAGTATCCAGAAGCTTGATTATTTCTTTTTTTACCACCTCCATCATATTCGGATTCAGCCGTCTTTGTGCCTCTCGCTTAGGTTTTGTGTTTTCTTCTAAGTAGATCCTGTGTGTGCATGTCAAAGGGCTTATCCCTTTTAAGTCTGCAATGGTCCATCTAATCGCCTCTTTATGACTTTTCAACACACGAACTAAACTTTTTTCTTCCTGCATAGAGAGGTTATTAGCAACTATGACCGTTAAGGTATTATCCTTACCCAAAAATGCATATTTCAGATGTTCTGGAAACGGTTTCAATTCCAACTCTGGTGCCTGCATAATAGACAGTAAAAGTTTAGTATTTGGAGATAGTAATTCATTAATAAATTCAAATTCATTAAGTTCAGAATTATCTCCATAAATTGACTCAGAATTTTCCTCTACTAAAGAGTCGATTATGTCGATACAATTTACGCTCAGAATTTCACTTGGATGGCTAATGGCATCATAGACATTAAACTTTACGATCTCCCCATCAAACTCCATCGTAAGAGTTCCACTTCGAACATCAATTTTAGTACTAGCTGTACTAAGGAAAAATCGTCCTAACAAGAGATCTGAGGACCCAGGGGTCCTGTCCTCCTCCATTTTAATCACATAAAAATCTGCAGGAAAAATGAGCTCGTTAACTTTTACCAATACGTCTTCAAGGACTCCTTCTGGGTGCACCACGGACCTATCTCCCAATTGAATGATAACACCTGTTTTTGTCAAAAAACCTGCGTTAAGTGATTCATAAATAGAATATGGCATTACATTTATGGAGGCTCCTAGATCACACATAGCCTTTTTAATCCCTAAATGGCCAATTTTGCATGGTATTGCAAACATGCCCCTATCCTTACACTTTACCGGTATTTTACGCTGTAGCACTGCAGACACATTCTCACCAACATTTACCCTTTCATTACCTGTTAACTTTCGTTTGTTGGTGCAAAGTTCTTTAAGAAATTTAGCATACCTGGGAATTTGCCTAATGGCGTCTAACAGGGGTATGTTGATCTCAACATTCCTAAACGTTTCGAGGATCTCCTTGTCCTCTTTACCTTTTCGACTCTGATTGAGTCGTTCTGGAAATGGAGGTGGAATCTTAGGTACTGGAGGTTTCAGTCGGACCTGTTCGTCTTTCTCTGGTTTTTCCTAGGCATTTTCTTGGCCAAGATTCCTGTCGGGAATCGGTTCCAGTACCTTTCCGCTTCGTAACGTCACTGCATTCGCATTTTACCTCGGGTTTGGTTCTGTTTGTGACGGTAGCTTCCCTTGAGCGTTTAATTTCTCCACTGATATAGTCAATTCTCTTATAGATGCCTCAGTTTTCTGCTGAAAATCAAGCATATTAGCTGCTAATTTATTGACCAAAGTTTCTAGAGAATTACCTGAATCTTGTGGCTGTTGTGGGAGCTGGTTTTGGTATGTTGGATTATACCGTGGGTTGGCCCCATAACTTAAGTTAGGATGATCTCTCCATCCTGGGTTGTAGGTATTGGCGTAGGGGTTATATCGCCTTTGTGGTGGCCCAGGAAAATTCCTCACTGCATCTAAATGGGCCATGGAGTCATCACATAAAATAGGACATGCATCTGTTGTGTGTTCTGGTGTAGCACAGATTCCGCACACTCGAGCTGGTTTGGCCTTTTCTGCAACAAGAGAGCTAACTATATTAGTGAGTCTATCAAGTTTATCTTCTATGGAAGAATTACTTAGCTGGTGAACCCTTCTAGGAGGTTCATGATTGACTCGAAATTGCTGAGAGTTCGCAGCCATCGTGGAGATCAAGTTTCTCGCTTATTGAGGAGTCATGTTGACCAATGCTCTTCCACTGGCAGCATCCATCATATTCATCTCCATGGGCTTCAAGCCTTCATAAAAATATTGGAGGAGAGATTGCTCTGTTATACCATGTTGTGGGTAGCTTGCACACAATTTCTTAAACCGCTCCCAATAGTCATAAAGAGACTCAGCTTCATTTTGCCTTATTCCAACTATCTCCCTCCTCAGCTCAGCTGCTCGAGATGCTGGAAAAAACCTGTTGAGAAACAAACGAGATAAATCAGCCCAAGTGGTAATAGATCCAGGGGGTAAATAAAATAACCATTCTTTTACTGAATCTGCAAGAGAAAAAGGGAAAGCACGCAATTTAATTTGATCTTCAGTTACCCCCTGAGGTTTCATGCTAAGACAAACTATGTGAAATTCCTTTAAGTGCTTATGGGGGTTTTCATTTTGTAACCCTCTAAAAGTTAGAAGTAATTGAATCAACCCAGATTTTAACTCAAAATCAGTATCCATATTAGGATACGCTATGCATAATGGCCGTTATTCCGTTGGGGCTTCGGCCAGTTGCCGAATTGTTTGATCCATCTGTTGCTGCGCCTGAGTAGGGTTTTCGTTAACCCTGGCGTTAGGAACCTCTTCAGGGGAATCGACTTCTTCCTCTTTGTTTTCAACTGTTCGAGTAGGGTTTTCGTTAACCCTAGACTCTACTTCGTCGTCGATTCTAATTTCTGGCGGTGGATTGCTTTGAGTTCCAACCACCGCGGACTGCTTTTTCCTAAGTTTTTTCTCTTTTCGGTTGGCTTTTGTAGTCTTTTCGATTTCTGAGTCGAACGCAAGAGTACCTGGAGCAGATTTGGTCATAGAAAACAAAAAAAAAACAAGATTAGTATGTTGCCGGTCCCCGGCAACAGCGCCAAAATTTGATGCGGTCGTTGAGAACACCAAATTAACCTATTCGCTGCAAAATAATAATAATAACAGTAAAGGGGAAGTAGGGTCGAAATCCTCAGGGACCAGATTATACGAATACTCGTTTTCTCGATTTCCTGGCCGAAATCGTGCCCAAGGAACCTGCGTTCCTGGGAAAAATAAAAAAACAGAATTTAAGAATTGATTTTGGAAAAAATAAAATAAAAACAGAATTTAAAGTTTACTGGAATTATGATTACGGAAATAATAAAAATAATAAAGAGAGTTTTCAGAGAAGAAATTCTTATAGGAAAGTTCCAGCCTTCGGTTGTCTCATTCCGCCTTGTGCTCAATCCTCGGCTTTGGATGATCCTTCTCGACTCAAGTAAGCCAGTTATAGTGGAAGAGGACGCCTACGACCACCAGCTCCAAAGATTAGACTTACGATTTTTAGGGAACCTGACTCTAGCCAGAAATTCTTTGCTAGATCAACGCTTCTCAATGGCGAATCCCACGCCACCTTGTCTCTTTGGCTCACCAACCTCTGACGTAGTAAGTTGTTGAACCAACGGTGCAACCCCTCCAAAACACACAAAGCGGCCGCCTTTGCATACGTTGAAAGGTTTACTTCTTAAGGGCCATGGACGGAAGCGTCAGCCCATAGTACAGAGAAACGATGAATACTTGGTAGAAAAGGGGTTAAGCATGGGTTTTAAGCCTCAAGAACCTTGTGGGGAAATATTGACAACTTTCGGCTAGAAGAGGTTTAGTGGCTCATGATAGTGGTGGAAAAGAAAAACATAAAGATGGAAAAAGAAATTTTTATTAAAAGAATTATGGAAAGAAACAAAAGCTTAGAGGGGGAGAGTGTTACAGAAAAGATGAACAACCCAAATAGAGTCACTTCACCCCCTATTTATAGTGCTAGGAAGATAGTTTAATTTAACTTAAATTCTAAAAGATAAATACATTTAATTAAAGATAATTAAAATAAAATCCAAAAATTAAATAATCCTAGTATTTATCTTAATATTAATTATCCTAATAAAATAGAGTCTTTCAAAATAAAATCTCTCTTATTTGCTTTTAAGCCTTTGTGCCTTCCATGTTCGCACTTTTGGTACCATATTTGTCCCACGTTGCATAATGGCCCATTTAGTCTCCAAATTGACGCTTTTTCCCTTAAATTTACTTTTCGCCTCCAATTTAGTCCCTAAAAGATAAAAAGACATAAATACCTCAAATTAGTAGGCTCAAGCTCAAAACAAACACATAATTAATATATAAAAACACGTCATTTCAATGTATTATCAAGTGATCTTAGTGATGCCAAAGCAGAGAAATAATCGCAAATCGGAGAACGAAACACCAAAAATCAAAAAAACGAAAGCCTAGAGGTGATTTTTTTCTTTTTTTATTTCTTTCCTATTTTCTAACATATATACATATATCATATATTTTCAAAATATAAAATAAAAAAACTAAAAAAATACTTGTTTTTGAAAATCCGGCCACCGTGTGCGGTGGCTGGAGACGGTGGCACACGACAGTTCCAGCGATGATCAGCGGCGGCCCACCTGGCCGGATTCTAGGTAAACCCAGAAGATTTGAGAGCATTCAGCTCTTTTTTTTTTTAGAATGCCAGAAAAAATGAAGTTTTTTAGAAAAAATATTAGTTTTATAATACTGTAAAACGACGTCGTTTTGAAGTCCCCTAAACGCGCCCAAAACGGCGTCGTTTTGAGGGAAACCCGATTGCCCGACCCGCTGGAGGACAGGATTCGCGTGTTTTTTTATTCGATGGTCTAATTCCGCGAATGGTCCTTCCGCATTTTCAACATTTTAAATCAAGTTCATGTTTATTTATAAATTGGCTCCAAAATTTATTGTGCTTTGTGATTTGGTCCTCGACTATGCGCTGCGCTTTAGGATTGGGGGGAATATTGCGCTTCGATCCTTCAAGGTTGCGCGCATGTTGCGATTTGGCCCCTCTCTCTTTATTTCTTTTTAAAATTACCCCAAATATTCGTTTTTGTTTTGATTTTAGTCCTTTTTCAGGTTTAATTTGATTTTTATATTATTTTTTACTATTTTTATTATTATTTATTATTATATATTATTATACTTATTATTATTTTCTACTTTATAAATATATATTTTTATCACTTGTTTATATTTTTATCTTATCCCCATTATTATTATTATTACTAAATCTATTATTTATTAGTATTTTACTATCATTAGTATTAGTATTATTCGTTACTTAATACTTATATATTATGTTTTTTTAATGATATATTTTTAATACTTTATATACTATGTATATACTTTTTTAATACTATTATTATTCCTAATATATATATTTTACGTTTACTTTTAATATTATTATTGTGTATATATTTTTAATATATATATGTATATATTTATGCAGTTCTATTAATAGTTCGTTTTTAACATTATTATTATTTCTAATATGTATATATTATATATATTTTAATACTATATTATGTGTATATATATATTAATATTATATTTTTTATATAGTATGTATATATTTTTGATATTATATTATTCATATATTTGTATATTATCTCATGTATATATCTCATGTATATATTTTCAATAACTATATTATGTATATATTTTTAATATTATGTATATACCTTTTGATACACTTTTTTTATTTTCTTTTATTGTAAATATTATGGCTATTATCTTTCTAATTTTTAATGTTATATGTTAATATTTTTCATTAATGATATCATTGTTTGCATCGTTTATTTATTTTTAAATTCTTACTTTAGAAATATTTTTTTTCATGTTTTAAGTAATTTCAAAAATAAGGCAATGTGCCGATTTCAACATTAAGTCCGTGATTTCATCGCTATGTTGGGTGAATCAAGTTGGCTTGGGTTAAAAACGGGACATCCTTAAAAAAAACCAAAAACTTGAAATTCTCGTGTTTTGATCGGTTCACGATTAAATGTTACATTGAACTCACATTTTTGAAATTTAAGACAACGCGTGTTTAATAAGATACCAATTTTGGGCGTCACGAGGGTGCTGATACCTTCCTCGTGTGTAACCGACTCCCGAACCCTATTTTTCTCTGAATTTTAACGTAGACCTAAACCCGGCCTTCTTTTTACCCAAAAATAAATTTTTCTGTTAAAAAGAGGTTTTATTAGGTGTCCGATCACACCTAGAAAAAGATCGGTGGCGACTCCCCTTTTCATTAAAACTGAAGTTTGGTTTTCAAATTTTTAAATAATCACCTCAATTAGCGACTGAAGCAAAAAATTTTACGTCGCTACAGCCTCAAGTGGTTATAACTGGCGTGTCCGAGCAGCGTTAATGCAACGGATACAGATGTAGATGATAAGGATATTAAAAGGTCCACACACATGCACGTTTGCTCGTATGTCGCAAGACCATCGAAAGTGATGCAAAAATTATATGCAACTGCATCATCCATTTGGTGAAAGAGTCGCCCACCATTTAGGTGTTGGTCTTTTATTGTGGACTTGCGAGCTCGATTCAAGTATAAAGTGTCGTACTGAAAGGCATGGTGGGCAAAGCAAATGGCGATGTGAAAGTTGTATGATGACTGGGATGTGTCATAGAACGAGCTTTAAGGATGGATAGCCGGAATGCAAGAGTATATGCTCGGGACAGTGACTGATTTGCAAACACTACCGTATAAAGGCCCGGAGAGGAGATACAATCGGTGAAACAAGTTTTTCACCGATTATTTTGGACGTTTCAGCCGTGTGTTAAGGCCTTCCCTTATTGCAAGTCGATGGTGCAGGTGCACTGGACTTGGTTGTACGACAAATACACGTAAATAATCCTGATTGCTATTACATAAGACGGTAACCGAAATGTACTTCTGATTGCTTTCACCATCATAGAACGTGATTGCTTCGAGTCTTGGGAATTTTTCCTCAAAAATCTGCAGAGGCACGTTGTTAGAGAAGACAACATTTGCCTTAATTAGATAGATAGAAAGGATTACTTGCTGCGATAAAGCAATCGAGGGTTCCGTGGAGGTCTGTTTATTGCATGTGGCACATCGCGGCAAACTTCCACAGAGACTATAAGAATAAAGGTTGGAAAAAAGAACTCGTGAACATGGGTAAAAAAAATTTGTTTGTACTTATTTCAAAAATTCCTTTTCAAAATTTTTCAGCCTGTAAGTTTTTAAAATACCGATTCCAAATTGCATATGTAACTCATGAGTTAGAATCGCGAAGATTCAGGCAGAGGTTCGCAAGGCTTGAATCAGATGTCATTTTTACCAACAGATCTCCGGACATGGTTGGTAGCATAAAGAACTGGTAATAGACTCAAAGTTATGATGAGGGGTTTTAGTATGAGCAGATGACGATCAATCTGGTAGAGGCGGTCAACTCTGTATTGAGGCCACATATCATCTGTCAATTTCTGCTGTTTTCTCGGCAACATTCTATAGGTTGGCCACATTGATACCTAGGGTGGGATTGAGACAAGCTAAGCAGATTGAGACGAAGCATGTGTATATTTAAACCGTTCGAAAGGCCATGGCGGTAAATAGTCAAAGGGCACAAACAATGAACGCAGAATTGTATTTGTGTGACTTGGAGACTTTCCGAGTTTAAGAATACATCGGCCATCGTTCAAGTCTTCCATCTAGGTTGTATACAGTTGATCTGTGAAACAGGTGATGCAAGTACGGGATATTTCAGACTCTTCAATATTCGTATGCGCATGGTCATGCAGAGTGTGCAAGAGCAAACTTAAATTTTAAACAATTCATAGACGAGATCTACACGTTGCAACTCATATTGCGTATATGGGGGAACGAATTTCCTGTAATCCTTGATGGTCTTAAACTGGGAAGTTCCACCTCATGCTTTCGAGATGGTGCCTGACCGTAGTCCCCGTAGACATCCTAAAGGTCGACCACAATTGACAAGAATTTGAAATGACATGGACGTCAGGGAGACGTGTGAACCCAAACTGTGCAATGTGTGTTGAACATTTGGACACAACCGATCAACTTTCCCACATCATGTTTATATTTCCGGTCAATCGTCTCATAATGCCGGATTCGAAGATGACAAATGATATATTATTCAGCGCATGTTCTTGTAAAAATATTCTAAAAATATGAAAGATTATACAAATGATATACTTTATTCAAATTATACAATTGATTAAATATAATATAATATACATACATATTTAATTTAAAACGCATTAAATGAAATAAATTACAATGAGAGAAAAATTAATATGTAAAAAACGTAAATTAAAATGCAAAAAAAGATAATTTAAATGAAAAGAGAAAAAAGTTAAATTACAATAGAAAGAAATATAGTTTAAATGAAATGAGAGAAAAATTAAATTTAAATGAAAAAAAGATAATTTAAATGAAATGAGAAAAAATTAAATTAAAATGGGAAAATAACAATTTAAATGAAATGAGAAAAAAAATTAAATTTAAACAGGAAAAAATTAATTTAAAAGAAATGAGAAAAATTAAATTTAAATAGAAAATAAAAGATAATTTAAATTAAATGGAAATGGAAATGGAAATGAAACGAAATTAAATGGAAATACAAATGAATGAAATGGAAGAAATGAAATGAAAAAAAGAAGAAGATAAAAGGACATGTTAGGCCAGTCCTGCGGCAGGCCTGGGAAATGGTATATCTGTGGTCGGCACCAGCAGGCCTAGTGCCTACAATTTGACCCAACATTTCAGGCCTAAAAAACTTAAAAAAAAAACAAAAAAATGAAGTGAGAAATTTTTTTAATTTAAATGAAGTTTAAATTTTTACAACGGAATGATATTTAAATTGAGAAAAAAATTTAAATAAAATATGAAAAATTTTAAATGATTCTGATATTGAGACCACTTCTAATTACTACGAAAAAAATATGAAATGAATTGAAAAAAATTGAATTGAAAAAAGATAGCTTGAAATGAGACTACTTGTGATTAATATGAAAAGGAAATTGTATATTAAGAAAAAAATAAATTTAAATGAAAAAAATAATGAAATGAAATGATGATCATGACATGAATGAAAGTTTAAATGAAAATAAATTATAAATTCAAATGAAAACAAAAACTCAAATGAAAAAAATAAATTTGAAATGAGAAATAATTAAATTTAAATAGAAAAAAATAATTTAAATGAAATGTAAATGTAAATGTAAGTGTAAATGAAATGAAATGAAATGGAAATGGAAATGAAAAAAAAATGTTGAAAGGACAAAGCATGTGTCAGGCTTGCGTCAGCATTGATCAGGACCAATTTGGCCTTCCATTGACTAGCACTAGCAAGTTTTTTTTTTTTTCAATTTTGCTCCTGCTCAGCCACTATAGTTCCTTATTATAAATGTGGTACTTCAACCCAAAATCGCTGACCACCGTCGATAATTGTTGCTTTCCACTGACCGACGACCACCGATCACCTCCAAACATCTTTGACAACCGTCGTTCACTGTCAACCACCGCTGATCACTCCATGGATCCTAATCCTAATGTTACATTAAATGACAACAACCACATTGCAGCTTGTGTAAATAAGGTAAACGAGAAGAAAAAAGTCTCATTTAATTTTAAATATTCATTTAAATTATTTTTTAAACGAGAAATATAACTTTCTATATTTGCTATAAATGCAAGATCTGTACGGAATTGTGAGACCCCAGTTGCATAATCCCGGTTATTTTTCCGATTGAAGAGTTTTGTTGTATTTGAATGTTGCGGGTTTTCGGGTAGCAACGTACATTCAGATATCCGAGCTTTGGGCCGATTTAATATAGGCCTTAGTTGAAAGATGGTGCCTGGAGACACATATGTTCCATCTCACGTGTGGGGAGGTAACTATTACACTACAAGACGTAGCAGTCCAACTGGGGCGATCTATAAACGGCGAAGCAGTGACCGGGCTTGGAAAAGTACTCTATTTGTAAGACACTTGTTAGCGGTTACTTGGAAGAGTGCCCCCCAATAATTAGGAAAGATGATTAACCTATATTAAATTTACTTGGTTAAGAGAAAACTTCCAGCATCTTCCAAGCAGTCCAACGCAGATGGACATTATTTACGTTGCAAGAGCGTTCATTCTACAACTTATAAGTGGGATTGTAACACCTCAAATTTTAGGGTTAGAAGTTTGGAGTGTTTGTAGTTAGGGTCAGTGAAGAGATTGCACTATTGTGTTTAATGGCGAAATTAAGTGTCAGAATAGGCTTGCTGATCTGGTGGTGGCCATTACATGGCCAGCACCCCAAAATTTTTTTTAAATACACTGGTTCTGGCCATCAATGTCCCAAAGTAAAAAAAAAATGTGTCTTGGAAACTGAAAATTGTACCTGGTGCCAACCATCTACTGGCCAACACCAAAAAAATTATTTTTTGTTGTCTCTGGTGCCGGCCATTACATGGCCAGAACTAAAATTTTTTAAATACTGATATTTTTGTATACTAATATGATACGATTTTGTTAAAAAAATACACTGGTGTCGGCCATTGGGTTCCCAAACTCAAAAAAAATTATTTTTTAAAGCCTGATACAATCATCAGGTAATGATGGGGCCAAAACACTAGGTAGTGCCGGCTATTGGGTTCCAAAAACTCAAATCTACTGTTCATTTCAGGTCATTTTAGTGAATCTTTTTGAACTAGGATCAGTTTTATAAATATTAAATTTTTTTGAGTTAAATGAGTAAAATAGCCTAAATTTACCATTAAAGTTATTTTTACTGTTTTATTTTATTTTTATTCATTTTTGTCATTATGTTTTTAAGTCAAAACATAAATTTATCACTATATTTTAGTTTTATCTTGAATTTTATCATTAAAATTTTTAATTTTCAATTCTAAGTTAGTTTATTAATTTTTAATGGAGAGAGATTCACTTACACCCGTGTAAAATATAAATGATTTCACATCATTTCGTAGTTTTTTATACGATTAATATTTTAATAATCCACCTATAATATTTCATGCTCTATTCATGTAGATCATGCATATCAAGTTCGGCATAAATTAAAAATTCCCACTTATTTGTTTTATGTAAAAAACTTTGAATAGTTAAATACACATTAATATACACAATATTTTAGATCATATAATATGAATACCAGATTGATTTAAAAATTTATATGCACGACAAGTACAAATATATTTGATAAATTCAACGGATTGGACTGTTAAAACATTAATCATATAAAAAATTACAAAATAGTGTAAAATCACTTAAGTTTTACATAAGTATAATTTAATCTCTCTCCTTTTTTTAATATTTATAAATGAACTCATTTTTAACTTTAAAAATAAAATGTTTGAAATATTTTTTTTAAATTTTATTGTTAAATCATCAAAATTAATATTAAATGGTAATATTTAATTAAAACTTAAAATTAATGGCAAAAATTAATCACATAAAAATTTAAATATGATTAAAATATAATAAAAAATATCAATTACAATAAAATATAGTAGTAAATTTATATTCACTTATAATATACGGATAAATTTATGTACTTGAATTTGACTTCAATGTTTAATTTGATACATGAGTTTTTTCTGTTTCAATTAAGTACTTTTATAATTTTTTTACTAAAACATGCCTCAAGTATTTATTAAGCCACATGATGTTGTATAGTATGGGTAGCAAACCGAGTACCGAAACCAAACTCAGGTGTATCTTAAATACTAAATTAAATATTGAAGCCAATCTTAAAAACCGAATGATGAATTAACCTTTAGACATGTGTACTATTTGATTGAAACAAATGTTTTAGAAGTTCCAAAAAAAAAAAGAGAGAAGAAAATTTATTGCAGAAATAACTTCATCTTCAACCTCTTTTCCTGGTTTCAAAAATCAAAACTCCATTCAATTTTGATATTATGGGTTCATGGGCTTAAAATGTTTTCTTGGCCATTGTTTTTTTTCTTTTTGGGCTTTGAATTTTAATTGGGTTCATCTTAAATTGGACCCTTTGATTTGTTATGAAGTTACAAAATATGCATGAGTTTTTTTTAATATTATTAATAGAAAAATATTAATATTTGATTACAAAAATTCTTATATTTAAATTTCAAAATACTTTTGCGCAAAATAAATATGATTACTAGCAAAATGTAAGATTAGAAAAGATTATTATATTTGATGATATTTTTTTTTTGGATAAATTTCAAAATTATACATAAATTTTAGTTTAATGTGCAATTCTCTACATGAACTTTGATTTTATATAATTTTATATATGAAATTTTGATTTGGTCTAATTCTCAAAAAAAATATTAACACAATTATTGATATAATCTCATTTTATGTTTATATATTACATAAACAAATAATTATATTTATTCAATATAAAAAATAAATTGATGTATTTATTTATTCAAATGTGTATATGATAGAATGGATACTAAAGTTTAAAATAAATCTTAAATAAGCATGAAGCTTTTAAGCTAAGAGGAAGTGAACAACGGGGGCCTACCCCGGTGGTGGTGGGCGGTGTATCTGACCAGGTGGTCCTTCACTAGTCGGCGGCCTTGGAGGATCTTTCATAGGAACAACGCGGCTGCCATTGCTAATTTCCTGTTGAAACAACACGTTGAAATTACATATTATCTATATCAAAATTCAAATTTGATCTTAAAAATAACTTGGAATTAATTCAAATTAATTTATAATATAAAAAAATCAATAATAATAGTAGTAATAATCTATAATATATATAAAAACACAATTTTAAAGAAAATTTTAAACTGACCGGAATGACCGTTATTTAAAAATAAAAAATTGAAGTAAAATAGAAGTTGTGATAATTATACGTTTAAAAATAATTATAATTTAATTTATAATTATTAGTTAAAAAATTTTATTGATATAAAATAGAGTTACTATTTGAATAAAATTTTAAACATCATAATTATCACTTAATTAATATTAGAGTTAATTAGTTAATTAATATTATATGTTAAAAATTATTTAATTATAATTTAAATTTTTTTATTATAATATTTGAATTGATAAGAAAATATATTTCAATTTTATTCTATAATTCAGATAAAAATATTATATTACGTTATTCTAAAAATATAATATTTTAAAAAATAATTAAATATTAAATGTCTAAACTCACGACACATATGATATTCGAAGCTGGTAACAATAAAACAAGAAAATTAAAATTATGGTTAACTTACAGTAACGATGGTTTTGTCGATTTTAATATTTGTGAATGGAATTCTTGCTCCCATACCTAAAAGGAGTAAATTTTAGAGATATTCACTTAATTATTAAATATTTTTATTTTAGATACTTAAAATAAAAAAAATAATTTAAAAACTTATATTACATTTCTCGTTCATTTTAATTTGAAATAGAAATCTGACATTTTTAAAATTTACACATAATATTTAAATTTCCAAATCAGCTTTTATTTTTAAACCTAATAAAATTGAAATGAGAGCCCACAATTTTTTTTCACTCTATGTTGCTTGGTCAAAAACTTAAAATTATTTAAGTGTTATTTTTTATTTTAATGTCATCTAAATTCTTGACATAGTATACAAGTGGATAACATATTAATATTTAATGAGTTTTTTTAAAAATTAAAAAATATTTAAAATATTAAAAAATATAAAAATATAAAAATCTATTTAATATTTTTAAATTTTTTAAAAATAATTAAATGCTGACATGTTATTCACGTAACAATTCATGTTTATTCCACATAAACAAAGTTAATAAACATTAACTTTTTTATCTGTTTTAGGATGATTTGACAATAAAATACAAGTTTAATGGGTAAAAGAGACGAAAATTTAATGGAAGATTAAAATAGTTTTTTTTTTTTTTTTGTGAAGTTGGAGGGCAAAAAAATCATTATCTTTTAATTTTAAAATTTTTTATGATGAATCAATGCATTAGATATAAACTAAAACTAAAATTATAGAAAAATGCAGGTAAACTAATAAAATGAATAAAAGGTAAATAGAAAAATATATAATTAGTAATTAATAATGGTATAATTTCATTTTTATTTATCAAATTTAAAAGCAAATAAGTTTATATTCTTGGAACTATAAAATACTTTTTACTAAATTTTAAGAATAAATATTTTCGAAATAAGAATTAATTAATTTAAAAGCAAAAAAAAATTGTTGATATATTAAATCAACGGATGTGAACATGAAAGAGATTTTGATCTAAAGGTAGAGAAGAAGAAGTCAATCTCCTTGAAATGTCCGTAAAATTTTATTATACAAGATCGGATTCCGAGTAGGATTATTTTTATTATAATTATATAACAAAGTTAGAAATTACAAAGACAATTTCATATCAAACCTGGATTGAACAACATGAAAAACTGAAGGGAAGCTGTCAAAAACAAAATAAAGAATTTTGGATCCATTTAAAAATAAATACATTGGTAATAAGAGAAAATTACCTTTTTATAGTAAACTGTTGGGCCTTAAGATTGTGTATTTTAGGAAGGAAATATCTCCATCCAAATTTTATTACCATACTAAGAAAATTACCTTTTTTGTGTTTAAAAGAAATTGAAAAGCAAAATATTTGGTGCAATATTTATATAATAATTTTACAAGTAGAGTTAGAGGAATCGAGGAGAAGTGAATGTATACATAGTAAATAAAAAATAAATATATAAAAAAAGAATATATAGTAGTTATTAATTCTGTTTGTAAAATTAAAAAAAATAATTTATTACACCATTCAATTTAAAAAAAAAATATTTTAGCTGTTCATTTAATTTTTCATATTTTTTAGTCCTTAACTAGCACTTTTTGTCAAAACATCCCGAAATGAATGGAGTTGTTAACTTTGCTGACATGGTAGTCCATGTGTATGGCATGTCAATAATTAATTAAATTCTTTAAAAAAATTCTAGAATATTATTATAATTTTTTCTTTTAAATAAATTTTATTACTTATATATTTTTAATAATTTTTTGATTTCTTTAAAAATTTTTAATTAATTGTTGATGTGGCATACACGGATTCAACATTAGCAAAGTTAATAGATATTAACTTTTCCATCTATTTTGAGAGTGATTTGACAAATAACGCAAATTCAATGGCTAAAAAAGAAAAAATTAAATGAAGTGCTAAATTGACTTTTTTTTAAAAATAAAGTTGGAGAGTTAAATAAGTTATTATGCCTAAAAAGAAATACACTGTCCGTATGTTAAGGTTAAAGTACATAAATAGCCATGAAACTATTGCTTGAGTTCTATTTTGGTTACTAAACTATTGATTTTTTATATTTTGGTCACTAAACTATTTGAAATCAGTTTTTCTAGTCATCAAATGTTAAAACCGTTTCAAATTTGATAAAAGTGCTAACGTGAGCATTTTATTGGACTAATAACAAATTTATCCCTTTAATATTTATGCATGCTATCAATTTTGATCCTAAAAATTATATAAAATATAATAAATTCTTAAAAAAATAAAATAATCTTTCACTAAAATTATAAAGTATTTGCATGAGTCAATATTTAACTCATTCTTTTTGGATAAAATTTATTTCAGTTTCAATCTTAGTTAAAAGCATTAAAAATGAAAAAAGAAAAAAAAAACTCTATCCCCAAAATTGATGAACATAATCAAGCCTCAATTTCAATTTTTACTCATCAATCTCAAAAACTCAAAAACCTAAATAAAACACACTGAAAATGTAAAACAAACAATTCAAAATTTTCAAACTACTTAAAATAAAAAGAAATCCATAATCAATCATTTTAATAAAACTCATTTGATCGAGTGATGGCATGTTGGTTTGCAGTATTGTTGATTGGTATTTCTGGATTTTGGATTTGAAAAACTCGTCTCGTCCTTTGTTGGAAGAAGCCATTGGTGTTGACACTAGTATTTCAAGATTTTAGATTTGAAATGTTAGCTATGGTGTGATTGGAAGAAGCCACCAATGCTAATACTATTAACGGTGGCTCCCAAGAATAGAAGAAAAGAGAGCTTTGTTTATTTCAAAAACAAACGACAGCGAAAACATTAAAAGGGTTTTTTTTACCTGTTTGAAACGAGAGCTTTATAATATTTTTACTTTTTTAACCATATTTTATATATTATTTTTTGAAATTTTAATAATATATACATTTGAATTTTAAAATTTTTTCTATAAGTTTCTATATATTAATTTTTAAATCTTTTTACAAATTTTAAATAATTGATGACGTGACATTTATGTGGACTATCACGTTAGCAAAGTTAACAGACGTTAGTTTTTCTATCCATTTTGAGGTGCTTTGACAAACAACCTTAGTTCAATGGCTAAAAGAGAAAAAAATTATCATTTTGTAAATGTTAATGGCTAAATTTATTGAATTCTTTTTAGAATTTGAACTAAAATGAAAAATCTTATAAACATTGGAGCTAAATTTGTTGAATATTTTATATTTAAGATTAGATTGATAGAATATATAAATATTAGAGGGCGAAATTTATAATTAGACCTATAAAAAAACCCATGTCGACACTTTCTTTAATATTCAAACGACTCTTAACGTTTGGTGATGAAAATATTTGGTTTCGTATAGTTTAGAGACAAAATAGAAAACAATTTAAAAGTTCAATGACCGAAACAAAACACGAACAACACTTTAGTGACCATTTTCGTGCTTTACACTTATATTAAATACTAATAAAAGAAAAAAAAAAAAAAACCAGAAAGAGGGAAGAATATGACCTGAACCTAAAATTGTTGCCCGAAACTTACCTATTAATATTTTAGACTTGGTATCGTTGGAAATGAATATCATATAGACTTAAGTAATTGAAAATATATGTGGACTAATGTAGATAGTATTGTTAAGTTATTCCTAAATTGAGAAAAGATATAAAACTGTAGGAATTAAATTAGTAAATAAAAAAGACTAAAGGCCTTATAAAAATAGTGGAGGGGTTTATGTTGCAAAAAACCCCTCCACTTATCTTCGAGATTTAAAACTATGCCATATGAACAACTTGGGGTCAACTCAGTGCCATTTCCCTTCCCTGAGTACATGAACCAACATTATGCTGCTCCTCTTCCACTCTATTTCTTAACATCTAAACAACCACATTATCCATTTTTGATACCACTTCCTAGCTCTATTAGCCCACGCTTCGCATAACACATTGTAAGCTAACCCATTCCCTCGTTTTAGCCTTAAACATAGTACAAAGACCAATATTTCTTACAAAACCCATCATCCACTATCCCTCATCACTCCCCACAAAAAGCTAACCCATTCTCTCGTTTTAGTGCACCATCATTATTAACTTTCCACCACCCCTACAACACTCATTCCTAACTGACTTGTTTACACACCTTGCTTCGTTTCGATCCATTTATACAATACCAATCACACTTTGCTTGACACACGTATTCTAGAAGCCATGAGCTCTTATCTGAAACACTCTCTCAACAAAATCTCTGTTAAAAATTCTATTGTTTCGTCTAAGCCAAAGACTCTAGCAAATGATACCATTATGTGATTAAATACAAAGTCGACAAAGATAACATTGTCACTGATGCATTATCAAAATAGTATTCATTAATAACTAATTTGACTGCATGAATTTTTGGATTTGAACATGTTAAGGATTGTACTATGATGATGTTGATTTTGCATCTATTTATACCTCATGCGGCAAAGGTGCCTTTGACAAGTTCTATCTTGCAGATAGGTTCCTTTTTAGGTTGAATCAGCTATGTGTGACTCAATGTTCGCTTTGAGAGCTACTTATTCGTGAGGCACATGGAGGAGGACTCATGGGACACTTCGGTGTTACTAAAACACTAAATGTCATTCAAGAAGACTTCTTTTGGCTACATATTCACAAATATGTCGAAAGGGTATGTTTCAAATGTAATGCATGTAAGATGGCTAAGTATAAGGTAATGCTACATGGTTTGTATGCTCTATTTCCTATTTCTACTTTACCATGGATTGATATTTTAATGGACTTTATTTTCGGCTTACCTAGAACTAAAAGAGGTCGAAATAGTGTCTTTTTTTGTGGTTGACAAGTTTTCAAAGATGACTCAGTTTATTCCATGCCACAAAATCGATGATGCTATTTATGTTTCAGATTTGTTTCTAAGTCACTTTTGGAAAGTCTTGTGAAGGGAATTATAACCAAACTCTTATTTTCTACTATATGTCACCCACAAACAGATGGACAAATGGAGTAGTGAACCAAATTTTTAGGGCTTTACTTAGAGATGTGGTTGGTAAGAATCTTCATAATTGGGAGGAAAGTTTACCATTTGTAGAATTTTCTTATAATCGCTTCATTCACTCTTCTACTAGTAATTCCCTTTTGAGATTGTTTATAGTTTTAACCCCTTATTGTACGTGATCTTGTGACTTTGCCTCTTGATTCTATTACTAGCTTAGATGGCACAAAGAAAGAAGAATTGGGGTTAAGTTTATACACAAAAAAAGCGAGATAAAAAATAGACAAGATGAACCAAGGCAATGTAAATAAAGTCAACAAAGGGCACAAACATGTGGTCTTTGAAACTGACAATTGGGTTTGGGTCCATATAAGAAAAGAATAGTTTTTGACTAAACGTAAGATGAAATTGGACCTACGTGGTGATAAGCCTTTTCAAGTACTCCAAAGGATCAACAACAATGCATATCAAATCGATTTTTCTTGTGAGTATAATGTGAGAACCACTTTTAATGTTGTTGATGTTTCTCCCTTTGATATTGAAGATTCGAGTACGAATTATTTTGAGGAAGAGGGGAATAATATGAGCGATCTGATCCTATTCAAAGCTCATTATGGGGATGGGCTTAGTTTCCCTCAAAGCTTAATCACAAGATCCAAATCCAAGCAATTGAAGTTAAAACTCAAGTTATTCATTCAAAACTTTATCATGAAAGAATTTCAAGAAAAAGAGTTGAAGCTTCAAGATGATAAAATTTGGAGTCCAATAAGAAGCAAGGATGAATTAGAAGTGTCCAAGTTCGTTCATGGACTTAAAATCTCAATTCATAAGGATAAGCTCATGCGGGCAATGTTAATAAGCTTTGGCGTTACACTTCAAGGAGCCCAATCAAGCTCACACGCCTACCCCATGTTATAACCAATTGACTTGCGGTGCATTTTTTAAAGGGATCCAGACATTTCAAGGTCAGTATGTCTGCATATTGGTCGAATATCTATCTCTCAGCTTTGCAATTCACTTTGAATAACTCGATTTCGAGTCTGTGAGTTAAAGTTATGACTATTTTAGTGAATACTATACGAGTAGAATTTTTGGACAGAATTATTACGGGAAATTACAAGTTCGGGGCTTTAATTCAAGTTTAAGTCATATTAGGTTTGGTTTTTTTGACTTAATTTTATTATATATGAGTCTAATATTGTATCTATTGTATTTTATATTTATTTATTACAAATTGTAGATATTTTTAAGTTATTTGTGAGTTTTATGTTTCTTAGTCAAATAATAAAGTTTAATTATACTTAAACTACTTTTTATTTAGATTAATTAAAGTTTCATTATATTTGAGAATTTGTTTGGATGTAATTATCTAGCCTATATAAAGGCTTCTTGATTATTCATTAAAGGCATTTATTCATTAATAAAAATTTTAACTCTTGAAGTTAATTTCTTTTGTCCAATATTGTTTTTTTTAGAAGTGTTTTTTCTTTTCAATTTTCTTTAGGGAGTAGTGAGAATTCATACTTCATCCTTCAATTTGCTAAGGATTATTTTTTGGAGGGTTGATTAGAGTTGTTAATTGAATTCAATGGGGTCTATATCTCAAAGTATTCAATTGGACAACTATCTACTATTCATCTTCCATTTGGTTTAATCTTTCCATTCATCCATTTAATTTTGGTTCTTGATTGCTTAATATTATTAGTTTGTTTTCTTGAATTGTTCTAACATTCAAGCACAATTTTCAGGTTTCTTTGCGGCTAAGGAAGGAGTTTTCCTACCTTCAATCGATTTTTTCTTATGTCGAACAACTTGAATGATCTTGGTCTATTCCCCCCATCATAGAAGGTGATGATGGGGCTCTCTGTGTGAGCCAGAATGGTGAAAGAGTCAATCACCTCTCTCTCTTTTTCTTTTCTTTTTTTTTTTCTTTTTTGATGATAGCTTGGTATTCAGTTGTCACAAAAGGGGAGAGGTCAAGACCATTAAAGCAATCCTTGATGCATTCAAGATCAGTTCGGAGCAAAAATTTAATCTGGATAAGTACATACTTTACCTCAACACCAACACCAAAGAGGAGGCTAAAGGGTCACTGAGGGACATCTTAGGGGTTTGAGTGCATCCCTTGGTTGTACGTAAAAATAAAAATAATGATTTTAGAGAATTATCAAGAGGCTCCAACATCGAATTTAGGACTGGTCTAAGAGGCTTCTCTCTAACGGCCGGAAAGAGATTTATTAAATCCAATTTTCAAGCTTTACCCGCTTACACTTTTGTAGGTACTAGTGGACTCGAAATGGCACCAATAGTGGTTGGTCGAGAGTGATCCAGCAACTAAAAGGGATGGGTGGACTTGGTTTTAGGGATATTGAGCTTTTCAACATTTCACTATAGAAAGTTTGGAGACAAGTACACCGAAAGGAAACCCTTTGCTTTAAAGTCCTCTCGGCCAAATATTTCTTGTCAGGTGGATATCTTTCAATACAAGAATGTTGTAAAGCCTATTATATTTGGAACGATTTCATCACTGCACTTAATTTTTTACACCCATGTTTTCGTTGGCGAATTAGCAATGGACAACGAGCTCGTGTGTGAATGAATGCTTTGGGGGGGGGGCTAAAAGGCCTTGATGGAAAGGAGGTTGCCTACAATGGTTGTCTCCCTCAGGATGATACTATCAGTAATCTAATAAAAAGGAATGTGGTTGCTTTTTTCGAGTCTTAATGCTCTATAAACTAGCTTTAGGCATGAATTTGTGTCCAATCATATGGAACATGTGTGATTCATATTTTTAGCCACTCCGACTTTATAAAGCCGTTGCTTCTTCAAATTATCTTTTTAGATACTCACATAATTGAAAGATTAATTGCAAACCTATTGAAAATGTTGATGACTTAAAATAATTAACGAAATTTCCCAAACTCCTCCCTACATAATTAATCTCCCTTCAATCACACAAATCAGTAACCATTCAAAGTTATATAAATGTAAAGTACATTATTTAAGAAATTATTGCTCGTGTCTTAGTAGTCTTAGATAAAATAAATAATAATTTCCAACTTCTCGAGCTTATTCATAGCTTTCTTTAAAAAGAAAAAAAGTTGTGCAATGTTAACACTTTCCAAGACATAAGTCATGTTCTATATATTATTTAAAGGTAATTTATTTCAAACTGTCAGGCAAATTGATTGTACTTGTACAACATTTTTCTAATTTTTTCAATTTTAATTTTGATTGATAAAATAAGGGAATTTTACTAAGAAAAGTTCTAAAAATACTTTTAAATAATATTTTCATTTATAACATTGTAAATGACGAATAAATTTGTTAACTATACAGTATTAATACCTTATTACCGAAACCCTAAAAGAAGGATAAATATCAAAAAGCTAAAAAATCATTTTTTTCTATAAAAATAATAATATTTAATTATTTAACCATGAAATGAGAAAAAAAAAGAAATTAAACAAAGAACATAGTAAATAATGTGAGAAAGAATTGTATAAAACTGTGATTCCACGTCATTTTCATCCCTTTCCAATTTATGGACAACATCGTTGTGGTAAAGGTCGTAATGCCAGAGGAATCATTATCGCAAGGCATAGAGGGGGAGGTCATAAGCGTCTATACCGTAAAATTGATTTTCGACGAAATGAAAGAGACATATATGGTAGAATCATAACCATAGAATACGAACCTAGTCGAAATGCATACTTTTGTCTCATACACAATGGGGATGGTGAAAAGAGATATATTTTACATCCTAGAGGGGCTATAATTGGAGATACTATTGTTTTTGCTACAGAAGTTCCTATAAAAATAGGAAATGCCCTACCTTTGAGTATGGTTTGAACTATTGATTTATATAATTGGAAGGAACCAATTAGGTTTACGACGCAACCTAAAAATCAATCACTGATCCAATTTGAGTACCTCTACAGGATAGACCTCGATAAGAAACTGAAGAGTAACGGCAACAAGTGACTATTGGAAACGGATAGAGATAACGTGAAATCACAGTTTCATACAATCCCTCATCAAATAACGTAAGTTCCATATCAATATACAAGTCGTTTACTTAATTCATGATGCATGAATTTAAGTATAAATAAATTCTATCAAAAATTAATCTCCCAAAATTTATAATTCAATTTTAATCTTTCAATTTCATTTATAGATAACAAAATTTTACTCAAAATTTTATCTCCTATTGAGTAATTAAACCCAACAATTAACCAATATTTTTTATTTTATTTTTTACTTTCACTCGACTACTATATAATTGCATGATTCACGAGAGTCGCATATTATCACTAATTTAATTATAGTTTTTGGATGACCTTTTTAGTACTTATTTTTTCTTATAAAATCATGTTCCTAGTAATTTTTCCCAGGAAAAACATATACAATTATGCACTAAAAGTCGATAGTGACTAGATAAATAAATTTATAATGTATAGAAGTTTGAATTTTGATATATATATATATATATAGATAGATATGGTCTATGGAGATTGGTGTCGACTGCTGATAGTCACAAGAGTCAGTTTCGAAAGCCACACCCAACGAAAAAGGGAAATTTTTTATTATAGTACAATGTTTTGTATATATTGGAAGTTAATTAACTAATAAATTCTAGCTTTTGTTGGCTTTTTTTTTTAAAAAAAAAAAGAAAGATACAAAGACCCCTTAAGAAAATAATAAAACAAAGATTAGTGGCCCAAAACCATGTTTAAGCGTCGCATCCATATAAGCTAATTGCAATCACTTTGGAATCATTAAGGTTTCATTTGATTGGTGTTAAATCCTTTCAAATAATTTAATATTTATTACTTTCGTCATGTGTTACGTTTTTTAAATTGTATTAATAAATAAATAGATAAGACATCGTTACTTGTGAAGTTTAAAATTTTCACAATCCTATTATTAATACTTCAAGTTGAGATACCTTTTAATCGTCATAATATTCAAGCCTGTGCAGCCTAGTAAATGGATTCATGAACAATTTTAGTTGGTATTTTTATTAAGGAGAATATTTGATGCATTAGTACTTGAGTTCTATGCAGCCTTGGTTGATAATAATATGACACTTCATCATTAAATTAAAAAAAAATAGATATAACAGGGTAAAATCTGAACAGCATCACGACTAATATTATTCGAATCTAAGTTACACTTAGGATGATGAATACCATTGATCATCAGACCATCAGACTATCACATGAGTTTCAGGATAATTTTTAAAATGTGAGATAGAGAGGGTAACGGAAACAACTAAAAGGAATCTAAATCTAACAATAAATATACATAGGAATGGAAGTGGTGATCATATGCCAAAGCACTAATTAATTAAATTTAATAAGGTCAAATCCATATATTAAAGTATTTGAAAAGATAGATTAAGGTTTGTGGTAGTCAACTGAATGAATATATATCCACATCATCAGTCACATGACGACAACATATCGGCGTCGGTTACCGATCAAACTCTGCGACGTACCTGATTTGTCTCTCCAGTGTTTGGCCGGTGGTGCCTGCGATCATATTCTCCACCGCCTATACACTATATTGTGCATGTATACTTACTTTTTCTTTTTGTCCACCTCTTTTAAAGGGCCGACAATTAAATATAATTTGTTATTTTTTTTTAATTTAGGATTAAATTAGTAAAATGCATAAATGTTAGAGGTAAAAATTTATTATTAAGATAATAAAAAATCTACATTAGACTTTTGTTTTTAAGCAAACACAAAGTAACGAGATTAAATTTATTTATTTTGAAAAAAATACTATCAATAATAAAAATCATAAATAATAATATAAAAATATGGCATATGGTACCACCGGTAAAAAAAAGAGAATACAAATTGAATGACATCTGTAGAATAATATTAAAAGAGGAGAAAATAAAATGGTAGTAATTGCAATACTAGAAGAAGGGTGAGTTTGAATGGATGGTGCGTTTACCTGCGGTTAGTGTAAAAACAGCGGTGGCAGTAAGATTAGATATTGTTAGCGACACTGTAGCGTGAGACAAAAAGTAGGTTAAACGCACCGCACCCAATCGCCCATCCAAACTAGGCCGAAGTTAGAAACAAACCAAATTATGTATCACCTTAATTAAACTTTCAAATATTGCATCCTAATCCAGCTATCATTAAACTAACCTAACAATAATCCGGTTAACCAAGAAACCTCTGTCAAGAGCACCAAGAGACCAGCATCAGTGATGTATAAATAGTCTTTCAAATATTGCATCCTAATCCAGCTATCATTAAACTAACCTAACAATAATCCAGTTAACCAAGAAACCTCTGTCAAGAGCACCAAGAGACCAGCATCAGTGATGTATAAATAGTCAAGTGTCAGATGGTCTATTCCCATTATCATCTCAAATTTCAATTTTACAAACACCATCACTGTGCTCTATCATAATTAAACTCTCTAAGAACAATTTCCAATAAATCTAGTAGCCTTACCTTGAAAACTGTCGTATATACGTCAAGATATGACTAGAAACTAAAAACTAAAACCATCGCTACTTTTAAAGAGAACAAAGTTGACAAGAATAATGATAGCTTTTAGGGAAAACAAAGTGAACAAAATAAAAACCATGAAATCATGGACTAAAATTTTACATTATCAATATACATTCTTCTGTGAATATTGGGGCATCCATTTGCATGAAGCTAAATGGAAGAAGTATAGGTTAGGCACTTACGAATGATGATAATATAAATTTTAGGAGCTTTCCATATGCTCAAGTTTGGCCATAAATTATGAGAATTTGTTTGTTTCGGTAGAGCCAAGGTTTCACCTATCTGGCAGCATTAATGAGCTTAACTATATCGAATAAGTTAAATAGTAGAACATAAATTATAAAATTAAACCTCTTATTCGCATACAGCTTTTTCCACTTTGTTAAACCCATAAGGTAAGTTGGATGATCACTTTGGTTGGTATCCACCATAAACATACTTACCATTGCATATTCTTAAGGATATCTTATTGTTTTTATTCATTCAAGCTTACCTTATTTTTTATTTTCCTTAAAATTATCAATAATAAAAAAAATTCTAAAAATATTAAATATATCATGTTAAAGTGATTCTCAAATAAAAGTACAAAAAGGTTCTTATCATATGAGTCGTTAAAAATTTTATTCATTTCTATAATTAAAATATGTTATTGTATATTAGAATGAGGTACACTAAAAAACCCTTTTTTTTAAATCACAGAAATGGCCTGACTTTTTGATTATTTACCAAATTGGGCCAAATACTAAGAAAACACATCCACGTCAGTGTGATGTCAAGGTACAAGTCAACAAAACGCGTCCTGGAGGGAGCATTTTGTCCACGTCTGCATAAAACGCTTTCTTGGGGGAGCGTTTTGCTGATGTGGATAGCCCGTGTTTAAATTTTCAAAAAAGGTCATTTTTTTAAATATTATAAAAATAGACTAATTTTTTTTTAAAAATTTACAAGAAAAAACCTTATAAAAGGCTAAAAGTGACAACACCATTTTTTTAAGGTATCACCAATTAATATGGAAATAAAACTTACAGAGCAAACCTTTATATAGACTCAAAGTCTCATTTTCCTTGTTTTCTTAAGCAATGTGGGATATGAGATATGTGTATATATAGACTCATGAGTAGGCTTGTAGCTTGTTCCTAAACAATGTGAGATTCCTTCCCCTTTTAATTAACAACATAAGATTAAAAACAACAGTATATTTTATATTTTTTTACTTAAGTTTAAATTTTTTTTTTTACAAAAAGTTAAAATTTGTTACATTATAAATAAAACTTTTAAACTCTATAACTAAAAAAAATTATAAAATATAAAATGAGTATGGTAAAATATTAAAAAATAAATATTTAAAAAATTATTTATAGTCGAGTGATCATTTTGTAAGTTTTTATAATTCGATAGCTAAAAAATCATAGTTAAGTGACATTTTACCCATGTAATTTAATCTAGATAAAAAATATGAAAAATAATTATTATATTTTATTTATATTATATATTTCTATAAAAAAACTTATTTAATATAATTATATACTATGTTTATCAATCTAGTCAAAATACATCTAAAATAAATTTATCAGCATTCATTAGGTGATAAAAATTAAATTAAAATTAGAATTAAAAATTAATGAGTATAGTAAAATATTTAAAATAAATAAATATTTAAAAAAGATATATCAATTTTTTAAAATTACAAAAAAAATACTATTTGAATGCCAAATACTCACCATTTATTTATTAATCAAACATTCATAATATAAAATAAAAATAAAATTAAAAATTAAAACTATAACTTTCAAATTTAAATAATGGAAAATTATTTTAAAAATTAGAACTGCATTGATATTAACTTCAAATATTTAAAATTGAATAGAAGATTATTGCATGTACAAGTTTCATATGGCAATTTGTTCTCTTTTTTAATAGTTCTTTTGTATATGTTAACAATTCTAAAATGCAACAAGATTAAATATCTCAAAAAATGATTTTATAATATGAGAAAATGTTAATAAAATATAAAAAAATAGAAATTGTTTCGTAAAAAAATTATAAAATATAGTGTAGCATTTAATCTCATGTTGTTAATTAAAAGAGGAAGGAATCCCACGTTGTTTAGGAACAAGCTGCAAACCTATTCATGAATCTATATATACACATATCTCATATCCCACATTGCTTAAGCAAACCAGGGAAATGAGACTTTGAGTCTATATAAAGGTTTGCTTTGTAAGTTTTATTTTCATATTAATTGGTGACACCTTAAAAAAAATGGTGTTGTCACTTTAAGCCTTTTATAAGGTTTATTCTTGTAAATTTTCGAAAAAAAAGAGTCTATTTTTATAATATTTAAAAAACTGACCTTTTTTGAAAATTTAAACACGGGCTGTCCAATATTAGCAAAACGCTCTCTCAGGGAAGCATTTTATGTTGACGTGGACAAAATGCTCTCTCTAAGACGCGTTTTGCTGACTTCTACCCTAACATCGCACTGACGTGAACGCGTTTTCTCGGTATTTGGCCCATTCCGGTAAATAATCAAAAAATTGGGCCATTTCTGTGATTTTCAAAAAAGGGCTTTTTAGTGTAAAATGCCCCCAGATAAAAGTACATAAAGGTTCTTATAATATGAGTCGTTAAAAATTTTATTCATTTCTATAATTAAAATATGTTATTGTATATTAGAATGAGATACATATGCAAGTTATGCGTATCTGTCTCATTATTCCATCAATCATGACAGTTTTTAATAGTAAAAATAAATAAAATTTTTAACAAAAAAATTAATTTACTTTTTTAATCTAATATACAATCACACTTTAACTACCAGTTATTGCTAACTTCCTATCTATAAGCAGCCCAAACAAATGTTGAGGTTCATTTCTATTTATGGTATTAACATATATTAATTATTTTTTTATTATTTTAATTAAAGTGCCCCATGAAGGCTCTAAAGATGCACAAGTTTTGTTTTGGTTAAGATAAAATAATAAAAAGGGGTCCCAAGTGAATATTGTATATAGTTGAACAGTTAAGTGGAGGAAAGAAGTTGTTCAAAGCCAAATAATCTGAATAAAAGTTCAAATGAAAAGATGCATGAATTCGGTGGCTAACTGTGCAGCCTTTTTACTATGTTTCTCCTCTCCATTTTCTAATCTTTCTAATACATTTTTTTTTATTGGCATCATGTTACTACAAACTGATTTTGTATCCCACCATAATCAAAATTGTATTTCATCGAAATTAAATAAATTAATTGAATTAAATTAAAATTAATTAATTTCTTTTTATTTTTTAATAATTGAATCAAGAGTCAGCGATTTGATAAGTTCGACAGTAGTTCGATTCCAACGATGTTAATTATATATATATATATATATATTGAACAATCTTTTAGAGAGAGAGAGCTTTTGTTTTGACAAGAAAGATTCAGTGAGAAAATGGGAATCCAAATTACACTGCTTTCCAACAAATGCTGATGCAAAACCTCAGGGCCCCTGACTAGGACCTTGGGACAAAAACTTCTTTTCTTTACTTTTAAAATATAAATAAATAAATAAACGGTAAATGTCACCATTAGTCTGTACATTTTATTTAAATTTATGTTTCGGTCACTTAATTTTTAAGAGTTATATAATAGTTACAGGGGCGAAGCCAGAACAATATTGTAGAAGAGTTGGATGAAATTTTAATTTTTTACAGTCTATATCTTTATAATTTTTAAAAGACTAAATTGAATTTTTATAATTTTAGAGGGGCCAAAGTATAATTCTATCTTTACTAATTTAAAATTTTTAAAAAATCTCAAGAACCTAAATAGCAATTTTATATTTTAGGGGGGCCGGGCTCATTCCAGCCCCCCTTGGATTCGCCCCCTGAATAGTTACTAACGTTATTTAATTCTTACATATTGGTCATTCTTCCGTTAACATTTTGGTTCTTGAACTATAACAAAAATATCGTTTTGATGAAAAAAATCTTAATAATAATTCTATAATATTTTTAGAACTATCAAAAACGATATTTTAGTGATAGTTTATGGACTAAATTTGACATAAACCCTTTGAATTAAAATGCTATGTAAAAGTTAACGGACAAGTCATAAAAATGTAAATGTTAATGAATAATACGAAATTTTTAAAAGTTAAGTGACCTAAACATAATTTTAAACAAATTTTAAGACTGTTTTTGATATTTACCCATAAATAAATAAAAAGTCGGTTTCCTGGAGTCTGAATGAAAATTTGTGGTTATTCTCTACTTTATCTTTAGGCTAAACAATTTGAAGTTCCGGATTCTTTTAATCTTTGAAGTCGGCTAAAAACATTATCCAAAGGAAAGCTCTTTTTATCTGCATTTATTTATTTACTCCGGATTTTTTTATGTGCAAATTAGTTGATTTTAGTTTAGATTATTTTTTCAATTCTTAGTACATTTGTGTTGTAATAATTTGATTCTACTTATTCAAATATTTATTTGTATTTGTAACTATATATAATAGTTTGATTCTACTGATTCGCAATATGTATTCTACTAACTTTACACTCGTACATAATTCAACCGTCATATTTCATACTTTATTCACGTAGATTATACATGTCATGCATGATAAAAATTAAAAATTTATAACTATTTATTTATACAGATAATTTTTAGATCAATATGATAGAGATATTATCTTAATTAATTTAATAATTAAATTATTAAAATATTAATCTGAAAGTGGAGCTGCCTTAAAAAAATATTTTTTTGGCAAGAAAAGGAAAAAAAATGAAAAAGAGGTTATCCATCCAATAAAACGGTATGACCAAACTTTTAAATATAAGGAAAAAAAAAACATGGCAATGGGGTTCTATAAATAGACCTATCCATGCATTTCCAAGTTCTACAACTTCAATAAACTCTCTCATTTTCAACATTCCTAATGGCAACCTTCAAGCTTTTCTTCACCCTTTGCCTTCATGCTTTCTTCTTGATTCCCAGTTCCGGAATCCGATTGTTCCCATCTCATCCATTTTCGATCTCCGATCAAACATCGAAAGATCAAAAACTAGAGCTAAACCTCGAATTCAAGAAATTTTCGGTCACCACACAGTTATCACCATTGGCGGTCAGAGCTAACGAAGGAGCCGAATCCGAGCAGTTTCGAAGCAATAGCAAGCATACATTAATGAAAGAAGCAAGAGAAGCCATTAAAGCAAGCATTGAAAGAAATGCTGGGAATCCATTGGAGTCTAAAAGATTAAGTCCAGGGGGACCTGACCCACATCATCACTAATCAATGATAATAATATCAGTTTTTTTTTTTTTTGGTAGGTGCCCGTGATTTACACCGTAAAAAGAGAAACCGTACTTTTGCATACGTTTTCTGGATTATAGAGTGTAGATCATTTGGTATTTTTCTTCCATCATCACCATTAAAGTTCAGAGATGAGCTTTTCCTTTTCTTATTTAATCTTTATATCCATCGTTTTCAAAGTACCATCAACTTTCTGCAGTTCTTTTTCTTTTTAATGTTATAACTTAGTGGGCTCCATTGATCAGATAAATTTTTTTTCTTTTTTTTGTTTCTAAATTTTTCTTCCTTAACCATTTTCAAGATGGTGGGTCCTTAGGCCATCTCCATTGCACTTGAAAATATCAACAAAATATAAACATGATATCCATTACCAACTTGAGTGATATAGCTATGAAATGCATGCATATGTTGGTGTTAGCTACATTGCTCTGTTTCATTCCTTACCACCAGCAAAGATAGTACTATCCTAATGTCACCTGGTTCCGGCAAATAACAAATACAAATATGTGTATGATATGATTTTTTTTTCATATATTTAAGTTTTCCTATTTAATTTAAATATGTGTCAGCTATAAGTAATAGTAAGGACGAAGTCAAAAAATTATACGTTAGTGATAATTTTTTGGAGAGTTAAATGCAACTTTGCTTTTATGTTATTATATAATTTTATGTAATCGTAAAGGGTTGAACCATGATTTACCATTTTGGGGTGAAGGCCTTTGCCACGTCTTCGCCCCTCAATACTAGGACACAATTTCAGTCTCAAAATTCAAACCATAGTATGTGCGAAGAATGTACTTTTTAAAGTTATAATATCAATGGTAAATTGTATCCAATGTTTACTAAATTAAGTTTATGTTTTGTTTACTCAACTTTAAAAAATTATAAAATGGTTATTGAATTATTTGAAAATTTTCATTTAAGTTATTGGGTTGCTAAAATTATTATTTTATGGTATTCTCTATTTACAATGTCTACACTGATCGAAAGCTCTCATCCCCTTTTCTTTTACAATTTAGTTTTTTTTCATGAAACAACAAACTGAAATCCAAATAACTTTCTTCTCCAATCTTCACATCAACCGTCAGATCGAATTGGATCTATAATATCTTTTTATTGGAATTGGACTAAAACAATATAAACGTTTTAATATAATTAATGTGATGGGATTTAAAATGTGGAAACGTTGCTATGTGCATTGTACTATTTTAGCAATAGGAATCCACCATTAAGTGCAGACCCATATGTATCTATGAATTTATACATGTCAAAACAAAGAACTAAATAAAGAAGTTTCACTTTTTTTTTTTTTGAGGATTTTAGATTCAGTAAGGTTATCCATGAATCCAAATTAAGAATAACTTTTGACTTTATGAGAAAAATAAAGCAATTATAAATTGAACTTACCTAGTAGACCTAGTAAGTTTAGGTAACATGGGTCATGTGCTATCAACACATAAAGAAGTAAGTGAAATATGAACATCATATTCCTTTTTAAAAAAAAAAAAATACGTTTCAACGTATTTAAATTTATTTATTTACTTACATTAATAATAATATCGATTTTAACCGAACTAATAATTATTTCACAATAACAATACTTCCTTAATATTGCCATGCTATGTTAATTTATATCTATCATGGATTACCATGAATCCAACAAATTAATTAAAAAATTAAAAAAAAAAGAAGAAAGTGGGGTTTAAGTGGGATCATACTAAAGAATTATCAAGATAGAAATTAACATGCAAGTCGGCTGCATTGAACTGACCAGATACATGAAAGTGGCAAAACAATTCTTTTCTTATGAGATTTCATCATTTGATTGAAGGTGACAAACGTACATATAAAAATGTTTGTATTTTCCTTTATGTTGGTATATTTTGTATTATATTCATGCATATATCCTTATCATATCATACAATATTTTATTTACGTTTTAGTATGATATTTCGCTTTAAGCATGTTCTTCAAATTTAAAACTAGAAATGACTAAACACTGGTATGGAAGAACACAAACAATCGAATCCAATTAGGTAACTTCCACATGACCTTGTCTTTATCATCACTACTAAAGTGACAATTATCAACATTTACTTTATTGTCTTTTTGATAGGAAATTATATTTTCAGTAATATTGACGGCTTCCGTTTGCCTAAATTAAGACTACTTTGGTAAATATACAAGCGATACGATTAATTTCGATAAGATTTAAAAAAAATTAGTGCTATAAAATTAATTATAATAATAATAATGAGATATATTTTTAGATTCAAACGCAATAATAATGAAATATTATTATTCGTCAAATATCTTTAATTTCTTTTGTTTATTAACTCTCCAACATTCTCAAAGTTTACGTAAAAAGCACGTAACCATTGAGGATAGGAGGAGAGCTAGTATTCGTCAAATATTTGAATCTGAAAAAAAAACTGTTTTTAAAATTTCTAATCATTTTCAAATATTTAAATGCAAATCAGTTAACTTTTTTAATATATACAATTAAAATTATAAGAATTTTATAACTAGTGGATTCAAATATTTTGAATATGAATCCGCATCTATTTTTCGAATAAGCAATTTAGATTTCAATAATAGATATTTAAGGGATTTATTTATATATATTCTGAATTTATGGTAGTTAGCAACTTTAAAATCTGAAATTGAATATTATTTAAATCCATATTATTCAAATCTGCAAAAATAAATTTGTTGTCTACAAATATCTGAATTTGTAATTTGAATTGTTATGCCTGGTATAAACGAGTCGAGAGTTGTTGGTTAGAAGATTCGAACGATCACTCTATTTTTAGAATTTAAATTTCAATTGAAATAAAATATATTTGAATTTACGTGATTAAATTAATTTATATTATATGTAATCACCTCATGATAATACTCTAGAACGACATTATGTGTTAATTACATATTTATTTTGAGTATGATCCTACTAATTTGGGCTATTTGTGGTCTTTTATCTTGTAGAGACTAAATTAGAGGCAAAAGCAAATTTATGGGCAAAAAGCGTGAAATTGAAGATAAAATGGGCTAACATCTGACATAGGGAAAAAGGTAGTGCCGAAAATGCAAGTATTGAAGACATAAGGGCAAAAATGTAAAGAAGAGATATTTTATAAACACAAGACTCTATTTAATTTTTAATTATATTAGGATAATTATTAAAGAGTTTTATTTAGATTTAATTTTAGCTTTTATCTCTATTATCTTTATTTATTTGTATTTTATCTTTTAGAATTTAAGTAGTACTAGACTAAGCTTCCTAGTACTATAAATAAGGGATGGAGTAACACAAATTAAATGATCTTTTATGTAATCACTCCCTCTCCCAAAAGCCAACATTTGTTCTTTTCTTTATTTAATAAAATTTTTATCTTTCATTACATTTATTTCTTTTTCCCAAACCGTGAGCCACTAAATTTATCTAGCCAAAGGTTGTCAAAAATTCCAAAAAATGGTTCATGAGGCTTAGAATTCGCGCCTAGCCTTCTCAACGAGTATTGATCATCACTTCTCTACATTATGGGGCTGATGCTTCCGTCCATGTCCCTTCAAAAGTAATCTTTTCATCTTGTGCAAAGGCGGCCTAAATGAATATATAAAATGAAAATTATATAAAATCATTAAATATTATATTAAAATACTATAAATATTTTTCAAAAAGATAAAAAAAAAATTAGTAGGCTTAAATGGACTTGGGTTAGCCATTGAAAAATATGGACGAGCTTAGGTAAAATTTTAGGCTCATATTCTGAGTTGAATTTGACTTGGGTAAGCATAAAGTGTATTAGTATCATGCTTAAACTTGACTTGACTCATGAACACTATAAGGCCCTGTCTCTTCAGGCTCTCCTTTTCATGCTCTCCAAAAGAAATACCTCGCTAAGAAGTATCATCTTCTTGTTTAAGGTACTTCACTAGGTCCAGAGGCGAATCCAGGGGGCTGGTAGGGGCCCCGGCCCCTTAAAATGTAAAATTGCTATTTAGGCTCTTAAAATTTTTTAAAAATTTTAAATTAGTAAAGGTAAAATTACACTTTGCCCCCCTAAAATTATAAAAATTCAATTTAATCCTTTAAAAATTATAAGATATAGACTATAAAAAATTAAAATTTCATCCAAACCCCCTACAAAATTGTTCTAGCTTCCCCCTGACAAGGTCACTTGTCTATAGAAAGATTCACTCAATTAAAGAATTATACTTGTCATAGCCCAATTTTTGCAAAGAAGAATAAACCCAAACCGAAACCAAGATTAAATAAAGTCCAGTCCATTTACAGTTTTTAAGCCCAATTACAATACCCATTTACAACCAACCCAAACAACCCAATTACAAACCCAACATTGCAAGCCCAATAACCCTTGGCCCACTGCCCAAACCTAGCAGGAGCCCTAACCCCGAATACCCATTTGCCCTAGCCGCCTCTACCCACTTGCACTGGCCTCTGACAGCAGCCACCTGCTCCACCGCCCTTCCTGGTCACGTCTCCACCGCCTCTACCTGCAAACAATTAAAATGAAAGGACAGAAAGCGAAGAGGATATAGTAAAAATAATAAAGTGTAAGGCTATAAAAGCCGGTGGGAAACAATTTGTAAGGGTTGAAATTTTAACCCCCCAAAGTCAATAGAAACAGAGAGTTATCAGCCATTCCTTTTCTACAGAAATACAAACAACATTTTCAGAGCACACAAAACAGTAAGGCTACCAACGAGAATACCAAAAACACAAAAAAAAAACATCAAAGAACCAGAAAGCAGAAATCCAAGCCCGCGACTAAGGTGATTTATTTTGTTTCGAATCAGTTTCTTTTTACTTATAAACATATACCAACTATACTTAAAAATAGACAAAAAGGTAAGAAAAATGAGAAAATTTTACCTTTTCCGGCCACCGTTCCGGTGGCCGGAACACCGGCGACGGTGGCCGGCGAAGCTCCGATGACCGGCCCGGTGCCGGATGCCTCCCCTCTCCCTTCCCTCTCCCTCTTCTCTCTCCCTTCCCTTTCTTTTTTTTTTTTCTTTTCACCGTGCAAATGAGGCAAAAACAAAAAATTTGTCTTTTATACTTTGAACTCGGGTCGGGTCGACCCGACCCGCTCCGCCTAGGATCCGCGTGCTCTGACGTCAGAAGGGCTTATTGCGCGATCAGTCCTTCCGCATTTTTTAAATTTACAATCAAGACCTATTTGTATTGCAATTTGGCCCTAATGTTTGCTTTGCTTTTCAATTCCGTCCCCGAAGTTGCAGTCTGTTTGGAATTGTCAGGGGAAATTGTGTTTTTGGTCCCCTTAGGTTTTACCCGTGTTTAAATAGGTCCCATTTGCATGTTTATATTTTAAAATCTGGCCCGAATATCTGCTTCCGTTTTTCGATTTAGTCCCTTTTACTTTATTTCATGATTTCATTTTAATTTTAATGTTACTCCACTTATTATTACTTATTATATTTTTATTATATATTATAATTATTATTATTACTTTTATATAATTGTTATCTATTATCTTTTTTAAAATTTGTTATTATTTTGTTTTGTCGTTATTATTTATTATATTATTATATATTGTTATGTGTATATTATTATTATTATTATTATTATTATTATTATTATTATTATTATTATCAGTATTAGTATTATTATATTTATGCCCATACATATGTTATAACATTTTACATATTATTATTTGTATTTGCTTTAAAGTTTTATTTATTTTGTATTTATTATCATTATATTATGTTTAGTATTATGCGTTATATTTACTATTATTTTTGTGATTTTATGTTATTACTATTGTGTTTATTATTTTCCTTATTATTAAATTTATTATTTACTAATGTTTTGTTATTATTAATATTTGTATTATTTTTGCTCAACATTTGTACATATATTTCACGTTTCTTTAAGTCCATCATGTATAAGTTTACGTACTTTTCTTTTAATATTAACGTATTATACGTAAATATTTGTATTAATGGTCGTTTTAATATTTTAATATATATATTGTATTCATATTTAAATATTATATATTGTTTTAATATTAGTTTTAATACTAGTATTATATATATACATGTTTTTACTTATGTAGCCTCAATATTACCGTATTTTTATATATACCTTTCATTTTAGGTAGTTTTAATATTATTTTCATGTATATGTACGTTCGCGCATGTATTTTATTATTATTATCGCTATCTATTTTTACCACATATATCTTATTTCGTTACCCTTTTTGTATATATTATTTCATTTTTAATATTATATTTTTATGTGTGTATTTTTCTTCTTGCATATATCTATATACTTATATTGTTAGTTATTTTTATACTTTTTATATACCTATAATATTACATATTTTTCGTGAACCTAGTATTATATACATATATATATTTACACGTTTACTCTTGTATTTGCATTATTATTATCGCACTATATACATCATTATTATTACGCATGCATCGTTATATGTTTAATACATTATTCATCTCATATATTTTTCACCTTTATTATTATTTATTTTTAATTTAGGATGTTAGTTCATATGTTTTTCTACATCGATATTACTCATTCCTAATATTTTCATATTTTAAAAATAAGGCAATGTGCCAATTTTAACATTATGCCGGTGATTTCATCGCTATGTTGGGTGAATCACGGAGGGCTCGTGTTAAAAGCGGGATATCCTTCTCAGAAATAAAAACCTTAAAATACTCGTACTTTGATTGGATTACAATTAAATTTTAAGTTGAACTCGTATTTTTGAAAAATTAAGACAACGTATATTTGAAAGATACCAATTTTGGGTGACGCGGGGGTGCTAATACCTTCCCCGCGCGTAACCGACTCCCGAACCCTCTTTTTCTCTGGATTTCAACGCGGACCTAAACTTGGCCTTCTTTATTCGAAAATTAATGTTTTATCTGGTGTCCGATCACACCAAGAAGAAAAGATCGGTGGCGACTCCTTTGTTTTAATAAAATCAAAATTCGTTTTCAAGATTTTAAATCGCCACAATTAGCGACCTAAGCTAAAAATTTTACGTCGCTACAATACTTACCACGTAGTCTAATGTTGTATCACATGAAGAACCACTTAAAGTTTCTTGTAATCCCCCAAATTTCTTTTTCGGCTTTTGCAATTTTTCGACACAAATATTTGTCTGCTTCAGTGGTTAAGTGTTCTCGGTGTGTGTGTGAGGTCCCAAGTTCAAGCTTTGTCTTTAGCAAATTTTGGAATTATTCTGATTAAAGCCTCACCCTTGTTCAATAGACTTAAGTTTATTATTTGTAAAACTATATCAGAATGAGCTTGCTGGTCTGGTGGTTAAGTTGAGTGTTAGTTTGTTGGAGGTCTTGAGTTCAAATTCTTACATGAGCAAGGGTGCTAGTTTTTGCTCTGTGGACTGAAGGAGTTTCGGTTTAGCTGAAATTCTATAGTGGTTGTGAGTAGTGGGGATTGTGGGAGCAAAATGTGGGATATAGGAGTTACCAGAATTATCCTAATTCATTTGTTTTTTCCAAATTTAAGATTTCTCTCTGGCAAAAAAAAAAAAATCTAACGTTTGTTTCTCCCTTTTCCTCTTCTATCGATTTTTGTTCGTTCTTCACTCTCTATTTTCTTTTTCTTTTTCAAAATCGTTCCTTTTTGGTGCGTCGTTAGGCTGCGCGTGATCAGTAAGTTTTTGGTTTTTGTTAAATCCTAACGTTATTCTAGCTAGTGGTTAAAGAGAGGTTTCGTTTGGTGTTTAGGAGATAATCAAGGGGCTGAAGATCATCCATCGATGATTTAGGTGTGTGGAATTCCTGTTCTTGATCGAAGGTATGGTTTCAATAGTTTAAGGGATAAATATCTCATTGCAATTTCAATAAGTTTAGTTATTGTCACTGAAATTAGACTTTGGATTGTCAGTTTTTAGGATCTGGAGTACTCGTGGTTGCTTTAGCATCGAATCAATACCAGGTGTGTACCCGAAAATGCAAAAAACAAGGTTTCAACAGAAGCCAAAAACCTCACTGTCGACGCCACACGGGCATGTGGTCTCCTGTGTGGTAGGTCGTGTGTGAATGGCACGGTCGTGTGTTTGACGATTCCCAGGCCGTGTATAAGACATGGCTGTGTGGTGGCCGAGTTGGCCGTGTGCGACACAAGGGCTAGACCAAATTGGGCCGTGTGGGCCACACAGGCGTGTGAGCCCAAAATTTTAAATTTTTCCCTAGGGTTGCACGGGTCGTACAAATTAACTGTAAGCCCACTGTAGGGTCGGTAAGGTCTAACTAGACCCTAATCTATTTAATCTAAATGACTAATACTGTGATTTGAGCATGATAGCTATGCGCATATCTGATTATTGTTCTGTATGTGTGATTGTAACTGATTAATAGCATGTAAGTATATTACATTATGTATGTTTACATTGAGTATGTTTATTTGCATCTGCATCTGGGGTGGGATGATATTATTGGATGAAGTGTACTGAAAGGAGTTTACACTTATTATCTGGCAGCTCAGCTGCAATATATATCTGATATGTGCCCCATTTGGTATAGTATGGTGTGTAGGGTTGGGTGGGTGTTTTAAACCCCACATGGTGTGTAGGGATGGTTGGAGATGGTATGTAAAGGCTGGTGTATAGGATTCTGGTTTCTGTTACTGTATGCATATCTGTATATGAGATGGGCTAAGGCACTAACTTATATCTGAAACTGTATTTGAAATGGGCTAAGGCCCAAACTGCATTTGAATCTGTGATAGGCTTCAGCCCAAGACTGCATCTAACTGATATCTGTCGATCTGACTGTCTGTATACTTTTGTGGGGATTACACACTGAGTTTACATAAACTCACCCCTTCTTTGTTTAATCTGTACATGTAATCCCCAGTCTTAGGCGAATTAGTGCAGTGGAGGACTCGACGGTGACCACTGTTATTTTAACTGCTTTACTTTCATGGTTTTAATTGTTTATTGGGTATTTTGATGTAAATTTGGACTTATGGACTATTTTTGCTTTTATTTTGGATTTCAACTATTTTTATGGATTTATAACAACTAAACTGAACAAAGCACGGATTTTTACTAAAAACTAAAGTTTTCCTAAATATAAACAGTTTTACCTGAATGAAATAGATTCTAAAGCTCCCGCTGAAAAGATACATTTTAAGACAAATCAAATAACATGCGTTTTTTTGAGTTAAATAAAAGCTAATAAACTGAAGCGGTTTTAACTTGATAACATCGTTTTTAAATGCATTCTATGTGATATTGCCAAATTTAGCCGTAACTTTTAGGCCGAGTTTGGGGTGTTACATTTCTCCTATCACATTGAAACTCACATATATTAAGGTCCCTCAAACTCTACTACCAACTCTCTAGGAATGACCAAGTCACATCCCATCGCATTCTAGTAGATCTCTTCATAATCCTACTATCAACTCTATATAGTAGGACACTTGTCTAGAGGAGTTTTCACTAAGCTTCTCGTTCGTATAAATTCCTTCCATCACTAAGAAAATCCCAAGCTATTACTCCTTTACCAATTCCCTACCAAAACTTTAAAAAAAAAAATGTAAACCACCACTAGCAGCTCTTAACACATTATGCGAACCACCTCCCACCTTTAACACCACATCTCAACAATTCATCTAGTGAAATATAAATTTGATTTCCTTGACTTCAATTTTTGTGTAAAGCTATAATTTATTGCAATTGCAAAGAGTTATTTTAATTAGATTGGTTGGATTGAGAATCGTTTAAGGTAATGATTTGAAGAAAGCCATCAAATTGATTGAACCTCGAACCGATACGAATCAGTTGCACCGACTGAAAAACCGATTGAATTGATGGTTGAATTAATTTTTTTTTATTTTTTTAGATATTTTTAATATGTTTTAAATTTTGATAATTTTTAATTGAACTAACTAAACTAATGAACCAATAATCTAACTCATTCAACCCTTGATCCAATACTAAAAACATTAATTATAAGAAACATTCCCTACTCACTAGGTTCAAGTATCTTTACGTATCTATCAATGAAGTCAAATTCTAATCTAATAAACCTCACCGCAAGAATTTTCTCGGAAACCAAATTTATAAGCAGCCAGACTTTGTCCATGAAGTCGGCTTAGATACCTTTGTTCAAAACCACACTTCTAAGAGTTTAACAATTAGAGCGAGTGGGAACTTACCCAAGTCAAAAAGTTATGTTCTTTCTTGTAAGAGAATAATTATATTTTTGTAAATTTAAAATTTTAATTAAATTTATTATTAATTTTAAAAAAAAAGTTAAATCACCTATTTTAATAAATATATGAACTAAAACATTAATTTTTTAATGATGTTAATATGATCATCCACATGGCGGTTTGCGTGTATTTTATATTGATATGACATTATTTATCTTATATATTTTAAAATTTATAAAAATATTCATAAAATTAAAAATTCAAATATAAATATAAATATAAAAAATAAAAAAAATAAGTACACAGGGATTGTCATGCATGCTGTCATGTTTAAAAAATTTAACATTTTAGTCGATATTTCAACCAAAAACAATAATTCGACTCTTTTTGAAAGGTTGATTAAATTCAACTCTTTTTAAAATGTTGTTAATGCATTATCAATTATTCAAATAAGTGAAAGTGGACTTCTTTCTTAGATATTTGGATCAAGTTCAAATTCCGAAATCAATATTATTGAGAGTGCTTTATATGAATATCATTCTTAATTTGAACAAAATTAAGCTTAGACCGTAAAATGAATGTGAAAAATTGTGATTATAAAAAATTTTGAAAAAATAACATGCTTTGGTAAAATGGGATTTTCTTAACTCCAAACTAAATGATGAAATTGTTTGGAGGTATTGTTGTAGTTTTCAGTACTTGTCAAATATACCTAACAATTAAACAAAGAATCTTTCAAGCTCCATGAGATTTTGAAGGCAAAATATGATTTAATTTCCTGTCGACAACAAAAACTCTGGGTTTGGGATTTCCAAACGATTAGATTTTGTGAATTTTATTAAAACAAAGGTTGGCTATTGAATCTTCCTTTTCTATTATCCAAATATTCAGGTTTTTGTCACTTTTTCTTCACCTTTTTTCCTTCTTTCATCATTTTGTAGCTTCAATATTCTACATAGTTGTGTACCTTTTGCCTTTTGAAGTTTCAACAAAAACAACCCAAAGGATTTCAATATTTTACAAAATTGTACCTTTTTCCATTTTGTCAAAGAAGAAAACGACCCAAAGGAGATCATATTCATTAGCATGATTCAAACATGAATGCCAATTCCCTACCCTCCCACCTTTTTGGTGTTGGCAAGTTTTTTGTTTAATAGGCTCACATATTATTATAATGGGTTAATGTGTAAATATGTTAGCTAAAAATTGACATTTGTCATAATATTTTAGTTTTATTGATATTTGTTTTTATACTTTTGGACTAAAGGTATATTTTTTTATATTTTACTTAAATAATTAACGATAATAATTTTATTAATTAACGATAATATATGTATCTTTAAAATTAAAACTGTTAACATTCTTTTGAATAGTGGTTGAGACTTCTTTATTGTCACCTTAAGTTCCAAAGGTTAAAACTTTAGTACAAACATTAGTACAAATGAACATGTAAAAATACCTTTTGGTTTGGTATGTGTCCAAATCCAATAATACTTTAGCTATGCTTAACGGGACTATAATAGAAGTGTTAACCTAATCAATATCAACGTTATGTCCCTTAGTCAATTGCATATCGTAGGACCCCTTACTTGATCTGATGACCATAGTGAATAAATGATGTCACATTGACTCATTCTTTGCATTTAAAAAATTTCTTTTTTAATAAATTCATCATTTGAACTAGTTGATAAAATCCTTTAGATCAATTCCCAACATTTATAAAGCTTTAAACACATTTAAATATCACATTAAACCATATTATAGGATATGGCAAATGCAGAAAACGAACTTTTGGTGACCCAAAATGTCAAAAAATACAAGTTGTATATGAATAATGGAGCATGTCTTGAGACAAGCCTGGCATGTCTCAAAGACTTTGAGCTACATGTCTTGAGACAATGATCAAGATTGTTTGCTTCAAACTTTTTGTCTTAAGATAAAAGGTTTATGCTCGAGACTTTGAACCCTTAAAGAAAAAAAGTGAATTTTTGAATTTATTTGTCTCTCAAGACTTAAGTGTTATGTCTCGAGACTAAGGTGTATTGAACCCAAAATTAGTTTAAAAACACCTTAGAACATCCCTTATCATCCTCATATCAATTCCAATCAAAACAAGACCTTTTTAAACCTTAAAGAACATCACATTATCATTGAAACATCATATGATCAATTAAGACACACTTATAAATAACTTAATAAACACTCAATACATTACTCACTATAAATACATAGAATCCATGTACATGCCACTCTAGAGCCCTTAGATTATACCAAGGAATTGACCTTGAATTTTTGAGAGTGTGCGATGTGATCCAATTGATATAGCCAAGTCCCAATGCTTTCTCGAAATAATCCTTTCACCTAAATGTTTAAACAATAATTAACGCGTTAAGCTCGATGATTTTAATAAGTACACAAAAATTCTTTACTTAACCTTTTCTTAAGCTTATGAAAGGTCTTTTATAAATAAGGAAATATGGTTTGAAATTATATCATTTACTTAATCATTTATCTTATAACTTCTTATTTGAATTATATACTTATTCAATCAATTTAACTTTATAGGTTCAAATCTTACAGCATTTTACAATTTCTTCTTAACAATTCACTTTCCTCATTAAACACTTGTTAAGTATCAAACTAAGTTATACTATCTAGGCATAATAAAAAATATAGCCCATAATGATTATTCACTTTGTCATTTTGGCACTTATTCTTTTTTTAGAACATTAATTTTAACCCTCAAACTTTAAATTTTAGTCAATTTGTTTACTTTTAGATGGAAAATTTGACTGAACTGTTAAAATTTTAATGGCATTGATGTGACCACTAACATGACAATCCACATATAATTCATAAAAATTTTTAAAAAATAATAATAAAAAGTATTTAAAAATTAACAAATTTAAAAAACGTTCATAAAAACTTTTAAAAAATTTATTTGTATTAGCAGTGATATATATGTAAAATGCCACGTGAGTTGCCATGCCAATATCATTAAAATTTTAATAGTTCAATCAATTTTTCCGTTAAAAAGCAAGCAATTTAACTAAATTTCAAAGATTGAAGGCCTAAATGAAACTAAAACAAATGACCAAAATGAGTAAAAATTATGTGCTAAATTTATCTTTATGCATTCTATCTATTAACTCCATTTTATGATGATCAAATTTAAAACTTCCATCAATTGGGTTTCATAACTCCAAATGCTTTTACTAACTTACAGTTCATTACATACTCACTTTTGCTTCATAAAGCAAATTAGAAATTAAAGCTTTATATTCTCATTAAATGTTTATTCATTCATTTAACCTTCAGTAATCTTAGTAAAATAAGAATCGAATATTTAAGAATACTTAATATATAGCAAAAGTAGAGATTGTAGGATAGTTGGCTATTATGATACTAGAGGTGTGCATGAGCCTGGCTACCAGGCCCGCTCGAAAAGTGGGAGGGTTCGGGTAAAAATATAAGCCCGAAATATGGGTTTGGGCAAAAAATGAGGCTCATTTAAAAAACGGGCCAGGCCTTGGGTAAACCTTTTTTGGCTTGGGCCCGGCCTTGGCCCGGCCTAAATTATATACTAAATATATATATTTTTATTTTTAATCATATTTACATTTTATTTTTAATTTTAATATAACCACTTTTTATTATATTTTCAATTTGTGCATTGTTTTAAGAATTGTTTGTCTCATTTTTATTTATTTCTTGTTTTAATATTTGTTTTTATTTTTTAAAAATGTATTTGATTTATTATATTTTAAAATTTTTTATTTAATGAAATAAGCTAAAAAATTTGATATGGGTCGGGTCGGGCCAGGCTCGGGCTTAATAATTTTATTTTGAGCCGGGCTTGGGAAAATTTTTAGGCCCATATTTCGGGCCGAGCTCAGGCCCGGGCCTAGAAAATGGGCCTAAAATTTTATCTAAGCCCGACCCAAACTTGGCCCGGTCTGACCCATGCACACCTCTATGTGATACTAACTATATATGTAATGACTTTTTTGTCGTTACAGTAAAATTTTTGTAACTACAATTCAACATTTCATAACAACTTTAAACATGGGTAATTCATATTTAGTTAAAATATGTGATAGGTCCTTGTGAAGAATATATAAGGGAATTATGACAACTTTCTATTTTTGTAGTGATATATTTCAATTCCTTTAAATAAAATATCAATTTTGTGAAGAATATATAAGTGGAAGATGGTGTCATGGATATGGTAGCTATAGTTAGAATGTATCTGCTTTTCAAAGTAGACATCCAATATGCTATATAAAGTCCTTAATTTGCAGTACTTTATAGAAACTTCCAATGCTTCATGTGTTACTCACATATATATTATCCATATAGGATAACATGCAATAGTTAATCGGATCTGACTTTCCTTCGATTCCACCACCAAACCTACCAACAAATCTCAAACAGTTACATCCATGAAACCTTTGTGCAACACTTGAATTTTGTCTGCTATTTTCGAGACATGACAAGTTGTAGATACATTGTTATATATGACACATATTAATTCTATCTGCAACTTATGTAGGATCTTGTACTAGGAATTAATTAAACTGTATTTTGTCCTTTTTACTTAAAAATGAGAAAATTAATTCATGTACGTTAAATTAAAGAGCAAACCGATTTCTTCTGTTGAAATTTCATCCATTTTTACTATTAAAAACTGACGTGATAGTCACATGTTAATGTATAGGAATCGATTTGCTTTTTGATCTAATGTATAAAAACTAATTTTTCTAATTTTTTTTATAGAGAAAACAAAATACAATTTAACTTTTAATACAATTACTATTCTAAAAATCTATCTTGTGATCCCAACTTATCAAAATTCAATAATGAATGATGAAAATTGGACCATTAAATGTGAGTGTAGTTGAGTAATCTTTCGACTATATCTATATATATTTGCAGATATACACGCATGTAATAAGATTCATATGTTGTCTTAGTCACTAATTTGTTTCCATGTAGATAAGATAAAGCTGATGTGACGTATGACTCTATCTTCACTAATTAGCTGAATTCAAAATGTATTCAACCCTAAACCTTAAATGTTATAAAATTCAATACAAAAATCATTATCTTCTCTTTCTGCTCATATTGATGAACAACATTTAACATACCTAATTGTAAGCTTGTCTCGTTTTTATGAAAATCAATTTCCTATTTATAAGACACGATTTCTCAATTTTAATATATTAATATTAGTTAAGTCTCATGTAAATCAATATATATTTTATCATAAGGTCAACATATATCTCTTAAATATAGAATCACCTACATGGTAATACGAACCCATATAAATAAATTATACACTTACTGAAATAAGAAAGATCCGGCCACGCAAACAACATAACAACCCTCAATTCCGAGTAACATAAGTTTCACATCCCATATTTAAACTAATGAATTATGCATGCTTGACCACAGTCCACAAATAGATTAAAGAAGTTATATTTTCGATATAGGCACAAGTTTTCCTTCCACTGATAGAAAAAGCTTAGAAGCAGACAAATGGAGTATGAGTCAATCACTGTGACTCTTGTCATATTGTTCATAGTTTGAGATAGGCACTAGAGGAGAAGAACGACTAGATTTTCAAGTTGCCACAACCGAAATGTGATTCATGGCTGTTTTATGATTGGAAAAAATCATGATAATTAATTAATATCGTATATTTGCATTAAAATATGTTGGTGTTGATGTATTTTGATGTATAAGTTTTAATCTATTCATATTTAAAAAATATATATTTAATATATATAAATAATTTTTACAAATATTAAATAAATTTTAACTATGAAATATTTAAATTAATTTTGTTGTATCATATTATAATTAAATTTAATCAAAATAAAAAATTTATCTAATACATCTTAATGGAATTTTTAAAAAGATTTTTAGAATCGGATCGATGATTACATCGGTTTCGTAAGTCCATTCGATTCAATAAAATAAATCATTAAAAAATTTTTAAAAAAATCTTATTCAACCAATCTAATAACTCCATATAGATACCCGATCGATTCCCGATTCTACCCATGGATTGAATCCATTTCTTTGCTTTTTAAAATTTGAAAGTTGCTCATAGAATTAAAATATTTCTACTAACAAGCAATATATAAATACAAACACATTAAAATAATGTAGCCTTGTTAAAGAAGTCGTTTAAGTTTATAGAATAGAGCCAGCCCAAATTTAATCATACTGAATTGAACTTTGCAGTGCAACTAAGGGTTGGAAATGAATAAAGGTAATGGGGATTGATACAGAACCATTCAAGCAAAATGGGCTCTAAAAGAATTCTTGATTGATTCTTGAAACCCAAATCTATTTACCCAACTCATATAACGATATGCTCCCATCAGAGATTACCTCTGTTTTATAGAGAAAAACAGTTTTCTGTCACATTCAAGCTCATTGATCAATTGTTGAAACAGCCATTAATTGATCTGCAACTTGTTGAAACCATTTTTTTGGGATCGACTTTTGAAAACGAAGATTTGGAGTCGCCACCAATCCTTTTTGAGGTGTAATTGGGCCACCTTATAAAATATTCTGGTCTACGAACTTTAAGAAAAAGGGTTCGGGAGTCGGTTACATACGAGGAAGGATTAGCACCCTCAATACGCCCAAAATCGGTACCTTATTGATTAATTTATGTCTTATTGTCGAAAATTGAAGATTTGAAAAACACGATCCTCCCTTTATTGACTTTTGAAACATTTGGGTAAATTAAGCGTGTGTTAAAGACCATCTCGCGTCGAGATAAAACGTCACATCCAGTACGTTAGGACACAACATTTTCGACCCTCAAGTATGAGCTTGCCTTTTATTTTAAAAAAAATCGTGCGTTTTATTCTTAAAAGGATATTCGGATATTTAAATCAAACGTAAAACCACAACCCAGTATGGTAGGGCATGATTTTTTGAATTTTTTAAATACAGAACATTGCCTCCACTTTCCAAAACTTTGAGAAATCCGATAAGAAGGATATTTGGATCGAACAAAAACCGAAACCCTATACGATAGGGCACAATTTCCGAACTTTCAAATATTAAAAATTACCTTTGTTTTAAAAAAAATTTGGAGAATAAATCGATAAGAAGGATATTTGAATACTTAAATCGAATAAAAAAACGAAACCTAATACGGTAGGGCACGTTTCTTTAAAACGTCTAAGTATGGAAAATTACCTTGATTTTAAAAAAACAATCGTGGGTATCCGCTAAATAAACGGATTAAGGAAATTTGAAATTGAAAACCATAATAATAATATGCAACATGAAAATAATGGTACAATAATGAGCTTAACAATATTTATTAATAATAAAGATATAGTAAAAAAAAAGTTTTAATAATAAATAGTAAAATAGTAGTGATAACATGTTAATAATGGTGTAAAACAAAAGAAGTATGAACAATTATATAAATATATAAAAAACATAAGATAATAGGCATAAAAAAAGGATCCCTAATAGCAATATACATATTAATAATAATAAAAATAGTAAAGAAAATAATACTACATAAATAGGAATAATAAGTTAATAATAATAGTATTTAAAAGTAAAAAGAAAAAGAAAAAAGGTAGAAAATATATGATACGAATAACAATAATATAGTAATAAAAACAATTGAATTTAATAATAAAACGGTAATAAAAATATTTAATAAAAGTAATAATAATGATAATAATTAATATAATACTAACATTACTAAATATAATAATAAAAATAAATACCAAACTCAAATTAATTAATTTAATAGCAAAATAACGAAAAACGAAAAGGGGGTAAATTGAATGTTAATGCGAAAGAGGGGGACTAATTGTGAAAATTCCCCATTCATAGCCAAAACACGCGGTCAAACTCTCCCCCCCCCCCCGGTTTCATTTTATTACTTAAAACCTGCTTTAAAAATTTGCTTTGAAGAAAACTTTTAACTTTTATTTTTTTTTTTAAAAGAAAGAAAACCCCAAATGCCTTGTACATCCTCTCATCTAGCCGAAAGGCTCATTTCAAGCCCTCGACCACTCCCAAAATCTGATCGTGACCAACGGAGCAAGGCCCTCCGACGGCGTGAACGCGATATAACTCCGGTAAGCCTCTCGTCCTCTCTTATGTCCCGAATTTGTGTCAAATGAAAAAAAAACAGAATAAAATTGCAACAAATAATCACCTTTGAAGTATTCTTGGTTGCTTTCTACTGATTTTTGTGTATATTTCGTATTATGATTCGTATTCTGTTTCTCTTGAAAAGAAAAGGAAAAAAAAGGGTAAAAAACGTCCCTCGTACAGTTAAAATTCAAAGGCTTTATAGCCAAAATACAAACTGCTTCCTGCTATTCTCTTGCTTAAACCGCAAGTCGTGAGGACGTGGAGGAGAGTCGGACGTGGGCATGGGTGCAAACGTGGAGCGGGGCCGTGCTTGGTGTGCCGACGCGCGTGGGGCGCTGAACGTGGGGGCTGTTGCTCAAGGGAAAGAAGGGAACCTGGGGTTTCTGAATTTGGGCTTTCTGTCATTGGGCCAAGTAATTGGGCTGGGTTTTCCTTTTTGGGTTTTCTTATTTGTAAATGGACATTTAATATTTTTGTTTTATTTTGGTTTTTTGTAAGTGTATGGGCCGGGCCAAAATTGGGTCTTACACAACTCATAATAAAGAATCTAGGTTGTCTCTAGAGGTGTACATGAGCCGGGCGGGGTTCGGGCCGGGCCTAATTAAAAATTTAGGCCCGTTCATTGGGCTCGGGCCGGGTCGGGCCCAAAAAATGGGCTTAAAATTTTACCCAAGCCCGACCCATGTAAAAATGCTAAAACCCGGGCCCGGCCCGGCCTGCCCATATTAATTTTTTATATTATTTTTATATTTTTTAAATATATATATAATACTAAAAAATACTAAAAAATCAAAATAAATATTTTTCAACAAATTGAAAATAAATTTTAAAAAATATGTAGACTTAAATAATACTAAAATAGATTCAACTTAACAAGCAAATGCCTCTAAAATAATAACAAAATTAACAAATGTTTTTAAAATAATAGCATAATTAACAATAAAGTAAGTTTTATACAAAATCTAAACAATAACAACAAAATAATAGTAACATAATAGTAAAAAGGTAGCAAAATAGGAGAAAAAACAATAAAAAAATAATATTTAAAAAAATAATTTTTTTGTCCTTTAGTGAATTCGGCCGGCCCCGGCCAAAAATTTTTTACCCGAGCCCGGCCCATTTTTTAAACGGGCCTTATTTTTTTGTCTAAACCCATTTTTCGGGCCTATATTTTTACCCAAACCCTCTCACATTTCATGCAGGTCTTCAGGCCGGGCTGGGCCGTCCAGCCCATGTACACCTCTAGTTGTCTCACAACAATGCTTGATTGGTTGGTGATTGCACCAGTTTAATGTTACAAAGCCCCTATACTAGCAGTGTTCAGATTGCATTTTGCTCCTACTTAAAAGGAAATCTAACTCCTAGTAAAGGGCCTCATGGTACTTTTACCATTCTTACAGGTTTTCAGATGTTTATGTAATAACTTGAGACATGGCACTGCCTGAGGTAGAGAAATGGAAGCTTTTGATGATGATAAAATGAAATTGATCTGTGGATTAACACATTTTATTTCTGAAATGATTCAAGAAAAGATACAGTATTGAAGTATAAGAATAGCAACTAAGTACATAATCAAATAGTATATTAAATCTTCATATACCTAAATGAATTTCAGAAAAGAAAAAAAAAAGGTTAAGAAAATGAATGTTTTTTTAACAATCTGTGGGAAGAGGGTAGTGACAGAATCTATCATTCTTCATACATAGAAAGAACCTTTCATAAGCATCCGCCATTTTAGTAGCAGTAAACATTGATAATGCATGTTGTCTACAAGCAATCCCTTTGTTCTTCAACACTTTTGCCCCATCTTTTATCACTGATTTCAATGCTTCAACAAAGGACTCTACATTGGGTGAAAATGTGTATCCATAACTTTGGTTCACAACTACTGACCCAACTATGCTAGGATAATTTGGTGTCAAAACTGGTTTCCCACAATGCATTGCTTCCATTAACGTAAGATCGAGCCCTTGAGGTCTTAACGTCGGGTTTACAAACACGTCGATTGCGTTATAGAACTCGGAAAGCTCCGAAGGCTCCAATGCACCTAAAACTTTCACATTTGAGCCTAACTCTGCATATCTTTTCCCCCATGGACCAGATCCTGCAACTAGTAGATAAACACCAGTGTATGTTCTGGTAATCTTTGAGAAAGCTTCATGTAGAAGTGGATGGCCTTTGTCTCTAACTAAACGTCCGGCAACCCCCATTACGATGCTTGCATTTATGGGGATACCGTGCTTTTTCCGGAACCTTGTGCCGGATTCAGGATCATGAACAAATTTGGTCTCATCAACACCATTAAGTATCACATGGACATTCCTTTGAGGGAGTTGATAGATGTTAACTAGTACTTCACCAGCACTCTTGCTGATACAGATATGTTGTGTATAGCTCGGGAAAAACCGGATTTCATCGACTAATCTCGGCATTGCTTCGTGAAGTTCACTTACTGGTTTTGCTATTGTCTCCTGTGAGTTAAAAACAAGTTCTTCAAATAACTTTGAGTGCATAATTTCATACCAGATTCCATGCCAAGTTACTGCTACATGAGGAACCATTTTCGCACGCCAATGAGGCAACGAAACGCTCTCGGTATGCACGTAATCAAACTGTCCATTAGCGTTTATTGTGTTGAATATCTCGAATGCTAATGAACAATTGACAGAACCATGATCATTGGCCGCAAAATATACATGGAGATTACCTTGATGGATGTCGATGTGAGGCTTTCGATCGGACGGCACGGTGAAGACATGGATTTCATGGCCTTTAGCAGCTAAAGCATGGTATAATGTTGCAGCATGACGCTCCATGCCACCAGGGGCAGCACCAATAGGCCATGTTTTGGAGAATACAGCAAGCTTAAGCTTCTCAAAATTGTTACCAAAACAAAGACTATTCCATGGGAAGTTAGCATCTCTAAGATCACCATTGAATCCTGTCTCCATTAGTGTCCAAGGCAATGGTTCAGAGCCATGCTTGATGGGTGAAATGAAAAGATAAAGTGAAGTAAAGAGGATGGTTACAGTTAAAATGGTGGAAAATCTATTAGAGAAACAAATTGAAGGAGAAGACGATGAAGAAGAGGATCTGGAGCTTTGGTGTTTAGAACCCATGGCTGCCTGCAGTTTTCAAGAAGAAAAGGTAATTTATGAGATTGAAAAATGTGGAATTGTGCATGATATTAATGCAAGATACCATTAATGGTGGATCTATTCCGAGCTTTTGCAAGTTTTTATGCGGATGCACATGGGTGATACATGAGATTTTGTCAACGCCTGCTACACTGATTTCAAAGCTTGCAAGTGATGAAGTGAAGGATACTTCTGAATTTGTTTGTATATTTTAATGTCAAAAAAGCCTAATTTATTGCAATTTTAGATTCTCTATTATTTCTGTTTGTATTCCAAATTCGTCCCTGTAAGGTTTCTTTTGATGGATTGTAATTGACTTTTATGTTTGTCGAAACCATTTTTTTGAAAACGGGAATCGACTTGGGTTTTAAAAACAAAAATTAAAACGGGAGTCGCCACCGATCTTTTATTAGGTGTGATCAGATTACCTTTGTTTTAATAAAACGTTTTGATTTACTAAAACTGTGTTTTTGATCTACGAAATTTTGAGAAATCGGGTTTGGGAGTCAGTTACGTGCGAGGAAGGGTTAACACCCTCGTCACGCCCAAAATTGGTACCGACTTGATCAATTAATGTCCTAATGTTGAAAATTTTGAAAAGGTTTTAAAATGTGATTTTTTTCGTTAATGTTTAAGAAAGCTCGGGTAAATAAATAAAAAATGTTAAAGACGTGCTCGTTTTGAAGCAATAAAGCATCATGCCCAGTGAGTTAGGGCACGACATTTAAATCCCTCAAGAACGAGCTCATCTTTTGATTTTCAAAACTCATTAATTAAAAGGATATTTGTCCTTTAGGTCAAACGAGAAAAATCGAAACCTAGTAAGTTAGGGCACGATCTTCTTGAATTCCCAAATACGAGATATTGCCTTTATTTTCTAAAATTTTCTTATCCCGAGGAAATAAATCATCACATCCAGTAAGTTAGGATACAACGCCTTAAATTCTCAAGAATAATTTTTTCTTTTTTATTCAAAACTCGTATATTTTAAAAACGAAGGGTATTCGGTTGTTTAGATCCAACGAGAAAAATCACAACCCAGTAAGTTAGGGCACAATTCTCTCGAGTTTCCAAATACTGAATGTTGCCTTATTGATTGTTTGGGATGAAACGGTTTGTACTGGATAAACGTGTTAGAATTTAATCCTCAATGCAATGACATTAGACGACAATATAGTAAAGAGTATGGAATAACGATGCATGAATAGGATATAACGAATGAATGACGATAATACAAAAGGTTGAAATAAATGAATTAAAATATACACAATGGTAATAATCATACAACCTACATTATTTAAAAATACTAGCAATCAAAGATAAGCGAATTAGATAACATATATGACAAGTTAAAAACAAATAATATAAATTAAATTAAATTAAATAAAATGTGAAAACAGTTTAAAATGATAATGAATGAATTTAAAATAAATAATGTTAAAAAAAGGAATTTAAGATCAATAATAATGCAAAAAGATAATGGAAAAGTTTTAAATAGATAATATATAATTAAATTAGATAATATGCAAAAAGGCTAAAATAAATAAAACTTGATACAAATAATGATGAACATTTTAAAACAAATGAAAGGGTTTAAAATAAAGTATATAAAATAACTTTAAAATAGGCAATATATATAAGTTAGTTTAAAATCAAATATAGGTTTAAAATAAAAAAAACAGTATATATATAAGGAAAATGTAACCATTTTAAAAAAACATAAATGTTTAAAAAAAATTTTAAAAAAAGAAGATAATATAAGTATACTTTATAATAATAACAATTTGGAGATAATATATAAAAAGAGTTGTTTGAAATAAATAATATATAACAACTTAAATAAAAAATAATATAAAACAAGTACATAACAAAACAGTTTTAAAATAATAACAAAAAAATAGAAATAAAAATATATATAAAAAAAAGAGTTTGAAATAAACTATATATAATACGTAAAGGAGTATAAAATAAATAATGTATAAGGTAAAAACAATTCGATAAAATAATAATATACGTATAAAAAAGATGAGGAATGTACACAAAAGGTTTAGAATTAACAATAATTAAAGATTTGAAAATAAATAATGGATATACTAAAAAAACTTTAAAATAAACAGTGTGTAATTATTAAAAAAACAATTCAAAAACAAAATGTAAATAGTTTAAAATTAATAATATGCAATAACTAAAAATAATAATATAAGATAATTTAGAATACATGCAAAACAGTTTAAAAACAAATAAACAATCCAATGACGAAATTAAAATTTGACCAATGTTCAGGGTAAAAACGCAAAGGAAAACTGCTAGGGACTGAAACGAAACGCGTCTGAATTCATGAGGACCAAAGGAACCATATTCCCAGTCCCAATGCCCGTGTTCAACGAGACAGGTCAAAGGGGGCCGATTTGTAAATCAAGTAAAATCTAATAGCTAAATTCAAAAGGGACAAAAATAAGAAAGCAGGGCCTGATCAAAATGGTGCCGCAAAAGGAGGGACCTATCGCGCAAATCCCCCTTTTAAAAGGGAAAGTGCGCAGATCCAAGCCATTTACTGCACCGTTTTATGGCCTTTATAAAGGCTAAATTCCTTTTTAAAATTTAGTGCTGCAGGTTTTTTCTGTTTTTTTTTTTAAATTTAAAGTTCCCCCTTTTCTTCTTATTTTCTGCTAGGGTTCTTTAAAACCCATCATCGCACCGTTGTCGCCGGTCCACCACCAAAGTCCCCTTTTGGTTATCCACGAGCCCGTAACCCATATTTTAGACCAAAAATAATAAGAAAAAAGGCAAAATTGAAATGTAACCCCTCAATTCTTGCTTCCTCCGAAAAGACTCCCCGACGAACCTTGACGGTTCTATGGTCTTTTGAATCGGGAAGAAGAAGACGAACCAGGTAAATTTCTTTTTCTTCTCTTTGATTTTTGTTTTCGAAATAAAATCTATAAATGAACCTTAAAGAAACCAACGAAATTAAATAAGAAAAAATGATAACCACCTTTAAAACTTTAAAGCTTTTTGATTAATCTCCGTTTGTAAAAATTCGTAAAAAAAAAGGTGAATACATCTTGGCTCTTATAGCCGAAAAATGACCATCTAGTTCTCTTTTTTTGTCGCTTTTGTTTGGCTCTTTTACTGCTTGTGTATTCTCTGCCATTGCATTTACGTCTCTGTTGCAGGTGTCAGAGGCATGGGCGGTTGCTGATTGGTGCGCGTGGTGGAGGAAGATGAAGGGTCAGCGGCTGTGAATGGGTGTTAAGGTTTGCTGCTGAAACATTTTGGACGGGTTGATAGATTGGGCTAGGGTTTATAAAATTGGGCTATGGGTTTTTTATTTGGTTTTATAATTGTTGTTTTGGGTTTATTATTTTGGGTCAAAAATTGGCCGTTACAATGTTATCTAAAATGATTGTATGAAATTATAATTTTACGTCATTTTTTAGTTAGATATGACTTTTTTTAAGAGGAAAAGGCTGAAAATCAAGACTAAAAAGTTAAAAATTAGATGACTAATCTAATTTGTAATCCTCTTATTAAAAAGGGATAAGGATGGAGTTAAATCACAGTTTCATATAATTGTTTCTCTTATAACAAGTGCTTAATTATAAAAGGGGCTAAATTACACACATTGTTGTTAAAGTATGCTTAGTAGCAGGTTAACTAAATTGTTAATAATTAATTTTATTCCTCTAAGTATAGATAAAATATTAGTTTGGTTAAATTAAAAATAAACAAATAAATACCAAAGTTGTAGGGAAAATGGGGAGTGCATTCCTTCTCATGTCATTTGAATTAAGTTTGAATTTTAAAGTCAATATTATTGAGAGGGCTTTAGTTAAATACTACCCCAACCCGAATAAGATTATATTCAAATCGATACTGTAGAGAAGACTTTACTTGAATACCATCTCTGACTTGAATATGATTATATTCAAACTATAAAACGGACGATGATACATGTGGTTTATACAAAAACAAAAAAAGAGTAAAAAATCAAAAAAAAAAAATTAACCAAGTCTTTTATGGAAACAATGCATCCAATTGAACCGTCAATGATTAAAATAAAATCAATTAAACTCTTCTATTTTGACATATGAAACATCCAAGTTCATTTGAATTTAGACATTATATATCTAGATTCATTCTATACTTGATTATTTAAAAATCATAAAAATTTAAAAAATTATTAAAAAATTCAAAAAAATTATAAACTTATTATTAAAAATAATAAAAACTATAAAAGATTTATGAAAATCATAAAAAAAAAATTATAAAAATTCAAGAATTGGGTGTTCATCTCTTCATATATATTGGCATAAGGAGAATAATAGAATGACAAGTCGGATGACACATTTGTTTTATGCATTTGCTTTTGTCTCTTACAACTTCTTCCATGTTGGATTTGTCTCCAAACTCAATTTTTCTCACCAATTACTGCAATCCCTCTTTATGCCTTTTTCATTTCTTCTTTTATTATTTACGCAAATTCATTATACCACATTCCACCCAGTTTGATGTATTATAATTGATTTTTTTAAATCACAGTTTTTCAATTTTTTTTATTTTTAGATTTTTAATAATTATTTTTATTTTATAATTTAATTATTTTATAAAAATCATTTTTTTAATATTATTTTCTTATTACTTTCTCCCTATTTTGCTACTATTTTACTGTTATGTTGCTACTATTTTGTTGTTATTATTTGGATATTATATAAAACTTATTTTATTGTTAAATTTGTTATTATTTTAAAGACATTTGTTAATTTTGTTATTATTTTAGAGGCATTTGCTTGTTAAGTTGGATCTATTTTACTGTTATTTAGGTATACATATTTTTTAAATTTTATTTTCAATTTGTTGGGAAATATTTATTTTGATGTTTTTAGTATTTTTTTATGTATTATATTTTAAAATTATATAAAAATTAATATGGGCGAGCCGGATTGGGCCTGAGTTTTAACATTTTTATCCCGATTTGGCTTGGATAAAATTTTAAACCCATTTGTCGACCCGGTCTCGAGCCTAGCAAACGAGCCTAAATATTTAGTTGGACCCGTCCCGACCCATGCACACCTCTATGTGGATATATATCCTAATTTTTTTTTTCTTCATTTAGAATTTCCTTGACGATCTCTCCTATTTGCAATCTTAAAGTGGTCTTTTACGTTGTATGTTAGAAAAATATGTTATATATAATGATATTTTTACCAATATTCTTAATTTATAATAGTATACATTGATGATGTATTTAGTCTTTTCCGAAAATTTAGAAAAACACTTCAAACGTTTATCTATTTTTGTAAAAGTCACAACAAATAATGGATTAATAGTTTCTAAATCTAAGATAAGTTTATTCCAAACAAAAATAAGGATTCTAGGTCATTACATTACCTAATGAACCATTACCCCAATAAAAAGGTCCACAATTCTAATACTAAATCCTTGATAAAGTCCAATTACAAAAATTCAAATCTTGCAGATGATACCACCTTAGTAACCATTATTAGGACCAAGAAAAAATGATGCAAAAGTAATGAATGAAGATGAACAGGAAATATTCTCTGGCGTGAACAGTAAATATTCTCTGCCAGAAAAGACGAGTGAACAGGAAATATTCTCTAGCGTGAACAATAAATATTCTCTAACGTGAATAATAGAGATTTATGACAAAAATAATAAGATTCTCAGACATGAACAATAAATATTCACTGTAGTTTGTATTTTTGTAACCAGAGAATATATTTCTTTCAAAAATTTCAATTATATAATAATATAAAGGATTAAATTTGTCGTTTCAAATAATGTAAAGAGATACTATCCTTCTATAAAAGATAATCAAATTTAAAATAAAATGCGCGAAATATCAAAACTCTTTCAAATTTCAATTTCAAAGATGAATCTCTTTACCACTATCACATTACCGCCATATGTTAAAAGACTAATATATATATATATATATATATAGGTTAATTAACACATTCGAAAACATTAAAACTTTAATTCCCAGTTTTGATAAGTTTTTATTTGAATAATTTTGAAGAGGGTAAACTATTTAATTAGTCCCTTAATTTTTACTATATTTTTATTTTAGTCATCTAACTATCCAAATTTTTAATTTAATTATTAAACTTTTCAAATTATTTTTTTTTGTCACTTACGTGTCAAGTCTTTTAACACATTTTTCCCGAAAAGCCTTAAGCTTTCCTCCACCAAAGTCCTCCACCACCGTTCTGTTGCTGCTGGACACCAGTCATCGTTCGCGACATAACTAGCACCAAAACATTCCCCTTTCTCCCCTCTTTCTTCTTCTCAGTTTGGTTTCCCTTGAAACCCACTAAAAAATAATAAAAATCAAGCCAAAGCTTCGTCCTTATCTTGGTCCGATCTCTGTCGACGACCGTCGATGGGGTTGGTTTAGTCATATGTTGTTCTTCTTCTTGAACAAGTGCTTCTCACTGTTGGGATCCTCCGACGGACACCTCGAACCCCTAAAATCCGACAAACCCCCAAAACAAAAAATAGAGGAGGCTACTCATTTTCAGACTCCCTTAATTCTTCAGCGCTATAGCATCTTCCTCTAAATGCCAACGGCAGAAGGTTAAGGAGGAGGAGAAGAGAAATATAACTCGATTCCATGTTGATCTGATGATTAAGCTTGCATATCGAAATCATTTTCCTTTGGATTTTGGGTTGAAGCTCTGTAAGTTTTAAAGAGGATTTCGAAAAATCTAAACCAATAGAGTAGTAGGCAACGATGAGATGAGTTCGTCAATACCTAGAGTGACCAAAGAAGATTCCAAAGAACAACGATTCCGACGACGGCGGCGGCAGCAAGATATGGGAAAGAAACCAAAATGTTTTTTTTTAAGGAAAGAAAAAGAAATAAATGCCACATCATCACGGTGTTAAAATTTAACACAGAGGGACTAAAAAAAACCAATTTAAAAGGCTTAATGATGAAATTGAAAATTTTGATAATTGAGGGACCAAATTACATTCAACATTTTAGGAGTTTTTTTTTTCTATTGAGTTTTAACTTGATTGGTATTTGTATTGACATTATTGTCAGTGCAGAAAGTTGTGGGTTCGAGTGTGTTAAAACGCATTATCCTTTTATTTAAGAGTTAGCAGGGGTATGAGTAATTTTAGCTATTATATAAAAAAATATTTTAATTTTTTAAATAAAAACCCCTTTTAATTTTCCCTAAATTTTTTAAACACATCAGAACCAAAAATAAAAAAAATAAAATCTATAAGATGAAATTTTTCTTAAAAAAATATAAAAAGTGATAAAAGTAAATAAGGACATATTTTATCCTTTAATAGAGAATAAATTTCATTCTTTTTTTATTTTATTATATTTCATTTAAGATTATATTATCATTTATTAAACAATCTAATTATATTTAGTATTTAATTTTAATTAAAATACCAGAAAGTGTTTATAACTTAAATTCAACACTTAATTTTTCATTTATCAAACATAACATACTAAATATTCTAAATTTTGTAAAAATAAAATAAAATAGAATTATGATTAAATTTTACTATTAGTCCTTGTGCTTTGTGAAATTAGTGGATTTAGTTATTGTACTTTAATTTGGTCAATTTTAGTCCATGTACTTTTCAAATTGGCCAATTTTAATCACTATACATTTCATATTTTGAAATTGAAGTCTTAACACAAACCGTAGTAGTTAAATTATTAGTCTTGTCTTATGCATATAGTTATAGACCTAGTCTATTTTCTTTAATCGGATCATTTTAAGTCTCTATATTTTTTTAATTTTAAAATATCGATTTTGATAAAAATATTAGTCGTTAATTTATTAATTAGATTTTTAGTGAATAATATGATAAAATAATAAGCTAACATGGTATTGCAATAGGATAAAATGTTTACAACATCGGATTTTGGAAATAATAAAATTTAATGAATTTAACAATTATAGTTTAGTAAGGACTGAAATTTTAAAATTTGAAAAGTTCAGGGACTATAATATGAAATTAAATCCACGATTTTCGACCTAAAGTTAAATTCAGGATAACACTGTTATTATTAGCCAAATTGCATTATGGGTCCCATCTGACGCGGCAATGCCCCCTAAACATTCTATCCCTTTTCTCCCACTCGCTCCGTTCAGCGCGTGCAGACTCGTCTTCCAGTCTCAGACTCTCACTCTCTCGAGTTTTCTCCACTCTGAAAACAAACAAAAAGAACCCCAAAAATGGTACGGATCCAATCCCGCTCCAAAATTCCCTCTTTTCAACATTGTTAGGAATAAACCCTAAACCCTAATTATCAATTTACCTTTTATCCCTCTCATAAACCCTAATATTCCCGTACGATCCCAACTTAAACCCCCTTTTTTAAAGCCTTTAACCTATCTCAAATAGGGTTTTACCAATTTTTTAATCTTATATGAATGGCTACGGGGCAAATTGAAGGTGAAGAAGCAAAGAACAATAAGGTTTATACCAGGAAAAACCACAATAAACCTAAAAATTCCACTTTCATCCCTCAGCAAACTCTTGCTACCACTACTACAACTGATGATAACAACTCTCAGCAGTTTCCACTCCAACCCTTCGATGCTGTGGTGTCAGGTGATTCTTCTAGTCATAATAGGTTGCAGCAGGGTGTACGGAATGTTACCGGTGGGGTTTCAACATCTGGGTATGTAAAATATGATAATCTTGTTAAGATTAGCTTGAATGTTTTGTCAAAGAATGAGGTGAGAGGTTTGAAGAGGAAGCTAGCTAGTGAACTTGAACAAGTTCGGGATTTAGTTAAGAAATTTGAAGGTAAAGAAAGTAGGCTTAGTGGGGGGTATGCCAATTCTCGAGTTTCGGGGAATGAGAATGTTGATAGAGGTGGTGGGTGTTTAGTTAGAGTGAACTCGGATGCCGGTTCTGTAGGATTGCCTAGTTTGAGGTCTTTTCATGGGTTACCTGTGTCAATGGCAGAGCATGATCTTTGTAACGATGATGATGGTGGTGGAAGCAACTTTGTGGAGATAAAGAAGAGAAACCCGAAGGCAAATCCGTATTATAAGAATCCAGAGTTTGCTTTAGGGATGGAGAAGTTGAAGCCTAGGGAGAGTAATAAGAAGATGAAGCTGACCGTTGGGAAGATTAATGGTGATCAAATGGGAGGTGGGATTTCATTGGAGAAGTTTTCAAATCGGTTGTTGAAGAGATGTAGTAATTTGTTGGGGAAGTTAATGAAACATAAGTTTGGTTGGGTGTTTAATAAACCGGTGGATGTGAAGGGACTTGGGTTGCATGATTATTATTCCATTGTTAAGCATCCTATGGATTTGGGTACGGTGAAGACTAGGTTGAACAAGAATTGGTACAAGTCACCTAGGGAGTTTGCAGAGGATGTGAGACTAACTTTCAATAATGCAATGCTTTATAACCCAAAAGGACAGGATGTACATTTTATGGCAGAAAAATTGTTGGAGATATTTGAAGAAAACTGGGCAGCTATAGAGTCTGAGTATAATCTTAATAGGAGGTTTGAAAGGACTCACGACTATAGTTTGCCAACTCCCCCTTCAAGGAAAATTCCTGCTCTGGCTCCGGCTTCAGCTCCGATTCAAGCTCGTCCTACTTCATCGCTATCATTAGAAGCTAGGACTTTGGAGAGACCAGGATCCATGGCAATGCTTGATGATCCCAAGTCGAGAGATGTTGACTTGACTCCTCCTGGTAGGATTGCAGTACCAAAGGAACCCAAGGCAAAGGATCCTGATAAGAGGGATATGACTTATGATGAGAAACAGAGACTCAGTGTAAACCTCCAGAACTTGCCTTCACAGAAACTTGATAGCATTGTCCAGATTATTAAGAAGAGGAACCCAGCACTTTTCCAGCAAGAAGATGAGATCGAGGTGGATATTGACAGTTTTGATTCAGAAACACTTTGGGAACTTGATAGATTTATGACCAACTATAAGAAGAGTTTGTGCAAACACAACAGAAAAGCTGAAGTTGCACATCAAGCAAATGCTGAAAATGATCATGATGTTCAGGAGACTGTAAGATGATGAACAAGTGATTTTGAAACACCCAACTGTTTTCCCTGTTTTGAATTGTTGCTCACTGGAACATTTTGTTGTTATTCTTTTTGCAGAATCCGGAACCACCTACTAAAGAGGTACCAAAAGTAGCTGAAACAGGTAATTACCACGACCTACAAGAATTTGCTTGCTTTGGTCTATTCTTCACTTGTTTGGTTCTGAAGAAGATGAAATGTTCTTGCATTCATTATCGAACTGTTTTTATTGTTAAGCAGTGGAGAGGATTGTTCCCACATCACCTTCAGTTCATGGAGAAAGGCTACAAAATAATCAGAGTGGTTCAAGTAGTTCAAGCAGTTCAAGCAGTTCTAGTAGTGGCTCTGGATCCTCTTCAAGTGGTAAATACTAAAGTTTTTCCTTTTGTTTTGCTCTTACGACTTATGAGTGTATACTGTATATATGCCAGATTTTTCACGCTATTACTTTCTTGTTAGGATCTAACGCTAAAACTTTGTGCAAACTCTGACAGTGATAGTTCATCCGGATAAGGTGACCCTGTCTTTGATGAACTTAACTGAGGGGATATTTTCTTGGCTAATGAACTAACTGAAAATTTTTCAGTTCTTATTTCCTACAAAAAGTGGTGCAATTTCTTGATGGTGCTAATTTGAGTTGCATTTGAAATATATACCAAGACACCAGAGCACTTGGTTTCTGAAAATTAATTCTTTGCTTCTATGGAGAGCCTTTAATTGCTTTCCCTTGTTATAAGAGATGAAAAGCAACTCTAAGATACGATGAATCATTTGTTTTTAACCATCGTGTGCATGCTTCTCAGAGTTTGACATGCGTCGGAGTTGACATATTTGCTCCTAGTTCCCCAGCTAATGAGCTTCGTGTTGCTTTTGTAGATCATTTTAAGAAGGGAACCTGACTCGAGATCATTACCAAGTAGAAACCAATAACTTATAAAACCGCGACAAGGGTACCCTTTCGAAATGCGTGAACAAATCCTGTTTGTTCTAACATATTGAAAGGGATGGATGTCAAGCAATGCATTTGTTTTCCATCACTGAACTCACCAAAGCTGGATCATACAAACCTTATCCAATGGTAATCCTCTTTTCAAACAATTTGTAGTATTAGTTATGGCTACTTTTGTTTATCTTTTAGGCTAGCCTTCATTCCTGTAGATATAACACAAGTTTTTAAAGATAAATCATCTCTCTTATTAAACATGTTATAAGCCAATTGAGGTTAAGTTGTTTTCAAATCCGGGTGATTTGACTGCAAAAAAGGATGAGCTTCAGAATAAATAAAAACACAAGCCAAAAAGCAGTTTCCCCAGAGCAATGTGATTTCACAATTTATATAGTTAAATGAATGGAATACCCCAACTAAACTGGAAAAATAGATTTTTTTTTAAACCAAACCCTCCTTTGTAACAGGTCACTGGGAATTATTACTTGAAAACTTGATGGTATGTAGGGCCTATCCTATTCAGTAAAGCCGATGCTGCTTGCAGCATGAAATACAACAGTAGCACAAAAAAACTTTTTAAGAATTTCGGATTGGGCTAATGGAAGAAATCATAAGTAGTTCAGGTTTAACTCTGGTTGGCGAACTTGATTCCCTTCTCAATAGATGATTTAAGCTCTGGTTTGAGGCTCTCCAACCCTTCTTTCTCGTACTCAGAGAGAGGGCCTAACCCCAAAACTTCCTCCACACCGTTCTTTCCAAGCCTCACCTGCGAGCCAGACAGTGTAACTGATCAAAATAAAGTGGAACCCTTTAAAAGCCTAATAGGATGGCAAAATGTATAACGCTAATATCCTTGCAGTGGCTGTATGGTGGGAGCAAGTTTCAGTAGACATCATAAATTCAAAACTCGGAGCTTTCCTTACCATGAAGGTTAACAAAGTAGAGCACAGGTACCATTGAACAAATCAACCACATGAGCCAGGGAAAATTACCTTGGAAGCAAAGAAAGGGAGTTCAGTGACAGTTGACTGCACAAATGAGCACTCCACTACGTCGGGAACGCCGTTCAGTCCCTTGAGGCAAGCATCAGCAAAAATGGCTCCAGCATAGCTGTGCAAAGAAACAACACAAATTCATCAGGCTAAAAGTAAACTAAAAGTATACACTTCCATCTTTTGATTAGGAGAAAACCATTCAGTGAAGCAATAACCGATACTTACGCCATTGATAATGTTGCTGAACCCTTTCCCGCCTTGGCTTCCACAACTTCAGTGCCTCCATCTTGTGTCCTCTTTGTGAGAGCCTTGATATCCTCTTCAGGTAAATTGGCTTTCGGTGTGGCCTAAAAAGTTTAAAATGCCACTAAAAATCAGCAAAGGTGACTGATCAACAAGAATCTGAAATGAAAAAAATAGTTGATATGAAATAAAAGCTATGATTAAAGGCATAAAGGAACAAGGAAATACTTGAGAAAATAGTGGGAGAATTGTAATGCCAGCATGACCACCAACAACAGGGACATTAACATCTGCAAGCAAGTGAAGAAACTTAATCAACCAGCAAAACCCTCATATAATCAAAATACTCTTATGCTATGACTATACTTTGCATGAGAGAGCGACAATATCTAGTTCTAAAACATAAATTCTGAACCCCAGAAATCATTGATAAGCCTCAGAATTTGCTCTCTTTTTTAAGGAAAATACAAGAGGTGAGGTGAGGAAAGGAGACATAGTAAACAAACCTGCAACATTTACTTTAGCCTTCCCAGCATAGAAAGTCTTAGCCCGAACCACATCAAGGGTGGTTACACCAAACAACTTTCTTTCATCATATGTCCCTGCCTTCTTGAAAACCTCAGCTGCGATAGGAACAGTTGAATTGACAGGGTTGCTGATCATATTGACAAGTGCCTGTGCCACAAATTTGTTTCATTAAAATATTCTAGCCTTATAGAAGCTCACAACAGAAAGCAAAATATATATACATGTACATCTTTGAAAGTAAGCAATATCTTTCAATTAACAAAGTTGTTTATTACATTTTACAAATCAAAGAGAAATGAGTGATGTTAGTAGATCAAACATAACTGATTACTAAATCAGATTCTAAAGTTCAGTTTTAGCTTCTCCAATCATTTCTATGGTTACCCCACCTTGGTAAGACAAGACTTTTAATAGTCAGTATACAAGAACTAGAACCAACACTAGTTAAATTCTTAGAAGCATCAAGGACCCTGATAAAATAAGTTTTCAAATTAAAAGAAAAGGACAAACACTCACATTGGGGCAATATTTAGCAATTGCAGAACATAGACCCTTGACGATTCCGGCATTAATGTTGAAAAGATCATCACGAGTCATTCCGGGCTTTCTAGGCACCCCAGCTGGAATGATGACAACATCGCATCCCTCCAAAGCTTTCCCCAATTGCTCTTCACCTACATATCCGGCAACCTAAAGCAAATACAACAAAGAATTAAATTGACAAAAGAGCAAAGAAATATACAAATTAAGGCCATAATATTATCAATTAGAATGCAGATCATAATCCTGAAGGAAGAATGACCATGTACAAAAACAGAGTAGTTTATTTGAATCAAATTAAAGATAGGTACATGATCAGGTATCAAAGACAAATGGGTAAATTGATGAAGTCGTAAATAGATTAGCATATACACTTTGACACAGAAGAAAAACGTATAGCAAAGTCAGATTGAAAGGAATCAAAGAACTAAATCGTTACACCTAAACCACATACACAAAATATTAGATCTATTCAAAACTTCACTATAGATACACATCCATACAGAATATCATATTTTAAAAGCAAAAAATAAGTTCTATTATCAGGTAAATACATAAAATAAAAATGAAAACCCAACATAAAACACCAAAATCATGACAAAACCCATATCGTAAATAGCTTAAACTAACGTTGTGAACTAAAAACGAGGAAATTTGAATCTCATAAGCATACATTTTTAAATCAAGAAAAGAAATGAAGAGTTTTTTTTTTATATGGACCTCAGATCTAGAGTTGATGTGGCTGACATCAGCGGCAACACCGGGAGTGTTAGCGATATCATAGAGAGCCAGTTGAGAAACAAGAGGGTTAAGCTTCATGAGGAGAGCCAAGGGTTGGCCGATCCCTCCAGCTGCGCCCAAGACAGCGACTTTCCGTTCAGGTACGGCGGTTGCATATCCTCGTCGGAGGAGGTTCTTACCGGCCACCGATCTAGCAACGGATCGAAACATTTTTGCAGGAGAGGGGGGAAAAATAGAAAAGCGATTTCTTTTGTCGCGAGGGTTTGGGGGGAGTCTGGTTTGATGGGTTCGAGGAGTAGTATTGGGGTTTTATTGTGTATTTATTAGTCAAGTTGAAAATAAAATAATATAAAAATATTAATAAAAAATAAAAGCGTCTTTTTATTATTTCAAAGATATCTTAAAACATGAACGTTATGATAGGTCAAGATGTAGACACGTAGTATTTAAAATGTTCCATAAAAAAAAATTCTGATTCTATAATAGACTTGTTCATGAGTTAATTTATTCGAAAGTTAATTTGTAAAAATTAAATTTATTTAAAATGTGAATTAAATTTGAGTTTAAATTGAGCTCGGCTCAGCTTAATTTTTAAAATTTTAATATATTATATTATATTTATTTTTTATGTTATATCATTTATTACACAAGAATCAAATTTATAATAATGTAGGATATTTTAATGTAAAGATTGAGAAAATTAAGATGTTTATATATAAAATTTTAATAAATAGAAATATATTAATTGTTAAATAGTAAATAAAAATAATATAAATATATTTATAAAAAATAAAGAATAATATGTTTAGTCATTTACAAATATAAGTGGATTTGATTAAAATTTTAAACTGATATTTCAAGTCAAATTTGGTTTAGGCAATTATAAAGTATATTAATGTCATACTTAAGCCTGGTTCGGTATTGCCTATTGTAATAGCCAATTTTGGCCCAATTAAATAAATGCAAAAAAACCAAGTAAATCTAAAAAATAAAACCAATGTCCAGTTTACAAACGTGAGGCCCAAACCCGAATTAAAACCACAATAGCCCAAAACCCAAATTTCCTACCCAGAAATTAAACCTAATTCCTACCCAATACATAACCAAAACACCAAAGGCCCAAATAAACCCAGTACAATAGCCCAGACTGCAAACGGCCAGATTGGCCCAAACAGAAGCCAGCATCCGGGAACCCTAGAAGCCCCCTGGCCTGGCGCCGCGCGCGTCCCTCTACGCGCGCTACTACGCGACGTTTCAGTAGCCCTGTACGCCTCAGCAGCCACACCCACGCCTCCGTACGCCAGCGCACACCTGCAAGAACAGCAAACACGGCCACAGTAAAAACGACAGCAAACGTAGAAAACAAAAACAAAAAAGAATTTGTAATTTCATTTTCAAATCGGTTATATAAGGAACCGAGAAAGCAATTTGTAAGGTTACGCTTTTGAAAAATTGAAAATAGAGAACAAAAAGGTATTTTTCAATCATTTTCCTGGCCTATTTTCTCTTTTAAATCTACTGTACATACATAGAGTCAAGGGGATAAAAGCTTTACCTTTGCATGTCGACCGGAGTCATCGGGATCCTCGTTCGCACCGTTGAAATCGGGGTTGGACGAGGGTTTTGAGTTTAGATAGTGAAACCCCTCGAAATATGACCCAAAATGGAGCCAGACCGGCCTCCGTTAGAACCCGTTGCCGATCGAGGCGAGCCGTGGTCGGATGGTCTTTGTCTTGGCCCTTGTGCGGCGGTCTGGAGAGGGATGAAACAAGCCCCTGCTTTGTTCGTTTTGCGCCGCTTCTGAAATGCACCGATGCCCTATTTTTAGGGTTTGTTTTAGTATTTAAATGGTGCGGAAAATGGCACCGTTTAGGGCCTGTCTCAGTGGCTCTAAAACGGTGTTGTATCGACTTACCCGGTTCCATACCAGATGACCTGACCCGAGCGTGGCTTGACCCGCGCGTTTTTGGTCTTCGAGGGTTTATTGCGCACCTGGTCCTTCCTGTTTGCGCAAATATTCAGTTACGCCTTTTGTGCATTTTACTTCTTTTTTAATTTGGCCCTGGGATTCGCGAGTTATTGCAATTTAGCCTGCGTTTAAACGCAGCGCTTCGGGCGCTGGTATATTTCCAGCTTTAGTCCCCGAACTTCATGCGCGCGTTTCACCTGGATCCTTCAGCTCTGTTTTATTGTTTAATTTAGACCCTAAATTTTGTTTTGGGTTTTAATCTAGTCCTTAACCCCTCTTCTACATATTTATTCACGTATTTTCTCTTGTACTTATTATTATTATTATTATTATTATTATTTCTAAAACCCCTTTTTTTTTATTTATTTTAACCTCTTATTTTCTATTTATTTAAACTTTACAAATCTATCATTTATATTATGTTTTTATATTGCATACATATATATTAAACACCTTGTACATTATTCATTTAAAAAAATTTCTTTTACATATCACCCATTTCAATTTTGTTTTAATTCGTGTATATTATTTATATTATTTATAGTATTATTTTCGAACTCTTGTACATAGTAGTATTTTATATTATTTTACATATAATTTGTTTCAAATGTTTGTTTAAACTATATGTATAATATTATAGTTGTATATTTTATGCTTAATTCTCTTTTTTAATATATAAATCGTTATATACATATCTTAGTTTCGCATATTTAGATATTTTGCTTGAGATCATATTTAGCCTATTTTAATGCATCCCAATGTTATATATATATATAAGTTTTACAAAAAATTATTTTATGTGACATAAATATTTAGCTTTTATCATTTTATGTAGGTCTTTTAAATTTATCTATGGATGTGCATGTATAGGTACATAGTTATATACGCGTATAGCTCGATTTTGAAATATTATTTATGTCTTCAGTTAGTTCCAAACTTTGGTATTTTATTCATTTTAATTCTCAATTCCAAAATTTTTGTTAAAACTCGCTTATGTGTTCTTTTATTTGTTTTGGGATTTCATTTGAAATTGTTTTTAATTCATAAAACTTTGAATGTTGTCTTCAATATTTGCATAACGGGAATGTGAGATCATTACTATGTCCCATTCCTCAATGTGTTCTTTCGCATGAATTAGTTTATTTGTATGCCATCATAAATATTCCACGCTTACAATCATACTTTATTTTCACCTTCGCGTCGCTTATTTGCCCAAGTATTTTATCCGAATGGATCAAATAAATTCATTTTTTTAAATCGACGTTTTAATCGCTTATTTGACAATTTCCCGAAAATAAGGCAATATTTTGTGTTTGAAAATTCGAGGAATCGTGCCCTAACGTGCTGGGCCGCAATTCTTTCGTTTCTTCAAGCAATCAAATATCCTCTTTGATTTCACTTGTCTTCTTTAATTTTTCAAAATAAGGCAATGTCCTCCGTTCGGAAATTCGAAAAATCGTGCCCTAACGTGTTGGGTTTCGTTCTTTCGGTTAGGCCGAATAAGTGGACACCCTTCTCATAATTTTCAAATGCGCAAACTTTTGGAATAAGATTCGACCACAGATTCGAGGGTTTAAAGGATCGTGTCCTAACGTGTTGGACGTGATGCTACATTCCTTTGAAACGAAAGAATCTTTCCGTCCAATTTAAACCATTCAAATGCTTCAAAAGAAATTGTATTTCAAAACCTTTTGACATAAGGACATTTTGTAATCAATTTGGTACCAATTTTGGGCGTTACGAGGGTGCTAACCCTTCCTCGAACGTAACCGACTCCCGAACCCGTTTTCTCAAGTTTCGAAGACCAAATAAATTGTTTTAATAAAATAAAATGTTTTTATTAAAATAATTTAAGGTGATCCGATCGCACCTCGAAAAAGGTAGGTGGCGACTCCCATCTATGTTTTTAAAGTCGATCCCCTTTTTTTTTAATCGAAAAATGGTTTCGATAGCTTGGCGACTCCACTGGGGACATCGAGAGAGTCAGCCCGTAAATCAATTTTGTCCTTATGTTTGAATTTGCAAATCAATTTGAAAAGTTATCATTTCTTTGTTGCATTTATTTGCGAGTGCTATGGTTGGGCAGAATATTTTCCGTATTGCATTGCATGACCGTTGTGGTCGCACCTATAAGTGGGAGTGAGACACTAGGCCTTCGTGAGGTTTTCACCTCCGCACGGGCTAGTAGATCGCTTCCGGGATACATCCGTACCTATGTGTTTCGTGAGGTTTTCACCTCCGCATGGCCATAGGGAAATGTATTCCCTTGAACCGAACTCGATCAATATGAGCCTATAATAGATGATGATTAAGGAATTCGCAGGTTCAGGTACCTTTTCCTTAGAACAAGAACCTCATATAGTGAACTTTAGGAGCCTACCCTAGATAGAGCCATCCCAAACCTCAGTGGTCACCTAGATAGGTATTCGATTGTTTTTTGTTTGCCTTTTACTATTTTTATACATGCTACTAACCGTTTGTATTTTGTTTTGGCTATCTTTGCATTGCATTCTTGAAGGGGGTGTCAATTCAAATTCTGTTACTAAATTAGAAAGTTTGACATGGAAAACGATTTTAGTGATAAAGTGGAGGGCAGTGCAGAAATCCATAAATGGTCAGAGGAGCTACAACTAGAAAAAGGGGACAGTCTGGCTGAGGGATACACGTCGGAGTTGTGGGACTTCACCCACATTAGTGTAACACAGAATGAGCTCCAGGATTTGAGAGACATATGGGCTCATTGGGGCAATGAGACTAAGCAGCTTTTCTACCGCAATTACGGTGATCTACCCCACCTGCTCGACATCAAAGTGGAAAAACATTTGTTTCGGGCTATGACGCAATTTTGGAATCCCGCCTATAGCTGTTTCACTTTCGAGAAGGTAGATTTGGTGCCCACTATAGAAGAGCATGCAGCTTTGCTTCGTTGTCCGAATGCCCAAGGTGACAAGGCTTATGTCAGAGTTGCTAATGTCCCAACCTTCATGAAAAAATTGATGAAAGTTACTGGGATGAGCGAGCAGTGGGTTACGGCTAGAATTCAGCAAAAAGGTGATGGAAAATATATTCCTTGGGCGAGTTTGAGGGACTTGATCTTAACACATCCAGATATGAAAAAGAAAGTCGATGTCTTCGCGTTGAGCATCTATGGACTGGTAATCTTCCCTAAGGCCTTAAGACATATTGATGAGGCGGTCGCTGACTTATTTGATCGACTTGATAAACATGTCACACCCGTCCCATCGATCCTGGCGGAAACATTCAGATCGCTAAGTACGTGTCGGAGGGTAGGTGAAGGCAGATTTGTTGGATGTGCACAGCTACTGATGGTGTGGTTTCATGGCCATTTTTGGAAGGTAGGCAAACCCTCCTACCAAGTCTTCCTTAAGAATTATTCCCCGTTGAAAGAAGAGGCAGCTATGCAAAGAAGAGATGACGTTTCAGAAGAAGGGTGGATGGAAATTCTTCAAAATCTTCAAGAGAACAATGTTGAGTGGAGAGCTCCATGGATGATCCCCGACCAGATCCTTTATCGATGTGAAGCTTTTGATTGGGTGCCATTGCTAGGAATTTGAGGGGTCGTCGGATATGCCCCTTTGCTCGCATTGAGGCAATATAATACTAAGCAGTTTATCCCGGTGACATACGAGCTCGCTCAATATGAATTCTCGTATAAGGGAGACAATTACAAGAAAAAGATTCGGGAGATGACGGACGCTTGGAAGAAGACTATCCGAATGAAGGGAGTGGACACGGGTCCAATTACAATTCCAGAATACATTGGATGGTTTGATAGACGCATTAATGATAACATACCTGTGACGAATTTGGAGGGTGTTCGATCACTAGAAGAGTGTTTGCGAGTGGTTCCGACGGAGCTAGAGATAATAAGGCAGGACTTCGAAAAGAAAAATTTCGAGCTTGGAAAAAGGATCGAGCAGCTAGAAAAGGAGAAAATGAATTTGAGACTAGACGTGGACGTCCAAAAGATGGAAGCCGAGAAATTGAGGAAGGGGAAGAGCAAAGCCGAGGAAGATCTAGATGGTTTAAAGGCATATTACAAGAAGATACGTCGGTCAATGCGAGATGCCGGGTTAGGAAAAAATTCTGAACAGTGGCAACAAGAAATTTAGGAAGAAAGAAACAGAGCCGATCGATGGGAAAGAAGGTTCCACCAGGCTCGAGCACGAAACGAGGACTTAGAGAAAAACCTGTTAGAAAGTCAGAATGAGAAGGGTGAATTAGAAGCTAGAGTGGCAGAACTCGAAAAATCCCTTCATCAGCATAGGAGTCGTAATTCTGTCGTGGAATTAAAGGCATGTCTACGCAAGATTGAGGAGATGAAAGGAAGGATAGAGCAATTAGAAACAACTTTACGGAATTGTGAAATGCGGGTTGAACTCCTTCAAAAGAATGAAGAGCGTTGGAAAGAACAGCTTCACCACTCTCAAGGCCAAGTTAGAGACAGAGATTATCTTATAGGAGAAGCCGTGGCTCAAATTCGGGATGTAGCTGATCATCTGCAGACTTTAGCGATACAAGCTGATGCATTAAGTGTGATGTACGAGCAAGAATCAGGCCGGGGGCAAGAGTTAGCTTCACTGCTTAGAAAAATTAAGACTTTAGGCGTTAGGGCAAGACCTTATCTGTAATCTATTTTATGTATAAGAACTTTGTTTTCTAGTGAAGTTTTCTAAAAGGAATTGAATCAGAATTGACGCCTTCTTTGCATTCATGCATTTACATTACATCATATCATTATGCATTAAAGGCCATAAAAGGTTTCTAATTAACTAAAAATATTTCAGTAATCTGGAAACCAACACAAACCAACCAACTACGCACCCCTACGGTACGAGGAAAAAGTCAATGGATAAAAGACTCGAGAAATTGGAGCAAATGCAAAAAGACATGCAGGAACAGATGCAGTCACAGATAGAAGAGCGGCTCGCCAAGATTCAGCGAGAGATAAAAGAGCAAATGATGGAGTCCAAAGGGAGATGATGGGTCAGTTGTCCTAATTGCTGATAGGAAGAACGGATAAAGGAAAAGGTCCCATGGGTAATATTAAGGAAGCTAATGAAGACCCTCAATATCCTCCTAGCTTCACTCCGACACACGTGCCGGTGCAACCTGAGATTTATATCCAAAGGCCGTCTATCACAATCCTACCTCAACAGATTCAGACCGCAGCCTCCATACCAATGAATTCCCAAGTCGGCTCAGGCTCTAATCCTGTTAATAACCCAAATTATCCACCAGTGTCGGATTTGGATGAAGTCGCAGAAGAGGAAAAGGCAAGGACAGACTCCCAAAAGCGATTGGAAGAACGGTGCAAATGGCTGGAAGAAAAGTTTAGAGCTTTAGAAAACGCTGATAGCCATCAAGGGATTGATGCTAAAGACCTGAGCCTGGTCCCAGATTTGGTCCTTCCCCCCAAGTTCAAAATGCATGAATTTGAAAAACACAATGGAACGAGCTGCCCTGAAGCTCATATCACGATGTTTTGCAGGCGAATGACGGGATATGTCAACAACGACCAGTTGTTAATACACTGTTTTCAAGACAGTCTGACTGGGGCGGCCTCTAAGTGGTATAATCAACTGAACCGTGCTACGATCAACTCGTGGAAGGACCTGGCTCAAGCGTTTATGAGACAATACAGTCATGTGACGGACATGACCCCCGACAGGATCACTCTCCAGAATATGGAGAAAAGATCTAACGAAAGTTTCAGACAGTATGCGCAAAGGTGGAGAGAAGTTGCCATACAAGTCCAGTCACCGCTTTTAGAAAAAGAAACTACGATGCTCTTCATCAACACGTTGAAGGCCCCTTTTATCACTCATATGTTGGGGAGCGCCACTAAGAACTTCTCTAACATAGTGATGACAGGTGAAATGATTGAGAATGTTGTAAGAAGCGGTAAGATCGAAGTCGGGGAAAGTACCAAAAGGTCAGCACTGAGAAAGAGGGATAATGAAGTAAACAACACGAGCACATTTAGTAAAGGCCAGACCAAGTCACTCACCGTAAACTAACTAAAAACGGTAACCACTAGCCAACATAGCACTACGAGACAAGAATCCAATATGAGAGAGAACACAGAAAGGCCGCAGTTTACCCCTATACCCATGACGTATAGAGAACTGTACCAAAACCTATTCAACGCTCGTATAGTAGCCCCTTTCTACCTGAAACCAATACAACCCTCATGCCCCAACTGGTATGACGCAAACGCCCAATGCGAATACCATGCGGGAATTACCGGGCACTCGATCAAAAATTACACCGCATTCAAGAAAGTGGTTGAAAGGCTCATTAAAATGGGGATTGTAAAGGTTGATGACCCAGCAACACCCAATGTAGCAGGAAACCCGCTCCCCAATCATGCCGACCAAGGAGTGAACGGAATAAGTGAAGGCAAGGATAATAAGATCAAATATGAGGTCGCAGAAGTCAGAACCCTAATGAGACAGGTGTGGAAAGAGATGGCCCAGAGAGGATTGATCGCAACGGGTTCGAGAGAAAAATCTGGAGAGGAGAAGAACTACTGCGAGTTTTACAACGAGGTGGGGCATGAAGTCCAGCAGTGTGTGGAGTTTAGGGCCATCGTGCAGGACATGATAAATAATAGAGAGATGGAGTTTTATGAAGAAACCAAAAACCCTAGAGAAAGGGATATATGCGCATCGGAAGGAGAATCGACGGCACAGAATCAAACAGTTAACTACCCCGTGGTCATCATATCGCGACTCAAGAATAATGAAGCAGGAGTGCAAATACCACCAAGAGTCATAATCCAAAGACCTGCCGTCTTCCCCTATAAAGACAGCAAGAGGGTCCCCTGGAATTACGACTGTAACGTGACGATCCCAGGAAAAGTGAGCCTGGTCGACGTTTCAAGAGAGGACCAAGATGAAGGCTCTTATACGCGTAGCGAGAAACATTACGACACAACAAGCGAGAAGGCACAACCTGTAAAAGGAAAAGCCCCAGTGGTCGACGAGAAGAACAACCAAACGACCAGATCTGAACCCCTTATCAATAAGTCAGTTAACGAGGAGGAGGCTAAGGAGTTTTTAAAATTCCTAAAGCATAGCTAGTACAGTGTGGTGGAACAGCTGCGTAAACAACCAGCTCGTATCTCGATATTAGCCTTACTCCTGAGTTCGGAAGTCCATCGCAACGCATTGATGAAGGTCTTGAATGAAACATATGTTGCCAATGATATCTCCGTCAACAAGCTAGACCGCTTAGTTAGTAACATAAGCGCCGATAACTTCATTTTCTTTAGTGACGACGAGATACCACCCGGTGGCAGGGGGTCAACTAAAGCTCTACATATTACCACGCGCTGTAAGGGGTATACGCTACCAAGCGTACTGATTGACAACGGATCAGTCTTGAATGTCCTACCACTGTCCACACTAAATAGGTTACCCGTGGACAGCTCTCACATGAAAGACTGCCAGAACATAGTGAAGGCTTTCAACGGTACAGAAAGGAGAGTAATAAGCAGAATCGAGATACCTCTCCTGATCGGGCCAAACACATATGAGGTGGATTTCCTAGTAATGGATATCAAGCCCTCATACAACTGCTTATTAGGGAGGCCCTGGATACATTCAGCTGGAGCGGTGCCTTTCTCATTACATCAAAAGTTAAAGCTAGTATCGGAGGGGCGATTGATAACGATCAATGCAGAAGAGGATATCATCGCAGCTGTAAGCAACGACGCACCCTATTTGGAGACAGATGATGAAGCCATTGAATGCTCATTTCGGTCTTTGCAATTTGTTAATGTGACATTCATTACTGAGGGAAACAAGATTCTGATGTCGAAATTATCCAAAACCACGAGGATGGGCCTACAATTGACGATTGGAAAAGGAGCCCTACCTGGTAGAGGACTAGGGAAACATCTTCAAGGACGGGTTGAGACACCGGTGCTGAAAGATAAGAGAGACCACTTCGGCCTAGGATTTAGGCCCGATGCGAGGCAAATGAGAAAGGAACTGGAAAAGAAACAGGAAAGAAGGAGAGCACGGTTGACGGGGGAGGAAATCAAGTGGGAGCCAATGATATTCCCCTATATATCAAAAACATTTGTGTCCAGAGGAGTCATTCATCCTGAGAGAGGTACGCCAAGAAAGGAAGCCATAGAAGAAAGGTTGGAAAGCTTAGACATTAACGCCACATACGAAGAAGAGGCTGGAGGAGGAAGTTTGTCAGGCATTTGCCCCTATATACCCGGAAGTGTTCTGGATAACTGGACTGTGGAAGAGATTCCTGTAGTCTTTAAAACTAACTCAGAGTAATGTCCAAAACACACTTATCGCTCTAGGCCTAGGAGTGATAAGAATCTTTTGTGAAATAGGCCTATGTTTAAAAACGTTATTTCAATGAAATGCACAGTTATTATCATTTTGAGCAGATGGTTCTTTCATTCTTTCAATTTTATTCATAATCATATCATACAAACGATTAATTCCAAATTCTTTTACAGACATTCTTCTAAAGCATTCTTTCATTCTTCATCCATGATCACACTATGTAGATAAGTATTCTTAAATTCTTTTGGTTCTGTGCAGTTCTCTTCATCCGCATGACAGGTCTCCAGATATCAGTGATATGAGTGACACTGCCAGTGGCTCAGAGTCTCCTTTTGAGAGAGAGATATGTATGGGGGATTCTCAGGATTTCGAAGATGACCAAGGTTGCAACCTATCCCTTGACATGTTAAAGATGGTAGAACGAGACGAGAAACAAATCCTACCTCACCAAGAATTAGTAGAAATTGTGAGTTTAGGAGAAGGACAAGAGGTGAAGATCAGAACTTGTGTCACCAAAGAAATAAGGCGAGACCTTATCGAGTTACTCCGAGAATTCAAAGATGTCTTCGCATGGTCATACCAAGATATGCCCGGGTTGAACACTGATATTGTGGTGCACCGACTCCCTATAAAAGAGGAATGCAAGCCAGTTCAACAAAAACTCCGAAGAATGAGGCCTGACGTTTTGCTAAAGATAAAAGAAGAAGTTAGAAAGCAGTTCGACGCTGGATTCTTAAAAGTGGTAAAATACTCTGATTGGGTAGCCAACATTGTCCCTGTCCCGAAGAAGGATGGAAAAGTACGAATGTGCGTGGACTATAGAGATTTGAACAAAGCCAGCCCGAAAGATAACTTTCCATTGCCTCATATTGACACCTTAGTGGATAACACCGCAGGATACTCGCTGTTTTCCTTCATGGACGGCTTCTCTGGATATAACCAGATCAATATGCATCCTGAAGACATGGAGAAGACCACATTCGTAACCATGTGGGGTACATTTTGATACAAGGTAATGCCATTAGGACTAAAGAATGCAGGGGCAACATATCAAAGGGCCATGGTAACCCTGTTTCACGACTTGATGCACAAAGAAATCGAAATCTATGTCGATGATATAATCGCAAAGTCTCGAACAGAGAAGAAGCACGTGCAGGTCCTAAGGAAGTTATTCTTAAGGTTGAGGAAGTTTCAGCTAAAACTTAATCCGGCCAAATGCGTATTCGGAGCCAGGTCTGGAAAATTGCTCGGATTCGTGGTTAGTGAGAAAGGAATTGAGATAGATCCGGACAAAGTCAAAGCCATACAAGAGCTGCCTCCACCGCGTACCCAGAAGGAGGTTTGAGGTTTTCTAGGAAGATTAAATTACATCGCCCGGTTTATTTCACAACTAACTGAGAAATGTGACCCTGTTTTTCGCCTCATCAAAAAGCACAACCCAGGTGTATGGGATGAAGAATGCCAAAGGGTTTTCGACAAGGTCAAACAGTACTTATCTAATGCCCCGGTGTTGATGCCGCCTAACCTTGATAAACCCTTGATACTGTATTTGGCAGTATTTAAAAATTCCATGGGATGCGTACTAGGTCAGCATGATGAGTCAGGAAAGAAAGAGAAAGCTATTTACTATCTTAGTAAAAAATTCACGGAATGTGAGACAAGGTACCCGCCGATAGAGAAATTGTGTTGTGCCCTGATTTGGACAGCCCGAAGACTGAGGCAGTATATGTTACATCACACTACTTGGCTTATCTCAAAACTCGACTCTTTAAAGTACATGATGGAGTTGACGGCTTTGAACGGAAGGATGGCCCGATGGCAAATTCTACTCTCTGAATTTGATATAGTCTATGTGAACCAGAAAGCAGTAAAAGGGAGTGCGATAGCAGAATTTCTGGCCAGCAGAGCTTTAGAAGATTACGAACCCTTGAACTTCGATTTCCCGAATGAAGACCTAAACTGCGTTGCTACCACTAAAGAAGGTGCTTTGGAAGAACTTCCTTGGAAACTAAACTTTGATGGGGTATCAAATGCCGTGGGTAATAGAATCGGTACCGTTTTAATATCTCCAAACAGAGATCATTATCCGTTCACCAGTAAGTTGGATTTTGATTGTACCAATAACATGGCAGAATACGAAGCGTGCATAATGGGTATCCGTACAGCCATAGAACGCCAGATCAAAATACTAGAGGTGTATGGAGATTCTGAGTTGGTGATTGGTTATCGGAAATTGGTCCTTGAATTGGTCAAAGAGTTTGATAACATCGTCTTCCACTACCTTCCACGAGACGAAAATCAGATGGCCGATGCTTTGGCCACCCTAGCTTCCATGATAAAGGTGAACAAGCAAGAAGATGTCAAGCCTATCCGGATGAGCATTTATGAAACTCCGGCTCACTGTTATGATATTGAAGAAAGTGAAGAAAAAGATGATCACCCTTGGTATCACGATATATTGTAGTATGTAAAGAATCGTGAGTACCCGGACCAGGCAAGCGAGAATGACAAAAGGACGCTGAGAAGATTGGCCATCGACTATTTCTTAGATAGAGAGATCCTGTACAAAAGAAGAAAGGATCAAGTGTTGCTAAGATACGTAGACGCTGTAGAGGCTAAGAAAATCTTAAAAGAAGTCCATGAGGGTGTTTGTGGAACACACGCTAACGGCTTTACAATGGCCAGACAAGTCATGAGATTTGGGTATTATTGGTCCACAATGGAAGGAGACTGTGTCAATTAAGCCAATAGATGTCATAAATGCCAAATTTATGGAGATAAAATTCATGTGCCTCTTTCACCGCTGCATGTCATGACTTCCCCATGGCCTTTCTCCATGTGGGGCATGGATGTGATTGGACCAATATTGCCAAAAGCGTCCAACGGGCATCGTTTCATTTTTGTGGTTATTGACTACTTCACCAAGTGGGTAGAAGCCGCCTCATATGCCAATGTCACAAAATCGGCAGTAAGCAAGTTCCTAAAGAAAGAGATTATATGCTGATATGGAATGCCAGAGAGGATCATATCTGACAATGCATTAAACTTGAATAACAGTACGATAGCGGAAGTTTGTAGTCAATTCAAGATCAGACACCACAATTCGTCGCCATACCGCCCGAAAATGAATAGGGCAGTGGAAGCGGCCAATAAAAACATCAAGAAGATTGTGGGGAAAATGACTGAGACCTACAAAGACTGGCATGAGAAGTTACCATTTGCCCTCCTTGCCTATCGAACGTCGGTCAGAACCTCAACTAGGGCAACGCCTTTCTCTTTAGTCTACGGAATGGAAGCGGTCTTGCCAATCGAGGTCAAAATCCCATCCCTTCAAGTGATGTCGGAACTAAAGTTGGATGAAGCAGAATGGATCCAGTCTCGATACGATCAACTAAACTTGGTTGAAGAAAAAAGACTAAGGGCTATCTGTCATGGTCAGATGTACCAAAAACGAATAATGCGAGCTTACAACAAAAAGGTCTGCCCGAGAGAATTCAATGAGGGTGACCTAGTCTTAAAGAAGATCCTTCCCATACAAAAAGACTTCAGAGGGAAATGGATGCCAAATTGGGAGGGGCTTTACGTGGTGAAGAAAGCTTTTTTCGGAGGAGCATTAATCTTAGCCGAAATGGATGGGAGAGACTTGCCTAATCCTGTGAATTTGGATACCGTCAAAAAGTATTTTACTTAAGGAGGGAAAGAAGCCAAGGCGAAAACCCGCAAAAGGATTTTCAAAAAAAAATAGAGAGGCTAATGTGAAAACCCGCAAAGGGCACTTTGAGACCAAAGGGGATTTTAAGTTGAAAACCCGAAAATGGGCAACTAAAATTTTGAACATGGGACGTGTGGTGGTCTTATCCTCTCTGAATTAGCAAGAAAGGAGAACAGTACACCTGGGGGCATCAACAAAATATACGGGGTCTCTTGAGCACATATTTAGCTCGAAAAGGGCCTTTGAGAAGTTGGAATAGTGAAACTTGTGCTGTGATATCTGGGGCACCTTTTCGTCCTCTTATATTGTACCTTAGCAAATTCACTATCTTGTTTAATTCATTTGCTTTGAGCTTCGCTAAATAAAAAGTCCATTTTGCCCATTGGGATAATCTCTTTCGAACATTTTTATTGAAATCACGATTTCAGACTTATAATATTCACACAAAAGAAGTTATGTATATTACTCTGAAAAGTCTCTAAATAGTATAAGGACCCGAAACAGGGCCACTAATCAGGACTAACCAGGTTCAAAGTTGGAAACATCAAAAAGGACATGGTCTAAATTATGACTACTTCTCCAAATTTTCCGTCAAAAAAATCGGCAAAGCAAGAAAGCACAATAGTCAATGATAAAGTCTTGATGAACTATGAGCAACGATACCTTAAGCTTTTAAAAAGAAATCACTCTTATGACATTTTTACATTCATAATCATTTATTTGGTTAGGAACATCTGACTCGTTTTGATCATAGCATCCTAATCATTTGGCATAAGCATAGACACATAAGGCCGACTCTACAGGTCATATCCCCAGAGAATGGTGTAGTAACATCAGTGATTCAGCAGATTTGGCTTACCTGAAGTTGCAGGAGCAGATCGAAGATATTGAGTCTGGCATCCCTGAGATTGCAGGGAGCAGATTGAAGATTTCGCTTACCTGAAGTTGCAGGAGCAGATCGAAGATTTGAGTCTGGCATCCCTGATATTGCAGGGAGCAGATTGAAGATTTCGCTTACCTGAAGTTGCAGGAGCAGATCAAAGATTTGAGTCTGGCATCCCTGATATTGCAGGGAGCAGATTGAAGATTTCGCTTACCTGAAGTTGCAGGAGCAGATTGAAGATACAGATTTGGTTTTCCTAAAGTTGTAGGAGCAAGTCAAAAATTGGATCTAGTGAAGCAGACTAAAGCCACAAGTCCTATACCCCTGAAGATGCAGTGGAATGGAATGAGGCTAATCAAAGGCGCTTAAGAAGCCAGGATTCAGTAAGACTCTCGTTACACGACAATGAGCAAAGAGAGGCAGCTATAATAGCCAATTTTGGCCCAATTAAATAAATGCAAAAAAACCAAGTAAATCTAAAAAATAAGATCAATGTCCAGTTTACAAACGTGAGGCCCAAACCCGAATTAAAACCATAATAGCCCAAAACCCAAATTTCCTACCCAGAAATTAAACCTAATTCCTACCCAATACATAACCAAAACACCAAAGGCCCAAATAAACCCAGTACAATAGCCCAGACTGCAAACGGCTCGATTGGCCCAAACAGAAGCCAGCATCCGGGAACCCTAGAAGCCCCCTGGCCTGGCGCCGCGCGCGTCCCTCTACGCGCGCTACTACACGACGTTTCAGCAGCCCCGTACGCCTCAGCAGCCACACCCACGCCTCCGTACGCCAGCGCACACCTGCAAGAACAGCAAACACGGCCACAGCAAAAAAGACAGCAAACGTAGAAAACAAAAACAAAAAAGAATTTGTAATTTCATTTTCAAATAAGTTATATAAGGAACCGAGAAAGCAATTTGTAAGGTTACGCTTTCGAAATATTGAAAATAGAGAACAAAAAGGTATTTTTCAATCATTTTCCTGGCCTATTTTCTCTTTTAAATCTACTGTACATACATAGAGTCAAGGGGATAAAAGCTTTACCTTTGCATGTCGACCGGAGCCATCGGGATCCTCGTTCGCACCGTTGAAATCGGCGTTGGACGAGGGTTTCGAGTTTAGATAGTGAAACCCCTCGAAATATGACCCAAAATGGAGCCAGACCGGCCTCCGTTAGAACCCGTTGCCGATCGAGGCGAGCCGTGGTCGGATGGTCTTTGTCTTGGCTCTTGTGCGGCGGTCTGGAGAGGGATGAAACGAGCCCCTGCTTTGTTCGTTTTGCGCCGCTTCTGAAATGTACCGATGCCCTATTTTTAGGGTTTATTTTAGTATTTAAATGGTGCGCAAAACGACACCGTTTAGCGCCTGTCTCAGTGGCTCTAAAACGGTGCCGTATTGACTTACCCGGTTCCATACCCGATGACTTGACCCGAGCGTGGCTTGACCCGCGCGTTTTTGGTCTTCGAGGGTTTATTGCGTACCTGGTCCTTCCTGTTTGCGCAAATATTCAGTTACGCCTTTTGTGCATTTTACTTCTTTTTTAATTTGGCCCTGGGATTCGCGAGTTATTGCAATTTAGCCTGCGTTTAAACGCAGCGCTTCGGGCGTTGGTATATTTCCAGCTTTAGTCCCTGAACTTCATTCGCGCGTTTCACCTGGATCCTTCAGCTCTGTTTTATTGTTTAATTTAGACCCTAAATTTTGTTTTGGGTTTTAATCTAGTCCTTAACCCCTCTTCTACATATTTATTCACGTATTTTCTCTTGTACTTATTATTATTATTATTATTATTATTATTATTATTATTATTATTTCTAAAACCCCTTTTTGTTTTATTTATTTTAACCTCTTATTTTCTATTTATTTAAACTTTACAAATCTATCATTTATATTATGTTTTTATATTGCATACATATATATTAAACACCTTGTACATTATTCATTTAAAAAAATTTCTTTTACATATCACCCATTTCAATTTTGTTTTAATTCGTGTATATTATTTATATTATTTATAGTATTATTTTCGAACTCTTGTACATAGTAGTATTTTATATTATTTTACATATAATTTGTTTCAAATGTTTGTTTAAACTATATGTATAATATTATAGTTGTATATTTTATGCTTAATTCTCTTTTTTAATATATAAATCGTTATATACATATCTTAGTTTCGCATATTTAGATATTTTGCTTGAGATCATATTTAGCCTATTTTAATGCATCCCAATGTTATATATATATAAGTTTTACAAAAAATTATTTTATGTGACATAAATATTTAGCTTTTATCATTCTATGTAGGTCTTTTAAATTTATCTATGGATGTGCATGTATAGGTACATAGTTATATACGCGTATAGCTCAATTTTGAAATATTATTATGTCTTCAGTTAGTTCCAAACTTTGGTATTTTATTCATTTTAATTCTCAATTCCAAAATTTTTGTTAAAACTCGCTTATGTGTTCTTTTATTTGTTTTGGGATTTCATTTGAAATTGTTTTTAATTCATAAAACTTTGAATGTTGTCTTCAATATTTGCATAACGGGAATGTGAGATCATTACTATGTCCCATTCCTCAATGTGTTCTTTCGCATGAATTAGTTTGTTTGTATGCCATCATAAATATTCCACGCTTACAATCATACTTTATTTTCACCTTCGCGTCGCTTATTCGCCCAAGTATTTTATCCGAATGGATCAAATAAATTCATTTTTTTTAAATCGACGTTTTAATCGCTTATTTGACAATTTCCCGAAAATAAGGCAATATTTTGTGTTTGAAAATTTGAGGAATCGTGCCCTAACGTGCTGGGCCGCGATTCTTTCGTTTCTTCAAGCAATCAAATATCCTCTTTGATTTCACTCGTCTTCTTTAATTTTTCAAAATAAGGCAATGTCCTCCGTTCGGAAATTCGAGAAATCGTGCCCTAACGTGTTGGGTTTCGTTCTTTCGGTTAGGCCGAATAAGTGGACACCCTTCTCATAATTTTCAAATGCGCAAACTTTTGGAATAAGATTCGACCACAGATTCGAGGGTTTAAAGGATCGTGTCCTAACGTGTTGGACGTGATGCTACATTCCTTTGAAACGAAAGAATCTTTCCGTCCAATTTAAACCATTCAAATGCTTCAAAAGAAATCGTATTTCAAAACCTTTTGACATAAGGACATTTTGTAATCAATTTAGTACCAATTTTGGGCGTTACGAGGGTGCTAACCCTTCCTCGAACGTAACCGACTCCCGAACCCGTTTTCTCAAGTTTCGAAGACCAAATAAATTGTTTTAATAAAATAAAATGTTTTTATTAAAATAATTTAAGGTGATCCGATCGCACCTCGAAAAAAGTCGGTGGCAACTCCCATCTATGTTTTTAAAGTCGATCCCCTTTTTTTAAATCGAAAAATGGTTTCGACACCTATGAACATTTTTAGTTAAAAAGTTATTATGTTCTAATCAAACGTTATCAAATTATAACATTATGATCATCCACTTCTTAATAGTTGTTACTATCTTAATAGAGAAGTGACATGATATAATATAATGGCCACCTAAATTTAATGGAAAAGTGACTTGTCACATTAAATTTTTATACCAATTTATTACCTTAAATGGAAAAGTGACTTGTTAGTTGTCACAATAAATTTTTATACCAAATTATCACCTTAAAGTTGAGATAATAACATTATGTTGTCTCAAACATGATATGTATGTATTTTTTAAATTTTATATAAAAATATTACTTGATAAAATTGATACATTTTTAAAAATTGATTAATGAGTAACATTAACTCAGTTAACTTTTAAATATAGATAATACCAATAAATTAAATGATAAAATTATTTAAAGTAAAATTTTCAAAGTCATCCATGATATATATAAACACTGCATCAAATATAAATTAATATTTTTATGATTTTTTTTTAACTTATGAAACATGTTGCATTTAAACTGTGTTTTCTTAAACTATTTACAGGTAACCTTTTGCATAAAAGAGTGTAAAATTCGGTTTTAAACTTTATTTTTAATTTTTTTTTCTGTATGTAACAAAATTGAAACATTGAACCTCCTGAATTTGTGTAAACATTGAACCTTTTGCATATATATATATATATATATTTATGATCATTGTTCTCAACATTGGATTGGGAAATAGATGTCTGGCTGGCAAAGGTCATTGGCTTTTTTTTTTTTTTTAATCAAAACAATCATAGGGAATAATTTTGATGATAGGTGTTTGTCATCATCTAAAGCAGTCTCTCGTTTCATCAGATAGAACACAACCAAGCATTGACAACAGAGTTTTTTTTTTTGGTTTGTCAAAAGAACTTGTAACACTAGGGCCAGCTCCCTCCTATGATAATATCAATGTCTTAACCAACAAAATTTTACATTACCAGTAAAACACAATTAAAAACAATTGTTTTTAAACTTTATGAACAACATCAATCACTTAATGTACTTGATCTCATATTACAACAAGTAATCAGTTCCTGAACTTACCAAAAAAAGATTAGGCAAAGAAGAAAAAATGAAGCGACCGGTCCGGTAACACTATTTGGATAAATACATACAATTCCTTCCATCTCCGGGGGGCAGAATATATCGGTATTCTTCCAATCCGAAGATGACTTTTTAAACAACATTTAGCTGACGGGATCGATGCATGAAAAAATCAGTAAGCCTTGAAGTGAATAGGGATAGAAAGATTCAAGAGATTTTTGGCAAGCAAATAGTCCAAAAAAACCACACCTTATAGCAAAAAAGTTGGATGATAAGGATGTCTGATGTCCAGTTCTATAAGAACAAAATGGAATCACATCAAATTGATAGAATGAATTTAGCTCTTCACCTCTTGAGTACTCCTTATCCAGTCTAGAATATCTGAACAATCTTCGCGGTGGACAAAATGCCTTCATATTTATTAAAAAAAGAAGGAAATGGAAACAGTTATAGCCGATTCGTAAATCATGGATATGTTATATAATATAAAAAATGCAGTGCGTGTTTACATGTCACTTGTGTACAAATACAAACATGTAAACTGAGAGATACATACACAGCTTAATGTTCTTGAACGGTACCTGTTTTTAGCACGATAAGCCTTTAGTTCAGCAGCTTCTCGTTTGTTTGACATATCTTTCTTCATTTGAAGTGATTCTGGCACATGTAGAGTTCCACTTTGGTCATTGTATGCATTGTAAATGAAGTTAAGCACCTTATCCTGAAAATTGACCTCTAAGAATTTAGTATTGTAGGGCCCAAAAGGATTTCAACTAAACCATTTAAGCACAATGTTCAGTGCTCGGAAGCTGCAATCTAGAGTCACATAAATACCGGACCAAAAATTTGATTCTAAAAGGCATTCTGGAAAGGAAAAATAGAACATCTTTGTGAATCACTTAGCATGATGATGCCGCTCAATGGCATGAATGCTGGAGCGGCTCCTAGAGGTTATAGGCATGTCATGAGCTTTTTAGGTGAGTTAAGTAGACAAGCACCGGGAGGTAAAGGGTAGATTAGGAATTTCAAAGAAATAACTTCGCGTAATTGTTTAACCATCTACGATAATCATTACAAAGTAAGGCTTCATTAAACAACATAAAGAAAGAAAGGTAGAAGTGAGATACCAGTGGTCTAGAAGCATTCAGCCAGTGATAAATATGCTCGTTTCGAAACCAAGTTAGTTGTCTTTTCGCAAAATTCCTGCAAAACAGATTAAGGGCAGCTGGATTCAAATCTGCAGGATACATTTTTTAAAGTAAGGAATATAAGATGGCTGTTTGATGTATGAATAGATGAAGCAAACTAGTTTCAATACATGAAAAGATAAATCTAATTAGTTTTACCTAATTTAAAGCCGCAACAACTTAAATGTTGGAAAACCAAAAAGTAAAATACGGCATTCCGAAACAACTTCAAATTTGCAAGGCAAAGTAAATAAATGTAGCTTCAGGAGTTATAAATATGATACCTAGACGCTTTCTGAAATTCAGATAAAAAATAATAGAAGTCTCTAGTGGAACTCATGCCCCCTTGTTCCCTACAGTGCAGTAGGTATTCCATTGCCTGAAATCATTTTATCAAACAAAAAAGGAAAAAAAATTCAGCAAAACAAGTAAAGAACTGAATAAGGGCATAATCATTTTTAAAAACCAGCATTCATATATGGAGACTTAACCAGAAATCTATTAAGATGTTAAAGTTGCAAGGCTGCAGCTATATTACAAGCAAATAAATTCATGACTTGAAGACATAAATGCGAGACAGAGTTAATTGTTGGAAGTTGGAGCACTACGAAGGCTGTATACGCAACCATTGAGTTGGTAACTACAAGCATTTGCTTTGTCCGGACTGCTGGTTTCAAAAAATTTGGCTTCAACTTTGATTGTCTTTTCCTTTTTCACTAATTTTAATTTAATTTCACATGAAATCAATTAGAAGAAAACCGATAGATTTTGTCTTGTTAAATTATAAGGAATGGTGTAGGACACCGGATAAATTCACAAAACTTATTCTATGGCAGAAGAAATGAAAAGGTACAATTTGTTTGCACATCATAAAATAAATTATTATGTAAAAGGAGGGGGTATAAAATTATACCTGTCTATAACCAATTGCTCGAGTTGCAGAATTTGAATTTGGAAGAAGACCTGTCTCCAGAAGCCATCTAGCCTCAGACAAAATCCCATCTGTTATATCATTGAAGCCAAGCAACTAGAATGAATACCACTAAAGAATTTTTGTTTTTCGCAAAGGAAGAAAAATACTACAAACTAATAATTTGGCCAATTGTTGAAAATTTGATCAAATACAACATTCTATTCAGACAACAAAACCCAAATCTGTTGGAAATCTATGACATATGTCACACGAAGATAATCTTATACGTCACTCAAAGTTAAATGAATACAATATTTGAGAATTGTATAAAATATAGACCAGAGCAATATGACCTACCCGAAAGCATATGTTCACACCGCAGATCAATAAGCCTATAGAGATCAAGTCTGGGACTTGAGAGGAAAAAACAAATGAACTCATAGTCCAAATCCTTTACTTTATGTTGCTCGAGTTCATCAGCAGAAGGCTTTAAGTCACAAGTGTCACTTGTTTCACTTGGGTCATTTTGATTTCGAAAAGAATCATATGGTACTTGAAAAGCAGATGGAGGTGATCCACTAGACTGTCAAACCAAAAGAGAGACCAAATAAAGATGAATACCAATTCTCAAGTCCGGTAATAGACACGGACACAGAACAGAAAGTCCAATTATTTATGTAGGTTAAAACAACTCAATATTCATACCCTGATTATCTCAAGGCTACGTCTTAAGCGATACCAATCATTGGCAGCCAAAGACTGGGCCTTCGGATCACCTGCATCAACCACCAGCTGCAGGGCAGCCTCCCAGTCTCCATCTCTCTCAAAATCGGCAAGCTCAGAATATACTTGAGCTGCAACTTCTCGAGAGGCCTTTGGAACATCTGGCTTTCCATATATATACCTAACATATATTAAAAAAATGAAAATAGTAATGATCTCCATTTATGTTGTTTTTCAGCACCTTTTGAGCAAGGAAAGCCAACTACTTGAAGTACCAATAAAAATTCTGCAACTAAACCATATTGTGAACCAACTCTACCCTAGGTGTTCTAATAAGAGACATATATAAAGCTGGAAGAAGAAAATCAAGACAAAAAATCCAGATTGCTTTTCAGGATAAATCACAGCTCACCTATACAAAAGGATATGCGGTAACATACCATCGCAAATACAATCCAGTCCCACCAGTAACGATGGGAACACGGCCACTACGAAGAATATCTTTTGTCGCTTGCCTAGCATCCTCAAAAAATTTTCCTACAGAATAGTCTGCATTCAAATATATATATATATTTAATCAGTTAAGTAAATCAGAAACGCAGAACTAAAAGTCGCCTAAAAACAAAGAGAATGACTTAATATGCCTTATTGACAATAGTGGCATCACTGGAAAGTCACCTTCAGATGGGTGTAAAATATCAATCAGATGATGTGGCACTTCCTGCAAAAAGATTTGAAGCCATAAAGCCTTCCCTTTAAATGCATCAAAGTTTTGAGGAACTTTCAAAGAAGTTCATCCTAGACAAAACCATACATGATGTGAATGGCAACAAACTTGTAAACAATACATAGTATTCTTTTTCCGGATAACTTTAAAAGAGAGAAAAAAACTTAATGCCGCCCTAAGACTAGGTACATATTTCGCCAAAAAAATACATATATCTTTTAATAAACTCTGAACTGATGAGAAAATTATGGTTGAAAAATCTGAAGGTGTCTCCATATATAGAATGGCATTAAAGCACTGAAATGTCAAAGAACAACAATATAGAAAACTGCAAAAGCTTCAAAGAACATGTTGATTGAACCGCAGATAGAATGGCAAAAAACTTGTGTTCAAATCTTCAATTGACACCACTCATGGATTCCATCTCTGGACAACCCCTACCCCTTTATATATATATATATATATAAAGCTTCAAAGAGCATTACAAACATACTCAATTGTATCAGCCAGAAAATGGAAATCTTAGACAAAAAAAATGCAAAATATGTAGCAATCTACTACAATTAGGCACCTGTCTATCAGCTGGAGAAGGCTTTGCAGATCCCACATCAAGACCTCGATAAACCTGCAATTAATAACATCCGATAATCCACTTAAACAGAAACCAAGCAATGCTTAAGAAACAACTAAAACCCAGAAATTTTATCAGCAACCAAATGGAGCACAACAAAAAACCAAACTCAAACCTCACCAAAACAAAAACCGAATTCTCCTTTTTCATTTTATTTCCAAAAACACAACAACAGCAGTATTGTTCAATGAAGGAAGTAACCTGAACAGAGTCAGCACTGATGATTTCACCATTGAGACGCTTAGCAAGTTCCAAAGCGAGCCTAGTTTTGCCAGCCCCAGTTGGCCCTGATATTACAATCACCTTCTCTTTCTTCTGGTTGACAGAAACAGAAGTTGAGCTTGTAACTAAGGTTTTTCTACCATTACGAAGTGAAGGAAAAATGGGTCTTTGAGGCAATCGGATGCTTCGAAGGCTGTAAATTCCACTCGATATCATCTCTTCAAAATGAATGTGTTATGACTACTTTTCTTTCTTTCTTTTTTGGGTGTTCAAAGGATTTGATTTGGTGTGCTTTGTCTTAGGGACTAAACGGGTGGAGTGGGTAAGGTTTTATCAAGGGTTTTAGATTAGATTTTCCATGGGAACTCAGAAGATATCCATTTTTTTTTCTTTTGCCCCTTTGTTACAATTTGCCATTTGGTTAATAAAAATTTGGTCAAAATTGCATAAAGTCTCTGTAATTTTAGAAAATCTAAAATTTAATCGCTGTTCTTAAATAATTAAAAATTAAGTAGCTAAAATCTGTCTACTTGACATGTCGATTAGGCATATAATATTGTAAATGATTGATATGTTTAAATAGACAATTTTTTTATGAAAATTATCAATGGCAATAATATTGGACTAGAATTTTTAATTAAAAGTAGAAGATTAAAATTTTAACTTTTAAAGTATACAATGAGATCTCAAATTTTAAAGAAGTAGAAGAACTAATAACATATATCAACCTAAAAAATTACACATTTGAAAGTTTTATCTCACTAGTCAGTAGTCTTTTTTTTTTGAATAAAAACAATTACTTAACAAAATTACATAGAGTTAAACTAAAAGGAGAAAACACCTTTTGCTTGATCTGCTTTGAGAGAAACCAGAGTTTACTTTGAAGGGAGATCAAATGTCTGCAAGTCCTCTTTATTGGCGAAAGTCAATTTTGTTAAACAATCTACAACTTAGTTGCATTCCCAAGGGAAATATTGTAAGTCATTGGTCTTCTTGAGACAAAATACGCTGTATCCTTCTGATCAAAGCTAGGTTCGATGTGTTGGAAACGCTTCCTTGTATAGCTTTAACAACTTCCATGCTAGTTATTAATTTTATTTGTAGGATTATGATACTAATTTTAGTTATTTAATTTTTAAAAGGACAAAGTACAAGAATAATCACTCAATTATTTATTTCGGTCCATTTTGGTCATTTAAATATTAATTTCATTTTAATTTTAATCACTCAATTTTTTGAAATTAAATATTTTATTAGAGAATGGATTGTATGAAATAGGGACATTATCACTTTTCAATAGTTTAATATCAGTAATTTTATCCTGAATTTCAGGATTTTCATTTGGATTTGATTTTTTAGAATGAAAATGTTGAAATTCAAGATAAAAATGCTTATGTTGTTACGTTTCAGTTGTGGGGTTTGATTAAGTCAAAATAGGTGGTTCGCAAACCATAAATTTAGGAGTTGAGTTGTTAGTGATTTAGTAAATATTTTTACTGATTTGTTCCATTATTTTCGAATATCTGCCACTAGTGGCTCATATTTTCTAGTTCATAGTTTTTTCTTTTGCCTATTTAAAGCTTTGATATGCGAATAATAAATTAGATCAGTTTTACAAGAACTTTGAGTTCATATTTCCTCTGTCTCTATTTTTAATTCTTATTCATTCCAACAATGGTATCTGAGCTAGGTTAAAAGTTTTTTGTTTTGCAGCAACAGCAAAAAAACAAAGTGATGATCACCGAAAACTTTGTTCAACCATTTATTCCTCATTTTGATGGTCACTACGATCACTGGAGTATGTTGATGGAGAACTTCTTGAGGTCAAAGGAGTATTGGCAAGTTGTTTCTAAGGGAATTGAGAAACTAGCAACTGGCACAGCAGTGATAGTGGTTCAGAAAAAAGGAATAGAAGGGTTACACTTGAAGGATTTAAAGGCAAAAAATTATTTTTTCCAAGCTATTGGTCATTCAACCTTGGAAACCATCCTTTGCAAAGACACGTCCAAGCATATTTGGGATTCCATAAAGAAAAATTTTCATGGTTCTGAAAGGGCAAAAAGGCAGCAACTTCAAGCACTTCGTTGAAAGTTTGAAACACTGCGAATGAAATCGGGTGAGTTGGTAACAAATTATTTTTCACATACAATGTCCATTGTCAACAAAATGTAGATCCATGGTCACAAAACAAATAATGTTGCTGTCGTTGAGAAGATACTGTTATAGCCCAATTTTGCCCATTTCAAAACCATACCCGGGCCCAATCAAAATAAACAAAATAATAAAAACCAAAAAAAAAAATCAAAAAATTAAATTAAAATCAAATGTCCATTTACATTAGTCCAAATTAACCCAACCCACTACGAACCCAGACAGCCCACTTAGCCTACCCGAAGCACTAAACCCGGTAGCCCAACAACATCCAAAACATAGCCTCGTGAACTATAGCAAGCCCCTAACCCTAGCATTCGGCGCCACACACCTACCCTAGCCGCCTCTGCCCACTAGCTTCTGGCAACCGGTCACTTCCATCTCTCCATCAGCCCGAGCCTCTACCTGCTCCCATCAACTCCCCAATACCTGCAAAATAAACAGAGCAACAGAAGCAGAAACGAAAAGCAGAAGCAACAGTGGCAAAATCCCAAAGAAATATTTTATGTACTCGGCTATAAAGCCAAAATAATAGAATGATTAGAGGGGGGAGAGATTTTTTTACCTACCGATTTTGGGTTAGAAACAGAAGTGAGAAATCTTTGTAAACAAGGGAAATCCCCATTTTTTTCTGGTACACGAATATCAGAAATTAAACAGAGAAGAGAGGTTTTAAAGGTCGATTTTAATCTTTTCCGGGATTGGATCTTTATTTCCGTTTTACTTATTTTTCTTTTTATTATCTTTTAATCTTTAAAAAAACGAAATAATAAAAAAGAAGGAGGAGGCTCACCTGAGGTCATTATCATCGCACGATCGGAGAACCACCCTCCATCGTTGTGACAGGTCGGGAGAGGACCCAGAGCCATCGTCCTTTGTTCTCTTCGGGGGCTAGAAGGCCCTTTATCTCGCACTTCACCGGTCACCAAAAGCCATGATGACACGGTGATGTGATGGTCTGTCGTGGAGGCCATGAGATGAACGGCGCGATGGGCTTACCGGTGACCTTCACGATCGGCGATGAAAGGCTCAGGACCCTAGTCGAACTGGTGAGAGGAGAGGACATGGGGGCTGCTGTTTATTTGCTTTGCTTTTTTTTTTAAGAAAGTTGGCTGCTGTTTTGAAAAGAAAAAGGAAGGGTAAACGGTGAAGGTAAAAGAGGGAATTAGGGCTTTGGTATAGCATACAAAACGGCACCTTTTAGGTGCCAGCCCGATGACCCGACCCGAATGGGTCTAGGACCCGCGTGCTTTAGGCGCTGAGGGTATATTGCGCGCCTAGTCCCTCTCGTTTGCATCGTCCTTCAATTGGGCTTACAATGTGTTTTATTTTCTCTTTAAAATCGCCCCTGGAATTTCTGTGTTGTTGCAATCAGGTCCGCGACTGAATGCAGCACTCAGGGGACTGGTCTATTTCCAGTTTCGGTCCCTGTCCTTTGTGCCGCATTCCACCTGGGTCCGTGGGCCGTTTTTAATCTTTAATTTGGGACCCTAAATTCTGTTTTGGTTTTTAATTCGACCCTAAATTTCCTTCCCGTTTCCAATCTGATCCTTACTTCACCGTTTTGCCATTTTAATTTTCTAATATCCTAGTATCATATTATTATCACCCTTATTATTATGTATTGTACAAATATTTTTAATGTATTAGGCATGAGTGTTTTAACATCATTCATATACTATCAACGTATAGACATCTTTGTGTATTACATGTGTACTATTTTAACATTATTGTTTTTATATCTTAGGCATATTATTTGTGTATAAAAATTTTGGTGTCTTACATATATACATTTTCCATATTATTTCATATTTTCAATACTATCATATTTTGTATAATACATCAATTTTAAAATTGTATTTTGTATATGTATGCTATATTCGATTACATATTCTATAGGCATTTTTTCATTCTAATAATACATGTATTTTATATTGTTTTATACATATATTTCTAATATTATCCTCTGTGTATTTCTAATTATTTTAAATCCATCATTACCTCTATATGCATATATTTATATATTGTATTGATAATTATTTTGTATGGCATTTTACTTCTTAATTTATATATATTATGTACATATTTTTGTATCATACTATCTATTTTATTATTTCATGTATATTCCCTAATTTCATTACGCATACATGTATTCAAATATTATTTTATTTTATTTTATTTCATGTATATATTACATATATTATTTTATACTTATCATTCTTTATATATTTTTCATATCATACTATGTAGATATTTTAAATATCATATTATGTGTGTATATCCACATTTCAAATTATGTGATTTATTTACTTTAAAAATCCTATCATTTATTATATAATATATTACTCATTTAAATTTTTTATTTTGAATCCTTATAGTTTAAATTCTTTTTTCATAATTATTCGTTCTTGAAAGTTTTTATTTCACTTACTTTAATTTGCCTTTTATTTCTTTTTAAATTTGTCTAGTCTCTTCATGCTAATGTTATTATTGGTATATGATGATATGCTACGTATTTGTTGTTATTATGTGCACCATTTTCTTATTTATTTATCGTTTATCATGATTCATCAATGAATTATGTTGTTCTCAATTTATCTCCTTGTTTCGAATGTTGTTATTGCATGTTTGTGTCTTAAAAATTTGCATTTTAACATCATTTTAATAAAAGTTCCCATTCGAGTTTTCGGTAACGTAATTCGCGTTTGGAAGTATCGAGGAAATTGAGCCTTAACTTACTAGGTTCCGGTTTTCTCATTAAACCCGAACCATCAAGTATTGCCTTCTAAATCAAAATACGTGAGCTTTCGAATAAAAACTTATTCTCGAGATTTTAAAATGCTACATCCTAACTTACTGAATGTGGCATTCGCTGTCTCGAAATAAGAATTTCAAGAGCCAAGGCAATATCTTATGTTTTGAGATTGCTAGCGATCGAGCCCTAATTTATTGGGTTTCGATTTTCTCATTCGACTCAAAATATTGAAATACCCTTCTCGATTTAAATATTTAAAGCTTGTAAGCAAAAAGGGCGAGCCTAACTTCAAGGGATAGATATGTCGCACCCTAACTTACTGGATTCGGCATTCTTATTTCTTCGAAATGAGCGAGCCTCGATTTTTACTTCGACATATTCAAATGTTTTTAATAAAAGGGATCACATTTTAAATTCTTCCAAATTTTCAAACATTCGATAATAAGACACTATTAATCAACCAGGTACCAATTTTGGGCGTATCGAGGGTGCTAATCCTTCCTCGTGCGTAACCGACTCCCGAGCCCGTTCTTTGATTTTCGTAGACCAAAATTAATTGTTTTAATAATTCAAAATGTTTTATTAAAATGATTTAAGGTGACCCGACCACACCTTATCGAAAAAGGTCGGTGGTGACTCCTCGTTTTAATTTTAATTTTCAAAATCCCAAAGTCGATTCTTTTATTTTAAAAAAAAATAGTTTCGACAGCTTGGCGACTCCGCTGGGGACCCAAGTTTGTGAGTCAGGCCTCAAGTTGATTAACTTTTGTCTTTTTTGTCGAAAATTAAAATTTTGATTTTGATATATGATCCCTCTTTTGTATTTCATCCGATTTGAAATTTTGCGATCATTATTTTGTTCATATTTCCTTTCTATGTTTCGATATTTTTGTATACTTGTGCATTGCATTGCATGACCGCCGGGTCACACCTTTTAAGTAGGAGCAAGAAGCTACTCCTTCGTGAGGTTTTCACCTCCGTGTAGGATAGTGAAACGCTTCCGGAACACATCCGTACCTATGTGCTTCGTGAGATTTTCATCTCCGTGCAGCCTTAGGGAAATGTGTTCCCCTGAACCGAACTCGATCTAAATGAGCCTATAATGGGTGAAGATCGAGGAATCCGCTGGTTCAGGTACCCTTACTCTAGAACGAAACCTCATGTAGCGAACCTTAGGAGCCCACCCTAGGTAGAGCCACATTGAACCTTAGTGGTTACCCTGATAGGTTCTTGATTGTTTCTCTGTTTCCGTACGTGTTCTGAATTTTATTTTTACACACTGTACTGACATTTTGTGTTTCTCTTGTGTTTTCTATAATTTGCACATCCTGTCGCATTTAAAAGGTATCGAATCATGTTCAATTTCTAATTTAGAGAGCTTTGTTTTGAAAAACGCGATCCTTGATAAAGTGGGAAACAATGCGACTGTCCGTAAACGGTCAAAGGAAACACAACTAGGAAAAAGAGATTGTCTAATTGAAGGATATACATCAGAATTAGGGAATTATACTTGCGCTAACGCGGCACAAAATAACCTTCGGAAGTTAAAGGCAATATAGGATCAATAGAGTAACGCAGCCAAGCAATGGTTCTACAAACACAAAGATGTTTGAAATGGGAAATACTGATGGACAATTACATCATCACAGCATCTCCTTTTCATACGAGGATGGTTACCCTATGGATGGTAAGGGTGTCGGAAGGAAAGTAATTGACGGAGTGCATGAGACTTACAAAATCAAGTTGGTTGGAAAGAATTTTTCCTAAGATGGTGAAAAAAAAGCTCATTAACTATAAGATCACTACCAAACGGCAAGCTTGAGTCTACCGTGGCATGTTAGGATAGCGCACCTTTGAAAATGCAAACCCTGATGACCTAGACGGCCCAAATGATCGTGGAAGAAGGAGATCAAAGAAAAGTGCATCGTTCAGGGACTTTTAAGGTGGAGGTTAGCTATGCTGCGAAGATACCCCTGCAAGCATTTCAAAATGTTCTATGTGAGCGAGAATCTGAAGACTCTCAAGAAGCATTGAAGGTGTTGGATATCTTTTAAAGGTAGCGCACTGTGAAACAGAGATGTCTACTTGTTCGCCAATCTCTCAAGATGATTAGAACAACTTCACAGACATTGGAGAAGGTGTCCTTGGCTGTAGGAATACCCTCATGGGTGAAGATATTGATTAAATTGAGCACATTAAGCACCAACGTGAGCTACAATATGACCTTGGTCAAAAATTTGCTTTGTTAAGACTTTGAACGTTGGGGCAAACGTATATTGGAGGCCCGTTTTGTGTAAAGGATTTTATTTTTTCAAAAAAAGGTTCTCTAAAAGAAACTGAATTGAGATCGATACCTTTTTTGCATTCATGCATTTGCATTACATCGCATCGTTATAGAAAAGAGGTGTTGATTCATATTCGATTCCTAAATAGGGGAGTTCGTCATAAGGGGACGAATTTCTTGATAAAGTGGATTATAATGCGATCGCCCATATATGGTCCAAGTGAGCACCACGGAAGAAGGATGAGCTCGCAAAGGAATGCAAGATTCTACCAAAAAGACTTAAATTGTTGAAGATTATGCAAGAGCTGTCACGTCTTGACTTTCTTAAAGGAGCTAGCAAGCATCGCGAGGAATAGTGAGTAAAGAGTCGTGGCCCGGACCAAACAAAAGGCGCGGATGAAGACATCTTTGGCAAGTTTACGAGAGTCGACCATAGTTTTCAGACATGAAGAGAAAGATTGGCATCTTCGCTTGGATTATGAGGGCAAGACCGCATATGTGATCCATTTTATGTGAAGAAATCTGTCTTCTAGAAAAAATTCTCCTAATGGAACTGAATATAAGGTCGACGCTTCTTTTCTTGCATTCATTTGCATTTGCATTTCATGCATTTGCATTGCATCATTTGCATCGCATCATTTGCATTGCATTACTTACATCGCATCATTTGCATCAGATTTTTACAAAACGACCCTAATTAGATAAGATTTTTCAGTTAACCTAAGAACATGGAGCAAAGGCTGGAGAGAATAGAGCAAAGGTAAATACAGATGCAAGAGCAGTTATCCAGAATTCAGCTGGATCTCCAGAGCCAAATGTTAGAGCTCCATAGACAAATGATTAGCCAGTTTAAACAGTTATTATCTGAAGGGCTCGGAAAAAGAAAAGTCCCAGTGGGCCATAGCGAGGATGATAACGAAGACATCGTTTATGCCCCAAAGTTCACCCCAATAAGCGGCCAGATTCAACCAGATGCACCTTCACGAGGGATGCCCGTTACCACCGGACTCCAATCGTATCAGGCCAGTATGGAGCGCCTGAGACAGTGCGAAACCCTTAGGAAACAAGAGTGGTGCTCCCGAGATAATACTTCATGGGCAATAAAAGGAAAGGAAAGTAAGGTGAGGCCGGTTACTATAGGCCAGCCAAGGATGACAACCCCTAGCCATCAGGGTCCTCAAAAGCAAGGATCCAATCTAGATCAAGAACTGAAAAACTCCCTTTTATGCCAATTCCAATGTCGTATAAGGAGCTGTATCAAAGGCTATATGATGCGCAAGTGGTGTCCCCGGTTTATATAAAACCGTTGCAGCCTCCATATCCTAAGTGGTATGATTCGAACGCTCGATGCGAATACCATGCGGGAAATACAGGACATTCAATCGAGAACTGCCTCGCCTTTAAAAGACAGGTCCAAGGACTCATTGATGCGGGCATTCTGCGATTTGATAATGCTAGCAATGCGACCAAGAATCCATTCCCTGACCATACTAAAGGGAATGTGAACGCAGTGACAAAGGAATGAAATTTACCAAGCACTTGCCCTTACATGCTTGGGAGTTTTGTAAACAATAGGACTGTGGAAGAAGTCTCTAACTTTTTAGAGCTAACTTAGGGTAATACCCAGAGCACGCTTACTGCTTTAAGCCTAGAGGCAGTAAGAATCCTTTTGTGAAAATAGGCTTTTGTCTGAAATCTCTATTTCAATAAGAATGCATCATTTTGAGTAAATTTTCTTTTATTTCTCATTTCATACTACAATAATCGTTCTTAGATTCTCTTATTCTTTTATTCATGACCATGCCGCACAATTGTTCTTAGATTCTGGTGTTCTTTGAACTCTTTCAAATATTCTTTATTCATGATCATGACACATAAATACTCATTCTTAGATTCATTTATTCTTTGAAATCTTTTTCTATACCTGCAAAAACGGGTCTCTAGATATCAATAACACGAGCTGCACTGTTATTGAACTAGAATCTCTTTTGAGAGCGAAGTATGTGCTTAGGGGAATCTCAGGACTTTGTAGACGACAAAGATTGTGACATATCTTCTGATTTGTCAAGGATGGTAGAACACGATGAAAATGAATCCCACAAGGACAGTGGATATCGCGAACAAACAAAGATTGAAGCCTAGCTCAATACCAAAAAGGGAAAGACATCATTGAAACATTTCAAATATGTTTTCGCACAACCATATGAAGACAAGCCCAGGCTACCAAGATACGGGCATGCCGAAATTTCAAAGGAAGTCCTCAAGGAGATCTGTAGGACACATGCTAGTAGTTTTACAATAGCCAGACTGATCTTAAAGCTGAGATATTGCTAGCTCACCATGAAAGAGGACTACATCAGTGTGTCGTAGAGGTCAAATTGAGGGAAATAAGATTCATGTTTCTTTGAAGACTCTCCATGTGGGGCACGGGTTGATGGGCCAGCTTCACCTACTTCAAGTCACCTTCACCCTGGTCAATTACTTCACCAAGAGAGTAAGGTCGCTTCACGTGCCAAAGATACCAAGTAAACGGTCATCAGATTCAAACTCGAATCCCAAAATCCAAATTCAAAGATGAATCCAAATTCGAGTTTGAATTCAAAAAAAAAACAAAAAAAACAAAAAAAATAAAAATATAAATTGAAGAAGATGACCGAGACTGGTAAAAATTGGTATAAGAATCTACCACTTACTCTCTATGCTGACGCTGAAGCAAACGCCTTCAAATCCCTACGATCTCAAAGGCATCAGTCCGTACACAGTCTCTGAAGCTTGAAATGATAGATTTTCCTTTCAAACCAGTGGATGAAGGTATCATGAGGGAAGACTTCTATACAAATTCAGGGAAGAGGAAGCCTGATCAGCTCATTATTTCTAAGGATCGAGTTAGCAAGTCACAGCTCAATCAAGTTTTGAACTAAGAATTTGATCAAGTTCCTTGACAAAAATGAGAACCCCAAGTTCATGGTCATTATGGCACAGAAAAACCATCATACTAAGTTTTTCCAGCAGAGATCTCCTGACAAAGTCCCGCATGGAACCGCTATAAACAACGAAGTCCGTCATCCTAAGAACAATGACTTCTATCTTTGAGCCTATGCTGGAATGATTGGAACCAAGAGGCATATTCATTATCATGTTCTCTTAGATCAGATCAGGTTTTGGCTAATGATCTACGAGAGATAGTTCATTCTCTAGTATATGAATATCAAATGAGCAACACTGCCACACCTGTAGTTGTTCCTATTTGCTCTGGTAGCCTCACAGTTGGAGAAATTTGTAAGGTCTGAGGACGCTTAAGAGACATCATCAATCTGTGGTGGGACGACTGCTCTGGGAGCCACTTATGTACCTCAGTTTTCCAAGTTGAAGGATAATGGCAGCAACTTCATTCTTATCTGTTGGGAATCATTGAACCATTTTTTTTGTATAGGGCGAGTCAAAGACAGCTAGGATTGCTGCTGGGGCAACCCTTTCCTCATGGGTTTATGGATCGATATCTCTCCTTTCAAGCCTCGATAGAATCAAGATTTGTTGAGAGTATCCATCCTAATCAAACGTGTCAAAATGGGTGATACAAACTTATGTCGAGAAGAATTCGTCCACAAGAATTTCTCAAGGAAATCAAGAGGAAAACTCGCAAACGGCGTCTTGAGACTTTCTAAAAAGTTGATCAAAAAAAAGAGAAGAAGAAAAAAAAACAAAAAAAAAGAAGAATGAGAAAAGAAAAAAAATGGAAAAAAAAAAGGAAGAAAAAGAGAAATGAAAAAGAAAAGAAAAGAAAAAGAAAAAGGAGAGGCCAAAGTGAAAACCCGCAAAGGGCGCTTTGAGTCCAAAAGACATTTGAGTTGAAAACCCAAAAAGGGCGGCTCAAATTCTGATCAAAAGTGGGGCACGCGGTAGCCTTATCATGCTTGAATTGACAATAAGGAAGTATGATACGTCTTGGGGCATCGACAGAGTACTCCGAATCCCCTAGGCACACATCGAGCTTAGAGGAGTTCTTAAGAATTGGGACAGAGAAGCTTAGGTTGCGATATCTGGGACACCTAGCTTTCATCTTTCTTAGCATATTTGCTATCTTTGAATCATGACGGGTTGTGCTCCCGATCAATTTTCTTCTTATTGATGAATTTATCTGTGTCGAGTTATGCCCCTAATAAATTCTTTTGGTAATCGCTTTTGCTTAACTTGCTTGTTTCGAGTTATGCTTGCATTCAATTTCTTTCTTGTCCATTGTCATGATCCTTTTTCAAGCATTTTGTATTGAAATAATGATTAATGGACTAATAACACTTTCATAAAAGGAGTTTAGCGTATTACTCTGAAAAGCTTCTAAATAGTACAGGAACCTGAAACAGGACTGTTGTTTAAAGAACTCACCATGCGTAGGAGTTGGAAATATTTGAGCTTAATTGAGTTTATCTCTTCAAGATTTTTAAATCAAAGGTATTAGCTGAACAGAAACTAGATATCGCGTCAGTGATATAATCTTGATGGAACAAGTTACAGATCATGTACCTTTGAGATACAATGGAAGGGACCCTTAAGTCGCAGTGGGGCAAGCTAGTTGAGCAAAACATTTCCTCGAGTTTTGGGTCGACTTACCAGTCAAATAATAGGGCGTCCCAAGTTGAAAAAGAGAAGAAGATCAAAATGAAAACCTGAAAAGGGTGTCTTAATTAACACGAAAGGGATTAGGATAAAAACCCGAGAGGGCATCCTAATGAAATATCTGGGCCCAAAGAGTAAAGCGATTCAAGCAAGGAGTCAAACGGCAAGACTATAGTATTCGAAACGGTTTCAGAAGCCTGAAATTTTCTATGCAAGAAGCCATGCTCAAAAGGGTTCTTGATCGAGAAACATGGAAGAGTTCATGCGCTGAGTATCTAGAGCATCACCTGGATGAGAATTTGATGAACACAAGAGCCTCAAAGCAAGAACAAAGTTCAACGATAGGCAAAAGAGCAATGTCTGAGAAACATAGAGTACTCGTGAAGTTTGAGGATGGGTACAAAACCTGAAGAGAAGATCAAGAATCAGAGCAATAAATGCAGACCATCACAAGAAATCTCGACGAAAAGCAACATGTGACAAACATGTCTAGGGCGCATAGCATAATCATGTAGGCATACATACATTTAAGACAAACACATGCATATCATGATAACATCATTCATGACATATTCAGGTGCTCCAACAGAGCAAGAAGATGCGATGATAGTTGCACTGAATCAAGGGAAACACTAGAATTTCGCTAGAAAATATGTTTGGTACCATGTTTAAATTTCATTTTCAAAAAAAAAAAATTTAATTAAAAATTAACTCATATCGCAAGAAATGAGTTGGGCCTCAGGGCACGCTGAGGTATTTTCAATTTATGTTTCAAAAATCAACTCATATTGCGAGAGGTGAGTTGAGCCTCAGGACACGCTGAGGTATTTTCAATTCCTGTTTTTCAAAAATCAACTCATATTGCGAGAGGTGAGTTGAGCCTCAGGACACGCTGAGGTATTTTCAATTTCAGTTTTTAATTTATGTTTCAAAAAAATCAACTCATATTGCGAGAGGTGAGTTGAGCCTCAGGACACGCTGAGGTATTTTCAATTCCTGTTTTTTCAAAAAAATCAACTCATATTGCGAGAGGTGAGTTGAGCCTCAGGACACGCTGAGGTATTTTCAATTCCTGTTTTTTCAAAAAAATCAACTCATATTGCGAGAGGTGAATTGAGCCTCAGGACACGCTGAGGTATTTTCAATTCCTGTTTTTCAAAAATCAACTCACATTGCGAGAGGTGAGTTGAGCCTTAAGACACGCTGAGGTATTTTCAATTCCTGTTTTTCAAAAATCAACTCACATTGCGAGAGGTGAGTTGAGCCTTAGGACACGCTGAGGTATTTTCAATTCCTGTTTTTCAAAAATCAACTCATACTGCGAGAGGTGAGTTGATCTTTTTCAATTCCTACTTTTAATTTCTGTTCATTCAACTCATATTGCGATAGGTGAGTTGATCTTTTTCAATTTCTGCTTTCAATTTCTGTTTTCGAAAGGACCAACTCATATTGCAAGAAGTGAGTTGAGTCTCAAGTTACACTGAGGTACTTTTAATTTATGTTCCAAAAGAATTGCCCCATGTTGCGAGAATTCGCAGGTTGGGCTAGCTTCGATGTTTGTTTTTCAATAAAGGATGAAGGTTAGAGTTGATCGAAGATCAAGATTCATCTTCTTGAAGCTCTAGCAGAGCAGATCAAAGATACCAAGATTTCACCTTCGAAGATGTAGAAGAACCAGATCACTTTATGCCTTTGAAGATGCGAATGGAACGAGGCTACAAGTCGAAGCTTAGAAGTTGCGATGGATTGAACCTAAAGCTATGAGGGGCGGTGGGTTGGAACAGGATTACTTGAACAAGAAGAACACCAAAGAAGTCGAGATTTGGCGAGACCAGGCAAAATTGGCCTTTCTTTATGTCTTTGCTCTATTGCCGTTACACGACAATGAGCAAAGAGGGGCAGCTGTTATAGCCCAATTTTGCCCATTTCAAAACCATACCCGGGCCCAATCAAAATAAACAAAATAATAAAAACCAAAAAAAAAAATCAAAAAATTAAATTAAAATCAAATGTCCATTTACATCAGTCCAAATTAACCCAACCCACTACGAACCCAGACAGCCCACTTAGCCTACCCGAAGCACTAAACCCGGTAGCCCAACAACATCCAAAACATAGCCTCGTGAACTATAGCAAGCCCCTAACCCTAGCATTCGGCGCCACACACCTACCCTAGCCGCCTCTGCCCACTAGCTTCTGGCAACCGGTCACTTCCATCTCTCCATTAGCCCGAGCCTCTACCTGCTCCCATCAACTCCCCAATACCTGCAAAATAAACAGAGCAACAGAAGCAGAAACGAAAAGCAGAAGCAACAGTGGCAAAATCCCAAAGAAATATTTTATGTACTCGGCTATAAAGCCAAAATAATAGAATGATTAGAGGGGGGAGAGATTTTTTTACCTACCGATTTTGGGTTAGAAACAGAAGTGAGAAATCTTTGTAAACAAGGGAAATCCCCATTTTTTCTGGTACACGAATATCAGAAATTAAACAGAGAAGAGAGGTTTTAAAGGTCGATTTTAATCTTTTCCGGGATTGGATCTTTATTTCCGTTTTACTTATTTTTCTTTTTATTATCTTTTAATCTTTAAAAAAACGAAATAATAAAAAAGAAGGAGGAGGCTCACCTGAGGTCATTATCATCGCACGATCGGAGAACCACCCTCCATCGTTGTGACCGGTCGGGAGAGGACCCAGAGCCATCGTCCTTTGTTCTCTTCGGGGGCTAGAAGGCCCTTTATCTCGCACTTCACCGGTCACCAAAAGCCATGATGACACGGTGATGTGATGGTCTGTCGTGGAGGCCATGAGATGAACGGCGCGATGGGCTTACCGGTGACCTTCACGATCGGCGATGAAAGGCTCAGGACCCTAGTCGAACTGGTGAGAGGAGAGGACATGGGGGCTGCTGTTTATTTGCTTTGCTTTTTTTTTTAAGAAAGTTGGCTGCTGTTTTGAAAAGAAAAAGGAAGGGTAAACGGTGAAGGTAAAAGAGGGAATTAGGGCTTTGGTATAGCATACAAAACGGCACCTTTTAGGTGCCAGCCCGATGACCCGACCCGAATGGGTCTAGGACCCGCGTGCTTTAGGCGCTGAGGGTATATTGCGCGCCTAGTCCCTCTCGTTTGCATCGTCCTTCAATTGGGCTTACAATGTGTTTTATTTTCTCTTTAAAATCGCCCCTGGAATTTCTGTGTTGTTGCAATCAGGTCCGCGACTGAATGCAGCACTCAGGGGACTGGTCTATTTCCAGTTTCGGTCCCTGTCCTTTGTGCCGCATTCCACCTGGGTCCGTGGGCCGTTTTTAATCTTTAATTTGGGACCCTAAATTCTGTTTTGGTTTTTAATTCGACCCTAAATTTCCTTCCCGTTTCCAATCTGATCCTTACTTCACCGTTTTGCCATTTTAATTTTCTAATATCCTAGTATCATATTATTATCACCCTTATTATTATGTATTGTACAAATATTTTTAATGTATTAGGCATGAGTGTTTTAACATCATTCATATACTATCAACGTATAGACATCTTTGTGTATTACATGTGTACTATTTTAACATTATTGTTTTTATATCTTAGGCATATTATTTGTGTATAAAAATTTTGGTGTCTTACATATATACATTTTCCATATTATTTCATATTTTCAATACTATCATATTTTGTATAATACATCAATTTTAAAATTGTATTTTGTATATGTATGCTATATTCGATTACATATTCTATAGGCATTTTTTCATTCTAATAATACATGTATTTTATATTGTTTTATACATATATTTCTAATATTATCCTCTGTGTATTTCTAATTATTTTAAATCCATCATTACCTCTATATGCATATATTTATATATTGTATTGATAATTATTTTGTATGGCATTTTACTTCTTAATTTATATATATTATGTACATATTTTTGTATCATACTATCTATTTTATTATTTCATGTATATTCCCTAATTTCATTACGCATACATGTATTCAAATATTATTTTATTTTATTTTATTTCATGTATATATTACATATATTATTTTATACTTATCATTCTTTATATATTTTTCATATCATACTATGTAGATATTTTAAATATCATATTATGTGTGTATATCCACATTTCAAATTATGTGATTTATTTACTTTAAAAATCCTATCATTTATTATATAATATATTACTCATTTAAATTTTTTATTTTGAATCCTTATAGTTTAAATTCTTTTTTCATAATTATTCGTTCTTGAAAGTTTTTATTTCACTTACTTTAATTTGCCTTTTATTTCTTTTTAAATTTGTCTAGTCTCTTCATGCTAATGTTATTATTGGTATATGATGATATGCTACGTATTTGTTGTTATTATGTGCACCATTTTCTTATTTATTTATCGTTTATCATGATTCATCAATGAATTATGTTGTTCTCAATTTATCTCCTTGTTTCGAATGTTGTTATTGCATGTTTGTGTTTTAAAAATTTGCATTTTAACATCATTTTAATAAAAGTTCCCATTCGAGTTTTCGGTAACGTAATTCGCGTTTGGAAGTATCGAGGAAATTGAGCCTTAACTTACTAGGTTCCGGTTTTCTCAATAAACCCGAACCATCAAGTATTGCCTTCTAAATCAAAATACGTGAGCTTTCGAATAAAAACTTATTCTCGAGATTTTAAAATGCTACATCCTAACTTACTGAATGTGGCATTCGCTGTCTCGAAATAAGAATTTCAAGAGCCAAGGCAATATCTTATGTTTTGAGATTGCTAGCGATCGAGCCCTAATTTATTGGGTTTCGATTTTCTCATTCGACTCAAAATATTGAAATACCCTTCTCGATTTAAATATTTAAAGCTTGTAAGCAAAAAGGGCGAGCCTAACTTCAAGGGATAGATATGTCGCACCCTAACTTACTGGATTCGGCATTCTTATTTCTTCGAAATGAGCGAGCCTCGATTTTTACTTCGACATATTCAAATGTTTTTAATAAAAGGGATCACATTTTAAATTCTTCCAAATTTTCAAACATTCGATAATAAGACACTATTAATCAACCAGGTACCAATTTTGGGCGTATCGAGGGTGCTAATCCTTCCTCGTGCGTAACCGACTCCCGAGCCCGTTCTTTGATTTTCGTAGACCAAAATTAATTGTTTTAATAATTCAAAATGTTTTATTAAAATGATTTAAGGTGACCCGACCACACCTTATCGAAAAAGGTCGGTGGTGACTCCTCGTTTTAATTTTAATTTTCAAAATCCCAAAGTCGATTCTTTTATTTTTAAAAAAAATGGTTTCGACAGATACTTCACTCCATGTCCCCAAAATTCAATTTTGTTGTTTCTTCTATTGAGGAAGCTCATGTTATTGAGAAACTTTCAATTGATGAGCTACAAAGCTCCTTGTTGATTCATGAGCGAAAAATTTGCTAGCAGGAGAATGAGGAGCATGCATTGAAGGCTTCTATATATAATCATTCTACAACTAGAGGAGATCGTAGTAGAAGAAAAAGTAGAAGCAAAGGCAGAGGTAGAGGAAACAATGATCGTGGTTACCAAAAACACCAACAGTAGCATGAAAATCATTCCCAATGAGAGGAGAAGGACGTGGAGGCCATTTTTGGAAAAATTACTTTTATGAGAACTTTGAGGCCTTTACAATAGTATATCATATTGTTTAAAATGGTTCAGTGATGAATGGGAAATTGATGCTCAAAGTAAGCTACTTAGAAATATTGTTGAGAAAAAGTAAAGGCTTAGATCCCACATTGGTTAAATACCAAGTGTGAGGTGTGTTTATATATATGAACCCTATTGAAGGATAATTGAATGACTAAGCTTGAAATCTTGTCTCACGCATACGGGGGGTGCAATTCCAAACTCGACGGGGTTGGGGCACACCCATACGATATGGGTAACGTAAAATGTTTAGACCGGTCGGGGCCCAAATGGCCCTGCGAATATTTTAGCCCAATACAAATTTATTTTTCCTTAGCAGACATAATCTGCTTATATATGGACAGTCATACTCTCTGATATTTTTCTCTTACCGAAACTCTGTTGTTATCAAAATTCTTCCTTTTCCTCTTTCGTATTTTTCAAACATTTCGGTGATAGAAAAAAACATTGTTCGTTCGTTGATTAATGTAGAGGTGCTAATACGTTGATTACTGTTGTTGTTGTATCCTGGGAGACATTCAACCAACATTACTCCAGGTACTGTAGGAGCGGCCGAATCTGTCTTAAGGAAACTGTGTTTCACAAGCCTTAACTTTATGTAAAATCCCTATTCTTCCTTGTGTTTTAAACTTTTATTTGATTTTAATTTTGTTTGTTTTTCGTATTTGATAATTAAATATAAATCATTCTATTTTTATTTTATATGTGTTTATTTATATTTAATTATTTTTGTTTGCTAACGTGTGTTTTGTCCAACAGCCAACGCTCTACATCTTTCAGAACTAAGTTAGCAGATAAGTTTGATGTTGAGTGTTTTCGATGTCATAGGTATGACCATTATAAATTAGAATGTCAAGTTAATTTGAATAATGAAAATGGAGAAAGAACTAATTTTGCACAAAATGAAGAAGAAGTGTCTTTGTTGATGGTTTGTCATGTCAAAGAAGAAATGCAAAAGAATTTATGGTACTTGGACATAGGTTGCAGTGTAACACCCCTATCCCGTAACCGTCACTGGAATAAGTAAGGGGCATTACCGGACTTGTAACACATATTAGAACAGACAAATTTTGAACTTTAATATTAATAACATAGTTCTATAATCATTCTCCCAATCATGCTTTCAAACTCATGTAACGATTCATACATTCATTTAGGATCAAATTACAAACATGTGAAAGATAGGAAGAGGACATTGAGAAATCTTCCAAGTTAGGGACACACGGCCGTGCCCCTAGCCCGTGTACACACACACGGTCGTGCCCACTAGACACGCTCAAAACACTCAGCCCGTGGTTGAAACTGACTAACCTCACACAGTCACCAAACACGCCCGTGTGTCTAGGCCGTGGCCAACACTGTCAATTGCCACACGGCTACCAGACACACCCGTGTGTCTAGGCCGTGTGCAAGACTGCCTAAAATCTATTAGGTACAGGGGTTACACGGCTGAGTCACCGCCCGTGTGCTCAGACCGTGTGGCACAATGTAGGCTTGGTTTAAGCCAATTTGCCACCCAAATGGGTCATTCCTACAAGCATCAAAGTAACCACAACCTTTCATGCACCATTTAGCAACCAAAACAAGCATTTCAAATACAATTTGCAAACATTATTCACCACCTAGTCATGTACCCAATATACATCATTTCTTACCAAATCTTTCATCAACCATATTGCCATGTAGAACACATCATATAAGACATTCAAAATGATTTTAACACATACAAAACAAGCCACATCTCATAGCTTGAATAGGTACCAAAACATAACACCTTTATCATTAAAATATCCATATACCTTCACTTAACAACTAGCCTATACATGCCATGACCATTTTCATTTACAAAGATTTAAAAATACCAAAAGCTTGATGGATAGTGTGATAGCAAGTCTCCGACTCGTCCGAAAATCGAGCTGGCCTCCGAATCTATAAAACAAGGGAAAAGTAAACGGAGTAAGCTTTAAAAGCTTAGTAAGCTCGTATAACATAGAATTAAACTTACCGAATCAATAAGGTAAACACATATATACAAATCCAATTCAATTCATATGCTCATGTTGCCTATTTCACAAGCATTCACATGTTAGTCCATATAATCTCATAGGTCATTCATATACAAAAGAATCATTTATACATTATAAACATAATTCCATTGCTTTTAACATGTAACTCATATCATATAGCACATAGAAACCTTGTAATTCATATGACATAATATTTCATTTACTTCCTTTTTTCTTATGTAACATGTATCGGTAATTTGCCTGTTGAACCTTTAAGAACATCGAGGGATACTCGGGTGATACACACACAGTGTATATACATATAACCTGTAATCCATCAATGCATCATGTATGCTCTTTCGAGCCTGTAACGGTAAGTCCGAAGGCTGAACATGTGATCCCGAAGGATGAACGGTAAGCCCGTAGGCTGAACGGTAAGTCCGAAGACTGAACATGTAATCCCGAAGGATGAACGTGTAGCTCATGAGCATGTGGTGAGTCCGCAACAAATGTAGGAGCTCAAACCACCCTGTAGCCCTACATGTCACTTGTATCCTACGACTTCTACGGTTCTAACGGGGCTCGGTAATCCGTTTGTACTTGTACTCTTTAAACACTTCCATATCAATTCATATACATATAATCCATAGGCAATCCAATTTCTACAAGGATATTGCATTCATATGACAAATTAAGCATCAAATATAAACATTTACAACTCGATTATAATTATACGAACTTACCTTGATTTCTCGATCTCTACTCGTCTACCTTTCATTTTCCCCGATCAAGTTTCGAGATTTGATCGTCTTTATCTATATTAATACAAATTTAGCTATTTAATCACCAACATATTCAATTTAATCCAAAGACATATATTTTGGTATATTTACCAATTAGCCCCTATACTTTCAACACTTTGCAATTTAGCCCTTTTAACACAAAATAGCAAATTACACAATAAATCCCTCAATTCACCATAGCCGAATATCCCTATACCTTATACAAGCACATATCTTTCGTAAAATCACATTTCTAGCCACATAAATTCCATTTATTTTCAAATAAATCCTTTAACTCATTTTCATCAGAAATTACTTTATAAAACTTGTATATTTCCATATAACATTCAATAATTCATCAAAAACCTTTAAACTAACATGGATTCATCAATGGCATTTTTCAAAAACACAACCAATTTTCAGAAATTAAGGTACGGGTCGGCTAGTATACGAAGCAACAATCTCAAAAACGCAAAAATGATCAAAAACCGATTACAAAACATACCTTAATTGAAAGAAATGGCGGCCGAATGCTTAAACACAAAACCTAGCCTTTTTCTTCTTTTATTTTCGGCAAGAATGAAGAATATCAAACCAAATTTCATGCTTTTGTTTTTATTAAACATATAATATTTAACCAATTACTAAAATAACCTTTATAAACTAACTAATAATCATATGAACTATGGACATGATTGTCCACTATCTTTTAAAAGGAATAATAACCATTTAAGGGCTCTCATTTATAAAGCCATAATCAAAAAGGTCATTTATAAAATAGAACTCCTATTTATCAATTCATGCAATTTAATCCTTTTTATCAAATTAACCAATCAAACAATAAAATTTCTATATGAAACTTCCACACCATATATCTATCATGCTGTAAAACATATAAAAGCAATTAAAATAATATTTTGGCTCGGTTAAATAGTCCCGAGACCTCGTTCTGATTAGGGTATAAAGTGGGCTGTTACATGCAGTAACCAAATGAGTGGTGAAAAGTCTATGTTTTCAATGTTGGTTGAATCTTTTTGTGAAAATGTGAAGTTTGATGATAATTCAAGAGTCTATGTGATAGGAAAAAGGAGAGGTAATAATTCAAACCAATAATAATGTTTTTCAAACCATATCTAATATGTTCTCTTTGTTCTAAACTTGAGGACAAATTTGTTGAGTAATGACCAACTGCAAGAAAAGGGATATGAAATTTCCATTAAGGATGGAGTTTGCAAAATTCAAGATGGAAAATTTGGGTTATGTTAGAGTGTAATTTTGCATATATTTTGAGAAGTTTTCAATGTGTTTTGATGACCTAATATGCTTGTAAACTCATCTTTTGGTTGAATTTTGTATTTTGTAGGATAAAAAGAGAGTTGGAAGCACTTGGAAGCCATATGAAGGTTTTTACGGACAAAATGAATTTTGGGTTTTTTGTGGACTAAGAAGATGTGTAGAAAAAGTTGGAGAATAAGGCGTGCCCACAACGACTTATGCTTGGAGAAACAAAACTGTATGATTTTTCTACAAATTTCAACAAACCACTATCTTTTGGAAGAATTCTTCAAAGTCTTATTTTATGGTATTGATTAGGATTTTATGGGATATTTTAAATTAAAACTTTATTTTGAACTCTTTTCTAGAAGATCTTGGAGGGTATTTAAAGAGGCTTTAGGGCATGAAAAATAATGAACAGGATTTTCACATTTTCTTTTACTATTATTTAAATTCTTCATTCTAGTCAAGGATTTTATCAAGGTTTTTAATTTATTGAATTGTGAGATTACTGTTCTTCATGCTTTTAAATTCTTGAATATTTTTACATCTTCTGTTCTTCGTATTATTATTGATTGGAAATTGTATGAATTGACCACTCTTCAATTTGTCAATTTAATATACAACTAATTAGAATCTTCTTATAATTCTGGGAAAGTTTTAATCCATGTGGAGAATAGCTTAGGTTATGAAGGTGTAGAATCTAGTTTAAATTATCCGTACTGAAGTGAGATGGTTGGTTAGAATTGGATCCTCTAAATCATACGACTATTGGTAAGTTAAATCCTAGAAGCGTCTCTGCGAGAATGTTTATCGATAAGAGAAGTAATCATTCGAGTGTTTCTTTAATTACTAAGAAACTACGAAGAGATTAGGCTATTACAGTGTCTCGAGTAGCTATAACCAATTTACTCAAGAAGTTTATAAAATCATTTGCAAAATCAATGATCAATCTATGAATTAAAAAAGTTGCGATTTCCTTTGGTGGATATTTATCAAACCTTGAATTTTCCTAAATCTTATTATTTTGAATGCATTATTTGTTATTAGTTTTTATTCCAAATTGAACTATTAAACCCCTCCTCCAATTTTATTTTCTCATTTATTTTCTAGGAATTAGTCTAATCCCACTTCCCGTGGATTCGACCTTGCTCACCACTTTATATAAGTTTGTTTTTCTTTTTTTTTCGAGCATGATTTATTTTTGGAGGTCTCGACAGCCTACCAAGTTAATTGCCCAAGTTGATATGACATCTAACAGGATATTTCCATTGTACCTCCACACCATCAAGAACTCATGCTTCTTTGCCAGGTTGAGAGATAAAAGTTGGCTTTGGCATATTTGGTATGGGCGTTTAAATTTTTAAGGTTTAAAAACATTATAGCAAAAGAATATGGTAACAAGCCTCACACAAATCCAGATTCCTTCTCAAGTATGTGAAGAATGTGTCATTAGTAAACACCATCAAGAACCATTTCAAAAAGGAAAATCATGGAAAGCGAGGAAGGTAGAGGCGTAGCTAGGGGACAGGCAGTGGCCCTGGCCCCCCCTAAATTGAAAATTTATTGTTTATCCCCTTTAAAAATTTTTAAAATTTTAAGTTAGTAAAGGTAAAATTGCACTTTGGCCCCCTTAAAATTATAAAAATTTGATTTAATCCTTTAAAAATTATAAAATATAGACTACAAAAAATTAAAATTTCATTTGGCCCCCCTTAAAAGTAGTTCTGGCTTCGCCCCTGGAAGAAGGCATTGAAACTAGTGCATTCAGACTTGTGTGGACCTATCAATTTGATGTCAAATGGAGGTGAACGTTATTTTATACCATTTATTGATGATTTCAGTAGAAAAACTTGAGTTTATTATTTACATGAAAAATCTAAATCTCTCACAGCTTTTAAAAGTTTCAAAGCTCTAGTTAAAAAAAAAAAACAGGTACTCCAATAAAGGTATTACGCAGTAATCGTGGTGGAGAATACAATTCAGATGAGTTTTTTATTTTGTGATGAGCAAGGAATAAAGAAGCAACTAATTGTAGTGTACACACCTTAACAAAATGGCATTTGTAAAAGGAAGAATTATACAATTCTCAACATGGTATAAAGTCTTTTGATAAGAAATGGAGTTCCAAAAGCTTTCTAGCTTGAAGCTGTCAATTGGAGCGTTCATATTTTGAACAGAAGTCCCACCGTAGTTGTTCAAAATATCACACCACAAGAAGCTTGGAGTGAACATAGACTAGCTGTAGATTACTTCAGAATTTTTGAATGTGTCGTCTATACCCATGTTCCAAATCAAAAGAGGAAAAAACTTGATGACAAAGGAGAAAAATGTATTTTTCTTGGTATTAGTGAGCAATCAAAAGTGTACAAATTGTACAATCCTATTACCAGGAAAATTTTTATTAGTCGTGATGCGGTGTTTAATGAGGATCAATTTTAGAATTGGGATACAAGCAAAGGTGCATAGCAAATACAAGCTGACTTTGATGGTGAAAATGAAGACGGAAGGCAGCAGCCAATAGAGCGAGTGCAAAATGAGCAACAAGTAATTGAACCAACAAATAAACGTCCTCAATGTAACAAGAGGAGACATGTATAGATGGATAATTTTTTGGTAGGGGGAATTAATGAAGAGAAAGTCATTCATTTTGCTTTATTTTTAGATTGTGATCTTGTAGCTTTTGAAGAAGCTGTTAAAAAATCCAAATGGAGAAAGGAAATGAGTGAAGAAATGATAGTCATTGAATGCAACAACACTTAAGAGTTGACTGATCTTCAAAAAGGGCACAAAACTATTGGTGTGAAGTGAGTTTACAAGAAAAAGTTAAAGGAAAATGGCGAGGTTGACACATATAAGGCACACTTAGTAGTTAAGGGCTATAAGTAGAAATTTGGTGTTGATTACAAAGAGGTGTTTGCTCCTATTGCTCCTCATGATACAATCATGTTGATGATTGCTCTTGCAGCTCAAAATTCATGGCCTATTTTTCAATTAGATGTTAAATCGACATTTTTACATGGTGATTTGAAAAAATAAGTATTTGTTTATCAACCTTCTGGATATGTGAAGCATGGAAATGAGAACAAAGTATACAGGTTAAAGAAAGCCTCGTACGGATTGAAACAAGCCCAAAGTTTTGGTATAGTCGCATCGAAGCTTACTTTCTACAGAAGGCTTTTAAAAGTGTATACACTTTTTACCAAGGTTGGTGAAGGAGGTAAGATGATTATTGTTTGCTTGTATGTGGATGATCTTATTTTTACTAGGAGTGATGTTGCTAGAGGTGCTCATGGGCCGGGCCGGGCCGGGTTCGGGCCGGGCTCAACTAAAAATCTAGGCCCATTCATCGAGCTCGGGCCGGGCCGGGCCTAAAATTTTGCCCAAGCCCGACCCATATAAAAATGCTAAAACCCGAGCCCGGCTCGGCCCGCCCGTATTAATTTTTTATATTATTTTATATAATTTTTAAATATATATAATACATAAAAAATACTAAAAAAATTAAAATAAATATTTCCCAACAAATTGAAAATTAATTTTAAAAAATATGTAGACTTAAATAACACTAAGATAAATGCAAATTAACAAGCAAATACCTCTAAAATAATAACAAAATTAACAAATGCCTTTAAAATAATAACAAAATTAACAATAAAATAAGTTTTATACAATATCCAAACAATAACAACAAAATAGTAGCAACATAATAGTAATGTGGTATCAAAATAGGGAGAAAACATCAAGAAAATAACATTCAAAAATAAAAAAAATAGCAAATTTTTTTTTTCATTTAGTAAATTTGGGCCGGGCCAGGCTAGGCCCGGGCCAAAAATACCTTACCCGAGGCCTGGCCCATTTTTTAAACGGGCCTTATTTTTTTGCCCAAGCCCATTTTTTGGGCCTATATTTTTTCCCAAACCCTCCCACATTTCGGACGGGCATTCGGGCCGGGTCGGGCCGCCCGACCCATGAGCAGGTCTAGATGTTGCCATGTTTGACAAATCTAAAAAGTCCATGATGGTTGAGTTTGATATAACTGATCTTGACATGTTACATTATTGTTTGGGTATTAAAGTGATACAATCTGCTATTGGAATTTTTATTTCTCAAAAAAAAATTGTGCAAGAAATTTTGGAAAGGTTTGGGATGAAGAATTGCAATTTTGTTGGCACATCGACTGAAGTTGGTCTAAAGCTTGTTTGTTATCTTGAAGGAAAGAAGATTAACAACACCTCTTACAAGCAAATGGTGGGAAGCTTGATGTATTTGATTACAACAAGACTAGACATTATGCATACTGTAAGTCTCATTAGCAAGTTCATGGAGTGCTTAAAGGAGATTCATCTTTTAGTTGCAAAAAGAATAATTCGGTATTTGAAAGGTACTAGTAGTTATGGATTGTTCTACAAAAAGGGTGAAAAGTCAAATTTGTTTGGCTTTACAGATAGTGATTATGCTAGTGATCTTGATGATAGAAAGAGTACTCCGTGCATGCTTTTATGCTAGGTTCAAAGGCTGTTTTATGGTTTTCAAAGAAGTAACCAATTGTCACTTTGTCTACTACTGAAGTTGAGTTTATAGCTACTACAACTTGTTCCTGCCAAGCTATTTGGTTGAGAAAAATTCTTGACGAACTACACTTATCATAGCCAGAAGCAACAACAATCTTTTGTGATAATAATTCAGCAATCAAACTTTTCAAGAATTCAGTGTTACATGGAAGAAGCGAGCATATAGATGTAAAGTTTCGTTATTTGAGGGACCTCACAAATAATGGAGTCATTGATTTGGTTTATTGTAGAGTGAAGACCAAGTTGCTGACATCTTCTGAAAATCTCTAAAGATGGCTACATTCGAAAAGCTAAGGAAGTTGCTTGGAATATGCTCTTTGGAAGATTTACTGGTTTGAAGCTAATGTATTTTTAAACAAAAAATTTAACAAATATTTGGTTTAAGGGAGGATTTGTTACGTGTCAATTGTGGGGTTTGATTGAGTCAAAGTAGGTAGTTTGTAGAGAGTTGAGTTGTTTGTGACTTGGTTAATATTTTTATTGATTTATTCCACTATTTTCGAATATCTGTTAGTAATGGCTCCTATTTTCTAGTTCATAATTGTTTCTTTTGCCTATTTAAAGCTTTGATACGTGAATAATAAATTACATCAGTTTTACAAGAACTTTGAGTTCATTTTTCCTCTGTGTTTATTTTTAATTCCTATACATTCCAACATAGGCGACATTAAACTATTAGAAAATGAATACAAATAATGTGGCGTCCCTATTTTATTATATGAGCAAATGCTTCATGTTGAGTTGTGGTTGTCTGCTGGAATCGTGGAAGTATATCTTGCGGCATTGTCGGTTGACTGTTGATGTTTGGGCATTGTTGCGTTCTGATACTGTCGATCCAGACTTTTTCCATGTACCGTTCTTAGAGTGGTTGGAAAGTAAATGTATGCATCAGTCCTTTCAAGGTTTTTACTTCCTTGGGATATTTTTATTCATTATGGCTTTATGAGGGATATGGAAAGCTCGTAATAGGAGTGTTTTAGGGGGAGCTTACATTGCCAATACAGGTCATTGGTTATGCGCAACAATTTACCTGGGAGATTGGCAAAGCATATCAGGTAGCGGTTCCAAGAATACAACATACTCTCGCTGGGTACAATGACAACCACCTCCTTTAGGGTTGCTGCATTCTGAACACAAATGGCGTGTTTAGCGTAACGATACAAGTGGCTTCAACTAACGGTCTGGTGCGTGATGAGAGAGGAGCGTGGATCCGTGGCTTCATGTTGAAAATCAGATGTACTAACAGTCTTCAAGTGGAATTGTGGGGGGTACGCGTAGGGTTGTGTTTAGCTCGGGAACTTGGTGACACTCAGTTAATAATTGAATTAGATGCTCTTCTTATTGTTCAGATGCTTTCATAGTCGTTTGACACGAGCCACCCGATGGGGACCTTTGTTGCAGATTGTTTGGCTCTCAGGAGTGAGGGTTGGGTCGTTGAGGTGCACCATATCTTGCTAGAGGGTAATTGTTGTGCGAATCATTTTGTTGTTATGGCTCGGGAAAAGGCAGAGGCATTTGCTCGATTGGAGGATCCTCTGGTTAGCGTCTTTTTTAGGAATCTGACCTTATAAATTTTAAAAATTATGAAAATGACCTAACTTTAAGATTAATTATGGGAATTTCTTATTTTCTATAGTAGAGTTGGGTGCCGCCACTTTAGCTCAACTCTAAAAATCCATCCAACCATACTTTAATCGTGATAAAAAAATTAAAAAAAGAACAATTTTTTTTGGTGCCGCCTAACAAATTGGCAGTCTCGAACTAAAACATGTAAGGGTAAAACGTTCAGGGACATGATGAATTAATTATCCTTTTTAGATTGGCTGAATAGGTGCCACTTGTGAGTAAGAAGGCACAAAATTATACTTTTGGTCTATTTATATGTTAGGTCTGTACATTTTAAAATTAAAATTAAATAGCCCTTAAAAATATAAAAATAACAAAAATAAACCATTCTCATTTTTTTTATTTTTTTAAAAACAACAAAATTAATATATATAATTCTTATTTAAATTACCCAAATATATCCCTCAAAAAATTTCCTCAAGTTTATCTAAATTCAAACATTTTCAATTCATTCCCTAGCATATTTGAATTTAAGATAAACTTGAGAAAATTGTTTGAGGGACATATTGGGTAATTTAAATAAGAATTTTATATAGTTTTTTAAGTTTATTGTTTTAAAAAAAATTAAAAAAATGAGATGAGTTTATTTTTGTTATTATTATATCTTTTAAGGGTTATTTAAATTTAATTTTAAAAGGGCAGACCTAACTTGCAAATAGATTAAAAGTTTAATTTGGTGTCGCCATACTATTATGTAGGGGTGAGCAAAACTCATTTTGAGTCGAAAAATTTGATTTTTTTTCAAATTTTGAGTTAATCGAATCAAATTATTCGAATTATTCGAGTCAACTCGAATAAATCGATTCGAGTTTCAAGTTTGAGTCAAGTTGAATTTCACAATTCGAATATATTAAATAATTCGAATAATTCAAATAATAGATTGGTGTAAATACCCTTTTGGTCTCTGCCAACTTTGAAAATAAACAAATTGGTCTCTCTTTCAAAAAAAATTACGAAAAAAATTCAAAATAATTTTTAAAATTCAAAATATTCATAAAAATTTTAAAATTTATATTTAAAAAATATAAAAATTCTAAAATATATATATATAAAAAGTTAAGATTTTAAAAATTTTCTAAAATAATAATTTTGGAACCTTATTAATGATTCAAATTTATGATACTCAATTATCTTTTTTTTTTTTATTTTGTTTTGAAATTTTTTTTCAAAGATATATGGTTTCAAATTTATGTGTTCTGACATTGAATTAGTTATATTATAACAATATTTTTATTCAACATATTTAATTTTTTTAATTTAACTCAAATAATTCTTGATTCGACTCAACTCGATTCGATTCGATTTGACTCGACTCGAATTTTATTTCACTCGATTAAAAAAATCAAATTGAGTTAGGATGATAAAATAGGACTCATGTGTTGGATGTAGGTCCCACTATGTGGGGAACCCCCATACTAGTCAACACAATAATTTCTGCCACAATTATTACCACCCTTTTTTTGACTTGACAAAAGCCATTTTTCCTTTGGCTTTAACGGGTGGTGTGGGCAGCCAAAATCAAAGAGCCAAAAATCAAATTTTGAAGGAGAGCAGAGAGTTAGAAATCTGGTTTTTCCAGTTTGGTGCAGCAGTGATCAACTCTCCGATCGAAGGTCCATCCGTGGTCCGATTGAGCTGATTTTTGGATAGCAGCTAGGAGATAAGGTGTTCTTGACTTTGTACGGTCGGATTTTTCATCCGAGTCCTGTAGCATCAAATATACCCATTTTTCAGCAGCTGCAATTTGGTGATGTTCTTCCATTTTTCTCTCTTTTTGCTAAAGATTACATATTGTTAGCTTTGTTGGAGTTGAATGCTTGTTGTAGGCTTGATATTATGATCTTGTTGTTGAACATTTGATGATAGTGGAGCTTTCGATCGGACTATAAAGTCCCGTGGTTTTTACCCTTGATTTAAAGGGGTTTTCCACGTAAAAATATCGGTGTCTCTATCTATTTATTTTTGTTGTGGTTGCATTGGTTGATTTGTGGTTGATTAAGGCTGCTAGAGAATATATATTTGTGCTATTGTGCTTTCCATAATTTTTGACAGGAGTTATAGGGAGAGAAAGAACACCGGTTGTGCTTCACTTTGTTTCGGTTGTTCGGTTTCTTCCCAATAAACTGGTATCAGAGCTCGATTATTGTGTCAAATAATTATGGAAATCAATACGAGCAAGATGATTATGTTGAATGGCACAAATTATTAACTTTGGCGGAATAAAATGAAGGACTTGTTGTTTGTGAAGGCTTTGCATCTTCCGGTCTTTGCTACTCAAAAACCCGATTCGAAAAGTGATGAAGAATGGGAATTTGAGCATCAACAAGTGTGTGGCTTTATTCAGAAATTTGTTGAAGAAAATTTTTACAACCACATTGATCAGGAGACACATGCTCGAACATTGTAGGAGAAGCTTAAAAGCTTGTATGCTTCGAGGTCGGGCAATAACAAGTTATTTTTGTTGAAGAAAATGATGGCGTTAAAATACAAAGAAGAAACGTCTATAGCTGACCATGTTAGTGAATTTCAGAGTGTGATGAATCAGTTGCTTGATATGGGTGTCAAATTTGATGATGAGATTTTAGGACTTTGGTTGCTTGCTACTTTACCAGACTCTTGGGAGACCTTTCGAGTCTCGCTCATTAATTCTGCCCCACAGGGTATTATTACTTTGGGTTTGGCTAAGAGTGGTGTGTTGAATGAAGAGGTTAGAAGAAGATCTCAGGGTCCTACATCACAGTCCGAGGTGTTGGTTATTGAGAACAGGGGGAGGAACAGAGACAAAGATGGAAAAGGTAGAGACAAAAGCCGAAGCAAGTCAAGATCGAGATATAAGAATCTTGAGTGTCATTATTGTGGTAAGAAAGGCCATATCAAGAAATATTGCTTCAAGTGGAAGAAAGAGAACAAAGGTAGTGGTGATAAACACGATCGGAATGATGATGAAAAATCCGAGCGTGTTGCTACTGTTACTCGTGAAGATTTGTTGGTCATTTGTGATGAGAATTTGGTCAACCTAGCATGTGACGAGACTAGTTGGGTGATTGATACTGGTGCATCACTTCATGTCACGTCGAGGAAGGATTTCTTCACATCTTATACTCCTGGTGATTTTGGGGTATTGAAGATGGGTAATGACGGTTTGGTTTCAGTTATCGGTATGGGAGATGTTAGCTTGGTGAGTAACAATGGAACAAAGTTAACTCTCAAGGATGTCAGACATGCACCAGATATCCGTTTGAATTTGATCTCTGCAGGAAAGCTTGATGATGAGGGATTCTGTAACACCTTCAGTGAGGGGCAGTGGAAGCTGACTAAAGGCTCCTTGGTTGTGGCTCGAGGAAAGAAGAGCTCAAATTTATACTTGATGCAAGCTTCGACTTCTCAAGAGTCGATGAATGTGATAGTGAATGACAGCTCAACTGAGTTGTGGCATAAACGACTCAGTCACATGAGTGAGAAGGGACTTAACTGTTTAGCGAGGAAGAATCAACTTTCGGGTTTAAAGAATGCTACACTGAAGAATTGTGCTCATTGTCTAGCAGGAAAGCAAAGAAGAGTTTCATTTAGAAGTCGTCCTCCTCATAGAAGATCAGAGTTGCTACAGTTGGTCCATTCAGACATTTGTGGTCCGATAAAAGTAAGGTCACATGGCGGTGCACTTTATTTTGTGACTTTTATTGATGACTGTTCAAGGAAGCTATGGGTTTACACTTTGAAGTCTAAAAATCAAGTCTTTGAGGTATTTAAACAGTTTCAAGCATCAGTTGAAAGGGAAACAGGAAAGAAGTTGAAGTGCATTCGTATTGATAATGGTGGCGAGTACACAGGGCCGTTTCATGAGTATTGTCCGCGACAGGGAATCAGACATCAGAGAACACCACCAAAGACACCACAGTTAAATGGGTTAGCTGAAAGAATGAACCAAACATTGATTGAGAGAGTCAGATGTTTGTTGTCAAATGCAAAGTTGCCAAGATCATTTTGGGCTGAAGCTTTGAATACAGTGACACATGTGATAAATTTGTCTCCTAGTGTTCATTTGCGAGGTGATGTACCAGATAGAGTTTGGTTTGGTAAAGACGTGTCATATGATCATCTACGTGTGTTCGGTTGTAAAGCATTTGTTCATGTTCAAAAGGATGAAAGGTCTAAGTTGGATGCCAAGACTCGACAAAGCATTGTTATTGGTTATGGTCTAGATGGTGAGTTTGGTTATAGACTCTATGATCCAGTTCAGAAGAAACTCGTGAGAAGCAGAGATGTTGTCTTCATTGAGGATCAAACCATTGATGACATTGATAAGACGAAGAAAGTGAATTCATAAGATAGTAGTGATTTGATCGGTGTGAATCCGGTTCCCCTAGACTCTTCACCAGGTCCCATCCAAGATGATGTGCATGGTGATGTTAGTGATGACCATCAGGATATAGGTGACTTTGATACTCCTATGAATGATGTTGTGAATGGTCAACAACAAGCACCTATAGCTCTACCAGCAGTTCCACTTCGAAGGTCTTCTAGAGATTGATGACCTTCTGTCAGGTATTCTTCTGATGAATATGTTCTTTTGACTGACGTGGGAGAACCTGAATGTTATGAAGAGGTTATGGAGAGTGAATGCAAAGATCAGTGGGTTGAAGCGATGAAAGATGAACTTCAATCCTTGCATGAGAACCATACCTTTGAGTTGGTGAAGCTACCCAAGGGCAAAAGAGCTTTGAAGAATCGGTGGGTTTACAGGTTGAAGCAAGAAGAGAAGTCTTCATCTCCACGATATAAGGCTAGATTGGTCGTCAAGGGTTATACTCAGAAAAAGGGGGTTGATTTTGAAGAAATATTTTCTCCGGTTGTGAAGATGTCCTCTATCAGAACTATACTGAGTTTGGCAGCTTGTTATGACTTAGAGGTTGAACAAATGGATGTGAAAACTGCTTTTCTTCATGGTGATTTGGAAGAAGAGCTTTACATGGAGCAGCCAGAGGGGTTTGTTGCACAAGGGAAAGAGGACTATGTGTGCAGATTGAAAAAGAGCTTGTATGGTTTGAAGCAAGCTCCAAGGCAATGGTACAAGAAGTTTAAGTCTATTATGGGGGAGCAAGGCTACAAGAAGACTATTTCTGATCATTGTGTGTTTGTAAAGAGATTCTCTGGTAATGATTTTATAATTCTTTTGCTCTATGTTGATGACATGCTTATTGTTGGTCAGAATGCTTCTAGAATTGAGAAGTTGAAGCAAGAGTTGAGTAAATCCTTTTCAATAAAGGATTTGGGGCTAGCAAAGCAAATTCTTGGCATAAGATTGACACGTGATAGAAAGGCCAAGAAATTGTAGTTATCACAAGAGAGGTACATTGAGAAAGTACTTCAAAGATTTAACATGGACAAAGCTAAAGCGGTGAACACTCCCTTTACTATGCACTTTAGATTGAGTGTTAAGCATAGTCCTTCCACAGAAAAGGAGAAGGAAGAGATGCAAAAGGTTCCTTACTCTTCAGCCGTGGGTAGTCTGATGTATGCAATGGTTTGCACGAGACCAGACTTGGCTTATGCCATTGGTACAGTTAGTCGTTTTCTTTCTAATCCAGGCAGAGAGCATTGGAATGCAGTGAAGTGGATTATGAAATATCTTCGTGGCACTTCCAACATGAAACTTTGTTTCGGCAATGAGAAACCTGTTCTTGTTGGGTATACAGATTCAGACATGGCCGGAGATATTGACTCGAGGAGATCTACTTCAGGTTACTTGATCACTTATGCAGGGGGAGCCGTGGTATGGCAATCGAGATTGCAAAAGTGTGTTGCATTGTCCACCACCGAATCAGAGTTCATTGCAGCAACCGAAGCGTGCAAGGAGATGCTTTGGATGAAGAAGTTTGTGCATGAGCTTGGCTTTACTCAGGAGAAGTATGTCTTGTATTGTGATAGCCAGAGTGCTATTCATCTTGGTAAGAACCCAACGTTTCATGCTAAATCTAAGCATATTAATGTGAGGTACCATTGGATACGAGATGTTCTTGAAGCTAAGCTATTAGAGCTTGAGAAGATACACATTGATGATAATGGTGCTGATATGTTGACGAAGGCCTTACCAAGAGGAAAGTTTGAAGCTCGTTGTTTGACCTCCGGCATGGAGGCATTCCCCACATAGTTGGAGGGGGAGATTTGTTGGGTGTGGGTCCCACTATGTGGGGAACCCCCACACTAGTCAACACAATAATTTCTGCCACAATTATTACCACTCCTTTTTTGACTTGACAAAAGCCATTTTTCCTTTGGCTTTAACAGGTGGTGTGGGCAGCCAAAATCAGAGAGCCAAAAATCAAATTTTGAAAGAGAGCAGAGAGTTAGAAATCTGGTTTTTCAGTTTGGTGCAGCAGTGATCAACTCTCCGATCGAAGGTCCATCCGTGGTCCGATTGAGCTGATTTTTGGATAGCAGCTAGGAGATAAGGTGTTCTTGACTTTGTACGGTCGGATTTTTCATCCGAGTCCTGTAGCGTCAAATATACCCGTTTTTCAGCAGCTGCAATTTGGTGATGTTCTTCCATTTTTCTCTCTTTTTGCTAAAGATTACATATTGTTAGCCTTGTTGGAGTTGAATGCTTGTTGTAGGCTTGATATTGTAATCTTGTAGTTGAACATTTGATGATAGTGGAGCTTTCGATCGGACTATAAAGTCCCGTGGTTTTTACCCTTGATTTAAAGGGGTTTTCCACGTAAAAATATCGGTGTCTCTATCTATTTATTTTTGTTGTGGTTGCATTGGTTGATTTGTGGTTGATTAAGGCTGCTAGAGAACATATATTTGTGCTATTGTGCTTTCCATAATTTTTGACAGGAGTTATAGGGAGAGAAAGAACACCGGTTGTGCTTCGCTTTGTTTCGGTAGTTCGGTTTCTTCCCAATATCATGAACTTGATCTTAAAAAATTTTTACTCGATTCGATCAAACGCTCACCCAGTATCAAGTAGCATATTCTGAAAAGGGTAATTACTTCATCAGGTCCCTGAAAGTTTTGCCTCTGCACGCTTTAGTCCGATGCTACCAATTTGTTAGGCGACACCAAAAAAATTGCTTTTTCTTTAATTTTTTGTAATGATAAAAGTATGATTGGGGGATTTTTAGGGTGACACCACCTGAAAATGTAGCGACACCTAACTCTACGGCAGAAATTAGATCATTCCTATAATTAATCTTAAAGTTTGATATTTTCATAATTTTTAAAATTTATTAGATTAAGGCTAGCCTTTTGCCGTTGCTACAAGATAAAGCTGATGGGCACGAGTCATTCCACCTACAGTTAGTGTTCTATATTTGTGTTTCTTTCTATAAAAAGAATTATTTAATTTGACATGCTTTTTAAATTTCTAAAGACAACATTAATTAAATGAAATTAAAATCATTTGGTAGGAAATGAGTTAAGGATAAGTTTGCTTATCCTTGAGTAAACTTTGGCTCATTTTTTTGGTTTTTGTGGCGATTTAGATTTTGGCAACAGTAATTTATGTGTATTTCTCTTTAGAAGCGTATTTTCAAGGGCTGGCAGCTCTATTCGTTCCTAAAATGGAAAATTGTTGTTTAAATTTTTTAGAAATTTTAAAAATTTTAAATTAGTAAAATTAAAATTGTATTTTGACCTCCTTAAAATTATAAAATTTAATTTAATCTTTTAAAAATTATAAAGATAAAGACTATTAAAAATTAAAATTGCATTTCGGCCTCCCCTAAAAGAATTTTCTGACTTCGCTCATGTTTCTCTTCATGTTATTTTTTTTTTTTGAATTTGTATAATTCCTCGTTCATATTTTTTTATCATTTTGAATATTTTAAATTGTTTATTAACATGACATATAAAATAAATAGTGTCATGCTAGTAATATTATAAATGAGTTTTGATTTCTTGCAATTTTATATATTAAATTTTAATTTGATTCAATTTTCATAAACTATTAACAAAATTATTAATATAGCACCATTTTAAGTTTATATATTGAGTACTTATTTAATCTAAAAATAAATATAAAATATTTATTTCTTTAAATATATACAATTGAATCAAAATCAAATTTCATGTACATTTTTGAATTACAATAAAATTTTCATGTCTATAATTGCATCAAATCAAAATTCATGTATCAAATTACAGATCGAATCAAAGTTAGTGTATAATTTTGAGATTTATCTTAATTATTTTTTGAAAAAGAATGGTAAAAAACCAAACATGGATTTATGACCAAACTGGCCAAAAAGCAATTAAGCTCAATTCCATGGCTTCTAAAACAGCAAACCATCAGCAGCTATTAGTCGTAATCTACTGTTCAAATCTGTTTTCCAGATCCCTAAAGTGTCACAATCTAAAGCAAAATATAAAGTCAAGGAGTAAAACATGAAGCAACAGCAAAAATTTAAGCTACCACCAACCATTGATGGTTCGTTGCGTAGTTTTGGGAGTTTGACCCTGCACCTTTTCAAGGAAACGTCACTGCGATAATGACAAATGGAGTCTATACAATGATGGGTTGTTCTTAATAATTGTTGTTCTTCAATATTTCAAAGTCTCCGGCCATTGCTGGATATGTCCAAGCAAAAGATTAAAAAAACAAAAAGGGTAAATGAGTGAGTTGAGAAATGCTAAATGTTGGTACTTGGTAGTGGTTTGCTTTGATAGTAATTGTTTCCTGTTGAAACTTATATATAAGCAACTCCACAATCAAACTCTTATTTATCTTTTTGGTTTCAATTTGTAAAAGAAAGATGGGTTGTTGGTCAACCTGCTTCCTTCTTGTCTTGTTGAATTCTTCATTGCTGCTATCCCTTTCTTCGTCTCTTCCACCACCACATTTATGTCCTCCCGAACAGAGTTCGGCAACATACTGTTCATACTTTTGATTCTTCTTTTAAGGCGGATTCTTGGGGTGAAGGAATTGACTGCTGCAAATGGGAGGGTGTGATGTGTGATAACAAGGAAGGCAATGTGGTCGGCCTTGATCTCAGTTGTAGTGGGTTAAATGGTTCTCTCCAATCAAATAGTGACCTCTTCTCACTTCAAAACCTCCGATGGCTCATCCTTGCCGGCAATGATTTCGATAACTCTGAAATCCCATATGAGTCTAGCAAGTTCAGGAGTCTTAACATATCTCAATCTCTCTGCCATGGGATTCACTAGTTTTGTGCCACTTGAAATCTCTCTTTTGTCACAACTAGTTTCACTTGATCTTAGTAAGAATAGATTTTTGACTTTTAGGAACCATGATTTTAACATGCTTGTCCATAACATTACAAAATTAGAAAATATGGTCCTTCACTATATAAATTTGTCTTTGGTTGTACCCTATTCTTTCCTTAACTTGACTATCTCAATGAAGCTTCTGGGTCTCACTTCCTCTCATCTACAAGGAAAATTTCCAACCCAAGTTTTCCATCTTCCATATCTTAAAAATATCATTTTGCACTTTAACGTCGATTATCTACCTGAAACAAATTGGAGTTGTCCCTTTAGCTTACTAGATGTTTCATGGACAAGGTTTTGAAAAGAGTTACGCCACTCAATTGGAAACCTTAAACACTTGCAAACACTTAAGCTTCATGTTACGGGTCAACCCGGTTAAGCAACAGACAAGTAAAAATAGCGGAAGAAGTCAACCTAGTTAAGCAACGAACAAGTAAAAATAGCGGAAGAAATTGAGAAATTGAACACACAAATTTGACATGGAAAAATCCATCCAAAGAGGATAAAAAATCACGGGCAAAGATAATTTTACTATAATGGAAAAAGAACGAATAGTACAAAGATGGAGATAAAAACAAAACCCCGAAAAATAAAGAACCTTAAAAAGTAAACACAAAATTCTTCAAAAATATTATGAGTTCTAATATTTAAGGGGTGTTGTTTCTAAGGTTGTAAAAGAGCTTATTTATAAGCTAAATTCGTAGTTCAAATAAATTATGCTAATAAATGTTAAATATATTATACTAATAAATACTAAATCTTCTAGAAAGAAAATATATTTTATTTAACTTGACTTGCAAGCAATCTCTTAGAATTTGGGTCACACAACTCTAACAATCTTCACATTGACACAAATTCTCAATACACCATCTTTGCCAAAAGCCCACCATGGGTCTATCTCAAACTATGCAGGGAATTAAATGGGTCGAATCTGTGCTTAGAAATTGGAAAACTTTTAGCTTTCGACTTGTGCACTACCAAATTAAAACTAACTCGGGTCTAATTTTCACGAACACAGTGCCCTAACTTTTCAAAACTTGCATCCAAAAGAGAACCTCTCTTCAACGAAACAATCATGCCTTTTTCCCTCCTATGATTAAGTTGTCTCCGCTCGAAACAAGTTGACTTCGACTTCGTGATAGACGAGGGACGTCCAATTTCACCGGTCACTGTAGAACCTTCCAGAATATAAAGGTTGTCAGTCCTTTTACATTTTAACAAAACAAGAGCCCCATGAGACACCTCAATGCCGCTCGACTTGATGTTGATTCTTCAACCTTTGAGTCTAAAATACTTAAAGAGATGAGATTTTTTCATAAATCAGGTACATACCTAACATCTGAAAATGTCCTAATCGTCCCATCATGGATCCTAATTTTAACAGTACCAATACTAATTACCTTACTTGATGAATCGTTTCCCATGCTTACAACTACACATTCAATCGAACTATATGTGGAGAATCATTTTCTATTGGGACATATACGGAAAGAACATCCCGAATCTAGGATCCACTTAGACGTAAGCTTGGAGCTTTCGCTTGTTGATACTAACAAGGAATTATCATCGCTTTCGTCAACCAAATTAACACCAGCTATATCTTTCTCGTTACTCTCAACAACCCTTTTATTTCGTAGTTTATATCAATCTGCTTTGACGTGACCTAACTTCTTACAATAGCGACACCTTTTGTCTCGCTTCTTTGATGCTACCAAAACAAAAGCTTGCCTATCTATCTTGCTATCCGAACCAAACTCATTATCGAGTTTTTCTTTACTCAATAAATGATCCTTCACATCCTTAAATGAGAGTTTGTCTCGACCATAAATTAGGGTCTCCCTAAAAGACTTGTATGAAGGGGGTAAATAACACAATAATAGCACAGCCTGATCTTTATTGTCAATCTAAACCTCAACATTATTTATATCATTTAAAAGGGTAATTAATTGACTAATGTGATCTCTAAGAAGCTTACCTTCATTCATGCAAAATATGAATAGACGTTGTTTTAGCACTAAACGGTTAGCCAGAGATTTAGTCATATAAAGAGTTTCTAACCTTTTTCACAAGGTGAATGAGGTTTTCTCCATTAATACCTCCTGCAATACCTTATTAGCGAGACAACTGGATTGCAGATAAGACCTTTTCATCAAGCTCTTCCCATTCTGACTGATCTAGATTCTCAGGCTTTTTTTCGGTAATGACCTTTTTCAGGTCAGACTGAACTAGAATTGCCATAATCCAAACTTGCCACAAATTGAAATTTCTGACACTATTAAATTTCTCAATGTCAAACCTTGTTGTTGCCATCTTTGAATAGGCTGATCTACAGAAATTGAATTAGCTCTGATACCGCTTGTTAGGGATCGACTTGATTAAACAATGAATAAGTAAAAATAGTGGAAGAAATTGAGAAATTGCACACACAAATTTAACGTGGAAAAACCCCTCCAAAGAGGATAAAAAACTACAGACAAAGATAATTTTACTATAATGGCAAAAGAATGAAGAGTACAAAGATGGAGATAAAAACTAAACCCCGAAACCCGAACTGGATCGGATTAATTTATAAAAAAATAAAGATGGAGATATAAATTTATAAAAAAATATAAAAAAATCATAAAAACTTGAACTTGATCGGATTAATTGATTGGACTGATTAGATCGAAATTGGTAAGGGTATTAGTTCGAAGAAAGCCATTAGATCGGTTGACTTGAGACGATTGAACTGATTTTTTTAATTTTTAAATATTTTTTTAATTTTTTAATTTTTAATGTTTTATTTAATTTTATAACACCCCAAAACTCAGCCTAGAAGTTAAGACTGAATCCTAAAGGTTACATTGATCACTGAAGTGATCGAAAACAATGTAACGACCCAATTTTTAGTGGTGTTGAAATAGTGATTCGAGATCACTAAATCCAACAAGTAATTTAGAATTTTTGATAAATAATAGATAAATGTAGTGTTAATAATACTGTTGAAATTGTGGTTTAAGAGAATTATTAGGTAAATTAAGCAAAACGAGGTATCGAGACCTCAGAATATTAAACCGAACCATAAATATTTTTATAAATATTTATGGAGTGTTAATAAGTTAGTATTAAAGTTTCGTTAAGAAATTTTGAGGTTTCGATGGTTAATTGAGTGAAAATGACTAGATTGAATAAAGTGCAAAACTGTGGAAAGTGATTAAATAGTTTAGATAATAAATAAGAGGGACCTAAAGTGTAATTAAGCCCAAAATTAAATGGGCCGGATGGATGGGTTGAGAATTGGCTGAAAAATAGTGCGAACTGATGGCAATTTTGTAAATAAATTAAAAACCAATAGTGATATATGGACTAAATTCACCAGCAAAATCACCATAGGAGGGTTTCTAAAATATGATTTTTCCTATTTTTATTGCAAATCAAGAAATTGAAGCAAATCGAGGAAATAAGAAAATAGTAGAATAATTCTTGAACTTTTACAACTTTTGCAAATTAGCCTAGGTAAGTTCATTTGACTAAATTTTAGTGATTATTTGTTAATATTTTGAATTGTATAATGTGTTATACTATATGTATTTGATAGAACAACGTACCATGTAAAAGTATGAAATTGAAGAAATGGTCAAAATGAGTGGAATATCAGATTGAGTACTTTTGTCCAGTGACAAGCGACGAATTGACGGAAAAGACCATGGTTGGACCATGGAAACAAGTGAAAAGTGATATCCATATACCATAGCTGGGCTATGGCATCGGAAAATAAGTGAAAAGTGACTCCGTATAAGACCATAGCTGGGCTATGGCATCGGTGAGAAATGCCAAGTGATTTCCATGTAAGACCATAGCCGGGCTATAACATTGGATTAAAGTGACATAAGTGACCCGTATAAGACCATAGCTGGGCTATGGCATCGAAGAAAAGTGATAAGTGTTTCCGTGTAAGACCATATCTGGAATATGACATCGGCATGATATGTGACCCGTGTAAGACCATGGCTGGGCTATAGCTTCGGAAAGTGAAACGTGATCATGTGCAAGTCCATAGTTCTACTATGGCAAAGTGGAAACGAAGTACTCAATTCCGTATAGTTCCCTAATTTGAATCAGTTTAGTAAGTGGAAAATGGGCCCAAGAAAAATGAAGTTTATATGTGAGTGATAATGAACAATATTAAGTGAAATTGACATTGGTTTGTGAATGACAAGAGAAATTAGTGAATTTGTATGTTATATGAATGCATTACCATATTTGGTAAGTTTACTTTTCAAGCCTATAAACGTGGGTACGGAGGATCGGATCATCACTAAAAATCACAATATCCAGACATTCTCCAGTAGTTTTAGTTTTTAGCTTTTGGGTTTATATGGCATGTATAGGTATTTGATATTATAATGAAATAATTTGGCTAAACTATATGTGTAAGAAGTGATAAATGGGTATATTATCTAAGTAAAATACATATGTTGCTCTGTGTTTTCATTAAATACATGTTTGAATGATTGGTTAGTTGGAATTAGTATAAAATTTTATTTAAGTGCAGGTTATGGATGATAAGATGAGAAAAGTGGCCTAGAATGACCTATTTTCGTCCACAGGGGTTAGACACACGGGCGTGTGTCTAGGCCGTATGTGACATACGGTTAGCTCAAGGGCGTGTGTAGTGACTGTGTGTCCCCTGTATCTTAAAAATATGAATCAGGATAGCACACGGTCTAAGACACGACCGTGTGTCTTGGCCGTGTGAAGGGCACAAATTTCCAACATGGTCATGCGACATGACCGTATGAAAATGGCTTAAAAATGGTGTACAAACAAGTTACCATACAACCTAGTAGCATGGGCGTGTGCCCAGGCCGTGTGGCCCTCTGTTTCTTGAGAAATTGCAAGTCAGTATGCCACACGGGTTGGCCACATAGCCATGGGAGCCCCACGGGCTGGCCACATGGCCATGTCCCAAACCACACGGGTGTGTGCCCCTATCTTCAAGGAAAAATTTCCAAAGTTACTGATTTAACCCCGAACCACTTCCAAAGTATGTTTTGGGCCTCGTAGGCCCATATTAGGGACTTTATGATGAAATTTGAAAGGTTTTAATTTGGAATGAAAATTTATGACTCAGTTTTGTACAAATGCTAGTGTATAAGTTCGGTAATACGTCGTAACCCTGTTCCGGTGACTGATACAAGTTAGGGGTGTTACAAACAAAAACTTTAATTTAAACCAAGAAAAACCTTTTTTTTTTGTTATGTTTGAAACAATGTTAAAGAGGCATCAAACATTCGGAAATAAAAAACACAATTTCTAAAGTTTAGTCTACAGTTTGTATAATCATCTTACAAACCAACTTAAAGTCTACCGTATAAAACTTATGAGATTTTACTTAAACCATTCAAACCGTATTTGTCTGAGACCTCCAGGATGCCGAGTCTAACTCTAAAGCACGGAAAGTACCTGAAAGGAAAGACACTACAGAGATGAGCTACGCGAGCTCAATGTGAGTTCGAAACATGAGCAGACCATAACAAACGGAGTGATACAATAAATACTTCAAACAAGCATGTGCATAAGAATATCAATTACGAAAATCTCAATCAGTATGTTGAATACATTATCGAACCGTAGGAATGGTTTTCCAATTATACAAAATATTTAGATCATATTACAGGACAATAATTGTATTGCTAGTAACCAGAGGTTTATACAAATAGACAAAATGTTCTAACAAGTAGACGTATATTCAGATGCGAACAGATGCATAAATCAAAATCCCATCTTGCCAACCAAACACTACTTCGTCCATTTAGCACATCACATAAGGGCTATGGTAGGCCCGTCCACCCTGTACACTGCATAGAACCATAATAGGTTCATCCATCCAACACACCACAACGTGGAACTATGCCACTTGAGTAATTGTATACAGCTGAGCTAGTAAATGTATAGAATAGCGCGGTAAACCGCTGTACAAAAGTATCGCAGTTAAAGCTACTAAGTCTGTCTTCCTTCTCTTCATAACCAGATCCCAAAATTTTCATGCTATACAACAATGCACGTATTATGTAGACAATATACAAAAACGAACATTAACAGTTCCAGTTGAATAGATTCAGATTTGAACACTCTTGTCTTCTAATGTTCAGTCATGACAACAATAATAAACTTATACAATTCATCACATAAATGGGCAATAAAGATTAAATCCCATAAACGCATATACATACATAAGCCAACCTAAATCGGGTCTCAAACACACTTACCGAGGCTTAAACGAGGGTCAGATTACACAGGAACATAAAACAGACAATTTGTGACTCAGAACAAAAATTTTGTATAATAGGGGCACATGGCCATGTGCCTCGACCGTGTGGATGTGCCCAGGCTGTGTGAGGGTCTACACATCCATGTGGAGGTCACACACACTCGTGTGGAGGGGGAACACCCCCGTGTGTATATCCCGTGTAACTCACTGTCCAAAAATGCCAAAAACAAAGAGCAGAGACGACACGACCGTATGGAGACCTCACATACCCGTGTGGGTACACATGCCTGTGTGGCTAGGTCATGTGGCACCAAAATTCACCCCAAAACCCTAATTCCCAATTTCACATGGCCGTGTAAGCCACCCATGTGGGGCATACGCCCGTGTGGTCACGAAACCACACCGAAACAGCCTGTAACTCCCAATTTTGATGTTGACGCGACTCCCAACACTTGGTAACCCATAATTATGCCAAAACATATAGAATCCTATGCAATTCAGTAATAATATAGTACTTAAAACAATCAATTTCATAAACATACAAGACGTTATCAAATTTCTCTGAAATTCTAAACCGAAGTTAAACTGTTTCAGAACACACACATTAGAACACAATATCAAGCAATGGCTCTGATAAAACGAAACGCACAAGAGCAACTTCCTTTGTTGGTTGCGTAAAACAGAAGAAGCAAACGAAGTTGAAAATGAAAAGAACAGAGAAAAAATAAATGACGGAAAAGAAAAAGAAAACTAAAAATGTAGAACGTAACTCTTTCTTTCTATTTTAAAGATAACTTCCCTTTTAAAACAAATTAAAATAGCATAAAAACAAATAAATATAAAAAAAATTCCCAGGGATTTGAACACGAGATCCAGAGATACACTAACATACAACTAACCACTAAACTAATAGACCCATTCTAATATTAAAACGCGAAATTGAATCCAAAAGGTTTAACCTACTCACTAACCTTAACCACAAACCTCAAAACTTCTAATCTCAGATTTCGGGATGTTACAAACTTAGTTGGACAGATCAGTCAAATTGACAAACCAGTGGATTGATCAGTTTGATCACCAATCTTATTCTGAAAACCTTGGTTAGGGTATTTCATTATGATATATGCTAATATTTGGACAATGGAATTTGGTTTGATAAAAATAATAATAAAAAATTAATTCAACTGCCCAATTCAGGTCAACCAGTCTAATGGCTTTCCCTGGACCCGTGCCCTTGCTAAATTTAGGCTAATCGGTCTAGTTCAATTTTTTTTTTAATTTTTATAAGTTTATAGCAATTTTAATATTTTAATATTTTAATAATTTTATACAATGTTTATTATCTTTTAAGAATTCTAACTCTAATTTTTAATAATTTATTAGTTTTTTATATTTTAATAATATTTATAAGTTTTTATAATTTATATAATTTTAATAAGTTTGTATCAATTTTAACAATTCAAATATTTTTTAATATTTAATTTTTTTCTATTTTTATGATTTTTAATCATTTTTATGGGAAAAACATTCAATTAAACCAAAAGCTGCCTTATGTCACTATCTAATTGGTCTGTCAATTTATTTTAACGGTCAACATGGTCAATAACATAATCTGTTAATGGAGGGGCTTAATTAGTTATTTTAGTTAATAATAGGGCTTGATTGGGTGCGAATTTAACATAAGGGCTTAATTGACTTTTTTACATTTTTCCAAAGGCGTTTTTGACATATAAGGTTTTTAATTTTTATCTTTTGGTTATAGTAATATTAATATTTGATATTTGATTATTTATGGAAATTAAATTTATGTTAATTGTTTAGGTTTAGGTTCACCGGGATCCACTTTCACTGTAAAAACTAAAGTAATTTTTAATACTTTTGTAATTATTTATATGATTAATATTTTAATGATTCAACCGTTAGATCATGAATTTGATGTAAATTTAAAATTTTTAACTATTGGATATATTTTAACCGTTGAATATATTTTAATATATATAGTATTTTAAATCGATATAATAGAGATATTGGCTCAGTTAAAAAATTTGCATGTATGACAAGGACAACCATATTAATAAATTTAACAGTTGAATCATTAAAATATTAAACATATAAATAATTGCAGAAGTAATTTTTACACGGTGTACTCAATTAAAAATATTGAATTGATGTATGAGTAGTTCTCTTACATACATCATTTTAAAATAAATTAAAAATTAGAAAAGAAAACCTTTTTAGAGCAAATTGATATGAATTTTAACTTAACTTGTCAATAATTGTGCCTCTTTATTATTTGCTGGTCCAGTTGCTAAATCTGTGTAATTTCCTCTTCATGTATGGTTACCTGATGCCATGGAGGGGCCTACTACTATTTCGGCTCTTATACATGCTGCCACTATGGTAGCTGCGGGAATTTTTCTTGTAGCCCGCTTGCTTCCTCTTTTTATAGTTATACCTTACATAATGAATTTAATATTTTTGATAGGTATAATAACAATATTATTAGGGGCTACTTTAGCCATCGTTTAAAAATTAAATAATAAATAATAAATAAAAATAGAATTGAATATTAATTCCATTATAGATTCTTATCATCTATTCTTTTTGATACAATGTCTAGAACTATTCAAAGCCCCTCTTCAACTCTTAAATAATAAGATATCACTCTTCAGTGCACTCGAACTCACATCCTCATACACTAATAACAATATTGATACTAATCGAAGTAAGACTCAATCAACTAAATAAATTTATAAATTCATAATACTTAAAAAAGACAAAAATAAAGCTTGCATATAATGTTTTTAAAATTTGAACAATTATAATCAATTATATATATAGAACGTGTAATAATTTAAAACATGAGACATAAGAGTTCAAAAGAAGACATTTTTTTTAATTTAATTAATACATAATACGGAAATAATTTTAACAGGATTTATTGTATATTGCCAAAAAAAAAAAACCATTTCAAGAAATCTTCATCACATCTATAACCATTGAAAGCAAATGAATTTAGACTTTTTTTTAAGGAAAATAATTTAATCTTAAAATATAATCATTACAATAAATAATATAAAATTTATACTAATTGTTATAATAGACGTTGATAATGGCAATAGAATGAGTGCAAAATAAGAAATATAAGAATACATAGATTTTACGTGAAAACTCTTTCGGGAAAAAATTATAGGCAGAAGAGAATAAATTCACTAATGTTGAGAAACGAATGATACAAGAAGAGTTTCGATGACATCTGTAGGACCAAATTTATAAACAAAACTCAACCCAACCGCACAGGCCCAAAATTAAGCCCAATACAACCCAAAAAAACAACAAACCCCAGACCAAGCACTGCAGCTGCACACCCCATGCCAGCAGGACCGTTCTCTCGCGCGTCGTCCCTCACTTCTGTGTCGTGCGCCATCAAGTCACTCGCCCACCTACAAAGAGAAGCTGAACATTCGGCCACCAAAATAGTTTTAGATACAGGCTATATAAAGCCATAAATCAATGTAAAGAGGGGGTTCTTTTTTTGGTTTTTGGAATACAAATACACATACATTTGATAGAAACAGAGGAGAAAAAGTCAAGGTAGTTACAGTTTCTTTATTTTAATTTCAAATTTTTTTTCCCTTTAATTTTTTTGGGTTTTTGCATGAGAAAATTGAGAGAGGAATATACTCACCACAACTTACCCACGAACGCGTCGTCGGAGCCTTGGCTCCTTCGTCGAAATCAAAGCCAAAGGGGTGGTGAAATACTCTCTGTTGATTGATTTTTGGGGCTGAAAAGAGCTGAGCCTTCGAGCGCGGGTTAAAGCAAGGACAGAGGCTCATTTTCCGCACTGTCGACCACCAAGCATGGTGGTGGTACGGCGGTAGATGCGGTTGAAACAAGAAGCAACAAAACCTAGCAAGAATTATTTTTTTTGAAAAATGGCCTGTGTTGTGTTTTAAAAGAGTGAATGGGGGTTTTGAATTAAGAACCCAAACAGTGTTGTCGGGTAAGGGAGAAAGGATTTGGGCATGCTTGTCTAAAAGGGATTAATTGGGCAATTGGTCCTCTTTTTTTTGCACCACTATCTGGTTATCCCTTATTCTTGATTTTTAATCTTGGCCCTTAATTTCATACTACTTTATAATTTAATACCTATCTTTTTAACCTCCTCGCTGATTTGTTCCTTAATTTGGCACATATGTTGCCTTGTCTTTTTTTAAAAAAAAGATTTGTTTAGATGTCATTAATTAAAAGCACTTTATTTTTTTTTTCATTTTTATATTATACGTACTAAACATTTCTGATGGTTAAGCATATTGTTTCAAATTATTAAATATATTATGTGCATCAAATTGTTTATACATTTTTTTTTAAATTCATTTTATACGTTTTCCATGCGAGCTGCTTTATAAATTGTTAAATCTCTTCTACATGTCATTAATTCCAAATTCTTTCTATATATTAATTATTTCGTATACCATTTGTTTTTTGATGCTTTGAACTTAGTTTGTACTTCATTTTTTAAAGAAAAACTCATTTGTGTGTCATTACTGTATATATATATATATATATATATATATATATATTTCATATTGATTATTTTAAAACATCTATGGAATACGTTACTTTTATATATGTATGTTTCCTCTTTAAGATATTTCATATGGTTTTAATTTTTTTTATTTATTCATCCTTTTTAAGATTGTTTTAGCATATTATTTTAAACTTTTCGAGTGATTCTGCATTGATTTAAGTTATTGATTTTGTATTTTCATTTGTAAATATTTTTAAATTAATTCATCTATTTTTTTTCAGGATTTTTTTTAATACCTCTTTTGATCCAAAATTTATATGATATTTATTCTAAATATTTTATACCTTATTATTATTTTCACATTGTCAATTTCAAATTTTTTCTCTTTTGAACTCTATTTTTTGTTCATTAGTCTTATTAAATAGCATATGTTGTGGACGTAGGTATCTTGATTTACATATTTGTATCTTTATATCGATGCCATTACTTGCATAACATGTTATCCATGTATATTGTTTCATTGCTTGTAACTTTGCTCCTATTTTGAAAATGATGGTTCAAATTTAAGCTCACCTGGACCGTTTTTTCTTATTTCCAAAACACATCGAATAAATACATTTTGATTGATCTTAGGATCGTTTTCAAGGGTTTTTTAAGTAAGGCAATATTTCGTATTTAGGGAGTTTGAGAGATTGTGCCCAATCGTGCTGGGTTTCGGCTTTTTCATGCGACCAAGATACAGAATATCCTTCTGGCGTTTCATCCAAATTTTCTTAAATTAAAATGAGGCAATATTTCGTATTCGGAGATTCGATAAATCGTGCCCAATCGTGCTGGGCTGCAATTTACCATTTGGCCAAATAACGAAATATCCTTTTGAAATTTCAAATGCATGAGTTTTGGAAGTTACGAAATGATCTTGTATTGAGGGTTCGAAATAACGTATCCAATCGTGCTGGACATGATATTTTATTCCTTCTGAATGAGAGAATCTCGACATCCAGTTCAAGTTATCTAAGTGGTTTTAAAAGAATCAAATTTCAAAAAGCTTTTTTTTTTTAATTTTCGATAATAAGGACATTTATAAATCAATTGGGTACCAATTTTGGGCGTTACGAGGGTGCTAACCCTTCCTCGTACGTAACCGACTCCCGAACCTATTTTCTTAAAACTCGTAGACCAAAATGTTTTATAAGGTGGCCTAATTACACCTCAAAAAGAATTGGTGGCGACTCCATCTATGTTTTTTAAAGTCGATCCACGTTTTTAAAATTAAAAATAGTTTCGACAACATCTATTTAAAAGTTGAAAAACCTTATTCTAATCAATATCAAATAAAAGAAGTGTAATTCTATATGGATTCAACTTGTGCGGCATGGTCCATATTTTATTTCTTTAACAAATGACGACATTTAGGTCACACAACTTTAATACTAATATATATAGCTCTTAAGTTTGTATGGGATTACTCAACTAGGTAGCACCAATCATAAAAAAAATACATAATCTTAAACTACAAAATAAATCATACAAAATTTATTCTCAAAAAAAAGAAATACAACATTTATACTATTATATAGGTATTAACAGGGGCGTAGCTGAGGCGTTAGTAGGGGGTCGACCCCTTAGGCTCTTTAAAATTTTTAAAAATTTAAATTTATAAAGGTAAAATTGTATTTTGGTCCTCTAAAAATGATAAAAATTTGATTTAATTATTTAAAAATTATAAAGATATAAGCTATTAAAATGGTGAAATTATATTTTTATTATCATAAAAATTACAATTTAATTTCGATCCCTAATTTTGAACTTTTTTTTTTTATTTCACCCTGACTATTAAGTGTTTAAAATTACTCTACTTAGTAGCACCAATAAAAAAAAACTATATAATCTTAAAATATAAAATAAATTATATTTATTTTTAAATTTTGGTAACTTTTGCATTAGTTTTTACTTTTTTTTATTACTACTTTTCTACAAACTATTTTTTCTTTATTTTAAATATCTCATTTATTGTAATAAGTACTGTCGTAACCATTTTTGAAAAGAAAAACGGATGTCGACTTAAAAAAGGGAAATGGGGAGTCGCCACCAACCTTTTTAGGTGTGATTGGTTCACCGTATAAAACTCTTTGGTCTACGAAAAATTAGAGAAAACGGGCTCGGGAGTCGGTTACGCGCGGGGAAGGATTAGCACCCCCGCGACGCCCAAAATTGGTACCAAATTGAGCAATTTTCTGTCTTAAGTCGAAATTTGGGGAGATTCAAAAATATAATTCCTTTTTTGAAATAGGGATAACTTGAGTCGAAAAGTCGAGGTTCCTTTGCCTCGAAAGAATACGGACATCACGTCCAGCACGATTGGACACAAGATTCGTAATTCTTTGAAACTAGGGATATCTCGTGAGTCATAAAATTTTGTTTAGGAGGATGTTTTAAGTATTTAGGCAAACGAGAAATCGCAACCCAGCACGTTAGGGCACCATTCCCCGAATCTCTAAATACAAAAAAACATTGCCTCATTTTTAATACCTTTTTGAATTAAAATTTGAGATGGTTTGGGTTGAAAAGTCGAGATTCTTTCGCCTCGGAAGGATACGAACATCACATCCAGCACGATTGGACACGAAGTTCTCAAGTTCCTCGAAACTAAAGTTATCTCGCAAATTGCAAAAATTTGCTTAAAAGGGTATTTTAGGTATTTTGACAGGCGAGAAATCGCAACCCAGCACGTTAGGGCACTATTTCCCATATCTCTAAACACGAAAATATTGCCTCGATTTATAAGATATTTTGGATGTTGTTTTTTGCAACCATGATGAAATTGATAAAATATTAAAACATAAAGTTAGCATATAAAAATGATAATAGCGATAATATTCGCGGCAACAGAATAAAAAATACATTTTAAAGGATATATACGTAGAGGAAATATGTACATAATATAGCGTTAAGAAAATACATATATAATGTAGTTTAAAAACATGCACACGTGAGATGATAAGAAAATTATAAATAATACGATATAGAAGATAGGCATGCGTAGTATACGGAAATGTGTACGTAATATAATATTAGAATGCAAAAAGTATGTAACCAATATAATGGAAAATACGTAAAATATATATGAAGGTATAAAGATTTAATATAGTGATATAGTGTTGAGAATAAGTATGCGTGAATAAGATAGCATGAAACGATATGGAATAATATGTAAAATACATGCATAAGAAGATAAAATATTTGAAAGTACAAGTGTATAGCATAATATAATATATACGGGTTAGAATATATATTAGAATAAGTGTAAACGTACACAATGTTATTGAAACGTAAAAAATATAGCTTTAAATAATATATATATACAAGGAATATATTAACGGAATATAGGTATATGACGTGTAGGCTAAAACATATATAGGATATGTATGTACGTATCAAGATATAATTAACAATAATACTAACCATATACATCTATATGAATATATTAAAATGTACTTGTAACTAAATGTTAATAATATATGTGTAAATAATAATATGCTAGTATATTAAAAGATAGGTAACAATAATAATAATAATAATAATAATAATAATATATTTAAATCGAAAAAAGGGAAGAAAACAAAACAGGAAACAAAGAAAAAGGACGAAATTAAAATAAAAGGCAAATTTTCGGGGTAAATTCGAGATAAAAACAGAGGAGAGGGACCTATTCGAGCACGGGTGAAACGTACGGGGACCCGGATAGCAATTTTCCCGTGTTTTTTAAAACGCAACGTTGCAAAGGGGACTAAATTGTGACACGGGGAAAACTATTGGGCCAATTTTGAAATAACGAAGACTTGATTGCATGGCCTTGAAAAAGCGGAAGGGCTAAACGCGCAAATAGCCCTTCCGTTCAAAAACACGCGGATCCTAGGCGGGTACGGGTCGGAGTTCGGGTCGCGCACTCAAAACGACCCCGTTTTGGGGCTTAAGTATAGCCCCCAAAACGGTGTCGTTTTGGAGGGCTATAAAAGGCCCGTTTCAGAGAAAAAAAATCATTTGTAACGGGGAAGGAAAAAAAATGAGGAGAGAGGGGAGAGCAGAGGGCCGGAGGCGATTTCCGGTGGTCGGTCCGACCACCGGCCGGTCGCCGGCCGGTCACCGGCGCCGGTGCCGGCCACCGTACACGGTGGCCGGAATAAGGTAAAAATTTGATTTTTTTGGTTTTTTTTATTATTTTTTTAGTGTTTTTATTATTATTATTACTGTTATTTTCAATGTATATATATATAACCGATTTAAAAAGGGGAAAAATCACCTCTGTCGTTTGCTTTTCGATTTGATATTCACTGTGTTCTCCTTGCGATTCGGGGATCCTCCCTTCGTTGCCTATTGCTAATCTGTTGCTTTTAAAATGGTGCTTGTATTGATTTTGTTTACAGGAGTCTGAAAAAAAGAACCCCTTTACAAATGGATCAAATCGGCTTTTATAGCCTTTACTTTTACAAATTGCCCTATTTTTCTATTGTTTCTGTCGTGTCCTTTTGAATGTTTTGCAGGTGCAAGTTGGGGCGGTGTGGCGGTGGATTGGACAGCAAACAGTAGCTGGTCAGAGGCTAGGGGCGGCAACGCAAGTGGGCAGTAGGGTTTCCCGATTTTGGTCTAGGGTTGGGTTTGGGCCTGTAACGGGTTTTGGGGTGTATTGGGCTAAGGGTTAGTAAACGGGTCTGGGGTTATTGGGTAGGTTAGATTGGTTTAGGTGGGCCCAATTGGGTCTTGTATTTGGGCTTTGTTTGCCCCGGGCTGAAATTGGCTCGTACAAGTACCATCTACCAACAAATGTTGGATGTAGTGGTAAGATAGATTGCACATTCTCTTGAGAATATAAGTTCAAATCTTAAAGACAATATTATTGAGAGGGATAACTACGAATCCCAAACATTAACTATAGATACTAAAAGAAAATAATCTACTAATTTATTAATTTATTTTATTTATACTAATAAATAATTTCCCTTGAAAATAACTATTTACGTAAAAATATTTTTAATTTTAATTAATTTATCTTTAAATTATATAAATTTTATTATTTAAAAGAAATATTTTTCACTGTGATGAATTCTAATATTATATAATTGAGAGACAACACAACACATGTAAAAAATAATTAAAACATAATATGAAATAAAATATAAACCCAACATCAATATATTAAAATCTATATAAATAAATTATTAATAGATTAAAAGCTTTGTACAAATTTATAATAATTGCCTAAAAATGCACGTGAAAATGAAGTAGTTCAATGTCTTATTATTTTTTGTTAATATATTTAATAATATTAAACCATATATATATAATGTTACTCTTAACTTATATGGAGTGATAGTTACCGTTTTTGCTGAACGCTTATTTAACACAAATTCTATTTTTATAATATATAAATTAGATAAAATAAAATATCTATATATATATATATATAAATATATATAATGGGTTAATACATATTTTAACTCCTAAATTTGATAATTTGTATATAATTGGTACTTCATTATATAACATAAAAATAGTATGATTTCTAAGTCAACAAAAATTTAAGTAGGAAGATGTTCAGGTGCTAATTTGTCATTTAATTCTTAAAACAAAAATAGTTGTTATATATTTATTGACAAAAAAAAAAAAATCAAACATGTCAGCAAACTGACCAAAAAGAAACTAGGTTCAATTCCATGGATTCTAAATGAAGACCAACAACAATTATTAGCCGTAATCTATGATTCAAGTTTCCACATGGATCAGTTTTTTAAACCCCCAAAGTGTCACAATCTAAAGCATATATGAAGTTCAAAAGAAGTAACAGATGAACCAACAACAGCAAATTCAAAGCTACCAACCATTGATGTTCACTGTTTAGTTCTGGGAATTTGATGTTGCACCTTTTCTCAATCCTTTTTTTTTTCTTTGGGGTACTTTTAAGGTACCAATCTGGTTACTATGACCAAGTCCGATATTCTACCAACAGATCATATGATTTTCGATTCAGTTTCCGAATGTTGGATCACTTTCATTCATGATGGCAAACTTGTTACAGGTTGCATTGAGCATCTTTAACTTGCTATCTAAACTTGATCCTAACAGCTGGTAGGTGCTATTTTTTTTTTTTGAGAGCTTAAGTTGGAAGATAAGTCTTCAAATACATTGAAAAAAAAACTGTAACAACAAATGAACTAAAAGAAAAACCCTTTGTCCCCTAATCTTCTTGAGCTCAATGAAGGGGCAATCTGCAGAGAGGATCCAATCATTGTTTCCTGTTTTATTAGCTTCCCTTCTTGTTTTAGGAACAGCACAATTAGTGTTTGATAGCTTGAAGAGTGGCAAAAGCTATGTATTTCGGTACTATGGCAAACCGGAGAAGCTAAGGAAATCAGTTTTTGTTTTACCGGAAGATCGGATGGATGAAAGCTGCAACCTGTTTGAAGGGCAATGGGTTTGGGACAATGTCTCATATCCTCTTTATGAAGAAAATAGCTGCCCTTACTTGGTTAAACAAACAACTTGTCTAAAAAATGGCAGGCCTGATTCTTTTTACCAAAACTGGAGATGGCAGCCTCATGCATGCAACCTACCAAGGTATACATACATACATATATATATATATATATATGCATGAAAGTAAACAGGGAATTACTTAAAGTATGCAGTGACTTGCAGGTTTGATCCATTGAAGCTATTGGACATTTTGAGGGACAAAAGATTGATGTTCATAGGGGATTCAGTTCAAAGAGCCCAATTTGAATCAATGGTCTGCCTGGTACAATCTGTGATTCCCAAAGGGAAGAAATCTTTTAAAAGAGATCCTCCTAGGAAGATCTTCAAAGCCAAGGTACTTAAACCGGCATCTTCATTGACCACAATACTTACAATTGCAGTGTACTTTTTCAAGATTTATGTGCTATGATTTGCTTGTTGGTGACTATAATACAGGAGTACAATGCAACTATTGAGTACTATTGGGCTCCATTCATTGTGGAATCTATCTCAGACCATGCGACAAATCATACTGTATTAAAACGTCTGGTCAACCTTGACTCCATATCTAAACATGGCAAGAGCTGGGAAGGAGTGGATGTGTTAGTATTTGAGAGCTATGTATGGTGGATGTATAGGCCTCAGATCAACGCTACGTAAGTACGACGTACAATCTAAATCGAAATCCACAAATCTGATATAAAATCTTAAATTGAATATATCCATTGAATCGGAATCACAAATCTAAATTGAACATATCCATCTAAATCAGAATCCACAAATCTGCTATAAAATCATATCCATATTTGACACTCATTTTGGCCATTGGTTTCAGCTACGGATCCATGGAGGATGTTCAAGAATATAATGTCACAACTGCCTATAGAATTGCAATGGAAACTTGGGGGAATTGGTTAGAATCCACCATTAATCCTCATCTTCAAAAGGTTTTTTTCATGAGTATGTCCCCAACACACTTGTGGTGAGTTCTACTGGTTATTTAACTAGAAAATTTTTCATTTACAATGGGAAGAAAAGCTTATAATTGTTGTGAAATTTTCCATTCTAGGAGCTGGGAATGGAAGCCAGGCAGCCGTGGAAACTGCTTCAATGAGTCTTACCCCATCCAAGGTTCATATTGGGGCACGGGGTCTAACCTAGCTATCATGGAGATACTTCATGAAGTTTTACAAGACCTTAAAATCAATGTCACATTTTTGAACATTACCCAGTTATCAGAATATAGGAAAGATGCTCATACGACAGTTTTCGGAGAACGAAGAGGCAAGCTCTTGACAGAGGAACAAAGAGCTGACCCACTGAATTTTGCTGATTGCATTCATTGGTGCTTACCAGGAGTACCTGATACATGGAATGAGATTTTGTATGCATATTTGTTGCAGAGTTATCAAAATTTTTTGTAAATTCAACAGTATTGCTTGTCAAAAAATTGGAGATGAACGTCAAAATGATGATGCAAAAAAGTATCTCAGCTATCAAGCTTGAGTGTGAAGACATTGTTCATGTCCACTGAATATGTATAAGAAAAATATATAAAAGAAATAGGTATATACTGTTGAAATTTGAAATGTGCGCCATTTATGATAGAAATTTGATTTACAAGACAGACTGATTACCTGCATATTCATGAATATTCACAGTGTATCTCATTCTTATGGCACAAGGAAAAGGCTTGAGAATGAACCCGGTTGAAGCTAATCTGATCAACATAATTTGTTTAAGTGGTTATAGGAGTTCCCAGTCAGAATCACATACAAGTTCCGTTTGCGTATTTTTGGACTTTGAGGTTGTAGCGGAGGATGAGGTCCGTGGAGTTTGGAAATGATTGTGGTCTGACCCCATGTCCGCATCCCCAAACCATATTGCTAGCTGCTCATACTCCTTCACCAGCCTCTTTTTCGAAGTTAAAGCATCCTTGATTCTTTTCTATTGAAAGCAAATGACAAATCAGCAAATTAGCTAAGGATTATATTGGAAGTAAAAGAAGCTCCTATCAGATAAGGCATACGCTCCAATTCAGTCCCAGTTGTCTAAAGCATCACAGTAGCTTAAAGTTCGTTTTCATTTGTATAGTAATGCATGTCTCAAGATGAATAAGCAAAACTGACTATTAAATTGCCAGTACTTTGCATGATAAATGACTTGTGTGCAGAGATATTCATAATATCAACTGTATTTGCATTGCGAACATACGATTTTCTCATAAGAATTTACTGAAAACAGAAAATTGTATTGGAGTATTTCTCATGTTGCAAAGAAGATCTCCAATGCACCTGACTGTCTGTGCGTGAGAGAGAGAGAGAGAGAGAGAGACAGACAGACAGACAGACAGACAGACCAACCTTGTATGATTTGTGTTTATTCATTATATGAGAGACGGCATTAAGTGCGGTAACATCGGGAATATGACAGCTATCCTCGAGCTTCACCTCATCATACAATTCAATGGTCTCCATGGAAGAAATATTGATATCATCAGTGGAATCATCTATAGGTCCTGTTTATGGTTTTCAGAATTAGAAAAAGTAAAATTACAGTTATTAAGCTTCTGCATTCAACAGTTCTACCAAAAGGTAATGTAAAACAAAGTTTCTATGATATGGTGCAAACCAATAACCAAAAATGCATAACATAAAGAACCTTTCATCACTCACCAAGACTAGTGATTTCATACTTCAGAAATACTCACAAACACACATATTGATTAATTTGAAAGTCATTTTGATCATGTTGCTGACTGACCTAACCGTTTAAATATATAACCACCATATCTTTTGAAGAAACCTCCTTTTTAACGTTACTATTATTTCATTATAGAACAGTAGTGGCTTGTATCCCAATTGGGAGAAAAAAAAAAAACCTAGACACAATTAAGGCAAGCTTGGTTTCTGAAGGTTCTAACATTTTTTTGGTACAAAGTTCTAGTCATTATTATTATGTCAAGCAAGGTCGGAACTGTACAGTTTGCATTATCATCATCCTCATTATTGATATCACAATTACAACTATTGATATTTAACATTAACAAAAATGAGGATGGAGAAACACACATACAAGGAAGGCAGAGAAGAAAGCAATCAAGCTATATATTTTGCTTGCTTACCAATATTAGAAGAGGATAAAGCCTGAATTTGAGCAGGTTCACCACCGAAGTAAACATTTTTGTTTCCTGATATTTCAGTCAGGGACTTGGAACTATTAGCAGTTCTGTAGGCATCATTTTCTGCGATATCACAAGATGAAAATCAATTCCACAAGAGAGAAAATATTTGCTATCATAACGTAAGAACCAGATGTTAACCAGGAGATAACATGGACAAGTCATTGCCAGACGAAATGGGTACTGCCAATTCAGCCACGTTAATGGGGTCATGAGAAATTAATGCTTTTGCAGGTGAATGTTCAAGCGAATTCTTCTCCGGAAAATAAAATTCCTTTAATACTGAACCACAAGAAGAAACGACTCCAACCTCTGCCATAACTTCCTCAGAGAGAATGCCTGAAGAGGTCATTTTGTAAGAAGTAACATCACCTGAAGCATCTGAGACACAGTCAGAGACACCTGCACGATCATTTTTATCTTTTCTTTCGTTTTGGTCACCCTGAACTAAAGTTGCAGAAGAAACAACAGATGGAATTTCATCATCACAATTAACAATCTCATTCACCATTGAAGCTCCAAATGATTCTTCCTCACCAGGAAAGATCGACTCTGAAACATCAGATGCAGATGGCTTTCTCACATCCTGAACTGAAGTTTCGGAAGGCATTTCTTTCTCATTACAATCAATGAACTTGCTCAACATTGAAGATCCAGAGGATTCCTTCTCAAAAGGAGATAGTAAACCTGACACCATGGATGCTGACTGCTTTTCCATTGTGGCATGTTCCTCTGGGTTTACTTCAGGTTTTGTATCATTCAAAAAACCAGCAACTTGTTCTGAAGTTACAAATTGTTTCCCCAAAAGGGAATCCACAGAATTAAGGTTACCTGGTTGGTCTCCAAGGCAAATCTCACCAAACTCGCACTCAAGCTGCTTGTTTACCTCATCAACTGTAGTATTATCACTAACTCTTGTCTCCCTTTTAGGGGATTGGAACTCCATATCAATGACTTTATCCTCACTCTGAGATATCAGCTCTGGTACATCAGACCTGGATGCCATTTTCCTTATGGCATTTTCTTCTCTGCTAAAATCAGAGCTTGTGGTTTTCATAACATCACTAACTAGTGGGGACATTTTGTCTGACTCTGACCCATCAAAGGCATCAACAGAAGCCGGAATACTTAATTGAACTGAACAGAAAAGTTCATTAGAAGCATGAACAGGCTGTTTTTCAATGGGATCAACTTCAGCAACCTTTGATTCAAAAGATGTACCAATTGTAGTGCTTCTTTTTAAAGCCACTCCTTTGGCATCATGTTTTAGAGGAAGCATAACATCAGAATAAAATCGCTTCATGCTTTTACCCACACTTTGTGCCTGATTCTCAACATATTTGACAGTGTCCTGCAGATAAAGCCATTTACAACATTATGAAAGAAAGCCAAAGCATATATATTCTTGGGTGCATCAAACACTACTAATCACCATAAGTTCATTCAGCCAACTGATACCACATCATGGCTGATGATGGGAGGAAGCAATTCCCTCATAATGGGATCAAAGAATTAATACCTGATTCACGATATTATCCATCTCATGGCACAAGGTTTCAAACTTCTGGTAAATGCCCCCCACCCAGCCAATACCTTTAAATCTAGAATCCATCACAGAGTGTCAGATTGTTAAAGCCAATGCCACACATGCCTCTGTTTTAACAACAGGTATATGGCCTTATTCTTGCCCCCCGAGTCTTCAATTCAGCCTGAAAAATATTGCAGAATTGTAGTGAACACTTACAAAACTTGATGAAAATAAAGACATCCAGATGAGTGATACAGCCAACATCTAAGTCAGGAAAGCATCAATTCAAAGGTGCAAATAGATTGAGACATACATTTAATTGTCTTCCCAATTACCATCATATCAATCAAAGTACAGTTATGTCATAATATGCAACTAAAACGCATTTTAATTCATCCACTTCACAAATTAACAGCTTGTAGCACTCGAAACCGACAATATCCTCCATGACTAACCATCTCAAAAAACCAAATTTCAAGGAAACAAAGAATTAACATTGCGTTATGCCCTCAGTTTTCATCAGTTTTTACATCCCAATAACTGTTTTCACCAATTTAACCATCCATAAGTATCATCACTGTAAAAAGAAGAATAAACAAAAATCTTCTTTTCCCATTATTGCTTTGAAGCATTCCATAAAAGAAGTATTTTTCGTTTTATTATTGTCCCTAACAATGTATGACATATCACTTCATCACCATCATACATACATACATACATGCATGCAGCATGCACAAACATAGAAAGCACGAAAATCATCTAAAAATTGTATTTTGCACAATCATCAGCTGTTTTCCATAAACAAAATTCGCTTTACATCAACATATACGAAGGGACATAGATCTTTACATAACAAAGAGTCCAAATTCATTAAAAGTTAAAAACAATTCTATAAAAACTTAAAAGAATTACGAAGACTGAGGAATATAAGAAAAAACCCAGAACAACAAAAAGGAGAAAGAGAAGATGGGTTGGCTTACCGGTGGCCGTGGCCGGTGGTGGACGGCGGATACCGTTGATCTTTTATCAACAGAGTTTTATTGAGAGAGGAGAAAGGGGTTTTATGTGGACAAAGCGGAGGGGTTTTTAGTAGTCTTTAATGGGTAAACCACCCCGTTTTTATCATTAAATGGAAAAATTATAACTAAACAATTAATTAATGAAAAATCTAAAATATATTAATGATTAAGGGAAAGTATGATTTATTTTAATGTGAGAAAACGTGTAATGGGTAACCTAAGAAGTTTGATAGAATTGAAGTACAATTTTTTTATATGCTTTGAAACTAAGAAATGAGGGAAGGAAACAGTTTTGCATTTATAATATCAACTTGGAATTAACCCATCTCACCATCATCACTCTCATTAATTAATAATGGGTTATGATATATCTCCTTTATTTGTTTTCTTTTTTAATTCTTGAATTTCGACTCTAATTATAAAATTATAATATTCTAGCACCCATGAAGTGCAAAAACTTCAATTTATTGACATAAGTGTTTATATAAAAACTTTGTCATTTTAATTTAAAAATTTTGTAATCACAGTTACTGATTTTCTATTGCACTTACATTAGGACAAGAAGATCAAAATGATAAAGAGAATATATATTTATATAAAAATATTCTCGTTAAATTTTCACTTAAACTAAAACCATGGAGACCATCAAAGAATTAGAAAATAGAATAGGGAATAACCACTGCACCCACCGAAAAACTGATTATACTAATACTTGAATAACTTGGAACTAATTTCCTTTTTATATTCAATATTTATTTATTTTATTTTATCAAAACTATTCAGACCGATCCCGATTGAAATCCTGAGATATTTCTTAAACCAGTTGCTGTTTGAACTTGTTCGTTACACTTTGAATAAAAGCTACGTCACATCTTTCTAATGAAAAGATAAGACCATTTGTTGGATCCTTTTCCTTTTATTTCCAACTCAAGTCCTCATTCCTAGAAACTTCAAATTAAGGACAAAGATATACAAAGAGTGGAGTTAAGGAAATTTCATGACAACTTCCTCCGGTTAGGTATACAAAACTGTACACTCTAATACATCACCAATGAGCCCACCACTTCAACCACTCTCTCTCCAGCAATCACCAGGTTAGGTTGCAATATCATCTGGGTCTTCGATTGGCTCCCGGGGACTGATGGTTGCTGATGTTTTCTTTTTGTATTGAGAGAGCGCACATTACTTGCTTCATTTGAGTGCTTTGGGGTGCAGCCTCATCCGGCCTTCCATCTTTATCTTTGAGGTTGGTTTTATGCTCAGTGTTGTTCCACAGGAAATGGCCAAAAAAAGGGCAGGGAACAAAGAAGATACCAATGCCGGTTAGCATAAAAACAGAGCATCAATTCTCCACTCAACACCATAAAAAGATGTTAGACAATTCAACTCCCCCAGCCAATAGTCAAACAAAGTAAAAATATATGCTCCTGTTTCTTCAACATGGGGAAAAAATATTCTTGAAAGCAACCTATATAGATAAATGAGAATACCGAAAGAGGACGATAACGTAACTAGATTAATGGTCAGTTCAAATTGCCTATTTTTTCATCAGATAATGACACCATGGAAAAGAATCCTAATTTCCAATAAAAGCCAAATTTAGCATCTAGGATAAGATATTTAAAGTCAACAGGGTATCCACACATCATGGTTAAAAGACTTGACACAATTCAGTCTGCAAATTTGGCAAGCAAAAACAAATCACGATCAAATGGTTTCTAACCCCTTAAAACAATACGCATCATTCATAACATGAACCCTCTTTAGAGAAACAAGCCAAGATAATTTAAGAGGTGCAGGTATCAAAATCGGCTACTGCAAGCATATCACACAGGGAAATTCTTTCAAAAATTCATCTAGAGAGAAATCTTGCATGTTATGCATCTAAGAATATCATCATACATTAATGTGAAAAGTTGCCAACTGAAGCTCGATGGAAAGACTAGGGAAAAGCCTTCTTAGTCTCACTCCATTAACCAAAAACAGCCATAAGAAGTGTATATTTTCTCCTTGGAGAAAGGCATATTTAGATCCATGGAATGAACAACTCCATTCCAACAGGATATTGACCTTGGTTTCAGCAAGTAGACTAAAATTTCATAATGCATAGAATATCATTATTAGCTGCAGGAACTGCCACCTCCAGGAAAGATAAAGGGAAACTAAACACTAGCCTTTCAAATGGTTGCAAAACCTACAAGACACTTAACCGCACAGACAACAGTCCACTACTCCACTCTGCACAAAACAGTAAGTCAACCAACAAAGATGACTGCCAGAGACAGTTGCAGCACATGGGAGAAAGAGATACATTGTCACCAATAAATTGGTACACAGCATGTGCTCAGTTACAAATCCAACAGAACCCAATGACGGCCACAGATTATACAAGCACCACAACATCAAAAATTGGCAGCAGCACATATAAGTACTTGCAACTTTCACATTATTAGATTCTTGTCACTCAAAAGGGCCATGTTATGAGGGTACACTACAAATTTGAACACATTCAGGAAACCAGAATTACCTCTCCTCAATGAAAGGAATATCAGCAAGTATCACAAGAAGGCAACCAAAACTCTTGCAACTAAATAATAAAATGCAAACACAAAAGTCTTGAAGACATCTTAGGGTGGAAACTTTGTCATTTAGATATACTGGGTACATCAAAGTAGTTAAGGAACACAATAAATTACATTAGAAAATGGCTTTGTTTAGCTAAGTGCTAAAAGAAATCATTTATTTAATGTAGATTCATTACACCCCAAATAATTTATATAGAAAAATAAAGAACTACATTCAACTTGAATATGCGTACAAGATAGAAAAGTCAAAATTATAGCAACATCAACCAACAAAGAAACAAACTTCCAAGTAAGGGAGATGCGGTAGCAACTGTAAATACTAGCAAGAATAGGGGAAAAACATTAACTCACTACTTTTATTATTAAAAAACTATACTAATGATTAAAAGGGCCACTGGAACAGAAGTTCCTAACATATAAAAGCTAGTCTATGTCACATGTTTTGCCAACCAGCAATCAGAAATAAACATCTTAAAGGTGCAGATCAAGAGAAGTGGCTGTAAGAGACAAGCAAATACATTCATCAAGCCAGAGTATATATAGTCTTGCATTCACGCAATCACCAGAACCACAAAAAGCATCTGCGCCCAACAAGCTGTCATAAACCTGAATCAAACCCATTGACAACTCAATTCATCATTCCACATCACCAAGCAAAACAAATGTCAAAGCTAATTGAAAAGCAGTGTATAAAGCAAAATTAGTGGAATAGAAACAAACACTGCACTTACTTGAATGGACCAGCTCAAACTTTCTTCAGTTTTCAAACAAACAAAAGATCAAATAGAAGCAAAGCAATTGCAGCAATCATATCCAATCAAATAAATAGAAAATTTTAAACAGCAGCACAAACCATCATGCAATACAACAGGAAAAAGAAGTCATACAACTCCACAGTGATCAAAAACATTTTCAAACATGAAATAATGCAAAGCTAGATTCCATTTGAGGATAATATTCCCTCAGAGTAGTTAATGGAAATTAGGTACTCAACTAAAAAAAATACACTAGATTATAAGAAGCAAAGAGAGATTTTTCTTTTTGGTACATAGCAAATGGGAATCAACAATTAGAAAGATTAAGGCAGCATAAAGGATATCTTGGCTTCTGCACACAGTCTGACCAACTCACTAGATTATAAGAAGCAAAGAAAGAAGAACATCAAAATTATAATATGCTATGAAAAGTGGCATGTTATGGCAAGTTGAACATGAAATATCAGCTAAATAGGACGAAGCATTTTAGATTGAAATTAGCTATTCTATTTTTGCCCCTTGCTGCGAATCAAATGAAGTGTGCATTCTGGAGTACCTAGTTAGAATATTAAATAATACTACCAAGAGAGAGATTCACAAAACTCCATAAACATAAAAGGAGACAGAAAACTCAAACACAAGAAAACTGCTATTATATTTGGAAAACTGACTACAGCTGGACATATCATCTTATCTCAACATCATTTAAATAATGGACATTGGTAAAATAAAATCAACCCAGATAGTTAAAAATGTGTACACAAAGGACTTGTATGCATCTTAGTTAAAAATGTTTACCAAAAAGAACCGTACGCATGCTCACTGTTAGAAACATTTCAATCTCACAAAATTTAGAAGAGAGCTTGCTCTCATCAAGACAATATCCATTCACTAAAAGCCACAATCTGCAGAAGACAGTTCTCTACACATGATTAAACCTAAGATCATAACATGCCTTTCAACACCTGAAGTTAAAAGGTATATAAAGTATTTCTTATATTTACTAAGATTTAACATGCTTTTTAAAAAAAAAATTCACTAACAAGTGGTGCCAGCCACTTGATTCATGACAAAAACAATGAGAGGCTTTACTAATATTAAAGATATAAACCATCAGCCACACATAGATAAGTTAATTTATACTTATGTCTCAATATATGGGCATAAAATTTCGAAATTTTGGGTATATAATAGAAGATTTAAAAGCTAATCTGCAACAGAAAAAATCCATTTGAAAATGCAACAAAATGCAGCAATATTTGGTATCTTCAACAAAGGAAAAACCACTACATACAGACAATCAAGCAACTATATAGCACAGAAGTAACACAACTCAGGAAAAAGCTGGAAAAGAACCAAAAAGTTTCAAGCAACAGCACACAAGGAACAAATATGTGCAACAAAACAAGCAAGCACAAAGACAGAAATCAAGTCACTAATCAGCAAAGAGTAAAAAACGCATAACACCTAGTGTAGCATAAATCAATTTACAGAATACCAAAACAAGGAGAACTACCTCAGTAGAAAGGTGGTCCACTGGGATACATTCCACCAGGTGGAACTCTCGGCACAGGGGACGTCCCAGCTCCTTGGTGATGCTGACTGGGGAAAGCAGCTGCTGCAGACAAGCTGTAATGAGCAGTCTCCGGATATCCCCCAGATGGCATCCCAACAGAGTTTGGTGGCATTCTATATAAAGAAGACCCTGCAGCTGCACCACTCAAACCAACCCCGGCACCAGCACCAGTCAACCCACCATAGCCAGTTGAACCTGGTCCACCATAACCACCATACGGCCCACTAAGGCCAGAACCATAACCACCACCAGCGGCGCCTCCACTCCCACTCAATGCCCCAACCCCAACTCCTGAAGAATTCAAGTGATGAGGATGACCCATTGGGCCGGGCGGCCCTTGCAACCCACCAGGAAACCCACCATAACCACCCATGCCACCTGGTCCACCAGGCCCCACAGGGCCACCGTAACCACCACCATGTCCTCCAACTCCCATATCTGTATTTCCTGGAGCCCCAAGTCCGCTTTGCATCATCCCATCTTGTCCTTGCTTCCCTTTTTTCCCTTCAATAGCAAGCTTACAATTCAATTGTCTCCCATCAATATTCTTCAACGGCTCCACCAACGCCGACTGAGCCCCTTCTGCCGTCTTATAAACAAAAAGGGCAAATCCCTTTGATTTCCCGGTCTGCTTATCGAAGCCCAAAGGACCCTCTTCAATTTCCCCATACTGTGCAAAATGACCCAATAACTTATCCGCTGGCATGTCGTACGGCACATTGGCTACATAAATCTTCCTCATATGAACATCCACAGGGTTAGTATTCGTCCCCGAATTCCCCGCTGCCGCCAGCTGAGTCACCGTGACTCTACCGTCGATTTTCTTACTGGGTTCTTTAAGAGCAAGCAAAGCACCATCGACGTGCTTAAAGGTAACGAATCCATACCCTTTGGATTTCCCAGTAGCCTTGTCGAGGATAACGACCGCTTCTTCAAGTTCCCCATAGACCGAAAAAAGCGAACGAAGGCCGTCGGTTGTAGTATCCCAACCCAACCCACGGATGAAGAGCTTCCTTTGAGATGGATCTTGATCGGCAATAGAGCGTACGGCCGAAAGAACATCAAGGTGACGAAAAACGGCGTCTTGGAGGATGTCAAGGAGTTGATCGACGGTGAATCGCTCGATTAGCTTGCGGCCATCTTGTGGGGTTAGTTTGGTGATTGGGTCAGGTTCCGATACCGCTGAAACAATACCATTTTCATCAAGCTTGCGTTTCTTAGTGGGATCCATGAATTGCATCTCTGAGGATTCTTAAAACCTAAACCCTAGAAAACACTAAAGAGAAAAAGGGTACCTTCCAAATTGAGGTTAAAGAAACGGAGAAGAACAAAATTGGTAAAGGGCGTTATTGTATGTATCGGATTCGGTGAGTGGCGTATGGCGGTGCTTATCTTTGATAGTTCGGGTGCCAACCTTTTAAGCCTTTTTCGTTTTAGGCCTATGGCTCAATTAAATAATTGTTATCAAATTTTGGGCTCAACCATGATTCTGGGCTGACCCTTAGAAACAATTTTACAAGCTAATAGAGTTTGTGATATCTAGCCACTTTGTTTAGCTTGAGTAGCTTGCAAGTTAATTTGATAATTTCAGTAAGAATTTTAAATTCAATCTCAAATACAAATAGTCGAATTTGAATTTGAGTGCAGAAGTTGTACTCAGGCTCTTCTTATAACATATTGAACAAAGCTTGATAGATTAGGTTTTTATTTTTATTTGGTCCATACTTGGTTAATAGGGTAAAGAAAATTCTAACTATGATTCATTGTGTTATGACTTTATATATTGAAATGTTGATGATTATGGTACTTGGAAATAAACTATGCAATAAATCAAGAAAAAGGGCTAAGGGCGTGTTCAACACATTAATTTGATTTGAAATGTGTTAAAAGGAAACTAGTTAAATGAGGTTAATTGATTATACAAAGTATGTTGAATTGATAACATCACAAATTAATTATCTTTCATAATTAAAATCAAGGTTTGTATTACAAGTCAATTTTATATTTTATAATTTGTATTTTTTCTCTATTATATGTCTAGCAAATACTTTTTTTTCTTTAAACTTTGTGCACATAATATTAGTGAGGGATCACAAAAAGTGATGACATAATTATACTTATTTGTCCAACTTGTCTCCCCTTAATACCGAGAAACTTTGCAACATGACTATTTTTTTCAAAATTATAAATATATATCTCTTTTCAACTTTTACCATCAAAGGAAAATTCTAAATTTTCTCAACTTCATACTTGATGGTCCATCTTAGTGCATTATGGTGAAATATAAAATAGATATTTTACATCCAAATAGTCATAAATGACACCTAGTGGCTTATAAATGAAAGCCAATTCTCATGGAACAAATGTTTCTTATATGTTGGCTCTATGCAAATAAAATTACATGCTTATTTTAAAGCTATTCTTATATTAATGGTTAAGTAATTAAATGGAGGCATAATTTTGCTAACCATTAAGTATAACACATACAGGCATAGACAACTTAATATTATCTCAGCTAAAACTACGAAAATCAAGCTTATGATATAATGCACCAGCGTTGTTAGCACAAATTGCATACTATAGAGATTGTATAGAATCAAATTATTTCAAGAAATAATACTGTAAACTTTGAGTTGCATACATGTGATACATGAGCTCATATATTATTTGGATATCATCCGAAAATGCAACCAACATCTAACTTTAGTTGATGTTAGTTCAATATTTTTTCCAAAGAACTAGTATTGATGACAATTAGAGGTGTACATGGGCCGGACGGTCCGGCCCGACCCAAAGGCCCGCCCGAAATGTGAGAGGGTTTGGGCAAAAATATAGGCTTGAAAAATGGGCTTGGACAAAAAAATAAGGCCCATTTAGAAAATGGGCCGGGCTTGGGTCAGGCATTTTTGGCTCGGGCCCAACCCAAATTCACTAAAGGACAAATTTTTTTAATATTATTTTCTTATTGTTTTTCTCCCTATTTTGCTACCATTTTACTATTATGTTGCTATTATTTTGTTGTTATTGTTTAGATATTGTATAAAACTTATTTTATTGTTAATTTTGTTATTATTTTAAAGACATTTGTTAATTTTGTTATTATTTTAGAGGCATTTGCTTGTTAAGTTACATCTATTTTAGTGTTATTTAAGTCTACATATTTTTTAAAATTTATTTTCAATTTGTTGAAAAATATGTTTTTGATTTTTTAGTATATTTGATGTATTATATATATTTACAAATTATATAAAATAATATAAAAAATTAATACGGGCGGGCCGGGCTGGGTTTTGGTTTTAGCATTTTTATATGGGTCGGGCTTAGCTAAAATTTCAGGCCCATTTTTTGTGCCCGGCTCGGCCCAGCCCGAGCCTAATTAATGGGCCTATTTTAGTTGGGCCCGACCCGGCCCGGCCCATGTACACATCTAATGACAATGATCAAAATGAAAATAACTTCTTATTCTTCAATAAAAACATATAAATTCTCTTCAAATTATTTTGCATCATTATTGACTTGATATGGTCTAGTCGGCCATACCAACACTATGAACTTCTTGCCACTATCTCATATGTCAATCATACAAGTGAAGTGTATTCCTTCAAGGAATATTTATAATACAAATACACGAGTATCTCATGTCATTTCTATCCATGGTTTTATTGTAAAACACATAAAGATTTCCTTCAACATGTATCTTCTCGATTTGAAAAATAATATCATATTTTACAAGATTTTACATCACAAGGAGGTAAAATATTAGCTCTTCAAGAGCTTTTTACAGTTTGATGCAATATTAGCTCTTCAGAACATGTAATGATTTTAACATATAACATTAATGAATGTGTAATTAATTTTAAATAATATACACTTTTGCATTTATTTTCAACATGTATGATAAAAATTTTGAAGATTCAAACACTTCATTTACTCATATAAAAATAAAATGAATAAGTATAAACAAAATATATATTAAACATAACAAATAACAAATTCATATTATTAATCAATCACTATGGTTAGATATTTTTTTTATATACCATAACACAAAATATTACAAAATATTATAAGGTCAGAATAAGAGGTTAAAATAACTTTGAAGCTATAAATGTTTAAACACAAAGATTTTTTAACCTCCACCTTTTATGGTATAATTTCAATTCAAATTTTACAATAATTAAACTATGTAGATAGGGTGAATATTCCAAAGTTTATGACAAGGAAATACTTTTACTCCCATTCCACAATAATCATATATATTAATCATAATTAAAATTAAATAAATCAATACAATTAAAAATGAACCAATGAAAAATAAAAGCATCTATCTTCATATAAAGATCCCAACAACTAAATGCAAGAGAAGGATTTTATAAATTCACAGAGATACGAATAGAGAATTATATAAATTGAATTAGATGTCTTTGATGAATTGAAAATTTAAGTCCTAAAAAATTAAGCATTGACTTTTTAATATTGAATTTGATAAGTGTTGAATTCATATAGGAAAATTGTTTGGTAAATTAGTAAATATAAGTAATGAATATAATTGTATTGTTTGACAAAAGTAAATAATAATCTTTAAAAAATATTTTTTTGGTAAAAAAAGACATTCCTATTAACTAGGAAGAAACAACGGACGAGTTTCCCTCATAAGCTTGAACATTACTATCCTCTTCAAGTAGTTTTGGATAAAAATAAATATGGTAATTTGGTTAACTCATTTTAAAAAACAAGATAATTTATTTAAAATTTTTTAATACAGTAAAATCAACTTAATATTTTCTACATTACGCGTCATGAGCCGATTTTATTGATAACTTTTGTACAGTTGAACATAAATGAGTTACTGGTCTAATGGTTAAGTGTTAGTGAATTTGTCCTTGAAACTTGAGTTTGATTCTCTTCCCTTATGTAATTTTTATTCTTAGTATTTTTGCATAGAACCCTAGTTGTGTCGTCCTATTGTAACCCTAGGTATAAATTGTATTTTATTTTTTGTTCAGCATCTTTTGATCATTTTTTCCCTTTCTTGTTGCCGCTTCTCTTCTCTTTTCTCTCATTTTCCCCAATTTTCTTTTCCATTCTTTTTTTCATTGTGCCCCCCTAAATCCTAATTTTTTCCTATACTCTTCTTATTTCTTATATTGTTATCGTCGCTCTAGTGAACAACCACTATTGTTGTCGCCGTCCATTAGAAACCTCCCACCCTCTCTTTGTTTTCTTTCTTTTTCCTATGATGGTTGAATACTACAAGGTCAATGGTCGAATTTATCATGTGATAATTTCATGAACTTTTCTTTATCAAAGGTCCAAACCTGAATTTCCTCAGATCTTCAGTGAAGTTTGAGGCTGTACGCATCTTTCATTTAATTAGTAGAAGTGTAAGTGATCTTGGAAACTCCGATATGAAATTTTGGTTTGTTTCCCTGATTTGGCTAAACCCTATAAGGGTGTTTTATGGTTGATTCTAACGTGTAATTTCTTTGTTTACCATCTAAATGAGATTTAGATAGATATGAGACATAGGAGTTATGGATTAGTTTTAGTGCTTCAGATTGCATTTTCAGGTGTGGTTCTTAACTTTGGGTGTATTGATGATTATCAAAAGTATGTGTTATGCATGTTAGCCGATTACATGCTATTTTGTGCATGGCCAAGTGGCCTCGTGTCAGATAAAAGACTGTAGGACATAGTAAGTATTAAGAAGCGATGGTTGAATGTTTAAGGGCCTTTAATTATGGTTAATTGGGTGTGCAAGTGTCATATGTATTATTTGATTGCATGTTTATTGGGATGTATGATGTGTTATTATTTATTATTTACATGTAAAAGCATGCCACTGGTTTTTATTGTACATATCGATTGTATGTAAAACATGTCACTGACACTGATAAACTGAAAGCATGTTAAGCATACCACTGTTATTGATATTGTAAATGACTAGCATGAGATGTTACATTATTGGTATGACATATTGCATTGCATAGGGATTGGGGATTGATTGGTGACGAAGGAGTTCCGTGGATTTTGACAGTTTATTGGCATTATTACACTAGCAGTTAATCTACAACCTTTGGAGTACTGGCTGTAATAGCCTAATGTTTAGAAATGTTAAAAACAATGGTTCTGTAACGCCCTAAGTTTTAAGAATTTATTATTATGAATTCATGACACAACTGACTGTTTGCTTCAATGGTTAAGTGTTCTGGATGTGTGTGAGAGGTCCCAAGTTCAAGCCACAACTTGGGTAAATTTTGGCATTTTTATGAATAAAGCCTTAGCTGGGTTCATTAGGCTTATATTTTATTGTTTGTAAAAGCATAACAGAATGAGCCTGCTGGTCTGGTGGTTAAGTGGAGTGTTGATGTGATAGAGGTCCTGTGTTCGAATCCTGGCATAGGCAAAAGAGATAATTTTTACTATTTGTTTCAGCTAGAGTTGTGATGGACTGGGTTTTTGAGTAGTGGTTTGAGTGGGGAGTCATATGAAGTGATAGTAGGAGAAAATAGGAGATTAGGTGGCTACTAGGAAATCAGTTTGTTTTCCACTACCGAATTTTTATCTTTCATAAAAAGAGAGCTTTACCATTTTTCTTCTTTTTGAGCTCACTTTGTTGCCGTTTACTCTTCTTTTGCTACTGAAAATTCAATTATTTTCCCTTTTCTTGCCGTTTTTACTTTCCATTTTTAATCATTTTTTTGTTCATCAATCGGTTGCGCATTCAGTAGGTAAATGTGCATTTGTGCACTTTGATTAATTTTTCGATGGGTTATTAAGAGTTCTGTTTCTGTTTAGGAGTCAATCAAGGACGAGGGGACTACTACTCGACTTACTAATAGTGAGAAATTATCTTCGGTTCGTGAAGGTAAGGTTGTCATTAGATTTTGGGATTTATTGGTTCATAAGAATTCGAATTAAGTGACTGAAAATGGGCTTACTATTGTCAACTTTAAGTACTAGAGAGCTCAGGAGGGATTACACGTCGAAAACGAACCAGGTGTGTACCTGAGAACACAGAAAATAAGAAATGATGAGAGCCAAAAAATAATTTTGTAGACGCCACACGGGTGTGTCGTCGCCCGTGTGGTAGGCCGTGTAGCAATACACAGCCATGTGATTGATGAACCAGGTCATGCGCGGGTGACGTCAGTGTATGACACAACCGTGTGATGGTCGGCGAGGTTGTGTGTGGTACACGATCTTGACTACTTGGGTCGTGTGGGCCCACACGGGTGAACCACTCAAGTGTAGAGATTCTAGGTCAGGCCGTGTAAACCACAAAGCCAAGGCCAAATTGGGTCGTGTGGATCATACGGGCGTATGAGCCCACACAGGAAGGCCACATGGGCGTGTGAGCCCATTTTTCTTGAAAGTTCTGTAAGGTTGTATGGGTCGCCTAAGTCGACTGTAACCTATCATAGGGTCGGTAGGCATTACTAAGACCCCTAATTTCGTGATTTAATTATGTGATGTATGATTTGAGCATTCTACACTTAGCATGTATATCTGATCTGACCGTTTAATATGATAAAATGCACTATAGCATGTCATATTTGAATGTTGCATTGCATTGGGGTGGGTTAATGTATATGGAGGAAGTATTCTGAAAGGCTCTTAAGCCTGATATCTGACAGCACAATTGCAATTATCTGATTATGTACCGCATTTTGGTACAGCATGGTATGTTGGGATGGGTGGGTCAATTATATCCCCACATGGTGTGTAGGGTTAGATGGAATTGGTATGCAATGTTGGTGGGTTAGGACTTTGTTTAATCTATTCTATTCTGCATACTGTATCTGAGATGGGCTAATGCCTTAATATGTATATCTAATTTTGTATCTGATATGGGCTAAAACCCTAGTATATTTCTAATTCTGCATCTGAGTGGGCTAAGGCCCATACTGATTTCTATAAGGGGCTTCAGTCTAGACTGATTATGACTGTGTTCTGATGCATGCTTTCCGTGGGGGTTACACATTGAGTTTGCAAAAACTCACCTATTTCTTTGTTTAATCTGTTCAGGTAATCCCCAGTAGTAGGCGGGACGGTGCAGCGGAGGACTCGACGGTGACCACTATCACATACACTTTGGTTTTACGGTTTTAATGCTTTTACTGCCTTAATTATTATTTTTGGGGATATTTGATGTAATTTTGGACTTGGATTTTTTGGTTTTAATTTTGGATTTTGAATTTCTGAATATGGATTTATAAACTACAACATAACAAAGTACTGTTTTCCTAAAATAAACTAAGATTTTTTGTAAGTGAAACAATTTTCAAAAATTATTTGGGATTCAAAAGCTTTCGCGTAAAAGAAATATTTTAAATTGAATCAATCAGTACACACTTTCTCGAACTAAGTAAAAGATAATAACTGGAACAATTTTTAGGTTAATGCGTTTTCAAAAATAATCTCATATGACATCGATTCGACCATAACGTCTAGGCCGGGTTTGGGGTGTTACATTTAGTGGTATCAGAAGTAGGTTGCAAAAATCGGCTGTAGATTTGGGTTTTAAATTTGGTTTAAAGGAAATGATTTGTAAATGATTTGAAATATTTTTTTTGAATTAAGTATGTGGTACACCGAGTCTCCGGCGCCGATTTTGTAAGTGTTCTGAAACTCTGTTTAGGTTTGTCTGAAAATATGATTAGAATATTCTGAAACTACTTTAAGTAGTATACTGTACTGGAAACACTCTAGGTAGTGTAAATTGAAAACTGTAGTGAGACTATTACTCACGATAACCAGCTCTGAACATTCTGATACTGTACTGCATAAAATATTTATTAATAAAAATATTAGAACTGTTAACTAACTCATAAAACTTTTAATACAGATAAATTTTGAAATTTACGATAAGCACATGTGGTGCTCGTAGACGGGGTAATAGAGGCTGTGGTAAAGGTTGTAGAGGGGCTGAAGTTAGGTCATCATCATCTGGGAATCTGCCTAACTTGAATACTAGTGAGACACCAGTATCACCCACAATGGAAACTGGGTATCGAGATTGTGTGGCTGAGGATGACGCACTGTCTCAAGCCATGCTACTGATATTGGAGAGGGTTGCTGGACCTAACACTGGATCTGGAGGCTGTGGGTCGGTTACAGAACAACTCCGGTCCAATAGGGTTGAGTTATTCAAGGGTGTCGTTGGAGTCGCCCCTAACGTGGCTGAGTATTGGATGGAGGCCATGGAAAAAATTATGGATGATTTGGGCTTCACTACTGAACAAAAACTTAAGGGGGCGATTTCTTTGCTCCATGACGAGGCATACTCGTGGTGGCTAATGGTTAAGGAGGGCACTTAGCTCGATCGATTGACTTGGGATTATTTTAATACGGTTTTCCAGAGTAAGTATGTGAGAGCCAGTTACATTGAGCTAGGAGGTGTGAGTTCTTTAACTTCATTTAGGGGGATCATTTAGTGGTCGAGTATGAGGCCGAGTTCCTGAGTTTGAGCCGTTATCCGCGAGGCATAGTGGCAACCGAGTATAAGTGCCATGTCCAATTTGAAGATGGTCTCAATGATAGTTTTTGAGTTCTGATAGCTTTACAGAGGGAGCGTGGTTTTTCTGCCTTGGTTGGGAAGGCGAAGATCACTGAAGAGGTAAAACATACTGATCGCCAAAATCGAGACAAAGGAAAGACTAATAGGGATTCGGAGCCCTCGACTTTCGGGATGAGGCCTAAGAAAAAGGCCAGGCTTGATGGGCCAGTGAGAGTTAAACCTCCTGTTGTACCTATTGGGGTGGTGCTTTTTAAGCATTGTGGTAGACGCCATCTGGGCAAGTGTTGGAAGACTATTGGGGCATGTCTGAGATGTGGGTCGACTGAGCACCGTGTTAGAGACTGCCCATTGAGAATTAGTCAAATGCAAGCTCCGGTTACTGAAACTGTACAATTGTCAAGAGCAGTTCAGCAGCCACCTAGGGGCCAAGGTCAAGCCAGGGATGGTAACGGCATGGGCTGAGGGCAGAGAGCACCAAGCAGAGGTACTGGATAGACTAAGGCGAGGCAGCTTGCTTTGGTTTATGCCGCTCGTTGCCGTGAGGACCGAGATACTCTTGACGTTATTAAAGGTACATTTTTAATATTTAATGTACCTTATCTTGTATTAATGTGATCTCGGCTTTGGTAGCAGAAAAGTTGGTTTGAAAAGGATGTGAGACATTCTTGATTTACATCAGCGTTTCTGATTTTAGGGACTCTTCGGTTAAGGATATCAAACCGTGAGGGACTTTTTAGATGTGTTTCTTAAGGAACTACCGGGGTTACCTTCGAGTTGAGAGGTGAAGTTTGGGATTAAGTTGATTCCTGGTATAGCTCCAATGTCTATTGACGCTTACCGAATGACATCGAAGGAGCTTATAGAGCTGAAGGCTAAGATTCAAGAACTATTAGATCGAGGGTTTATTCATCCCAGTGTGTCTTCATGAGGAGCACCTATGCTATTTGTAAAAAAGAAAGATGGGACGATGAGGATGTGTATCGACTACCGTCAATTGAACAAGCTAACGATCAAGAACAAGTACCCACTTTCGAGGATAGATGATCTATTTGACCAGTTCAGAGGGGTTTCTATGTTTTCTAAAATTGATCTACGTTTGGGTTACCATCAGTTGAGAGTAAAGGAGGCTGATGTGCATAAGATGGCATTTAGGACTCGATATGGACATTATGAGTTCTTAGTTATACCCTTTGGATTGACTAATGCACCAGCAGCATTTATGGACCTAATGAATCGAGTGTTCCAGCCCTACTTGGATCCATTTGTGGTGGTATTCATTGACGATATTCTAGTATATTCTAAGTCTGAAGACAAGCACGATGAGTATCTTAGAGTGGTTTTACAGACTCTTCGTGAGAAACAACTGTATAGGAAGTTCAATAAGTGTGAAATCTAGCTCCGAAAAGTAACCTTTCTGGGACATGTGGTGTCTACTGAGGGGATTCGTGTTGATCCTCATAAGATTGAGACTATGTTAGACTGGAAACTGTTAAAGAATATGTCAGAAATCCGTAGCTTTCTGGGTTTGGTAGGATATTATGGATGTTTCGTAGAAGGGTTCTCCTTGATCGTAGCTCCGTTGACTAAGTTTCTGCATAAGGGGGTTCCTTTCGTTTGGAATGATGCACGGCAAGATAGTTTTGATAAGCTTAAGACGGTTCTAACTCAGGCTCCTATTTTTATACAGCCTGAACCCGGTAAAGACTTTGTGGTATACAGCGATGCATCGCATGTAGGTGTAGGCTGTGTTCTGATGCAAGATGGAAAGGTGGTTGCTTATGCGTCTCGTTAGCTCAAGACTCATGAGGCTAATTGTAATAGGCCACATTTTCCTGGCCCATCAGAAACTAAAAGAAAAAAAAATTAAATTGAAGTCCAAATGTCCATTTACAACATGTAAAGCCTAATTTACCAATTATCGGCCCAAATGAAAAACAGGCCTGACCTATTTTACAAAACCTAGCCCAACCAAATACTAAAGCCTGATTAACAACCCAAAAGGCCCAAATGGCACAAATTTTCGGAAGAACCCTAGGGTTCTCCTTGCGCCACAACCAGGATCTGTGCACTGCTCCTCTCCATACCGCCATGTCCACACACCTTGTACCTGCAAAATGCACAGCAACACAAGAAGACAAATGGCAGCAGTGGAGAAAACAACAATAGAAAAAAAACTGTGTATTTTTTATTTTTTCTTTTCGGCTATAAAGCCAAAACAAAGATCAATGTATTTTTGGGGAGAGAACACACGAAATATCAATAGAAAAAAGCAAAATTAGAAACCAATTCCAAAGGTGGTTCCTTTTTCTTTTATTCATTTATTTTTCTCTTTTTTTCTTTCTATCTATTTATTTTTTAAAAAAATAAAAGAAAAAAGATCAAAATCTTACCTTTTCCATGTTTGCACAGCAGTGAATGGTTAAGGAAGCCACCCCAAGGATCGGTGGCCAGAAACTGAAATGTTTCTTAAGTTTTTAGGTGTTTTTGTAAATATTTCCGGGTTTTTGAGCCTAGATTTGGACTTAGAAGGGTTAAAAGGACAAAAAGGGAGTTTTTATTTTTTTCAGCCACCACGAACGGCGGCGCTGTCGCTGTGATCGGCGGTCGGCGCGGTGGCTATTGGTCAGGCCTCTGATCGAAAACTAGAGGAGGGGAGAGAGTTTGAAAGGGTTTTCAAGTTTTTTTTAAAACAAAGGTTAAATGATATTTTGATAAAAAAATGGTTTATATAGCAATACAAAAACGATGTCGTTTTGTCTTGGGGCTTTAAGCACCAAAATAGCGCCGTTTAGGCCATGATCCAAGCGTGACCTAACCCGCTCCTGAGGGATTCGCGTGTTTTTATCTTTTGGGATATTTGTGCGTTGGCCTCTTCCACTTTTATGGTATGTTGAGATTTAGTCCTAATTCTTCTTTTCTTTATTTCTTAATTTTGCCCTGAAATTTTATTTCTATTTTATTTTGGCCCTTAGCAGAATGGAGCGTTTAGAGGACCTGGGAAAATTTCTCTTATATTGTGTTTATTTTAATTCGCGCATGTTTATTTTAGTCCTTATTGTGTTTTATTGTTTTTTAGTAATTTTAATTCATGCCTTAAATTTTATTCTGGTTCACAAATTAATCCTTATCCTTTTAGCTTCATTTTTATACGTCATTTGTTTTAAATTGTTTATTATGTTATCTATTTTAATTTGTCTTATATATATTGTTTGCTTTAAATTGCACTATATATTATCTATTTTAAAGTGTTTTTATTTGATCTATTCTATTATATACCATTCTAAATTTTTTGTATATCATGTGTTTTAAACTTCTTTTTGTGTATTATTTATTTTAAGCTTTTTATATATTATTTTAAATTGTATTATATACCATTTACTTTAAATTGCTTTGTAATTACCTATTTCTTTTACATATTATATATTTTAAGTTGTTTTGCATGATTTATTTTAAATCGTTTTATATATTATTTAGTTCATTTGTCTTTGATTGTTAATATTTGAGTGCTATGTGTTGTGTGATTATTGCCTCTATATAAGTTGTAATTCGATCATTCGCATTTTCATGATTTTGTGATTCATTGGTGTAACATTTCATTCGTAAATTATTTCTCTGTGTTGCATATTGCCTTTCCATCATATTCCATTAAAATCATTTCAAAGATCGTGCTTAAATAAATTTTAAGCCATTTTATCATATTTCAACCGAGAAACATGCATCGTTTATGATTTTTGATCGCCACCATTCAAAAAAGAATTTTTTCTTAAACTAAGGCAATATTTCACGATTCTGGTGAATCAAGAAATCGTGCCCAAACTTACAGGGTTTTAATTTTCTTGTTACACCTAAACAGCCAAATATCCTTTCACCTTTTAAAATACATGAATTTTAAATAAAAACAAAGGCAATATTTTGTGTCTAGGAACTCGAGAAAGTGGCGCCATAACTTACGGGGTTTTGATTTTTCTCAACAGATCTAGATAACCGAATATCCTTCTAAATTAAAGCATGTGAAATTTCTAAAACACAAAATATAAAGGTAAGATTATTTTCGAGAGTTCAAATGTCCTGTCCTAACTTACGGGATGTGACATCTTGTAATTTCGAGACCAGGCTATGTGATTGATGAACCAGGCCATGCGCGAGTGACACGAGCGCATGACATGGCTGATGCGGTCGTTGAAAACACCAAATTAACCTATTCCCTGTAAAATAATAAAGTTAACAGTAAAGGGGAAGTAGGGTCGAAATCCTCAGGGACCGGATTATACGAATACTCGTTCTTTCAATATCCTGGCCGAAATCGTGCCCAAGAAACCTGCTTTCCTGGGAAAAAATAAAAAATAACAGAATTTAAAGTCAGATCTGGAAATAAAAATAAAACGAAGACAGAATTAAGAAGTCGAATTGAAATTGAGAAAATTAAAAATAGAAAATAGAATTGAGATAAAGAAATTCTTATGGGAAAGCTCCAGCCTCCAGTTGTCTCATTCCGCCTTGGATTCGATCCTTGGCTTTGGATGACCCTTTTCGAACCAAGTAAGCCAGTTATAGTGGAAGAGGACGCCTACGACCACCAGCTTCAAGAATTTATACTTACGATTTTAGGGAACTTGACTCTAGCCAGCATCCTAGGCTAGATCAACGTCTCTCAATGGTGAATCCCACGCCACTTTGTCTCTTTAGCTCGCCAACCTCTGACGCAGTAAGTTGATGAACTGACGGTGCAATCCTTCCAAAACACACAAAGCGGCCGCCTTTGCATATGTTGAAAAGCTTACTTCTTAAGGGCCATGGACGGAAGCGTCAGCCCGTAATTCAGAGAAACGATGAATACTTGGTAGAAAAGGGGCTCAGTATGGGTTCTAAGCCTCAAGAACCCTTTTGGGAAATATTGACAACTTTCGGCTAGAAGGGTTTTAATGGCTCATGATAAAAGTGGGGAAGAAAATAAATATAAAAATGGAAAAAGAATTTTATTAAAAGAAAATATGGAAATAACAAAAGACTTTGGGGGAGAGTGTTTACAAAAAAAGATGGACACAATTAGATTCACTTCACCCCCTATTTATAGTGCTAGAAAGAAAGTCTAATTTAACTTAAATTCTTAAAAGATAAATACATTTAAATAAAAATAATTAAAATAAAATCCTAATATAATTCTAATAATTATCCTAATATAAATAAAATAAAATAGAGTCTTCCAAAATAAAATCTCTTCTATTTACTTTTAAGTCATTGTGCCTTTCATGTTCGCACTTTTGGCACAATCTTTTTTCTGTGTCGCCTATCAGCCCATTTTGTCTCCAAATTCGCACTTTTGTCCCCTTAATTTTACTTTCACCTCCAATTTAGTCCCTATGAGATAAAAGATTATAAATAGCACAAATTAGCAGGAACATACTTAGAATAATCACATAATTAATACAATAAAATACGTTATTCTAGAGTATTATCATGGCCATGTGATGGCCGGCGAGGCTGTGTGTGGTATATGAGCTTCACTAATTGGGCCGTGTGGGCTACACGAGCGTGTGGGCCACACGGGTAAACCACACAGGCGTGTGGGATTTTGGGCTAGGCCGTGTGAACCACACCGCCAAGGCCAAATTGGGCATTGTAGGCCACATGGGTGTGTGGGCCACACGATTGTGTGGGCCTATACGGGCAAGCCATATGGGCGTGTGAGCCTATTTTTCTTGAAAGTTCTGTAAGGTTGCACGGATCGCCCAAGTCGACTGTGACCTATCGTAGGGTCAGTATGCATTACAGAGACCCCTAATTTCGTGATCTGATTATGTGATGTATGATTTAAGCATGTCACACTTAGCATGTATATCTAATCTGAATGTTTAATCTGATAAAATATACTATAGCATGTCATATTTGAATGTTGCATTGCATTGGGGTGGGTTAATGTATATGGAGGAAGTATTCTGAAAGGCTTTTAAGCTTGATATCTGGCAGCACAACTACAATTATCTGATTATGTGTTGTATTTTCGCACAGCGTGGTGTGTTGGGATGGGTGGGTCGATTATATTCCCATATGGTGTGTAGGGTTGGACGGAGTTAGTGTGTAGGGCTGGTGGGTTGGGACTTTGTTTAATATGTTCTGCTCTGCATACTGTATTTAAGATGGGCTAAGGCCCTAATATGTATATCTGATTCTGTATCTGATATGGGCTAAGGCCCTAGTATATTTTTTATTCTGCATCTGAGTGGGCTAAGGCCTACACTAATTTCTGTAAGGGGCTTCGGCCCAGACTGATTATGACTGTGTTCTGATGCATGCTTTTTGTGAGGGTTACACACTGAGTTTGCGAAAACTCACCTCTTTCTCTGTTTAATTTGTTCAGGTAATCCCCCGCAGTAGGCAGAACGGTGCAGCGAAGGACTCGACGGTGACCACTGCCACATACACTTCGATTTTACAGTTTTAATGCTTTTATTGCCTTAATTTTTATTTTTAGGAATATTTGATGTAATTTTGGACTTGGAGTTTTTGGTTTTAATTTGGGATTTTGAATTGCTGAATATGGATTTATAAACTGCAACACAACAAAGTATTGTTTTCTTAAAATAAACTAAGATTTTTCTTAAGTGAAACAGTTTTCAAAAATTATTTGGGATTCAAAAGCTTTCGCGTAAAAGAAATGTTTTAAATCGAAACAATTAGTACATGTTTTCTTGAACTAAGTAAAATATAATAACTGGAACAATTTTTAGGTGAATGCGTTTTCAAAAACAATCTCATGTGACATCGCTAGATTCGGCCATAATGCTTAGGTCGGGTTTGGGGTGTTACAGGTTCGAGACCTCCAATTTCGGTAAATAATCTTGTAAATTTTATTATTTAATAATTGCGAGCCAAATGTGATTTTTAAGAGATTTTTGAATTAGTAATTTGTGTTTAATAAAGATCCATTAAGTCAAGAAATTGAAGAAAAGTGGTATCGAGACCTTGGTGTTATAAAACAAGTCGTAAATGTTTTTATAAATATTTCCAGAGTGTCAATATGGTAGTATTAAAGTTTCGTCAGAAAATTTTAACGTTTCGCTAGTCAATTAAATAAAAAGGACTTAATTGAAAAAGGTGGAAAACTTGCTAAAGTGATTAAATAGCTTAACCATTAGATAAGGAAGGACTAAAAGGGCAAATGGACCATTTTAAAATGGCTGAGGTGGTATAACGTGAAAAAAGAATCAAAGATTTTTATGTGAAAAAAAAATTTAAATTTTAACAAAAGTTACATGGACAAAGTTGATTTTTATAGTTTGTAGGCATTTCTTCTTCAACTTTCTATCAAAAATAGCCATGGAAGAGGGTTTAGAGCTGATCTTTCATATTTTAGCTTCAAGTATGTTTAATTCTTGCTTTTTCCTTGAAATTTTTATATTTTTAGACCTTTACAATTAGGTCCAACTTTAGTATTCTATTAGTTTTTGATTTTGTTGAAAGTTTTGGAAGATACCATTAATAAGTTCATAAGATTTTTGTTATTTGATGATGAAATTGAGATGTTAATGGATGTTTAAAGGTGTTTTATTAAAGAATTTTGGATGAAAACATGTTTTAGGGATTAAATTGAAAAGTATTAAATTTATGAAAAATTCTTATTTCATGGAATTCATGGGTTGTTATTGATATGTATGAGAATAATTAGGCTTCGAACAAGGACTAAATTGCAAGAATTTCATTTTCCTAGCTTAGGGACGAAATTGTCATGTATTAAAAGTTTAGGGGCAAAATGGTAATCAATATTTTGCACTAAAATAGTTTTGGGCAGTTGTAGTAGTCTAACTTTGAAGAATCACCAAAAATTATGGGACTGAATTAGAGGATGAATAAAATATGAAATTAAAGCTTATTGAGTCTAGTTTCTCATAGAAGAAACGGTGTAAACAATGGAATTGTAAATCTTGAGATATAATAAATTTTGTGAGACAAGGTCAGAATGATTTTGGGTTTCCCTGTTCTGACTTTGGAAAATCATCAAAAATTGGAGAAAAATAATTAGGGGCTTAAGTTTATATGTTTAAATTCTTAATGAGTCTATTTTCAAGTGAAACAAATAGGAATATAATCCAATTTCTGTGCTAAGAGATAATTAATTTTTAGTAAGCAAATTCAAAAATGTTAAACAGCAGAATAAAGATAAATTTGAAGTTTTTTACTGTACTAATTGGCTAAACTATAAATTCTAAAATTTTTATGATAGAAAGATATTTGAGTCTAGTTTCAAAAACATCAAGCGGATCTTAATTTTGAATTCTGTAGCTCAAGATATAAATAATTACATAACTATGACACAAATGGATAGCTTTTAAAAACATACAAGTAAATAGTGAAATTATAGATAATGTTACTTATAGGCATGTTATATACATTAAGGATGTGGAATGGAGAGGAGGAGGGGGAAAATATATGAATAACTTGTGATGAATTGATCACATGCTTGACTAATATTGTTAAATGTCAAATGAGAAATGATATAATATCTTATTTCAAATATTTGTTAAGAAATTACGATTGTAGTTATGATATGAAAATTGAATTGTAAGTTCGTACGGTTAAATTGTTAATAATTTAAATTGTTTGCTGAATGTTAATTAATACTTATTTATATCAACTGTTGAAAATAAGAAAAATTATGTACCAATGTTATGAAATCGAATCGAGAGTTCCCGAGAAATGGAACGTAGGGAATAAGTAAAATCATTTGTGCAAAGGGGAATTGACGATCAATTACCAAAGTTAATCGAGATTCAACATTGGTTGCGAATTCTTGTGTTTGCTTTCCATTTAGCTCTCATGAGCTTCCGTTAACTCATATGAGTTTCAGTTTAACCCTTCTGGGTTTTAGTTCAGCTTTTATGAGCTTTAGTTTAACCCTTTTAGGTTTTTGTTCAGCTCTAATGAGCTTTAGTTCAACCCTATGGGTTTTCGTTCAGCTCTAATGAGCTTCAGTTAGCCTTCGGGTTTCCATTTAGCAATTGTGTGCTTCAGTTAGCCTTCAGGCTTCCGTTTAGCACTTATGTGCTTTAGTTAGCCTTGGGCTTCAGACCACGATATACTCAAATCCATAAGCTGTTCCTTGCATGGACAGGTTGGTAAGTAAAAAGTGGTACATGTTTGAAGGAATTTGGGTAATATTTTTATTATTGTTATTATTGAGATCAATAAGTGATTTGTCATTTGAAATTGTAATTGGTTGGAAAAGTTAGTGAATTGCATGTTTATGAATTGTTACATGTATTTGTTTGAAATACAAGGAAATGATGGTAATTGATACATGGAAAATGAGACCATGATATATATATAAACATGAAAATGTGTTCATTCACAATTATAGAATTGTGCACCTCAAGTGTACTATTTGTGTAAAGATAGTGTTTCAAATGATTTGATGAGTAAACTCAAATATGAAGTAGTTTGAAACCAAGATAAATTATTATGAAAATGTATATAAAATACATAGGTATGATTATATGAATACATGATGTGAAAAAGTAAAAGTATAAAGAGAAATCTAATGAGAGTTGAGCCATGCATGTTTCTTGATATTTATATAAACTATATGATTAATAATGTGTTGAGAACATGTGCTAAGGCTCGTGATCAGTTTGAGTGATTATGCTTTGCAAGTTTAGATTAAACATAAAGAAGTGGTAAGATAATTAACATATTATATGAACTTACTAAGCATAACATGTTTACTCTATTTTATTTTCCTCTGTTCTATAGTTGTTCAAAAGCTTGTTGGATTGAAAACATTGGTGGAGATCAATCACACTATCCACTGGTCTATTCAGTATGTATGTGTGATAAATCACTAGGTTTATAATAGCATGTATAGGATATTTAGCCAATGCTGATACATAACATGTTATGGATGTAATTATCCATTAATATGGCTTGTGTTTGATATATTTGAGACATACATCTATATGGTTTTAAGAAAATGGAATTTTATGAGAAAGTCCCTATGGTCTCGATTTAATTCCGGAATGATCTTAATGCTTGTTTTGGGCTTCAAGAGCCCATTTAAGGGATGTAATAATAAATCTCAGATTATGAATAGTACTTGACTCGATTTAATAGGAAATGGTTTAATTAAGTCCAGTAATGCCTCGTTCCCTATTCCAGCGATGGATACGGGTAGGGGGTATTACACTGGCAGTTTATTCGCAACTTACTAGCAGATCGTCTACAAATTAATGACAGTTTAACTGCATATTGTTACTGGTGGTTCATCCACATTGAGCTACGACTCCTACTGTTTTGGTGTATCAAATGACAAGTACTAGTAGCAGATGGATGGGTAGGACCTTTGCACTGTTTCATATGAGCATGTCATGTAAAAAAATTGTAATACTGAGGGCTGTGATGTTGTGATTTACTGTATGTTCTGTTATAATGATGGTTGTATGTTTCACTAATTGTTTTATTATGGTTTTTGTGGTTGTAATTTTGTTAATTATGGATTGTGGCATAAGTTTGTTTTTATTTGGGTTTTTGCATGCATGAAATTTTGCTAAAAATCCAAAAATCCTAATAATTAGCTTAATATGACATAACACAATTTTTTTTGTATAAAATTAAAGATATCACCTTTTTTGCTACATAATAATGAAATTCAAGTTTTAAAAAGGCAACTAATCATAAATTATCACGTGGCATATGCTGATGTCACGATGGCAAAAAAAAACCATTTTTTTAAAATATCATAAAATTCAAAAAAACTTATATAAAGTTAAATACATTATAAATATATAATTGTTTGAAAAAATAAAAAATTGTTAATTTTTTTAATTTGTAAAATATAATAAAATTATTAAAAATTATTAGAAAATTTTAAATATTGTAAAAAAAATATAAAAATTATTAGAAACCATAAAAAACTGTAAAAAAATAAAATAATTAAAATAATAGTAAAAATTATGTAACTTGAAATAAAGTATACATTAGCTAATCACATTTAAAATATTAAAAATTTGATATTAAAATTGTAATTTGTAATACAATAAATTTTTATAAAAAATTATTTTAAAAAATTGAATAAATTTTTATATCAAAATTTTTATATTTTAAAATCCATCAATTTTAGTACTTTACTAGTGTTACTGGCAGCGAGTTTATTTGACTCGACTCCCTATTTAATGTTTTGAGTAGCTTCCTGTATCCACCATCGTGCACATGCTTTTTCTATTTTATACCAAAGTTCTTTAGAATGATTAAACATTCGACAATAATTCTTAATATATTGGTCTAGAGTTAGTAAAAAATTATTAGGAATAATTAAAAATTTCATTTAAATTATTATTTATTTGAAATAATATTACTTTTCATTATTTAAATAATTTGAAAAAAAATTTATGCAAGTTTATTACGTAAAAAGATCTACCAATTATAAATTCTGATTAATTGAATCATAAAACAATTATTATAGGTGGTATCCTTTCAAGAGACAATTATCACATGTTCAAACTCTAGTAATGTGATTTATAAAATATTAAAAATATTAAAATATCCAATATATTTTTTAAAATTTTATGCAAATTTTTATATTTTACATAGATTTTTGTATTTAATTTTGGATTTTTTTATCTTTAAATAATTATAATAATTTTTTGTCATTTTAAAATTTTTAAGGTTTTTTTGTTGATGATGCCATAATGACATCATCATACGAGTATATGATTGATTGGATATCTCAACGACAGTCAGTTTTTATTGTATAATGGATAAAACTGAAAACGTCTAATAATATAAGGGACTGAAAACGAAGAAAAAATTTTAAGACTAATATATTCTTTAGTTACTAGATAATAATCAAATACAACTTTGAGGAATAAACCAACACGTAAACCTTAGAACAATATTATATTTGAGACAAACATCTTCACCCTTAACATGCACTTTATTAATTTAATGATTTATTTTAGTAACATTAAAATTAATAAAATTTATGTTACTCTCACATTTTTCTATGACAATATTTTATTTTTATTTGATTTAAAGTTTTACAATTTTTATTTTAAAAATGTATTTTATTGTAATATATATCTTGTGAATTTAGTATTCAATGAATATGTGTACTAAAAGATGCAATTTTATAGGTGATTTACCACTTATCACCAATGCTCCAAAGCTTGAGAAGCTTTTATTGTGGGAAAATAAACTTAGCGGAAACATTCCCAACCTATCTCCGATGCTTCCATGCTTAATATTCTATCCTTGGCAAATAACTTATTCTCTGGCCCAATCCCTAAAATGCTTGGCAACTTAAGACGCCTTGAATGGTTCCAAATTTCAAACAATAATTTGATCAGAATCTGCTACTGATCATGAGTGGACCTTTCTTTCTTCTTTAGCGAATTGTTGGAATTTGGGATTTATAGATGTCTCAAGAAATCCATTGAGTGGTGTTCTTCCTACTTATATCTGGAACCTTTCAAAATCCCTTCAATACTTCTATGCTTCTAATTGTGAGCTTCAAGGCATTATTCCTATGGAAATAGGTGACTTAAGCAACATGTTGGTTTTAGAATTTGGCTATAGTAAATTAAGTGGATTTATTCCAACATCAATAGGAAGAATGAGAAATTTCCAAAGTCTAGGTCTTTCCTCTAATAATTTAGGAGGGCCCATCTCAGAAAGCCTTTTGTGATTTGGAGAGATTATACAACTTGTTTTTAGGGTTGAATAAGCTGTATGGATCCATACCCTCTTGTTTGGGTAGTATTACTTCTTTGAGATATCTTTACTTAGATTCCAACAAATTGAGTCCGTAATACCCTTAACTTTGTGGAATCTTAAAGATATCTTAAAAATAGATTTATCATCAAAATATCTTCGCAATTCATATTTTCTTAATGTTGGAGATTTGAGGAGTCTACTGAAATTAAATTTATCAAGGAATCTTCTCACGCGCGATATCTTATCCACATTTGGGGGTCTTCAAACTTTGGTTTCATTAGATTTATCAAATAATATACTATATGGTCATATCCCTGAATCATTTGATGGTTTTTTTTAGTTTGGAATTCTTAGATTTATGCAATAACAATCTCTTTGGAGCCATTCCAAAATCTTTGGAAAAGCTTTGATGCAGTCGTTAAGAGCACCAAAAATATCCTATCCCTAATAAATAATGAAAAAGAATAGTATAAGTGAAGTAGGGCCAAATCCTCAAGAACTGGTTTTGCACAATGTCTTGTCTCGTGAAATCCAGGCAGAATCTTGCCCAAGAAAACCTGCGTTCCTAGAAAATAAAAATAGCAGAATTAAAAGTTTTGATCTGGGAACAAAAATAAAATAAAAATAGAATTAAGAAATCGAATTGAAATTGCGAAAATTAAAAATAGTAGATAGTGTTTGAGAGAAAAGAAATTCTTATGGAGAGATTCTAGCCTCTAGTTGTCCCGATCCTCCTTGGGTTCAATCCTCGGCTTTTAGATGATCCTTTTCAAATCGAATAAGCCAGTTATAGTGGAAGAGGACGCCTACAACCACCAGCTCGAAGGATTTAGACTTACGATTTAGTGGAACCTGACTCTAGCCAACAATTGCTTCTGTGGGATCGTCTTATGCTAGATCAACGTTTCTCAATGGCGAATCCCACACCATTTTGTCCCTTAGGCTCACCAAACTCTAACGTAGTAAGCTAATGAACTGACTGTGAAACCTTCTCAAAATATACAAAGCGGTCTTTCCTTGTGTCGGGACCATTTTTGAAAACGAAAAACAGACGTCGACTTAAAATGAATTCATGAACTGGAGTCGCCACCAATCTTTTTAGGGTGTGATTGGTCACCTCAAAAGGGGTTGTTTTTAACAAACTATTTGATTTATTAAAACAACAATTTCGGTCTGAGAATGTCAGAAATGAGTTCGGGAGTCGGTTACGCACGGGGAAGGATTAGCACCCCCGATACGCCTAGAAATTGGTACATTGTTGATTAATTAATGTCTTTAAAGTCGAAGATTCGGAAAATTGAAAGAATTTAAAATACGATCCTTACTTGTTTCAAAATCATTTGGGATAAGTCGAAAATGAGTAAAAGGCTAGTTCGCTTTAAGGTAAAACGTCACATCCAATACGTTAGGAAACGACATTTCGACCTTTGAGACTAAACTAGCCCTATGTTCGGAATCTATTTGTGAGAGGATATTCGAATGCTTGGAGTAGTCGAGGGAAACCGAAACCCAATACGTTAGGGTACAATTTCTCGTATACCTGAGCACTGAACATTACCTCGATTTTAGAAAGTTTTATCCCGAGATAACAAAATATCACATCCAATGCGTTAGGATGCAATATCTCGAATTCTCGAGGATAAATTTTTATATTGAAAAATTATGCGTTTATTTTGAAAGGCTATTCGGTTATTTAGATTTAAACGAAGAACCGCAACCCAATACGTTAGGGCATGATTCCCGAGTGTCTAAATACAGAATTTTGCCTTTATAGAAAATCGTTTGATGTTAGAAAAAGGTAGTATAATTTGAAATAAAAGAATTAAGATAACAATGGTAGTAATAGTAATGACATTAACAAAAGTAATAATAGTAATAGTAGTGATATTGTTAATGAAACAGTAATAAATATAGCAGGAATAATATGTTGATAATAAAAATCATGATGGGTATATGAGAATTTAAACAAAACGAATATATATATATATAAACAATAATAACAAGCAAGATGTAAACATAAATTAAAGTATTAGTAATGCTATATATTTATGTATATATATATGTATGAAAAGTTTTTGTATATAAAAAAAATATGGTATATAAAAAAACATAATATGTACACAAAGAAAAATAACTATGTATGTTTACATAATATAATATATATAATATTAAAATATACGTACATAATATAAAATATATATACAATAGAGTCTAAATATACATATGTATATATGCAATATATATAAGTATTAAAACCAATGAAAATAACTATTAATAATATTTCACAAAGATATATATACATATACATATACTAAAATAAATATATAATAATAGTGAATTTTTGTTCATAATACCTTTATATATACATATATGTTTTAGAAATAATGATAATATTGATAATAATAATAATAGTAATATATAGTAAAATTAATGACAAATAATAATCATATATAATAATAGAAATAATAAATAATAGTAGTAATAAAAAATATAAATAATATATATAGTATAATAATAACATTATATAATAAAAATAAATGGAAAGAAAACAGAATGATAAAAAATAATAAAATGATAAATAGGACTAAATTGGGAGCAAAATAAAACAAACGGGGTAAATTTTAAAATAAAAACGAAAAATAAGGACTTATTAGAACACGCTAGAAACCACGGGGGACCAAGAACGAATTTGCCCAGCCTTTAAAACGCTGTCGTTGAAGGGAGGACCAAATCGCAACGCGCGATAAATCCCGGGGCCAATTTTAAATTAAATTAAAACTTAATTGCAAATCACCAGAAAAGCGGAGGGGCTCATTGCACAAATAGCCCCTCTAATTAAAAACACGTGGACCTTGAAGCGGGTCCGGGTCGAATCTGGTCGGGGCGAAATTTAGTATAAAAGTTAATTTTTTTTGTTTTTTGATTCATTTGCACGGGAAGGAGAAAAAAAAGAAGAAAGAGAAAAAAAAGAAAGGGAAGGAGAGAAGAGGGAGACCGGGGGAGGGATCCGGTCACCGTCGCTGGCGCTGGTGCCGGCCATCGCACACGGTGGCCGGAAGGTAAAAATTTTGTATTTTTTTCTTTTTTTATTTCTATTTTTATATTCTCTGTTTTTATATTTTTAATTATTTAAAATATATATACATATATTTAAATATATTGTGAGCGTCGAAAATGCAAGAAACAGAAAAGGAAGTCTAAGATTACCTTCGGTATTGGTATTTTTTTGATGATTTCGGGGGTATTCCCTTCGCTGCTCTATTTTTGGTTGATTTTTGTTTTTTTAAAAACTTGTTTTCATTCTAGAAATCCGAATCCCCCTACAATGTTTTCGAATCGGCTTTTTATAGCCCTTACAATCCGTTTCTTTCTATTATTATATATTTGCTATCCACTCTTGTTTAATGCTTGCAGGTACCACTTGAGGCACAAGGGCGGTGCTGAGGTGACCGGGGCGGTGGCAGCAGCAGGTGTCAGAGGCTAAGGCGCAAGTGGGGGGTAACCGGGTTAGGGTTAGTTAGGCTAGGTTAGTTCTGGGTTTAGGGGTTTTGGGCTGTAATCGGGTAGTTGTTAAGTGTTTGGGTAAGTGGGCTAAATAATGTAACAGGTTAGGGGTTTTTATTGGGTTTAATTAGAATTGGGTAGGTTAGTGGGTCACGGGTAATTGGGTTTGCTGTAAATGAAATTTGGGTAATTAAATTGGTTCTAAAATGGGTTTTGTATGTAGGCCTCGGGTTTATTGTAAATGGATTATTTTTGTAAAGGGTTTAATTGTAAAGGTTTGAAGTGTATGGGTTTAAATGTAAAGGGCCAAAATTGGCCTATAACACCTTGCACACGTTGAAAAGATCACTTTTTAAGGCACATGGACGGAAGCGTCAGCCCCGTAATGCAGAGAAACAATGAATACTCGTTGAGAGGGCTAAGTACGGATTCTAATCATCAAGAACCCTTTTTGGGGAATGTTGACAACCTTCGGCTAGATAAATTTAGTGGCTCATGGTAGTTATGGGAAATGAAATGGATAAAATGGAAATGGAGATTTTATTGGAAAAAAAGATGAAAAGAACAAAAGACTAAACTTTTTTTTGGGGAGAGAGTGTTTACAGAAAGAATGAACATGCAAATTAAGTCACCTCATCCCCTATTTATTGTGCTAAGAAAGATAGTCTAGTCCTACTTAAATTCCTAAAGATAATTACAAATAATTAATGATAAATAAAGATTGTAACACCCCGAAAATTTCTACAGCGAAATATTATCCTTGATATAGTAAAATGAGGAAATAAAGTGACGAGAAGAGGAAATTTGAGTTATGTCATTGGGAAGTATATTATGACATATTAATTCAAGAAAGGACTAAATTGTAAAAGTGAGAAAAGTTTTGTTACCCAAGAGTAAATACTCAAAATTTAAGGGGTTAAAGAGTAAATATGAAAAGTTAAAGGACCAATCGTGCAAATATTTTAAGGGTAGAATAATCTAGAAACTAAGGAAAATTGATGAATTAGGGCTAAATTGAATAGGTGAAGAATTATGAGGGACTCAATTATAATTTTACCAAATTAAGTGATGACTGAATGATGAAATTTTAAAAGATCATAAAGGGTAAAATGGTCAATTGGAAGAGAGACAAATCTAGAAAGCAATGATGATGTTGATGATATTTTATAATTATTTAATTAGAAAAATATTATTTAATAAGATATTTATTATTCTATTATTTTATTTAATATTTATGTATTAATTATTGTTATTATTAATATTATTGTTATTATGAAATGGATGGTAATGATAAAACACGTGTAATAATATGTATATGTACAAGTGTAATATTTATATTGTTTATTAAATAGTATTTAATAATTTATTATCATTATGTAAAAGATATTTATTTGATTAAGTACAAGTGTAAAAAAAATATTTGTATACATTTATAATATATGTATTAATTATTAGTTAGATATTTATTATTAACTATATATATATAAGATATAAAGGAGAAAGAGAGAAGAGAGGAGAGTTACAGAGAAGAAGCAACAAAAATAGGGAAAGAAAAAGGAAAAGAAAAGAAAAATGGGGAAATTAGAGATTTGAAGCTTAGAGCTCATTTTGGTAAGTTAATCAAGTCATTTTCTTTTAATTTTGATATTTTAGAAGCTTTAGAATAAGGTTTTGATGAAGCTAAGTTGACATATTGAAAGTTTATGAGTTCTCAAGTATAGTTTATGTTAAACTAAAAGATGAATTAGGGATTTAATTGAATGAATTTCAAGTTAGAATTGATGAAAGGATTAAATTGAGAAATAAGTTATAAGAAACAGTTTTGGACAGAATTAGTAGCCTAACTTTGAAAAATCACCAAAAATGGTAGAAATGGAATTAGAAGTTGAATGAGATATGGAATTAAAGCTTATTGAGTCTATTTTTACATAAAAGAAACATAGAAAGTAAAATAATTCTGTAGTCTGATATTTATATTTTTGTGAGACTGGTTCAGAATGACTTCGAGATCCCCTGTTCTGATTTGGAAAAATAATTAAAAATTGTATAAAAATAATTTTGAGACATAATTTATATGGTTAGATTCCTGAATGAGTCTATCTTCAATATAAATAAACATGAACATCATCCGAATACCGTACGAGGAGATAATTGATTTTTAGTGAGGAAGGGTCGGAATTGTCAGACAACAGAATAGGGGTGACTTCAAAGAATAAACTGTACTTATTGGCTAAACCAAAAATTCTGAAAATTTTATGGTAATATGATATGTGAGTCTAGTTTCAAGGAAATTTTACGGCTCTTAATTTTAAGTTCTGTATCTCAAGATATAAATAATTTAGTGACTATGACACAAATGGACAGTTTTGAATATACATATAAGTAAGTTGTGAAATTATTGATGTTGTTACTTATAGCATGTTATATAAATTAAGGATGTGGAATGGAGAGGAGGAGGAGGAAAATATGTATGAATATTCAGATAGCATGGCTAATTTGCATGTTTAGGCTCAGGGACTAAATTGAATAAAAGTAAAAATTTATGGGCAATTTTGTAAAAAATTTAGAAATGGAAAATTTGCATGAAATAGATTATTTTATTATTTAAAATTTCAAAATTGAATGAAATTATTAATTTAGTTCAAGATTGGGGAAAAACATGTTTTAAGGATTAAATTAAAAATTGTTGAAATTATGGAAAATTCTGATATTTTATAGAATTCATGGGTTGTTATCGATTTGTATGAGAATAACGGCTGGAAATAAGGACTAAATTGCAAGAATTTTATTTTTTTGAGCCTAAGGATGAAATCATCATTAATTAAAAGTTTAGGTGTAAAATGGTAATTTTGTTTAGAGCATTAATTGAATGTATTAGAACATGAAATAATTGAAAACGATGACCAAATTTATTTATAAAGATCCTGATGACTCAAATACGAGACTTGAACGTGAAAAAGAAATGATATTTATCATGACATGTAAATATGTAATTATCTTTGATACGTTGATACAAGGAAATTAAGTATGTTGAGACGAATAATAAATCCAAGTAAAACATGTCGAGAAAAATAAATACGTTTGAGGGAAAATATGTTTAATTTTAATTGGTTCCAAATATAAATGTTAGATGAAATAAAATATTTGATAAATAAATCGGTAACTCCGGTAATGTTCCGTAACTCTATTCCGGTGTTGGATTTGGGTTAGGGGCGTTACAAAGATAAATAAAATAAATCCTAAAATTAAATCTAAATAATTGTTAATAATTATCCTAATATAATTGGAATTAAAATAGAGCCTTGTGATATAAAATCTCTTCTTTTTGCGCTTTAATCCTTGTGTCTTGCATGCTTGCATTTTTGGCACCACCTTTTTCCCTATGTTGCATCTTGGCCCATTTTATCTCCAGATTCACACTTTTTGCACTTGAATTTACTTTGGCCTTCAATTTCGCCCCTATAAGATAGAAAACCATAAATAGCTTAAAATAGTAGGATCATACTCAGAACAAACACATAATTAATACAAAAAATTATGTCATTCTAGAGTATTATCGAGCTTTTATATCTAAAATATTTTAATGTCTTTCACTAAACTTGAAGGGGAAATTCCCACCAAAGGATGTTTTAAAACTTTTCTAGCACATCTTTCATGAAGAATTATGCACTTTGTGGTCCACCTAGATTGCTGGTCCCGCCTTGCAAAAATGGCATCCACGAAAATTCCCAAATGACTATATTGCATGCTTTAAGGTATGGTTTACCAACAATTGGTATTGTCGTAATACTAATAGTATTAACTATTATGTCTAGAAGATGCCAAAGAAGAAGTACAACTCTACCAATCAAAGTTGATTTGTTGTGTTTGAAAACAATGAGAAGCATTTCACATGTTGAACTTTCACAATCAACTAATGGATTTAAGGAAAGCAATATGCTTGGTTCAGGGAGTCTTAGATATGTATATAAAGGGAGGCTTTTAGATGGAATAGAAGTTGCAATAAAAGTTTTCAATTTGCAAACAGATGGTGCATTTAAGAGTTTTGGCATTGAATGTAATGCTACGCGTAATATAGTTCATCGTAATATTGTTAAGGTGATTACTTGCTGCTTAAGTGTTGACTTCAAAGCCTTGGTGCTTGATTACATGTCTAATGGAAATCTTGAGAAATGGCTACACTGTAAAAACTGTTTCCTTGATATCATACAAAGGGTTGACATAATGATAGATGTTTCGATAGCTACAGAATATCTCCATAACGGACATCCAACACCTATGAGTCATTTTGACTTAAAACCAAGCAATATTTTACTAGATAAAGACATGGTGGCACATGTGGGAGATTTTGGCATTTCTAAATTTTTGGGAGAAGGTGATGTAGTGAAGCAAACCATGACTCTTGAAACTATCTGTAACGCCCTAAAATTCTTATTGCTATTTCTGTTAAAATGTGACACAAATATTTGTCTCCTTCAGTGGTTAAGTGTTCTGAGTGTGTTTGAGAAGTCCTAAGGTCAAGCCTTGTCTTGGGAAAATTTTGGTATTTTTCTGAATAAAGCCTTAACCTTGTTTAGTAGGCTTTAATTTAAATGTTTGTAAATATATCAGGATGGGCCTGCTGGTTTGGTGGTTAAGTGGAGTGTTGGTTTGATGGAGGGCCTGTGTTCGAATCCCTACGTGAGCAAGGGAATTATTTTTGCTATTGGTGTCGTTTAGGAGTTTGAAGTGAATTAAAATGATGAGAAGTTGAGATGTAGTTGGGTTAGTGGAGTCATTTGGGGGATTTGATAGTTATAAAAAATATATCGGTTTCCTCTCTGCCCTTTTTTTCCTCTTCCATTCTCTCATTTCTGCCGAATTTTGACTTGGATTGCCCTCTTCTTTTTCTTTCATTTTTTTGAATCCATTCTTTCCATTTCATTTTTGGCAACATTGATTATAATCACACGGTTTTGTAAGTTTTGGTAAGTGAATTCTTGGTATTTTGGTTTGATGTGAATGCTCAGTTTTGATTAGAGTTATGAATGTTTTGGCAGCAGTATTTTGTGAGAATCAAGGCTCATTTCATGCTTTTTCGTAGTCAATTGATTCATGGTGATTGAAGATAAGGGTTTTTCACTCAAAGGATAGATATCTTGTTTCGGGTTTGGTTTTAGTTCATTGTTAAATGATTAATTGAGAGTTGTATTGGCTGATTATCAGTTTTCAAAGGCTTGGTGATCGTTTTAGGATCAATCGGAACCAGGCGTGTACCCGAAAATGTAGAAAACGAGATTCGACGAAAGCTAAAATTGCAAACTGTCAACGCCACACCGGTGTATGGTAGGCCATGTGCGAAGGACATGGTCGTGTGATTGAGGAAGGCAGGTCGTGCACTAGACAAGGCTGTGTGATGGCCAGGTAGGTCGTGTGCGACACACGGGCTAGACCGAATTGGGCCTTATGGGCCACACGGGCGTCTAGATTTTGGGCCAGGCTGTGTGATCCACATAGGCCAAGACCAATCTGGGTGTGTGGGCCACACGGACGTGTAGGCCCTCACGTGTAAGCCACATGGGCATGTGGGCCTATTTAACTGAAATGTTTCCTAGGGCTACACGGGTCTTCCAAATCGACTGTGAACCTACTGTAGGGTCGATAAGGGTTACTTGGACCTCGATATGTATGAACTGAATGACTAATGTATGTTATAAGCATGATAGTTATACACATGTTTTAAATACTGTTCTGTGAGTATGATTAATAAATGAATATTAGCATGTAAGCATGTATTTCGTATGACTTCATTAAGCATGTTCATTTGCATTTGTATTGGGGTGGGATGCTGATTATTGGAGGAAGTGTACTGAAAGGCTCTTATGCCTATTATCTAGTAACACAACTGCAATATACTGTTGTGCCACATTCGGTACGACTTGGTGTGTAGTCAGAGATGGTGTGTAGAGGCTGGTGAGTAGGATACTAATTTCTATTACAGTATGCATATCTGTAACTGAGATGGGCTAATGCCCTAATTTATATCTAAAACTATATCTGAATGGGCTAATGCCTTAATTTATAGCTGAAATTGTATCTGAATGGGCTAAAGCCTAAACTGTATCTGAATTTGAAATGGGCTTAGGCCCAAGACTGCATTTTGACTGATTACCCCAGTTTGACAGTATGCATGTTTTCCGTGGGGATTACAGACTGAGATTACAAAAACTCACTCCTTTTTGTTTAATATGTATAGGTAATCCCCAGTCATAGACGGATTAGTGCGGCGGAGGACTCGAGGGTTACCACCACAATTTCAAACAGCTTTAATTCTGTTTTTGATTTTATATTATTTCCTTTCTATTATTTTTTGGGTATTTTTGATGTAATTTGGGATATTTGGATTGTTGGTTTTTATTTCGGAGTTTGACTGTTTTATGGACTTTTAAACTACAAAACTCAACGAAAACCCAGTTTAATTAAAAATAACATTTTTCCTAAACACAAACGATTTTCCTTAAATATCACAGTTTCTAAAAGCTTCCGCTACAGAATATGTTTTTAAACGAATCAAATTAACGAGAAAATGATTTTGAAATTGACGAGAGATAAATAGAAGCCAATAAAAAGAAACGGCTTTAACTTGACAAATTTGATTTCAAATCCCATTCTATATGACATCGCTAGATTCGGCCATAATGTCTAGGCCGGGTTTGGAGTGTGACACTATCGGGTATATGGCACCAGGTGAATTGATTTTATGATTATTTTCTTGATTTTCATTTTATATTTTTGTTTCATGTGTATATTTGAATAAACATTTTAGAAATAATTAAGGATTAATGATGCTATAATTATGCTTGAAATGCAAAATTTGGGTTAGCAAAAATATTTTCTAGAAAATGTGATGTCTATAGTTATGGGATTGTCGTTATAGAAACCTTCACAAAAAAAAAAGCCAACTGATAATTATTTTGCTGAAGAAGTCACCATAAGACATTGGATGGAAAGTTCATTGTCTAATGGAGTGATATTTATTAAAAAGAGAGGATGAGTACTTTATTGTTAAAGAAAATTGTATTTCATCCATCATGGAGTTAGCTTTGAATTATTCAGCTGAGTTACCAGAAGAAAGAATAGATATGAAACATGTTATAGTTGAACCAAAGAAAATCAAACAAAGGTTGCTAAACAACATTAAACATGTTTAACAAAGATGCTGAGTAATGAGTACACTTGCGCTTATTACTATTATGCATTAGAATAGAAAATAGCAGCATCAATGGCATAAATGATACACAACCATGGCATGAAATTTGTAGTCATTGATTTAATGATCTAGCATAGAAACACATGATTACTTGGCTGTACAGGAAGTAGGTTAGGTATTGTTGCATTCTGTTTGCGCCTCTCTTGAACAAGTGGCTCTTGACAATTTTCTTCTTCTAGAAAAAGCTGTACATTTGCAACTAACCTAGATAAGGGAAATTGGAAGTTATTATGAGTAATAGGCTGTATGAAGTGATCAAATAATATGTATCTAAAAATAAATAATAAATTTTAGTGGCTAAAGTTGAGGCCTACATTCATTGAATGATTAGTTAATGAATAATTGTAAGCAAAGGTTATAAAATGTAATCATGAATTGCCGAAAAACTAACCCATGTGTTTTTTCACGAATAAGCCGGCACATATTAGGACTTTGATTCACTCGTTCATCAAGTAGCTGGTGTTCATTGATTTCATTTACCATATTTGACAAAAAACCATCTTAATTGGAGCAGTGAAGCTGCAAATAATTGATAATCTGTTGATTCTGTATTGAAATCTTTATTTCAATTTTGTTTTAATTATACCTTTCTTCTAGAATGAAAATGTCCCGCTTCCGCACATTGTAGGCTATATTGGTCAATCTAATCTTTGTGATAGTTACAGTGGATGAAACAATTATTGGATGTTATTATATTGAAGAGAGTAGATGAGGATATTAAGATATTTGCCATGTTTGGCCTGTTGGTGCAAATAGGTTACGTATTTGTCCGATTTTCAGTGGTACTAGAAAATACAATTTCAGAATCTCATTTTCATAAGTTGGGTCCGTTAATATTAAATATGAATATTTATAGAGTTGGTACAATAGAATATTAAATTTTAAACCTTCAACTTTATCTATTAATTGCTTAATTAAGGTACAAAGACTAAACTTTAAAAGTCTTATCGCTATGGATTTCTAATTAGCTAAAGGTTCAAAATGGTAAATAGATCATTTGGTTATATCAAATAGTGTAGGATGATGTTAACATCCACTAATTTTTATTAATTATGATTAAGGTTAATTAATTAAAATTTAATTAATTAAATTTGATTAATTAAGATTTAATCAAGTATATAAAGGTGACTTAGTGCAAGTTGTCATTTTTATTTCTTCTTCATCATCTAATCAACATAAAACCTCAAGGGAAAAAGCTATTTTTGAGCTTCAAACTCTCGGTCCTCAATTGGTATGCATTTTTAGATCATTTTCTTATAATTTTTTTTGTATCAAATACGTCAGACATGCATGATAATACTATGCTCGCAATCAGACATGCATGATAATACTATGCTTAGAACAGAATATAAGACAATCAGATCATACAAATTAGGGTTATTTAGCCCTTACCGACCCTACAATAGGCTCACAGTCATTTGGGACGACCCATGCAACCCTAGGGAAGAATTCAGATAAATAGGCCCACGTGCCCAGATTGGCCTTGCCCAAGTGGATCACACGGCCTGGCTCAGTATCCACACACCCATGTGGCGTGCCCGTACATGCCCAATTTGGCCTAGCCCGTGTGGCTCACACAACCACACTCCGGCCATCACACGGCTGTGTCTTGCACACACTTGGCCTTCGTCGATCACACGGTTGTGTCGTCGCACACAGCCTACCACACGACCTTGTGATGTTGACAGAATGGTTCTTGACTTTTACTGAAACCTTATTTTCTGTGTTTTTGGGTATGTTGTAGGCCAATTTTGACCCAATACACCCCATATACATATAACCCAAAACCCATGTTACAACCAGCCCAAATTTAACCTAATTCAACCCAAATTCCAAAACCCCTCAAGACCAAACAACATCTCATCAGCCCAAAATTTAACTATCCTAGCCCAAAATTAGAAAAAAAAAAACCTAACCCTAGCCCCTATATTCGGCGCCGCAACCACCCTCTGCCACCGCCGTCATAGCCTGCTGCCCACTTGCCCATCGCCGGTCACGTCTCCACCGCCTTTCCAGACCACTTGCGCCGTCACCTACAAGGAAATTAAGTAGAAGAGACAGAAAATAATAGAAAAATAACATGTAATGGCTATAAAATGCCAAACCAAAATCTGTTGTAAGATTGGGCAATTTTTAATACGAAACAAGCATTAGATTTCAATCAAGAATATTCGAAAACAGATCCAAATTCAAAAAACAGGGATTAAACGTCAACAAGGGAGAGTAATCTAAATATCAAAGTGAAATCAAAAGAAGCAAAGGAGGTGGTTTTATCTTTCACTATTTTTGATTCTGTTCTTTTCTTTCGAATCTATCACATAAATATATATATTATTAAAGAGAAAACAAAAATAAAAAAAGGAAAAATACCTTTTTTGAAATTTTCGTCCACCGTGTACGGTGGCCGACGGCGGCGGTCCGGCGACCGGACGGTGATCAGTCTTGTGGCCGAAAATCCCCAGGCCAGAGAGAGAATCTGAAAATTTTTTTAAAAGTGGGGTAAAAATGATTTTTTCACTACAACAAAACAGGGCTTTAGCGGCGTTTTTAGTGGCGTTTTTGGTAAAAACGCCGCTAAAAGTCTGAGCAATAGCGGCATTTTTCTGAACACGTCGCTAAAAGTCTGAGCAATAGCGGCGTTTTTCTAGAAACGCCGCTAAAAGTCTGAGCAATAGCGGCGTTTTTCTGAAAACGCTGCTAAAAGTCTGAGCAATAGCAGCATTTTTCTGAAAACACTGCTAAAAGTCTGAGCATTAGCGGCGTTTTTGAAAAAACGCCGCGAAAAGTCTAAGCAGTTATTTTTGTGTAGGGACTCATTTTGATTTAATCTGATTTAATTTTCATATTTTTTTTCTTATTCTTGTTTTGAATTATAAATTCATAGTTAAGTTTTAAGGTTTAGTTCTTATTTTTTGGGTTTAGGGCTTAATATTTAAGGTTTAAGATCTATGGTTTAGGGTTTAATATTTTGAATGTTAATTTTATGGTTTAGGGTTTTGTTATTTTGAGTTTGAGATTTAGTGTTTAGTGTTTATGATCTTAATGTTTAGCAGTATTAAGGGTTTATGGTTTAGGGTTTATGGGTTTAGGGTTAAGGGTTCATGGTTTATGTTTTGTGGTTTAGGGTTTAGGAGTTTAAGGGTTGGTGGTTAGGGGTTTAATGTTTGTGATTTATAGTTTGTGGTTTAGGGTTTATTGTTTTATAGTTAGGGTCTTAGTACTCTTCATGATTTTAGGGGTTAGGCTATTAGGGTTTAAGGGTTAGGGTTTTTGATATTTAACGGTTTGAGTACTTATGGTCTAAAATTTATGGTTTAGGATTTATATATAGTTTTGAATAGACCACGTAGTTTGGGGTTTGGGATTTGGTGTTTGGTGTTTGTGGTTTAGGGTGTAAGTTTTAGTGTATCAGGTTTAAGGTATTATTTTGGATGAATTTAGAATAAAAATATATTGATGTATTTATTTTTTAAATGTGCATGATTAAATCAAAATTAAAGTTTCAGCTATACTTAGGGTTTAAAGTGTGTTTATGGTTTGAGCAAGTTTAAGGTATACTGTTGAAATATTTGGAATTTACAGAAATTCTTGCCATATTGTAGGACACCCACATTATTTAATATAAGTATATAAATTATATATGTTGTTTATATTAAAAATTAAAATATAGGAATTGGTTAATTTATATTAAAAATTATATAAATCTTCAAAAAAATTTAAAATTAAAAAATTAAAAACTTAAAAATTTAAAATTTAATATTTTAGTCCATATTTCAATTAAAAAGTTTGATATTAAAAAATTTAAAAAATAAAAATTCCAATAAATGACAATCTCAACACAAAAAATTTGAAAGAAATAAATAAAAAAATATATGTTAAAAATAGAAAAAAATTTAAAATTGAGTAATAGTGTCGGTTTTTAGGAAAACGCCGCAAAAAGCTGAGATATAGTGGCTTTTTTTTTTTAAAACGCCGCAAAAAGCTCTTATTTTTTATAACACAAAAGGGAAATTAAAATCCCGCTCACTCCCAAAAGAAAATTTTTCGTTACCCGCTCCTTACTCCCTCTTCTTCTCATCTCCGTCGAGCACCCTAAATCCCCCAAATAAAAGTTTGTAGTTAGTTCTTTTTCCCTTTTAATCTCAAAATTTGCCCCTAATTTTCTCATTCCAACAACACCAAGTCAAATACACTTAGTAGAAAGGAAAGGAAAGGAAAGGAAACTCTGTAAATTGAAAAGGTATGCTTTCGTTTCTGGGGTTAAGGATCTGGTTTCATTCAAGTCATTTTCTCATTCTGGTGTGCTTTATTTTCTGGTTCTTGTGTCATAGGGCTTTGTTTTTGTTTGAAAGGCATTATTGGGATATCCTTCCTAGATATAGTGTGCTTTATTTTTGTGCAGCGATATAAAATAGTAGTTCGTTTCTGCAACGATTGTGTAAACCTAAGTAAGAAACTTAGCTTATTTTACAACTCTTTTTCTCTAAGCAATTCGTTTTCTTTTCAAAGAAAATAATATATTTTTCAAGAAATTCACTATTTTTATTTTATTTTCTGTTCAAATTCTTGATTGTTATTATGATATGAATCTCTAGTTTTCTCTCCTTTTTTTTTTAAAATTTTGCAGTGTGCCAAGAAAAAAATTGAATAAAAGGTATATATAAGTTAAAAGAATCATGCTTTTTGAAAGTGTTTTTTCTTTCAGAATTGTTTAGTGATATTTTGATTTGATTTGGGGATAGCAATATCTGGATTGAAAATCTTGGCCCTACGCAAGAAGCTTTAGGTCTCTTTTTTTTTGGTACGAAAGATGAACGGAATGTCAATGGACAATCTTCGTGGCCTCATTTTGGCTGTTTCATCGAGCGTTTTTATTGGATCTAGCTTTATTATCAAGAAACAGGGTCTTAAGAAAGCTGGAGCATCGGGACCAAGAGCCGGTTTCTTTCTTTCCTTTCTTTTTGAATTTTTGTTGATTTTGATTTTGTTAAAATCTTTGAATTAAAGTCTAATTTCAAGTGTTTTTTTAATGGATATTTGAAAAATTTTATATTAGGGCAAGGAGGACACGCTTATTTTGTATGAACATTGGTGGTGGGCTGGAATGATAACCAGTAAGTTCAGCAATCCACTTCTAATTTTGTTGATTTCTTATCATTCTTGTTTCTTTGTTTTTAAGTGAATAACCAAGTTGAAGGAAAAGAATCTGTTTGCTTTAAATTTTGAAAAATTTGAAACAAAAGGCATAATTCCAAAAAGATTAATTAGATTTATGCAGAATCTGGAAGTGGTTTGACAGCTGAAGACAGGAGAGTTTTGCGTGAAAGATATGGGTTTGATCCCAATGAGTACATCTCTGAGGCAAAGGTGGGTTTTTTTATTTTCCCTTTGTTTTCAATTGGGTTGTTTAATGATTGATTAATTTTTGTAAAGGATGAAAACACTGATTTTAAATGTTATTCTACTCTTGCAAAACTGTAATCTCTTTCTTTGACACAAATGCATTACACAAATGGTTGTATATGTTGTTGATTTGATGCTGTTTGGGACACTGGGCATCTGATTAGAATTTAGAATCAATTTGACTGTCACCATTTGAGGAGCAGTCAAAGTCTTTTTGGTTTTATAGGATTTCTTCTGGAATTTGAATGTGAAAATGGTGTTCCAGTTGAAGCTAGTTTTATAGGCTTGATATATTTGTATAATCGCTTGCTTGTCAATTTTAGCTGGACTAATCCTAGATAGTTAATTCAAACAAGCATATTAAACGTTGTAGGTTCTCGGAGGAAAGGCTAAAAGAAATAAGTTGTTCTCACCTAAAGGCATGGATGTTAGACCAATGATGGAAGTTGTAAAAGGTGACATTGGATAAGTTAATAGTGAAATTGGAGCCCTTTTTTCTACCTGGGGTTCTGTATAACATGTAAGTGAAGATATTGGAGTCTTGGCTGTTTCTATGATTTTTTTCAATGACAGCTGGAAACTTGGAAGGCTAAAGAATGTTTAATTTTTTTTTTGGAAAATAGTGAAACCTGTAAATTTAGTTATACATTAAATTGATTAGTTTTTGGTTTATGATTATTAAGTGCAAAATACTAGATATTTTCATTTGGTAAAAATGAGACAATTTAAATCAGGAACAATGTTTGATGGAAAATCTGTCAGTTCTTTCTTCATTTAAGTTTTAATCGAATTGCAATGATGGTGTATGACTTTTATACAAAGGCATTGGTTATTCATTTTGGTGTAAATAAATTTACAAAAAAATTAATTAGATTAATTCCAAAAAAATTAATTAGATTAATTGCTTTAAGGAGTTGGAGGTCCATGTAATATATGTTGAAAAATTTGTAGCTTTTTTGTGTATTTGAAGCGTTATGTCCCTTATCTTTATCTAGATATGTCTTGGACAAGTTGGCCAAACACACATGCTTAAAAAAATTCTTGTCTGAACAACGTTAGTTATGGCCTTTTAGACTGCATGTCTTCTTACTGTAGCATCTTTTTTCCTTAATTACTGTCAGATATAATTGCTTGAGTTAAGTTAATGTGCTTTAATTTTACAGTGATAATCGGGGAGATAGCTAATTTCACTGCTTATGTTTATGCTCCTGCAATTCTTGTAACACCATTGGGAGCCTTAAGTATTATTTTCAGGTATGTATTTAGTTCCATTTTTGTTAGTTAAAAATATGAGAATCATTTAACAACCATCTTTTCGTTCTCATAGGTAATGGGTGTTAAAGCAGTAGGAATCGCGCTGAAGCTGTCGTTTGGAGGAATGAATCAGTTTAAATACTTCGAAACATGGATTTTCACAATAATTGTGATCTTTTGCTGTCTTCTGCAAATAAATTACTTGAACAAGGTGAGTGATGAGACTTACATTTCATTACCCTTTATCAATGAGCATAATTATATATTGATTTAGTATGTGTCACTCGAATTTTGTTTGAATGTTGAATACAGGCATATTAGACATGGAGGTTTTTATTTTTTAACTGTTTTCCATGTATTTAAAAGATTTTATTCCCATACAAGAGTCTAGATATATATATATATATATGTATATGTGTGTGTGTGTGTGACATGAGTATTTCAATGAAACTGAAAGTTGAAATACGTAAATTAGGTGCTTTACAAGTTGTGGCACTACTAGTAATTTGGATATCAACATTGTAAGTTACTCATTATTAAGTTGCTTATAGGATACAAAAGCATAAAGGAGCCTCTTAAGCAGCACAAAAGGTCAGTGTTCAGTGCAGTGCAACATGTGTGAATGCCATTAAAACTTATATTGAAGTTTATGAATCTCTTACCATTTTTGTGTTCTCTGTTGTAGGTTCAACTTGAAGAAGCTAACATACGAGGAAAGGAAAGCTAAGTTGATTGAACGGTTACACACCCTTAATGCCGCTGCTCGTGCTGATTCAGAGGAAGAGGATTGAATGTAGGAATGCTCATTTCAAAGCACTAAAATTATTCCATGCTTTTCTTTATTATACATTGCTGTTGACTGCAGTTTTGTCCAGAACTGAGTTGCATTTTGTAAGGGGTTGAACTTATTTCACATTTTGTTTCAATTTTGTTTAGAATTTTTGTTATTTTTTTTGCAATTCGAGTGTAATTGAATTTTTAGATTTTTGGATATTTAATTGATTGTGAAATGCAATTTTAGCCAGTCACAGGCTAGCATGATGATTTTTAAGATGTAGGGAAAGAAAAACCATGATGAGATTTGAATTTGTATCTATTTGTATAAATTTTAATTTTTTTTTATTTTTATGACCTAAAAAAAAACGCCGCTAAAGATCATGAATTTTAGCGGCGCTCTTAAAGCGCTCTTTATGACTTTTAGCTAAAGATTATGATTTTTAGTGGCTTTTTTTTTACAAATGCCGCTAAAGATTATGACTTTTAGTGGCGTTTGTGTGAAAAATGCTGCTAAAAGTCATGATCTATAGCAGCGTTTGTGTAAAAATGCCGCTAAAAGTCATGATCTTTAGCGGCGTTTTTTTCATATAAACGCCGTTAATTATTGCAGCGTTACTTTTAGCGGCGTTTTTTGCGACGCTTCTAAAGGAAAAAAAGGCCGCTAAAAATCAATTTTGCTGTAGTGTTTTTGAAGTTTTAGTGGCTTTTATAGGGTTCCAAAACGACGTAGGTTTGGGGTGGCCTTAAACCCTCCAAAACGATGTCATTTTGTCCCTTTACCCATGCACTGACTCGATCCGACCCGCTCCAGGCCAGGGTTCGCGTGTTTTCAATAAAAGGGCTAATTAGTGCGCGGTCCTTCTACTTTTTCAGTCTTTTACAATCAAATTTTCTTTTTATTTTAATTTGGCCCTATAATTTGTGCATTTTGCAAGTTGGTCCCCCATGCTACTGCGCGTTTTAAATGCTTGGGAAATTTGCTCTTTTGGTCCCCATTGTTTTCGTGCGCATTCAAATAAGCCCTTTACCCTTATTTTCTTTTTAAATTTGTCACAAAACTTCGTCTTTAATTCAATTTTGGTCCTTTTTTTGATATTTTAACTATTAGTATCATTATTACTATTACTAGTATTTTTTATTAGTATTATTTTTAGTTTCAATTAATACTTATATATATATGTATATACTTATGGTTGTTTTTAATATTATTATTACTCTCAATATATATATAATATGTATTATTATTACTCTCAATATATATATATATATATATATATATTATGTATACGTTTTTAATATTTTATTGTATATTTTATACCATATTATGTATATTTATATATATATACTATTACTATATATCTATATATGTAACATTATTAATTACCTTTTATATTATTGTTATTATTTTATATTATTATATTATATTTAGTTTTATTTTTTATCACGTTTTGTATATATATTATCATTATTATTATTATATTATATTTATTATTTTCTTTTCATCATTATTAATATTTTTATATATACACATTATTATTTTCTACTATTGTTAAATATATTATTTTTCTTATTATATTATTATATACATTTTCTTTTTATTGCAAATATTGTTATTATAATATTGTATTTTTAATATTTTTCACTAATTTTTATCATTGTTTTTATTATTTATTTATTTATTATTTATACGTGTAATTTAATTATGTAGTTCTTGTCATTATTTTTCGTTATTTCTGATCTATAATTAGTTCGTGTGATAGCTAGTTCTTTTATTCTTGTCTTTTATATTATCTTATATTAATGCATTTGTTTTATTTGCACATATTATCGTCGTACATCATTTTTTGCATCTGATTACAAATTCATGTTATATTAACCGTTTTCCGATCCAAAATAAATTCTTTTATGAAAACAATATTCCGTGTTTGGAAACTCGAGAAAATTGTGCCTTAACTCACTGGGTTTCGATTTTTCTCATCTAACCCAAATAACGGAATGCCATTTTAAAATCACAATACGAGTTTTGAAATAAAAAAACTTATTCTCAAAGACTCGAGATTTCGTGTTCTAACTTACTGAATATATCTTGTTGTCTCGAGATAAGACCTTTTGCAAATGAAGGCAATATTTGGTGTTTGGAAATACGTGAAATCGTACCCTAACTTACTGGGTTTCAATTTTCCTCGTTTAAACTAAAAAACCGAATATCCTTTTTTCAATTTTAAATAAAAAGGCATACTCGATCTCAAAAGTTCTATATATCGTATCCTAACTTACTGGATGTGACGTTTTATTGCTTCGAGACAAGAGTGTCTTTAACATTTGTTTTATTCAAGCTTTTAATACAAAGAGGGATCGTATTTTAAAAATTCTTTCAAGTTTTCAAATCTTCGACATTAAGACACTAATTAATCAACTAGATACCAATTTTGGGCGTATCGAGGGTGCTAATCCTTCCTCGTGTGTAACCGACTCCCGAACCCATTTTCTTGATTTTCGTAGACCGAAATCTTTGTTTTTATAAATTAAACTGTTTATTTAAAACAACTACTTTTCGAGGTGACCCGATCACACCTCAATAAAAAAAGATTGGTGGTGACTCCCGTCTATTTTCAAAATCCAAAGTCGATTCCCCGGTTTTTAAAAAAAAAAGCATAAAAATGGTTTCGACAGGGTACACACCTAGTATTGTTTTGTCGCAAAAACACTCCTGAGAAAACCAGAACCTAATAATTGACATAACAATACTCAGAATCAGTCTTAAGATTCGATTAAACTGAAAACTCGAAACCTAACATAACTCAAATCAAGCGTTTAACGCTTACCCTCGATGCTTTGAACGGTTCAATTACAAAACAACACGAGGAGGACTCCACTTTTCACTATTCTCTGCTGCCCAAAATAGAAAATTGTTACCCTTCAACTGGTTAATCAAAAGTTAAAACTACAATACCCTTACAGCACTTACCAACTCACAAAGAAATACCGTAGAACTAATAAATAGGAAGTGGAAGACAAGATTGTGGCCAAAATTTAATGCAGGCAACAGAGGAGAAAAGAAAAAGAATAGAAGAGGGTAGGAGAAAAAATTGCATCAGAAAGTTAGAAGAGGAAGAGGAAGATATTCCAATAACTCCCTCAATCCTTTATTTTTCTCCCATGAACCCCACTACTCACAATCACTACTGAATTTTGGCTATATCGAAACTCTTTCAGTCCACAGAGTAAAAACTAACACCCTTTCCCACGTAGGAATTTGAACACAAGACCTCCAACACACCAACACACAAAGTCCCTTACCACTTGAACCAACAAGCTCATTCTGATATGATTTAACAAATAATTTAATATAAACTCACGCACCAAGAGTAAGCCTTAAGTAAAAAAAAAAAAAACAAATTTTGATAAAGATAAAGCTTGAACTTGGGACCTCTAACACATACCCAGAACACTTAACCACTGAAGTAGATAGATATTTATGTCAAATTTTACAGAACCGTAGATACATAATTTGGGGGGTTACAGAACACTAGTTTAACCAAATGATTTCAAAGTAAATTTCTGGGTTTTCAAGCGAGTTAAAGTAACTCATCAAGATTCAGCCATAACGTCCAGGTCGGGTTTGGGGTGTTACAGTGCATCCATAGCCAAAGACAGATTCCAACTGCTGATATATGTTATATAATCTACAGGCAAAAACAAGCTTCATTTGCAGGACTTTTTGTTGTGAACCCATAGTCAAAGCTAGAATCCAATTGTGGGGACTTGTTGTGTGTCCACAACCAAATGATAGTTATTATCTGCAAACGAGTAGTGGTTTATCCACAACCCGACATGTTGGAAAATGGAGTTTAGGGAACTCCCATTATGATATGTAGCGTGGGGTAGGATTTATTCTGTTAAAACCCAAAATTGTAAGGCATCTTCTAAATCATGTGAATACAAATCTGGAATTCTATTATGGTATATTTATATATCTGTGAATATTGTGAATGATGTGGAAATTTGATATTCTGAAATTACAACTGTGAATACTGTGATATTATTGGTAATTAAATTGCAAAATTAACATTCAGAACTATTATCTGACTGTGATTAGTTTATACGATATTATTTAATGTGTTTTACCAACCGTTTGCATTGAATTTATTGTGAATGAACTCACACTAAGTGTCATAGCTCACTCCCCCTTAAATTTCCATCCTTACAAATAACCCACCAAGTTAAGATGCGGGCATGACATCTGTAAGGTCTTGACACATTATTAAATTAAAAAAATTATTTTTGGTTCATTATATGATTTTTTTCGAAGACTACAATAAATTATTTTGAACTGTGGCATGGTATTTAGGTTTAAGCTTGTTTTATTTTGCATGACATTTAATTTAAGTTTTAATGTTTTCGAATTATGGTTATTAATCAATTATACATGAACCTCAATTTTTATTAAAATAAGTAGTTACCACTTTTTTCTTTTAAAGTATAATTAAGATTTCAAGTAATAAATAACTTGGAAATTAAATAAGCTTTTTACTAAATTAAACAACTGTTTTAAAGATGTTTGTTTTTAAAAAACTCCGATAACCCTGCTAGGCCATCTTTATGGCCGATGTAATTTTTATATAATATTAATCATATTAAAAATAAAAACTTAACTATCATAGCTAATATAATATTATTTTGATTCATAAAGCCTTAATTTTGGGATTAAAGAAAGTATAGTTGCTTTTTCTTTTTACCAAAGAGAAAAGTTGTTGGTATGAAACATGAAATGAGTATATTAAATTGTGAAAAGTTAGACTAAACAAACTAAGGTTAGTGAAAAGTTAAGCCTAAATTTAATCATTTAGTTTTTTCAATGTTTTTCAAAATAAATTGTGAAAAGTTAAAAAAAAATTGTGAGAAGTTACAAAAAAATAAAAAAAATAAAAAAGAGAAGTAGTAAGTTAAAATATCTAGTTATAATAAGAAGTATATAAATTCAACAATTTATTACATTTGATTTAAATATAAACAAATAAAATTAATAAACAATCATCTAAATACATTTTAAAATATAACACCAAACACTCGTGGATCTCGTTTCATTTAAAGTCAGGTAATAGGTCCAAAGATTGATTAAAGTGATTTGTCTCCATACTAAAGACTTGTAGGGAAAAGTTAGTCAAATAAAGTGATTGGTTATTATTATTATTATTATTATTATTATTATTATTTTGATTTTAATCACAGATGACTTTTCTTTAGAATTGATACGATGTTGATCAGAATTTCCTCTAGTTCTTTAGTTTCTTCAAATATTTTTGTAAAGAATTTTAATGACTTGGAGGTGACCCATTTTTATAGTGTCAATCACTTAGACATAAGAGACTTCTTGTAGAATTTAATTTTTTTTATTTGAGTGTTCTATAAGAATTTAAACTCTATTATTATTATTATTATTATTATTATTATTATTATTATTATTAATAATAATTTAACTTTTGTTGGGCGTAGAATGGGGACAAGTCTTGAAATTTTATTTGCTTCCTACTTTGAAGAATTTGTTTCAAAGGACACCTTCAATATTTTTTTCATATGGACTGAACTTGGCAATGAAACCAAGCTATCTACGTACCTTCATTTTTAAAAGATCAAGTTATAACGTAGTTCAATTTTGTTCAAACTACAATTTAAGCTCATGCTTAAGAGTATCATTATTTATTATGTATGAACAATTTAAATTCATGCTTAGGAGGTCATCATTTATTTCGTATGAATAGTTTAAGCTCGTGCTTCGAAGGATCATCATTTATATTTTATTAATAGTTTAAGATTGTGCTTAAAGCATGACCGTTTGGGTTGAATAGTTTAGGCTCCTTCTTAGGAGCATTAGATGAACAATTTAAGCTCAAGCTTAGGAGTATCACCATTTTGGATGAACAATTTATGCTCGTGCTTAGGAGCAATGTGACAATATAAGCTTATACCTAGGAGAGATGTTTTTCATTGGCTTTTTTGACATGTGGCTAGAGTCCAACCATGACCATTCTGATATTCCAAAAATAGATGATTAAAGCCATTAATTGAGTCTGTTCGAGTTTATATCTCAATTGAATACTGTCGCATGTGAAATGATATGTAATTTGTGGAAGTATACACGTTGAATCAAGTAATAAAGTGATAAGTGAATTTGTGCAATTTCTACGCCCAAGAAAAGTTAAATTAATAAGATATGAATAATAATAATAATAATAATAAAACACTTAATTTTCGAGTGAATTAAAATTTCTTAGTAAAATAATTTTTTGGTATCTCTTCGTATCCACAAAAATATTAAAAATATATATATAAAAAAGAAAACAAATCGTGGATTCAAAAAGTGATGTCTTCAAATTAATTTGATCAATAGTTTGTTAGCCGCGTCGGGTAGGAATAAAGTGACGCTACAATAATTCTTGGAGAGTAACACTATCACGTTAGTTGCAAGAATCCACCCAAAGTAAAGCAGTGACTAATTATAAAAAAATCAGTCTATGTTAAAGTATCATATAACTTCAAAGATCCGTCTTAAATGCAATATGATCCAGAAGTGTTCAACCTCTTACCCCACAAATCACTCACAAATAATGATGGCAAATTGTGGAAAATGTTCTCAATAACTAAAGTATAACCCTAAACACCTGTCTTAAATGCAATGTGATCCAGAAATGTTGAGCCTCGTATCCCAAGTCACTCAGGCAATTTTCTATTCTTGACAGTTTAATTTTAAAATTTCATAAAATTTAAAAATTTCTCACAATTTTGTTCACAGTTCAATTATAAATTTCATACAATGGCTAGTCTTTCATTTCTAATGTTTGATTTTTGCAGTGATGAAAGGTTTAAAACTATTCAGGCCATAATTTTACATCATCCTGTCCATAAATACCTTTACCTGTGGGGAAAGAAGTGTAATAATGAAAAAGCCGATCAATATAAATATGTATTTTTTTTTTCTACTTATATTATTCATAAATCAATTTTAGATCGACAAAAACTGATATAATTTAACTAAGATAAGAATCCTCTCCAACTCCTAAATTGGAGGATAAAATATAAATAAATATTTGAATAAATGATATAATATAATTCAATAATTCTCCATTGCTTTAAGTATAGTTGTTTGTAATAAAAAGGGTAACTACTCAAATAAATTTTCATTTCTCTAAGTATATTTTTTTATTCAAACATAAAAGTTATAAATTTAATCCCTACTTTTTCAATTTAAATTTTTTAATTCAATTATTATCACCTTTAATATTTTTTTTTGTAGAATTTGTCAACTTATTTATTTTGTTGAATTATGTATTTCATTACTCAATAATCAGTTCGCTTAAACTATTATAACTAATTTTAAAATTGATTTTACCAGGGGCGTATAGCTAAGGGCATGGGCTTTGGGCAATTTATCATTCAGCCTTTCTTAAAAATAAAAAGCTTTAATTTAGTCCTTTTAACCTTTGATTAAATGAAAACTTGAAAAACTTAATAATTTCATTTATGCCTTTTTAAAAAACAAAATTTTGGTTTTGGTCACTCAAATTTTTTAATCTTGGCATCTCAAAACAAAAAATTCTAACTACACCCTAAAATTTACTTATATTATTTATAAATCATTTTTAAATAGACAAAAACTGATATAATTTAACTATTGAGAATCCTCTCCTACTCCTAAATTGGAGGATAAAACACATTTTAAACATGGTTGAACTTATGTTCTTTTGCACTAACAACAACATTGATATTAATTCAACTAAAACTCAATCAACCATACATTTTAATTTTTAAAAATAATAAACATTTCCATGAAGAATATATATATATATATATATATATATATATATAATAGTCTACACGGTTGGATGGTGAATTTTGTTAATTTAAGCCTTGGGATGGATTACTATTTTGATAATAAATGTTTTTTTTTTTACTTTTCATGTTCGGTTTATGGTTCATAATCGGGGTTCATGGTTGCTAATTTCAAGAATGTCGTCTCTAAAATTCGAATCTTCTCTTGTCCAAACCTTAATCTCTCCTTAAGAGTGTAATGTGTCTTGTCATATTACACCCAATACTTATTTTTTTATCGAATGATAATAGACATGGTTATGATTATAGTCTGATAGGTATAATATTATAATCATAGAAAAAAAATAATAACAAAGAACAAATAAATCATGTATATTGATGTAAAGCTTAGCAATAATATATATTAAAAAGAATCAGATAATGTCAATTTAAAATAAAGTCAATATTTATTGTTTCAAAATATTATTATTTTTATTTAATAGAGTTTATATTTTTAAAGTTTTATGGTTCTATAAATGGAATAATTCTTTCAGAATTGAAAAAAATAATAATTTTCAAGACATTTTTTATATAGTAAATGTTAACTCTATTACAATTTAGACTTATATATGTGTGTATATATATATATTTACAAGAATTATAATAGATTTAGAATTTTGTAAATATAATTTTTGCTTTAATTATAAGGAAATAATTTTGAAGGATGAATTTGTTATAATATGTAGATATATAATTAATGATTGAGAAGTTACATGATATAATGTTTTTTACTCGTCAATAATTAAATATCATTAAATGATTTTGTAAGTTTGTTATAATTTTTATGAATGATTTCAAAAATATTTTAAAGCATATTATTCTATAAAAATATTAAAATGAAAAAGTCATATTATTATCAAAGATGTAAAATAGAGACATGAATATAATATGGATACAGTTATTTTATTTGAATAAGCGATATAATACAAATCAATAATTCTCCATTGCTCCAAGTATAGTTGTTTTTATAAAAAGGCTAACTACTCAAATAAATTTTCATTTCTTTGATGCTGGAAGTTGCAAAATAATGACATGTTAAGAAAAAAATATATATAAAAAAAAGAATGTAATTAGTAATATAAATTTTCCAGGTTTCTATAATATTATATAAAATTTAAAATATATTACTGTTACAAAATTTGAATTTTCCAAATATATTTTTTTTAATTTTTAGATTTAGGATCAAATTTATAGAATATATAAATTTTGAATATTTAAATTTATTATTAGGCGAATTAAAACTTCAAATCAATTTTTTTGTCTCTCAACTAACGGCAACTAATAAGAGGAAGGTAATTTCAAAAGATTATGTGATTAAATCGAAAAAATAGTAATTAAATGATGAAAACAGAATGAAGCCTTAACCAAAAATTATCATTCCATTATTTTCCGTTTAAAAAAAAATGGAATCGTTACCAATATTTTTATTCTTTGGTGAATCACCTAAAAAAGTTGTTTTTTATAAAGAGATTTTAAAATTCTTTTAAAATATAAATATATGGTCTGTGTAGAATTTTAGAGAAAAAAGTGGATTTAAGAGTCGATTATGCATAGGGAAGGTTATAGCACTCCTACAATGCTCAAAATTGATACCTTACAAATTATGCAATTGTCAAAAAATTTTAAAATTAAAAAATTAGAAATCTAATGTTTAACTGTGATCCCTTTAAATAAATCACTTATTTTCTAGGTTGATTAAAATTTCATAGTAAAATAATTTTCATTATCTCTTAATATCCACAAAAACATTTTTTAAAGAAAATAAATTAGAACTCGCGAATTCACATGATTTAGAAAAAGGAAATCTTTGAACTAATTTGATCACTGAATTTTTCATCCGTGGTGTAAGTAAAAATAATGAGGAGGATACAATAATTGTTAGAAAGCTAGTTGGAAGATTCCACACAAAGCAAACCAAGGACTAATCATAGAAAAGTTAGTGTATGTTAAAGTGATGGCAAATTGTGGAAAATGTTTCTCATTTAAAAAAGATGATTTGCGACAAGTAATTTCATGGTGGTTAGAAAACAAAGAAAATGACTGTAAAAAAGAGTCAGAAAAAGAACAAAAACACAGAAAATTATAAATAAAATGGCATAAAATTTATATTTTATTGACAGTTGGAATTATAAATTTCATAAAATGGCTACTCTTTCTTTTCTATTCTTTCATTTTGGCAATGATGAGACGTTTAAAATTATTCAGCTCATTATTTTACATGATCCTCTCCACAAGTACTTTTACTTGTGAGAGAAAAAAGTCTAATAATGAAAGAGCCCATCAATATGAATATGCTTCTCCTTTTTTTTCTCCCTTATATTATTTATAAATCCTTTTTTTAATATCATAAAAATTGGTATAATTTAATTATCAATAATCTTTTCCTAACTCTTGTATTGGAGAATAAAACACATTTAAGCACGATTGAATTCTCTAGCTCAAACCAATTTCAGTCTTTTAAGAATCGCTCTGACTTTAATCTAAAAAATATCATTCATACCTAATAAAAAGACTAAAATAATACGTGTAATAATAAAGAGACTAATTTAATCCATTTTTTATAATACAAATACATCCCAAATACTTTAAAAGTGAATTTAATGTTTGGGTTTTTGATGTGTGAAATATTGATGGATTCTAATTAAGTTTTGATTGATAAACTAATAAATGTAATTAAAATATATTATAAGAGACAAAATTATTGTTTGATTCTTCCATAAGTCGGGTTAGGTCACTTTCATTGGGTGACTTACCTCTAAGTCTTCTCACGACTACATTAATTCACATTTTCTTTTGAGATTCTATGTAGAAAAAGGATGTATGGAAAGGGAATTATCAAAACAGGATTACGATAGTGTTGAAAATAATGATATGTTAGGAAATAATATAAAAAAGGTGTATATAATTAGCAAAAAAATATATATTGTAGCGTTACTATAATTTTAAAATATATTATTGTTAAAAAAATTTAAATTTCATATAAAATTTCAAACATATTTTTATTGATTTGTTCGAGAAAAATATATTTTGTTGATTGTTTTAAGGCTTACAATTTTTTACATAGTTTTAAATATTTTATAAAGTATTTAATTTTTTTAAAAATATATCTTTTTAAAAAGGAAATTCATTAATTCATTTAATGAATAAGATCATACAATTTGAAGGGAGAAAAAAAACAGACATACGTTGTACACGTTGAAGGACAAGCTCTATCAATATAACAAAAACTTTAGTTTCAGCATCAATAGATTATTATGGCACGTTGATGATTGGCTCTTTCACAACTCAAGTACAATATATTAGAAATGATTGTAAATATTTAATATAATAAGGAAATCAGCACTAGATGGTCCAAAGCACTTAAAAATATGTTTTTAGATCACTTTCAATTTCAAAAAGAAATTATTTTTTAATAATTTTTAAATTTTTGTTAAGTGTGATCGGTCACAAAAAAAAAAAAAAACACCTTTTATACAAAGATTTTAAAATTCTTTTAAAAAGATAAATTTGAGGTCTGCGTTGAATTCTAGGAAAAGAGTAGATTCAAGAGTAGGTTATGTGTAAGGAAAATTAGACTAGCCCTACAACACTCAAAATTGATAATTATTAATTACACAATGGCCAATAAATTTAAATTTTAAAAATAAGAAATCTAATGATTAATTATGACCCCTTAAAATAAAACACTAACTTTTCGAGTGAATTAAAATTTCTTAATGAAATAATTTTTGGTATCTCTTGATATTTAAAAGAAAACAAAACTCGTAAATTCACTTTATTTAGAAAAAAGATATCTTTAAATTTATTTGATCAGTAATTCACTGCCTTGGAGGCCTGTGTCCAATGAAAGTATATTTTATAAATTAACTTATTATTAAACATGAAAAAGATATATGAAAGAAATAACTTTTTATTAATTTTGTTTGAAGTCATCAAAATCTATGTTGAACAAATCAAATTTAGTGACAAAATTAAATAAAATTTTAAGTTTACTTGTAAAGTTCAATCTGAGTTTAATGGTAAATTCACTTATATTTTAAAAGTGTAATGACAAACATCAAATAAAATATAGTGATAAATTTCAATACACTTATAATATAATGGTAAATTTACACTTTAACTCCGAAATTATTGAAGTTTTCATCCCCAAATCATCTACAGTTTGTGGAAGAGCTCGTCAATTACTGAAGTTTAGCCCTAAAGACCCATTTGTGTTAATAAAGTTAATATTTACTGTTTAAAAAGATCATGTTTATTTAACAAAATTAATATTTTTAAAGTTTTATGGTTTTATAAATGAAATATTTTTCTAGAATTAAACTACAATTGAAAAAATTTAAAATATTTTTTACACCATAAATATTAACTCTATTACAATTTGGATATATTTAATAAATAAAACATTTAATAATAAAAGGAGGAATTTGATGCACTCGAGATCCCAAGTACTTTTAACTGTATTTTATGCTTGCGTTTTTTATGTATGAAGTATTGATTGATAAATTACTAAATGTAAATTAAATATATTATAAGTTAGAATATTATTGTTTGATAAATCAATTTCACATTGTCTTTTGAAGGTTTCATTAGTTCACACTTTAGATGCTAATTAATTTTCTTTTTCTACGTAGAAAAAGGATGATCGAAGGAGATTTCAAAGTTATAAATATGTTGTTAGTCTCTTTTATTCCTATCCATTCCTTATACGTTAAATGTTATAAATTTAATTTAAATATTTTAATTCAATTATTATCATCTTTGATATTTTTTGTCAGAATTTGTCAACTTGCTTATTTTGTGTTAGTCATATACCAAGACATATAAGGGAAACCTAATTAATATGTAAAGTTGGCAAATTTTAACCAAAAAAAAAAAAACAATATGAACGATAGGACTAAGATTTTTAAATAACAACAAGAAGACTTAATTTTTAACCTTTAAAGTATAAGGACAAATCTCAAATTTTATCAAAGTATAAGGACAAATAGATTATTTCAACCTTTTTTAAAAAAAAAAATTTATATTTATTAGATCAAAATATTTTGTTAGTGCTTGTACTTTGACAACATTAAAAATTTAATCCTTATACTTAAAAAGTTAAAAATTATGTCCTCTTCCTTTTTTACTCTAAGAAACTTAGTCCTACCATTAGGATTGTAAGTATTTTCTATTAAAATATGTAAACTTAAATATATGCTGAGTAGACTGCCTTCATAAAATGTTGCATATGATTAACAATAAAAATACCTATTAAGTTAGAAAATTTTTAATGGAATTAAAAATGATTGGACTAGAATTTTTAAATTAGAAAAATAGGAGGATTGAATTTTTTTTAAACTTTTAAATTACAGGGACTAATAGCATATTTTCAACAATTTTTTATTCTGAAACTAAAAGAATATATAGTAATTAATAAAATATATTTTTTAAGTTTTTTTTTAATGGATTATGTGGAGTAATGTGAAGAATGTATTTTTAAAGAAGAAGACTTGACATTTATTTTGAAATTTCTTCAAAACTTTGCTTTCCTTTTTAATTTTTAGGGTAGTCTTAAATTTATCAAGTGTGCGAGGGTTGAAACATATTAAAGCATGCTCTCTGGGCTTTTCTTCATCATCCAAACTATTTTATCAACTCAACTTCCCTTTTCCTACTTTATTTATTTTCTTGGCTTATTCCGTCTTGCAATCATGAACTACAACACTTGCTTTCATCTTCTTTTAGCTTTATTCATACCATGTTCTGTACTTTGCTTGGCTATGACAGTCAGGAATCTCAACTCCGATCAGTTTGCACTTCTCGAGTTTAAGGATCACATTGCCGGTCCTCAAAATGTCTTGGCAAACAATTGGACGGCCTCAACCTCTGTTTGCAATTGGATTGGTGTTTCTTGTGGCATCCTCCATAAAAGAGTTATAGCTTTGAATCTTACAAGCATGAATCTTAGGGGTACTATCCCTCCACACCTTGGAAATCTTTCATTTCTACTCTCTCTCGACTTGAGTAGCAACCATTTCTATGGCCATCTCCCCAAAGAATTGGGCCAATTGCATCGTTTGAGGATCCTTCGATTAAGCTACAACCGTCTTAATGGGAAAATTCCATCATGGCTTGGGAACTTACAAAGAGTTCGAAGGCTGAAAATGAAAAAGAATAACTTTACAGGCATAATCCCTGAAACACTTGTTAACATGTCTAATCTAAAGATCTTGAACTTGGGATGCAATCAATTATCTGGTCAGGTTCCATCTTCCATCTTCAAGATTTCTTCTCTGAAGATTATTAAGCTCTTCAGCAATAGCCTATCAGGTAGTTTGCCTAATGATATGTGTCAACATCTTCCCAAGCTTGAAGTGCTTTATCTGAGTAGGAATGAATTATCTGGTAACATTCCATCAAGTATGGGCAAATGCAGCAACCTTAAAAATTTGTCTTTGTCCTATAATCAATTTATGGGGATCATTCCAAGAAGTATTGGAAATCTGACACAACTCCAGGAATTATATTTGGGATTTAATAATCTAGAAGGTAATCAATTTCTTTGATTTCTTGAATTTAATTTTTTTTATTTATACAAGAGTTTGATTTTGTAATAGATAAAAAAGGGAAAAACTTTTTATTTCATTCGAGGCAAAATAGTTAATTTGATGATAAGCATATGCTGAAATATATTAAAATCTAACATCTCCAAATTACTGTAAAACAGAAAAGAAAACCTCTTTGACTTATGCTAACAAAATAGGTAGTTTGACACCTTTATTTTTCGACTATGTGTGCAGGTCAAATTCCTGAGGAAATCGGTAATCTTCTTGATTTAGAACTGCTTAGTATTAAAGAAATTAAAGGCCTTACAGGTCAGGTTCCAACTTCGATCTTCAACATTTCTTCTCTGAAGACCATTGATCTCTCCAACAATAGCCTATCAGGTAGTTTCCCTAATGATATGTGTCAACATCTTCCCAAGCTTGAAGTGCTTTTCCTGAGTTGGAATGAATTATCTGGTAACATTCCATTTGGCATGGGCAAATGCAACAATCTTAAAAATTTGTCGTTGTCCTGTAATCAATTTATGGGGATCATTCCAAGAAGTATTGGAAATCTAACACAACTCCAGGAATTATATTTGGGGTCTAATAATCTAGAAGGTAATCAATTTCCTTGATTTCTTGAATTTAATTAAAGTATTTTTTTTATAAAAGAGTTTGATTTGTAATAGATAACAAAAGGAAAAACTTTTTATTTTATTCGAGGCAAAATAGTTAATTTGATGAGAAACATTTGCTGAAATATATTAAAATCTAACATCTCCAAATTTCTGTAGAACAGAAAACAAAACCTCTTTGACTTATGCTAACAAAATAGGTAGTTTGACCCCTTTATTTTTCGACTATGTGTGCAGGTCAAATTCCTGAGGAAATCGGTAATCTTCTTGGTTTAGAACTGCTTAGTATTAAAGAAATTAAAGGCCTTACAGGTCAGGTTCCAACTTTGATCTTCAACATTTCTTCTCTGAAGACCATTGATCTCTCCAACAATAGCCTATCGGGTAGTTTGCCTAATGATATGTGTCAACATCTTCCCAAGCTTGAAGTGCTTTTCCTGAGTTGGAATGAATTATCTGGTAATATTCCATTTGGCATGGGCAAATGCAACAACCTTAAAAATTTGTCGTTGTCCTATAATCAATTTATGGGGATTATTCCAAGAAGTATTGGAAATCTAACACAACTCCAGGAATTATATTTGGGGTCTAATAATCTAGAAGGTAATCAATTTCCTTGATTTCTTGAATTTAAAGTATTTTTTTATAAAAGAGTTTGATTTGTAATAGATAAAAAAAGGAAAAACTTTTTATTTCATTCGAGGCAAAATAGTTAATTTGATGAAAAACATATGTTGAAATATATTAAAATCTAACATCTCCAAATTACTGTAGAACAGAAAAAAAAAAAAAAACCTCTTTGACTTATGCTAACAAAATAGGTAGTTTGACACCTTTATTTTTCAACTATGTGTGCAGGTCAAATTCCTGAGGAAATCGGTAATCTTCTTGGTTTGCAACTGCTTAGTATTCAAGCAATTAAAGGCCTTACAGGTCAGGTTCAAACTTCAATCTTCAACATTTCTTCTCTGAATACCATTGATTTCTCCAACAATAGCCTATCAGGTAGTTTGCCTAATGATATGTGTCAACATCTTCCCAAGCTTGAAGGACTTTACTTGAATAAAAATGAATTATTTGGTAACATTCCGTTAAGTATGGGCCAATGCAACAACCTTAAAAATTTATCATTGTCCTTGAATCAATTTACAGGGATCATTCCAAGAAGTATTGGAAATCTGACACGACTCGAAGAATTATATTTGGCGTGGAATAACTTGGAAGGTATTGAATTTTATTTGTTTCTTTAATTTAAAATATTTTTTTTCATAAAAGAGTTTGATTAGTAATAGATAACAAAAGTAAGAGCATTTTATTTCATTAAGGCAAAATAGTTAATTTCATGGAAAAAAAAAATATGCTTAAAGTATATTTAGTACTTGAACAGTTTAGAAGGTACATTTTTCACTTTAATTTTGGACTATGTGTGCAGGTCAGATTCCATCAAGTATAGCTAAATGTTACCAGCTTCAAATTTTAGATTTAGCAGAAAATCAATTCAGTGGACTGATTCTAGAAAGTATTTTTAATTCAACTACGCTCGAAGAACTAGATCTATTTAACAACAAATTAGAAGGTATGTTTTTCACTTTAATTTTTTCTAAACTCCAAAAACACGCTGTTGAATTTGTTTCTTCTATTTTGGTCATTTACTTTTATCGTTTTAATCTGGTGATAAATAATAACATTTATATGATTTGATTTATTTTTATTTTTTTAATTTCCATTAAACTTTAAAAAAGAAATTATTTCTTTATTGCGTAAACTAATCTATTTTATATAAGTAAAAAATTAAAAAAAATCATTAGAAAGAAACCAATGTGGAAAATATATTTATTTTAAAAAATGAAACAACGATATATTACATATACATATACATTTATATACATAGATTCTCATATCACCTGTTGCACCTGAATTTTAACTAGCTTTTAAATAATGTTTTTTTTTTAAATTATTCTAATTAATTTTTTTATTTTGTTATTCAATTGTTGAATATAATTAAAATATATCACTAATTTTTTGTTAATTCAAACATAGTGCTAATAATTTTTTTTGTCATCATTAAACCATATAAATATATTATATAAATATATATATATATATATATATTATAAATTGATTTAGTGCTAATTCAATTTCATTTTTTTCTTCCCTTGATACTTAATAAATTGATCTTCAAAGTTTGTAGTTGATATATAATTAATATAAATATATGTATTAGATCATATAAATATATTATTTATTAATTTATTCATCAATTATAAATTTACTTGTTATATAATTATTTGGAACTAAAGTAATTTTTTTAACGTGAATATCTATATTATATATTATTATTGAAGCTTTTGATTGAGTTAGTGTCATAAGTCAATCGGGAATCAACTCAGTTAAAGAAATTACAAAAATACCCTTTCGTTTTTAATATAAGTTATATTATTTGAGGGTAATTTAGTTTTTTATTTTAAAAAAATTATGGTGATATTTGAATCCACATAAATACATAATACCTTAAATTTATCACTTAAATTTATTATGTCACAAATTAACTCGACACCAACTTAGGAATTGACAACAACATCATCATAAATAACTATATTCATTTAATATTTTTAATTTGATATATTCATATGTTTAAATTATGTTTTACTTATAATTTAATTTATTTTTATTTTAATATGGTAGATATGCCATGTGTTATTATTAAATAGTTTCAAATCATACATTTCATTATTTATCATGAGTTATTTTAAAGCACAAATTTATGTTCCAAATATGTGGTTCTCATACACGTATGTGTATGATAGAGTTTCTAATAATAATTTAAATATAAAGTAATTCAATATAAATTTTAAATTTTTATTATATATTTTTTAAAATAATTTTTTTAATTGAATCAAAATTGTTATTTATAAGGATGCTAAATTTTCTTATGAAGTGAATTTATTTAACCAAATATTTTAGTAAAACCAAAATTCTTATCCACGCATATGATAAATATTAAAAGTAATAAAATATTTAAAATAATAAATTCAATAATATAGTAAACAACAAAGACTATATAATTAATTATCAGTTCAAAGGTTTCTCAAAATCCATGCATTTATATATATTATAGACATATTTTTAATTAATGGCTTAATGCACAGTTTAATCCCTACAGCATATTGCTTTTTTTTTTACTTTGGTCCTTAATGTTTTTTTGCCCACTTTAGTACCTAATATTATCAAACATTACTAGTGTAGTCTCTAACATTATCAAGTGTTCTTGGTTTAGTCCATTGGACGTTAAAAAATTAGATTGAGATATCCAACTAATCATATATTGCTATGTGGCATATGATGACATCATGATGGCATCATCATCTAGAAAAAACCAAAAAAATCTTTAAAATTTCAAACAAAATTATAAAAAAATAACTACATTATAAATATATAATTTTTTTAAAAAAATAAAAAAATTTTAAATTTTTAATAAATAATAAAATTATTAAAAATTGTTAGCAATTATTAAATATTGTAAAAATTATAAAAAATTATTAGAAATTATAAAAGACGATAAAAATTAAAAAAAAAAGTTAAAAACTAGTAAAAATTGAAATAAAGTACATATTAACTAATATTTTAAAAAAATTAAAAATTTGATATTAAAATTGTATATTGTGGTACAATCAATTTATATAAAAAATATTTTAATAAATTTTAATATTTTAAAATATATCAAAATTTAGTACTTTACTAACCCCCAATTCATAAATAGGAGTATAATACACTTCAGCATACTTGAACCCACATTTTCCTACATTGGCAATAATGCACAT